>JAECXO010000307.1:5000000-6250000 GCA_018152825.1 Scaptomyza hsui
AGCAACTGGCGGCTGCTGCTGCTGCTGCTGCATGGGCATCTGAGCTTGTGCCATGTTTGCCTGTGGCGGCTGCTGCTGCTGTTGGTACATCTGTGCCTGCTGCTCCTGGCCAGAGGCAGCACGTAAGGATGCGACGGCAGCAACTGATGGCGATGCTCCTGCTTGATTGGTATTCTGAACTGGCATGTTGCCATCTAAGCCAGAGTTGCGCAAGCGCGAGGGACGCGCAAAGGCATTGTTGGCAATAAAGGAATCATCCACATCCTGCAGGCCAGAGCGACGTTGAAAGGGATCTTGGCGATTATTAAGACGACTGAGTGCATCCAGTGGACTCCTCAAAGGCTGTCAAAAAGTACGTTTATTGACTTGGTCTGCAAAGCTGGCTTAATTTTCTTACATTTTCCGCATGCTGCCTGGCCTGGCTGGGCGTAAGGCTGACCTCGCTTTTGCGGGCAATATTTGTGTTGGCGGCTTGTCCACGGCGTGACTGTAAATCAAAACACCACTAAACACAAAGCACAAACACACACACACACACACTTCACTTCACTTCGATTCAACTTACGGCAACGCTCGTCTTTGAGGCACCATGGCGTGCTGCTGCCGCATTACCACGTTTTTGATCCATAATTTTTTTACAATTAATTAAAGCTACACAATTCAAAATAAATCGAGCACGTAAAACTTTGGCACAAAAATAACGATATTACGATTTTATGTTTTCGTTTGGTCCAAACTTATAAAAATTACACAAATAAAAAAATTTGTGTGTTTTTTTTCCAGAAAATAAAAATCAAATTCGATTGTGAAACGTGTAGAGAACAAATGTTTACTAAACTATTTGTACAGCTCCGTTGGCAAAGAAATAAATGAGCATGAGCCTTAAATACAGGCACACTCCGATTGTACAATAAATAATTTTAAGCTGCCTTTCAATGACTCTCAAACTGCAAAATGTCTTGAACTTGAAGTTAAACTTGAACTTTAAATGGTTTGGGTGAGTACCTCGGCCATGCTGCATGTGGGACGCTTTGCACCATAGCGTCCATTTGGTGAGATCTGTGTTATTTGCTGCAGCAGCGATGTTTGTTGCTGCTGCTGCTGCGAGCCGCTGCCACGTCGATGGTTGCGTTTGTTAGCCTCATCGCCCAAATATGTAGCACCAAAGAGTTGTGTGTTAGGACTTGATTTGGTTGATTGATTGATGTATTTTTTTGTTTTTTTGTAGTTGATTATCGTTAGTAGGCGCAACATGTGGATTGAAAAGAGTTAACATTAATCAATACATACATACATACATATATTATTTAAATTATTAGTTACTTTGATACGATTGCTCAACTTTGTAAAGTTTTTACGTTTTCTTTGAATTGTTATAAGCTGGGTTAACTTCATAAATTAGCCTGCGTAAAGTTGAGCATAACGTATCAGAAAGAAACATAGTACAGTAAAAGCAAAATAAAAGCAAGCAACAAGCCACCACATAATAAATTGCATACATTTTTCTTCAATTTTATTTATCGATAAGTGTTCTTCCGCAGGCGATCAATTTTATCGCACACGCCTACAAGTAAAAAAAACAAAAACAGAAAGTAACAACAGCAACAAAGAGTAGAAACAAAACAAATGAGTTTTAACGGATGTTTGCGTGCGATATGCAAATGTGCTGGCCAAAGAAATGGGCAACTAAGCCAAGTGAAATGTTTCCTGCAAGGCGCAACGCCTTAATTAACCTACTGCCCCGCCCCAAGGCGCAGTGGCACTCAACGCTCTAACTCACCTGTTCGTTATGTGCAGGCCATTCTTGGTGCGCTGCGGTGATTCGGCATGTCCATTTCCAGAGCCATTCTGTGAGGCCGCATCATTGAAGAAGCCCTCGTAGAGCACAAAGTTATTCGCCTGCGGAATGATGCGCACCAGGTTATAATGCTTGCCCAAAAATGCAAGCAGCTTATCCGATGGACGATCTACAGAGCACTTGATGGGCAACCATTGCTCCTCGCGCAACATGGTCTCGAACAGATGCTTGCCGAGTCCGGCACGCTGACGCGATTCGTGCACATAGAAGTCCAAAATTGAGGGCGATTGCTCCATTTTGCGTGTCTGTCCCTTCTCGTCGAACAGGTAGAGATCTTTGGTGCCCACCTTAAGAAGGCCAGTTACCGCGCCGCTGTGCAACAAAACGAAAGCTTGCAAGTGAACAATAGAAGGCGGAAGAATGTTATTGACTTACTTGTGACCCGCTTCAGCATCGGCCAGAAGATAGATGGTCTGGTTCTCCGACATGCGTAAGCGCTGAGCAGTTGTCACCGGTTTGTTCAGGCCCTGCGAAATGGCCGATAACTGGCCGAGGCGATCGATTATCTCGGACATCTTTGAGGTGGCATCTCTGCGTGCGTGAGTGTGGAAAACGTAACGGTTTTAATTGACTTACTATTCGAATTGGGTTGTTAGGTTTAAGCACCCGCTTACAGTTTCAATACTCACAAGCACTGACGCCGATCACCTCGAAAGGTGTGCGGCAAAAGATTGGATGCCACTTTGATAATTGGCTGCGGAAACAGCGGTTTAATGTCGAAACGGAAATCCACCATTATTGATGCTGCTCGAACAACTGAAATTGCAATTGAGAATTCCAATTAAATAGAGCATTGCAAAGAAAAAAGGCGCGCTCGTCGCTCAATTTGATTATCAGCTTGTTTGTCTCAACCATTTTAGGTGTGTGTGGGAATCAAAGCACATGCAATTTAGCTAATAGTTGTTGCAGCTGAATGATTCAGCAGTCATGGGCCACGTGTAGGTGTGCTGACAGGCGAAATTGCATAAATAACAGTCAACTGGTGCTCAGCCCACCTTTTTTGGTAGGTCAACGTGCAATCATCATCATTTCAAACCCGATAACGATTACTGTGTGATATGCGTTTGTTATCGTGTCATTAAACTTACATTATGCACTGTTTGTACGCATGACGTGAACGGGAAGTGGGACAGATTGCGGTTACACAACTCCTGCCATAGTTATTGTTAATTTGCGAGTGCAACGAACTGACGCCGGCAGCTATAGAGAACGATAAGCGCCTTTGTAATTACATTTCAGAGTGAGGTAGGGGTTGGGGGCGGGGCAGTCATTTTGAGAACATGCAAAACTTTTCCCGTTGCTATTTTGAGAAGTAGTTTTGTCAGCGGAAAAGTTGAACAACGGGAGCTGGCGCAATTGCAGTTAGCGTCGACGTCAACGTCGGCGTCAGCTGCACAGCAGTTCGAATGTCAAAATGCGATAGCAACAGCAACAGCAAAAAGCAAAAGCAACAGCGAGAGCATAAATGACGTGTTTACAGTTTCAGCGTCAGCCCCCCAGCAAAGGGGACTGCCTTGCCATTGTTCTTGTTGTTGTTTATTTGTCCAACAGCAAACTTGTTGACGTTGCTATACGCTCTCTCTTTTCATGAAGTGCTTTATAACTGTTTATAAGCCAAAGCGCATGATCTAAAATAAAAACAAGAACAAAAGCATCCGACCGCATAAGGAGCGGGCGCGGGTACTCGCTGCACTTCTTGTTGCTCCCCTTTTTTCTCATCCGTCTTAAATGCACATACATAGTTACAAATGTATGTTTGTATATCTTGTATATGTGTCAAGTGAGAATTGTGCATCTGTGTGTGCCTGAGCGTGAGAGCAGGCAAAGGAGTTGATATCGCGTGTAAGCAGCAGGCGTTAACGTGTGCAAGCGAGAGGGCGGTGTGTTTGTACATTTGTGAGCGATCAAAGCTTTTATAATTTAACAGTTAATCAGCAACAAATGCAGTTGGAAACAACGCTCTTGACAACTTGCAGTTTTCTGTTGTAATCGAAAACAAATCAATTAAAAGCAGACAGACAGATCACAAACAAAAAATATGTTATGTATTTTTTTGAATGATTATATTTCACACGTTCCGTGATGAAATTAAATATAGCAATTACACGGCCTTCAGTCTAGCTACAACTATTTTGTCTATCGCCTGATTAAGTGTTGCCTGGCGAGAAAAACAAGCCCCCATCAGCTGCTCTCCGCATGATTGGGAGAGCCTCTTTCCGTAGCTTAATTGTTTGTTGTGGGCGTGTATTAAATATCACACAATTAATAAAAAATGAGTTCTCAGTTACATGTAAACAAATACTCAACGTCAACTCGCCACTTAATTTCTAAATGCCTTGCCTAAGTATAATTTAGACCTATTCGATTATCTAACCTGAGTCACACACAAAAAGTAGTGCTGACCAAAGGGCAATATAAATTAACGATTTTCTATTTGTACAACTTGAATACATGTACATATGAACTTATATAGCTATACATACAAGGTACATACAAGACATGTATAAAGAACCAGGCTGTATTCTGACACGACACAATTTTAGCTGGCCAAAAGCGGACTTGAGTCAAATTTATGCATCAACAAGGTCAATCGATAAATGTAAAGCAAGTTGCCAAGGTAGGGAAAAACTTAACGCCCAACAACCGGTGCTGTTGAATTTCTGACAGGTGTTTGTTGTCCAAGGCAACAAGGAGACGATCCATACGACAATTAAAATAAAGTTTCTTTTAACGGCTTTGTTCAATCGAAGTCATTAGCTTTTTGGGCTTCAAATGTGCACGCAACCGTTAGGGGGGCTTATCGTTATCGGTGGCTAAAAACTGCATACAAAGTGCATTATCGATGGCAATGAAATACTTTTGCGGTTGCGGGCCGAGCTGAGCCGGGCCTGTTGTTGTTTACAATAACGCACTTCGCAACCAACCCGTACAATGATCAAAACAACTTGTTATTCCCCAACACAACAACAACAACCACAACCACCAAAGCAACAGCAATAAAAACCATAGCGAGTGCAATTCCATTTTCATCTAGTGTTGTTATTGTGTACACTGCACGCGCCACATGTAAGTTTTATCTACTCGAAGAAGAGAAGAGCGAAATACGGAGCGGGAGAAAAATAAGCTGTGGTCGCTAAGCGGTTCGTTACGTTTTGACGTAAGACGAAACGTAAGACTGAATTGCATCAGCATTAAACAACACGAGCTTGGCATGCACTTTATTGATGTAAACAAAATTTATTTACATAGTTTTTTGTGTTTGTTTAAATTTATTTTCCACATCAATGAATATTTTAAAAAGAAAGTGTTTGAAGTATATTTTTTTAGCCATCAACTTGACCATTAAATGCGATGTTTACTGTTTTTTTTTTCCACCAAACATTATCAGTTGATAAGACAAAACCATTCCGGTTTCAAACTAATCACGCACAAAACAAAAAGAACTCCCTCGCTCAAGGTTTTTTTTTTTTTTCGTTCAAATTTTGACTAGCCAGACAAGAAACACGTATTTTGCGAACGATCTCCGACACTCGTTATCAGTTTAGCTATGTTTTAATGGCCTGTTTATGATAAGGAGCAACCACCAGACATGAATGGGTCTAAAAACCGGTTAAATCTAGTTCTAGTAAACACTTCAGTGGCAAGTGACACTCTTTTCTTATGCTTATTTTTTGATTACCGGACAAACAAGCATAGACGTCTCGCTCGCGCCAGCTGAGGAGTTCAAAGGTCGTCAGTGCAGATTTAGGACAACCAATGTAGGTGAGCTGAAAGTCGGTGCGCAGTATTGTTTTCGGTGGCAGCTGTTTATCGTCAAACAATGTATGTAAATGTAAAAGCAAAACACAAGCACACAAAAAACAACAACAACAACTGAGGCTCACTTGTAATTGGCAGTTATCGTATGATCGGCACTCAAACACGCACACAAACACACTGGACAGCGGCGCGACAATGCGTCTGTCAGCTGCTAGAGAGAGAGAGAGAGAGATCGAGAGAGCTGCGACGAGTAAACTAAAGCGACTTGCATTTGTGTTTGTTTTGTGTCCGAGTTTTCTTATAAGGGCGAGCAGCGACTAGTGGGAAATCAGTTGTAAAAGGCAAGTCAACGCGTACAGATCGTGTCTTGATCGTTAAGCAGTCAATTTAAAAACTTAATAAGTAAAATCAAAAGAGCAAGCTATGTCAAGTTGACTCACAACAACAACAACAACGTCTCTTCATATCCAAAACAATAAACAGCTGAGCAGCACGAAACGCGCGTGTGCAAAAAACGTGAAGAAAAAATAGACATATACATACACAAGAAACGTTTACAACGGAAAATTTCAACGTTGAACAAAGCAAAATCTCGCTACGTAAGAGCAGTACAGCTTTTACGACATTTGGAAGCAACTAGAGCTACAATAACGTGTTATTAACCACCATACATAAGATGAGCAGCTCGGTTCTAAGCATGGCACGTCCCAGTGCCACAACTAACGGTTGTGCAGCAGCAGCAGCAGCAACAGCAGCTGGCAACAAAGTGACGGCAACGGCAACGTTGCTGGCCAAACAGTTAAATGCGGCACTGGCCACAGCAGCCAACACGCCCACGGTGACGCCCCCCAAGCAGCAGCTGCAGGCAGCAAAGATCATCCAGCAATCGAACGTTGTCTGCTTCGACGTGGACTCAACGGTCATCTGTGAGGAGGGCATCGACGAGCTGGCCGAGTACTGTGGCAAGGGCAGCGAGGTGGCCCGCGTGACCAAAGAAGCCATGGGCGGCAGCATGTCATTCCAAGATGCGCTCAAGATACGCCTCAACATAATCCGCCCCTCGCAGCAGCAGGTAGCCGATTTCATCAAGCAGCGTCCCAGCACACTGAGTCGCAATGTGAAGCGTTTTATAGCTCAGCTCAAAGCCGACGGCAAGCAGGTATATCTCATATCCGGCGGCTTCGATTGCCTGATAGCACCAGTTGCCACCGAACTGGGCATTCCGCTTACAAACATGTATGCCAATAAAATGCTGTTCGACTACAAGGGCGCCTACGATAGTTTCGATATCAATCAGCCGACATCGCGTTCCGGCGGCAAGGCGGAGGCAATTGGCATGATTCGGAAGCGTCTGCCGGCTGATGCACTTGTCACCATGATTGGTGATGGTGCCACCGATTTGGAGGCTGTGCCACCGGCCAACAATTTCATTGGCTATGGCGGCAATGTGGTGCGCACAGAAGTCTACAGACGCGCCCAGTATTACATAACAGACTTTGAGCAGCTGATGTGAAGGAGGTGGAGGTGGAGGAGAAGTCGCTTTATCACCACAGCGAATTTAGTATTGCAAATCGGCGTGTTTTAGTTCATAGGCAACTTAATATATAAATAGAAATACATACATATACTTATAATACTATTATATCACATGTACATGTGTGGTGTGTGCATTAGTTAATAGCCATTTCGTAAACAATAAAAACGATAGTAAAATTAAAGCAAAGAATAATCTGTTTTTTTATCAAGTCGTTGGTTTAATACCCTAATAAAATTGCATACATTTTGAAGCATAAATATGAAATAGAACTTTTGCTGCTGCAAATATATAAGTAATATTCCGGCATTTAATACAGGGTATGTAATATATTTCCAAGACGAAGTAAATATGTATGTGTCTGTATGTACATTGCACATATACCGAACTCGAAGAAGACAGGCAGGTTATATTAACAGCGCTGTTAACGAGCGGCGAGAATGTGACACTTTTCATGAGCCATTTCGCCGCTATAGTATCTGTATTCACATACAGGGCGATGTAATTAGAGCAAGTTTCACAAGTATAATGAACAACTCTGTTAACCAACAGCGCAGTGCTGTTATGGTACTTTCCCACCTAGCTGTTCTTGCCATAAAGTCGCTGTAAAAGAGGCGAGAGGTCGCCGCGCACTTTTCATGGCATACAAAATTAAAAGTCGCACGAAGGTTGAAACCATTGGGCACACTTTCTAAATGCGATTAAGGTACAAAATTTAGCCAACCACGCCCCGCTAAGTGTTAAACAATTGTTTCAAACAGCGTTTAGTTAAACAAACTGGCAAGGTCGTGGTCGCTTCTATGTGGGTGTTTACGATATTCAAATAGCTATAAATGCGAGCCGGCATGAATTGTTGTTGTTGTCGTTGTTGTTGTTGTTGTTATGGTTGCTTGAGGGTCAACGTCATGAGATTTAATTGGCGTTTGCTCTCGTCTAAGCCATAATAGGAGCGACGCGGCTGCTGTTTAAAGTTGAAAGTAATCAAGAGGCAGAGGCGTGAATTAAGGCCAAATTGAATGTCTGGACCGTTGGGCGTCCATACTAGAACGGCAATTAGCCGAAACCACAAAACCGATGAGATCACCAACAAAACTCCGTACCCAACATAATTATGTATGTTACAGCGTGGCTTAAAAACAAATTTTTCTGTGTGCTCGTAAGTATTTAAGATTTAAGGCAACGAGGGCTACCGTTATGACGCAGTGCCTTAAGCTACAAAGGTGTCATGCAAATGACTCACACACACTTTTGGCAATATGTGTATGTATGTGCCTATCTGTGTTCGGCCACTATAAATGATGATTTCAACCTGCAAATGAGGTAAAAATTGTTTTTATGCTCACTGAGCCGCATCAGAAACGGCAACAACCGCACGCACACAGATACACACAAACACACACACAAGCATACAATTAAAACTATTGTATGAAGAAACTTGCAACATAAAAACAGAAAGTTTAATATAAATTAACTAAAACGGCACAATAAACATACCTCAAACAATAATTAAACTGCAAATATGTTGATTTTATGCTTTATCGCCTTATGTTATTGCCGCTGCGTGAGCGTCGTTCTCAACCAACCAGATTCCAATGCACGGGCTGCTGTAGCTGTTGCGTTGGCGTAACTGCTGCACAGAGATTTTTTGCGTTTGTTTGGGGGTTGGATGCAGTTGCGACTTCGGGTCGCGGGGATGTTTGCTCTTGGCGTCTTTGGTGCTTTATCGATTGTAAATTTATGTATGTGGCCGAAATAGAACTATTATATTTCGATTTTATTTTCAATGTTAATCTCGTATGTTTTTTAAAACAAGTCAAAATTGGCTTTTGTTGTTGCCTGAGTTGTAGCTCTCAGCGTGTTGCAATTTTGGCTAATGAACAGCTTGGGAATATGGTAATTTCTTAATAATTTTGTTGTTTGCTAGAATAGTATGATTTGTTTCGATCTACTTTATACCTATGCCAGGTTTGGCAAAGAACAACTGTGTATGTATATGCCCCGCTTGAAAACACACGGAAAACCGACACGCACGAATTAGCGTCCGCTTAAGCGTTGTTGTATGAACGACAGTCAACTTAGATATAAGCTTTCGTTTGGAGCTTTAACTTGCCACAAGCTTTTTAACTAGCAACAAGCTAAGACCGTGACTTCGCTTACAGCAGCTGATTATTGCGTCGATTGGCCGATAGATAAGCGCACTGTGGCGGTTGGCAGATACGTCTTTTGCGCGAAGCTGGGCACACTAACAGAAAAACTGTTGGGCATAGAGAAAAATGATCGAACAATGGTATATGATTTTCTACAAATTAAACAAAAAGTGCCAAAAAAAAAACTACTTTGATAACTTACTCCACACGTTGGTGTAGTGATCAGCCTTAGGAGGTATATTAATTATTTTTCAATAATGTTAAGTAACAGCTGTAAAGTAATCTTGGTAGTCAAACAAATGAACTAAATGCGTGAACTTATATACGTTCATCTGGTGAAGTGAGTCATTCGACCGAACTTCTTCGGAACGATTTGATACAACTCTACAAACAAAGGACGCAAAGGACGCACAAACAACGCATACACAAACAAAATGCCACGGAATGGCGGCGATGCCGGCAACGGCGGCACTAGCACCAGTGCCACTAGCGACGGCTGCATATACCCCGACGATGTTATACTGGAAAAGGGCGTAACATTTAATGTACGTTACACGGGTTGCGTTGAGGTCAAGACCTCCATGAAATCGCTGGACTTTGAGACGCGAACGCTGCTTGCACGGTAGGTGGAAAAAATTAATATTTTTAAAGTTGCAAACAGTTGCTTAAGCAATTCGTTTTAGTGAGTGTATTAATCGCGTGTGTGAAGCGGCTGGCTTAAAATCTGCAAGCAAACGACGTCTGGACAAAAAGTTGCACAACTTTATATCGGATCGGCCAAGCATGCAACATGCAGGCACAAACATCATTATCAACGTCTCCAGCCGTGCGTTGACACTCAGTAATGTGGAGACAGGCGAAGTGATTGCCAATCATAACATGCCGAGGATTTCCTTTGCTTCCGGTGGCGATAACGACACTCTCGACTTCTTGGCTTATATAGCCAAACGGGAGGGGGATGAATGGCGCGCTTGCTATGTGCTGGAGTGCGCCGGCGGACAAAGCGAGGATTTGATTGTGACTATTGGCAAGGCGTTTGTGCTGCGCTTCAATGCATTGAGCAGACAGAACGATCATTTGGCAAATGTTGCTGCTGCAGAAAACATGAATCAGAGTTGCAAGGAAAATGTGAAAGAGTATTACAATGATTTACCCAATAAGCTACCGCCAGAGTTGCCATGCGAGGAGCAACAACAGGCACAACTTCCGCTTCATCCGCACGCACCGCGCGTCGCTCAATTGAATTTGAAGAAGCCGCGCGATCGCTTGAGCAGCAATCTCATTGATCTTAACTCCCCGCCACCCGATCAAACCACCAACAAACTGGCACTTGGCAACTTCGATCCGCTGCAGGCAGCTTCGGTCGTCGGCGGTGCCGCAGGTGCGGCCGCTACCGTCTCAAACTCAATACGCGATGTCTTCGATGGGCCACAATGTCCTCTCACTGCCGAAATCTGGTTCCATGCTGCCATCTCTCGACCAATTTCCGAGCGTCTGCTGCAGCAGGACGGTGACTTCCTGGTGCGCGAATCCCAAGGAAAGCGTGGCCAGTATGTGCTAACTGGACTTGAGGGGAAAACACCCAAGCATCTGCTGCTCATCGATCCCGAGGGCGTGGTGCGAACCAAAGATCGCATTTTCGACAGCATTAGCCATCTGATCAATTATCACTGGGTACATGCACTGCCAATCATATCGGAGGATTCCGAGCTGGTCTTGCGTAATCCGGTGCGCAGGCCCAATCTTGATCAGACGGCTGACAGCGCATAAGCACACAATGCATACTTATACAATCTTTCATATACCATTATACCTAAATATTTATATACATATACTATATATATATATTCGAGTACACGTTTAGATTTACATATGTGCACTTGTAGAGAATATCTTTTATATATCGTCTATCATTGTATAAAAAACAAACCCATTTATTTATGGATCGAATGTATACATATTTATATGTGCATGTCTACAGTATTTTTCATTAAAATGAAAATAAACCAACCAATTGTGTTTCACTATCTTTCCAACTTGTCCACCCACAGTTTGGGATTCGGACAACACTTTCACTAGCCATAAACAAGACAATAAACTGAATTAGTATTTGTACATTTCACACACGATGTTTATTGTGTTATCCATGCAACCTTTTTTGTTTTAAATGTAGCAAAAAACGAAGCGCCATCTAGCGTCCTTCCGATCAAAAACCTAATTGCGACGTCCAAAGTTGTTGGTGTTGGGCTGGGTGAGCTGCAGGCCACGAATGTTGTGGAAGTCCAACAGCTTCAACATCTCCTTGGTATCGGCATCGACTTCGATGATGTCCTGCTCCAGAGCAGAGACAGCAGGAACGTAGTTATCACGACGCTCGCGCTCCTCCTCTTGCAGCTTAATGGAGATACCACGCACCTGTGAGTGGCGCAGACGGCCCATCAAATGGGTAACATAGCTGCACAGAGATATTGTCAATGAGTAAAAAACAACTCAACAGCTTTATTTTTTTTTTTAAAGTAACTTACCCGGCAATCTTGTTGCGGAGGGGCTTGGTGGGAATGATAGCAACCTCCTCGCAGATACGCTTGTTGGTGTGGAAGTCCAACGTCAGGCGAGTGTAGTACTTCTCGATGATGACCTTAGCGGCCTTCTTCACTGTCTTGGTTCTGACGCGACCCTATAGTTGGGAGTTTATTTCAAAGTACACAGATTAGTTGGCGGCTTTTTAACAACACATAAACAATCCGCTTTTTAATGCCAATATTATGGCTGCAGTGAATGAAATTTCACTGCGCGCTAGCGCTGCACATATTTAGCAGCACTTTGCTCTACATATCTTTGCTTTTATTGCAGTGATTGCATTTTTAAATTAAGTTTTTAATTTTATTTTTGACATTTGGACACCCACCATTGCGAACGTTGTTACCGGAAAAGAACAGAAAACAGCAGCTGTCAAAGTGACATCTTCGTTGTGAATGCGTAAACAGGGTTGTATGTGTTGCGGATGTTCAAAATGAAAGAAGAAGAATTAAGTGACAGTGAATGGCAAACTGAAGAAGTAGCACCATCACCAAAGTAACGGAAAACAGTGCAAAATTATTTGGTTCGCAATATTTCAAAAGTGGGTCAGTGAAAAATGGAAAAGACCAACAACAATGAAGAAGAAGGCGCTGCTGCCGCAACTAACTTTAATTCGGAGGAACAACAACAGCAAGCGGGCAATGGCAATGCCAACGGTTCTGATTTTCAAATCACTTTAAATGATTTTCTTGATTTTTTAAAACTTTCCTGTCACGTAAACGAAATGATTGCAAAAGTCGAAGGCAAGCCCCAAAATCGGGAGCCTGTGCCGCCCGCAGAAACCACTGCTGGTGCTTACGTCAAGCGCAATCCCAAAAAGGAGGAGTTCGACTTTAATACTTTGGCCGAGAATCAATTAGTAAATGAGTTACTTTCCCTGAAGCGTCCAAATCGACAATCCCACTTGGGCAGCAGCACGAGCCGGGATGAGAATAGCCGCACTAGTCAGCTACTGACGGAGCACAAGGCATCCATGCGGACAACCGGACACGTGCACTCCGGTCGTGGATTGCATCCCAAACTAAGCGAGCAGCTTGACTATGTCATCAACGAAGGCGTCCTCGACTCTGTGCTCTCCTTCATATGTCCACTCCCCTTGCCTGTGGCGGCCACCACTAACAACGTACGCGCCAAGACCACCAAACCGCAGCCCCAGCTGCCCTTGAAATCGGAGCCCGCTGCGGCGTCATCTAAATCGACAACGGAGCTGGCCTATTTACCCACTCCTAGCTCCAGCTCGCCAAGCGTCAGCTCACCCAGAGATAGCCCGGGCAATCTGGTTGCCGAGTCCAGTAGCTCCAATAGCATGGTGCGGGCCTCAGTCAAGGAGCCGATTAGCAAAGCATCGTCAACTACGACGACACGACGCAAATCCTTGCTGCTGGTCAAGGACAGCAAGCATTCGCGCCAGGAAAAGAAGGAGTAAATATACCGCCAGTCAAGTCTTACCTTAATTAATTTGCTACTCATTTTAGGCCCGAGGTCGTCATCCACGTGTGCGACGAGGTGAAGAACACTTCGCGAGACTTTACGTGCCCCCAAAGTCTGTTGGTGAGCAAGATGGGTTACTTTGCCGATGTGACAGCCGGTCAGCGTTTGGAGGAGATGGACATATCGGTGCATTGTGACATACAGATCTTCGATTGGCTAATGAAGTGGATAAAGCACAGTGCCCAGAATCAGGAATTGCAGGCGCCAGGTCAGAGCAATGCTGCTGCTGGACCACAGCTGGATGGCAATAATGTGGTGCCCATTTTGGTCTCGGCCAGTTTTCTGCAAATGGAGCCATTGCTGCTGGAGTGCCTGACCTTCTGTCATGCCCATCTCAGCGAGGTGGTGCGCACCTCCACGAATCTATCGTGCCTCAATGATGCACTCGTCAGCCGTTTGGCTGCCATGTTCACTAATCTGGAGTTGGAAATGGTGCGCGATAAAAAGGAGCGGGTAACCCCTCGGCTCTGGACCAAGCTCATTCAAAGTCTCTGTGAACCGGATCCCGAGGTGCTCCGTGGACACTTCTACAGCATTTCCGGACTGTTTCGCTGCGTGCGCTGCTCTCGTTGTGTGACAAACACGATGAAGTCCTTTGTTAACTGCATTCCGAGCAATATACGGCTCAATCGCTGGGGCCAACTGGTTAGCAGCCATGTGAGGGACACCAACTGGGATCTGAATGTGTACGTCATGCAGCTATTTAAGGAGCTCAAGTCCTGGCGCAAGGTGTACTGGAAACTCTGGGGTCACTGCCACTATCTCTACTGCTGCACGTGTGAGGCACATTTTCCAGTCTACCAAATGACCTGGTGTCGCTACCATCCAGAGCCGCCCAATTTCCTAGGTCCTGAAACGGAGGGACGCATTGCTGGCCCAGCTGGACGATACGCCTGTTGCAATCAGCAGGCATTTCGTTATGAAACGTTGCCAGGACCAAATGTAAATGATGACAATATTTTTTTTCTTTTCTAAGTTTTATTCTATTTTTTTCAGGGCTGCCAGTTTCGGGAGCATAGTGTGCTTGTGGACACGGATCGGGAGCGTGCCATTCTAACCATTGCCCAACTGGTCGCTGAGAACTATGCGATGTGCGAACAGCCACCGTTGCACATTCAGGAGCAAGCCGCCGCTGGCGAGATCAGTCCCAATTGGCTGGGCATCTCATTGACGCCGCAACGCTGTCGCCAGGGTCTGCTGCCGCAGCTGTGCATGGACAGTGAGTCGCAGTCGCTTCCAATGTTCCAAAGACTATTCTTAATACTAGCTTAACACCCACAGTGACCAATCATCGGGTTAGCCGACGCTGTCGCTACGAGATTGAGACCAGCACCGAGTCCGAGACTACGTCGACTAGTTCGGAGGATGCACACTGTCAGCGTCCGCGCATGCGCAACGCACTGCTCGAGGATGAGTACTCCTCCAGCAGCGATGGATGCGAGTCGGATCATCGACCACCGCCGCCGCGCAAGCAGCGTGGCAAGAAGAAGCGCAAGCGGTAAGTTCAGTTTAATTTGGAAAGCACTTTTTTAATCTGTTGAGTTAGGCCCGCTGCTGTCTCCGGTCGCTTCTGGTCGGGTGAGCTGTCGGCGCGTAGCAATCAGGATCATCAGCGTGACTTTGAGGAGAAGATCATGAAGCAGGTGGCCAGCTATGTGACCAAGAAAACGGGCACGGATCAGAGTCTGGTACATAATGCCCAACCGCTGGGCGGCACCTATGTGCGTCTGGAGTCCGAGTGGAAGGAAATGCTCAAGCAGCGTCACAGCAATCACAATATGCAAAACAGCAATGCCAGCAACTTGGGCGCTGGCAACGGTTTGGGGGGCGGCACCCTCGGTAGCAATCCAAATTTGTACACCGGTGTAGGCGCCACTGTTGGAGGCATGGCGTGCGGACCAGGCGCCTCCCTGATGTCCAAGCAAAAGCACAAGTAGACAACTGATTAGGAATGAAAAACGTAGAACGATTTAGGACAATATTAAGCAGTGTATCAAAGTAGACAATTGTTTTAACAAATAGACAAATTTTAACTATGCTAGAAGTAGAATCCAAATTAACTAGAAGTGTTCATTTTTAAAATACAGCACAATCATTTTATGCGCACTAAAATTCACGTATTTATGCACTTCTTAATAGTTGTTTATTATTTAACTTAACGCAATTTACAAAGATTTTTATCATAGATTGGTTTTTTGTTTTAACTTTTAAAATTAAATTTTTTTTTCCCTTAGCATTGGCTTTTGTTTTCACCATAAATGAATCCAAACACAGAATTACAATTTTGTAGAATTATTTCAAGTGTTGCAAGTACTTGTAACTTAAATTTGCATATATTTTTTCGTTTTGTTGCCTAACAATAAATGCGGATGCACAAACGGAACCCTGGGCTCTAAACATAATATAACATAATCAAATGTTTTTTGGGGGGGGGGCCTTAGGCTCAACCTGTAGCAGGAAACGCAACACAATTAAATATCTGTATTTATGAAATAGAGTGCTACGCAAAAGGTAAAAATAAACAATAAATCACTTGCCGTTCCGCAACTCATGAAATATTGAATAACTTTTCTGTTTGGTTGCACACAACTTAGATTACACATTAAATGGATTTGGAAACTGTTAACAGAACACAAAAATAGAAATTAAATAAATAAAGATACGTCGTCTGCGTTTGTGTGTGTTTGCTAATTGTTGTTGGGACTACATTTAAGAATTTTTGTTTAGGGATGCTGGTGATTGTGGCTTGCACCTGTTTTCGTAAAAGTACTTAAATTTTGACTTGTTGTTGTTGATGTTGTTGTTCTTGGTTAATTGAGCGTAATCGAACTGATTGATTGAACTTGATTTTGCTACTGCTGCTGCTTTGCCCTGTTTCACTGTCTATTATTGTTATTGTTGGTATTTTGCTGCTGACATTATAGGTGTAGGTGTTGTTATTGTTCCTGCTGCTGCTTCACTTGGCCGCAAAGCTAACTAAATAGACACTCGGTCGCCTTTTCCAGATTCCAATTCTCTTTGGATAGCACAGCGCGCGCATCGTGCTCATCAACGCCCATATCCTTGAGGCGCTGTATCTTTGAATCACAATCGGGAAATGTGTGCGGTCCGCCCGCATACGCGTTTGTCCAGTGTCGGGCAGTGAGAACAAATAGTTCATGCTTATCCTTGAACTGATATGCAACAACTGCATCCTGCGGATCATCGGGCTCGGCTGCGGCCAGCAATGCCTGCAGTGATAATAACACCGTACGCAGGGTCATTGCAGCGGCCCAATTGTCCTTCAGTATGTCCAGGCAAATGGCACCAGTCACCGATGAAATGTTCGGATGCCAAATACGTGTTATAAAACGAACCTAAGCGACAAATCAAAAGCATTTTTACATATCTAACATTGAACGGTAAATACAAAATGCACTCACTTTAGGTGGATTGAAAGGGTATGTTTCGGGCACTTTGATTTCCAGCACAAACTTGCCACCCTCGTATGGTGTATCTGGCGGTCCGGCGATCTCACCGCGCAACTCCGTCCAGCTGTCATTGACCAGCTCGATTTTGATCGAGCACTGAACGATCTGCATGTACAATTGATAGACACAGTTAGCTTAACTTGTTTACAAGTGGGGGCCGCGCGCCAAAAATGGAATCAAAGTCCGACGCAGTTATGATTTGTCCTTGAATTTTGCCCAGGACAAGGTCTGCGTGAGCGCAACCAGGTGGACAATGGGAATGTTATGGATTTGGCACACTTACCTCCTCGCTGCGCATTACTTCTTTAAATTCGCGCTTGATACGTGATACTGCCATGTTCGCCATGATTATGTGGGTTTGTGTGTTTTTGTTGTTGGTATTGCTGTTCTTCTTTATTTGGTTGCTGCTGCTGCTGCTTGTGCGGCTGCAGTTGTTGTTGTTGTTATTGTTAGTTTAGGTAAGCGGTTAGTTTGCGTACAATACGCGTTGTTCGTTGACGTTGTGTGAAATTATTTATATTTATGAAAAGTTCAGCAACGGCAGCACACAAAAACAATACGATACGCTTTACTATTTCAATTATATTAAACTGACACTTTTCTCAACACAATTTGCATGGAACCAGGGCTACTAGACTATCGATAAATAATGACAGTCAGCTGCTAACCAGTGTGACCGCTTGCAATTTTTGTTTAAATACAGAAAACATCGCCAATAATCGAAAACTGTTAGACCTACTGTTAATTGGTGTGTTGAGATAATGTTAACCTCAAGAGCACTTAAACTCCAGTGCTGAGAAATGACAGTTAATATTTTAAACTAAAGCGCAAATTTTGGCTATTTTGGCTCTATATATTTTCTATGAAACCAAATGGCGCACTTGCTGCGAACCAGTTTTTTACACACAAAAAAACCTCCACCTAAATCCAGTCAGCCGACAAGTATCATTGCCAGCTGAAGGTATTTTTCCACAACATGCTCAAGGTTTCGGGTTGATCCCTTGATCTAAAAGAGAAATGAACTTGATTTGACCTCAGGCAGATACTTCTATTACGCCTTGGCAACCGTTTCAAAACTCGTTTTGAGTCTTATAAACAAAAAAGCCTAGTTTACTATGAAGTGGGCAGCATGGCAACAGCACAAATAATATTCCTACACTCATACACATATTATGTACAAACGTATTTTTAATTATTCGGCTCATAAATATACGATCGTCTATCTCTTTATTCGTGCACGTTTTATACTTGCAGAGAACAAAACAATAACAAAGCATGCGAAAAAACGTGCGTGGGGCAACAAAACAACAACAGATTCTCTTATTGAAGATCATGAAAGCGCTTTGCTTAAATCTTGTCTTCAAAAATAACCCAGTAAACAGCTTTATGCTATTTTAGTATGCCTATAAAACAGACTGTCCCAATTCTTTTGTGCACTAGCCTGACTTGGATTTTTATAAAAGCTGTCAGAGCTGGTAAACATTAATAAACTTGTGCTCTGTATTTTAGTGACTGCTTTAACAGTTTTTTGATTATTTTAGTGCTCCCTCCGGTTTGTTTGTTGGGCACGTGTTTCGTTTGTTTTGCCATCCACAGACGTTCGTCGGCCCCAAGCTCCAAGACACCAAAAGAACGCTTGCCGGCACGCTCACTCTTTGGCTCTCTCTACCTTATTCTCTCCACGTTTCTTGTGTTCGTTTCCCATGCGCTCTCTTCTGGCGGCAGTCAAAACTTCACGACTCCGTCGACAATGAAATCATTCAGCTTTTGCATTTTCATTGAGGCGGTTGCATTTGTGATAAAGAAGTGAAACGTGAGTAAGAAAAGAACTCAAGAACGCTTTATTTCTTATTGTACTAAGCTGCTAAAGATATTTGCGACCAATTTGACGCTGCACATGTTTCATGTAAGTTGATATTTATGTTTATATATGTGTTTGTGTGCCTTCATTATGCTTTATTCTTGTGGCATAGGAAACGTGGGCATTGTCAGCATTTTAAAAGCCGACACGTGGTTAATTCCCCATACCTTTGTTTTGTTTTTGGAAATGCAGCGACGCCATTTGCATTTGCGTCAACAACACACACACACACACACCCGACTACGTCAGTGCCTGAATGCCTTTTCTTTGCAAAAAAAAAAAAAAAAACAACAAAAAACACTTAGCCATTTTAGTTACGACTTTAGCTCATTTAAAATTAGACACGAAAACAATTTGACAAATCTCTACGTACGCATTTCCCTTGTCTCGCAAAAGCATCAAGTACAGTTGTACAACAACAATGCTGATAATGACGGGCCCCTTTAAAGTGGCTGACGCCGGCTGCTGTTTGGGAGCATTACCTGAGGACAGGCAAAATATATTAGCCAAGCGAACTGAAATGCATAGCACGAATCCCTCGTAATGCAGCAAAACAGCTGTCAAACAAAGAAATGGAAAGAGAGCCAGAGCAAGAGAGCGAACGAGTGACTCAATTGTTTTGCGGCACCAAAAGCTTCTGGCGCTAGCATCGCAATGCGTGTGTGTGTTTTTGTGTTTGAGTGTATTGAAACGCATACCGCCATATGCAAGCACTCAGTTTCGGTTGCTCATTCGCTGCCCTCGTTGCTCTCCGAAGCTGCTGTCAAAGTCGAATCTACTGTCATAGTCAGTCTAATAAATATAAATACTTATAAATTACAATATAATATAGTATACAGCTGTGCGAATTTGGTACATACAAACGTGCGCGCTCTTCGCTCAAACAGTTCTGCTCGCACCAAACATAGAAGCAATTCTCAGTCGTATATTACCGTTAGCACCTGTCAAACGGCGATAGTGCGCGTCGTGTTTTCCACCATTTGTGCGTTGTAATAAGCTTACAACATGCTTAATACAAAATGCATGGAGCCTGAAAAAAATAGTGCGTATTATAAATGCTGTTAAATGGACTAATTCAACTTTAAATATGCTTGTGTTTACGTGTTTGTAAGAGCTGCATTTGTTGCAAGGTTAAGTAGTCAGTTGACGACCTTAGCTAAAAACCCCCCAACCACGCTAACAGCTGTTTGCGGCGTGAAAAAAGCTTTTTGACACGCGCCTGTTTGCATACCAAACTATTTTTTCTAACTGCAGCAGCGCAGTCGCACTCACACCCTTACATAAATAGAGACAGCAAACGCGCAGGGCTTTACTACATAAGGTGAGCTTTTTTTAATGAGAGAAAACAATGTTGCCAGACTGCAGTGTAGTACCAAGGATCTCTGTTCAATAAGAACATTTTAAAAAGGCACCCAACGACTTTAAGAAAACGGACTGAATGCATTATTGGACTGAATAAATTGTATCAAATTAATAATACCTGGTACAGCTTCAATAATAAATTAGCTGACGTCGAAAAAGTCTTCATGTTTTTATATAATCCTTAAAAATCATTTAAATGTAGCATTCGCACCGATCTGGCCACAACCCGAAAGTTCGCTCACTCACACAGGTTGCGACAGCAATACGTCAAATTATCACATGGCTACTTGGGGTGGCTTGCTATAGCTCTCTCACTCATTGTAAACACATACAAGCTTTTTTCCGCTGCCCACCACAGATGTATGAATGAATATTGGCGCGTGAGTGTGAGAGAGCGCCAATAAAAGCACTGTCGCTGCTGCCGCGGTCGCTGCTGCTGCTCACATGTACACAGTGCGCGCTCTTAGACGCGCTCTCACACTCTTTTTCCCTATGCCCCACACTCGCACACACACACAAACAACGCAGAGCGAATGCGGCGACGTCGCTGCCGCTGCTTTTGCAAAAAAATTTTATAATAAAAACTTGTACTCGTAGATTGTGTGATGCCAGTACGTTCTGCTAATCCGATACGCGCTAGAAGTTTGATCCGAGACAATTTGGAGAAACAGGCTGGTTGTCTAAATCTAATACACTCCAGAATGCCAAACATTAAAGTGTTTTCGGGCACTTCGCATCCGGATTTGGCGCAGCGTATTGTCGATCGCCTTGGCATCGACCTGGGCAAAGTGGTCACCAAGAAGTTCAGCAATTTGGAAACATGGTAAGCCTTCCAAACTAACTAAATCAACAACAGCAACAAAAGGTGTTAAATGTGAAAAAGGCCTGCAAACAATATTATGTGATAAGTGCTCCACAAAAAAGACAACACATATGTATGTATGTATTTAAATTGTTAAGTGAGTCCGTGTTCAGGGCTCCTTGACATTCACTGAAGGTTGCTCTTTGTGCGTGTGCCATGCGTTTTCTCTGCCCTCGTAGTTATTAAACAAAAGTGACAGTTTTCGGGTAATTTTTCGGGCATTGTTTTAATATGCACGCGTGTAAATGTGTAAAGGCTTTCTTTTGATACCTTTCGATTGTTTGCCCTGTTTATTTTATATTTTTATTGATTTAACAAGTGGACTGTACACCGTAGTCATTGGTTGCTTGCTGGTCGCGGTCGCCGTGTGCTTGCCTTTGTATGTATGTATGTTATATGAGACTAACGCACATTTATACACAGACATAATAGCACTCACGAGCGCGCTCTGGCAACACCGCCAATGTCTCGTGCAAATTGCTGGCAGTGAAATTAAACAAAAACTAAGGCACATAAGTCTAAAAATTTACTAAACTTTTAAATTGAATTAGCATATGTCTTTTTTTTTTCCTCCAGTCGCAATAGCGACACAGCTTCAGCTTTCAAGCACTCGCACACACACACACGTACAATCAAGCAAAGCAAGTCAGCTGCTGCTGTAAAAACAACAACAACAACAACAAATAATAATAAAGTGTCTGGCGCCTTATCAGCGCATACAGTTACACAAAAGCCCCCCAATACTATCGTAGCGGCTGTGGCAGAATATTAATAAAATTAAAAAACGTTGAAAATGATACAAAGGAAATTAGCAAACAGTTAGAGTGTAAGGCAACAAAAAAGAGCAGGCGAAAGAAATGAGGCAATGGCAAGAAAATTAGAGGTTATAATATAAATAATGCGCGCTAAGCTTTTTGACATGATACGCGCTTGCCAAATGAGCGTAAGTATTCATAGTTGTATGTTTGTATGTACATATATTTATGCTTGTGCCAGTGCGTATGTGCATGTATTTTGTTATGCTCCCGCTCACGCACACAAATAGAGCGCCACGCAACTTATACAAAGGTAAACTCCAAAACAGAACCAAAGGCAGACGCAGAAACCAAAAGCAAGGAAAAAGCAAACCACAACACGACATTGTCACGTTTTTTCGATTCCACTGAGCGCCAACAAGAGAGCGCACAAAAGAGAGCCATCAAAAAGTCAGGCGACGACGTCAACGTCAACGACGCCCCCACATGTTCGACACGCTCACGCGTTTGTATTCTCGAGCTCTCTTTCATACACATCAGCGCTGAGGCGTCCCCCACGTGTGCTACGAATACAGCAGACACAACAACACAGTGGTTGTGTGCTAATTGTTGTTGTTATTGTTATTTGTGCTGCGCACTTGTCGGCTTGTTGTGGCTCTTTCTGGTTTGTTCTCCCGAGCGCTGCTGAGCAACAGTGTTGACAGTTAGATTGCTCTTATTGTTGTTATTGCTGTGAATGTTATTTCTCTTGCACTTTGACTTGATTGAAGCATGTTTTATGTGTGCTGATGGGCAATGAAATTTGTTATTGTTGCTTGCGGTGTCAAATAAAGTGTTTAATAGACGTATGTACGTACAAACTATAGCTTGGTCCAATCAATAATCAAGATTCGACTAGAAGGGCGCTCAGCTGACGTCATTAAAATAAATATTTTCTATTGACGTGTCGTGAGTTCAATTCTGTTACATGTTTTCACACAATTCATTTTCTTAGAAATTAAAGCTTGCAGAACCTTGAAACCAGAATATTTTGTTTCTAGGAATTTTTATTTATTTTACTGTAGCTATTTACTTAATGATAAACATAGCTTCTACAGCCAATTAATAAACTTACCCATTAAAATGCTATAAATGACAGCTCAGGGCGCTATTTTGAAAATGGTTCATATTAAGGGTAAGCCACAAATGACCTTGACGAAGGCAACACAAATCCAACCACCAATGCAATATCTCAATAATCATCAACCAAATGGCCACCAAATATTCTAAAGGTCGCGACACGCAACTAACCCACATACACTATCGTCAATTACGAATACAAATTGAAAAGTTTGATCGATAAGAAATTTGCGTGTTTTTGCTGTCCGCTAAAGGGGATGGAGGGCATTGGGGCGCTCTTGAGCTGATAAGTAACGAGCAGTTGAGGCGAATGCGTTAAAGATGCCAAGATATGATTTCGAAGCCAGCTAGCATCTAGTATATCTAGTATAGTTGTGTATTTGACTGATAGTGACAAACGTAAAGTCAAGTCGGCAATACCTCTAGATTACATTATCACACACACACACACACACACACAAACTTGCCAACACACACATGTGCAAACTTGTCAGTTGTCTGGCAGCAACAGAATACGTCGAAACAGCTAGTTAAAAATACATGCAATAAAAAAGAATAAAACACAAAAAAAAAAAGAAGGAAAAAACCAGCTGCTTTGAGACAAATGAAAACAACAAGCAAAGCGACACAGCGACAGCTGCAACAGGGGCAGGTTGCCAGAGGAGGCGGTGGCCAATGCTTGGCCATGGGCCAATATAGGAACCCAAGAGCTGCAACAGAACCAAACCAGCCCCAAGCAGTGCTGGCATTTTAGCAATGGCAGCAGCGAAAGTGTTTTATTTTGCTTTTGTTGTTGTTGTTGTTTTTGTTGTTGATTTCTTTAAAGAACAACAAAAAAGAAATGCATTCATTTCATGCAACGCCAACTGCAACAGCAGCGAAAGCGGTTTTCGGGGGCCGCAGCAGGGATTGTTGTGCTAATGAAATGCATTTGGCAAACCTCTTAAATCTAAACCAAACAATGCGGCGTATGCGTAATATTTCACACAGCTGAGCAAGCGTACGATTGCAGCTCGCTGACTGCCTGCTGATAGCAGAAAAGATGTCCATAACTTAAATGCTGGCGCTAATGTCCATTCGACACACACAAGCCATTAATTATTATACTCGATGTAGGGAGAAATTTGTCAAGTTTGTTGTCAATCGATAAATGGACGTTATGTTCGATTTTCTGGGCGTAGTTTTCTGCTCGTAATTCAATTAACCTTCAATGCAAACAACAATAGCAATGACCAATGTGTGCGAGAGTGTGTGTGTGTGTGTGTGTGTGTGTGGTGTGTGGAGGTAGTCGTAAGAAATTAAAAAAATCAAAACGTTAACAACACAATAAACAAGAGCACAAAAAAACTAAAAGAAACAAAATATGCCCATATCAGTCTATTTTTTATCAAAGCAAAAACTGTGTTTTTTTGCAATGTACATCCGGTATAGAATGCCCGAGGTGTTGTTTTTAAAAGTTTTGAAAAAAAGTGTTAAGTTTAAAAATACGGATCACAAAAAACCAATCATACATTTAATAAATTTACCTCACATGTTTTTCTTTATAACTAAAAACACATAGCTTATAGTTCATTGATGTTTATTTTTAAGAAAATTCTTGAAGATTCTTGTATGCGTCACCAAGAGCAAATATAAGGAACCCAATAAATGGAAAAGACTTTAGACAATGTGTGTGTGTGTGTATGTGTGTGTGTTGGTGACCTTTCTGTGTGTGTGTGTGTGTGTGCATAGCTAAGGGTCATTTCTCATACATAAAGTAGACAAATGCTTCTCACGCACGAGCTGAGAGCTGCAAGCGTCAGCAGGAAATATTAAAGGATAGCCTGAGAAACTGTTGACTTGTTGGAGGGCCAATATTTGTCCATATGCATGTTTACGCCAACCAACACAAATAGGGCTATATAAACATTCGAGGCTTGTGGGTTTTTTCCACATACACCCACCCATACACGAAAAAAATCTAGAAGAGAAAGGCGACACTGTGTATATGTAAGAAAAACATAATCAAGTAACGAAATTTGTATTTATTTTAAATGTAAACGTTTTGATTATAAATGCTGACTTCAAATCATACTACACATAAGTATATTCAATGAACATTCCTATCCAATTTCAGTGTCGAGATCGGGGAATCGGTACGCGGCGAAGATGTTTACATCGTGCAGTCCGGTTCCGGTGAAATCAATGATAATTTAATGGAGCTGCTGATTATGATCAATGCATGCAAGATCGCGTCAGCCTCTCGTGTTACAGCTGTGATTCCTTGCTTTCCATATGCCCGCCAAGACAAAAAAGATAAGGTAGGTCTGCCTAACAAAGCTATATACATATACTACATACATACGTATTTATACTTTATACAAAAAACTAGTAAAATCAACACACACACACCATATGAGAAAATGCAAAACTAGTTAGCAAGATTCAGAGACAGTCAAGCATATAACTGTCCAATGTTAATAACCCACATACTATACTATTATATATATATTCTTATCTGACAAAAATATCTACATACACTATATAATAATGTTTCTCTTTGCGTGTGTGTCTTATATATTTTTTTAATTTATGCATTTTGATATTCAAGTTGAATTCTTTTATTTAACGGTTGCAAGGAAGCTAAGCTGCCAAAAAAAAAAAAAAACTATCAAAAAAATGTGGAAAATTTGTAATGATCTAATCTTAATGCAGTATTGTAAACTATGCTCATACTATATATATAAATATGTATTTTTTCTTCAATTAATTATGTTTATGCCGCTGTTTTCTACAACTCTTGGTGTTTATGAACGACTTGCTCTCCACCTCCACCTCTCCTCCCTCTTTAACTATATGTATACCACTGTATCTTTTTGCCAACATACCGATCTACCTAACTCAAGTTGGCGAGCAATGAGGATAAAGAAAAAGAAGATAGCCAGAAACTTGCTAAGAAAAACTACGATTGGAAATTTAGGGTAAAACTTTAAACAATCAAAAACAACAACTTCAACCTCAAACTCACAATTTCATTCTATGAAAATTAATTAATTTTGAAATCTGTTTTGTTTTTTCAAAAAAAAAAAATTTACTAAGGGCAAAAATTCTCATCCAAAACTCATTTAAGAAAACTATAAATTCCAAATAACTTGCAATATGTCCCTCACTTGTGGGCTCTGGGGATCCTAAAATAATTATGTATGTTGGTACAAAACTCGTTCGGTAATGCTTTAATATCAATTATTATATATACTTGGTTTTCAAATTTCAAATTTCAATGGCTTTTAAAATTAGCTTTTGTCTTTTTATGTTTAATACACGTGCTGCATGTTAAACTAACTGAAAACAATAAAAGAAAAACTACTATATTAAATATATTAAAATAAGAAAAATTATGAAATGCAATGAAAAGCGCAAAATGTTGAAAATCTTGACTAAATTTTAAGCAGTTGTATATTTTCAAGCAATTGGTTGAACGAAAAAAAAAACCAAAAAAAAATTTCCACATTTTTTTCCCTACCTTTTTGTCGATTTTGTTCATTTAATTCGGTTTGTTACCCGTCGGCTGCGCTTCATTGCAACAAAAATATATGATTTAATACCTATATTAACACAATATTTGTATGGTAGATGTATACTAAATTTTTCTTGTATATTACGTATTTGCTGTCTGCTCGTTTGTGTCATGTCTGTCGCTAAATACTCTTTATAGTAAAATACTATACTATAATAATTTGTTTTTGCATCTTTTAGCACTTTTGCACCCAGAATTTCAGTTTCCAAAAACCAACCCGGGTTCAACTCATCTTCAAAATGATAAGGCACAACATCAGCTTTTGCCTAGCAACAAAAAAAATAGAGTTGATTTCGAAATGTTATTTATGTGTTTGTGCTCAGTTTTTCCAATTGATAACCCATTAGGAACGTCATTTATTATTTTTGACGTCAGGGGGGTCTTTGTATCAGTATCTGTTTACTGTGCGCTTGAACCCGGGTCGTATTGTGCACAAATATGTTTTTCATTTTGTTACTATCTGAAAAGTGCATTGCTATGAACTCAAAATGCGTTTTTTGACATCGAAATTGATTAATTTGTCTGATTACATTGTACAAATATTATGTTTTCTTAAGTGCAAGTCTAGCTTGAATCAGGGAAATAAAATCAATAATTTTGTTTACCTTAATAACTTCTTGTTGTCTTTTGTTGCTTTCCCCTTTGATATATAAAATTTTTCCTGTAATACTAACTTAATTAAAAAAAAAACTAAGCACCAGATATTTTGCACAATCTATAAAATACTTAATTTCAAGTTCCCTTTTTGCCCCGCATTGTGTTATAATTATTCTTTTTTTTTATGTTTTGTTGTTTCAATAAAATTGAAGAGAACATTTTCAACTCAACTTTTCGTTTCTTCTTTTTCTTTTCTTTTTATATATACTTTTATATAAACTATGTATAACCAAATACATAAACTACCAAAAAAATACCATACAAATATCTCTTAATATGTGCTTAGGAGTTTTCACCCAGACAATATACTGTGAGTAGTTTTCTACGTCTCTGCGGAGGGTCTAAAGCATTTATTTTACTAGCTTTCAGCAAAATATCCTTTACCAATAATCACAAAAAAGCTTAAGGCTCAAAAAAAACATTTATTTGTTTATTTTTTAACTGAAGATTTAAAGTTTCTATTTGTTTGCCTTCGCTTCTTTTTAAGTAAAAGTTCCACTAATAACAACACTTATTAAAATCCAATTATATATGCATGATAGCTGTTGTGTTAAACTCTCGAATTCAAAATCTGGTCAAAAATAAACGAAAAAAAATTCCGTTAATGTTCTGTTGCACATTCCTAAGTATACTACATATATTAACCAAAGTTTTGTCCCCTTTCACTCATATTTTTTTGTGTATTTGTTTTTTTCTTCCTAACTGGTGCGCACTCTTATCCCATTTTGTCTTTTTCTCTCTTTCTCTTACACTTTCTCTTCTGCTCAGCAGTTGCTCATCGTTGCATTTGGGTGCACCATTTGTTGTCGTGTTTTTATTATTTTGTGTCGAAAGTCAACGTTTTGTATATGATATTATAAATACCTATTGGAACTTTTTACGATTTTATGTGTGTGTATATGTATTATTATTAATTCTGTATCCATGGTTTACTCTCTCTCTCTCATAATGCTTAGTTCTAAGATACTACTTAATACATACAAATAGAAACCTTTAAGATTCTCATTGTTTACTAACTACGCTAATGTTACATGATCTATTCTCTATATTTTCTACGCTGGCCCATGCACAGAGCCGTGCGCCCATCTCGGCGAAACTGGTCGCTAATATGCTATCAGTGGCCGGTGCGGATCACATTATAACTATGGATCTACATGCCTCACAGATTCAGGTAAGCCAAAAACTCATTAGCTATCAGTTATTTCGGGGCATTGAACAACAATTTTATTGTATTTTATTATATTAAGAATGTTAAGAAAGTTAAATCGTTCATTTAATCGACAAAATACAAGCATAGATAAAAGATCCATTTGATATTTTAAGCGCTACTCTTTTTTTCGAATACGCTCCAAAGTCGAAATCTTTTCCTTAAAGATAGCTTCTCCAAGGATATTAAATCGTGTTGCAAGCTCCTGATTTTCCTTATGTTGCGTGAAATTGAAGTTAGCCAACTTTCTAGCTCCTGTTCTTGATTCTCGTTCAGAGAGCGTAAAATTGTCATTTTTGCTTGGTTTGGAAAATATTTGTGCTGCTTATGTATAAGAATAATTTCTTGTAAAGAGTTACTGAAATGTAAAAGTTTACCATATCAAATGTTTATTTGTAGGGTTTCTTCGATATACCAGTTGATAATCTCTATGCCGAGCCGGCAGTACTCAAATGGATCAAAGAGAACATTCCCGAATGGAAGAATTCGATCATTGTGTCACCCGATGCCGGCGGCGCCAAGCGGTAACTAATACTATAAATATGATAATGCCGATCAGACATAACCAAGTTTTGTTTATTTTAGTGTGACTTCGATAGCGGATCGCTTGAATGTGGAGTTCGCTCTGATACACAAGGAGCGCAAGAAGGCCAATGAGGTGGCATCCATGGTGCTGGTTGGTGATGTCAAGGATAAGATTGCCATATTGGTCGATGATATGGCCGATACATGCGGCACGATCGTGCATGCTGCCGATCGTTTAGTCGAGGCCGGTGCCACCAAGGTGCGTGAACCATTTAACCCATTACATACACAAGAAAGTAATTAATTTTAATTGATTTCCAGGTGTATGCCATACTGACGCACGGAATTTTCTCGGGTCCGGCGATTTCGCGCATTAATAATGCCTGTTTCGAGGCGGTCGTTGTTACCAATACCATACCACAGGATGGTCATATGCGTGATTGCCCCAAGATACAGGTAGGCTACAATAAACCACTTTTCCTAACTGCAAGTCATATCCATTTTGTTTCTCTCAGTGCATTGATGTATCGATGATGTTCGCCGAGGCCGTTAGACGGACACACAATGGCGAGAGTGTCTCGTATCTCTTCTCAAATGTTCCATACTAAGCTTGTTACAAGAACTAACAACAACAGCAACAATAACAACAACAACAAACACCACCAGCAAACAACATTAAAGCAACAACAACAACCGGATACAATTAACAACAGTTGAAAGAAAAAGTTTAAAGCATCTTTTGCCATCATTCATCGTTATATATTTTTTATTAACTATTAACTGTGTAATTAAAACTCAATATGAGATAAAATCACTTATCGTCATTATTATGTAATTATATAAAGTAGCATAAAGTACACAACAAAAACAAACAACAATTGCACACACTTAATTGCCTTCTCTTTGTACACAACACACACACACACACACACACTTTTTTATTTGTTAATCTTTTTATTTGTCTTTAAATAATTGAATATCGCATTTTGTAAAAGATTATCAGCTCTTAGAGAGAAATTTAGTTGTATAGAAATTATGTAGTAAAAAAAAATACACACAAATACACCCACACACTCACACACATAAAACAAACACAACACAAAAAAAAATATTGTAATTTTACACCATGCAAAAACAATTTTTTGATGTTTCTTGATGAGAAAGCAACATTTTTTGCAAGTTCAAAACAAACAACTAAAATTTTAGTAAAATTAAGTAAATAAGCAAAAACAAAAACACAATTGAAAAGAAACTAGCAACTAGGCGTTTAAAACAAACAAACGACAAAAAAACAAATCAAAAAATAATAAAAAAAAACATTCAAGAAAACTAGTTCAAAATTGTATTTATTTATGTACAAATTATTTTTAATATTCACTCTTTTAGAGGAAAATTCGCTAAGTTTTCCAAAACCCTTAAGCCATTATTAACTTGAATTGATTTAACTTCAAAACAATACTTTATTGATAATAATTACAAGGATGTTCTATTAAAATTCAGCATCTTCCTCTTCCTCCTCGTCGTTGTTAAGACCGACCTCATTAAAGTCGGACTCAAGCACCGCTATATTCTCGCGAGATTCACTGAACTCGCCCTCCTCCATGCCTTCGCCCACATACCAGTGGACAAAGGCTCGCTTCTTGAACATCAGATCAAACTTGTAGGACAGATTCGAGAAGGCCACCGCTATCGCTGTCGTATTGGAAAGCATGCAGCAGGCACGGGATGTGGGCGCCAGATCGCCATCCTGCACAAAGGCGGGCTTCTCATAGTTGATGCCAATCTTGAAGCCCGTCGGACACCAGTCCACAAACTGTATGTGTCGCTTCGACTTGATTGCCGAGACGGCAGCATTCACATCCTTGGGCACCACATCGCCGCGATAGAGCATGCAGCAGGCCATGTACTTGCCGGCACGAGGATCACACTTGACCATCATATTGGAGGACTCAAAGCAGGCGTTCGTCAGCGTCGTGATTGCATGCTGCTCGTGAGCGGCACTATCCGCAGACATGAGCGGGGCATAGGCAACGAGTGGGAAATGGATGCGTGGAAATGGCACCAGATTCGTTTGGAACTCGTTCAGGTCGACATTCATGGAACCGCTGAAACGCAGCGAGGCCGTCGTCGAACTAACAATCTGGGCTATTAAACGATTCAGATTCGAATATGCCGGCCGCTCCACACCAAGTTTGTTGGTGCATATGTCATAGATGGCCTCGTTGTCCACCATGAAGACACAGTCCGCATGCTCGATGGTCGAGTGTGTGGTCAATAGCGCATTATATGGCTCCACCACAGCTGTGGACACCTTGGGCGATGGATAGACGGCAAAGTCCAAACGGCATTTCTTATTGAAATCACTTGTCAAGCGTTCCATAAGCAACGAGGTAAAGCCGGAGCCGGTGCCGCCACCCATGGAGTGAAAGATGAGGAAACCCTGCAGACCATCGCATTGCTCTACAATCTTTTGAAGTCGCGAGGTCACCTTATCAATCACCTCCTTGCCTATTGAGTAGCGACCGCGTGCAAAATTGTTTGCAGCATCTTCCTTGCCGGAGATCAGCTGCTCCGGATGATAGAGATCTCTGGTCGCACCTGTGCGCACACTATCAATCACCGTCGGCTCCAAATCGACAAAGATCGAGCGAGGCACCTGTTTCCCATTGCCCGTCTCCATGAAAAATGTGTGCGCATCGTTTGCTGTGTTGCCTTGTCCCACACTGGCGCTGCTGCCGCTCTCGACCAGTTCCTCCTCGGACTTGCGACTACCATCCAGATTGATGCCATGCTCCAGCAGATACAGCTCCCAACAGGCGTTGCCAATTTGAATGCCGCACTGTCCGATTTGTATGGAGATGACTTCGCGCTTTAATTGCAACAAATGATGGTCAGTTTTGTTGTTTTTGTTATGAGTTTATTTGACCACAAGCTGCTTACCATTTTTTAAATATTTTTAAAATAAAATTAGTTTGCAAAAAAACAATTTAAAAACCGGCAACAAATTCCAGATGAACCTTTTTCTTCGCCCAGTCACGATGCAGCACAAAATGGCAGCTCGCTGCAGTAACTGGATAAGTGCCGTTACAATGCATAGCACAAAGCAGACTGTCAAAAATGAAGAGCTACCTGTAGAGTTGCATTGATAATGTGCAGAAGGTGTGAAACTTGACTAAGGATCAAATAAATGAACGGCTTTGAATGCTGCAGCATCTGCAGAGTTGCATTAGCTCGGTATCTGGTTTAAGACGTGACTAACAAACTGTTTAAAACTTAAAGAATCCTTTAATGAGCATTGTTCTGCAGGTCTAAAATAATTAAGTTCACACGTGCAATAAACCCTAACTTAAATACTTAAGGTGGAGCGTAAAATAAATTCCTTGCTTTGCTGAATGGCAACTTAAGGTTAGGTTAAAATAAATTAAACACTGATTGCTGCATTTCCCACGACTCTAATCCTTGCTTACGCCTGGCGGTAGCGTCACATCAAACACAATGGGTGCATTGTTGGGCAAGTAATTAATGTCACATGTTGAGGCATTCACATAGATGATCCGCCCGTCGCTTGTTATGCCATAGCCCTCGTGAACATGTCCAAATACATGATATTTGGGTTTTATACGCTGCTGCACGCTGCTCAGCAGCTCTACGCAGCCAGCACGAACGCCGGAACAGCAGAGATCACCGTGTCCGACTGGCGGTGTGTGTGTTACGAGTATGTCTACCCCAGCGGGTACTTGATTCCATTTATCCAGACAGGCTGCACCACGGGGCACATTAAAGGCCCAGCGACAAAACTCCGGCTGCCAGGGCGAACCGTATATCTGCACACCCCAAATTTCGAGCAATTCATCCTCCAGATACGTACAATTGGTTAAGGCCTCGCGTATATTCGGAGTATTCACGGCGCTCTCCATACTCTCCTTATCATTGCCCAGCGTCGGCAGATCGTCTAGCACGCTCATGCCCGTGTGCTTTGTGCTGTTTCAAAGATAACATACATATATGTAGGTGAGTTAAAGAAATGAAACTTTCATATTCTGTTTTCGTACCGCTCGGTATGTCCTTGCTGACCCTTGCTCTGAAAGGGATGCGTGAAGGTGCGATCGAAGCTGAGCTCATGATTGCCAGCAATCACAATTTTGTGCTTGTGCGGAAGCGCACCAATCCAGTTGTTAAACTCAACGACTTCCTGCAGTTGGCCGCATTTGGTAAAATCGCCGGCATGAATGAAAATGTCGCCATCGGGTATATCGAACTTGATGTAGGGCGTCAGTGAATGAGTGTCGGACATGCAAACCACACGCGCTTTATTCGGAGCCACCGTTGTTGTTGGTGGCTTCATCACAACTTTAATGACTCTCTGGCTTTTGCTGATTTCTTGCCAGGCGGCGGTTGGATCGCCGGTTAGTGGATGTACGGCTACAGGCGTGGATGCCATTGTGTGTCTAGTCACAGTCGTCTATTAATACAACATGATAGTGACTATCGCTGCTAAGTACACAGTATTTGTTTTTAATTTAATAAACAGCGATTTGGTGATTTTGCGATAAAAGATAACAAATACGCACAGCGTATAAAACAAAATGCGAATAGCAGCTGTTTCTTAGGGTTGTCAAGGAAACAAAAACGATGTTTCATTTATCGCGGAGCATATAAAATAACATTTATTACAGCTGAAAAGACACTACTTGTATTATAACACAGCCTTTAATAATTAAATCACATATGCACATAGTATTGTTATAACTCAAGTTTGTTTATTCATGCTGGATTGATTTTGTGACATCATGGCTTTTAGCAGGTTGGCATGGCTGTCGCCAGGTGGCAACGCCAGAAGCTAAACAAAAAACAGCTGTGCCCTACTGCTCGGTTTATCTGCTTCTTGCCACTCACATATTGTAAATTTTTCGTTTGCCTATTTATGGCTAATTAAGTTACAATTCGCCAATAATTGCATTTATTTGTGTGTTCATTGAGTGTTTACGTGCAAGTGCGCTGTTTGCCGCAACGTTAAACCGCAGTGCGTACAACGCATACAAAAGTGAATGTTGAAAGGCTTAAAAAAAAGATGGCTGCAATGCGTCTGAACAGCCACTTTGTCTAAATACTGTATATGCAAGTGTTTGGACCACAAAAGCAGACATGGAACAATCATTGGAACAGCAGTCACAGTTGTCGGACTCATTACTGGACGCCAACAGCGGCATGAGTGCATGCGTTGCAGGTGAGTTCTATTTTGGTGCGACTCAATTACCTCTGCCTGGGTGCAGCCGCAGTCGGCTTCGCTGTCGACGTCACTGCTTATTGTTTACGCCCACCGTATCAAGTGTGCATTTTATCTGTTATATGCAAGTGTGCGTGCATGTGTTTTTGTGTGCATTCACCACCTGGCTTCCTTTTGTACGCCTCCTACCCCGACTTCGTTTAGCACTTTGCGTCGGCGCTTTTGCGTCTGTCGATTTTTGTGTTTGTTTCCTCATTTCTTAAGTGATGATTCACTTTGATTCTGCCTCCTCTAAAGAGGCAATCAAGATTTTATGGCATTCGCAATGGCCAAGTGGCCAGACTGTCTGCATTTGACTTTCATTTTATGGCCATTGTTCTTTGACTCTTGCCATAATTTATTGCACTGCTCAACTTTGTGCGACGCAATTTTTTTTATTATGCCTTGACAGCGTTGGGGGCTGTTATTTACCGTTCCAATTTACAGTTGGAGGTGAGCGCATGCTTAGCATAGACAGAGACCCCTGCTTATTTAAGCCTCTCCTACACCACACACACACACACACGCAAACGAGAACTGCATAGACGACAAATTATTCTACTGTTGATCACTACTACACACACGTTTTGGGGGCTGCTGACCTAGACCTAGTCATGAGTTTGCAGTGGGTGTGCTCTCCCACTCTCTGTCTCGCTCTCTTTCACTCAATTTGCGCTGTGCGGCATTGCTCTTTCGCACATTCATTCACAAAAACCAAATAAAATGACGGACAACAAGCGCAAAAAGATAAACCTTGATAATGACATTCACAAAAGCAAAAGAACGTCAGTCAGTCAGCTTGGTCACAACCTCTGGCACTTATCCAACGGATTTTCTCAGCTGGTCGTTTGTTTGGTGATGGTGCAAAATTGGAAGAAAAAAAATTCGCTGCTCGCCAAAAGTCAAATGTCGAGAGTGTGAGTGTCTCCTCCGTTGTATGCGGCACCTGAATACAAATTGCATAAGTTGTGTGCGCGTTTCTCACTCAGTCGCAGTCGCAGTCGCCGTCGCCGTTGACGTTGCAGTCCTGACGCTCGCTCCAAAGCTCATTTGGTTGCCAACGCGCCAAGTGTCAAGTTGCAGTGCGTTCCTTAGCTCGCTGTGTTCTATACCCAACAACTGTTTAGTGCACGTGTGTGTGTGTGTGTGAGTGAAGGCGCGTTCCGGTCGCGTGTTCGTCATCGCGTGTTTTTTTTTCTTTCTTTCTTATTTTTTGCCTTTGCTTTTGTTTTTGCCAATTTCTGGCGCGTTGTTTGCTGATTTATGTGGCGTGGGCGTGATGTAATTTGCAATAAAAGCAGTTAACTAACACTTACACACATAAACAGTGAGAGAGTGAGTGGGGCAAATACGAAATGTGCTAATTACTGAGCCTTTTTTTCGCTTATATTTTTTGTTAAGTTATGTGTGTGTGTGTGTTTTTATGGCTTCCACAGTTAATAATCAATTTAGTTGTTTATTGTTACAAAAATTTCAGTGTTTGCATGATTAGCAAAGCTTTGCGAAAGATGGCAACAAGGCAAATCGACAGCGAATTGAAAATAAAAAAAAAAGAATTGCAAATATTTGCCTAGAAATTTGCACACACAAAGTACAAAAAGAAAAGCAAACATTTATACATTTAAAGTTGATTTATGTAATGGCCAATGGCATAAACAAAAGGGCGCAACTGAGAACGGGTTATACAATGTAAGCTGCAGCCATCATTTTTAAATGTGTGTGCATGTGCTTGTGTTTGTTTGTGTAAGATGACGATTACGCATACGCAGCGTGGTACAAAAAGTGCGGATATTTGTAGCAAGCAAAACCAAATGCCAACTGTGCCCCCCATCGATTTGTTCTAGGCTAATTGCAATGGGGCTTGTCACATGCTGTGTGTCGGCTTATCTAATTTATGTTAATGTCTCAAATATTAGTGACTGAGTGTGACAAACTCAGCAGCAGTATCAGCTCAGCAGCAACAACAAATAATGCTAATCATTGTGCTTTACAGCTGCGCTGTCGACGCCACCTGCTCAGCTGATTGAGTTGTTGTTACTTTTTATTGCTGTGCGGCTTTTTCCAATTCGCCGCTGGCAACAGCTGTTTCACACTCACCCTCTCTCATGCTCTCACTAACTGGCTCTGCCTCGCTCTCTCAATCGGTCGCTCTCTGTTTCTCTCATTTGGCTGCTGTTAATCATAATTTTAAATTTACAATTATCGTTTGTTTTGATTTTGTGCTTTCAATTTGCGAGCGCGCTCGATTTGCGCTCAGCTTTTTTTATTTTTCTATTTTTTTGGTTCTTTGCTGTTTATTGTTGCTGTTACTTATTACTCGAACTTGTTGTTGTTGGCGTCGCTGCCTTTCGCTGCCGCTGCTTGGAACTTTTTGGGCAGTGCGCCGTGCGCGTTTTCGCCGCAGTCGAAATTTGTCGTTGCCAGAGTTCGCCTCGCAATTTAACGTTTTCTACGTTTGCGTTTCGAGATTTATATAGATTGTATATTTGGTGTTTTGGTTTTTGACCAACAGAAATTGTGTTTAGTGAGTGATGTGAACGTGAAGACATATATATATTTATATGTATATGTGTAGCGCACCTATAAATAAAAATACGTAAAATTGCCGCAAAATTTGTAATTTGACAACAGAAATTGTTTGTTGTTGTTGTCATCAGCGTCGTGTGTCGATTTCAAATTCAAAACGCTGAGCTCATTTTTTGAGACGCCTTTAAGCTGGCTAATTAGCATAAAAAAGCATTATAAACACATACATCAAAGCGATTTAAGCAATTCTTCTAAAGCTGTGAAAATTACCAATAATCGTTATTATTTATTTTTATGTATATCTTTCAACGTGAAATTTATGAACAGCTGTGCTTTTTATTGTCATATTATTATTATCATTATTATTATTATTGATATGAACTAATCTGGCTCTGCAGAAAAGTTCTTTTATATACAAGTGTTTAGTATTTTGTATGCTGCTAAGAAATCCAATTTTCAGTCGAGCCGCTTGACTTTTCGATTAACGTCACTCGCGTTTCGGTGACACATTTATGAGCTGTGTGTTTGGCGGTGGCCTGTTCTTATCAGCTATCAGCGCTAAACAACAACAATAACAACAAAAGTAATAATAACACCACCATATAATAATCCTGCATAGAAGCCAACAAATCGACGCACAAAACGCAACAATATTAATTACTACAACTCATAAATATAATTTGTGTTTAGATAGAGAACACACGGCTCTTGTTCCATTAATTACAAAACACTTACGTACTGTATTTAATCGACTACCTCACCTCTAAATTCCCACTCCACCCACAAGGGAGTGTATTGAAAGTTTCTCAAATCTGCCTGGGCATCATTTTCCCAGCTGTGATTCTTTTACAAATTTATGCGCCAGTTTCATGTTATGGAACTTTCAATGGACACCAAAAAAACTAAAAGGTAACAGCTCTTAACAAATCTAAGTTGTCAAATATTTTGACTATTAAATATTATGTGTGTGTGTGTGTGGGCGTCACAAAAGTTTTAAAAAGTTTTTCGAAAATACCATTTTATGGCCCATTTTCGTAAGAGCGTAATTTCTACTTAAAAAAAAAAAATCAATAAAATTCAAAATCATTTCCACGAAAATCACTTTTTGTTTGCGTTTATTATTTGCATTTGTTAAGGCTTGAACTTTTTTAATTGCTGGCAATCAGCAACAACTCCTAAACAAATCATAAATATTCACAAACAATGGTCTACAAATGATGGCCAAAAATAATTTCCACAAATTACTCGTTGCTTGTTCTTTTCACAAATTCACAAATTTCGAAAAAATTGCGCATTGGGGAAAAAAGTGTTTTATTTATTTTTTGCCATTGCTGCAGTTTTTCAACTTTTGGCCCACTGAAATCGGATGAGAGAATCAGAGACACAAGGGGAGAGAGATAAAGAGAGAGAGAGAGATTTGTGTTGGTCGCATGTCTCTGCCAAGTTGTTGTTGTTGTTGTAGTTGCTTGTTGTAGTTGCTTGTTGTTTGTTAAATGACACATCCATAGCGCATTTTAAACAAGAATTTTTAGTCGTTTTCCATTCGTTTTTGCTTACTTTCGAAGTCATATTTTTTTTCTTCATCTTCTCTTCTGCGGGACTCGAGCGTGTTAATACGTTATTAATAATATACACAAACAAATGGATGAGAATCTGTCTTTGCTGTCGGTTTTTGGATTTTTATATATTTTTAACGCCATTTTCCATGTTTTCTGCGTATTTTTAATACCCAGTATCTTGCTTTACATAGGATTGGATGGTAATCTTGGATAGAGTAAGATTAACACACACAATTACAGGGTATTCCCAAGTCATACTCGCTCATAGGAAATACTTTCGCTTTGTTTTTCTCTCATCTCTCATGTGTGCTACATGTTTAGATAAACGACGAAACACACAAATATAAAGCTACCTTTTATTGCATTGCCGAAGCAAAGAAAATTGAATTTCCATTTATTTCTATTTTTTTTTCTTTTCAAACATTTTGCGCAACTTTCATGACAGCTTGGCTATAGAGACCTTAAATATGTACATGTGCATACCTTATTATACTATAGGCTGAGAAAGGAATACTTTTACGTAACTGTCTCATTTTAAAACTTTATCAATTATTCAGTGACAGCGATACCTTTTTTTTGCCCTGAACTTCGACTGTGACCTCTAAGTGCCGTATTGGTCCTTGATGTCCTGTGGAACAGCTGACGTTTGTGTGGCATTGGAATATGCCTGCCCCACCCCTTTCCTACCCCTCCTTTTCCTTACAAGGCTTATAGTACATTTAACCCACACTAGTTATGCCATTTATTATTTATATAACTTTTAGCTTTATGTAATTCCAAAGGTTTGTTGTTGTTCGACTCTTGTTATGTACTTAAGGACAACCCAACAATGTTAGAATTGCACTTGAGGCCACACTGCGTGTTATACTAAGCGCTATTGATTGATTTGGACTTTTCTTGGTTCATCAAGTGTACATAAAATGTACAAATTGTATTGGACATTTGTTAAGAAAGTAAACGTTGTGTTTATACTGGCAAAGCAATAGATAAATTTTAATATGGATAGATAGATAGATACTGACTTCAAATTGTGTTTTCTGTGCATTAAAACCATAAGCAGTGGCAATTCTATTCATGTTGCTCAATTCCGCGAATTTCTAAATGGATACCTTGTACAAAACGTGAACTTCTGCTGAATTGCAATAATCAGCCAAATACAAACAGACATATGTCCAGTACTCATTCCCATACAAATAGTGGACTGTTTGTAGAATATATATTTTGAAATTGGCTTTTCGCTTGAACTGTTATCATACAGCGTGTTTGAGTTTTGTGTGTTTTCCAAGGCGCCAAGATAAAAAGTGATACAAACAACATGTAATAATATGAGAAAGAGACTTGTTTGTCATATGTTTCATCAATCCGAGTAGCAAAAAACAAAAAAAAAAAAAAAACCGAACAGAACAACTGTTTTCCGATATATCTATATATATTTGCCAGACATGCGATATGGCGATAATGAATTCATGTTCTATGCATCGTTAACATTTCTTAATTAAGATACTGCGAATGTGGCAAATAAGGAAATGGCCTTTTAACGATAACAGCTTTGGCACAAAGGGGTATTGTATTTGTATACATCTTACACAGGTGCGTCATGCAACACGCATAATGCATTACGAATCCTGAGGCTGAATCATCATGATTATAGGCTAGAACTTTTACATGATTTGCAACATGCGTTAACACACCCACAAAATAAATACATTGTGTTGTTGATGATGAGATAATAATATTTTCTATTTGCAGATTCATTTTACAAAGCGCGTGTTAACTAAAAAAAAAAAAAAACACACTACTTGGGTAAAAAATAACTTTTTAGAGTTGATAATTTTTACAAACACGCACACACATATGAGCTTTGTTGTTGTTGCTAAAGGGCTAGGGCTGGGGGAACCTATCAGTATGTAATGCCTTAGACAAATAAATGAATCATGTACATACATACATATAATTCTGCGTATTGATAAGATACAAAATCCATTTACAACTCATTTTGGCTTTTTATTTATTTTATTGTTTTTCCATTTCACACAGGCACAAATCAAAACCCAAATGATCAACACGTGAGCGAAGCCGCCACAGTTGTTGTTGCTGGTGCTGCGGCTCTAGGCTCACCAACAGCAGCATCGAACAGTTCCAGTCTAACAACAACAACAACAGCAGCACCAACAACAACTGGAACGCCAACAGCAACAGCTGTCAATACGACGCCTACAAAGAGTCCACAGCGCAGCGTTTACCACGAAGATGGTTATCAGGCCATTGTCGGCGATAGCGCTGATAACGAGACACAGCTGGAGGCAAACGGTTCGCCTGCACAGCGTCATTCCATTAACTCGGGCGATTACACATCCACGCCCAAGTTAGGTCGCATTGGACTCAATGGAGCAGCAGCAGCATCGACCGTTTCTGCGACAACGTCAGCCAATGCTAGTGGCACCACATCGCCCATCAATTACCAAATACTTGGCGACGACTATCCCTACAGCATAGAGTATGAGTCACAATATCAACAGCAATCCCAGCAGCAGCAGCAGCAGCAGCAGCAACAGTTGCTGACCAACCAGGAACTCTCAGTTGGTGTCCAGGCAACGGCGACCATCAGCTATAGTGCTAATCGCCAGAGTTACGCCTCACCGCCGGCTGCCCTGCCGCCCCTGATCATACCGCAACGTCAATCGCTGTTGCCGTGGGGCGCACATTCGCGCAGCTCCATTATCAACGTGCTGCCCAGTTACACGCAGGCCGAGATGCATGCGCTGGCGGCGAGTGTGGCCAGCGTGGAGCTGACTGCACCGCGGCCAGGTGAAATTGTTATGCGGAACTTGTTCAGTGATTTCACGGCGCAGGCGGAAAAGAAAATCGAGCTGGTCATGCTGGAGAGTGCCGATAAGAATCTGTCCAAGCTGCTGCAACGTGGCGAGGATCAGCAGTTTGATCAGCTGCTCTCCGCGCTGGGCTCCGTGGCGGAGCATTGTTTGCCCTCGCTGTTGCATACGCTGCTTGCGTGGCATCGTCGTCAGCTGTCCGACATGGAGATCAAGAATGATATCAAGAAACCGGCGACGGGCAGCAGCGTTCAGGCTGTGAACAAGACCAGTGTGGATCTGGACTTTCAGCTGCAGCGTCGTGAGGCGGCTGTGGAGTTTATATTCTGTTTGGCGCTAATTGAGATACTCAAGCAGCTGCCGTTCCATCCGGGCCATGAGGATCTGGTGCGCAGCATTGAGAATCTGGCCTTCAAGCACTTCAAGTACAAGGATGGCCTGCAAAACAATCCCAATGCGCACAACATACACATGATTGCAGATCTCTATGCAGAGGTTATTGGTGTGCTCGCCCAGAGTCGGTTTGCATCGGTGCGCAAGCGTTTCATGTTCGAGCTGAAGGAGCTGCGCGGCAAGGAGGCATCGCCGACAACGACACAGAGCATCATTAGCCTGTTGATGGGCATGAAGTTCTTTCGGGTCAAAATGGTGCCCATTGAGGAGTTTGAGGCCTCGTTTCAGTTTATGCACGAGTGCGGTCAGTACTTTTTGGAGGTGAAGGATAAGGATATCAAGCACGCCCTGGCTGGTTTATTTGTGGAGATTCTAGTGCCAGTTGCAGCGGTAAGTTTATGAAATTCGTTATGTGCATTTAATTATAATGTTTCTACGCACTTTCCAGGCCGTTAAGAATGAGGTGAATGTGCCCTGTGTTAAGAACTTTGTGGAGCTGTTGTATGTGCAAACATTGGATGCGTCGACCAAGTCAAAGCATCGCCTGGCGCTCTTTCCACTCGTCACCTGTCTGCTGTGCGTTTCGCAGAAGACCTTTTTTCTGACCAATTGGCATTACTTTTTGGCCATGTGCCTGAGCAATCTGAAGAATCGTGATGCGAAAATGAGTCGCGTTGCTTTGGAATCGCTCTATCGCCTGCTCTGGGTCTACATGATACGTATCAAGTGCGAGTCCAACTCGGCTACACATTCGCGACTTCAGAGTATTGTGAACTCGCTCTTTCCCAAGTAAGCTATCTCTCATATATATATATTCAATGGATTCTCAGTAACATTTTCTCTCTTTTGTTGCAGGGGCTCGAAGGGCGTTGTGCCGCGCGATACGCCACTGAATATCTTTGTAAAGATCATCCAGTTTATTGCCCAGGAACGTTTGGACTTTGCCATGCGCGAGATCGTCTACGATTTGCTGTGTGTGGGTCGCTCCATTAAGGTCATTTTGAATCCGGAACGCATGAGCATCGGCTTGCGTGCATTTCTGGTCGTTGCCGACTCCTTGCAGCAAAAGGATGGCGAGCCGCCAATGCCGCGCATAGTGCCCGTGCTGCCATCCGGCAATACGTTGCGCGTTAAGAAGACGTACATCAACAAGATGCTCACGGACGACACGGCACGTAGCATCGGTATGTCCACATACTTTCCACACGTGCGTCGTGTATTTGTGGACATTTTACGTGCCCTGGATGTGCACTGTGGCCGACCGCTTATGATGACAAACACACAGAATCAGAATAAAGAGCCGGATGAGATGCTCTCGGGGGAGCGGAAGCCGCGCATTGATCTCTTTCGCACATGTGTGGCTGCTGTGCCCCGATTGATACCCGATACGATGACCGCTCAGGAGCTGGTCGATTTGCTGTCACGCTTGACCGTGCATATGGATGAGGAGCTGCGCATACTGACGCATCAATCGCTGCAGACGCTGGTCATAGACTTTCCGGATTGGCGTCAGGATGTCGTGCACGGTTACACACAGTTTCTGGTGCGCGATGTCACCGACACCTATCCGCAATTGTTGGAGAACTGCACCCGCATCTTGTTTGTCTTCCTAAACATTTGGCGCTGCGCGATTAATGTCAATGGCGCTGCAGCCGCTGGCAACAATACCGGTGTGCCCAGTGCCACGGGCGCTGGCATCAATCTAGCCCAGCCAAAGGTTGGCGGCACAGTGCCAACAATTGGCGCAGCTGTTGCACAGGCAACACCTGTGGCAGCTGTGGCCACAGCGCCCGTCGTTGGCAAGGATGGCACGACGAGCAGCCAGCTGTCCAAGCAGCAGCATCTAAACACCGCCAGCAGCGCTGCATCTAGCATAACTACCTCGAGCGGCATGTCCAGCATAACACAGCACACAGTGCTCAATATGGTGGGCAACGATGCGAACAAAAAGAATGAGATTCCATTGGTTACTACGCTGCATTTTGTCGAGGGTTTTGCTTTGGTGCTGCTCTGCAATTATCGCCCATATTTGCGTAAACTGGCCGCCATGATACTCAAGGAGGTGAAGAATCTAATGCGTGCTCTCGGCATACCCGAAACCGAGCCGCCTCTTATTGATGTTATGGATCGCTGTTGTCCGCAGATTGTTGAGAAGTGTCTGCCACTGCTGCCACAAGCGGAAAAAACTGCAATACTTAATGCCAATTGCATTGATCTACAGTGGATAGCGGAGCGCAGTAGCGGCGTTTGGCTGGCCGGGCTAACAGATGGTAAGTTAATATGATTCTCTTTGTTATTTGGTCGCTAAAACCTTTTATGTTCTTCTAGACAACTCCAAGTCATCCACTCTGACGTTGAATCTATCGCAGTCTAGCTCAACTGCAGCTGCTGCCGCAGCAGCGGCATCGGCAGCTAGTTGCCCCCAGCCACCATTCGATCCCTGGGCTAGCTGTCTGTTTGGTCTGCTGGAGCGTCATCGTGTATTGCAGCAATGCCCCTCGGCGGTGGCACAAGCTTGGCCCATTTGCTATTCACGCCTTAATGCGCTCTACAGTGTCATAGATCCCACGTAAGCTGATTTGCTTTTGCAAACGAACAAGTTGTTTAATGAATGTCATCTTATTTTTGCAGCCCCGTCAGTGATAATCGTGCCTCATTGCTGCGTGGCTCAGCGCCTACTAAGAAAATGCCCACCGAGAGCCAAAAGGATTCGTATATGCGTTTGTGGCGCAATCAGGTGGCATGTGCCATGCGCCTAGTGCCACAAATACCAAGTGTTGCTGTTCGCTGTGCCTCGCCCGATTTAAGCTTGAGGTAAGTGCTGCGACGCAACATTGCCATTTATCCTACATTCTTCAGCAATCATTCGGCATTTGTTTATGTTTCAGCACCGAAAAGCATTTCATTTTGTTTTGTTTGATTAACATTTTGGTTTTGATTAAATTAAGTGCACGTGTGTCTGTTTCCACCCGAATCCAACTAGAAAACTCTTGTCGTATGCAAATCCATTTAAATGGTTTTGTCACTTTCATTTGAGTTTTGTGTCGTGATTGTATACAACTGTCTAACTGTCTATTTGTCATGTGTAATCACAGCAGCCTGCATATGCTCACGTACTATCCCACACATGTACACTCTTACACACACACACACATGTACACTCTTACACACACACATTTATTGCTGTCTGCTAAATTAAATATCAAACGAATCGGCGAAAAATCGAGTCAAATCAAATAAACAGACGCTTTGAAATTGCTTATGCATTTAATTGAATTTCATTTTTAATAATTTCAATCAAACTTTATTACGGAAATGCTATAAACGTTGCACACAAAATGTATCAATGGTAGCCAAAATTCATGTTGTACATATAGTTATATACATATATCGTCCATCTATGTGTGTGTGTTTTTGTTTGTGTGTTGTCATTAAACATTTCAAGTAGCAAAAGTAAATTGCATAAAATGCAATGTAATTGTGGCGCATCCAAAACAAACAATCGAACAACACACACATACTAGTTGTTGTGTTAACTGTGTGTTGAAAATTGATGTTGTGTTTAAAATGTTGTGCGAAAGGTCGACATGAATAATTGAATAACTATTATTACCATATTTGTTATAAATGTAATACACTAAGTATTTTGTCATGATTAATCAGTTAGCATTGGCTTAAAGTTTACTGTCCACCATCATCAGGATACGCAGTTGTTTTTGTGTATCCTACGCATCAATGTCAAGTGTTAACGGCCACACAAACATACACAGACACACACTTTATTATTGCATTTAGTTCAGTAAAACATTAGACGTGGGCCAAGTATCAACTGCAGTCATTTTGAATGTCATTTTCGTCGTTAACATTTCGCCAAGTTCAACAACAATTAAATCGTTTGTTTTCTACACACCAAATGTATGACCTCTATATATATATAAATATGGATTGTAATTTATAGTTTACAAGATCAATCGGACTCACGTTCGCTATCCGATTCCTTGGACAATATACCGTCAAATGTATTTGGGCCCGAGGGAATTGTGACACGTTTCACGCTGCCGCTCTCCTATGGACGCAAAGAGGCGCGCCAGAAACGACTTGGGTAAAGCAAAATCAACAACCAAAAACCAAAACCTAAACCATAAACTCAACCAATGTTATGCCGCACTCAAAGTGGCGTATACTTAATCTACATAATTGTACTCCGAATACTTTTAATGTGGTTTTTATAGCTTTGTGTGTGTGAGCGTGTGTTTGTCTATGTGTAATTTTTGGCATGCAAGCCGATGCTTTAATGCTTTTAGTTTATGTGTAGATGTTTCCAACAATCCTTAGCCTTTCATTTATCTGCAGTGGCAACATTTTGTTGCATGTATTTTATTTCCAAGAAAAATAAATTCCGTTATTTGAGTCAGTCATACAATTTTGTTTCAACCAAAGAGGTAATTACTTTGAATACGTAGTAAAATGATTTGTAGTTGTGCTTAGTGATTGAAGATTTAATTAAAATTGCTCACAATTTTTGTTTGTTTAATATTAAAGTATACCGATTTCAATTTACGAATCAATACAACATTTGTAGGCCTTTTTCTATGTTGTAATTTTTTTTATTTGGAAACTAATTTCATTTGTTTGTACTGCGTTTGTTTTGTGCCCTGCCGCATATTGCCATTTTTAGTGCGGCTGAAAATACTAAAAAATCATTATGAGTGAAGTTTATTTGTTCAAAATACTGCGCGTTGAGGCAAGACTACCGTTTGTCACGCCTGCTTGCCCCAACAAACAAACAAAAAAAAAAAAAAAAAAAACATGAAATAAAAAATCTTGTTTACCGACATTTTGTTGTAGTCCTGCAAAATATCCGGGGCAATGTTGGCGCAAAGCTTGGGGGTTGAAAAAATGCTGCTTTTTAATTGAAATGTGCGATTTTAATATTTATAATGTTAATTTGAATAAAATTGTTGGCATGCAGATGGGCACATACATATATTTAAATAGAATTATGAGTCTCTCTCAGCTCTGTCAATAGCTGCTTGTGCCACAATTTAAAGGCCAGGACTCTAAGGACTCAGGACACGCAGTTTTTTTCACTCACGAACGCAAAAAGACACTAAAATGAGTGACCGTAAATTTTATTTTTATAGCTCATCACCCGACTCCCTGAACGCGGATCGCAGTGACAAGTCAGCCATGGGCAGCGCCTCGCCACAGGCTCTCTACAAGCTGGTGGTGCCCCTGCTGCGCTGTGAGGCCATCGATGTTAGGGATGCTGCTGTCAATGCGCTGGGCATGATAAATCACGATGCGCTTAAGTAAGCAGAAAGCGTTTTCTTCTTTTTCGGTTGTCTTTAAACTTATTCACATTCAATAGAGATCTGATGGAGGAGCTTGTGGTCTATATACGCGAGGCTGTTGATCGCAAGCAGGAGAATATGCGACGTAGACGACGCCGTGATGCACTGCGTCTGCAGGTGGTGCGTGTGCTCGAGAAAATTGCAGAGAATGGCACCTTTGGTGTTAGGTAAGTATTCCCATTATTCTCAATTCTAACTGCAGTTGCTCACGCAGAAAGTTTCTTTAACAGCACCTGCGTGTTGGAGCGCGATACAATGTCGCTGCATCCTACATTTGTGGAGTATATTGAAGGTGCCATGGCATATCTAATGGCCGAAACGGACAAGGATAATCTCAGCATACGCGAGGTCAAGGCGCACTTTTGCAATTTCATACGCAAAATGATTAAAAACTTTTCATGTAAGTTTGTTCGATATGAATATGTTCAATTTGTAAATTCACACTCGTTTTTCTTGCAGTGGAGTCGTGTGCTACTTTGTTATCGCGCGACTTAAAGCGTAATCTATTCAATTTATTTGCCACTTGGTGCGGCAGCTTCTCTAAGCCGCTCAGCATTAGCTCACAAATTGGCCAAACCCTGGAGGAGGAGAAACTGCAATTTAGCGCCTTACAGGCAAGTTGCATGCTTGATATATGCCAAAGCTTTTGTTTTACATGTATTTTTTTTTCCACTCTCTCCCTATGTCATGCAGGCCATGTCCGCTTTGCTCTGTTGCGGACACATCTTTTATGCGCCACATCTGCAAGACGATGGCATTATATACAAATGGTTGGATTTGCTGCTTACCTCCAAGGATGAAAAGGTAACTTAACGTTGAGTGTAAGCAATTCTTCGATTTTTTTTAAACGCATTCAAACTTATGTATATGCAGATTTATCAGCTGGCTCGTGATACGGTTGTGCTGTTGCTGGAATCCAATCCGGATATGGGACAATTGTTGGAATGGGTTATCGATCGTTGTTATACGTCAACGCCACGTGAAGCGGATGCTTGCTTTCTGGCTCTGGCCTCGATCTTCAGTGCCAAGTAAGTGAATCACTCGCCAGCTTATTATGTTAACGCATTAGTTGCCATCCCTACCATCTTTGTCTACCCTGTTATGTGTCGAACGTGTTCCTTTTACCAAATAAGCTCATTTACCACATATCCTGCCTTTGCCCTGTACTCTCGTGTGGAGGGCTTAAGTAGCGCCCCTTACGTGTCTGGCGGCAATGGATTCCCTTTTAATTCACAACCTTCAACGATGGCCAACAAACAATATGTGTGGCATTTATTGCCTGCATGTAGAGCCTTTATCTTTGTGTGGTTGCTTCCAATTGTGTTCATTGAAGCACAAACGAGAAAGGATTGCTTTTTGGTGTGTGTGTGTGTGAATCAAATGCATTTTAACCAGGCGACGAATAAAACAGCTCTGGGAATCATATTTAAATGTTGATTTATAAAAAGCTAAACATTTTATAATACTTAAGCTTATAATAAATTTAATAATTTTTATAATAAATTTGTTAATGTATCATAAATCTTTGAGTGCCTGCCACTTTTTTGACTCATGATGCAAGTTGCAATCTAACTTAAAGTCGTTTATAACATGCATAAAATATGCAGATGGCTTGTTTTGGTGAAGAAATTTAAAAGAGTTTTTACTAGAATTTTATTATTATTTGCAACTAAATTTGAAATGTATTTTAGCCTTGAGATGTTTAAACACACGTGCATTAACTCTGACCTTAATTGTCGGAAGTTCACTTTACATTCATTTTGTTTGCCACCTGGCCAATTTTTGTACGTCATTTTCGTAAATGTTTTTTTTTTAGCTACATGCAGCAAGCAGCTGCAATCTGTTGCATTTTCCAATGATTTACATTTGTGCAAGCGTTTTGTAGGAAACAGTTGCAGCTGCTGTGTGTAAATGTGTGTGTGCCTCTTTTGCGTGTTACTGCCACATACAAATAAATTCACTTTTATGCTTCGCTGCAATTTGATGCTGCTGCCATAGTTAATTTTGATTTACTGCAGCTTCCTCACAAGGGCTTTAATATGAAAAGCTTTTTTTTTTGTTCTAGCAAAAACTTTAAATTGTTTCTAACCTCAAACTGTCTGCGGTTTTTAGTTTTGTTTTATCAGACTGTTGCACAAACATATTGTGAGTCCATCTAACACACATACACAAACGCTAGCATAAGCCAAAAAAACCGAACTTTGATTGATTGCTTAATTGCTGGCGCATGTGACCAAACCAATTCACACTCGATATGTGTTTTTGTTTTTGAAACATTTTTTTTACACCGAATGTATAAACAAATTATAAAGAACCACACTTAACACCTGCCCAAACACGCACGCACACACACACACAGACCAACAAGGTAAGCCAATTAGTTGGCCATTGAAACTAAAACATGTGTTACAGGCGATAAGCTTGAAGCGCACCGTTCTACCAAAACGCAAATAAACTTCCTGGGAAATGTGCTTTTGGCCAATATTTGTTAAATGGATTGAATTCTATTGACACCTTAACGTTGTAGTATCATCAAATAAGTCTAAAAATTGTATTTAAATTTAAATCGATTGCGGTGGAGTTTTGATGGAAAATTACAAAATAGGGGCAATTTTGTAGCCTCCCTTAGGTGTATTCACAAATTCGTTAAACTTGTCAAATTTGTTGGAAACTGCAAACAACTTTGCATACTTTGCTGCGTTTTAATAATGCATGCAAATTGCGAATCGATTGCCATAAAATTCGTCGAGGATTCATACAGACCAGGCCATTTTTGACACGCTGACAGGTTGCTAAAGGGCAAATTGTGACACGTCAAAGTTTTAACGATGTGAGTGCCATCAGTCCATGCTATTGAGCTTTAATTGGCAGAGCGTTGAATGTTGTTAACTTGACTTAACTTGGCACTTTGCTGTTTGCTGCGTTTTTGCTAAAGTGTAAGCTGTTTTAAAGCAGCTCTTAAGCTTATGTTGCACACAGACCTAAACCGCTAAAACCGCTTCTTAGGTAACTTTTTACTTAAAACAAAGTCCTTTTGCGCATAAAACATAAAACCAATTAAACTGTTTTGCGTTTTCTCTCTTGTTTATTTTTGCAGGGAGTACCCATGTGACCATTATACATCCGTAATAACTGTGACGTTGCTGATGACTGGCTGCCCGCGGGTGGAGGTGCATGCAACCGCTTTGCAACTGCTGCAAATACTGGACAAGCGCTTCTTTGGCAGCGTCGTGGGCACACTTCACAGCGACAATGAAAAAGGTATGAGCTCCAATTCTTCATAACCATCTCGTGCCAGTAACTAACAAACTTTAATAAACTTTCAATGGCTATCAATTTAAACGTTTTTTTCCATACTTAAATACAATCTGTCTACTGAAGGTGTGTGCAACATGTGCCACTTACAAAAGTAAAGTTCTGCAGTGAGAAGTCGAAAGAAACTTTAAATTAAAATTGCAAAGAATTAATCTGATACAAAGTTGCTGCGAACGGTAAACTTCATTTTGCAGCTGGTTGACTTTCCATTGAATGCAGCTTAAAATTGCTTGAATATTGGGTCAAAAAGTTGCCGCAAGCTTCTTATAATTGCAGCTTCTTAAACTGTTGGTAATTTATTTTATCATTTTATACTTATGCTTCGGCGTTTTCTTTTCGGACTTTTCAATACATTTTTTTTTTTTTTTTTGCCTTTATACCCTGTGAATTTCGCTCCATCTTAAATTTAAGCACTCTTGACTTAATTTTACACGTTTGCTAACTTCCAATAGCTTTTCCCCAGCATTATGCTACTTTATCAATAGTGTGTTGTAGCATTTGTAGTGGTAGTTTATAATTTGTTGCCACACATATACACACATATGTGGCTTATAACATTGTTATGCTTGTTGTTTTTGGGCCTCCTTATGTTGCCAGGCATTAAATATCTTATATCATAATATAAGCGGCTTTCAAGCAAATTTTCAAGCCGACATGAATTTGTTGTTTGTATAAGAGGGTGTGTGTTTGTGTGTGCTCGTGTACATATATATATATATAAATGTATATATATGTGAGTACGGCAATTTGATTGAATTGAATTTAATTTTCTGTGTAAACGCAAGGGAATTTCTGACTCGGCAGCAGCGGCAGCAGCCACTTCTTTGCATAATTTCCTGGCAATTTGTTATGCATAATGTTCGCTGGGCCATTAATGTTGAAATGTTGGCTAAAAAAGTTGTTGGCAAACACTTGCAGCGGTAAAAGAAATTATAGGAAAAATGATCAGTAAACATAAAACGCATAAATCAAATGAATTTTTATTATATATACTTGTATTTGTGTAGACCAAAAACAGATTTGATGAAAATTAACATTAATTTGACACGGTAATTAGCAGCAATTTGTAAACGTTGGCCCTGCACGTGCCTCATGGCCATAATCCACAATTGTGTTGTATATTTAAACGTTGTTTAGACATAATGTTGAAATTTAAAGTCAAGTTTCTGTAGTGGACAAGAAACTTTGTGCTGGCCTTTTTATACCCCGAACACATGAAATGGGTAAAAGGGGTAGAATGGTTTTGTGCAAAAGTATGTAACAGGCAGAAGGAAGCATCTCCGACCCTATAAGGTATCTCCTAGTCGGTGAAATCTCGACTAGAGCCTTCTTACTTGTTTATACTATACATTAAGCAGCTTAACTTTTGTTATTGTTATGCCTTTCTGGCCCTTGGCCAAATTGTGCAGGTGGCTCAGGTCTTTTGACCAGCTTACAATATTGTTGCAGGGTGTAAACAGTTTGCTTTGCTGTGCTTAACTTGGTCAATAAAAAACATTTTAAAGGGCTGGAGCAGCAGGAATTGCCTGAATCCATTTATGTAATTGAAATAGTCGTTTATAATTCAATTAGATGGCGCCTAAATCAACGATTTATTTAAAATATTAATTATGTTGTCGCCCACTGAATAGATTAAATATTTATTACATTAAAAACATACATACATTTATTTGTTGAACACTAATCAATTGAATGTTTTTTTTCTTTATTTCACATTTGAATTTGTATTTTTAATTCAACGGTTATTCAATATAATTACAGCGATTAAGCTTAAGCATCATTTAATTCAATTAGCACACATATACATATGTTCCTGTGAAATTGGGATTTTAATGTGCTGGGTTGGTTTGAAAAGAGTATGCTGGATTCTTTTTCCTTTACTTTATACCAATTTTAATTTAAATTTTTTTTTATTTTATTTTGTTTTTTAACTATCTTTTGCCTTTTCTTTCCGTTTTTGTCTACGCTTTTACTTTGATTTTAGCAACACCACAATCAGTTTTCCATTAAGCTTACAAAAAAGGCGATTTTGAACAAGATTTCCTTTGGGGATTTTTTGTTTTTGTATACAATTACAACACAAATGTCTAACGTTACTCCATTATCGCGGAACTTCTTTTTACTTAAGTGGATGCAGTTCGTGCATCTCATTCCAGCAATGCTGCGTCATCATGCGTCTTCTAGTCGAAGTGCCCGTATTGCGGCAATACTCGGAAACTGTCAAAGAAACACAAAAAAAAGAGAACATAGAGAGCATGTAGAAAGCTTTTGAAGTGTTTGAAAGTGTGCAGGAATAATTTATAGCGCTTTGAGGCAAAAATATATTAGGGGAGGCAGTCAAGTACAGTTCAACCACGTAATTGAATTCATGGGTATGTGTGTAATTGTGTGTGTGGGCGTGTGATTAAATGTGGTTACCAATGAGGTATGCAATTTTCCGTCAGTTAGTTACCGGTTCGAATATTTAATGCTTTATTCAGCTAGAAATGTTAAGAATTCTACTTTTAAGTAGCTACAAGAATTAAAACTAAATGTTCTTGCTAGTTGTTCAATTACACAAATCGTGTTTGAAGGCTGAACAACAAATTACTCATATTTCCAATATTCTGTTGCCTTCATGCTGCTACTAGATTTACCGTTTCGGCTGTATATATATTTTTTTTTACCAAGGTCAGACCTTTTTTTTTTTTTAGATCTAAGCTCGTTGCCTTTGGTTTTTATTTACCTCGACGGCCGTGGTTTTAATTAAGATTTGTATTTGCGTTAGCTGTAAGGCAGACCACTATTTTACCCCTTTTTTTGTTGTATGTTTTGGTTCCTGTGACCTTAACAAGCATTTTTGCTTTATCAGCACAGCGCAGACTTTTGTTGTGGAAAACAGCTGCAAAAGCATTTGCATAAAAATCATAGCATACATTTGGGCGCGCCTAATTTTCTTTGCTTGTTCTGACAGACGCATCTAAATAAGTGGGAATCATATTTAATTGATTTTCCCACTTATTTATTTGTAGCTCTTCAGTTAATTATAAATTAACTTTAAATATTACATTGTTAAAATAATTTGAAAATATTACATTGGCTGTCATCGAGCGTTATATTTAAACGGATATTAGCTATCGTTTTATTTTGACTTATTGTTTTTGCTACCCAATCTGTGCCAATCAATCACGCACATGCCTGGCAGAATACACACACTCACACGCACACCAACACCCACTTACACGCATTGTCTAAAACTTGATAAACAACTTTGAAACATCGGCCGGGGTGTATTATTGTTTGAAGTTTCACATATACACATATACATATAGCATATTGCGTCAAGTTACATATACATATGAGTGAATGCCATATGCCAAGGAACTTGCGCTCTTGTGCTGCCGATGTCAAAAACAAAAGCCGTACTAAAATGAAAATTGTCACCAACAAAAAAATGTCGTAAAATGAAATAAATTGAAAAGGGTTTCTTGAAGCCGGGCCAACGACTGTGCTGTTCGCGCGTGCAGACTTTAATTAAATTATTATAAAGCCAATTATAAAGCATCTGTGATTTTAAAGCCGTGACTTTTTGGCTATTTACGATGAATAAGAATTTTATCATCTGGTGAATAAATCAAATTCGCGCATCGGATTTCAAACTTTTTGGCAAACTTTCTATTTATATATTGTATATATATAATATTCTAAGCGAAAGATTAATGATGACGGCTTCCCTTGGACTGTCTTTGAAGCGTTGGCTTATTGTGTGGTCCTCTGTGAATTATTTAATAAATTATATGACCAAACAACAAAGGCGCTCCAAATTTTGGCCATCAAATAAAAGTCAAACGAGCTAAGTGAAATGTGTGGTAGAAGTGCCACGCGCACTAGCGATATTTGGCTTAATTTATAAGCAGAGCTATATATGGTATATTTTTATGTGTGTGCTTGTGTGTGCACGTTCGTTGTCAGCTTCAGCTTTAATGTCTAAGCAGATGGAAAAATCCTTGAGGGTATTGCACTGATTGACTTGGCATTCATGTTGCTGGCTGAGTGCTCCCGAGGCGTTGGCAATATTCAATAGGGCTAAATAGACACAACCGGTAATGAGCAGGCCCTGTGTGTGAAAAGAGCACAAAAGCAAACACATATTGCATTCAGCGCACGTTTCCCCAAGGCGTATACGCAATACGAATTAAACAAAAAGTATACGCGCGATTTACGTGTGAGTGTGTGCGTAAAACTATAACGAGTACAGCTTTATCCAATCAAAGTCATAATTAACTTCTGCCTGCGAGCACAATTGAAACATTGCCAGGCAAACAATCATTTTGAAATTAAAACGCTGCGCAAAATTTTGTGGAATGTGTTGCAATTTCAGCTGTACGCATTGTGAATTCGGTAATGCAACAACTGTCGTATGGTTGATCGAATTCAAAGCACAATTATGCAATTCTCTAGTTCGACCCAAACTTGTTAGTTAGTAGATATTGAAGTCAGAATTAAAATTTTACTTTCGATTTAATGGATTTCAGGGGCTCGTCTTGAACTGCGCATTATTACAGAGACAACTGACACCTTGTTTAATCTATTACCTTGAACCTGTTTGCACCCTAAGGTGCTTTGTCAAATCACAAATCCCAACTTATTTGATTTGCCTTGCCTTCCAACTGCGTAAATTAAGTGAGATTTCAGTGGAATTTTACAGAAATACATAGTATGAAACTCAAGCCAACGTTTTGTCTTTCCTGTGTTTAACTCAATCAATATTTGAACTACAATTGCAGATGTTTTCCCATCTGTCATCTGTCTTTTCTCTTCTCATCTCTTCTGTTCTGTTAATCTTGCACTGAGCTCAATGCCAGGCTGTTGGTTACGATTGTTTACCAGACTAACGGCACCCAGAGCGTATGTCACTTCAAGCTTTATTGCCAGTAGCTCGCAGCCAGCAACCAGTAGTGGCAGCTTATTTACATAGAGAAACAAGTGAAAACGTTGCAGTCGGATGCAACCGACTGCGAAATACTTTGATACCAGTAAAAGAACTGATGATAGTAGGCGTGGCAACCCGATCTTAACACTTTATTTGTACCGGCTATAGATAAACATAATTGCAAAGTTTCAAGTTTCTAGCTTTACGGGTGTCGAAAAAAGTTGCGTTCATACGGACGGACGGACAGACAGACACCATGACGGAGATTGCACAAAACCAATATACTATGATACTTTCAGCATCAAAGTATAAAAACACAAGATATTTTCACTACTGCCAAGACGGGTGAATTTTTTTTTATAAATTGTGTTGGCTCTGACAATGGCAAAGCTAATTTCATTTGATGTAAACGAGCTCTTATCACTCTAGCAACACACTTGTTGTCGTGTCACACCTCACGGACTTGTCAATATTTGTGTGCAATACACACCCACACACACACACACATAGGACTGGTTTGATTCTTTCAACCTTGGCCGCATGACTGACATCAACACGTGTCTTTCTTCTGTCTTCTAACCTTTTATTTAATTTTATTTACATTGCAAATTTGCTCAGCACTTGCATTCAATTTGCACATGCTGCGCAATGCTCAGAATCTTTAGCTTAAGCTTAAAGGCATTTACAGCTCGATTCACTATCAAATTACAATATACATTTTTAATCGAATGCTCTCACTTTATTTGTATGTGTGTGTTTGATTTAACTGCAATTCGTGGTGCTTTGAATTAAAGCTTTAATAAATGATGCGCCTAAAAACAGAAATGCGAGCTCGTAAAAACTACATTTTGTTTCGGGCTCAAATCTTTTAATGTTTTTGTAAACATGAACTTGTGCTCCCGAGGCTCTGATTTTATTTTTGTTTCTCGTCTGATTAATTGTGCATAAAAACTGAAAAACCATCAAGCCAAATGGACCAAAATCAACAGCCCTTGGCTTTCTGCAGACCTTTTAGCTTCATATGCAAAATAATGTGTTGTTTTTTTTTCGAAAAAAGCAAAAGCATTTGCCTTAAAATGTATTTTTTGTTTTTCGTTAAGAGCTATTTAATTTTCATTGTTTCCAGACATTTCAATTACCGTTTAGCTGTGCACTATTAAGAAATAAACAGATTCATATAAAGCTTAAAAAATTAGCATATTTAATTGGCCTTAACACAACAATAAATGTGCAGTTCTCAGAACGCGGTTAGTTTAGTAGATATTAGTGCGAGGCAGCGGATTAAAATGTTCCAAGAAATCTAGCTTAAGCTTTCAGGTATGCCATTCTGAAGGTAAATCAATCTAAATAGTTTACTAGTTAGTTTCATGCACGAGCGCTTATACTATTATGAATATTAATCTAGCTGAAAAGGCTTTTCACTAATATGGCGCTTCTTATTTTTCACTTTTAAGTTAATTAATATTCTTTTGTTGGCTATAAAATTTTAATTTATTTTAATTTACATTGTCGCGTTTTTCTTACCTGTCACTTGAGTGATGCCTTCCCGTTGAGCCGATGAGACGCGCCGGAAAATGCTGAGCACCGCTTTGCTGCAAGCAAACCCAAAAGATAATAGCCATTAAATGCTTTTCAAGAACTTATAAATCTTTTAAGAGCTTACCGAAAATTTTGTCCGCTCACGCAATAAAGCACAAAATTGATGCCAAAATTTGTTATAAAGAACGCATGGAAAATATATTGCAAAACAATAGTCGTATTTTGCGTTTTAGATGTTTGTGTCTGTGTTGAAATTGAGCAGAGAAAAATGCAATTAAAATAACCTTTCGACATAATTATATTTATATGTATATAAATGGTTTGTATGTGTCGTAAACTTTGCACTCTAACTAAATTTTTCTAACGCATTTTCTCATTAAAGTTTAAGTGGGAGTGAACCTAACCTGTTGAGCCTATTCGACATTTCCAGGCTGTTGCTTAGTGTGTGCCAGAAACTCTTCCGATCAATTAACTCTATGTCGCAATCAATGTTGAATGTTTGCCGCGTGCTTAAGCAATTTGCCATTTATTCATACCCTTGGCTGTCAGACAGGCTCTGACAGGCAAAAGAAAATGGAAATCGTATGGAAACTTAATTCTTGAGTATCTGCATTCTCTGACAATATACGCTCAGTCGTGCAGAATCTCGCATATTTTTACTGTCTGTGTGCAGTAAGCCATGCGAATTTAAGATTGATTTTTAACGAATCAACAATGACATCTGCACAAATGAAAAGCACTTTAAATTTTCCGAAAATAAACCTTACGTTATGCCATACTTCGTTTGAATACTTTAGTCTGTGTGTACAAAAAAAAAGCAGAAACAACTCGTTAAAATGAGATTTATGTTAATTAAATGTTGTTAAGTGTCGTAAAGAGTTTGCGTCAAGCTCCACATTTTTTTACGATCCGAATGTGTCAAAAGTACACAAACTAATTAATGCTTAATTACATGCACACACACACACACACACAGACAGAGGGTGAAAACATGTTGCACTCTTTCCCTAATTAGACAATCCTTTTGCTTGGCTAAAGCCCTTTGTGTAGAGGTTATCTGTTATAGTGATACCCTGTACAAAGTTGCTGAATGCATTAAAGTAATGAACCCTTTTCGTTTCTTTGCCTGACATTTCCTAATAAGCACTATGAGTCAACATACTTTTGACCTTACACATAGCATATTTCTCATACTTGTGCATAGCAACTTTCTTTGACTTTGAGGATTATTATTATGCAAAGCATGTCAACATTCGATACTGCTGTCGAGTATTTAACCTATGTCAACTGAACTCAAATCACGTTATTTCTTTTGTTTGTGGCACAACCATAATTATCAGCAAACCCACGTTTGCAAGGAAGTCTGTTTTAATGCTAGACTATTGTATTTGAGCAAAGATATTCTCGCTTGTGCAGCTATAAATAAATAGTTTTTGGACAAACTTGGCAGACTGTTACTGTCGTTAATTAGCTGCTGGCAAAACGTTTGCTTATGACACTGGTCAAACAATTACTAAACTTTGTTCTTACAGTCATAGTTCAATGAACAATGCGGCAGCATGTTGCACATACTTGTGTTTTTGTTTTTGTATTGTGTTTGCTCTTAGCAACAGCCTGGCTTGAAGTGCTGCTATTTTTGTTAGCTTAAATGAAAATTGGTAACAATATAGCAGGTACACGAGAAGCTAAAATCAATTAGGTTCAAATTTAGCACTTCATACGCGACGTATGCGTAATTTAAAGGCTATTGACAACGCTATTTTGAAATTGTATACGGCACATATATTTTTTAGGTAGAATAATTTTAAGTTAAGTTGATTTATGTGGAACTTCAACTAAATTTAGATGTTTATGTTCTTACTCACCTCCAAGTAGGCTTCGATACGCAACAAGCAGCTGGGTAAGTTGAGGCAAACAAAAACCGTTGAGACAATCAACAGCATTTTGGTAACCTTCAGTTGCGATGAGTTCTGAACGTTGCGACGTGCTGCAATTTTAATAAGTTTCAGTGTGAACAAGTCGGATAAGAAAATTAACAGTGTGAAAAGTTGCGGGTCGGGTTGCCATGTTGGAAAAACTTTAAAGTAGTTAACCTATTCACGCTGCTTTGCACGTTCTCATATGTTGAACACTGCTAATTGTCGGCATTTTGTGTGTGCCAGCCAAAGTTGCCAGCTAATGGCTTAGGGAAAGTTGTCAGCAAAGTGGCTTACACTTAAGTCTTGTCAATTGGCCGCAACTAAATCTCACCTGGCTTGCTTGGTGCAATTTCGCAATGGTGTCGCTGCTGCTGCTCCGACTGCTGCCTCGAGACACTGTGCTGTCCACTCGGGTGTGTGCCTGTTGACTTCTGACGCTTTAGAGATGCTGAAAGACGATATGAAGCAGCTCTAGCTTCGCCGTTTGCTGTCATATTAGTCAACTGAGGCTTCCTGCTTGAATACAAGGTATGCAAAATATGGATTTGATTAGATGGCTTGAGATTGAAATCGTCAGAATGTTGCAATTTCATTTAATCTCTACTCACATCTTGTGCATTGTTAAAGTGCGTCGAACAGTGGCAAATTTCCAAACAGTGCAGCCCGTACAGGTATTGAGTACAGCTATGGTTGTAAAGGGCACCGCATATACGACAATCGAGTCCCAGTAGTTGAACAAGGCCAGTTGTTCCTGTAATAAAACATATACGCAACGCACATGTGGCTTGTGAATTTTTATCTTTAATAGGATTAGAATCGAATTCTGGTCTGACAACATCATGGCGTATGCGTAATTCACTTTCAACTGCATCTGTTGCTAAATGGATTTACTCGGGCCTTTTAAAAAAACTGATATCCGCAGCCATTGCCACATCGTGGGCCTTAAAGTTAATTAAATACAAAAAATACAGTAACCATCATTCCTTTCGGTTTTTGGCTGTTGCAAAAAATTCGTTGGAAAAATGTTAAAAAGATTTCTGAGAAAAAGTTGAAAGCGGGTTATTTCTGTCTAAAAGCTCAATATGTATTGGCTTGGATGCACAATTAAGAAACATTTTTTAGATAGCAAACAGATCAGATTAATTTTATTGAACAAAATATAAATATCTAAAATGAACAAATAATCATTTTAATAGTTAATTGAAGTTGTAAGATAATTTCGAATATTACTGCACATCTGGATTGGGAACAGACAAATTTGTAGCTGATATTTAATATTCTATTGCAGCAATTTTAAAAAATCGTTTTTACAGTTTTAATGCAATTTAATTGTGAAATTAATGCTGTCTGTGCTGGAAAATGTGCGAGATGTAAGAAATTGGCAGTTAATTCATATTTTTAATTGGCTTTATTAAACAACAATTTATATGATTTATATACAATAAAAGTGAATCCAGTGTTGGAATTAAGTAATTAAAACTTTATTAAAACATCAACAAAGGATTTAACGGCTAATGAGAAAATGTACATAGAAATTTATTTACCGTGCGCATTTTCAATTCGTTCGAATTGTACTTAAACCAAGTAAGGAAGCTATTTTTGGCCATCCGAAAACTATATACACTTAAAATGCCTACTACAGATGGATATGGCTTTATCAATGAAGCTTGCGATGCTGATCAAGAATATATATACTTTATGTGGTCGGAAACGCTTCCTTCTATGCGTTACACATTTCACCACAAAATTAATATACACTTTTCAAGAGTATAAATTGCTTTTCACTGTTGCTTTCAAAATATCTTGAAGCCACGTTCAACTTATCCGTACCGCATATAGTATGTATTCTATTATTGGTTTAAGTTCGCAGAACTGGGTCTTGTTAAGGCTCAAATTTGCAATTAAAAATCGGATCTGAGTTTCACACTCGACCAAAAGGGAATTGAGAGCTCCGGTCAAGCTGTCAGTTATGCAATGTGGTAACAGTATGCTGGGAAAGTATTCAATGTTGTAGGCATTTCCGCAGGGCAACTTTTACTTGCCCCTGCTTCAATTTATATCTGCAACCGCTTGGTTGCTTTCACACATCAATATGACAGATGCTGTTGACCAGCTGTTGCTGTGTAAATTGCTGCCACTGCGCAATTTTAATCAGACTTTGACATGCTCTGTAATAAACCATCTGATCATCAGCCGTGACCTTGTGTGGTATTTTCTTGAGCTTACTTGATTGATTTAAGAAAGTAATACACATGTGTAAGCATCTTTTGCTGTCCACGAAAGTATTCAAGACAACACTTTATTTAGGACTTTAACCTTGTACCTTATTGAAGTTAATTTCTTGTTGACTTCTCCTTTCTATACATCTAATTCAATTTGTTAATATGCTTCGTCTTCGTCTGTCACCCTTTTGCACATCACTAATTTTCTGTGTAATTTATATGTATTCAGTGAGTAAGTTACTTAAGCTCTAACAGTTCCTTACAACACGCACATACAATGCATTGTTAAACCCGGCTCAAGTCAAAAAAGAAATTAAATTTAAAATGTATCCGCTTTGGTTACTTTTCGCATTTATGGTCGGTTTCTCCTTCCAACCACAAATGTCTTTACTTTTCAATATTGCTTGCTGTTATGTTATGTACCAACAAATAAAACACCCACGCTCAAGCATCGATCTACGCGGCAAACGAGGCAGCCTTAAATATTTTTTGCAACACAGCGTTTTCCCTTTCCTTACTGTAAACATGGGCGCATCACTCATACGACACGTTGCTTGGTTGTGGGTTTTTATTTTGGTTTCTCCTTCATTACTGATTGAATTTGAATTCCTCAGATGTACATAATGTACTTGAATATCTTATGAACAAATCGGCACTCAATCATCTTTATGGGCGCGACTTCAAGCTTCATTTGTTGTCGCGACTAATTTGGCTAATAGAGGCAAATGCTTTAGGACAACTTTACGTCTTGTTTGACTTGCACTGTCTAAAATTTAACATTGAATTTCATGTGCTCCTGTCCCTTCGCCAAGGAAAAGAAAACAGAAGAAAACCATTGTCAACAGAAATTCGAGATTTATCAAATGCCTAGGAAAATTGTCCCCGAACCTGGCTAGGACCTTTCGTGGCGCGTGGCTATCATTGAGACACACCCAAAAATTCAATGGTGACAGTGAGCAAGGTGCACGCTTTAGCCTTGCCTCGGTTGCCAATGTTTGGTTTGGAGCTTTTGCGTTGCGGTTAAAAAAAAAAAAACAAAAAAATATTTCCCTTGTTTTTACTTGCGGTCTTTGTACAACGCGTTTGTGTACCCTAGAGCTGAAAGGGTAAGTGGGGACTTTAAGGTTGTGACAACCATGAAAAGGAGTAAAATTCCTGCAGGGTATTCCAAATTCGTGTACACACGACTTGTAATAGTGCGTATTTGTATTCTATGACATGCTGCTTCTAATTTGTGGGTTCGCCTAATAAATTGTCAATTTGAGCCTAACTCACTCAGCAGTTGGCTCTACAAACTGTACGTTTGATTAATTGGCAGCGTTTAGGAAATTTTTTGATATTATTGTGGTTTTTTTCCTTTCCTATCCTCTCTTTTTTATGCGCATATCAGGAATTTTACTCATTTAGCTTTGGGCTAACAATTGATGTACATTGTTTCTTTCGTATTTGTTAATTGGCCAAGATGGCAAGGTCCCTTTATCAAAGCTCAGCATAAAGGCAAACTTAAAGAGTGTCAGGTTCTGACAGGCGGATGAGCTTTAGTTTTAGTTTTTATCCAGCCAAGATATTTCACAGCCAGTAAAGCCGACAGCCAGCAAGAGGGATCTTTTATTTAAGTTTCCGCCTGGGGTTTAAAATGTGTCTACAGATTGGGCCAACGATTGAGGTTTTGTATAATGAACGGAAATGTTTGGCAAACAAGAACAACGAATGGGTTGAGAAACCATTTGACAAGTGTTTTGCGGCCATTCGTCCATTTATTGAAGCGTGACCTTAAATTGGATTCGATATCCTGTTTGCAAAAAGGACAGCAAAAGCTGGAATATTCAATTTAATAAATTATATAAGCAACTGAGTCTAAACTTGGTAAATAAAAGAGCTATAAATACGAAATTCTTATTTGGAAACCAAATATATTTTATTCAAATTGACAGTTTTAACAACCCACGCAAACCAAAAGATGAAGCTTGAAGTAGTGGTAAAGAATTTGGGAATTTAAACGTAAAATATCAAAGTAACATTTCTAAATGCAACTTTCTACTTTTTGTCCCAATTTTATTTGACTTTTTGTCTCTCGTTGCCAACTTATAAATGTGTGAAATCGTATAAATTCCATAGAAATCTGTACAACAAAAAAAGGGAAGAATTTGGAAAATGTGTGTTAGAAAGTGAATACCAAGAGAATAATCACAAAAGAATGTCCGTGCTTTATGTCCTTTGTTCTGCTAGCTGCTCACTTGCAATGTTTGTAGTCGGTGCTAGTTGGTATTGGCAACCCATTAAAAGTGCCAGACACAGGATAACAAACCAAAGGACAACAGTTTTGTTTGGCCATGACTGAGAGTGAAGTTACTGCTATTGATTTCGCATACGCCGCGTAATATAGTGGTTAAAATTACTCACCTTGTATGTGGTGTTCAAATCGCAAATGGTATCATTCAACTTGGGACTGAAGACAGGCTTGGCAATCAGTATATAGGGCACACAATGCACACATCCGGCCAATGTTAGCCCAAGTAACACAAATTTGGCACGACGAACAGTGCACATGATTTGGCGCTTCAATGGATACATGACGGCAATGAAACGCTCCACGGTGAATGCGACCACAAACCAAACCGAACAGAAGCTGGCCAAGGAGCTGAAGAATGTGAAGAACTGACAGAAGTAGTTCTGGTTGTAAATGTTCACATTCAGAAAGTTGATCCACAGCATGAATAGGCAGAACAGAAAGCAAGTATCGCTTATGGCCAATGCGGCCAGATAGAAGCTCGATGATAGCTTCCTTAATTTCGTCATAAAGAAGACAAAGACGGACATAATGTTGCCAATGCTGCCCGTGAGACAAATGACGGGCACATAGTATCTATTCACACAGTCGCTGATGAGGAATGCAATGCGCATAATTTCCTCATCCTCAACGGACATATATTCCAATTCTCCGCTGGTATTCCTACTGCTGCTATCACTCGTGAAGCTGAGTATTGTTGCAGTTGTTGTTGGTAGTGGTGTTCCTGTTGCTGTCGCCACTGATATGTCCTGGCTTGTGTTTGGCATTACTGTCGCTGCGGTTACATCGTAAGGATTAGCCATAATTGCGATTGTCCTGTGGTCGCTCGTTGCACACTATCACAATGGCACATTCGTTTGTCTTTCTGTCTCTCTGATAATGTGATATTCGCTACATTGGTTTGGCGGCTAGTTTAATGCCAAGTTTCTCATTCTTCAGTTGAATGCTTTCTCCAATCTCTGTCCAACTGTAAGTGTGCCTTGTTTACTAGTTTTAATTCTTCTCAAAAGTTTCTCGAGTGCAAACAGCTAAAAGAACATAATAAAAATTTAGAGAATACCAAAACTTATTAATTGCACTTCCTAGTCGCACTCAGAAAATAAATGACAAGTTCAAAGTTGCTTCATTAAACGCTTTCTTGAAGCAGTGTTTCGTGTACACAGGTAAAAACTTTTTGGCACTGCAAATACGTGAAATAAAAAAACTAAAAATGAAAATAAACTAGGACTCTGTTCCACTTTAATGCAGTTTCGCAAACTTAACTTTACAAGTTTTTAGATTGAAGACTTTCAAACGTATTAATTTTTGTCAATTCGCAGAAAGTTTGTTTTTGATTCAAATTTCATAAACGCCAATATTATTTTATTGTCAAATTGATATCGTATTTATTCCTAAATCTGTCGTAATTTTATTTTCCACATATCAAACTGGCAATTTTCAGTTAAAAGCCAAAATTTGTGGCAAAACTTTCCGCGAATTTTTATTTTTGATTAGGATTTCTATTGCTAACTGAACCTTTTCACAAAATTTGTGCCAAAACTTTCCGCGAATTAATATTTTTGATTAGGATTTCCATTGCTAACTGAACCTTTTCACAAACACTGAAACTGGACAACTGCACACAACCAAAGCAATTTTGGTTTTTCTAGGGAAGTTTGAGCAATTTTTGGTTTGCATTGTCTGCAATAGTCGTCCGTAATAAACTTGTCGAATACATTGGTCAACTAATTGCTCGTCGATTGACTTTACCGTCGGCACGTAATATTTCTTTAGTTTGCTGCAACGGCTTTACTTCTGCAAGGACCTGTAGCCTGTAGGACATAACGCGCCTAACTAAGCCGAGACAATGGCAACGGCGGCCTTATAAGCAATTCCGAGTGTTTCGCCGCCATTGGAAGGCGCCAAACAAATGGACGCAGAGCTTTTTGGCCGAATGGTTGGCGTCGGCGCATTACACAAGTGGCGCTATTTGATTCATTGAATCAACAGGTAACAAGGTCAGGGTTAAAAGTTAGATCAACAAGTGCGTGCTTCCCCTGAGCTATCTAAGGACTGCTTTAGACACTGTGACAGCACTGCCAGAGGGGCAACAAATTAAGGCAGCTATTGTTGTGTCATTGGTTGTCATTGATGTTGCTATTGCACACAGTTTGGTAGTAAACAAAGTCAGGCAATGCGCCTTCCAGCGCCGGCAAAAAGCTTTGTGACTTAAGCTGGAAATATTAAGCTGCTGTCGGGCCTCAGTTGACTTCAGTTGTTGCCGAGCACTCAACCGTGCCAGAGCCATAAAATGAATGCCAATAATGTGTTTGGTTGGTTTTATTCTACGTACTTTTTATTGTGTACTTTTTGTGTTACTCAACTTGTGCCTATTACTCTCTTGCATTGCAGAAGATGACAAAGTGGGCACACTGGATGTTTTGCTGAGCAGCGCCTATTGTCGTTCGCAGCGTTTTCTCTCAAAGCAGCTGGCCCAACTACGTCCGGAACTAACCATGTCTTTATTTTCGGGTAAGTTGAGCTTTAACGCACCTAATTAACTACTTATTGGAACTGCATTTAATTCCCTGACTACTTTCAGAAATTACACATCGCTTCCAGAGCGCACGCGAAGATGTTCGCGCCTTGTTGCTGCAGTGTTTGTTGCCCTGGTTGCAGAACATGGAGCTGGTTGCCACAAGTGTGCCGCCTGCCACGCCACTCTCCTATATTATGGTAATTTTCATTTAATTAATTTACTCTTTCCATAATTGAACATTGTGTGCTTTGGCAGTATTTTCCGGACTCGGGCACACGCGGACGCCGAGAAGGTACCGGTTCAACGGAGGCTACGGAAATGATATTGAATAACCTGTTTTACATAACTGCAAAGGTAAGAGTGCGTTGCATTAAAGTGAACAGATTGAATAACGCTTGCCTTTCAACAGTTTTCGGATGCGCATCCGCGCGACATTGAGGAGCTGTGGGGCACATTGTGCCAGTTCTGGCCCAACAATCTAAAGGTCATATTACGCTATCTGGTCATCATGAGCGGCATGGCACCCACCGAACTCTTGCCCTATGTAAGTGCTCTCACTTAATTGAGCTCCCCGAATAATTTAAATTATGTGCTTGCAGGCGAAACGCGTGGCTCTTTACCTCGCTCGCAGTTGCCCGGATCGTTTGCTGGATGAGTTAATGGCCGAGCTGCAAACCGTGGAGACGCTCAACTGTCTCATCGAACGGACTGAAACGCCACCCTTTTATAGGTTAACCAGCATGCGGAAGGCATCCAGCCACAGCGCTGATGGTGAGTTATAGCTGGCTTTTAACCTGATTGTGGTATCAATTTAAAATCGTGTTTCTTTCTTTTTCTCAGGACAAGCAGCGGGTGGAATTAATGATTCGCGTACACAGGATCTGACTGTGGAGAAGGGCACAATACACACAAAGCGACACAGCGGCGAGGATCCTATTAAAATTGGGCAAGTGCTCCCTGCTTTTACCTTAACGTTAATAATGATTGTAATGAAGAAGTTTTCTTTGACGATTGCAGCACCTGTAAGTCGGACAGCGGCATACGTGCTTATACACAGGCAGCTGCAGCTGCAGCCGCTGCTGCTGTTACGCCCATCACGGGCGGCAGTCGTCCGCCACGTGGCGCCGACAAAATACGTGCTGCATCGGGTCCTTCGATACTGCCACGTCCCGAGGATATACTAATCAATGATCCGGAGCTGCGACAAGAGGAGAATGTGGAATTGCGTAACACAGCAGAGGCGTCAACAAATGCGCATCCACATCCATTGCCCATGCCCGAATATGGTGGCTACTTTGCACCGCTGACAGAGTTTCTGCCCGATGTCAGTTTACCCATCAGCGGCTTTCATCGGTAAGTTGTCAAAAAAACTAAACTATTGGTTAAGCATAAACCAGTTTATAAACCTGATTTAATAATTAGTTGGGCCATAGATATTCATAGTCACTTTCGCCTATTATTGAGCGTATCCAATATAGGTGGGCGGTCACGTTGGTGAATCCAGCTGGATGACCAGCAGTGCAGCCGCCTTGAGAAAAGAATGAGGTCACGCCAACCACAGTAGGATTTTCATATGTAACAAGTGGTCCACCGTTGTCGCCGGCACAAGTAGATCGACCACCAGGTGTTCGTGCGCACATCAGTCCGGGTGCTAGGGGACCATAGAATCTAGCACACGATTCAGTGGCCATGATCTCTAGGTCAACGCACTGCAGCCATTGGGCCTGTTGTCCATTAGCCTGTTCACCCCAGCCGCATGCAGCTGCCCATTGGTTTTCAAAGCGATCGTAGCAGGAATTTGGCAAATTAACCTTGTTGACCCAGTACGTGAAGTGTATTCGGGGTATGCGTATAAGACCGATATCGTAGCCTTTTTCACGTGGCCATTGACTTTGGACATAGAAATCGGCGCTTCCTACTCGGTGACTAAATTGTCCCTTCCTCGAATTGGAACCGTAGTGAATATCCACAAAGTCTGTAGTCAGGCATTGTGCTGCAGTCAAAACAAAATTATTTGCTATGATAGATCCTCCGCATAGTCTCGTTTGGCTGCTGCCGTATGTTCCTAACAGCAGGCTGACAATATAAGGTGCTTTGCCCTCATAGGCAGGATTGCCATTGGCAATGATGTTGTCAGGATCAGCTGATTCGGTCGTCTCATCGCCACTCACTACCACAACAGCCAGGTAGCAAAGTACTATTAACAATTTCATGGTTAGGTCCCAAGTTAAGTGTTAACTAGTTCAAGTTGGTGTTTATATAGTGGTTTCCAACAAATAATAATTGCTTTCGTAACTAATTGTGCATCTTGAGTTGACAGCTTACAACAATGTAAGATAATAGATGGCTTAAACCATTAACTCTGCCAACCGCTTTATATGTATTGTCTTTCTTCTGCAAAACTTTAATCTATCCAACGTTCTGTACTGAGTACGTTTGGGCATCATTAAAAATCTGTCAGTATTCAGTTTATCCCCTTTCAATGAATCAGCTCTTGATTGTCTCTATTAAAAGATTTGAAAAGTTGATTTAAATAGAAGGTGGATCATAGCTGTTGTTTTCACTTGAACAGTTTCAAGTACAACCACATCAAGATCACAACTTCAACAACGACTCTCTTTAAATTTGTTAAAGTCGTTAGGAAACTCGCAATATGGAATACTTCTCAAGATAGCTAATGTCTCAAGACATTAGTCAATCAAATACCATCAGTACCATATACAATTCTGACGCACGGCTCTTTTCATAGAATTGAGTCGCCATTAAGAACAAATTTATATTGCAACTAAATATGTTTTTTATTATTTAATATTCATTGAAATATGTGTATGTATATAGATTTTGTATAGTGCACGATCAGGGTGTTAGTATGCAATGCCGGTTCGTTGGCGTATCCAGTCCAGATGACTTGTGACTCGTGTAAATCCAGCTGGATATCCAGCAGTGCAACTGCTGCTCGCACCAAACGCACTTAACCCGATGAGGATTGTATTTGCCTGAGTTACAAGTGGTCCGCCCGAGTCTCCGGAACAAATTGACCTACCGCCAGCAGTACTTGTGCAAAGTATTCGGCTATGAACTTGACGTGAGCCATAATATCTGGCACATTGAGCATTGGATATAACCGTATTGTCGACGCATTGAAGATTTTGGGGTGTGCTTGTTGTTGTAGTTCTTCCCCAGCCACAAGCTGTTGTCCGTTGGTTAACATACTGATTACCCCGATCAGCAAATCTTGGTAGTATAACGCGGTTGATGCGATCGGAGAATTCAACGTGTGGTGTGCGAATCAATGCGATGTCATCGCTGGGATGGTTAATGATGTCGGTGCTGTTAACAGTATGTTTAACTGAACCCTGGGCACGTTTGTTCGAACCGTAGTAGATGGTTACGGATCTTTGACCCTTCGAACAGTGAGAGGCCGTGACGACCCAAGTATTTCCAATCATTGATCCGCCGCACCACGCACCGCTTCTGCCATTTTGAAAGGCTAAGAATACAATATACGGTGCCTTGCCCTCAGGTGCTGTATAGCCATTGGTTATGATATTTTGGGGTTCCGCCTGATCTGGGTACTCAGGATTTGGTAGCTGATTGTCAACTGCTGAGGCAAAAGCCAAAAACCCAAGAACGAATAACACTCTCATGTTTGAATGGCAAGTAAAAACGGACCTGCCTTAGATGTTAGCTATATATTTATAGTAAGATTCTTAAACTAATTAGTTCTTTTGTGTTATGATAACTAATCTCAGTAAAATGCAACAATGAAAGGCAATCATTGATAAGGCTTGGTTCCAGGCGTAAAGTTCTGGAGGTTTGTTAGCAAGAAAGTAATGAACCCTATTCTAATTGTTAAAAGTCGATTGGGGTATTCTACATAAGATGACTAATTGCTTTAGCCATTAACTTGCCAAATACTATCGGTATACGTTTTCTTGAGTTTAATGATCTTACCAATTTGTAGGGACATTTTGGGACGTTTATAAAAATTCGTTTTGCAACTAAAAAAGGTTTTTATTATGCACTTATATAAATATAGGTTATTTGCTATGACATATGCAGCTCATTATTGATTATAAATGTTCTTAAATTGATTAAAAGGCAGTTTGTTAGTATTTAATGCCAGTTTGTTCACTTATCCAGTCCAAATGACTTGTGACTCGTGTAAATCCAGCTGGATATCCGGAAGCACAATTTCCCAACGTAGCAAATTGACTGACTCCTATCATGACTTCATTGCATTGCGTTACGAGTGCGCCACCAGAGTCGCCAGAACAAATTGACTTGCCGCCAGCAGCATTCGTGCAGAGAATGCTGCTGGTGATTGGAGGTGAGCTGTAGTAACTGGCACATACGGCATTGGTTATAACCTTGGAATCGAAGCACTGAAGATTTTGGGGTGTGCTTGTTGAAGTTGTCTTTCCCCAGCCACAAGCTGTTGCCCGTTGGTCAACATACTGATTACCCCGATCAGCCAAACTTGGCAGTAAAACGCGGTTGATGCGATCGGAGAATTCAACGTGTGGTGTGCGAATCAAGGCGATATCATCGCAGGGATGGTTAATGATGTCGGTGCTGTTAACAGTATGTATAACTGAACCCTGGGCACGTTTGTTTGAACCGTAGTAGATGGTTACGGATCCTTGGCCCTTCGAACAGTGGGAAGCCGTAACGACCCAAGTATTCCCAATCATTGATCCACCACACCACGCACCATTGTGAAAAGCTAGAAACACAATGTATTTCGCTTTGCCCTCAGGTGCTGTATAGCCATTGGTTATGATATTTTGGGGTTCCGCCCGATCCAGGTACTCCGAATTTTGTACCTGATTATCAACTGCTGAGCCAAAAGCCAAAAACCAAAGAACGAATATCACCCTCATTCTTGAATGGCAAGTCAAAACTGACCTGCCTTAGATGTTAGCTATATATTTATAGTAAGATTCTTATACTAATTAGTCATTTCGTGTATATTGCTTGTTAAGATAACTCAACAATGAAAGGCAATCAATGATAAGGTATGGTTCAAAGCGTAAGAACGACATTTTGTAGTCACGCGGCAAGTTTTCCGTTAGCCTGTTCACCCCAGGTACCTGCAACAGTCAACCAGGTCATGAAGCTTTCGTCCCGTCGAGTTTGACACGCATTGATCCAAAAAGATCGTTGTGGTTTGATTGTCACTAGCATCAATGTAATGAACCCTTTTCGAATTGTTCAAGCCGATTGTGATATTTGTGAATACTACTTAAGATGCCTAATTGCTTTAGACATTAACTTGGCAAATACTATCGGTATACGTAGAGGCTTTGCTATTAGTTTTCTTAAGTTTTTCAGGCTTAGACGGCGTTTATAAAGATTCGGTTTGCAACTAAAAAAGGTTTTTTATTATGCACTTAAATAAATATACGTAATGTGTTATGACATATGCAGCTCATAACTGTTTTGATAGGTTTTTTGATTGATTAAAAGCGGTACAGTGCCCTCTTATAGGTCGTTTTTATACAAATTTCAATTCAATGTATTAATAGTATGCCACTCCGGAGCTGTCACGAATCCAGTCCAAGTGGGCGGTCACTCTTGTAAAACCAGCTGGATCACCGGCCGTGCAGCCTGAACTCGATACAAAAGCTGAAATACCCACCAAGATGGGGTTATCGTGTGTAACCAATGGACCACCAGAGTCACCACCGCATATCGACTTGCCGTCTGGGGTTCTCACACACAAATTGCCTTCGGGTTGACTGCCATAAGTTCTGGAGCATTCGTCATTGCTCATGATCTGCTGATCGACACATTGTAGCCAATCGGCAAGTTCTCCGTTAGCCTGGCCACCCCAGCCACAGGCAAGAGCCCACCTGTCCACAAACTGTTCGTTCCGTTGATTGAATGTTGGCAGGTTTACCTTGTCGACCGTCGATGTGAAGTCCACATGGGGTGTGCGTATCAGACCGATGTCGTATCCATGAGAATCGGGCCAGAGATGGTGACGAATAAAGTTTTCATTTCGCACACTGTGACTGTATTGACCCCTTCCTCTCCAGTTGGAGCCGTAATGAATGTCCACATAGTCCGTGGTTAGACAATGAGCTGCAGTCAGAACCCAAATGTTAGCAATAATGATACCACCTCCAATTGCCATGCTGTTGCTTCCATCAGTTCTTAACAGCAGACTGACAATATAAGGAACTTGTCCCTCGGCAGCTGCATAACCATTGGTTATAATGTTGTCGGGCTCATATTGATCCAGGGAGGAGTTCGTGATCTGATTGCCACTCGCGCAGGCAAACGCCAAAGACAAAAGTAATAACAACACTTTCATTATTACTTCAAAAAGTAAATATGAACGGTTTCAAGTGCGGCCTTATATAGTGAGAAACTTGCACCCATATCACTGCCTTACCGAGTGTTGTAAATTTATTAACTTTTGAAGACATTAGTATGCAAATGACAGAGGTACAAATTTATTTCCGCGTACCAATTGTTTTAAAGGTTTATCTTTTGCTTTAGTAGTTTTCTTAATTACCAACAGATTAATAAGTGTTTAGCCAATTTCAATATAATGTCATGCCATCTGTCAAAGTTTAAAGTTGCAGAAGTGTGAACACAACCGACATTTGATTGCGTGACACATTGCACGAAATATGTTTGAAACTATTCGTATGCAATGTGTCGTACAGTCAATTTTGAACAACGGCAGTTGGCAGAAATGACGTCACAAATTCAATATTGAGCCATAAAAATGTCATTACATTATAACTAAATGTATAGTATATATAGTATAAAGTAAAATATTTAAGATAAAAAAATTATAATGTAAACATGTTCACAGAATCCATAAATTAGGTATGCAAACCAATTTCTAAGCCCTTTTAATAACATTCAAACTTTTTAAAGGTAGGTTTGTTTACGATGTACCTAAGAGTCTAGACCTTTTTCAAGACACTACTTGTATAAAAGTTGTTTAAAAAGTTATAACTTAACATGAAAAAAATATCCGAGCTTATTGCAATTTAGAATTGAAGCGCTGAGTGAATGGCGCCTTGCCCTTAGGTGCTGTATATCCATTAGCTATGATGTTTTGGGGTTCCGCCTGATCCAGGTACTCCGAATTTTGTACCTGATTATCAACTGCTGAGACAAAAGATAAAAAAACCCCCTTGCGTGAATCGCAAGTAAAAACTGACCTGCCTTAGATGTTAGCTATATATTTATAGTAAGATTCTTAAACTAATTAGTCATTTCGTGTATATGGCTTGTTAAGATATCTCAACAATGAAAGTCAATCAATGATAAGGTATGGTTTAAAGCGTAAGGTTCTGGAGCATTCGTCATTGATCTTGCCACTAGCAAATTCTAGTCGGCGTTTATAAAGATTCGTTTTGCACATTATGCACTTTATTATGTTAATGTTATGACATATGCAGCTCAATATTAGTTTGAATATATTTTTTATTGATTAACAACGGTACAGTGCTCTCTTATAGGTCCTTTTTATACATATTTCAATGCAATGTATTAATAGTATGCCACTCCGGAGTTTTCACGAATCCACTCCAAGTGGGCGGTCACTCTAGTAAAACCGAGCGTGCAGCCTGAACCTGAACTCGATACAAAAGCTGAAATACCCACCAAGATGGGCTTATCGCGTGTTACCAATGGACCACCAGAGTCACCACCGCATATCGACTTGCCGTCTGGGGCTCTCACACACAAATTGCCTTCAGGTTGAATGCCATAAGTTCTGGAGCATTCGTCATTGCTTGCGATCTTCTGGTCGACACATTGAAGCCAATCGGCAAGTTCTTCGTTCTCCTGGACGCCCCAGCCACAGGATACAGCCCACCTGTCCACAAACTGCTCGTTCCATTGATTGAATGTTGGCAGTTTCACCTTGTCGACCGACCCTGTGTAGTCCGGATATTGTGCGCGAATCAGACCGATGTCATATCCTTGAGAATCGGGCCAGAGATGGTGACGAATAAAGTTTTCTTTTCGCACAGTGAGACTGTATTCACCCATGCCTCTCCAGTTGTTGCCGAAATGAATGTCCACATAGTCCGTGGTTAGACAATGAGCTGCAGTCAGAATCCAAGTGTAAGCAATAATGGCACCAACTCCAAATGCCAAGCCGTTGCTTCCATCAGCTCTTATCAGCAGACTGACAATATAAGGAGCTTGTTCCTCGACAGCTGAATACCCATTGGCTATAATGGAGGAGTTCCTGATCCGATTGCCACTCGCGAAGGCAAACGCCAAAGACAAAAGTAATAGCAATACTTTCATTATTACCACAAAAAGTAAATATGAACGTTTTCAAGTGCGACCGAACTATATGTAGTGAGAAACTTGCACCCATATCACTGCCTTATCGAATGTTGTAAAGACATTAGGCATGCAAATTTATTTCCGCCTTCCAATTGTTTTAAAGGTTTAGCTTTTGCTTTAGTAGGTGCACGAAATATGTTTGAAACTATTCGTATGCAATGTGTCGTACAGTCAATTTTTAACAACGGCAGTTGGCAGTAAAGCTGCAAGAAAAGTGTCAAGAGTGTTTACATTGCTGCAAGAAATGACGTCACAAATTCAATATTGCGCCATAAAAATGTCATTACATTATGTTTAAATATAATAAATTATAATGTAAACATGTTCACAGAATCCATAAATTAGGTAAGCAAACCAATTTCTAAGCCCTTTTAATAACATTCAAATTTTTTAAAGGTAGGTTTGTTTACGATGTACCTAAGAGTCTAGATATTTTTCAAGACACTTCTTGCATAAAAGTTCTTTAAAAAGTTATAAATGAACATGAAAAAAAAATTTGAGCTTATTGCAATTAAGAATGGAAAACGTTTTATTTGAAAATATATACATTGATTGTTAGTTAAAAAAAAAGGTTATATCAAGGATTAGCCGTTGAAGAAATTAGGCTTAGTATGCAATGCCAGTGTGTCCACGTATCCATTCCAAATGGCTTGTGACACGTGCAAAGCCAGCCGGATCTCCAGAAGTGCAACCTCTGCCCGAAACAAATTGACTGACTCCAATAAGGATGGTGTTTCTTTGTGTGACCAGCGGACCGCCCGAGTCGCCGGAACAAATGGATCTGCCGCCCGGAGTGCTAATGCAGAGAATTTGACTCTGGATGGTCTGAGTGCCATATGTTCTGGCACATTCGGCATTGGATATAACCTGCGAATCGACGCACTGCAGATTTTGGGGTGTCCTTGTTGTAGTTGTCTGTCCCCAACCGCAAGCAGTTGTTGCATGGTTGACATATTGATTGCCACGATCACTGAAGCTGGGCAGACTTACGCGGGTAATGCGATTGGTGAAAGTAACGTGTGGGGTGCGAATCAGAGCGATGTCATCTCTGGGATGATTGATAATGTTGTTGCCGCTAACAGTGTGTGTAATCGAACCCTGGGCACGCTGGTTGGAGCCATAGTAGACGGTTACTGTGTTGTAGGGCTTGGAGCAGTGAGAAGCAGTCACGACCCAAGTATTTCCGATGATCGATCCACCGCACCATGAACCGGTATTGCCACTTCGGAATGCCAGGAACACAATGTAGGGCGCCTTGCCGTCAGGTGCTGTATAGCCATTGGTTATTATATTCTGAGGCTCCAGCTCTTCTATGGGCCTCACAGTTGTGCCATATGCACAGGCAACCGAAAGCAGAAGAATTGTAATTAACAGTTTCATATTGATGAGAGAGCTTGGTGCTACTTTGAGTTGAGCAGCAGTTTATATAGTTGCTCGACCCGTGAGTGTTGTTTACAAATTTGCAGTATCTCCTGACGATAAACTAATTGACCGTAGTCATGCGACAGAAAACGTTTTTCAAAACTACAATTAATGACTTTATGCATTAGGGCAATTTATGTTAAGTCTGCAAACCTGTTCCGCATCTAAAACCAATCCTTTTCTTTTACAGTTGTAATGTGGCTGTAATGTTGCTCACGGATATTGTGGTGGATGGCATTCCTGGCATCGATTGGACACTGCATTTACCACTTATGCTTCACATTTTGTTCCTGGGTCTGGACCACACTCGCATCATTGTGCGGGAGCATTGTAAGCAGCTGTGCGTCAATCTCTTGATTGTCCTGGCCGAGCACAATGATCATCTGACCGTGGCACGCATTCTGCTCAACAGTGAGACAAGCAAACTGGACTTGGGAATAAATGTGCCGGCTCTGCCCGTGATTGACAATAACTTTACGGAGCTGCATCAGCAATTTGATAGCTATTTGCTGCATGTCAGTCCACAGGCAGCTGCCTATGCTCTGCAGCATAATCTCTCCAGCTCCACGATCATTGCTGCCCACTCTACCAATCAGCAGATGCTGCAACAGAATCTGCAGCAACTGCAGTCAGCGCAGGGAGCGGCAAGTGCCACACCATCCGGACTGGCTGCCACCCCTGCTGCGCTGCAGATTAATCCGAATAACACGGAGAACTCAGAGGTGCCGTTAATCCATGCGGATGAGCATGCCCCACCACAACCGGGACCTAGCATGCCCATAGCGCATGTGATAAAAAGCTTGCTCAAGTTCCTTGCCCACGACACCTGCCAGCCGTTATGGAACTATGAGGACATCACGGCCAAGGTGTGGGCTGTTAAGTCAGCGGATCAGCTGAGCTGCTTCCTCAAGCACATGGTCAAGGTGTTTGCCGACAGCTATCCACAGGCGCGCATTGCTGAGCGCTGGGCCCAAACGGCTTTGCAGCTGGGCCTCTCCTGCTCCTCGCGCCACTATGCCGGACGCTGCCTGCAAATCTTTCGTGCTCTAAATGTGCCCATCAACTCACGCATGCTGTCGGATATTTTGTCTCGACTGGTGGAAACAGTTGCCGAGCAGGGCGAGGACATGCAGGGCTATGTGACGGAGTTGCTGCTTACGCTAGAAGCCGCTGTCGATAGCTTGGACTCAGATTTCCGGCCGCTGGATGTGATGAAGGACATTTTCAAGAGCACGCCCAATCTGAACAACAAGGATGGCGGTCCCAATTCCATTCTGCCCGGCAAGAAGTCACCTTCGGGCATGACACCGCAGTCCTCCAACTACTCGATACCCAGCCATGGACGCAGCACCAGCTACTCGGTATCCTATTGCGGTCGCAAGGCCAACAACTCACCCTGCGACAAGCAGGTGGAACTAAGGAATCGTGCCTCCGGCATCGAACTGGAGCGCAGTGTTGTCAGCAAGTTTGGTGTCGGTAGTGTTGGCGTCGGCGCTGGCACCGCATTGTCGCGCTCCCGCAGCGCTCAGAGCCTGAAGATGTTGGGCGATACGGCCACACAGGATGACAAGATGACCATATTGGCGCAGCTATTTTGGCTATCAGTTTCTCTGCTCGAATCGGATTATGAGCATGAGTTTATGTTGGCGTTGCGCTTGCTCACTCGGGTACTCCATCGATTGCCGCTGGATCGTCCAGATGCGCGTGACAAAGTGGAGAAGCTGCAGCAGCAGCTCAAATGGACCGCCTATCCGGGTGTGCATGCCCTGCTACTGAAGGTGGGTTGCTTCGAATATATTGAAAACAATTGAGATTTAATTTATTCTTCTTACTTACGTTTCAGGGCTGCACCCATAGTGCCACATATGAGCCCACCATAACGCTGCTGGCCCAGTTTGCACCGCTGCTCACTCTGCCTGTCTGTGATCCCACTCAGAGCTGTGCTTTCCCTATGAATGTGATTGCGTTGCTTCCTTATATGCTGCTGCATTTTGAGGATGCCAATGAGATTTGCATACGTAGCGCTGAGAATATAGCTCATGTGTCTACCGAGCTGGGCGCTAAGCTGGAGAATCTGGGCACTGTGATGACGCTGTACAGTCGCAAAACCTTCTGCAAGGAATCGTTCCAGTGGACCAAATGTGTCGTCAAGTATCTGCATGACACCTACGCACACATGGGCCTTCACATGTTGGCCTTCCTCATCGAGGTGCTGGAGAAGGGACCACAACAGGTGCAGGTGCCGGTGCTGAATGTCATTCATTGCATGCTGCACTATGTGGATCTATCGGCGCCGCAGGCGCAGACCATCAATGCAGATCTGTTGCGTGCCATTGGCAAATATTTGGATGTAAGTTTGACACTTTCTTAAGTGTGAACCCGTTGATTGACCTATTCTCTCTTGCAGACTGTCAACTGGAAGGACTCACTGAAGATACTAAAACTGATTGTCACACGCAGCTCATCGCTGCAGGTGGTGCCACCCAGCGATGGCAGCAGCGCCGGCTTATCGTTCTCCTTCTATGGCGCATATCCGGACTCGGATATGTTCTGTAAAAAGGAACTGGCCGGCCGCACCATGGAATTCACATTCGATGTCTCGCAGACGCCTCTAATCGGACGTCGCATATTGCTCAAAACGGAGGATCCAACCTCTGGCGGTGCTGCACCTGGCACGGCCAGCTCCTCGCTCAACTCGACGCTGACCAATGCCACCACCGTGACGGTTGCGCCTGCTCAGCAGGTCAGCGCACAGCTGCAGCAGCAACGCGCCCACAGCAATGTGGCTGCCATTGCTGCCTCTGCCGTCGCTGCCCAGCAGCATCAGCCGCAGCACCAGCAACAGCAGCACGCGGTTGGCCTTGGCAGCATAGTGGGCACACCAAATTCACCTCGGCGCAGTGCCAGCTTGTCACCGGCGGATACTGTGCCACTTAGCGGCTGGAAGCGTCCTTGGATGTCGCAGTGTCGTGTGCGCGAGTGTCTGGTGAATCTATTGACCACCTGTGGACAGCGTGTTGGTCTGCCCAAATCTCCATCGGTAAGTTGGTGCTCAGCGATACGGGGTCGACAGTTTGTCAGCTTGTACATTGGCAACAAGGTGCATGCTTTGAGCTCCCCTAGCGCTAGCTTTTTCAGCTCCTGCTTTCTCTAATATGGCCATCATCTATACAAATTTATTTATTTCTACTTCTTTTTCTTTCATGTAAAAAAAAAAAAAACCAAACAAAAATGAAATTAATACAAAATCAAACCAAATCCAACTAACACGCCATTATATCATCATTAACAACCCGAACCAAACCTAATTATAGGACGATTTCATAAACTCTATTTGCTCAAAGGTAAAGGAACATGTTTCTAACAACCACGTGTAGCTTTGCTTTTGTTTACGTAATTTGTTTTGGCTCGTTTCATTTCATTTCATATGTAGTATGAACTTATATGCACCGCTCATTACATTTTATTCACTCATTCAAGGGAGGTTCCAGTTTTTGTCACGTTTCGACGTTTTTGCATGTTGAAAACTGAAAACGGGTCCTGTTTGCATGCTCTTTTTTGTTTCTTTGTGTTTTGCTTGTCTCTTTGAATTTTGCATGTGTGTTTTGTTTCAAACTGTAAATATTTCGATTTCTTATTTTAACACAATCAGTCTTTGAGCACATCACTACTAACGGGATCGATTGCGACCAGACAAAGCGTAAGCTTTCCAGTCTTATTAATCTTGTTGTTTTTTTTTCTTAGATCTACCTCAGTGTTTATACCTTGCATGCAGCTTTGTTTTGTATGTTACTAATATTATTTTGCTTGCTAACCTGTAGGTTATATTTAGCCAATCCTCGGATCTCATGGAGCGGCAGTCATCAGCCGCCTCTTCAACCGAGGAAACATCAGGACCGCAGGGTGATCTTAGCAGTGGCTCACGTCGTGACGATGGACAGCCCGATTTCACTGTCTTCAAGGACTTTGATTTCTTGGAGTATGAGGATAGCATTGCTGGCGAATCCACGGACAATTTCAATTGGGGCGTTCGTCGCCATCAGCTCTTTGAAGGTGACGAGGATTGCTTGAACTGCGGTAGCGCCATTGGTGGTTCGATCAAGGGCGGACACTCTTCAGCGCTAGAGGACAGCTTCAGTGACAAGACGCCAATCTTGAGCAAGCGCAAGCGACAGACAGCTGACGATTCGTCAGATGAGGAGGCCGAATCGGAGTCACCATTAGACGACGATCATCGTCAATCCTTCTTGAAGTCCATCTTCAGCGGTGCCCCACCGTCGTCCTTGAGTCTGCGCGAGCGTCGTCGTCGTAATTCAGTTTCACGCAGTGATACCAGCGGCTCAAGTGCTGGCGATTTGGGTGATATTACGCCATGTAATGCCTCACCACATATGCAGGGCATTATTCGCTTTGGCGCAGCTGTGCGCGACGAGGCGGAGGAGAACTGGCGACGCCAGCTGCAGTCCATGCTGATCAATCAGCCCTCGGCGCACACTTCTGAGCTGCTGCTGCAGTTATACAGGTTGATTAAAGAGCTGACCTTTAAGACAATCAGCATTTCCAAGGAGGCAAAGAAGTTCTTCACTGGTATCGGTTCCCAGCTGGGCAATCGTATTTCGCTCTTTACGGATTTGTTGAGCTCGCGAGCTGATCCGCCACGTGTGTGGTGCAGCGAGATGCAGGCCACAACGCCAAAGCTGTTTGAAACTCTCCGATTTAATGTGCTGGAGGTGCAAGAGCATCTGGAAACGTTCTTCGATCGCAAGGATCAGGTTTTGGAGGTGAGTACGACTTTAACTTGAATTATCAGATTTGTTTTAATGTGAAAATCTAAATTACAGTGCCTGGATGCAGTAAAAACATCATGCAAGCTGTCACTATTCAATGAGGCAGATGTAGCAGCTTCTGGGTTGGAGTTGCCCAGCAGTTCTAGTAATGCTTGCATGCCATTTGATCCAGCCTCTACAGAGGTTGTTCTGGACCTGGGACGATCCTTGTATAAGCTAATGTTTCAGCTGCTACTGCTGATTGAGTCAAATCATAAAATATCCTCGAACGTAGTTAATCATTTTCGCAACAATGAAGACGTAAGTACTGACATTCACTATGGATTAACTCTTATTAAACTTCATGGTTATACATCAGATGCATGACATATCCGATCTTTATGCCCTGGTGCGAGATGCTTTGGTGCGCTGCACAAGTGAAGCTGAGTTGGATTGCCTAGAATCGTCGACGTCAACTGAGGGTGAACACACGCCCACACCCTCGCCTGGTTTGCCCATGACGCAGGAGGAGTTTGAGGCGTCGCTGCATGAGCACATTGACCTGCAGCGCTGGTCTAGCGCCATTTCCCATGTGCGTCAGTACCGACGTGTGTCAACACTGAGCGCAGGCGATCAAAACCTGACCATTTTAAGCTATGGCAATCTCGACAGTCGTCTTAAGTTTGATGAGATGTCGATTATATTAAATGCCTATGCACACAGCATAATGAAAGATCGCACCGGTATGTATCACAATTAACTAAAATATTTTAAAACAGTTATAAACATTTGCTTGGCCCAGCAGAAGCCTTCATTGTATCTAAATCGGACTCGGAGCTGTTTGAGGTCTATGCAATACTATCGGAAAACTTGTATCACGTCTCGAGCGCACTGACCAACATGGAAATAAACATGAAAAGCTACTCCATGAGCACCGGATCGAGCAATTTGCATCGCAGCGAGCAGGACATTGTGACCAATCTTTAAACATAAAGGAACTTTACATATGGCTAAGATTAGTGCAGGATTAAGCTCATTTTGATATGTAATCAAATTAAGATGTTAATATTTAAGCAGCATTATAGGGCACTATCATTCATATGAGAGTTCATCAAGCATTATTATATTTGAACAAATGTGTTATTTAAGTACGATAAAATTACATAATATATTTACATATTAAACACGTATCGCAACTAGTTTTTACAAGGTTCATATCATGTCAAAAAAATTGAGATATACAACTATATGAGACAGCATTACGTCTGGCTTTTTAAAAAATTGAACAAAACAAAATGCAATATTTTTATAATAATAAAAACATATAATTACAAAGTAATATTTGTATTGTTCCGCCCACAATCAACCTGGACATCTTAAAATAATTAGAGCAAATATTCAGCTTAGCATTTAGTCATGTTTGTCAAATTATTTAATAATTTCTTAACTAGTTAAACAGATTCTTCAGCGCATTTCTTTGCTTTTTATTATATTCGGCAAGCAGCTGCTTAGCGCTGTTTAGTTCATTTAAAATTTGTTTGTTTGCCGGCAGCAATGTATGTGCTTGCTTTAAGTCATTTATCGCCTCCTCATAGTTACGCATTTCACGCTGTGCTTGGCCTCGTCTATAGAACGCCTTGCTGCAGGTTGGATCCAATCGAATCGCATCGGAGCATTCAAGTTTGGCATGATGATAGTTACCCAGCTTTAACTCTACTGCTGCCATATTTATGTTGTTTACCACAGAAATTGCGTCTAATTTACTCACTGCAGACTCTGAGCCATTGTGTCGTTTTGGTTGCTGGCATTCAAAATTTCTGCGCAGCATAGTATAGTAACGATTAGCCTTTCGGTATTTGGCACGCGCGTCTTGAAAACTACCCAGCTTATAGAAGTGATTGCCCGACTGTCGCAGGTCTGTGAGCAGGTTAACAGCTGATTCGCACTGCAATACCAAAACAAGATACTTTAATTTAATACCTATCACGATGACATTGCATATTTTTGAGCTCACCGTTGGCTTTGTGAATTTGCCCGTCCAATCTTGTGGATAGGGCGGTAATTTATCCGCTGTCTCATCATTGCATTCAACGGCCCAGTCCTCGCCAGGGGCCAACTCGCCGCAGTCGGTTATCGTAATATCCGTCGTTGGCTGAGCCTCATCATTGCAGTTCTGTTCCATTTCAGTAACAATGCCTAGGCCGCGTAATACGCGACCCACAACAACATTGGTGCCGTTGAGGTTCTCACAGCCAACGGCTGTGATAAAGAATTGTGAGTTGTTTGTATTGGGCTTGCCATAGTTGGACATGCTGACCACACCCTCCTCGTTGTGCTGCAAGCAAGGCAATGTATTGGTTTTGTTACAGTTTGCAAATGGTAATCATTTTTCAATTCAGCTCACCGTCAGATCAAAGTTCTCATCCTCAAAGAGTGGCCCATATATGCTTTCTCCGCTTGTGCCATCATTGTTTACCAGATCGCCTCCTTGGACAGCAAAAACCCGCTTGATCGCATGGAAATTCGTGCCCTTGTAGTGAAGTGGCTTCCCCAGCTGCCCAATGCCACGTTCGCCTGTGCATAGAGCACGGAAATTTTCCGCTGTCTTTGGCACAACATCCTTGCGCAGTTCAATTATCATGCGTCCCGCTGCGAAAACAGAGATACATATGTAAATATATATATGTGTGTACCTGCGATAATGTTTAACTAGGTCAAGTATAGATTGCGAGCTGCTTTGCTTACCGCTTTCCTGGTCTATGCTGATATCAAAGTAGACTATTGGATTAGTTGTCTTCACTGGTTGCAGCAATTGCTGTTTATTTGCACTCATTTTGGTCATTGAGGCGTAGCCCTTAGTTGCCGGGTTTCAGCTGTAATTTATATTTTAATGTTTTCACAACAGGTAAACAAATGAAATGCGATTTACATTTCGACTGTGCTGTCCATCTGTTGCGTTTGCACTGCTCAATCAGCTGTTGGGGCTGCCAACTTCTCGCAAATACCTATCAGCTGGATGCCGGTGGTTTTTAAAAATGATATCACGAAGTAGAACAATTCTTAAAAATTCCATGTCTTTACGAATTGTTGACCTATGCCATATAGTCTGGTGTCTTTCTGTAAAGCATAAAACGTGAATATTATTATCCTGTGCACCATTATACAAATCTGCGTACCCCTTTACAACTGCAACTACTATATCATATGGGTATTAATATTGCTAATTTATGTTTTTAAAAAACTTTGTAGTAAAAGTGTGTTATCCTTGCATATGCCTCTAAATTTTTAATGTTGTCTTGTTACGCCTCATTATTTTGAGTCCTTATACAAGAGTTGCACAATGTTCAAGCAATAAAGCAATTTGCTTGGAAGCAACCATATAATTTACAACTAATTGAGCAAGGACCTCCTACTGAAAAAAATTGTATAAAAGGCTATAATGCTTAGGTCGCTTATTATCAGTCTACATTTTTATTCACAACATGAAGAATATTTTGGATATGGAGCTAGAAACAATTGATGGTTTGAATAAGCCTGGATTAACTTGGGTGGAGTATAGTGCCTATGCCTTGGGTGTAAACATAGCTCCTAGAAAGCGTAGTTCCTGGCCCTGTGCCTTGTGAGTTCTTCGTAAAATTTGGGATTTTAAAAATATTTAGTAATACAGTTTCGCTATAATTTCAGCTTGCGTATATTTGCATTGCTCGTTAATATATACCTTATATACAGTCTAATTAAATTCATAATGGCCAATTATAAGGTGTCTTTTGAAGCTTATGTTGAAGTAAGTAAATCTGCAAAAAAAAAGGCTGTTTTTTATAAAATGTTTAATTTACCTTAGGCAGTGCTCCTAAGCTTTCAGCTATCAGTTGGAATGGTGAAGATGATGCATTTTTACATCTTCTTGGAGTCGTGTGTGGAGCTCGTTAAAGCCACTGAAACTGGCGATGTGCTAAAGAACCTGGGTCTCTTTGAATTGAGTAAGTCTAACAATTTGAAAGCAACCGTAATTTACAACATTTTTATATTTGTAATTTTTAGATTTGCCAAATGAGCAAGCTTTACGTAAGACATTGGGCTCGATGTTGAGAAAAAACTGGGTGGTGATCAATAGCCAGGTTATGTTCTTTTTCAAAATAGTGTGCATGCCAGTTTTGTATTATTGTTTGCGACCATATTTTCAATATATCTACGATTGCTATATAGTGGACGATAATGATTGCGAAATGACCTTGAGTAAGTGTGACATTATAAATTAGAAAGCTCTTCTATAAATCCTAATTTCTATAGCTTATCCAGCTATTGTGCCCTATGTGCAGTTGGGTAAATATGAAGTCCCCTCCTATTGGGTGCGTTTCTATCTTCTACAATCTGGTCCAGTTTGGTGCTTTTTTGGTAGGTTTGAAGTTACTACTTTCTGCATAGTTTTACTTTCTTCTTTGTTAGCTGTTTTTGGCTTCAATAGCCTCTTTGTGGTGCTCACCAATCATGAGGCTTGCCTTCTCGAGATCTTACGATATCTGGTTCAAAATTCCACAAGCGACGCCATGGTTCCTAAGCAATCTAGAGTGCAGTTTTTGCGTTGTTGTGCTAAACTTTTCGCACGTATTTCAAGGTAAATATTTTTTCTAAAGCGAAAGGCTTAAGATTTTATAAGTTTCTTTCCACAGACATCATTCTAAAATTGAATTGGTTTTCAAATACATAATTCTTGTACAATGTGTGATTAGCAGCATTTTAATTTGCATGTTGCTCTACAAGATTAGCACTGTATTGGTACGTTATCCTTTTATACAATGCTTCAAATGGATAAATAATATGTTGATTTGTTTTTCAGGATGTTGGTTTTGTCTGGATGGGCATGATTATGGTTTATTTGTTGACTATCACTTTGGAAATAAGCCTTTATAATGTTAATGCACAAAAGGTTGAAAACCAGGTAAATCGGCAAGAGCTCCTGTGAAAGAATTACTAATACTATATGTAAATATTTTTTTACAGAGCGAACTTTTGTTTGTCGACTGGTACAGTTGTGACTGGTATAACGAATCTGAGGACTTTAAGTTCATTGTAAAACTTATGCTGCTATTCTCAAGACGTGCTTTTGTTTTAAGCGTTGGTGGCTTTACCAATTTATCACATGGATTTTTAGTACAGGTGAGCACATAATCACAATGAGTTTTTTTTTACCTTCCACTTCTTCATTATCTTACAGGTTTTCCGTATGAGTGGAAATTTCTTTTTACTTTTGCGTAATATGAATAACAAATAATGAATGTACTTTATACAAAATTACAACGTTGGAAAAGTTTTATTTTTTAGGTGAAATTCATAAAGCGACTTAAACACGAAAAAATATTGTAATTGGCACATTAAACGTAGATGACAAATATGTTATATATAGTAGAAATAGATTGCAATATGGTACATAACCATATGGGGGAAATAAAGAAATGCAATTTGATTTGGAGTTGTACACGGCACAGTTTTCAATATATATGTAGTATAATACAGTCGTCGTTCATGGCTAGCTTGAATTTAAAGCACAATTGGCAGTTAAGAATTTTCTCCTCTTTTTTTTCAATATTGGCATCATATTATTACGATAATTATATTCATATGTTTATGTATTAACGATGCTTTAAAGCTTGTTTTTGTTTTTTTCTGGTTCTCGTTTGTATCGTATTTTTTTTTCACTAAACAAAATATTTCAGCTAAAAAACTAAAATTACATAATTTCATTCAACGGCTACGAATAATTCCGATTTGTTCGTCTTCGCCTCGTACTTAGATGTTAATTGAAGTAGTTGGTAGTTGGTAGTGCACTTAGGGTGTGTATACTATCTATGGCTCTAGGCGATTGCGCCTAAAGCAACCGTTCGGCAGTGCATCAGATATTGAACGTATGTTATCCACTTCGTCAAAAAGTTCTTTTAACTCTGCATCGTACTTGTCGATTAATTTCTTTTGTATGTTTCGCTGTTCTCGATACTTCTCAATGCGTCCAGTAAGGTTCACACGGCTGATATCAGTTTCGACGACGCTAAGGCGATTTTCTAAAACGAAAGTTTAAAAAAATAATAAAATAAATGTTTGGGAAAAGTTTTTCTGTTTTGAAAGCTTACCTAATTTATCCAAATCAGCTGTATTGATGTCCTTCAAATTCTCCAGCTCGTCCTTAATCGCAGTCAGCTCGGCATTAGCCTTTTCGATTTGCTTTTGTGCCTCCTGTGTATCCGCCTTGGCCTGACCCACCTTGCGCTTGGCATCATCCACAAGATTATCATCTTTGGTTGAATTATCCTCCAAGTGGAAGATGTTCATTTCAGTCAACTTGACGCGATGATTCAGCTGGTCAGCCTCATCACGAAGCTTGCGAGCAGCAACCTTTGTCTCATTAGCTTTGCGGCGAATCATCTCGGCATCCTAAAAGCATATAAATAAAGCATATACATAAATTCAGCACTTTTCTTACGGATGATGTTTGGACTTACCTTTGAGGCCTGTTCAGCATACTTCTCTTGGGCTTCCTGTGCATTGTTCTTGGCCTCGTTGGCATTCTTGTTGGCACCGACGAGAGCTTCACCAGCCTGCCTTATTAGATTTCCTGCATTCTCAATCTCCAGCTGAATGCTAGGCACTGTCTGCAATGCCAAATCAGCCTTCTCCGAGGATCTTTGCACATCGGACTGGAAGCCAGCCAGTGTGTTGTAGGTATTGTTGGCTTCTTTGAGTGTATTATCGCCCTGTTCCACCGCCTTGGTGGCCCTTTCAAAGGCAGCCTTGGCACGTTCTAGCAGCTCAATGTCATCCTTCTTTTGTGCATCGGCGCTGCATAAAGATGTATTTTAAATTGGGATGTCTTCAGAGACAATTTTGTATGACTTACCGTTGTAGCAACACTTTGGCAAAATCACGTTCGGTTTCAAAATCGGCAAAAACCTCGCCATTGCCATTGGACAACTCATTAATCTGCTTGAGCAGCTCATCGGCGCGCTCATTGGCAGCGACTGCTTCCTTCTTCAGCTTGTTAATATCAATGTCCGGCTGGGTCTGACGGTTCACATTGTTGAGCAAAGTGAGAGCCGCATCGTAGACCTCGTTGGCCTTGCGCAGCGCCTCCTTGGAAGTTTGGGCAACAGCTCCAAGTGACTGCTTCACCTGGTTAAGCTCGAGGCGCACTTCAGAGCGCAGCTCCACGCTCACCTTTTGCTGCAAGTCGATGGCGTTCTTGGCCAGCAGGTGGGCCTTCTCAACGGCATCCTTAGCATCCTTGGCATTCTTCAGATCGAACTGTGCCTCCGACTCCAGGCGATCGGCGAGAGCTCGTGCCTCGCGTGAGATATCTGATATCTGCTCGGATTGCTCGCCAAACTCCAAGGACTTGCTCTTTGCCTTGGCCAAGGCCTGAGCACCTTCGTCGTTGAGTAGTTCCAATGCCTGTTGCAGCTCCTTCTTGGCATCATCAATGATCTTGTGCAGTTGTGTGTAATTGCTGCGTGCCTTCTCTATTTCGGCATTGGCATCCAGCTGCAGTGAATCGGCACTTGTCAGATGACCACGCATGCTATCCAGCCGCTTGTGCAGATCGTTGATGACTTCGACATAGGTCTGACCGCCATCACCAGAGCCCGAGCGTGCATCCTGTGCCAATATGGCCACCTTCTCCTGCACGGCCTTTAACTTGCCCTCGAACTCCTCATCGTTGGTCACCGGCGTGCGTGCGATATCGTCTAGGGTGGCACTCAAATTTGCCAGCTTGGCACGGTGTTGATTGGCCGCGTCCTGCACAAGATTGTAGCAATCCGGACAGTCAACACAGCCACGATGGCGATCGTATTTGTTTTCCTTGCAACGATCGCAGCGATGTCCCTCCACATTATCATTGCAAGGACACTGACCATTCTGGTCACACTGGAATCCCTTGGAGCCACTCTCGTCACACTCACAAGGCTTGCAGCCATCCGCGGAGAAACCAAAGAAGTAATTCTCGCACTGATCACAGCGCACACCAACAACTCCGGGCTTGCAATGGCACTGACCCGTATACCGGTCGCAGGTGGAGTTGTAGCTGCCAATGGGATCGCACAGGCAGTTCTCACAGCCATTGCCGGAACGTATATTAAAGTAGCCGGGCTGGCATTCACCACAGTCGCGTCCAATCACATTGGGCTTACACTGGCACTGTCCGGTCACCTGATCACACCTAGAGATACTCTGTTCATCCTGCTCTGTGCCGGCAGCATAGCAGCTGCAGCGATCGCACTTGCCATGAGGCAACGCAAGCGGATCTCCAAAGTGTCCAGGCAGACATTGATCGCAGTGTGGCCCAGCGGTGCTGTGGATGCACTTGAGGCACTCGCCAGTGGTGCGATTACAGTTGCCCACCGCATTGGGATCGACATTGCCATTACAGTCGCAGCTCTTGCAGGTCTCCACGTCGCCTAGGAGTCCCGTTGGATCACCATAGAAGCCGTCACTGCACTGTTCACAACGTGAGCCAAAGTAGCCCACGGGGCATTCAGTACAAATGACCGTATCGCCATTAATCTGCATGCAGGCACCATCGTTGGGGCAGGGACAGCGCTTGCAGTCGTAGGGTGTTCCTCCCAGGGCGTTACCATAGTAGCCCTTGGCACACTGGTCGCAATTATCGCCATGGGTATTATGCTGACAGATGCAGCTGCCCGTTTCCGAGTCACAAATGTCAGCGTGTCCGTGGCAGTCGCAGGGTATGCAGGGCATAAAGGGTCCTCCACGTGCGGGACTGTGACGATAGCGTGGCGCACAGGACTCGCAGAACTGGCCCAAGTAACCCTCTGGGCAGGTACATTGCTCAATCCAGGTGGCCGGTTGTCCGGCAGCGCCTCGATGCGCTGTCTGGAGCTCCACATCATCGAGATTGGCCTCACCTTGCACAGAGTAGGTAGCCCTGATCTTAATGGCCGTCAGATTGGAGAGAATTGAGAGGAAACCACGTGCCGATTGGCTGGGCTGCCACTGATAGTCATGATGTTCGTGTAGCCGGAACGTGTACTCCCTAACACCCTGATCGGGGATGCCATTGCCTTGGGCAAAGATGGGAAGAGATATTTTGCTGCCGGCACCCTCGAGGATGACATCGCTGGCACTGCTGCTGGGTCCCACTTGACCCACCAGCTGCAGCTTGAACTTCAGATCTCGATTATAGGAGGCACGCTGATCGCCCAGGAAGCGATCCGGCGCCAGGAAGTAGACGTACTCATTACCCTGAGCTGTGGTGCCAATGCTGCGACTATACTGATTGTATTTAATGTCCACGTCGCGACGATTCAAATCAATGGCAGTCCAGCGTTCCTTGTGCTTGTTGAAGCTGGAGGTGACGGAGACAACGGAGTAGCCGGGCGCAGTCTGGCACTCGGAGGTGTGACCATAACAGAAGCAGGGAGTGCAACCAAAACGATTGCTCTTATCCAAATTAAAGAAGCCTGGCTTGCACCTGTCGGAGGGAAAGAGGTTAGGAAACTGCATGTACTCCTGGACTATGTATACTTACTCATTGCAGCGTCGGCCTTCGACATTCTCCTTGCAGTAGCAAATGCCGCTCTCGGCATCACAGGCTGGCGTATTGTCATCCGAGCCGCGAGCATCGCAGCCACAGGGCTGACAACCATGCGGTCCGAACTGGAAGTAGTTGTTGGCACAGCGATCGCACTTGTCACCAGTTACGCCGGGCTTGCACTGACACTTGCCCTGACTGTTGCACTGCAACGAACGGGAGCCGACGGGATCACAGTTGCAGTTCTCGCAGTGGGCGCTGTCCCTCATGAAGAAGTTCTCCTTGCAGCGTTCACAGTTGGCACCATCGCGATTATCACGACAGTCCAGACAATGACCGCCATGACCCGTCAGGTTAAACAGATTCGCATCAAAGTAGCACTTTTCCGCAAAGCCGTTGCAGTTGCAAGCTGCAAGTAGATTGATAACAAGTTAAGCAATAGATTTTACACTCTGAAACCTACTAGCATGCATTACAATTTATAAGGTACCAGTTTGCAGCTGAGCTGACTGTTAATCGATTCGTTTGTAGGGCATAGTCATAGGACCAGCCATAGGCTTGAGTGTTTGCCACGAGGCAGACAAGTTGCAAGCACAGCCTCAACATGACTGACTGATTCAGTGCAGCAGCAAGTGCGGACAGAAAACGTTAAGCGTTAGTAGATGTGGCAGTTAACGGCAAAGTGGTATATCCTTATATAGAGCATCATGCACAGTGGGACAAATAGTATTTTCCCCTGCAACAAGTTGTCATACGCCACTACAACCAGTTTTAAGCTCATGCTTAGCCTACCTTTGCACTCGTTCACATCCGTGGAGGTTGCCCTTTTCCATTTGACATCATTGTACAATGGTAAGCAGCGATCGCAGTCGGGTCCATCGGTATTGTGGCGACACTCGCACACCAGAGTGCGCTCTCCATGCATTCCGGTGCTTGCCACACACTTGCTGGCATGTCCATTGCACTTGCAACGTGCACCGACGGCAATGTCGCTGATGGCATAGAAGTAGGACTTCAAGACACGAGCATCACCAAACAGCTCGTCACCGAAAGTATTCAGACGGTCCAGTGTGATACGAATGTCAGTGGCTGTTACCCAATCCTGTAGCTCCAGACTGCGTTCAAAATTGATGCCACTGGGACGACCCTCGAGTGTGGAGAAGGCAATCTCACCATCTCGCAGTGGAGAGATGTCACTGTACTCGCTGGTGCAGAGAGCATGTGCCTCGCCCTCACCCTTGCGAATCGCACGAGAATCTGGTAAATAGTAGGTATCTCGACAGGTGGCGCTGTAGAACTGATAGGGTATCCAGGGGCCATTCTCCGAGGTGCGTTTGTAGATCGTAAAGGACTCGGGACGAGGTGAGCGGAACAGAATACGCACGTAAGTTATATCGTAGGATTTACCTGGAATCGTAGATTATTATTATTCATGAAATGTAAAAAGTTATGTTCTATAGAACTTACGCAAGTGCAGCGTTAAGTTCACATGATTGGGATGCTGTATGCCTTCTAGCATCGTCTCCGATTGCCACCAGGTAGAGTTCTGTGGATCATGCAAATCCGTCAGGAACGATGGATTGTGATCTTCATATCTACATGAAATTTAATATATATTATTCCATCGAGTTTTATAGTATGTAAGTTTTTGATTTACCTGCAGAAGGCGCAATTTTTAAGATTTGGATTCATGGTCTGCATACAGAAGTGATTTTCACCCTGCTCACCGCAGGTATTTGTTGCTTTGATTTGCAATTGATAGGCTGCATTAATAAACTCCGGCAAGCATTTCTAATTTATGAGAAAATCACGATTACTATGGTTAGGATTATTCAAGGATTTTTCGTCAAATAAAAGAAATAGAATGATAGCCCTTCACACCCTTATATTGTGTATTTAAGAGGGAGTTCTCTCTCTTGAGCTAAAACCGAACAGAACGCTTAAGTGTGCAAGCAATTTATACCCACTTTCAGTATGGCTTTATTGTTCAATTAGTTTGCATGTCTTCATTTAAATTAACGCTCAACAGATCTATTGACACACCAAAAAGAAGAGCGTGACACGCTTGTTTCAATTGACTTTAATTAAGTTGCGTGACAGTTGTTTATTATACTATGATTTCTGTATAAGAAAGTGCTCTTACCTGAGGTCGGCCATAAGGATCGTAGCACTCCAGAGCCGGCATAAATGTTGTGCCGCGCAGCTCGTGTCCGCCGGCGGAATTGATGGGCTGGCGTTGTGCGCCAAGCGCTGCTGCCGCGCAGCTGCAGAGAAGAACTCCGGCTAGGAGCAGACGCGCCGCGGAGGAGCCTTCGTTTAGACTCCGCCTGATGCGCTCCATAGTGGGTGTTGGGTTTGAACTGGTTTGTGTGTGCTTAACAGACTTATGATGATAACACTAGGTTAGCGTTTTTGAACACTTATTCGAGTAGTTTTAATATTTTTTGGGTGGGTATTTGATTTGTTGTTGGGTATTTTGTTCACTGTCACAGTTTAAAGCATAATTACACTTGAGTTAAAAGGCATCAGTTGTTCCACGTGATAGTGGTTGGTTCTGGGACGGCTTCACTCGCTGTAATATGCACAAGATTTTTTTTAGCTAATGCCAATGAGCATACACACTATGTATAACTATAATTTTTTCACAAAAAACACATCTGTTGCACATATTGTTTTGGGGGAGCACACAAAAAGCATCCATATTTTTTTTTTGTTGTTGTTGTGTGGTTTTAATTAGTTCGCTCGCCGGTCCAAAAACTGCCTCATAAAAACAAACTTTGCTGTCCGGTCAGTCAATAAGTTGCCCGATCTGTCTGTGAGTTCATTGAAGCTGCTACAACAACCACATCTGAGGCTCTTTCAGTACTTTGTGTTTACAAAACAAAACCAAACACAAAAAAACTGCAAATGAAAATTTTAAATACCAACAAAGCTAACAAGCAAAGACATAAATAAACAAAAACACACACACTCATAGAATCGAAAAACGCGTTGGAAACGAACTCAAGCATTGCCCAAAAAATTTGTGTTTCCGATTATACTACATGTATCCCCCTGCATCTCACCACCCCCTGCCTAGCTGCTCTAGCCTCTGTATGAAACTTGAAATTATTCCAAACGATGATTTCATCTACTTACTCCGCCATACAGCACATGCACACATGTATCTAGATACTACATATCGCATGTATCTGGATAAACGAAAAACTTTTTGCAATTATTTAACTTGTACAATAAATGTGCAGGCTATTTAAGAACTAGCTTAAGGAATTTTTAGTGCTAGTTAAGATGCATTCACTTTATTAATATATCAGCCAAGGTTAGATTCATTACGGAGAACGCATCTCTAACATACTTGAGCTTGTGCCTAAGTATCTTTCGGTGTACCACTAATTAGCAAATATGCACAGTAAATTGAGTCTATTTACTTAGTGAAGATCTAAGATGATATCATTAAATATACATATATATAGCTAAACTGTGTTTAGTGTGTACAGAAAAGATAAGTAAAGACTTCAAATTTTACTGACTGAGTACGTTAAAGGGACTTTCAAGAAAAATCAAGAATTACAAGATATATCCAGTTTTAATTTGTCAGATACTGATTGAACCAGCTTGTGCCAGAGAATAAGATTAAATTGTTTTGAAGGAAACAGTTTCTAAGAGCATTTCAGGAATTCCTATTTGATACACAACTCTATACTTTAGTTCTTATTGCTATCTGCTGTTTATATTTCTTATAAGTGAGGAGATACACAAGTTTGTAGCACATTGACTCGATTCGAGCACAACCTTTGATTGTTTGCACAAAGTTATTCAATTATTTTTATAAACTTTTAATTATAGTCCAGAGATGGCACCCCTCTGAAACCAGCACTTTTAAACTCTTGTTTTAGTCGCCATATATGGATTTATGTTGTGGCTTATCTGTTTCGTCTCACATTTTTTTCAATATTAAACACCAAAACTGTTTCATTTCGAAACCAAAATTAAGCACAAGAAAGTATTCAAGACTGTCGCCGGGGCAACATTTGATACACTTGCCTCCGATGTGTTTGTGCGCACTGTGTGTGGAACCCTTTAAGAATGAGTTCAGCTGAGGCCAATATTCACACACATAGACCAAACACACATACACACAAGCAATGTTATGTAGTCATATAGAGATATTCTTTATACACTTTTATATATATGTACACATATATAGCACGAATGAACATCCGCTCCATTCAGATTTCAATTGTTGAGCTGATGCTGCTGCTGCTGCTGCTGCTGCTGTTGCTCGTAGCGCCTTTTGCGATACGCGCCTATGAACACGAGTTCCTTTTGCGATAAGAATTTGGGGCTACGAACTAGCGCGCATACTTAGTGCGATATAGTTACATATAATGCCGCAAGCATGAACTGAATGAAACTGAGATTCCGATTGTGACTGAGTCTCAGATACACTGTGTGGTAGTTGTTGTTTTGAAACGGCGTTTTTGTTTGCACCTTTTGTTATTTATCTTTATTGAAGCGTTTGTTTTTATCAACTGCTTCACTACACACTCTCACGCACTCAAACACACACACACACACACGCAGAGAGGCACAAGTAAGATCAGGTAGAGGAAAACCAAAACGAACTCACTCAAAAGAAACTGCACACTCGGGTCTACGCGCTCAGATACTTTTACGAAACTTGGTTTTTTGTTGTTGTTGGTTGCACAGGGCACAACAACAACATTAACAACAGCAACTGCGTTATTTTCGTCTTATTTTTGTTGTAGATACTTTTTTTTTATTGGTCTGCTGCTAACACATGCTGCATTTGATAGATGTATTTTAGAGGGTTTTCCAAAAAAGATTGCTGTTCGTTTATAAATAGTTAGCATGTTGCTTGGGAAATCATATGCAACTGTTGCATTCACATGTGTATAATTGCATTTGTCATCGCATTTGCTTTCATTTTCGAGTTTATTTCTTATGAACTTTTGCACACACCGTCTCGCTTTTCTGCTGACTCTGGAATTTGTTTGTAAGTTTGTAGTTGCTTTGTTTCATTATTAAGTACATTTTATCGTCCATTCTTTTTTTTTTTAGTTGTTGTAATTGTATCACTACACTGAAGGCAAGAACCTTTTGAGTAAACAGTTCGTCATACGCCGTCTGCCACAGAGCCATACACACACACATGCACTTAAGCACACACACACACACATGGACACCAACACACGACAAGATACTTTTTTATCTTGAGGTTTTCTTTTTGTCGCTGGCTGTGCCTGCCAAAGCAAACAAAAAAGCCAACAAAACACACATACACAAGCAGCACAGTACTGCCGAAAAAGTGTATAAAAAAATAAAAACGGAAGAGTTCCAGAAGAAAAGTTAAGACTCCTCCACAGAAAGCACACACAACGGAACACTAAGGCGGCACTTACTCCGCACAGAACACCACAGGCAACCGCTAACGAGGACGTCCAATGCTCAACTGACTCTTGAAGAATGCGGCGCAACGCGCTCAACTGTCTCTCGTTGAGTGAAACTCTATGCTCTGCTCTGCTCTGCTCTGGTAACTGTGTGTGTGTTTGAGTTTCTGTGGGTGTATGAGTGTCTGTGCGATCGTTGTTGTTGCTCCGGTGCTGGGGCACTCGCCGAGCTTCTTGGATTGCCTGGTCGGTTTGAGCTTAGCCCGGCAACTATGTATTGTGTAGTGGAAATTGGAGGGCGATCGCTTCACAGATTTATAAATTGATGTTTAATTATATTTGTCGTCTTCTTTTGTCAGCTCTTGGGTTTCAAGCCGAATTCCAAAAATGAATAATAATATTTTTGTTAGCATTGGCAAATATTTGAGTAAATTAAGATATGAGGAATTGTGTTTGACATGTGTACGTTGCTATTTGAGATCTTTACGTGTCACAGTCTCAATTCCCGGCACACTATCGGAGTCTGTGCTCTCCGCTCTACTTTTGGACTTCTGTAGTTGCTTACAAAGCTAACAGGTTATCGCATTTCAACTGATAAGAGTTCGTTGTACGAAAAAGCAAAAGCACTTTCCGTTTCATTGACTGAATAAATGTCTTTAGTTTTTGCTTAGCTTAGAAAAGACATTTAATGATTTTTAATCTATACCATATAGTACAATAGTAATATTGCTAATTTTAGAAAAAGAATATTATTAATTTTAATAGTTGCAGAGATATGTTTCTTAAGCTATAATTTAAAAACAAAATTTTGCTAAGTTGTTATACGATTTCTGTTACTTTACTATTTGGTCGAAAAAAATCCTTCTTTGCCCGTTTAAACTAAAAGACTCTTAAATGAAATGAGTCGGTTAGCATTCAGCACTTCTTAGTTGCAGGTTTGTGTCTTCGCTAAATTTGTTACCAGTCCGTCACAAAGCTGATTGCTATGTGCCTTAGCTTTATTTTTTCGCATATTTCAAGAGTGCTGGAAAGCAAAATACCCTTTCGGACACACTTTGACTGTTATATACTAATATAAAAGTTATCCAATCAATAGAATTTAAGGGAAGCAAACTATTTTATTCAATATTAATTATGTAGACAGATAGAGTTTTTGCTAACGAGTTGTTGATAACAGTTTAAGCTAAATTGCGAGTAGACTAAACAAATTTCAATAGTTAAGAAGACAATCTGGCGATAAAAAGAAGACTGCCAAGATTATTACAGCTATTCATCGTTGTCCTCAATGTTGATCTTTATGATATTGACTGTGGGACCTGGTGAATCACTGCGCTCTGAAAGTCCATTAACAGGAGCAGCTGCTGTCGTCTCCGGCTCTACGATGCACTCGTCGCTGCCTGTGGTGCTGATGGTAATTATGGGTATATTATCCGACCAGATGGAGCTCTGGGAATCCTCTCGCATGACTCGACGCCGTTGGGAAGCACTGCGTTTGGGGAAGGTTATCGGACCGGGCAGATCTAGTTCCTCCAGATCGTCCATGGTGGCCAAAGTGGGCGTTGGTATGGGTGGCTTAACAGCTGGACGATTCGTTGAGGAGGATGTGCTGCTGCCAAAGTTCAATGGACCGCTGGGCGTAGGCGATTCCGGTTCCGGTGTGGGTGGCATCTCCAGAGCTGTGGCGCTCGAATTGCTCGACAATGCAGAAGGTGGTGGTGGCGGTGTGTAAGCCAAATATGTGGGCGTGGTTGGACCCGGTGATTCATCCGAGCCTTGCTCCACATCTTCCTTTTTCAGATTGACTGCCTCTCGCACCAAAGCCAGTAGGGAACCAATTTTCCTGCGTCCCTGACGCGACAATGCTGCCAACTTCTCGCCATTCACCTGTCGCTGAGTCTGAGTCTGTGTCTGGCTAGGAGTGGGTGAGGGCAGTGGATGTGCTTCGCTGCCACTTGCCACCTCGCTGTTTAGATGGTCCGAAGAAGGCACCTGAGGAATTTCACCCGACTTATTTCTCTCCAGACTCCTGTCATCGAATTTGAACACATCGGCTTCGGGTTTGGCAGCCACATTGCTTGTCTTTGACCTATTCCTACGAAACTTAAACTTGCCCAGTCCAATATTGTCCAGAGTGCCACTTTCTTTGGGTTGTGGCTGCACTGGTTTGAATGACCTTTCCTGCTCTGCGGCATGTTCTGGTGGCTTTTTCTCGTCAACAATGTGAAAGTGGCTCTCGGGTGTTGGTGGCTCCACACCACTTACTGTAGGCGGCTGTGATTCCGGTTCCGGTGTTGCCGGTGTTGGTTTTGATGGCTCCTTGTTGTCCTTGTTATCCCGCTTGCGACGCAGCAAACTGACGCGACGTTCGTTGACAATGCGAGAGTTTGTCTCTGGATCATGTTCGCCGGCCTGCTCATTGTTTTGTGTCTGCTGCTTGTGCTTGTCCTTCTTTTCCCTAAAGCTCTCCCTCTCCTTCTTATCATGTTTCTCAACTTTAAAGCGACTCTTGGGATGCGGCTCTTTAACGGGAAAGTGGTCACCACCACCGCCTGTGCCCGGACTGTTGCCTCCACCGCCCATTGCTGCGTTGGCTGCCGCAATCGAATCGGAACGCGCCCGCTCCTGCTTGGCAATCTGTACGATGTCTACAAGCGAGGGTTTCCTCGTGCGTCTTATTTGCTGCAGGCGTGATAAGCCAAACCGCTTCTCCTTGGGCTCCTCGTCATGCGGCAGGGAGTCTTGGTGCTCAGTGTCCGTGTCATCGTCATCGCGACGCACAAATGAGTCCTCATCCGATGTGGCGGAGCCCTTGCGCAGCGCCTTCTTCATGATGCGTGAGATGAGCTCTAGAGAAGTGCATAAAGCTTGCATAATATACTGTGGCACCTTTTTTTTTTGGGGTAGATACTCACCTTTCCTCGCCTGATTCTTGTACTCCTCAGTGTCAAAATCTGGCGGCTGTGTGGGCGTAACGGGCGAGGATGCCTCAAGCACCTTGCGCCAGCGATTTGTCAGCGTTGTGGCCGTTGGTTCCGCCTGCTTAACCTCTGGTACTTTAAAAATCTTTTTGCGCTCCTCCTCACGCTCCTTCTGCAGTTGGGTGCGCAGATCCTGATTAGCCTCGCGTAACGCTCCCGTCAGCGATATCAGATAATATATGATGAGTATGAGTAGCAGCAACAGTGGTATAACGGTGCTGGATGATGTCAGATAATCCAGAGGATCATGAAGTTGCCTAAAAAGAGAAAAAAGTGGGCGTAGTATATTAAATATGATGAAGTGACTTTTGTTTACTAGACTCACTTGGGTAAAGCGTTTCTTGTGGTATGCGTTATGAACTCGGCAATGCGATTGTACTCGGAGAATGGTCCACAGTGCCAGGAGGGTCGTAGCCAAACAATCGCATAGCCCACGGGCAGCACACAAAGGAACAGCATGGTCAGCAGCAGCGATAGATAAAAATTGTTCGACTTGGAGGCTCTATAATTAATGACAAACACATTTAATAAATAATCCAATTAAGGCTAAGTATACTTACTTGAAGACGACCTCGTGGGGCACATTGCATGTGAGTACTATCCAAGATCTGAAGTACATCATAATCATCAATTTGACCAGGTTGATGAGCACTAGCCCTGGCGAGAAGAATATGCCCATCCACACTTGGCCCTGGTTATTAATCAACGTCAGAATGTTCTCGGCTATCTTAAAGTCGCCATACTGCATGTCAGATGCCACAAAAACAAAGCGTCCCATTAGTCACCAAGTTGAGAGCTGGAAATTTGCTAGTATGTGGTAGGTGGTTGGTTTCTCACCTGTGGAAAAGTTTTCTCCATGTCCCAGCACCAGTTTTGATTGACATAGCGCACAAATAGCGCACGCAGAAAGTCAATGCACAGGGGCGCCACAATGGACATCAGCTGCATGGTTGGGGCAAGGGTAAGAGGGTTAGCATTTTGTAATGAAGTGACGTTTTGTTCACTGCTTAAAACTCGCCACACGTAGAACTTGTCCTTGTCTTCTGTTCTGTTTCGGCTGCTGGCCATGCAGTTAAAGCCATGTTTATGGCTGATTTGCTTGACCGCAGTACTGCTACTGCAAGCTAGATAGCATCTATCCGCAAAACCCATTCATTCTCTAAACCAAAATTCATGCACGAACACGTGCCCCAGAAACCATAACAACAACAAAAAAAAAAGGAAAACTCAATTTAGCCAAAGCTGAAAATTTTGTTATGCATAAGGCATAAATGCGCTTAACTAAAGGTTCGTAACTTGCTTAATTTATGTGCTCAAATCGTTTAATAGAGATTATGTACGCTATGTCGACTTGACTACAACAAGAACAAGCAAAATCTGTATATAATCAAGCGCGGTGTCCTTTTTATACTTTTTTTATTTGTATTTTGGCTGCCGCGTCCTAAGCTGTTTAAACGTTCGCAGACAGCGTCAGCTAAAACGTAGGCCCTAAAGTGCCGACCAGTTGACCCTGAAAAGTTGGTTGTAGATCCCCATGAATTTGTTGGCGATTAGCCTTGAAGTTCACTACCAAATCCTCGGCCAATCGACACCCATTCAACAACACAAGAAAAAATAAAAAAAGACTTTGTAAATCGATGCCAAAAGTTCAAAAATTTTTCTTATGCAAATGGCTATCGATATAAAATTTTTGGCCAGACAGCAAATGCCAGATGTGTGCTTGGCCAAAACACTCTAGAGAGCGATTATTATGATAAAATACTTTTGATACTTTGTTTACAATGGGGAAAAAGTCCCATTGTGTTGGTAATTTGTCAAGCATGCTGTCTATTTGTGCGTATGGTTTTCGCTTTAGTGAAAGCTTATTTTTACTTATTTACATTCATGCCACATATCAGCAGGGTAAAGATTGTCACCAGTTTGAAGCTATTATTAAAATGCAAACAGAGTATCTCGCAGTCGAAAGCTGTTTCTGTCCTTATTTCCCGACTGCGTATGTTGCGTTTTCGTTTGACTCTTGACTCAATACTCAGCCAAAAATTTGTTCTTGTGTGCATAAAAAGCGAAAAAACAAATTTTTCGTTAAGTATTTTCCGCACAATTTGGCTAAACGGGATTTCACGCTTGGGCGTTGCTTTCCATAGTGGTTGCTGTTGTTGTTCTTAAGTTCGATCATATTTTAAGTTTAAATGGTTTTTTGATATGTGCCGAACGGCAGCTGTTTATCTTTGCCGGAAACAAAACATTTGACTTGGCGCAACGGCAAATTGATAGCTACTCATGATGATGATAAATTTGCGTTTAAACTGTTGGGTCGTTAAGGAGTGTACGGGGGCCAAATTGATGTTTTTTCTGCTGAAAGCCGCTTACCCCATCAAAGACGATGACCTTTGACAGCTCCTGGCCAAGCGATGTCTCCCAGCACATGGTCGTTAGATTCATTTGAATTTGCTTAAGCGTCAGCTGCACCTCCTTGAGACGCATCATTTTTCGCTCCAGCGGTGTCTTCATCGCTGTCGTGGGTCGCTTGACTTCACCACTCAGTGTGGTGGTGTCGAGGCCATCCGGTGTGGTGCTGCCCCCAAAAAAATCTTCCCCCTCCTTCGGACACACAGTTATCACACAAAAGTCCATATTGTCATTGTCGTAGTAAACGGTGCTTCCTATATTCGCTATGTCATCGAAGCCTATAAAATAGGGTGTAACAGTGACTCCATTATGATCTGTGTATTCGTACTCCTCGGTGGTGGTGCTGGAGCTGCTACTACTGCCACCATCGGAACTGCTTGAATCGGTGCTGTAAAGGTCCGTTGTGGAAGTTGTATCCTCTGTTGTAGTTGTTGCTCTAATCGTTGTGGTTGTGGTTGGCTCCTCTGTGGTGGTTGCACGTGTGGGTGACCTACTGCGTCCCCCACGCACTTGATTCAGTAGTCGATTCCATTCTTCTTCACTGAGAATTCTTTTTGGTGGCCGATTTGTGGTGGTTGTAGTGGTTGCCTGTGAAGGTGACGGTCTGTAGGGAGGTCTATAGGGTGGTCTATATATGGGTGGACTATATATAGGTCTGCTGGGTGGGTTGTTCGCCGGCGCTGTCGTCTCCGTGGTGCTTCTTGTATCATTGCGATGTCGTCGACTATATTTACTTGAGTACCAAATTGGTGGCTCAACCACTTCCCTTTTTCTTCGTGTTTTCACTGGCTGCTCATCCACCTGGGCCAGCACCTGGGCTAGTGGATCATCTGATTCCTGTGTGGTGGCCTGATCCTCATCGCCTGCATCGGACAGTTCGGCACCCTCAAAGTAATCCACATAGTTAAAGTAGCTGTCGTTGCCAGGTGCTGCTGTTGTTGTGGTGGTTGAGGAACCCAACTGTGGCTCATCGCTGCCATAATCATAAGACGAATCCTCATCGGTAGTAAAAGGCGCTTCTGTGGTTGTTGTAGTTGTTGTTGTGGTTTTTATCGTAGTTTGTATTGTTGTGGGTAAGGTTGTTGCAGGCGTTGTCGATTCAGTGGTTGTTGTAGTTGTTGATTCAGTAGTTGTTGTTGGCGGTAAAGTTGTCCAAATCGTTGTAGTAGTTGTAGGTGTTGTTGTAGTTACTTCTGTCGTTGTTGTTGTTGGTGGTAGAGTAGACCAAGTGGTTGTGGTGCTCGGCGTTGTTGTTAATGGCAAAGTTGTTGGCAGCACTGTTGTCGTTGTCAAGTTGAGTAACATCAGTGTGGTTGCAATATACTTCGGACTGATGAATATACGTCTGGGTTTTGAGCATTTCACAGTTATGTTGTAGCACTTTAGGCGCTGTAAAGTGGATATCAAAGTTCCCGCCAACGTGCTGGAAAAGAGGGCATCCCCATCGCCACCCCAGGATGATGTCGTCGTCAGGTCATCGAAGGGTCTATCCGAGGTGCTGTCACTATTGTAAAGTGGTGTTGTGGTGGTCATCGCCCGCAGCGCCTCGATGGAGCTCATCAGATTGTGTAGCTCTTGGGTGTTGGTTTCGTTCTCCAACTTCAACAGTTGCAGCGGTTTTTCCTTGCTGTTGATCTTGTAGATGAAGGAGAACATGAGCGAGTACAGATTCAACATGTTCAGTATCATGATGCTGGGTGGGTGGCAGAGAGCAGAGATTAGTTTGCAGCTATGACAGATTGAAACTTTTGCTGCTTACCGTGCTAATTGCAGACGCAACTGTTGCCTGGGATGCCAGTTCTCGAACAAGCCCAAAGCCTCAAAAATCATGGGCAGAAAGAAGGAGAGCAGCGTCATGGTCACGTTTACCGCATTGCGACTAAGCCAATTGTCGTGTTTGGCCAAATCCTCCGAGCTGTTCGAAATTGACAGCTATGAGCAAGGATTTTAGCTGGTAGATAGACATGCTACTTACTGGTTAACCAGAAGCACAACTGTGGCACCCGATAGTCCCAGCAAGCCCATGACCAAAATGTTTACCAGTATTCTTTGGAGAATAACGCGCCAGCTATTTTGCATGAGAATCCAATTATAAAGTGCAATTGTCGTTGATTGTCATTCCACTTACTTGCGATTATCCTTTTTCTTTTCAGCTTCCTCGAGCAGTGCCTCCTTGAAGCCAACAACAACGGATGCAATGCGATTATGTGCAGTCTCCGCGTGTCCTGTATGGGTGTAAAGCTGCTATTATAACAGAATGGACTCAATTGCTGCTGCACGCTTACCAATCATGAAGTCCCAGCCAGTGAATAGCTTCCAGGAAAAGACACATTCATCATCCTTTGACGAAAGTTTCGAATTGCGCGAGTTCTCAGCCATTCTGTAATAAGTTGAGAAAAGCCAGAGAGTTACAGCTTACAACACATAATTGGCGCACAAATCCAGGCAAAAGACTAATGCCACATAAATATGAGTACAATTCACGCATGCCGCGCACGTGCCACAAACGTGTGGCAGGCAAACAGGCAGTCAGTACAAGTGGCAAGTGGCAAGGTCAGTGATGGCATCCACGCTGTTGACACTGCTACTTTGTTCAATTACGAAATCAACATAATGCCGACAAAGCCATTAAACGAAACAAGCGTAGAACAATCCCTCTCCCCCACAGCACCTGACCCTTCCCTGCCCTTAAACACTGGCTGCATGTCTTGTGTCTGGCTGCGTGCGTGCGTAAATCATAATGGCCAAGTTTTTCTCCCGATAGGCGAAAAAGTTTTGCCCACTTTTCTGTTTTATATTTTCTTTTTCTTTGCTGTTGGCAACGGGCACGCCCAGCGCCAAAGATTTGTATTATTTAATCAGCGCAACGTTCGGTTTAATTAATTAACGACCATTTTTGGCATTTATTTTGCTTTTGTGGCTTCGATGTCCAGAGATTTAATGAAGTATCTCTCCGTTCCTACTCACTTTCTTAGCGTGGCCACAAAACTGTAGATGTAGACCAGAACGGCGGTGAGAAAATAAGCCAATGGCAGCTTATAGCCGGATGTGCTGATACCGGAAGTGCTTGAATAGTAACTAGAGAACGGAAGGAAGAAATCCAACAAAATAAAGATACACAATTAAGAAAAGAGCCAAGAAAATTACTTAATTTGCACTTGCAGCACAATGCAAGCAAAAATTGCATTCATTAACTCACCCATAAAACATGGGCGAATATTTTAAATAGCCCTCGAATTCCCAGAATGTGAAAAGATTACCGGCCACATTGTATTCCGGCTCGGACATGCGTTTGCGCGGATCCGTTTCGTCGTGCTTGGTGGCAAAGTACTGAAAAGAAAATATGCAATGAAATATGCAAAATAAATATAAGCGAACATGTTCTCAAATTCAATTTCTTATCAATTTCACAGTTTGACTCTTAGCTTGAAGAAAAACATTTAAAATTCTGTGAAATTTAAGTAAAAATTTAAAACAGAACTTGGTTACCTCCGGTCCAATAACAAAGGCAACGAGCGGAATGGCAATCATAATGTTGACCCACATGAGCCAGCGCAGAAATGTAAAGTAGGATGCGACGCCGGAGCCAAAATGCGATTCGATTTCCTTGATGCGCAGCTCCCAGGGTATGAGAACTGTGAGAAAACTGGCCGTTTCACGTTTCCAGTGCCGCCAGCGCTATAAAAAGAGAGCACAGAGAACTTTATATATGCATGAGTCCAACGGCTTCGAGTTCGATTGGTGTCTTCCACCCCGGTTCGAGTTGGGTTCGTATTTTAATTGGATTTCATGTGGCTTACACACATAAAAAATGCTTGCACAGTGTCGACAAGTTCTGTGAATTATGGAACACTTGATTTATTTGTGGTCCATAAATTGTGTAAACATAAATATATGCCGGACACTTGCCGAAGCAGTCTCGCTGTGTTGGGGATTGGGGCATTGCATTTTCGCTTGGAGTAAAGTGTTTGCTCAATCCAAGCGAGTAATTGCAGTGTGTGTGTGAGTGTAAGTGTTGTGTTTATGTTGTGTTGTGGTGTTGAAAGATTTCACTTACCGCTGCCATTAAAATTTTAAACCTCGCCCACAAATCCCTCGTGCTGCGTGACATGGCAAAACGCTCCTGCAGCGCACCCTCGTGGCGTGCCACATACGTTTTTGCCTGTCAACATCATTAAAAATGCCAAGCAGCAGTGGTTAGAAAAATATAAACAGGGCGAGAAAAGATTGACACATGAAATCGAAATATTTGCTGTGTGAATTTAATGGCCCACCAGCTAAGGCTACGGCTACGGCTACTGCTAAAGCTAAGGCGTGAAATAAAACACGCCCTGGCAGTGGGTGTTGCCTACATACCTGCCGCACCAGCTTGAGTTTCTTGCGTATTGGCCATGGCTGTAATTTGACCGACTGTATGACCTCCTTGTGTAGGCGTATGTTCTCAAAGATTTGCTCCTGCGTGGACTCCTGGTTGGTGCCCTCCTCTGTATGCAGCAAAAGGCAAAAGCAACATAAACATTACACATACGCCAAGTTGACCACGTGCCGATAAATGGGCGCACGTAGCTTAAGAAATTACTACATCCACCACCCACACAGACATTGATTAGCCACTGGAGGCTAGTAAGTTAAGCGAAATCTTTGTAACAGTTATTGTAGTGAATGTAGTGGATGCTTGCCTGAGCTTGTCGTATAAACACTGGAGCGTCGCCGCTCCACACTATCCAGCACGTGATCCATGGGACTCGATGCTCGTCTTGAATTGCGGCTGCCACGTTTGCCTCGATAGCCTCGCACACTGGCACGTCTTTGCATTATCGCCGATACGGAAATGGAGTAGTCCTCCTCATCATCAACTTCAACGGCACCATTTTGTTGCTGCTGCTCGTAGGGGAATTCCTGATGATGTGCCTCCTGCTGATAGTTGTGGGCGCTGCCCTCAACGTCGCTGCTTTGGTTTTGTGTGTGGAAATCTGTGCCACACACACACACACACAGTTGGCAAAACGGAAATGGTAATGCATGGAAATTGTGTGAAATTATTACAATTATGTGGAATTGTTAGTGGCGGGTGCTTGTGCATACCGTTTAGTTCATACGATCTGTTATCGTCCTGTGAAGCAGTTCTTTGTAATTGGAATAAATGGCGGGCATAAACCTTTTGTTTTATTCAACTGAAATTTTAAACAAAATTCCTTGAATTCATTTCTCTTTTGCCACTTACCTTCTGCCCTTTTGTCCCCTATAATATTCTCGTCGTTCGTCGGCACTGCTCTGCATTTGCCAGCCGCCTTTATCCAAATCGCATGGCGGCGCCCACGTTACGGATAATTGATGGGGAGACGTAACGCCCGAGTTGTTCTAAGAATTGTGCAAATTAAATTTTATTTTTCCCTTTTGTTATTTGAGTTGCAGACTTGTACTTATGCTTTCTTATACAAATAAATATTTAAAGCACACACAAAATTAATATATTCCTTATGATTCGTAATACTTTTTGTTTATCACTATAGCTCTTAAACTACTATTTTTATTTGATATAAATTATTTTTGTAAGTCTTTAATCTTAAGGCACAAAATTCGATTTAAAATATATTTATTTGTTGTGCCGTTGTAACGCTTTGGAGCAGCCTTATGCGCAGACTGAACGGCTTAGCCAACTGACCAGACTAGTCAAGCCGCAAACACACAGGACATCAAAAGGACAACGCGACACACACACTCACACAAGTACATAAAAAGGGCAGGTTGAAAAGCGAGCGAGCGCGCAAAGTTAAATTTTTTCTAATAATGAATGAATATGAAGGAAGCGCAGAGAACCCAAACCGCTCCCCACCCATGGACAGCGGACTTATCAAAGCCAAAACGTGCCCGAAACGCATACACAGACATACTAGTCCCACACACACACACACTCACACAGACACACAAATACCTAACAACGTTAAGGAATTCACATAGACACGCTCCACGGCATTGAGGTAGGAATGGGGGTAGAGTAAAGGGGGAACTGAGGTAGCTGACCACTCGTTGACTTCCTCGCCCAGTTGAAACGAAGACGAATGAGCGTTAAAATCGCCAGCGGCATGTGATAACAACGCCGGGCGTAACCAGTTGGCCAAACCAAGGAGTCAGCCAAACCAGCAACACAGGACATCGAAATGTTCATTTAGATGGTCGACAGCACGGTGTTTGTGTGTGTGTGTGTGTGTGTGTGCCAGGATTGAGTCACGTTGTATTCTTGGCCAGGCTAGCCGACTGGCCTGGCATGTAAATGAAAATCAAACATGCAAGGGTTGATAAAGAAAATCGCAAATTACAACAGCAAAAACACACACACAGACACACACACACACACACGTCAGACATGTACACACACGTATAGAGTGGAGCATATTGTTCAAGTTTTAGACGCGCCCACTATTGAAATATGTTTTCATATAACTTTTAGCGCTTTCAGCCCGTGAACCGTGTTTCGTTCTTTGCTTTCGCTTTTAACCAGATTTCACTAGACTTTTACATTTGGATTGTCCTTTTAATTAAATGAAGTTCTGGCCTGAACGCCTGCCTGCCACGGCTTTTTAATTAACGTCAAAATTTATCTGTGCGTGTTTTTGGGGCACCCCTCTCTCTACCCACTGAACCGCTAACTGAAATCATGTCGCACGTGTAGCATAATTTGTTTGGTTTTTATGGGTTCATTAGCCGCAGGTGGCGGCTGCAACGGTATTTCCTCTTTCCGCGAACCTTCACAAATGCTCTCTTGTAGCAGAGACCTGCTGACCCAAATGCCACACCCACAACAACAGACACACATGATTTAGTTTAAGTGGTTTTCCATGTTCGATTGCAGTTTTTGAGGTGCTCATCATAAATCTTGCAACCAAACATGGGAAACGCCCTAGGCAATGCAATATATTTGTTATATGGCTTTGACCCAAAAAACAAAGGTTGGGAATACCATGAATACATTGGAATTTGGGTTAGTCGGCGCCTATAACATATTAATTTTGCAGACAACAGCTAAAAATCTATTTCATTCGATTAATCTAAGTTTGACTGAATGTTTTTCTCTCATCTTTGTTGCAAACACACCTCTTGGCCCGAGACGGAGCTTCTCTCGCTATTGGAACATGGCCATGCTTTGTACTTGTGTCGATGTGAGTGAGCAGTAACGGGTGATTCAGCAATATCATTCATTTCCTTCTTTGAATTTTCAAGATTGTTTTCTATGATCTGACGTGCAGCATTGGTCAGCACCTCCTGCTTAAGGCGCCATCCTTTCAGTGGGCCATGGCGACAATGCTCACGTATCCAGCGTCGCTCATTGCGACATCCGTAGTATTTCCTACCCTCAGCTATGTGCTGCGGCACGTCCGTAACGACACCGAACTCATTAAGCATTCCAAAGCCGAGATCAAATACGTTGCATGGCAGCTGTGTGGGTAAGGGACCATCCTTGGTCTGATACTTTAATGGACCCTCACTGACCAAGGGTGCCGATTGCTCTGCATGAAAGTAACGATCATTTGCCGTGCAATACTTCCAGTTGTTAAAACTAATTTTGTCCTTGTTTATATTGAAATCCACTTCCAGGTCATCACTGAAGCTTATACTTTTAATACTTGTGAGCTTTCCATGCTGATGCACTACAGTAAAGGACATGCTGTATGGATCGGATAGTTCCATAATTCCCATACCATGAAAGCGACCATTGCTAAAATGTCCTGTGTACTTTGTGCCATTGGGATACGTGTAGGTGCCATTACCCTGCATGCCAAGCTTGTCAAAGCTGCCAACAAATTTTGAGCCTGTCATAAAATCGACAGCGTCGGAGTTTGGCGAGATATTTTTCATTTTAAATATATGAAGGTGTTTAGTGCAAATTAAAGATAATTAAATATATAATATACAAATGTTCAACACAAAATATGAACACAAACGTAAACGAGTTAACAAGAAGTCCTACTTCTAGTGAAGTAGAAAGCAAAGTCAAATGTTTTACCTTAAAAAATCTTTTACTACTTGACAGTTTTAAATCTGTTTTATGCAGTATTGTTTCACCAAAATTTGGATTGGTTAGAAAAACATAAACATTAAAGTTAAGTAAAACTGAATTCTTAAGCAATTATAGTTGGAAGTCGGAACGAACGATGTCCACAAAGCCCGTCGGGCGATTCATATTCGATTGTACAACACTTAAATTTGTATTGACTTTCTTCTGCATCATCAAATGTGCCGATTCGTAGAGATCCTTGACATTCATACGCAGCGATGTCTCCGATGGACTCACTGAAAGAGTTTCTGTTGCATCAGAGTCGCCATCTAAATTCTCCGAGCTGCTGGTCCACCGGCGAGCTCTCAAAACTGGTATCCCCAACACCTCCTCTGCACGCTCCTGCTCCTGCTCCTTCTCAAGATGAGTCTGCAAACACAGCTCAGTGGTGGTCGTTGCCTGGAATGGGGGTCGTTTAAAGAGATGCTGCTGCTGCAGTTGCTCTGAAGTATGCTGATTAGCTGGTTCGTTTTGCTTGCACAGCTTGGGATAGTAGCGTTCACGCTGTATCTTCTGGTTGGGTGCATAGATAGGAATATCCTCCAATTGGGAATCCTCAGTCTCCAGATTGGTGTTTATGATCTGCCGGCAAAAATTGGGAAGCGGCTCTTCAACATAATTTTTGCTCTCAGCACGACAATGACGCTTGATCCAGTTTTTCTCCTGTGGACAGCTAACGTAGATCGTCTTTGAAAATGGCGGTGTCCTCTCCATCATCCAACCAGATTCGTCATTGAAAATTCCTTCCTCGGCATCAAAGCATTTGGGGGGCACCGTTCGTGATATTAAATTGCTAGTCAAATAAGCTGTGGGACCCACTGGTTGCTGGCCATAGAAGCGTTCAGATTGATAGCGACGATCATTTGGCGTCAAGTAATCCCATTCATCGCAAAAGAAGCGGTCATCTTTAAAAGTGCCCCTCACATGCAGTCCATCGTTGAACCACATGTCCTCAATGCCCACCAGCTTTCCCTGATTGAATTCGCCTTTGACTGTCAGTCGATAGGGTTGTGACAGCTTCAGCTGACCAAAGCCATGAAATTTGCCCGCATCAAATCGGCCGCGATACTCGCTGCCATCTGGATAGCGGTAGGAGCCAAAGCCATCCATCATGTGCAACTGCTCATTCCACGAGCCCTCGAAACTGCTGCCCGTTAGAAATTGTATCTTGGAGACGTTACTTGCCTCCACCGACATTTTGCTAAGGTTTAATATTTTCTTGTTGATGTGTGTTTATTGTTGTGTATTTATTTGACTCGTTGCTGGTTTGGTTTTTAAACACGACAAAACATTTTGTGTGACGAGCACTTGACCCACTTATGAGCTAACCAACTGGCGCCAGGTTTGCTGAGATTACACATAAGCTTTATGACTAAATGAACGCCTGCTTGGGTGTGGTCTTAACCTCTACCTGTTTGTTTTGCGCCAGCGTCGGGTCATTAGGCGTTTAACTTTATACACCTTACGTACTTGGGGTGGGGTTTTAAAAAGGAACCAATTAAGTTGTTAGAATATATGTTTGTAATTGTCTATCTTTTATATTTCATTAGCAAAACTTTTATAAGTTTCAGCTAGGGTATATACCTTTCGACTAACAAATGTGGTCATTCAATATTTTGTGGTAACTTTTCATGGGAAAATAAACGATTTGATCTGCGAGCTGCGTTCAGCCAATGCAACGCTTGACCAGGTGCTTGGGGTTTATAATGGCTATTGGCGTTTTATGTCTGCTGTGGCTGTAGTTGATTTTTGTATTGTTTTTGCAGCTGGTGTGGCTGTTGCCGCAGCACGTGTCCTGTCCAAATCGTAAGCACTCCCCGGCGTACAGTAAATCATGCTCACTTACCTCACTGTTGGCTCCCGTGACATTGGCGCTGCTGCTGCCAACGCCACCACCACCAACACCGCCAGCACCACTCACGCAACGAAAATCGACAGAACCACCTGATGAACGTCGTGGTTTGCTGATATCCAAGCGAAGTATGCCTGGCTTGGGTCGACGTGGCTTAGCGGCTGGTGTGCTCAGCATTGAATCCGCAGAATCCATCGTTGTTGTTGTCGTTGTGCCCGTTGATTGCTCCACAAAATCACTTGACTCGTTTTGCATGGTCAGACGAATTTACTGAGTGCCGCGCACACGTCCGCTGTGCAGCGCCAACGCGAACGTACTATATCCATGTCCTGGCCAAGGAAGCAACAATTACGCGCCCAGTCGACGGCAGCAGAGGCAGAAGCAGCAACAACAAACACAACAAAAGCAACAACAGCAGCGAAAATAAAATGTGAATTAAACGCGTCGACGTTGGCGTTGAAGCCACGCAATAAATGTGAATGTGAATGCGAATGTAGTACATAAATGTGAATGACGTTGGCGCGGCGACAGGAGCCGGAGAGCACAGGACACGCGTCACTTTCAACTGTTTCTTGTTGCTGTCACATAGCTCATATGTTGATATTGTTAACTCTGCATACTTTTGTGCGTGTGTGTGCGTTGTTTGTGTTTGTGTGAATGGACTTCCTGTTTTCAGGGTCATTGCGTTGCCTACACATTTACATGGCTTTTAGCTTTATATAATTATGTCCGTTGCCTGCCTGTGCCCCAAAAAGTGTCAAAAAAATTGTAAGAAAAAAAATGAGGTAAAAATATCGCATGTCGCGTTTTTCATTTTTCATTTTCATACGCTCCATTAGTGCGCTTCTTTTGCTTTTAGTTAAAAACCCCCCGGCACCCTTCAACCTCAAATATACGTGCGCCGTTAACGTTCCTAGTAATTATGACCGCACACACAAGTTGCCTTGGGTTTGTTTTCTAATTTTCAATATGCGATACATACGCTCACACGCCCACTCGCCCATTCGCCCACCCTCTAAGCGAATGAGTGCGCTTGTTAGCTGCCAGCCAAGCCCACTTGCTGTGTTATGTCCCATGTCCTGGCGAGTCCATTCCACGCTGCTCCTGTCTTGCTGATATGCAACGCTTGGCTATATTACATGCGCTGCACGTTAAATTAATTGAACAGCAAAGTGTGCAACGCCAACAACAACACCAATAACAGCAGTAGCTTTAAACTGCATGTATGCATTAAAATTTTATTATTCACTTTATTCTGTTGCAGAACTTAATTAATAACATAAAATAGAAATAATCTAATTTAAATAGCTTTTGCAAAATGCTCTTGGAATGTGTGTGTGAATGTTTGTATGTATGTTTGAATCGATGTGATATGTATTTGTTTATGTGTTTTTGTGCGCTCACGTTTTCTATTTATGCTTAGTACAAATTTCAGTTTCAGTCTCAAAAATTGTTGCATAAATTAACTAAGACCATTACGTACATAATTTAGTATTATCTCTCAGTTGAATTTCAAAATTTATTGAAATTTTGTACTTAACTTAAGAAAGTTGTCCCAAAATCGTTAGGGAAATCGTCTGTTAAAACTAAAACCTTTTAAAATCTTGTTTATAAATTAAAGTTAACTTATTTTACTTAAAATTCGAAACCTATCAAAGTTTGAGTGCAACGAAAGTCACCTTAAATTGCACTCAATCTTCAATCTGTTTGACCCTTGTATCTACCTGGTTTACAAGCTGCCTGCTTACGACCTTAAATCCACCCAAGCTGTGGTAATCACTTATATGCCACGTATGCCACCAGCAATTTTGTGTGTGCAGTAAATTTATAGAGTTGCCCGAAAATGCTCGTACACAAAAAAAAAATAAAATAAAAACGGCGACCACATAAAAGTAAAATCGATTTATGCATAAAATTTCTTGATGCTGAAAAATGTATGAAAAGCAAACATTTGAGCTTCTGCTTTCCGGAAAAGCCAAAGTGGCTGTGAGTGTGTGTTTGGGAGTGTGGGTGTTGGCCTTGTTTTTTACTTGGCTTATTTACTTAACCATACATTTTCCAGCAAGGCAAATCCGTAAGGCAGCTGCAGCGTTCACGCTTTTCCCCCTCATTTCGAAGTTTCCACTTAACTTCCCTTATTTTTTGCGCATTTTGCATGTTGTGTTTGCTTAGCTTAATAACCAGTTTTTCTCAAACATGAAAAGTTGGCCAAGTTAAGCAGCAATTGCGAAGCTTTTATTATGTTTCGTTTTCGTTTATGTTTTGTTACGTTTCGTTTTCGTGCCACGGAGGCGTATGATAAATGTGCCCAGTTTGTCCACCTAATGAATTGGCCCCTCCCCCGACTGGCTGCCTGTCTACCTGCTTGAGTGCCTGCCGTTCTCTGTGTTTCTGTGTGTCTTACATGCGAAATACTTTTACTTAGTTTATTAATACTTAAATACACATTGAGCTTTAGCTTTATGTCCGCTAATTGTCTTATGTCTACGCTTATTCATAACTTTCCTGTTTGCTTTTATCTTTTCATCTCTTTTTTGTGTGTGTGAGTTTTTGTGTGTGTTCATGGCATTTCAATGAGCATGTCGTTCGTTTTGGGTTAATTTGGTCATTTAGTCCATAGATTTTCATATTTGCTATCCTAAGCTACTTGGCTTCTAAAAAAATCGCCATTCCTTAGAGCTATGCTACAAAAAACGCACTTAACAGCTAATAAACGCACACATTACGGGTGGCAGGGGAGTTAGAGTTGGAGTTGGCGTTGACGTTGGAGAGTACGCTAAAATGTTGTCACTTTGCCCAAACGCATGCCAAGCAGTTTACGACGTTTTTTGGCGCTCAACTTAGTCCAAATGGTGCTGCTGCCCTCGACAAGCAGAAACTCATCGCATAAATCATCCGTTTCCTTTACCATGCCGCCATAGAAATGATCCTCCTGATACTTCTCGGAGCGAGAGTCGCCGGAAACGAAGCCACTTTCTGGTCGGGACAAGGAGGCGGTATGCCAGGGCAGCTGTTGAAACCAGCGAGCCACTTTGGCCGTCGACGAGAGCTGTGAAAATGAGTCGAGCATAAACAAAAAGTCAGTGTGTAAATTTATGTAAATGAGTTATGCGCGCAAATTGCTGTCCACCAACACCAAAAGACTACTAGGAAGAAAGAGAGAGATTGCGTGGGAGTAGAGGGATTGGAAAAAGAAAAGTGAAAAACGGCGACACTTGTTTTTTTCCAGCCTTTTTGTGCGCTTTTTGCTTGCCATCATTTTTCATTTATCACGCGAAATTTATGCACTGCCTGCTCGGCCGTTCATTATCCGACACGGCGTATGCGTAATACAAATGCGCTTAAAAGTATGCAGCACGTTTTTTCTTCATACTGCTTATAAAAGTGCCTTGTGTATTTTTTCATTGCTGCTGGAAAACTCATTAGAAAAATTGTCCATGGCTGCGTGAAGTGACAATTATTAATGACTATCATGATTATAATATATGGTTATATAGAGACTTGAGTTATTTATATATGCTTTTTTATTGCTGTCGCTTGTTGTTTGCATGTAATGTTGTTTGTAGTCTAAAGTTTTAGTTAATAAATATATTTCTAGCATTTACATTTAACAGTTGCTGCAACTAAATTATGTTGTGTTTGTATTTGACATAAGTTAACATAATGACTATAATAATTTGTATTATCTTTGGTTTATATATATTTTTTTTGAGCAAAAAATTATGGAAGTTTTGCATTAAGATTTACATAACAACAATTTACAAAATAGTTTTGAACTAAACTGATTTTTCTTGAGCTTACGAACTATTTACTTTGACACTTTAAAGGGAGAGAAAAATACTTGTTTTCATAGTTATTCATACGTTTATAGCTTATGATATGCTGCCGGTGAAGTATTTGTAATTGTTTATGTTATGCTTGACAAATTCAACGCAGGACTAGAAATTCGAACAACTTAAAATGCAAACCATAAACTTGTTTTGCTCTAACATTTAATACTGTTACTCATATTCAAACTTACACGCGCACACTCATACTTACATTGATTCACACACGCACATGTGCACACATTCACTCGTTTAAGCTTAGTTGACTAAAATAACTTAAGAGCTGGTCCACTCTCAATTGTTGTTGGCTTCTTCTCACTTGGTGGTGTGCCTGGCCCAGGCGGTACGCTGCACCTGGCTCATTATTTGGCTACGGTTGGGCACCTTCTCGCTGGTGGTGCGCGTTATAAAGCTGGGCGTGGCCGATAGCTTGCGCTGATGTCCCGCCTCGTCGGTGACACGGAGTAGCACCGTATTGAAGCGAGTTTCCCTTGTGTTGTTACTGCCGTTGTTATTATTGTTGTTGCCATTACTTTGGCTGCTGCTGCCGGGACTGAGATTGTTATTGCTACTGCGGTGGCGCGGCGATGATGGTGAGTCCAGCGTGGAGGAGCTACGACTGGTGTCCCTTGTGCTAGTAGAGCCACCACAAGCCAAGCCAGCCAGATTGCCATTCGAGACGGCCACCTTAAGTTGCTCCTCCAGATTGTTCAGATTCTGCTCAATGCTAAGTCGCAGATCTTCATTCAGCATGGAGCTGCCCGTAAATGAGTTGCGATTCAGTGGCGATGGTGTTAAGGCACCTGCATTTAGTCCGGCCGGCGATGCCAGGAAGTTGAATGCACCTGCCGCATTGTTGTTGGCCAACGTTGAGGGCGTTGCTGGAGTGCAAGACAACGGATTAACAAAGAAGTAGGAGTTGTGCGGCGATGCCGATGGCGTCTGTTGTTGTTGTTGCTGTTGCTGTTGTTGCTGCTGCTGTTGGGCGGCATTTGCATTTAGATTGAGCGCTTGCAGGCGATTCAGTAGCTCCTGATTGACCTGAAACAGATCCTTGGAGAGTGCATCCTGTTGCTGCTGCTGTTGCAGCTGATTGCTGATGTTGTGCAGCTGGCTCATTGAGGGATATGTACTGCTGCCACTGGCTCCTGAGGATGTTAGTGGCGGTGTTGGTGGCGTCAGTTGCGCCTGTTGTTGCTGTGGCGTAGGTGTTGGCGGCGTCTGTTGCATACTCTGCAGATTCTGTAGATTTTGACTCTGCTGATTGAGGCCGCTCAGCTGGTGGCTCAGCGAGGTCAACTGCTGATTTATGTTGCCCAGATTGTTGATTTGCTGATTGATGGTGGCCAAGTTGTTGTTGTTGCTGGTCGCCTGTAGCAGCAGTTGCAGCTGTGATTGCTGCTGCTGTTAGAAAGGGTAGCTCAAGTCATTAACACTGTAGCTTAGCTCAAACAATGAACAACATTTAAAACAACAAACAACGAACAGCAAATCAAGCAAACAGTCGGTAAAAACGTGCAAAACAAAACGCAATTGGAAAAAATCTCAGCGGGCAGCAAAGTAAAAATAAACATGCATAGGGCGCCAGGCTCTTTAAAATTCTTATTTATTTATTTTTCCTATGTCGTTTTTTTTCTGGGTTAAATAATGAAGGCAACAAAATTATGAACGCATAAATCAAAGCGCAGTTTGTTTACGGCAAAATGGGGGGCAAACAACATAAACTCTCAAGTTAACTTGCCACATTCGGGGATCACTATACTTATTTATTTATATAGAGACTTGAATGTTCGAGCTCACCTGTGGTGCCATTCCAATATTCGCTGAGGTCAGACCCGCGCTCTGCTGCTCATTGTAGGCGCCCAGCGAGGCCAAATGTTCGAGCAGTTCACGATTCTGTTGCAGCAGCTGCTGCGTGCGCGCCTTTAAAAGAGATTAAGGGAAAGAAAGTTGGATGAGCTTGAGTCTAGTGTTGTGAGTTTGCTTGTAGATGATTTTACCTGTGCCTCAATGCGCGCATTTGTCTCCGAGATGAGCTGCTCTCGGACGAGCATCAATTGAGCCAGAGCTTGGCGCGTTTGTTGCGCCTGCGCCTCCATCTGATCCTTTAGCTTTGAAATCTCAGTTCTAGGCGAGGATGGCGAACTAGGCGTTTTGTCATCCACATCGCACTACAAAGACAACATAAGTTAAATATTGCTTACTTTGATATTTGATATGATACAAAAAGTTAATTTAGTTTCTAACGAACCATTTTAAAATTATAATGCCAATGTAGAGTAATTCTTTGTTAACCAACAATACCAATTTGAGTTTCTTAATTTTCGTTGAATGTTTCGCAATTGTATTAATTTATAATAATTTTTACATATCTAAGGCGCTTTCATAAGCACAAGAATCGTATAAAATAAAATTGGTTTGAATGTTAATCTCTTGTTTACACTTTTGTCTTGGTTAGGTAAACAACAAAAGTTTTTAGCTGGATATCAATTTATGGATATGACCTAAACGAAACACTCTAATGGATTCTATTTTTTGCGCATTTATGGCATTTTAATAGTCAATGGGGCCATTATTAAATTTAATTTGCTGATAAGTATTTAATAAGTACACAGGCGGCTAATTTGCTGGATTCGAATTTAGATACGGCTAAAAGATTGGTATTCAAATGGGATTTGGGTTTGTTTTTTACTTACCAGCAGGCTGGTCGATTTACGTAGACTCGAATGCGATGGCAGCAGTTCCAAGTGGTTCGGTCGCTGCGGCTGCGTGTGGTTCAAATCGGGCGTTATGGACAAGTGCTCTATAAATAAACACAAACGGGTACAGATTTAGTGGCCAGCTGACAGAAGGCGCTGCATGTTAGCAAATGGAGCGTGTAAATTGACCGAGCAAAACCCAACCTCAACCTCAACCCCAAATCCTCGCAGCTATTTGTCAAGGTCAGTGGAGATTAGGCCGGCTGGCACACCTGCTGCTTTTGTGCGCAGGGTAGAGCTTAATTTCCACTTAATTACAGCAGCTTGATTTCAATATTTGTTTGGATTATGCTGCGTATACAATAAATAATGATATCATTATCCAACCCATTCACACTCTGATCTTATGGGTCCTTCCAAGTTCAATGTTGTGTTTGTTCTACATTTTTCTGCTAGCTTTTATTTGATTTGTGTGCAAAATATTTAAACTATTTTTGTGGCCACAGAATTGTACATAAAGTTTTGTTGGCTTTTCATAGTAGCGCGTGTGTAAATGAAAAACTTGCCAACAATTAAATTGTGAAAAATCGTAAATCTTTAAATAGAGCTTGTACGAAATATTTGGGCAAATTTGCATTGGCTTCACACCTGGGCACATGTTAATAACAGCGTATTGTTTCACTTGAAAAATGAAAACAAATAAATTCCTCACAGTATGTAAATTTATTTGGCACATAAAACTAATTTCTACTGCTCTCACATAATGCTTCACTGAATTGGGGCTACTTTGAACAGGGATATGTTTTATGTAATCCCAAATATACCTTTAAAAACAAACCATATGTTTGACAGATTTTGTTTGATCAAATAGATTGTAGATTTTACAATTAGAATGACCTATTTAGCAAATAGCAAAGAAATGTGCACATCAAATTGAATTATTATGACTTTTGGCAGCAGCTGCATATGAGCTAATATTTAAGACAGCTTGTGTGTGAGAAAACTGCTTAGCAATTTAAAGGGTTATAGAAAAGGCATATACACATTACCTTCCATTTTTATATTTGATGTATATCATACTCTTACATCTATCCTTTACAATTCTTGAGACAGCCACTTTGTCTAGACTTTTGTATGACATTCAACTTACTTAACTGGCCTGACAACTCTGACTGTTCCCTATTATCATATATACCCAATCTCACAACAAAGACACACAAATCAAGCATCTGTTGTGCATAAGGCAGCAGATAAAATATGAATTTTTTTTTCTCCTTTTCATTTCAGTCAGCAGACGGGTCCAAAGATATGAATATTAAAAATTACAAGACCATATAAGAAGAGCACATTTAAATGTACATATGTTTATCTGCTCTAATATATAAACAAAAGTAAATAAATTATTTTTGGCACACGACTCGACCCAAAGACATGCCAAAATTTGTAAATGCTAAATTCCTTCCATTCCAACACCATGCCCACACACACACTCATACACTCGCATATACAGCAGCCACGTGATTTTTGCATGTTTCAAGTAACCTGGCGACAAAGTTATGGATTTGTATTAGAGTCCTAGTAACAGGCCCCAATTTCAGTAATTCCTTTCACAGCTACTTGAGATACTTGAGTGTATTATTTATACATTTTCCCCGAATTTTCTGTCGCTTGTTTTAGATGAATATTGTCAAAAAATTAAATTAAAAAGAATTGATATATTGTTGTCCCTCTTTGTTTTTTGGCAAAAGTCTATAAGTTGGTGACGTCAAATGGCAAAAAAAAAACATAAGTAAAAAATGTGAAGCTGTTTGAAAATGAAAAAAATACGTGGAAATAGCTTATTGCTAAATGAAGTGTCATCTTCATTTTGCACAATCTATCAATATTTCAGTAATTTTTACGTTTTCGTTTCGCTAATAATGAGACTGTTATATTTTAACATTGCCATTTGCATATAACTGTTTATTAATTCTTATGAAATTCTTAAATGTCCCATATTCAAATGTCAACACACTTTTCCATCCTCCCCCTTCCCTCATCAAAGTTTTTTTTTTTTTTTTTTTTTTTTTGTACGCTGCTGGCTGTTTGTGTAAATGCAATTTAAATGCAAATTTTTACCGCATTGAACTGAATTCAAAATTAAACAGCACCAGAAATTTGCATTGAAATGCCAAACTGAATTGCACAACTAATGCAGTCAGCTGTCCAGAACATCCAGACTGTGGCCGGAGGCCACCCACAAGTGGCCAACAAGACAACCAGCGTCGCAGCTGAAGCTGGAAGCCACCCAGGAAGCAGCAGGCAGTGCCGACAGCGAAAGCTTTTCATTTATTTATTGGCTCACAGCCTGTACAACGTACAACGACCCAACCCAACAGAAGGGGGCAGCGGGGATGGGGTTCAACATTCGGTTTATCTTCCAAGTAATTGCATGTAGCAAACAGACTCAGACACATATTGACATGTACATACCTTTCTTTGGCGTCTCGCTGGTGACGACGCCGCCATCCTCGCTGAGCTGCTGCTCGCTGATTTGCTCCACATCGAGCAGCTCCGACGATGAGACATCGGAGCGTTCGTCATTGGGCTCCAGGGAATTCTTATGAAGATTAAATTTGTGGCACACTTCAAAGGCTTGTCCGACGGTGCGCACAATGCGCATGGCCTGAGACTGCAAGATACAAAAGACACAAAAACAAAGATGGTTGTAGTAATTGTAGTAATTGTGTGTATGTGTGTGTGTGTGTCTGTATGTCGTGTAAGAACAATTAATATTAAACCGTACACAGCAAGCAATTAAGGCAGCCAAGCAATTTTACTGTACTGGCTGCCGTTGTTAAACAAAGAAAATTACGCATACGCCCCCGTGGCGAAGTGGCGTACCCACCTCAGGATCGCTGGCAGCACTGCCGCAGGAAATTGCATCCTTTATGCGATTATTGCATAAATTATCACAGTCCAACCCCAGCCCCGGCTGTGTGGTGCGCTCCAGTGGCGAGCTGCGACGCCTCTGCCGCTCCTGCCGCTGTTCGCTGAGCATCGCTGCCGACATGGCAACCATTGCGGGCGACAAACCCGCTTCAATGGGTTCTCGGAAGGAGAGCTTCTTGCGCGGTTTATCTGTCTTGGGTCGCTCCAGCATAATGCTGCTCGCATTGCCGCCCAGCATAGCATTTTGTCCACCAGCGCTGCCCCCGCTGCTCACACTCGAGCTGCTTTGCTGCTCGTAATGAGAATCGCTTAGACTTTTGCGACGCTGCAACGTGTGTCGTTGCTCGGAGCGCTGGTAGAGCTGTTGGGCGCGACGCAGTGCCTCCGGCGAGGCTGCATAATGTTCGATGGGTAGCCGCTTAAACTTCAGACGCGCCTTCAGCACATCTCCGCCAGGGTGTGGCTTGTGTGGCGCCTTGGCCACCGGCTGCTCCTTCTTAATCAGATACACAGTGTTCTCGTCATCGTTGAAGAGTATGTGTCGTGGCTTGTTGTCAATGAAGGTGTCGTCCAGGAAGCGCGGTGGCGGTGCAGAGATGTTGGCATTCGCTCTTGGCGCCAGTTCGCTCTCCACACAGCCAATTAGCTCTCGAATGTCCAGACTCTTGTTGCGCGACAGTTCCTTCTGTTTGCGTTGCGCCTTCTTGGCGACAGAGAGTGGAGATTGAGGCGGCTTCTCCTTTTGTAGTTTGTCCTTGTCGCCGACAAGCATGTCGCGTATAAGGCCGCCGCCACTGCGAAAGATGTTGCGATGATAGTGCACCTCGGAAGGCGCCTCTGTATCTGGTTTGCTGCTTGTGGCAGCTGCAGTTGCAGCCTTGTTGCGACTGCGTGACCAGGGCAGAAAGTCAAAGGCCTTGGTGATGGGACTGCGTGAATTGGGTGAATCTAAGATCTGTGCTGCTGCTGCTGCTGTCGCTGTTTGTCCCGCTTGGGCGGGGGCGTACCATTGGAGGCCATGGCTACAACACTTTTCTCATGCTTCATGGTCGGACGATGCGTTCAATGATCCGTTAACAATTTGCTAAACACATACACACTTAAGGCCAACGAAAACTTGACTAACTGCTTGGCAACACTTTTGCTTTAGTTTTGTTTTGACTTTTGCTCGCACTTTTTGCACTTTTGCTTCTTTAAGTTCAATGCTGTTCAATATTTGTTTTCAATAATAATCTTTGCCAATTAAGAGACTATTAATTTCATAATTGTTTAGATGTCTGTGTGCTCTAGCGGCTCCTTGGCCCAGGTTATTCACACACTTTGCCAGATGATGCGCCATTTTTCGCACCTACTGCTGAAATGTTTTTCTTTTTTGCACCCTTCTTTTTGTTGGTTTTCACTATGCGCGTACAATATATAGTATAAATATTGAATTATTTGCGTCGATTGCCCGCGGAGCTCTTAATTGTTTTTGCCTGTTTTGTAGTTAATATGAATACAAATACTATTAGTAATTTATTTTACATTTTACGCTTGTTATTTTTCTTTTTGGTGTGAGTGAATTTTCTGCTAGTTGCGTTACGCTTGCATTCAATTTAAGTCATTTTCTACCCCAATGCACAAAACTGTCAATCTAGTTGGGTTTTTGTTTTGGCCAATCATTCAGTCAGGCATCAGAAATCTAAAGTGAATGATTTGCATTTCGTGGAATATTTTCTAGTTATATGCTTGGGTTAGTGCTCTGCTAATGTGCTCTGCGCGTGAATCAGCTGATTGCATTTTGACTGGCACAGAGACAACAGCCTGAAGGTCTATTTAAAAATACTTTTGATTACTAAGCGAAATAGTTTGAAAGTGGTTATTCGCCAAAATAGTGAATAACCTATTTGTGAACCTTATAAGCGAATTTGTGTTGTGTAAATAATAACTATTTTCATTATTGTTCGCTTTTCAATCATCAATCATTTCGTATGACATTTTTCCACATTTCTGTTGCCAAGTGTAGTTTGTGGTAAATCTTTGCATCAATGTCCATTATGGTTAATTGAGTTGCTGCTTTCAAACATTTTGGCCAAATATCAAGCACTTTGCACGGCTACAACTGGCACATTAGCCGGCTACAACTATAACAACTTAAACAAGACATTAACGAGACATCAGTTTGAAATATTTTGACAAGCGCAGACAGAATTGGTTTTGCCAATACACGAAACGATTTACAAAATGTTGCGTACTTAAAAACTTCATTTATTCTTTGCTTTCTACAGTATACGCTGTAGGGTATGTACACATACATATTTCATGTTAATTATTAAGTAAACCAATCTGATTTCAGCTTATGTGTTTGGCTGCGACACGCAGAAAACAAACATTGCGCATACGCTGCGTGTGCCGGCAAATTTGTCTAACGAAGTGGCAAAGGTGTCGATTGATTCTCTGTTCATCCGTCCGTCTGTTTTTTTTTTTTAAATCTGTCTATTTGCTTGACTGCACACAGACAAGTCAATCCGTGCGCAATACGCTGACGCAACTGCTAATAAATCAAATCCAAAACTATAAAAAGTGAAAAAGAATGAATTTCAGGTAAATGGGTTTCTTGTTCTAAAGTACTTTGTTGCGGCAATTGGCATTTGTAACAGCGCTGCTCTGAATGCAAACTAAAATAAATAAAATTGGGATTTGGCTTTCAGTGGAAAACTACTTCAAAATTTATGGTGCAAACAACGCTAAAAATTCTGCCGTTAGTCGGATTTTGATATTTATTTGATTTTTAATTTCCATTTTACTTCTGTGCAAAGCCAACAAACTGCCAGCTTATTTGTTTTTCCATCTTCGTTCTTTATCCATCTGAATTTCTGTTTATTTGTCTGTCATAAGGGAAAATTTTTACAGAAAAACTTTTTAGCACGACCTTTGCTTTGCCGACGCATTTGCAAACGCTGAGTCCGAAGCTCTCTTGTTTTTTATTGCTATATGGTTCTTTTTTATTGACTTTAGCCTGCAAACGCATGGTTTTTATCGCCACATGTTCACATGTTTGGTCATAAGTCGTGGCAGTGGCAGTGGCAGCCACTGTAACCACAAGCCACTGTTGCACTGATTGCCACACATACACTAGCACGCAAGCACATACTCAGTTGCAGGTGTACTAGCAGGTTGCAAGTTGCATGTTGTTAAGCGTGTGGCTTACACATTTTGCACGTTGTTTGCTACGGTTTCCACTGAAATTTATTGGTGTGGACTGTTACTAATTAACTTTTCATTAGTCACGGCAAGAAGCGCACTTAAATTTTAATTTACTCTCCAATCCAAAAACAAACACAAACAAAGCACACACGTTTATATCCTTATATATAATGTTGCTTCAAGTAAAAATTAACCTCACACACGCTCTTCCTTCCTCTTTGTCTGCACGTTTGTTCGATTTTCGAAATACTTTAAAAGCAGGCTATTAAAATAATGGATCTATTTTGGTTTAAATGCAATAAGAAAAGAAAGAACAGTATAAAGGCAAATATCAACAAAAATAATTGAATTTTTCAACGTTGCCGGCACCCATTTTGGGGCAAAAGCTACAGCTAACACATACATGGGAAAAGTATTAGGTATATGTGTGTTGAGGCGACTACGACTATTTCTGCAATTGTTCTTCACGGTTTTTGTTTATTTTTTTTAGCAGTTTTATTTTTGTTATTATTTATAATTGAAAAGTTGAATTTTTATGCAGACTATCAAGTAAAGCCCTTAAAGTTTAAATTATCTCCCTAAGAAACCTATACCGTTAATATGAGATTTTCCCAAAGATTTTCTGTTATTGTCAATCAGCTGCCAATTTGCTTTGGTTATTCCAAGCAGCCAACAATTATAAATAAACGCGAAAAACCAAAGCAACAAAATCATAAATATTTCATGCTATCACGTGTGAATTTGATTGACCATCATATTATTTATTTATTTATTTATGCCACATACACTTTTGGCTACCTGTGGGGAGTTCAGCTCATTAACTGTTCTTGCGTGGGTAGCAGTTGTAGATGATGGAAATTGAAAATGGAAATGGTTATTAAAATTTAGAAGATTGCGGCATTTTTATGGCACTGCTTAAGAACTCATATGCATAAACAAGTTGGAAAGTGCGTCAGTTCGAGGCATTTGTTTTTGTTAGTTTCACATGATGCTAACATAAATGTGGCCTGATTTGTATACAAGTACTTTTGGTAGGCACTTTATTCACATGCTTTCTAAGGTCACTACAGTATTCTGCTATACTATGTTGTAAATTTTGAGTGGCACGTTTTTGGGATTTTTGTCTTTTGCAATTAATTTTCCAGCGTTTTGACAATTTTCACTTGATTTTTCAGTTTTTTCCCAAGAGACTACTATTTGTTGTTGTTGTTTCTTTATTTGATGGCGTCAGCGAGAGGCCCATGACAAACACTTTTGTGACTTTCGGATTTTTGTTAGCGTATGTTTTAAATATATTCTTTTATTGTTGCTTGTTGATCTATGGACTAGCAAAATATTTTGCTTAACGCTTTCGACATGCCTTTGCCTGAATTTATTTAATTAATTCTTGTGAAATATGCACACATTTTAAATATATACATTTCATTAGTTGCTATTCGCCAGCTGGCCGAAAATTCACATTTGTTGTATTTTTATTTGTACCAAAATAGTTTTTTAATTTATATGACACCTCACTGCACTTCTCACTTACACACTAACACATCTACACATTGCATAATTTAATAATTTTCTACAGTTCCAAAGTTTATTTAGTTTTTTTTTTTTTGCTTATGCATAAAACGAACATCTGAAGCGGCGCACCGTCGAGTGGGAACTGGACAAAGAGATCTGCGATCTATAGCCGGCAATCGGAGCTTTTTGCTTGCTTGCCAAAAGCTTTTGGAGCACTCAGCTGTTTGGTTGTTAACGCGGCCGTTTGTTTTTGGACCGCTGGCAGCGACCCGTAGCGTTTGTTTTGGTCTTTTGGCGGCGGCCTGCTGGTTAGGCTGGCTAACATGGCGTATGCTCGTTCTTGTGGCGCTGGCGCTGGCAAGATGTTGTGACGTCACTGCTTTGTGTTTCGCGGAAGTAAACAAAGAAAACTTTTCGCTTTTCATTTTAAGTATTTTTCTGTGCGCTGTGCCTGCCATTTATAATTTTTCTTCATGCTGATTTGCTGGCTTTTCAATTTTGTTGGCAGCTTACGGCTACTTAGCTATAAATCAAGCGCTTTCATCAGTTTGTCTGCTGTTTATTTTGACAATCCTGATCCATAATACAAAGTGCAATTGCGTTGCAGTTTGTGCTATTCCTGTTTTGTTTATTATGATTACCACACCTCAGTTCACTTCACCTCTGTGCTACCGTTAGATCTTTTTCTCGCCTGACGCACACATCGTATGCGAAATGTAGTTAAACACGTGCCACGTACTACGACGTGTGTGCAAAGACCTGCCCTGCCCCGGGCCTGGCCTTAATTTAATATGTCACTTGTCAGGCATTTCGACAGTCTCTGGTTCTGTCTGACATATTTTTTAGCCCAAAATGATTTGCTAATTGAAAAACTGTGTCGAAAATAGAAAATTCCGGTAGCAACAGACTTGACATTGCCTGAAGCTGAAGTTGAAGGCCATAGCGAAGCGAGGCACATGCCACACTCTTGCCACAGATACCATTAAATCTTCAACTGGTTGTTAAATGCACTGCAACTGACCGCAGAACAAAGTCGAAAATCAAAGCAAATGCATTCCAGTGGCAACCACATAGTAAAAGCAATTTATTTATTTGGCAAATCGCAGTCAGAACTTGTTAGGGGGGCCCGTCCGACCGGAGGGGCTGCCGCAATGCTGGCCACGTTTTGTGAGTTGGCCACAATACGGAAATGTAGCGCCACGCCACGCCGCTGTTTGTTTTGATAGACAGCTGCGTTTTACATTTGCTTAGATCATTTTAAATTCAATGCTAAGTAATGTGTCTGAAAAATGTGTCATTACCAATTGTGTATAAGCTTGATCAAATGTATGCAGTTAAGCAACAGCAATATTCTCTGGTTTTCTAAATTGTTAACAGCACTTATTTTATATCAGTGTTGAAGTGCTTTATACCTTAAGACTTGAGGAATTTTCCTCTAAGTGAACAGCTCATAAAAATCTTGTTTTGTAAATCATATAATCACATGCTCTTAATCCGTATTTATGCATATACAATATAGCGCACATCTAAAGAACGCTTGCTCCTGTGCACATCGCACTTATCTATTTGTATGTATTTGTTTATTTTCCGCTTGTTTGCGTTTCAGGTTATCCAAACGAGACAAGAAGCGGCGCGACGCTGGTTCGCTGGATGCCAGCCAAATTTGTGCATATGAGACCACATTTTGCGAAAACAGGACAGCCAAAATGTCATGTACAAAATGTGTTTAAATTTAAACGCAGACACGGAGCGGCAGTATTAGAGGGAGGGGGGTGAAGTGTAGTTAATAAGTAATTCACATAGTGTTGCAGACTGCGGTTACTATTTATACAAGTGACAAATTCTTGGCAATTGCAAAACAAAAATACTATATACTGGTTAGGTAATTTGATTATAATTTAATAAACTTACCTTTTTGTGACTTTTGAATACGGAACATTTGAACGTATCCGTGCTGGCATCGCGCGCTATATAGCTGAATATTTTGAGATCGCTGCTGTCATGGGACACATAAAATATTCTATAGATGGGATGATTGAGCAACTCGATTTCCTCTGGGTCATTGGTCCAATTCTTTTTCTACAAATTCACACAGAGAATAACAAAATGTCAGTTTGTTTGTTAGTTGATTCTGGCATATGATGGATGAGTTGAACTTACTTTTCGACGACGTTTCTTGAGTACAACACGAACGCCGTTTACCGATATTTGTATGGTAACCTTACGCTTCTTCAGATTCTGCACTTTGCACTCGTACTGTGAAGAGTAGAAAGGTTATAAGGATATAAATGTCACGTACATACAACTGAAGGGAGAAAAGTCAAAGATGGCTTATGCTGATTCTCGAATTTTCAATTAACATTTGACTGCGTTTGAGGCACGCGGCTAATGGCAAGACATGACAATAACAAACGCCGTATTAAACGCGTTTTAATATTGAAGCCAGACAAGGCTAATACACAAGCACACACACACAGAAAGACGCACATGTCGAAGGCAAGCAGCTTGGCAAATTTAAGCCAACTCACGCACGAGCCAACTAAGGCAGGCAGGCGGGCGTGTGATTGTGTGTGTGTGCTGGGGGTGTGGCAGATAAACAAGCCTGGTGCTGCGTTAACCATGCCGCGTTGCCTTTTTATGCCGTTAGCTGTGGTTGCGCGGCTGCGGCTTGTAACTGTAATCAAAGCACATGACATTGACAGTGGCGCCAGGGCAAGAGAAAAAAGCTGCCTGCTTTTAGGCTGACAGCAAAAGAAATGGAATTTAAAGGACGCTCGCTCTGAAAGTTTCCTTTAATTGGCAGCTTGCGATGCGGGCTCTTGAAAGTCTGTTTGCTTTGTCTTCTATTTCAATTTGTTGCCTGCGCTGCGTATGCGTGTTATGTGTTGTAAATTACTCACCCGTATGCGACGCATGGCCTGCACAATTTCGGCTCTGGTATTGGGACGTGGCACCTCCTCCCAGCCCACAAACTGCAATGAGAGAGACAAGTATAAGTTATTATTAGACAAATTACAAACAAAGAATAAGCCCATAACAAATTAAAACTAAGCCCACAGGCCTCAAACAATAAAACAATTCAACAGCTGGTCAAGTTTCTGGCAGCTGCACCCTTGGGCATTATATAAAAGTTAAAAGGCAAACACTCTCGCCCTCACTGTGAGCCAGCAAATCTTTGCAGCTCGTGTGCATTTGGCTTGGTCAACTTTTGCTGCTTTTACTAATGGCCGGCCAGTGTCAAAAAGCTTTGACATAGTAAGCGCTGCGAATAAATTTTTTACTGTACAAAAATGGTAAAGTTTAAAAGAAAGGTATACAAAATGAGCAGCTACAATGTTAAGAAGTGCTGGGGTGCCCTTCAGGCCTGAGTGGGACAGACCAAAAAGTGGTTAACAAATTGACGTCATTAATTTCGTTTTCATTTTGAATTACATTTAATGGCCGTCTGTCTGGCACTTGAATATACAATATTTCACTTGCATTTGCCATAGAGTGTGCGGGCCAACATTTTATGGCCGTCTCTACAAATTAATGGTCAAAATGCATGCACAATGCGACAACCGCAAATCAACAAAACAACAACAAAGAAAATATGAAGAAGCGAAATTATATTGCAAAATAAATTGTGATTTTCACGCGCAAACTATACGTATTGCCAAGGATAGCGATTGCGTAGATATGGACCTAGATTTAAGCATTTTATTACAGTGAGAACAACAATTTAAATGAGAATGACATGGCCATAATACAAGTAAAACAGTGGAAGAGAGGCAAGCATCAGCTTGTACTTCAATTGACAGCAATAAAAATGTGCATAAAATGCTAGCCACGCCCTCCAAGAACAGCAATAAAAACAAATATTTATGGGCAAGCTTAGCGTAGTTGAGTCCTTGTCTTCGCAAGGGCTCTTCCTCCTTGCATATCCTTGGCAGGATCTCCACGCAAAATAAACTGTTTCGATGCTCTTGTAAACATATCAAAGTCAGAGCCATTTCACTGAAAACAAGATGAATGTTCTCTGCATTATAATTATAGATCTTAACTGGGACGGCGTGTGCCATATTTGAATGTTCAACACATTAACACCGATCAACCCCACCTGCACGTTCTTTCACCTGGTCCACTAGCCATACTACCTAATTCCAGATGTTATTCTAAATATAGGCAAGCAAATGTTGAAAATTCACAGAAAATAGATTTTGGCATATTGGCAGAATTAATAATAACTTGCCAAAAATGAAATGCTTTCAAGCCAACAATCAACACGCTCACGCACATTGATGTTTTCCAAGTTAACCCAATAGTGATTAATAACCTCAGGGGGAAATTATGGTTTTAGACAAAAGTTCATTATTTAAAAAAAAAAATGCATTACGAAGAATTTAACAGAATTGTTTCTTAAGAAATCTAAAAGGTAAAAAATTAACAAGATAGAATGTAGTGAGTTACTCTTAAAGTTGTATCCTCAGACCACAAACCATACATTAAAAGTTTAAGCTACTAAACATCAGGATTAGAACTCTAAAATGTGATTAATGACCATGCCCTACTCTTAAACGCTTATAGTTAACTTTTCTCTTAATACATATATTAATTTGCATTTAGTAAGCATTAAAACATCAACTGGTTTGCCTCTTGTTTCCCACCGCAAACGTTTCAAGCCAAATCCATTTAAATAAAGCGTTCTCAACACTTTGCATCAACCGAAATGAAAAGGAATTGCTAGAAAAAAAGTTATAAAGGGTAGAAAGAAATAAAGAAAAGCAGAAAACGAGAGTCTCCCACAAATATTTAGATTGCATTAAATTCATGCAAACACAAAGGATAACGGATACAGCGCTTATCTTCTCCAGCTATACAAATCCTCGCGCAAATAAAAAATAAACTCTCACTGCTTCTTCTACACATCTTACTCCAGCTCCTCCCTCTCCAGTCGCCTAACATTTCTAGTGCTCGTCTTTTTATGGCTATTCGCATCCTTTTTTTCACTTAGAAAACGTTTCAGTAGAACGAATGCTATGCAAATAGCTGCAGGACTTTGTGCGACGCTTCGTTTAAATTCATTTGCTTTGATTAAAGCCTTGAGTAAAAATGGCCAACTTTGGCATTAGGATAACTTTTTTATGAGACAGCTGGAAAAGCCCAAGGAAAATACAAAATATCCCACTCAAAATTTTCATGGCTGAGTTCATAATTTAAGTAAAAACAAATGTAAAAATTGTTGGGTTTCAGTCGCTCAGCAAATAGACTCGAAGACAATTTTGTGGGCGCATTGTTTTGATTGAATTTTACGACTGCCAGAACAGGGTACATATGTACTTATATACAATGTGTATCCACCTTTTGTTTATTTTATAATCCAACTCACGTTTTAAATGCTTGGACCCTTTTCGTTTATCTATCAATTGGCTTAACACAACTTTATGGATGGCAATCCATTTTCAGTGAAAATTCTATTTCTAGATTATTTGTTTATTTGCGTTCGTTTTACGTTTTGATGGAAATCATTTTTAGAAGAAATATACAAAACGCACAGCAAACGAAAAGCTTAACGGCTGCTGTCTGTCTGTCTGTCTGCTGGGCTGTGACGTCAGTTGAAAATATGAAAATCAGATAAGATCCCTGCAGCATTAATGTTAATGCCTTCAAAACTGCACATTTGTCCAATTAAGCAGCGCTTTAAGTCGTCGCAAAGCCAGACTAATATCCAAACAAAATTATATGCAAAGCCAAAGCCAAGACGTCAGCTGCTATGCGGTTAAGGAAGGATGGAGGAAGCTGGCAAGCAACAGACAAACGCATAGGCGCGTCTCACGATAACCCGGCGGGCAACGGCAAGCAGATTAGAACAGCTTAGTTTGGTCCAGCGGGCCCACGCAGAAAAAAAAAGGGAGACGAAATGAAAAAGAATTGAAAAAATTAAAAATAAAAAGATTTGTATGTTCTGTGAAATGAAAATCGCTGCATAAAAAGGATTTAGATTTGGTTTGGGCTTCGGTTACGGTTTCCGTTTCTGTAGCTCTTTCGGTTCGCTTCGGTCATGGTTAATGGCGCTGCAGGCCAACTGGAATGGACAAAGGGTAGCCAAAGCAGCAGCAGATTTCAGCTTTATGTAAGCATTTTGCAATGTTCTTTTCACTGGTTTTGTTTTATACAGTTTTTTGTGCTTTTCGCCTTCAGCAGCCTTCCAACAATGTAAAACATTTGTTTGCCCAGATTTTTTACAGCGTTGAACACAAAATATTTTATGAAAGCATACTTCTATATGTACTTATGTTTATATATATTTTTTTTTTAACATTTTGTTTTACTCTGCTTTGCATGGCTGGCGCCAGTATTGCCGCAGGACAGCAAATTATTTTTAATGCACAAGCTAAGTGTACTTTAACTTTGTAAGCATACAGGATGTAGTCGAAACTTTACAGTTGTAATAAGATTAAACTAACTTCGTTTTAAAGGTCAAACAAAATAATGTTTTTAAATACTTCCTTTGTAACGGCAACAATACATTTTTAATTGTATTCATGCTAACGAGATCAAAAAGAAAACCATTTCTTAGTCGTCAAGTGTATTTTGTAGTCGTAATGCGTTTCGATTATTTTTCGGACATGTTTTATATGCTCAACGTTCAAATAGCCAGTCTGTCTGGCCAGTGCTGCCAATGCAGATGCTTAACGAGCCAACTAACAAAATGTTGCTGCATACTTTCGGGTGGCGTCTGAAAAATGCACAACAAAAGCAAAGAGAGCAGCCATGAGAGCCAGTTGAGAGGGGCAACGGCTCTTTTTGTGTCTCATACCAAAAATAACACCTACACATGTGTACACAACATGAAAATTAATTAGCAAAGAAAGATAAATAAAAACACATATAACCAGTGAAAATCAAACGAATAAAAGACCATTATTTATAAGAGCAGTAAATTTTGGCACTGTTTACTGGAACATTAAAATGGACACTTCGCGGTCGCATTGAAGTCTCGGCGGCAGGCACTCGCATTTTTCACATATCTCTTAAATATTTTGATTTAACGCGTTTAATGCGAAGCTATAAATGCGTAATGGCTAACTTTTTAAACACATTTTGCCAGCAATAAAAAGTTGAGATGTTGAACATAATGAACCTCGACTCAGTGGATCCTTCGCTTTAATGCCTCAAGACATAAAAAATGCACAACGCAAAAACATTTAACAAATGAAAATCAACAGCGCAAAAGCTAAAAGTGACACGAGATGCCTTCCTGGCCGAGTACCCACAGCAGCCCAGGAATTTCCGCTAATAATGTTAATTCCATTGCCACCAGCAACAGGGCGTCCCTCTCTCTCTCACTATCCTTCCCTTCACTACCACAGATAATCAACGTACCCCAACCGCCCACTTCACCGCTCATTGTGTTCGCTCCTGCTTTTTGTTTTGCTTTCATCTTGAGTTTAGTTTTGTGCTGCGCTTCCTTCCTTCCTGCTCGTTGTTTTTGGCTTGTTGCGCAACAACGCAAGTTGGCTTCCTGCAGCAAAAGCAGCCACCTGCCAACTACACTGGGTGTCCTCCACCAGCACATCCTACACCCACCGTACAGCCCCGCCTTTATTATATTTGTGCTGCCAACTTAATGATAGCGCATAAAAGTTTTGCCCGTCATTTGCGGCTGACTTTTTATGCTGTGCATAACTTTAGGCGTTTCGCACTGCGTTTAATTTAAAACAATTATTTTAGCAGCTCGCTCACTGACTGGGCCGACTGACTGGGCTTGACTGTAAATGGCCCCAGCAGCCGCAGCCATAAATACTTATCCCGAAAAGATAAGTTCGGTTAGAACAATTCAACGGACACAAATCAACAGTTTGCCAGCTCATTAACTTTGGCCTAAACCCAAAATGCAGTTTGCTTGCTATCGCTGTAGTTATTGTGTGCTGTTCAAATAACAGTTGAAAATGTTTGCACTTACGCCCTAGTGCGATTATTTAAAACGGGCCCCAAACAGGAAGAAAATCGAGGAACACAATAATTTGATGGTAGTTTGCCAGCGGGATGCAAAAAAGCTACGACCCAAACAAACTGCTAACAAATGTTGTTAAGTAGCGCAATAAATCAACTTGGTCAGAATCAGCACAGCTTGAGTCTTCTATCTCTTTTCTAAGTGCCATAAAATGTGTTGGTTGTCTGTAGACCAAGGCTACAAACATTAACTTAACCTAAGTACAAGCACAGCTAAGCAATTGTATTTCAGGTGCCCAAACTTCAGATTTTTATAGCAGCAGCAGTAGTTTTGTCTGAGGTACCATTAAACGATAGTCTGCACAAAAAAAAGCAACTATGGCTCGTAAAATGTTTAAAAGAACTCAGAAAACGCAGCTCTGTCTGTCTTTAGTCCTAAAGCTTTCTACACATTTTCAGCATTTGCATAGAGCTTGCAACAGGTTTGCAACAGCTTTGATTGACTTTTGAGTCAGAGACTCTGTTTGCATACAACAGCCCGAAGCCCAGCCCCAAGTTGAGCACGTAATAAGCTGTTTCCGGCTGAGGAAAGTGAGACTCCAACTCAACTGACACACTTTAAAGACACATGCATAATATTTACGGCTTCACACTCACGGACATAATAATAATATGTGCTATTATGTCGGCATAAAGAATAACTGCGCCTAGTGATAAGCGATCGTAAAACTTAAAAACACACTTACACACATGAAAAGTGAGTTGAAATGTGCTCGTTGCATTCTGTGTTTGTTCTTTGTTGGAACTTTCGCTGGTTGTCTGTAGTTTTCATTAGCTAGCCTAGCAGTTCCCAGTTACAAGAGCGACCCAGCACAATTGTAAGTGTCAAGTTTTATTAGCCCTATCTGCGATAAGGTTCAATGCACGCCACGAAAGATCGTCGTAAGCATATTACGCCCATATCAATTTGAAAACCAAATTGAAAAGTTTGAGAAATGTTAAAGAAAAGTAAAAGTTAATAACGGCTGCTGGACAGCAATGACCCACATTTTACCCCACACATATTTCTCCTATCTCAAATTCTTTTATACTCCAAGAAAAAAATACTCATTTTATGATTGTGTGCATTATGCAAATGCCACAACAACAACAATCTGATGCTGTTGACTACAAATGCCACATCGGTTTACATGCATCCATACATATGTATAACTTGTGGCAAGCTGGGGAATGTGGCAGCGATGGGGGGGCCTCAAAAGTGTTGCTTATAAAGCTTGTGAGGGCGTTGGTTGTCTCGATTAGATCAAAGCGCTGCTCAAAGACAATGCACTCGCCTTGTCCAAGCAAAGTTGTTCATCGAAAGCTAGAACTAGCGGTAAAGCAATTAAGTAGCTCCATAAGTGGCTACAAAAGTGGGCTAAAAATCAATAAATAAACTGGCTTTTGCGTTAACAGTGGACTTTGAAAAGAGTCCTGGAACTTGGAGAGGGAACGGACCGCCCGCAGGAGCAATACAAAAAGCGACAAAGCGCATAAAAGTTGAGTAGCCAGCAACAACAAGGAACAATAAACAAGCAGAAAATCAATTGAAGTACTTAAGCAAACAATGGGCCAAAAGTAGCCCTACAGGCGAACTGTTATACAAAATGAAAACAGTGCCTAAGCACCCAAGACCCACCCAACTTAGCACAGACAAAGGGAAAAAAGAAAGAATCAAGCCCAAGCTGTTGGCCCAAAACAAATGGCGTCTAATTTAGCGCTGTGCGATTATTTAGATATCAGTAGCGGCAACAACAATGCCAATTGCAACAACAATAAGCTGGTAATTTTTTAACAGCTCACAGAGAGAGAAAAAGAGAGACAGCAGAGTAGAGTAGAGAGCAAACATTAATTAAAATAAATAAATTTCGTGGCAAACGGGGCGTATGAGTATCGTGGCAAACTAAACGACCGGAAGTATTTAATTAGCGGCTTTAATAATTCAATCAGCATTCTGTGTGTGTCTGCCACTCAATCACACCATTTCCTCCTTCCCCTCTCCCATTCACTCTTTCATTCGCGTGTGTTTGAGCCGCTAATTCTTTTATAATTTTTACCAAATATTTAAGCATCAATTTCACACACAAACGTTAAACAATTTTAAATAGAATCGTTTAAATTGATTTTTGTAACACATTTATTTATGGTGGGGCACAAAGAACAAGTTGTAAGCCTGAGTAATGAGGCATCTAATGTGGCTGTGGTGTGTGCGGTTTTAATTGTAGGGTTTGGGTTTATATTTAGGGGGTTGATTGTTAATTGGGGGTTGCCTTTTCGCCCGTTATGCGGTTTGTTTGTGCCGCGAGCGGGTTGCCAGGCTGCAATTGGGTGCTGTTGTTGTGTTTTTAGGGTTTAATGAACTCTTGTTATTATTCTGGGGGACAGTTTTCAAGGGTTCAACTTACACACCCTAAGTGGTCATTATAAGCTTACCTGCAATGAAAAGAAAATTGGTCAGATATTAGTCAATTGCTAGTCAATAGCTTTTATTAATAACAACTGAAAAGAATCCCTAGTTAGAACCTTACAAAGTAGGGCAACAATAACTTTTAACTTTGTTTTAATATTTTGTGCTGCATTTTTTATGCTTTGCTTTCTCATGTCTTGATTGCTGGCTCACTGACTGCGCTTTAAAGCGTTAAAATTGCGAATACCTGCGTGACGTAAATGGGAAAATGCATTGCAATAAATTTAGCAGGCAGACAAAGAGACAGCAGCCACAGCAGCAGCAGCGGTAGAAAAAACAACAGCCACAACAGCAAATAGCAGCCGTTTCAGTTGGCAGAGTGTTTGCTGGAACTTGTCGCTGTTAAGTGAACAAAAACCAAAAAAACCACAGCAGGCCAAAAGCAAAATCGAGGCTTGGCCAGATTCACAGACCAGAGTTGAAGCCAGAGACAGTGTCAGAGTCAGAGTCAAAGCCAAAGCCAAAGCCAAAGCAATGACCATTGATGCCTGAGAACACACAGACGCACTCGATGATCGCCAAACAGGCAAACAGACGGCCCAAAGTCATCAAAGCCAGCGCCAAATGTTGGCAATTGCGAATCTCAAATATGGCCATGTACGAGTTGTTTGGCCCATTGGCTGCTTTGGTTGCATTCACTGCAAATGTTGTAGCTAGCTTTAGAGCTGCGTGCTGCGTCTTGATGCCAATTTCCTTTAGTTTGACTTTTGCCTTAGCTCCCTTCCCTGCCTCCTCTTGACAAGCTGCGATTTGATGCGGCTGCGGCTGCTGCTGGTGCCAACTGCTGCCTGATCTGTGCCTGGTTTTAACTATGTTTTTCTCTTTCAATGTTTCTTTTTTTTCGCTCCATGTAGTCGCGCATTTCACTTTGTGTCGCTTAAAGGCGTTAGTGAAATTTTGCCACATTTAACACTCAAACGTAACGACGACGACAGTTTGGGGCAGCTCTGTGGCAAGTGATGCGAACGATTTGTAGTTTGATATCTCAGGCTCATTCACAGCCTAAATGACGGCATCCGGCGCTCCGGTAGCCATGTGATCGAGCTCTTCGCCGTAGATGAAGTAATTTCATGCAATTTAAGCTATGATTGAATGGAGGAATGCCACAGCTAAGCTCTAATTACATTCAATCTCAACGACTACTACTACTACTACTTCTAGTATTTGCAGGCCACAAGAACCACTGGAAAACTCATTTGGGCCAAAACGAAAGCAAACTGTTTTTGATTAGACATCAACACGACTCGTTTTTGTTTCTGATGTTGATGCTGTTGCTGTTGTTGCTGGTGATGGTATTGTTGCCGTTTAAGTGGAACAAAGACTGCAACTGCGTTGTGGCTGTGTGGCACAGTAAATATAATTACAAACGCCAGCTGGCCCACATTTCATTCAAAGTATGCAACATCAGCAGCAGTAAAACAAAAATACAAAAAATACTGGCAAGGCAACAGGATGCCAGGATATTGCACACAGGACACGTGCAGCTAAAGCAATCGGCTTGTTAACGCAACTCTTCAGCACACACACACAGACACACACACACATACACTCATCTGTCTGAGTATGCAGATTACCCATATGAATATGTTAAGTGGCAGATTGCAGGCGTACGTTACGTATGAGCGATATATGCAATCAGATTCGCATGGCACGTGGCTTGCTGCGTGCAGCACGACTCCTGATACATTCTAAACAGCTGGCATGTTAACATAAATGCCACTGCATGTGCAAAACACAGATATATGTATGTATTCGCACTCAAAGTGCAATTAATTGGGATTGAGTCGAAAACTCAGCGTTATAGAAAGTTTAACAGCCCAAAAATCTTTGACAAATGGCTGACAGTTGGCCTTATACGGCAACAGGGATAGTGAAATGGAAAAATACAGCGGGTATTTCATCAAATTACTGACAGCACCAAAGGTTGCACAAGTCTCAAGTTTTGCGGCAGACTTTGTTCAAAACAATAAACCTCCAGCAGCACCAGCACTAGTGGCAGGCGTGAAAACCATTTATTGGCCATATATCTTTGTCACAAAGCGCAGAAAAAGTGATTTGCTGTCTTTAGACTTATCCAAACTTTCGCCAAACCAAAAAAAAAAAAAACACATTAGAATTTAATGTTGTCTGTAAATATTTCGTATGATGAAAATTCTTAGAGTTCACTAAAAGCAGCGGGTGTATTTCATATTGTGTCAAGTTATGCATGAGCTTTAATTAAATAGAAAAACCCATTCTACGGTTTTTTTTTAATGAAAATCGATAGACGACACACCCTAAACACAACGTACGCAGCACGTGCACAGAGAGGAAACGTTGGACAACATTTGTTTGGGCCATAAAAAGCAAAATGCTTAGCATAAGAACTTATGGCCACGCTTAATGACACGCAACGTAACGCAACGCAATGGCATTGAAATTTTAATAACAATTGGGTGTGGCAAGAGAAAAGTTCTACGAGAGGAACAGACCAACTCACAGACTTGCATATGTCGCAGTTAAATCGAGGCTTACGAGTGATATGAGTCTTTGTCGCTTATGCGACTTTCCCAAGCGAAAATCATAAGCTGCAAGGGGGCAACAAAAAAAAAAAATGAAACGAAACGAAACGCAACGCAACTAAAGCCCAAACGAGGCCACGCACATTATATAGCAATTTGTGAGGTTGCAGCTGCCACAACAGCACAAAAAAAAAGTTGCGCTCGACTTTCGCACAAAAATTAAAGCAATTTTGCTGATTGGCGGCCAGTTTTTTGTTTTCATTGTTGTCACACGCGCCATTTCTATGTCAGTGGAGTATAGTGTACCCAATAAGGACTTTTCAACTATTGTGTTCAATGTTCATGTTTTTAGTTGTATTTCCATTAGAGAGACACTGTTAACATGTATATTAAAGGCAGTGTGTTTGAGAGGGCATATTTTAGTCGTACATTTTTAAATTGATAGTATCTAGTCTTGTTGTACTTGTGGCAAAGTCATTGTCAAGGCATTCGCCTTACGTATTCACGTATTTGCTATGAATGCATTTTTTGCCATGCATTGTGAAAATTGCTTATTTAATGTTTTTGTTGTTGATTTGATAATTGTTTATTGCTGGTGCCGCTCATTAATAATTTATTGTACATTCCAGCTCACGCTATGAGTCACAGTTTGAAAATTGCTCATTATTATAATTATTTGTGCGAATTTGCGTTAAGGCATTTACCAGCATTGGCCTCATAAATAATATACCAGTGTTCGGTAGCAGTTTCAGTTGCAAAGTGTTCAAAGTTTTGCATCTTCTAATTCAATTGTTCCGTAACATAAACTCAATTGCTTATAAGCTACTGAAATAGCAGTTTCATTTAACGTTGGCAGTTTTTTAATTAAATTTTGTCAATCTATGTTGAGGCACAGAACCTGCCCCCATTTTATATCTTTTGTACAGTCGGAGAGTTCCAGTCCAGTCTTTTAATTGACAAAATTGATTAAAATGTTACTTTACATTTGCGCCAACAGACATTTATCTTAATTGACGTCTGGCTGAAAGACACTTCAAGCCACTTGGGATTCTTAATTAAATTATGGCTACTTTTTTGTTTTTTATTTAGGAAACTGGCTTTTATTGCATTGTTTCTGTATATAAATTTATAAAGAAAACATTCCATTTATCAATTTTCTATCCATTTTATTGGACATCTTAAGCGTGTCACAAGCTCGCTCATAACTTCACTCATCTTTAGCTGTCACACCAGTTGATCTCTCGTCACATTTCTTTTACTGTCATGCCTAGTCTGATATTAAGCCCACCCGGAAATCATGATTGTGTGATTCCACAGCACACATTTTCATGTCACTTTCAACATTGCTTATACGCATCGTACACTGTCCGCCTTTTTACCACAGCTATTTTTATTTATCAAAAACACACATATGAAATGTTAAAGAGAATGCTGTGAAAATTATGATTTACAATAGATTTGGCAAAAGCTAAACAAAGTCAAACCCATGAGTTTTCAACTGCTGCTTCGGAAAATCCTTCATTTTCGCGCGTCTGTTTATTATTTATTTATGTCTTGTGCCATTGAGCGACTGTTGACACGACAGGCACGCCCCCTCCATGTGTCACCTTCATGTTTTTCGGTCCACGCACACACACACACACATGCAGAGATACATTTTGTAGTTGTTGTTGTCATTTAAACAAAAATTTAGTGCGCGTTTTTTGTTGCGTCAAAGATAATTCTGTTTTGCTGTTTGGCACTGATTGAGAGATTTCATTTGAAAGACATCATATTTGAGTTATGTGGCGGAGCAAGTAAATATCGTTTAACTTGGCGTATGCGCAATATTTTGAAAACAACAGAGTCCAAAGAACTGCTAAACCTTGGCCTGGCTAAGCTCCAGCTTCCACTCTTGCCAGATGTTTTAAGCACTTAGTTTACAATTGTTCTTATACACCTGAAGCACTTTTAAATTTGGCCTTTGGCCTACGACCTGACTCATTTCGAGTGCTTCCTGTGCAATTTTCACACACTGACTGCATTGCACTTGACACGTTTTTGGCAGAGAGGCTTTGTGAGTAAAACGTGTGAAGATTTGCCAAATGCGGCAAAGGCAAAGAAAGCTTTCAAGCATGCTGTTTGTGTGTTTGGCATTTTTATCGACTGCACGCAAATTATTGGCACACTTTTACACAAGTATTCCAGAAATTTTATGTTGCTGTTGGCCAGCGGCGCATATTGACTTTACAAATGGAACTTGCTCAAGCGCACTCAACTCATTTAACTAATCAAAAGCAATTTTAATCAAAGAAATGCCACGCCCCAGGCGCAGATAACCAGAGAGACCAAAAGGGCCAAAAGCAATTAAAGCCACGTGCAAAAACTTTGACTGAAGGTTAAGTAAAAGTTACCTATAACCAGGGCAAAAGGTACAAAACAGTCGGGATGGATAGCTGCTAGTTCTCTTCTTATTTTCTGTTCGTTGTTTGGCTTGGCAAAAGATCAGAGCTGCGTATTTGCCTTTGCTTAGGCAGAGCAAACAGAGTACCAACAGCCAGCGACAAGTGGCGGGGCTGAAGGTAAAGGGAAGTCGAAGGATGCTCGCTTAAGCAAACTTAATTAATAAACGCCAGACAAGCTGTTGTTGTACTAGTAGCTCTCTTGATTGCAAGCGTGAGTGTCCTGTCGGTTATTTGTGCGTGTGTGTGCGTGTGTGTGCAATGAATCGAAACTCATTAAAAAGTTTCCCTGTGGTTTTACTCCACCTCGATGGCAGCAACAACACCAGCATCCTAGCGGAAGTGCTACACCCCCACACACACGCAATATTTTAAGACATGGGCACACATTGTGCTGACAAATAAATTTGAATAATTAAACGGCGTACAAAGGAAACAGTTGTCCTTTTTTGTGAGTGTTTGTTTGAGTTGCCCGCCAAGCTGTTTCCACTCATTATGCACGCTGGCAAGTGCCATTTGAATGTGCTTCATTATTTTCATTTAGGCACTGGCCAGGCACAAACACAAAGGCCAGGCCAGACAAATAAAGCAAAAGATAAGCAGCAAGAAAAAAAGAGTAAAAGAAGACAGAGTCGAGGCAGTTTCGGTGTGGGAAGTTCTATGCAAGCAGACGACAGCTTGACAAACTAATGGCAAACAATGAAGTGCCCCCAACAAAGATAGGGACTAGCTCAGATGCTGGCAACTTGATATGGCAGAAACAGACTCTGCTGAGCCTCCGAGCATAAGAACCTGGCCTTAAGGCCCTCGCTTAGCTCATTAAAAAACCAAAGAGAGAATTGCAAGTGCTTTCTTCTTTTTGTTGTGTGTGCTGTTGTTATTTTGCTTGAGTTGGCTCCACAAGTGCCAAAGTCAGAATTTTAATTTGGCCCACTAAAAAGCCCAGGCCGCCCTGAGGCCAAAACATGGCCAAGATAGAGTTGAGTTCAGTTGGTTTGTGGCCCACCACCCATCACCCTCCAGCCTCTTTGTAAGTGTGTTTTGAGTGGGTGCTTGCATAATCATTTTCAAGTGCTACCACCCTCTTTTGGCCCCACACCCACAGCTGGCAACATGATTAGCCAATTATGTTGGGCCGCTGTGAAAACAGTTGGCACACAGCTTAGTAGGGCGAAAGTTTCAACTTAAAGCGACAGCCGACAAAATGTGTTTAATTAAAATTTACAAAATTTAAATATACAAACTACGCAGAACACAAAATGCTGGCCAAAACAAATTGAAGCGATGAGCAGGACACACAAAAAAACATACATACTCAACTAGGACACGCATGCCCAACTGCTTTACGCTTTATACATTTTTAAGTTTTAGTATGTACGATTCGTGATGGGGGGTATTCAGAATTTATTGGCAGCCATTTGCGATGGCTAAGCAGAAAACTGCAAAGTTGGCTTAAATCAGTGTCGAAAAAATGCTGAAATATTGAAAATTGTAGACCGAAGAAAATATGCAAACTAATTGGCAGCTAATTGGAAAGCTTTCAGAGCTCAAACTACACAAGATACACAAAAAACATTGCGTATACGCCGCTTGATTGTCGGCCACCAGCGCCTTTTGATATTTCACAATTAGGCGGCAATCGACGGCATTATTAATTTGCCTTTGGCTTTCAATTAAGCAATTAAGCGGTTTTAGGCTAGGGACATGCCCACAACCAAACAACCAGACCACCGCACACTTGTGGGCCAGCTACTGTGTGTAAAAGTTTAGTTGAAAGTCTGTGAACCGCAGCAAACAATGAGAGAGCGTAATGTGCATAAAAGTAAAAGAAAATTAGGCCATTTATGAGCTGGTTTTTGCCAGGGCAGGGGCTTTTTTTGGGTGCTGCACGATGCGGCGTATGCGCAATTTTTTACATTTTACGATTGGCAACAAGCGGCAAATACCAAAATGCCAAACGTTTTATGCTAATTTTCACACAAACAGAGGGAACAAAACAGACAGCATCAAGTGGAAAACTTTCACAGTCTTGACTGTCGAGAAATGTTTGTTTAGAATTCGACCGGGCGTTATTTATGGCCCAATAACTTTTAACTTCGCATGCGGCCCCCAACATGCAAATTAGTTAGCCCATTTGCTTACTGGCCACGTAAAAAGTTCAAATAAATTCAATTGAAAACGCTTTGGAGTGGGTCAAAAAAAATAAAGCAAGCACCTCTAATGCTTTGTCCTTAAGGAATGTCATTTAAATGCAAACACACTTACAACATCAAGTGTTTAATTAATGTCCAAAATAATTGACACCAAATTGCTTTTTAAGTTGCAACAACAGCACCCAACTTTTTGGGCGTTGTTTGCCTAATTTTCGCCTATGACCAGCAAAAATGTGGCTAAAAATTTGTTGAAAATTAAATTGAAAATACTTAAGAACAACAAACAACGCTGTGGCTTGTGCTTGTCATCAAAGCAGCCAAGTTATTTATGTGTACTATATATAAAATTAGCTTATATGTATAAATGTATGTATATTGGCTAATGACATCACAGATTTTGGCTGATGTTCCGTGCCAGGCAAATCTAATTAATTTTCTGGCAATGACGCTGAATCTTGATTTTTTCAAATCGCTCAACCAAACATCAACGTTTGAATGATCAACTATTGTAGGCAAAAAAATAACCTCAGTTTCTCCACCCATTGAGTGCAGTCAAGCTTAACTAAACTCAAAAAAAAAGTATCACAAATAAGCATATTCATTCAACTACTTTCGGGTATGATTTAGCTTAATAACGAATGTGTTTTCTTCAAAGTCAACTGAAAAATTAAAAAAAAGGTTGTTTCTATTGCGGTGAGGTCATATGTCAAAATTGGCCAGATTGAACAACTATATCATATAGCTGCCATACAAATACAAGACATTTGATATGATCTAGGTATGAAAAAGGAGGCTTTTCAAGTGTATATAGTTTTCCTACTTGTTTCATAGTAAAAACCCGCATGGTAAAATTAACTATATTTATAGTTAATTTTCGTGTAGTTTTTTTTTTTTGGGAGAGAAGTTGTTACTACTGTCTATTATGTTGCCCGTCATGTTTGCCAGAAAACCATTTTGAGCAATGCTCAAAGAAACAGTAAGAGGACCATAGGTTAATCAAAAAAAAATATATGTGTTTACTTTCACAAAAAAACAGTCAAGATAAAAAGTTGTACGCATCAAGTAAATAGTTAATTAAATTGTAAATTGCTATAGTTGGTCTTGGGCTGCATTTTGAGGCGACCTCAAGTGCTTGGCGGCAATGTCAAAGGTCGCGATGCAGTTGCAGTTGTAGAGTTGCAGTGAATGCCTGCCCCATAATTGCACTTGACAGTGGCAGGCAAAGCAAGACGACAAGAACTACACAACAACTAACTGGCTACAGTAGCTGACAGTCAAAAGCAAATGCACCAAAGCGTGCGCTCCGATAAGGAACAGAAAAGGAAAAAAAAATAAACTGCTCAAACGCCAACTGCATGTGGCCAAGAGCAGTTGCTGCTGTTACTGCTTGCAACAACAACTGCAACTGCAACTGCTGCTAACTGCGGGAAACTGCGGGAAACTGTGAAAGATTGCATAGCTAAGTGACTTCAATTGCAATTGAATGCCTGTCGCTGATTAAACTGGGAGCTCAGCGCTCGGCGCTTTGATGACGGCTCACAGATAATTTTCAATTTTTCTTTAGTGTTTTTGTTTCGCTACTTTGTTTATCCATAGTTTGAAACGTGAGCGGCAGTTAACGAGCTATTTTCTGCTGCTACCCTTTAAGATTTGTGCTTCGGAAAAATTGGCATCAAGCAAAAAAAAGATTGCAGACAATCGATTCTTGTCATTATGAGCAAAAAAAATTGGTAGTTTTATTTGCAGCCACAATGGTTTGGTTTTTTTTCCTACTGTTTGCCCAAACAAAGGGCAGCCACTGACAAAAAAGATATGGGAATAAAAAGTCTTGATTGTATTTTAATAGTGTATGGTTGATATGAAAAGAAAGTTTGGTTAGAGTGTGTTTCAGAAAAGGGGAATCTTTGTTTATGAACTGCTCTCAACCGAAAAGATCCTCTAACCCTAGAATTGATTACAGGCTTAATGTCTTTATGCATGCTTCAAAGTATGTTTTCGATACATCGATTATTACGAATTCATTTCCAATTACTTTCGACATATGGCAATAACAACTCTCTAAGGGTGTGTAAATATCGGCTTGACCGAAATCATATTGTTTGTCCTGCGCAGTTTTGTATTCTATTTTGGCCAGGGCCGAGCCCAATATTGCAAAAGGCAGCTGTCAGCGTCCATTGGCAGCACGACAGGCCGACAGACAGCCTGAGAAAAGGGTAGAGCGGACGGTTGAGGCAATTGGGAGTGTGCCACATACGAGCAGCAAACGTGCAGCAGCTGCCGTTGCAACTTCCGCAGTGCTGCGCTTCGCTTCGCTAGACACCAAACACCAGCAGCAGCAGCAGCAGTTGCAACAATAACAATAAACTCTATTTACAATTTGCGTGCGTTACCCATTTGCCAAGAGCTGGAAGAGTGCTGCGTCCAAAGTGGGTGAGAGTTTGCCACCGTTGCGGTTTCATGCGCCTGCGCAACTAGCTGACTAGCTCTGACTCATTGCCAATGCACATGTAAGCCACACACAGCTGCACCAGGTGAAAAGCGCTTGCCTCCAATTGCGAAATGCGAAAACCAATTTATGTGGCAATAGCCACAAAACAGCATTGACTGCAAATTGTGTAATAAGTAGACACATAATAAATGAGCATAGTAGAGCATGTGCCGCATTTATGCCCCATTGAACGATGCCAATCAAGTGAGTCATTAATGATTGAACGTGCAGGCTGCTCAGAACGAGATACTTACTCTATTTCTAAACCTAATACTGCTACGCATGTGCCCACATCGACCTAATAATGGGCACTTAGTCTGTGACGACCAACATTAATATTGCACTTGACACACATTAAACGCCAGACATAAGAAATCACAGAGATTTGTGGGTGGTTCTGTGAAGGGATAAAACGAAGCTAAACAACTGGGCGTAGCTTACTAAAGCTTTTTATAATCTTCTCACATCTTAAACTGTCTTGAATTAAAAATGATTTCAGAAGTTGAACAAAACTTCTTCAACAAAACGGATTCTAAATGCAGATTGATTAAGCAACGAATCTTTTGATGTTGTTCTCTATTTAAAACAAACTGCCGATGTAAAACGTTGGCCAAATCCAATGGCACCTGTTAAGATACAGTGACTGTGGGAGCTGTAACGATGCCATTAAGATATTTAGCTGATAATTTGCAATAAATATGAGAATGATGCCCTTGGCAAAGTAAAAATCCATTAAAGATAATCTAGCATAATGTGCACAGCAACCAGAAATATTTTTATTGGCTATTATTATTATTATTATTATTTTTATTGTATATGGTTAATATTGAAAGACACACAAAAAGCACAGCAGAGCGATGGAGATAGAGAGAGGGATGAATCTGCTGCCGCAGCATAAAAGATATATCCATATTTAAACAATAAAAAGCATTCAATATGATGCACGAGTTGTTTGTTTACATGTGGCTAGTGTTGTTGTTGTTGTTGTTGTTAGCGTCAGCAATGCTTTTGGGATCCGCAATTTTAATCAAGCGCCTACAGACCGTTAAACAAATTGTTTGCCATGCCACAGCGTTGCCCGCACTGCAATAAATGCAACAAAAGCTTTTGAGCGTGTTGCAGTGTGTTAATTTTGCCATGTAAACCAAACAAAATCTAAACAGATCAAAAATGGCGCTATGCCAATGACTAAAACTGTTGCCGGAAAATATATCTATGGAAAATAAATGGGAACTGCAAATGTTTATCACGAAATTAACGAGCAAATTGAACTTTACGCAAAAGGTTAAGCAAACACACTAAAAACATGGAAAACTTTTGTGTGTGCGAAATTTGCAAACGGAATTTAAAGCGTCTTAAAGGCAACTTTAACATTCGCATAAAACTCAAAAGCAATCCTGACAATGACACATACAAAGCCCAGAGTCTGCTCGTTCCAAAGGACACTTGAGTTTTTATTTGCATTTTATGACTCATTTTTCACGCCTCCTTGTGCCACCCAATGTCATCGTCGTCTGCCTGTGTCAGTTGTGGCTGATAAAAGCCACGGCCAGGGAACTCAATTGCACGCCGCATAATCCTTTTTGGGTTGTCCTTTTCAACGCTGCCTGTAAAACTTGAGCCAATAATTTATATAGCATAATGGTGTCTGTAAAACTTCAGCCCAGGCCATGAAATATAAATTTCAGATAATTGAAATTGATATATGAAGAGGCGGTATTCTTGGACAAGGTTCGTTGTCCCTTTTTGCTTTGAAAAAAACAAGCGACTGCTGCATGTGCCGCTTAGATAAACAAAACAAAGCAACAGCAGCAGCAGCAGAGCGGAAACATTGCGTATACGCCACCGACAGCGCCTCACCATATGAAAATTCATAATTTTGCGTACGCACACCAAATGGAAAACGGGTAAACACAACAAATGAGAAAAATTACACACACACACACACACAGACACATGCACAGCACGTGGACCGCAGACATATGAGAGTCTGCGCCTGCTTTTTATATGTTTTTCAATATTTTTCTTTATGCGCCATATTTTTTATGTGTGTATACTATAGTATAGTATATTCTTGAAATATTCGTATTTTTCTTTTGCAGCCAGTTGGACCAGATGCGTTTCACCTTCACCTTAATTCATATTATTATGTAAATAATAATTATTTTTCCAACATGCCATAATAAAAGCTAAAAATACAAAAAGAAAAACAATATTTTATGTTCACAATTTTCATAAAATAAAAACAAACATTTCGCAATATGCCAAACGGATAAAGGAAATTGGGATAAGGCAACGGGTGGCAAATCATTCTATTAAATTTATGCTCATGCCTGCATTCAAAATACCATCAACATAAAATTTCCCAATTTTATGGCAGTAGAAGGAAATTGATTTTAGACCATAATAAATTGGCGCAAGTATTAAAGAATTCAGTTAAGGTGACACAAAATAATGCCACAAGCAACAAATTCTTATAACAAATGTTGCTTAGCTGTACATTTTTCAGGTTCATTCAAAATATTTTATTTAAACGTGGCAATTTAAATGATATTTTAAGCCCACAGACATAAGAACAAAATAAATAAACTGCACATTTAAAAGCCCACGCACGGATAAAGCCGCACATAAATAAAACCGATAGACTGACTAAGTTTGCTTGTGGGGAAAAAGTTAAGGAATCACTCGGAGAACAATCTATGACAAAACCAAACTTAAATTATTGATGAGCATGTGTGGAAATGCGCATCAAAACACGGAAACTGTGCGGGAAACATAAATCGAATCGAACTTGAGGGTCTTTTGAATAAATATTTGAGCGCAGTAAAAACAAAAGTTAAGTATACGTCATGTTGCCAGGCAGGCGAAAAGAAAATAACATAACAACAAAACACGGCGCCGGGCCAAGTGCGTGAGAGCAAATAATTTATACACCTTTTGAAAGATTTATGCGGCATGGCCCGCAAGGAGGCAGCTAACCAATTTTTGTATAGCGCGCGAAATCAAAGCGTGAAATTCAATTAATCTAAGCAGGCCAAACTCAGGGGAGATAGATATAGAAAGAGAGGGAGAGAGAGAGAGGAAGGGGGTTCGTCACGGATCAGCTTTAGCTGCGATTCCACAAATTGTGTGTGAGAGAGTCAAGATCTGTGTGGCATAAATATATTTATAAGTGGCGTCCTGTCCAATACTTCTCATAAATAATGCCGCCAAAGACAGCAACACACAGACACACAAACAGTGAGTCACACACTCGTTATTTGAGCCTGCAACGCAGATGAATCAGTTGGGCTGACACAGCAAAAAAAACAACAACAAAAGCAAAGAACTGCAGGCAGTCTTTAAAGCTGTTATCTGCCCCGTTTGTGTATCGGTTTGTATTTGGGTTAGCCAGCCAAGCATATCGTATGCTAACGGTACCCACTCAGACCCCACCAAAAACAGACAAACAAACAAACACGAGCAATCTGCAAACTGCAAAAAAAAAAAAAACGTTACAAAAGTGCAAAACTTTGTGTATTTCTTGTTTTCATTTATGGAATATGCAAATAACAGCGTGCAACAACAACACGTGCACAGAAGACACAAAGAGCCTATGTGCATGCATAGTACTATCTGAGGCAGCCACGCCTTCCTTCCTTCCGCCCCATGTCTCCTCTTCAAGTGCCACTGTCAATGCAAATTGTTAGGTTGCAACTTTTTTGTCGTTGTTGCTGTGGCGTGGGCTTCAACGCTGCTTCACGGCAATTTGGCTTGGCAACTGAATGCATTTAATTGCAACAACTGCATCAACTCCAAGTGCAAAGTCTCCTACGTACAAAGAAATTATGCAAAGCGCAAAGCCAAAGACTGTCTCAATGATGCGACTAATGTCAAGCGCTTTGCATACAAAGTGTGCCTTTAAATACAAAACGTACAAAGTCAAAGCTCAATGCACTCAGTAGCAATAACAAAGCCACATATCATGAACTATGGGAAATTGAATTATCATACAGTTTATAACCAAAAATGTATGGTAAAGGTTATTGGCTTTAGCTTTTTAGTTAGCTGAGATTTTTCAGTAGCTCTTTGAAACCCTTGAACACACATCAAATTAAATCAAAGAGCTTCATCTAACCAAAACAAAAACATAACAACAATTGTATCTAGAATATAAGCTTGGCACGCAAACAATTTCCACACGATGCACAAATATAATAATAAACGCCAACAACAACAGCAACAACAAGACTGAAAAACAAAAACTAAACAAATGCTCGCAATGGGTAACTGAATAATTGAATGCCAGCACACACAAACACACACACACACAACAGAAAAATGAAAATTTGTTTACCATTTTCCCCCACTCACAACAAACAACAAACAACAACAGCCACAGCTTGCTTGTCTGGCAATGTGACAGTTGACTAACTCGTTGAATGTTAAAAAAAAAAAGACAAAAACTCCCCAAATATGTATGTATTTGTTGGCATTGCTTCCGTCAGCATCAGCAGCAGCAGTAACAACAACAACAACAATAGTGAATATAATTCAATAGCAAAAATATTTAATTGCATTTATAAATTGTTAATAACTGTTTGTTTTGGCCACATACGTGCATCTACCGGTTGCAACAATGAAAATTGCAATTTGCTAAAAAAAAAAATAAATATACGGCTTGGAAATAAAATCTATGTATCTATTATACACATTTTAAAACGGATATAGCGGTGAAAACAGAGAAATTCAGTTTTGATTTTGGTTGGCAACAGAGGGTTGACACACCTCTTCCTTACATTTCTGTACTTTAAGAACTTCATAGACAAGCCGACTACAAAGTGCCTAAACCGTTTGGGAATTAGTATGCGGAATGAGTGTAATGGTATTTTCTAGAATTAGATATTACTCATACACGTCGTAACATGTGCATTTTACATTGACTTAAATTATCTTATAAATCATCGGCTAAGAATTTTTTTAAGAATTTCAGCTATCCTTTATGTAAAGTACTCAAAAGAAGCTATTACATTTTCATTAAAAGCAAATAAAAGCTTTACGACTTTGACAATTTACAATGATTAAGATATATCTAGATTCGAGAATATCGAACTTACCTTTGCCTGAAACGTGATGCCATGAAAGAATGCCTGTTCGGCATGGAGTGGTACACGCAAATCCTGATCATCCTGCACCAGATCGTACGGTGTCGATGGCATTCTCAGATAGTTCAATAGCACCGATTCGGACCACTTGTAGTATCATGAAATTGTTTTCATTTTCCTTGTGCTACGCCTGTTCAGCTGATGGCGCAGTTGCCATAAAAAGCCACTTGGACGACGCTTCCCTTGGTGGCTATGGTGGTGCGGTGCCTGCTGCTGCTGTTGTTGGCTAATACTTTGGCTCATGCAAATTGTGTGGAGCGTCGAGGCGCGCTGTGATTGATTTGTTATGTTTTTCAGATATTTCTTTTCTTTTGCCCCCCTTCTTATTCTTGCTTCTTTTTGCTCGTTCGCTCTCTCTATCCGCTGCGCTGTGCAGCCTCCAGTGAGCGTTTGCTTAATCTCAATTTATGTGCTTGCGGTCGTCTCTGTAGCTGGGCAAATTGAATTGCGTCAGTTGGCTGGTTGGTTGGTTAGTTGGCTTGGTTGGCTTGGTGGCTGTGAGAATCGCGCGCGAGAAACGATTCCTTGGCTTTTTTTGCGTTTTATTATGAAATCTGCCCATTCACTGCCAATTTGCGATGCGGTGTAGCTGAAAGAGAGATGGAGAAAAAAAATTGAGAAAAAATCAACATAAAAGTAGAAATATCAGAAAGCCAATAAGCGCCTGGCTTATATCATGTAATCAAATGCGTCAAAAGCGCTATAACTAATTTTGTTGTCTACGATTTGACTATTAAAGTGAATCACTCGCCAACTTTCGAACTTTAATATTGAGTCAGCACATCAAGTGTCGAGTTCATTGGAATCATGCTAATTTGCCGCTGCTTGAATCACAATCGTGGTTGTTTTAGGTTTTGCTTTATTTCTTGCTGCTGCTGTCTATCTATCTCTACCTCTATGCGTGATGACACCCCGCACACACTCAAAAGGCGCACCTACGCGCACGTGCCAACAATGTTTTTAACAACAAAAGTAAAACAATAATAGTAATAATAAGTTAGGCACGTTGGTTTTCTGTACTATACAAACGCTTAGCAGTTCTTTTTGGTGCGGCAGGAAACCAGCAATCAATTACTATTGTTTATATTGTACTCAATTTAATTTAGTTCTCGGCTAGCTCGAAAATTCAATTAAGTGATGTTCCTTAAGTCCTAATGCAGAACATCTTCTAATCAAATCATCTCTATTTAGACATTCTTGCTTATTGATGAGCCTGATTGGCAGCAAAATCAATTCGGCTCTGTCAAATTTCATCAGCTCACTGCGGCTTTTAATGAACTCAGCAGAACTCAAACTGAAACTTTATGTCAACAGCTGTGATTTTTTCTCTGTTTTTATTTTCATTTTCTATCTGATTTTGTCAGCAGCCTTTGTCTCTGTCTCGAGACAGGCCAAAGGGTCATGGACGTTTAAGCTTGTAAATAACGACAAAAACAACAACTACAACAAGAAAAACAGCAGTAGCAGCAACAAGAGAGCCCCCAACAGCGGTTCTCCTTTGCTTTGAGTCTCTCAGTCTACGTCTGCGTCTCCAATTGCCGTCTCCAAGTGAATCTGCATGAATCGGAGTAAAAATAAAATAAAATACGAATGCGGCGGCAGCTTTTAAAAGGCTAAAACAAAAGTTATGCCAGCAATTCTCGAATATCTCTTTGTCATTATGTTTGTCGCTCTTTGTTGTCTCTCTCTCCTTCCGTTGTCGTCTTGTGTGGCGCACATTAACTTATCAATTTGGGTAAAGTTCGAATTGCAGGCAGCTGACACCCAAACCAAATGGAGGGCAGTGGGTTGACACAGTTGACACATTTTGGGGCGCAACATAAATCAGCTAAGCTTATGTCGAGGTCAGTACGTTATCAGGGGCGGATTAATGGCATTGACTGCCAAAGGCGTACATTTCTCACACCAAAAACCAAACCAAACTTGAACTTTAAATCTCCTTGGCAAGCCCTCGTCTACTTCCACTTCCAGTTTGAGTTCCAGTCTAGTTGCAGTTGCAGCCTTTGTCTAGTGTTCCCACAAACAATGTGCAAAGTTCAATGCCTGCCTTCGCCCACATTCATATATCATACATAAGTGGTGCTCCTCTAAAGGTAGCTGCTGCTTGTGGCACCGCCATTTTGTGTGTCCGCAACAAGCAAGCAAGGTTCAAGTACCTCACCAACACAAGACACGAGCTGAGCCAAAGCACTCAGCGCATGCGTTCTATGGCATAGTACTAACATATTGCTAGAAAAGTGCCTCACATTGCACCCGCTGTTGTCAGAGTGAAGAGGAGAGTGCAATGAGTGAAGCGTGTAGGAGAGATCGCTATGCATTACCCAGCCCAGTCGTTATTGCTTCCCTTTCGCACAACTTGCTCAGAACTTTCTTAAGTCACTTCTCTGCTACGCACTTCGCAGGCTACACTACAAAAAAAAAAAACTTGACTTAAAACCCAGAAAAGTTCTATACAAAATGCACAAAGTTTATTAAAAGCTGCTTATAAAAAAACTATCGTATGAACTTAGGATCAGAATTTGTTTTTCCAAGTGTATATCTGCTTGCTCATTTCTGTTCTTGAATGCACGCCTATCTTCTTGTTTGCGTCCCAACCTAACTATCGGTTTCGTATTGCGCTTTGTCTTGTCGTTCGCCTCGTTTCGTTTCGTTTCGTTATTTCTCTGTTCTTCGCCCGCACTATCAATAAAGCTGCTGCGCCTGCGCACTGCAGTCCCAACAACAACAGCACACAATGGAAAAAACTCGTATCGCATGCAAGTGAATGACTTGGCAAAGCTGACGACGTGCTTCCAAGAAGCATTCAAACTCAAGACTTGGACTTCGACTCGGCGACTCGGTCTCTTGGTGTCAGCCAGCTGGAACCGGTTCTTGGCTTGTTTGCTGGTGCTCTGCTGTTGCTGTTGCTATTGCTGGTGTGCTGAAGTCGAAGTCAAAGTCTTGGTAACTTACACGCTCACTTCCTTTCCGGTTCTTGCTGCATTGCATGCCCCCCACACCCCGACAACCAGCACCTCTTACTCCACACCCAGTTGCAGTCAGCTGCAATTTGTGTTTTTTGCCGTCTTACAAGTATTTTACATTTTTTGTTTTTATTTTTATTTTTCTTGCATTTTGATATTTGATTTCTTGTAATTACGTAGCCAGCAATCAAGCGAATCGACGGTCCCGAGCTTTTGTCAGCTGCGAAACTGAAAAAATATTTCTGCGCCATGCCTCGTGCACTTGCCACTAGCTGCATGACGTTGTCGCTCTTGCTATTGCTGTTGTTGCAGTTTCGTATTATGCAAGTCGCAAAAAACCAGCAAGCAGAGAGAAAAATAACATAAAAACGAAACTGGTCGCCAGTTTGGAGTTCGGGATCTGTCTGCATTGGTATGATTTTTGGTTTTTCTTTTTCAAAAAATTGCGCACATTTTTTCGTTTGAACAGTTTTTACTTTTTGGCAATGCGGAAAACTTGAAAGCGAAAATTGCTAAGCATCAATGGTTGTTGTTGTTGTTTCTCTTAGTTTTTAACTGCCAAATAAACACATAAACAGCAATTATGCGCTACGATGGCAACAATCTGATCAGATCTCAGCCAGCCAGCCAGCCAGCCAGCCAGCCAGCCAGCCAGCCAGCTGTGCCAGCTGCGTTGTCTCCCTCAGCTGCTCATCTCTAAAAACTGAGGCCATCTCCCTCTACTTGCGGCATCAATCTCGTTTTCGATTTCAAAGCAATAGCTAACAGGCAGAGAGCCTGCCTGGCCAAAGGCAACATGTTGCAGAGTCAGTTGTTGTTGTTGGAGATAGAGAGAACCTTTTTTGGCTGGATTCCTTTGTGGCGATTCTGCGATCGCTGGCAGACGGGCCATTTGGTTTATTGTCTCGCCAATGTCGTTGCTTTGCCTTTATATATTTATGAGCAGACAGGCCAGACAGGCCCGCAACAACAACAAAAACAACAACAGTGAGCAACGAGTCAGTGGCTGGCAGGCAGGTCGATGCAAAAGTTTTTGCCTGCCAGGCAGTCAGCCAGAATGTATCTATAAGATACATGCTTTGCGTGTATGTGTTACGCGCCTATAAATAGCGCCAAACTGAGCAGCATTCTAAAGCAACCGCTAACGCCCCCCAGCGGGAAGGGGGTGGGGAAAATAACAACAACCACTAGATATCTATATGCGTACCATATATGAAATACTTTGGGGCTAATACAACACACAAACATAAATCTTATGTGAAACCGAAAGAAAAAAGCGATTGCCAAATAAAAGTTTCAGACGCCAGTTTTTGAGTTTTTGCCGGGCAGAAAATAGCAAAGATACTCTTCCTAATCGATGTGAGTAACTTACGAGATACAAAACATTAGTAAGCGCCTAGAATCAACCTTGAAAGTTCAATTCAACTGTTTAGCATGAGTCGTGAGTCGTTCACATTTTTCCAGCTGCAGCACCCGAAACAGAAGTATTACTAAATGAAAAAGAGACACCAAGAGAAAATGTGAAGCACAAAGCAGAAACTAAAACTAAATTAATGATTGTGAGTGCCAGTTGGATGCTCGATTGGTCAGTTATCAGCAATTTTGTCATTGCATTGAAATTTAGCGTTGATTATATTAGCTCCCTCCGCCTCAGACCATGGGCGCTGCATTTAAGTTACTGAGTGCGTGTGTATCTGGTGCTGTTGCTGTTGCTGTAGCAGCTGTATCTTGCAGATGCATTGCTGAATGAGTTTTACATAGCATGGCACAATTTAAAAATGTTGTTGCTGTTTGCTGCTGTCATTTCATATAAAAAATAATAAACACACAGCGTTGACCAGCAACGACGGCTGTCTTTTTTGGCACACACACATAAATCGTCAGAGTTCTGCTTATACACACACAAAGCGTTACGTCTCATTGTATATGTATCTGCAATTTGCACAGCGCAAATGTATCTAGATCGCGTCGCGTAATCACTTTATTCCTCGTTGCATAGCAATTTTTGCCAGCTTATGTTGGAAATTATGCGGAACTTTCAATTTCTATTCGCTGTTTGCGTGGGTTGCTTGAGTTCTTCTGGCACTGAGGCATAGTTTGCACAACTTTTAGCTGCCTTTGCGTAGCGTATATAGTTTCACAGTTATCACACACACACACACAGGCACACACACGCACTGATGAGTCGCAACAACTCTCGGATTACACGTTTTTAGCTTTTGCTGTCTCTCCTTGTTGCCTTTGCGGCTATGTATTTTTTGTTTTTATTTTTCAGCTTTTTTTCAAAAATTAACAGCCAATTCTGGGAAGCCGACACGACGCGTTCTTATTTTGTCTTGTTGTTTTTTATTTTTTACTTTTCTGATTTTGCACTCTTAGCTGAATGTTAATAAATACATAGAGCGTTGGCAACGTTCTTCAGCTTTGACCAAATGGCGCCGACTTGTTGCTATGTTTGTAGCTAACGTTCTCTTCTTCTTCTTCTCTTTTTTGTTTTCTTGAGGGGTTTTTGTTTGGTTTTGCTAAGCGACGTCAACTTTTATGAATATTTAATAATTTCGCGAGTATTTTGTGTGTGTCTTTAAAGCGTGCATACAAATTAAGTACGTATGTAACTGTTGCGCCGGAGCGTGTGAAACGGAAATGCGTGACTTTTATTATTTTCTCATTGATAAAGAACTTAGCTTTTGAACACTAAAAATTTCCTAATGGCTTAAAATACAGCACAAAATTCAAAGATACTTAGATACTTAGGAGCTACTTCTGTAAACAAAATCTTCGTCTTACTTTATTTATTTTTAATATTTTACTGAAGACTTCTCAGGAAGCGTTTTAATAAATCGAATCAAATTTTAACGGCTTATTATGTGGAAACCGGTACGCAAAAAGTTGCCAATATTGGCTTGCTTTACTTTTTCAATGGGACGCACAAAACGACGTACTACGAATTCGCGATGACCGTTAACCGTAAAGCGTGAAGCGTTGCGTATACGCCTGGCCTGCACTCAATGAACGCCGAACAACAACTGAAACATATCGTATCGACTCGACGTCGTGTTGCCCAAGCAGCAGCCACTACACATATACAGGGTGCCACAAAACCAGTTTGCGCCAAACGTAAGCGCTCTCTTCGTGTAGCTAAGAGAGCGTCAGAAAGGGGAGAGAGAGCGGGTGGCTCGGATAGCGCTCTGTGCTAGGCGAAAAGCGAAAGCCGTTGACCAATCAGCGTGGGGCAACTACACGTGCTTGGAACTTGGCCCAACGTTGCGGCGTTTCTCTGTTTTGGTTTTGTGCCCAAAACACTTGGTGCGAGAGCCGTCTCGGCCAGTTTGTGCTCTTAGCCATGCTCAAGACTTGTTTATGACTTTCAAGCATTGTCTTTAAACAATTGAGTGTTTAAGTGTTGGGTTTGTTAAAATAATTTACTTATTAACCAAGTGTAGTCGCGTGTGGAGGTTTTATGGTCTAGACTTTATAATGATACCTGAAATTCGTGTCATAATTTAGGGAAATAATTATGATTGTCGCACTTAGTGCGTCATATGATTAAATATATTAATTTAGGCTAAGTTTCAATGTAGATTTAAATTGTGCCGGCTTTAATTTGTATGAACTGTATGTGATATTGTTCACATAAATACCCGAAATTCGTGTCTTAATAAGTTCAATCAGTTTAATTCAATTTAATTAAAATGTCAAAAAAGATTTGTTTTGGTTTAAACTAAATAAATATCAATATTTTATTTAAAGTCTTTTGAAAAATTGTGTAGAATAATCTCTTAGGATCCAATGAATATGGAAATCATACTTATATTCACATTGAGCTGATTCTCTGCATAGTTGACCCAAATCAACGCTGACTAAAGGTTTTCAGAATTCCTAAAATAACAAAATATGTAAAGGCTTTACGGCTGCTACAATCTCAACACATATTCATTTTGGCTTACATATTCACATAGATAAGTACAGACAACTCACTCACAAAGCTACAAGTATTCACGAATATTCACGCATAACTCAGCGTTGTCTGTGCCCCATTTTATTTCTGTGCTTGTGTGTTGCGCTATGCGCAGAGGAAGGAAGGTATGGCAAATAACAGGGGAAAACGTGCAAATAGTATTCATGAGAAATATGCAAAGCTTTGAGGGTCGGTATCAGTCGAATGCCAACAAGAGTAGACCGCAACAGAAAAAAAAAAGGATGACATACCGGGCAAATCTCAAAATGGATGCGCCATGCCAACAAGCAACAACAGGAGATGTGCCACAGTATGATAGATATGTACGTATGGCGACAAATGAAGGACAACTCAGTTTGCCATATTAGTGAGATTGTGAATAGAGGAGTACAAAAATTGACAGTTGCGGTCATGGCTGAACTAAATTGGCTCAAACTCCAATCGAACGCGTTGTACAAATATTTGCTGCACTTTAATTGCAACGACGACAATAGCAGTCAGACACAACGCGATGTTCAACTTCCAAGGTAAATTAAAAAACCCGAAGTGAAAAACTTTAAATGGCTGTCGCGTCGTTTGGTAAACGGGCTAAAATCCTGTAACCAACTTTACCAGCCTGGTCACTTTTTTAATTAAAAAACCCCATGAAAAGAACTCAACACGATTTGGCAAACAGTTTAACAGCTTAAATGAAAACTTTTTTTTCAGTTTGGTTTGCAAAAATCAAATTACAGCAAATCAGTTGGTAAGCGCACAGAGAGTACATACGTGTATGTGTATGCCGACACTGGCTTTAAAATCTTAACCGGAATGCGAGCCTCAAAATTCGTTCAATCATAGCCTTTAACGAGTGCGTGCCCCAAAGAAAACTTCCATGCTTTGTCATTTTTACTTAGCACATTTTCGAAAAACAAGGCAAAAGCTGTCGGAAGGAGAGTCCTTCAGGATCCCTACTTAGCAGCAATGGCAACAGCCCTTCGATGTTGTAGGTTGCCAAGTGGCTGGCAAACTTTTTTTCTTTGCTTACCTACAGCAAACTTTGTCGAACGGCCTTGGAGTGTGTGCGTGGGTGTTCGTGTGTGACTGATTTCCTGTGTTAGGCTTCTATTCAGCTTTTTAAAGCTTTAAAGCCTCCGTCAAATCAATTAATAACTTGGCACGTGCTTATTATAACCAAAGTCAGCGCCTAAAAGCATGCAACGGAAGTTATTATTTAATGTATAAATTATATGAGACTCATTTGACATTAACATTTACTGCAGCACATGTGTTCGCATTAAAACGCAGATGAGCTCAACGCTCGGCATATTTGATAAGCTCCACTTACATAGCCAGGCAGAGTCGCTGGTAAAAACCAATAAATTTATTGTCAGCGTTTGCCTTGCGTAGCTGCTGTTTCAGTTTCCGTTGGTCCTACACGGCTCCTTCTACTGCTTTTATCTTATCCACGCTTCGTTAAATTTGCGTTAATTTATGTGGGCGTGGCCCTAAAGCTATGCGCAAATGACGCACCAAATGACTTTGATAAACGCATTTGTCTAGTGAAAGATAGAGAGCGAAGCTGCCTTAACAGCTGGGACAAATTAAAATGTTCGCTTCAAGGCTTTGAGGCTTTGAGACTTCGGGGACTCAAGACTTCAAGGCAAGCAGTCGCTGGTAAAATCAATCAACAAAGCAAATAAATACAATTAATGTTACATGACGCATACGCCACATTGCACACTGTCATCGAGGCAGAAGGAAAGGCAGCCAGCCAGCCAATGTCCTCGTCATCGTGCTCGTTGCCTGTGGCTTGGCATAAATTATGCTCGCAACAATTCTTTGCAATTTTATGCATGTCAACGCGGTACGCAGCATTCACCAGTTGCGAGCTGAAACCAACAGCAGAAAGCCCTTTTGTACATGCAAATAAAACAAGTAAGCAAGATGGTAGACTTTAGTCAACACGACTTTAACTTATCCTCAGTAAAAGGCTACCAAACACACCATAAGAAACTATGTGTACTGGCTTTATCTAAAATACCCCGCATACTTAGAATATTTAAGAGGTATTTTAAACATATTCAGAGCAAGTATTCTACGTGCATTTCCCATGGCGACTGAGTTGTGAATAAAAAATAAAATCAAATATGCACTGACGTGTAAATTAATGCGTGAGTCCCCTCAACTGCCATAAAGGTATGAAATTGTATGAACATGAGTATAAGTATGAATATAGTCATAAGAGCTCAGACTAATTTACATATGTTTTACTTGCGCTGCCATTCAAATTAAGTTGTCTAATTGAAAGAGCTGCAAATGGCAAAAGCACACGCAATAAAATAAAGAGAAAAAAACACAAGTGCAAACGTAGAAAATTACAAGAGACTTTTTCATATCAAACGCTTCACTTTTCTGAAGGGCCACAAAGTTGTTGAAAAGTTTTGCACAGCTTTACGTTTCAGTTCCCAATGCAAAGTGCTGAATACAGACAAGTAAAAACTTTGATATTTTATAAGAGCAATTTAATATGTTAAACAGATTAACAGCTCCAACTGTTTATAAAGTTTTTAAATAAGAGTTGAGATATGACTCACATTAAAGTCAAAGGATTAAGCTGCAAGGCAAACAGTTTTCTTATTAATTGCCTGCAAATATTTATGTTGCTGTGGCTAATTGAACGAATTTAGTTATAAGATAAGACAACAGTAGGTAATTAACAGTAATTCCATAAATTATAAGCTTTAACCGTAACACATTCACAGCTCAAAATGGCTTTGAATAGCTCAATTAAAGCTTTAACACTAAATATTAAACTAGTAAACATTTGGAGTTCGCTAATGTAAGGCACTGCAAATGAGCATTTGACCATTAGTCGCACTTCCAAACATTTCAAACGGCCGCTAATTAGACCCGATGCCAGCGAGATAAGCCACGGGTCAGCAGAGCTAAAAGCGACCACCAAACAGATGGCCTCAGCATGTGGCATGTGGCAGTGGTTCTAACTTTGCTGCTGCTGCTGGTCAGTGATTTAAGCCATGCATTAACGGTAAATGAGACACTGCAACGTAGCTATCGGGAGCAGCATTACGATTTGCTATTGTTGATGAGACATGGCAGACAACTGCACTGCAGCCAATTGGAGGAAGTGGCAGCTGACTCAACTTGGCCCGTACTAAGCCTCAGCAGCGAGGCCAACTTTTATCTGAAGCGCAGCCAAAGCACCGAAATGTTGGCCATTGTGTGTCTGACTGGTAATATAGAAATGGACAGCGAACTTTGGCAGGCATTGGCTCGAAATCTATTGAACATGCGTCATGCACGATTGCTATTGCTGTTGCATGAGGCAACTGCAGTCAGGACGGCGTCCTTGCAGCCGTTGCTCAAAGAGTTGGCCAACATCACGTATTATCTGCGCTTTCCTCATGTTGTGCTGTTGCTGCCCGAGGGTGATGCCTACCAACTGCAACCCTACGAGCAGGAACACTGGCGACCGCTTCAGCCTAATAACAGTGCTCCAATATTTGCACGGCAGCATAACTTCCATCGCTTTCCGGCCAAGGTGCTGCCCGATCAGGTGCCACCACGTTCGATGGTTTATAAAGATCGCCGGACGGGTAAATTACGGATGACAGGCTATATGGCCAAGACCCTACTAGAGTTTGCATGGGCACACAACATCTCGCTGCAGTGGGAACGGCATGTGGTGATTGGAGATCGGCTATCCCTAGTCACGCTACGTAATCTGACACTGAATGGAACTGTGAGCATGTCCATGACACTGTGTGGCTATGAACTGCCAAATGAGTCTGGTTACTATACGTATCCCTATGATCTGTCTGCTTGGTTTGTCATAGTGCCCTGTGCCCAGGAGATTCCCACAGCTGAGGTTTACCTAAGGATCTGTAGCTCCAAGATTTTGGCTGTGCTTTTGGCCAGCTACTGCATCTTTGCACTGCTGGACACATGCTTTGGCTGGTTGCTGATAAAGCAGCGAGTGGATTGGACGAATCTGATCTTTAATGAACGCATGATTTCCGGAATTATTGGACAACCGTGCAAGCTCTACGCTCAATCCATGAATAGTTCAAGGTTGGCTCATGCCCAACTATTCCTGTTTGGCTTAATTGTCAGCACTCTGTTTGCCGCCCATTTGAAGACACTGCTGACCAAACGACCGAGGGAGCGTATGATTACTAATCTTGCGGAGTTGCGTGACTCTGATCTGCATATTTACTTCTCCGAATCCGAGCATTTCTATATAAAGCAGATAACATATAAGCACCTTATTGATACCATAAAACCAAAGATCAAATATCTGGAAGTCAACGACTTTTATAAGCAACGCAAGCGGTTTAACAAATCTGAAGCATTCTCCATGACCACATCAGAGTGGTTGTTCTTCAAAAGGCAACAGGATCTATTCAAACAGCCCGCTCTCTGCTTTCAGCCTGGTCTAATTTTCCGTGAAACCCTTCTCACATCCCTGCCACTGCAAGCAAACTCCATTTTCGCCGAGCCAATGGAAACATTTCTGCATCGCACTCAGGAAACGGGGCTGGTGAAGCAATGGAAGCAGCAATCTCTTCGAGATTTCATTGCATTGGGCGAAATCAGTCTTAAGGATCCTAGTACATATGAGCCCTTTCATGATTTTAAAGTAGGCGATTTGTTTTGGGTATGGACGACTTTGGCTTCAGGATTGTGCTTGGGACTTGTAAGCTTTTTCTGTGAGCTGATTGTTAATCGCACGACAAAGATACTTAGAGTGCCTAAATGCGATAATTGATTTTAATTTAATCAATAAAATTGTCTAAAAATCTTTATTGTTTTATTTTTCATACAATTAACTCAAATGGGGCTTCTATTATGCGTATTTAATTGCAAAGTTTCTGAAAAATGTATAGATATTTAATTGTCAATATTTGTACTGCTTGCAAAATTTATAGAAATTTAGTTGCAAATTGATGAGTCACAATTTGTAGATACTATATAAAAAGCATACTATCTGCAGCTATTGGGCAGCTTATAGAAGTCGATAGCTTTGACATACATCAAAAAATGTTCCGGCGGATTAGTTTCAAACGTGTCAGCTGGTGCTGTTACGGCTGCTGCTGTTGACAAGATTCAAATGCTGTCGAACGATTCAGCTGGATGAGTTTTTGTTTCTTTTCAGTCAGACTCACTCAATCATCGGTCGGCCCCAAACCAGGCAGCAAGCCAACAAGGACCCAAATAATTGACGTTTACGTTGTCAGAGCATCGTTTTCTCTTTTAAAATGTTGATACGGACTCGTCAGTTCAGAAATGTTGGTAGGATTTGCTGGTTATTGGAATTTAACGCGTGTTTTATGGCATCGGCCTTAGAGAGAAGCTGCCAAACGGCCACATCAACATCTGTGGCACTGATGCCATTGATGGGCATTTATGGCAAATCGATGCTCCAATTGGCACTTTAAGCGCATTTTGTTGTACGCCCGGTGTCCGGAGGGAAATTCAATTTCATTTGCCGTGCAACAGAGTGCAGCATCGTCAGAGCACAAAACACAAAGAGGTTTATTGCCAGCAAATCGAATTAAACATGGCCAAAGGACCTGAGTTGAGCTGAGAGAAAAGCTTATTATGCATGTTTATGCCTTCCAATTATCTATTTATTGGCTACACATTTATTAAATCTTTTTTGCCCTCAAAATGTATATCGATATTTGATTTCCATTTGTTGTTTGTCGTCTTAGTCTGGATCTTGTACACTGCAGACGGTAAAGGCAAATACCTAAAATTAATTTTTGTTTAACACCAAATTGCTAATCATAATGTCATGCTGAAATACAAAAAAAAAAAATATTAATGTTATCTTTACATGTTGAACCATTTACAATACTTAAATGGTAGGGGCAGGTATGATCAATGTTCGAACTCGATTTGGGCGCCTTAACAAATGCAAAGAAATCAAAGGTTTAGTTAAACATAAATCGTTGATATTTTCTCCAAAGAATCAGATTCACTTCGCTCCTTCAACCAGCAAAAGAAGCACAAACTTAATCCACATTGTCATTTAACAGCTTTCAACACACAACCGACCATTTATAAAACACAGTTTATGATTGAGACATATAACTATTATTTGAATATTTAAATGCATCACCTGCGCTGTTTAAAAAATTCATTTAAACAACTCTCACTCTAAACGGTTATCGGTCCGCCCGAATTCACAAAGCACTAGCTTTATAAGTGTACTTTAATTGAGTTCTGCAATTTGCTACAGTTTTTAATTTTTACGTACACATATATGATTTTTAAAAGCTTTTATGTTAAACTTTGCGTATCTATATATATCTTTTGGGGTATTTAAGCTATCACAATTAAACTTGATGAACATTTAAAGTAGAAACATTAAAATTTCAAGTAATTAAAGCGCTGTGCACGATTTGATCAAATATTGTACAATACAACACAACGTCCACGCAAGTCAGTTATGTATATTACAGTTTTGAAGGAACCTTTATTTAATTTCACATAAATATTTAAAGCAACAACATCAAGTACTAAAAGCTTCAGTTCAAATTGCTGGTAGGTGCCAAAGGAAGGATCTAACATCTCGCAGTCGGTGGCAAAAACGTTTAATTTTATACATGTATTTTTATCTTGATTTTTTTCCGTTTAAAGTAAGCGTTGTTGAGAATGAATAATTTTCTTAATTGATATTTGTGGCAAACTAGTTTTTCGTTGAGAAAGTGATATCAACTTTTCAATAAGTCCTCCGTACGCAGAATATGAATCTTGACAACTGTTTTCCAATCGTTGTCGACCGCCGCCTTTAATTGAATTTTGTACTGTCCGGACGGCAGGGGCATAAACTTGAAATGCTCTTCCTGGAAAACCATGTCTCGAACAATTAGGTCATGCTGCATGCAAAAACAGAGGATAGAATATTAAACACGTTCATAAACTCTTTTATAGAATTAATACTCACATCATAGGGACAGGAGTGGTTAAGGTTTGACTTATCTCGTATGGACTCAAGAAAGATTTTCTCAAACGATAACTTCCTATTCGCTGTCGCCATAAACTTGCACCAATTGAGGGTCGTGTTAAACATAAATGGGCGATACCCATTATACTTTCGCCACAGACTCAGATTAAGCTAAAATAAGCCGATGACTTTAATATGAATGGTTTATACAATTACATACCTTACAGTTGTTGAAAGCTCCTTTGTTTAACGTAGCATGTACATTCATAGCTACAACGCCACGGCCTATAATTTTCAAATTGCATAGCTTAAAGGTAGCATAGGAGGGATCCAACATCTCACACTCTAAGTTCGTTAAGCGCGTCACAGTATTCGAATTTCCTCTCAAAACTAGCAAAAAGATTGTCAACAGAACGTACATCATTTGAGAACTGGCAATGCTTTTTAGCGAATATGAACCCAAGCCAATTGAAAAATTTAAATGCACAACAACATTGTGTTTAAAATTAAAATTTTCAATCTGATAACTTTACTGAAATAATGTTCATACAATTATTTCTTATCTCTCTTTTGGTAATCGACCCATCTGATTTTTTAAATCTTTTTAACACTATATATATTACTACTTAACTATTGTTTATAATATTATAGTTGACGACAAATTTGCAATCACTATATGTTGCATACTTTAGTGGGCAAATACTAAGCCGCATCTCTTACATATGAAGTTATTTCACAAAATTATACTGATAAAATAGATCATTAACATCAGCAGCTTAATATTAGCTCATCCAACAATTATTTTAATCGATTTTTGGACTGTTGACTGCCTGAATTCGTGTTCATTATAAAGTAGACATTGCGACATTCATTACGAATCGTTTGGTGAAACTACAGCTACAGATTTTCAGTGAAGCCACAATAGCCACAATATACGCATTATTAGCTAAAAATTCAACATCGCAGCTGCCTCGTCTAAAATGAAATGCATTATCAACTATGCCTTTTACAAAGCGCATTTTGCGGCATGTTGTTGCACTAATTGAACTCGCTGCATTACTAATTAGCAACAAAATGCAAAAACGGAAAGCCGAGAGAAATTCCGCTTTGCTGCTCTGCGTTGCATTAGGAAATTATAGTTGAAAAATTCTACTATGTTGCCAGCTTTGTGGTAAACGATTTCAATGACTAATGATAGTAGGGATTAGGTTTTGTCTGCGCATTTAATAATGTTTTAGAAACAATTCTAATTCTATATCAAGTCTTCTTTGTGTGAAAAAAAAATGTTTATATTTGTTTTCCATTCTTTGTTGGTTGCCGCCATAAGTTGAATTTTATACTCGCCAGAGGGCACAGGGAAAAACTTTAAGTGGTCTGGATTTATTACCAAGCGTTGCACAATTATATCATGCTGAAAAATATATACTTAAATTTAAGTTCATATAAAATAACAGTTCGTAAATCTTTACTAACCGCATAGGGACACGAGTGATTTAAGTTCGAGTTTTTGGCCAGCGCATCAATGACGATCGCTTGCAATGTTAATGTCCGTCTAGGTTTAGACATAAACTTGCAAAAATCGAATGTGGTGGACACAAATGGTTGGAAACCACTGTATTTGCGCCACACACTAAGATTTACCTATAATTGAAATAATACTTAGCACATATAAGTATATGTTAAGAACTATTTACCTTAGCATTGTTGAAAGGTCCTTGTTTTAAGACAGCGTGAATATTTAAGCCCACAATTCCGCGGCCAAGCAGTTTTAAATCGCATTGCTTATAAGTGACATAGGAGGGATCTAACACTTCGCACTCCACATTTACAAAGCGGGTTTCTTTTTCTGGAAACACTCCTTGAAATAATAGCAAGAGCGTAAATGGAACCCACATCGTCTGTCAGCTGATGAAACACATTAACGAATAACTAGACACACTCAGGGAGTAACAAGGTAAAATTAAATGAAAATGCTTTTAAATCAAAACAAAATGAATTGTGAAAAATCATTCTTTAATTATATTAATGTAAAACTTATCTATATCTTATCGCATTTAAAAAAAAAAAAAAAAACACCATGAAAATATAGAAAATCTGAGTAATGAGCTCTAATGTCTGTTAAAAACATTGCCTTCAATAATTATTTGAAAAAATTTAATCCAATAATCAGCAGCGTGTCAATTGCCTTAACTAATTTAACGACTCAGTGAGCCCTGAAATTAAATGTCTATACGTAAATAAACAATACGGTTGATGGCTAATGGACAAGTGTTGCAGTGTATTTCCATGAATGTGTTCCATAGTTCATAAGGTCAGGAACATAAATAAATAACCGAAAGACATGATATAATAATGAGCAAAGCTTTAGTTAAGCTAAAAACTTTTAGTCTAAGGTTTTTCTTTGTGTGGCAGTTGCAATCTGCTCAAGTTTTTTGCGCCATTTCTCAGTTGGTGTTTAGTTTTTGTGGCAAGCAGTCCTGCCACAAGTTCTGAGCCAAAAACAAAAGTTTTAGCCTGTTTTTTTTGCATTTGAAAACATGAGCAAAGTTTTCATTTTGAAGGGCAGTTGGGCGTGGGCTTGACAGTTGTGTGTTTGCCGTTGATTAGGGATTTAAATTTGCATTTCAAATTTGAAATTGTCAGGCAACAATGTAACATAAATTATGCTGCATATTTTTCAGCGCAGTCGACCGGAATTTTTAGGTTTCTTTTTTGTGTTTTGCGTTAATTTTTGGGCAACCAGGAAAATAATTTTTGAGTAATTAGTCGCGTGAATTTTGACATGACATTATTTACCGCCCAACCTGTCATTTGCATAAATTTTTTAATATGGAGAAAACAGGAAAAAGGTCCTGCGGTAAAATTGGCACTGCGCTAATTATGACTGAGATTGAGCGACTAAAACTTTGCCGACAGCCAAACAAAAATAATGACTATGATATAAAAACAAGCTAAGCGCCTTTGTATGAGAGAAAATTACTGAAACTCAATCAAAAACTTTATCTAAGCTGTGGCAAACTTGTTGTCAGCTGCTGTGTAAAAGCAAAGGTGTTTGCCTTTGTCTAACCAGACAACTTAGTTGCTTATTATTAGCAAGTTTTCCCTATGCAAATGACGTTGAACATCAACAACAACACACCGTCAACACAAACTGAACATGGTACAAAGAGTAGTTGGAACTAATCTTTAAACTGAAAGTATAACAGCTCTGTCATATATAAAAGTTACTAAATTAAATTCAACACCTTTATATGTGACAGTCATCTTAGCAATCTAATCAATATATACGCATGAGTACAAAATGTTTGCGCCCACCCAAGTAATCCGTTTGGTTTTACTCTTAGTAAGGCAATATATCTTGTCTGGCTGCTCGCATTTTCATTGAAAATGCAAAACTAAATGAAATTGATGAATGTTTAAGTGACAAGCGGTAGTTCCACTTCCAGTTTGCCGTTTGCCTTTGTCGGGCTAACAAATGATGTGGGTGTTTGTTCCGCTCCCTTAGGATCCACCCAAATGCAACTCAATCTCAATCAATTTGGAGGCCAAGAGCAGCAGAGCTGAATACCCAAGAGATTACGCTTGAGCTTGGCTTTCATAACTTGCCGCAATTACAGTGCCCCTAATGCCACACTCTCGCTCTCGCTTCTGTGACCTTTAAAGCAGGCCCATTGATTTGTCAATGGATTCTTCGTTCCCTCCGTCCCGATGCCTTGTCATAAATCAATCCAAGCGAAATTTTAGCCAAAGCATTAAAAGGCATTACAAAAAGCGCAACTTATTTTATATTGCGCAAGCCGCGTATGCTGTCATGTCTTTGTCATGTTGAACAAAAGCTGTTGCCAGCGGCAATGGAAGCAGCGACCATGTTACGTATACGCCCTCGTAGGCACGCATGCAAAGGACATCAACGCAAATGAATGGTATGGCAAAACCAAGGCAATCTATTGTCTGCTTGTGTGTGTCGTCGTCTTGCTAAGCACAGTAACTATAGATGTGGTTGTGTGTGTGTGTGTGTGTGTGGACTTTGCATGTTCGCTTTAAGCAAAGCATTTGGCTGGCAGTTGATTGTTTTCCATATAAGCAGCAACGCCTGCCAAATCCTTATACTGCTACCATATACCAAGTTACTAAATATATTTATCTTGCTCATTTATATGCATTCGCCCAGCGGCCATATCGAATATGTATAGCATGTATGTATGTGTTCATGTGTCCTGCAGCTAAGCAAATGTGTGGACTAAGCAGTTGTCGGACGCTTAAGATGTTGTTTGTGCCTCTTAAAGCTATGCTCTTAAGCTTTTCATGATATTGGGTTCCACTTGTGTGGCATGCAATACGTACCACATGCAGCAAACCGCAGACCACAAAACCAGCTTCATTTCGGTTTCGTTCAGAAAACTTGTTTGACAGCTCTAAGTTCAGCTCTCCGTTCAGATGCAATATACAGATACGAGAATAAAGCAATAAGAATTCTTCTCTGCTTCTTCTTTACCTTTTGCTGAATTGGCCAAAGTTCATTGCCATGAGATTGGTACAAGCAGTGCAAACAATGAAAGTGAAGATGCAAAATAGTTGAAAAACAGGTCTCAACTCTCAATTCTGGACACAGCATAGTTGGCATAGTTTTACGCCAAACTCTATCAATAATAACTTTTGCCATGCTCAACTAAAAAGCAATGGTGCAAAATGAACAAAGCTGCTAGGGCAGCATACAAAAGTTATTGTCTCACATATACGATATATATATTAAATTGATATATGGCGTCAAATAGTTGTTGCAATTGCCAAAGTGCATTGTAGGCGAGGGGGGCTATAAAACATTGATGCATTGACATTTTGAAATGCTTTCAATGCACATGAGCGAACATGAATTACACATTTTCAGCTAAAACGAGACGTCAAATGCCATTGCCCCATTCAGGGGGGTTTTCTGACAGCGCAGACAGCGAAAAATAATAATAGAAATATATATTTGTGGCAAGAGTTTGTGTCGACATTTTGAAATGGCAAACAAGAATATAGCATAAATTTCGAATCGAGTGCGCTGCAATTGGTAGTTTTTAATTACCATAGCGCTTAAATGGGTTGTATTAATATTTTAAATTTGGTTTGATAAGCAATTGAATATGCAAATTAATATTTGAATGAGTTTTTAAATTAATTCATTTTATTAGCTTTTAGCACAAAACAATATTTATGTTGATTCTAATAAAGCTGTATAGGGAATATTTATAATCAATCACTGTTTATGTTGTTTCAAGTTTCCTCAACATTGTTCACATGCAACAAGCTCGCATGTTGTCTCTCGTTATTCCCAAGATGCAGTTAGATTTGCAAAAATGTACATATCCTATCTAAATGGTATTTTTAAAATGCTTTTCGTTTCCAGAGCTTGCACAGTATTAACCGCATCATTACGTTTGCATTCATTGCACAACGTGACATTTCAATTGGCCCAAGTTGGGTCGAAAGTGCGCTCCAGGACTACATAAATCCGCAACGGATGCCCACTAACCGATCCCCTAAGTACAATGGCACCCACACACACACACACACACACATGCTCGTAAGTCAGCGAAATGCACTGGGCACGTACAACGACAACAAAAACTCCGCCGTAAAATGTTGGCAAACTAGCGACGAGGGCAACGCTAAAAAGTGTAAGAAAATCAGCAGCTAAATGGCTGCCGGGATGGGTGGCATCGTGCACATTTTGCTACTTAAAGCCACAAAAGCCACACACGCACACACACATACACACACGTACAATAAGAAGGCGTCTTTATCACCGCCATTGTTGTTAATTTTGCAAGGCTGGCTGGCAGCTTTGCGCCGGATACGGAAACTAGCGGCACTTGGCTGTCGCGGCAACGTCGCGGCTAATGTGTCGGCTTGGTGCATGTATGTTTTGTGTGTGTGTGTGTGTGTGAGAGAGAGACATTTACAGTTGAATTATGAGCGCACATAAATAAAATGTCGTTTGGAATGGCAGCGACAAAATGGCTGCTAAAATTTCCGTTGCGCAGAGCACGGGAAATTACCTGAACTGCGTCGTTGACACGAAATTGAGCCCGCAAAATGTCAAGACGCACATTGACATAAGACTTTCTTTATGGTATGACCCCCTGCGAGAAGAAAATAGCATTAAATAACAGTTAAGAGCCAAGAACTCAATCAAACTCTGAGCCATTTAAAGCTGTCAAAGTCAGGCACAAAACGTTACCGAAAATTGGGTTTTTCGCATTAGCTTTCACTCTGTGGGCATAAACTGTTGTATCTCTATCTGCTACACATAAAATATTTACATTTGTTTGTCAGCTTTTTAAGTGTTTCGCCATCTGATGATTTATTCAATTTGGTTTTTAATCCCTTTTTTGGGGGTGGCTCCAGGTTATACAATATTTATACGCACTCATGACATGCATATTTAAAATAGCTCACTCTGAAACCTTTTTGAATTGATTTTTGGCAAGATTGTTTTTGATGTGAATAAAAAATACGCATGCAAATGGCAAGCAAGCAAAATAAACTGGCTTAAGCTGCAAAGTCACTGTTCAAATATGCATGCGGAAATTTAATGCAATGGCCGCAAAGGCTATCTGAAATTTATTTAAATTGCAGTTCAGTAACTCGAAACTATTCATCTGCTCTCCCCATTTCAAGTAAACAAAATGTTTGAGTTTACAAAAGGCAAACCCCCGAGGCAAGTCACAGCTTAAGGCCAGAGCGGGGTCAGCAGCAGCAGCAATTGGAGCGACAGCCAACTGCAATATTTATTTATTTGTTTCTTGCTTTGCTATTTTCAATTTACGCTTACAATAATTCAGCAAACGTAGAAATGGACAGCTATAAATTCGAGCGGGTAAACACGCAAGCAAACAAAACCAAAATGAAAACCAAAACGTGAACAAAAACTAGAACGAGAATGTACAACAGGCTAGAGAGAAAGAGAAGAGCGATTTATAAGGCAACAACGATTTACTTTCACGACGTATAAATACGTATTCGTATAAAACAAAAAGAACTTTACTAAATTTATGCGAAGACTTAATGCACTGAATCAACTACAAAATATAAACTAAAATATTATCCCTCTATAACCATTGCCTAATATAATATTATTCAGGTGATGAAAAAACTTTGTAAACTTTTACAAAAGTTGTTCGTCAGGATTATGCTATGATTAAATGATGCCCGCCGTAAAGCGTTACAAAGTTCATGAGAATATTAAAATACCCAATGCAAGTGAATAAAATCCACAATGTATAAAATGTAAACTTTTTATTTCGGTGTTGCACACAGTCTGAGGGCAATTTATGTTATGCCATTTTCAACTCGAAAACATAAAATATGCTCCGAATGGTGGAGGTAGAGGTAAACAGAGCGGGGGGTTGCTGGAAAGGGGTTACTTCCGTTTGGGGTCAGTGTAAAACAAATGCCGACAAGTGCAATTAAGTATGAAAAGGTGGCCAGAGGAGTGAGAAGAGAAGTGTGGCTAAATGGTTGTAATGCCAGCAAATGGCAATGTGAGTGCGGTCAGTTTGCTTCAACTCATTGTTGCCAACAAGCAACTGAAACGGAACCGATGTGTATAAGTGTGGGTGTGGCAGTGGGCGGTCGATTCAGATAGTGGCGATTAAAGCATGAGTCACGCGACATTTTCCAACTGGTGGAGCTTCAATTTGTTCGCTCTTAACGCTGACTATTGACATTTTCCATGAAATTGATGATATGATGATTTTTATTGTTGCGATGAATTAATTAAAAGTTATTTAAGCGGATGAGTGATTATTGCATATATGTATAAATATTGAAAATAGGGCGAATTGTATAGCTGCATTCATATGATTTTTATAGAGGTTTATAAGGTTCTTCTTGAGTTAAACAAACACATAAATTCAATTACTTAATATACCGTTCGTTTGCTCCCCATTTGCCGTTTATTCTTTGATTGAAGCTAAAAACTTTCTCTACGCCAAGCAACTAACTAGCATACATGCTTAAAAACCCATAACATAGTTCTGGTTAAGAGCTTCTACCGTTTCACACTTCTGTTTCATCTGTATTGTCGCATAATAGTTAAATTTTAGCAGGCATAAAAGTTTGTTACTCTTTCAGCAGTTTGTCCTGCATGAATTTATGTCATTGGCACTTCGTTCAGCAAATACAAAAACCCAAACCCCAAATAGTACGCTGGCCAACCAACCCGAAAACTCAAACCGCAAGCCGACAAGTTTTGCGTCTGACATTAAATTAATTTGTTGCCTACAACTTTGGACGCTCAAATAGTACCCCCGAGTAACAATCGTATAGTGCTCACTCTTTCCCTTTCCTTCTTCTCCGTCGCTGTGATGCCGAATGCAGCACAGGCAAAAACTTGTTAAAGATGAAAATAACAAGAAAAGTTTTAAATCATTCGCTGTGCCAACAAAAGATACACTAACAACAACAACGATAGCACCAGCAGCATAAAAGTTATACCCAAGTGAAAAACAATAACGCAACGAAAGGCGTCCTAAAGATTGTTGCTAGGGTTGTTTGGCCCAGTATAGGGGCCCAGAATGACACAGCAAAGAAGCAGGCAGTCCTTGAGGCTAGTTACGTTGGCTGTGTGGAGTGTCAAGGACATGTGTATGGCCGCCTCTCTAGACGTGTCCTTAAGTCCCCCGTACAACACAGCTGTGTTCGCTTAAATCTTGGCTGTAATAGACAACGCTTGGGGAGTTTTGTTTTGGGAGTATGTTTTGTTGCCATACGCCATTAAACAACTCGAACAAAAAACGCACGCACACACACACACACACACGAACAACATATGTGAAAGTATGCGTTGCAGCAATTTGCAGATCATTCGCAGTAACCCACTTTTATACTCAATCTCTTTCTGTTCTGTAAAACAACTTCATTTAGTGCTCATCCCACTGCAGTCGAGTAAACCAATTAGGTATCTGGTTCCGGTTCTCGCAAAATGTGATTAGAGTGCAGCTGGAATACAGTTACTGTTATACCTTCTCTTCCCTCTACCACTCACTCCCGCTCCCTTTCTCTTTCTGTTTCTGTTTCTAGTCTTGGTCAGATGGAACCGGTCGGAGCTATAAATGGTTTTACGAGCAAATTTTATAAGCAACAAACGGGGCTTGTTAAACGATTTAAGCAGCGGCCAGGCAGGACCTCAGTCAAAAGGACTTGTCTGTCTGGCTGGCAATATGCTGTGACATGCACTTAAATCAATTTACGTCCAAGTGCAGAGTTCGTAAAGTTGCCACATTTCGAGCCAGTTGCACTAAAAGACTCTGTCGTCGTCGTCGACGCCGGCAAAAAAAAAAAAAAAAAAACCTCTTAAATTGTGCGCATCAACATCGAAATTGTTGCTAGCTACGCGAAGCTGCTACTGCAGCAGTAAATTAAATTTACCCCATAGTAGAGTAAAAACATGCTACATGCAGCTGTGTGCAAAACTTTGCATATTTTTAGTGACACTCTTTCCCCGTCTTTCTAGTTTACTCCCCGTCCTTGCAGTGGGTCTTAGTTTGTGTGCTGCATGCCACAACAAGTAAGAATATTATTTCCAAGATGCTTTTGCTCAACTGTCAGTTACCTCAGATAGTGTTTATTGTAATTTAATGTTATTGAGTGTAAGGAATATACAAATATACATAGCTACGTACTCTAATTCGGCCGATCCATATTTTCTCGTATTTATTTTTCTATAAGCATACCCTTTAAAACCCTCAGAACGGAAACTGGGCTAACGTTAACTTTGTTGTCTGTGCATTTGCCTGTTAGCTGGCGCACATAAGTAGACTACATTGTTTTCAGTGCGCCATCCTGTACTGTCCTTTCCTGCGGTGTCCTTTAGCCACATTGTGTTGGGTCAGCTGCATGCAAATAATGAATATTACCCAGCTTCCTTAACATTTGCCGCATTGTTTGTGTGCTTGCTTAAATCTCAGTCCCTTCTGCCTTCCTGTCTGCCTCTTTTGATCCCCTCTCGCTTAGCCCGCATTCTTCACACTTCTTGCTCATAGATGTCACACGTCTTCCTATGGCCTGTAGCTGGCAAAAATGTCAGTTCGGCTTTTGTGTCTTGCGTACTTTGCGGCAACAGGGCTGCTTTCCAGGCATGCAGCACATGCAACACACAAAGCTTCTAATACTATTCTAGTAGCTGGCATTTTGTATCCTGCCTGGTGGCTTTGCAAACCTTTTACACATGTTCAGCTCAGCATCCGGCACAGCACTTTTAATTATGGCCGGAATTTTCATTTCATTTCTGTTGTCACATGCTGCACACAGATTTTCTGAAGTGTGTGAGTGTGTTTGTGTGTATTGATTAATGTATATCCTTTAGGCCGTCTGTTACTGCTACTCACACTCACACACACACACACACACACACACACAATCATCAATTAAATTGCCGTTAATTTAATCAGCCAAATGCGTGCAACCATTTACGGCCGATTAGTGTCATTGTTTTTGGATTGAAGCGAGCCACACACACAGCTGATTAATTACTTGGCAACACCTCAGCAGATTACGCATTGACACGCCACACCATATCAGCTGTTGTTACTCAGCAGCTCAGGACAGCAGCGATAAGTTTGTCATGCGCATATTACGCATACGCACCGTTGCACACTTTATACCCCACAACTCAAAAGATTGATGACAGCATGCAAAGGAACAGCTAGTTGCGTTTTGATTGATGCTCAAAGCTGTAGTTTCTTAACTCAGCCTTCAGCTAGTTGTGCATCAAATTTAGTCATGTCCATGCTTGTGTTAGCTATTCAATATCCTTACACTGCGAACGGCTTAAAAAATGGGTCTGAATTTCGACTTTCGGCTTCACTAAAACAGCAGTTTCTTATTGTTTTCTCTTCCTAGTTGTTAGCTAGCTCTTCGTGGCTTTTAATTTGCTTATGCGCTACAAATTTCGGCAAGCCAGCAAATAGTGTTGCACACACACTCACACACACATACCCACACCCACTTTGTTGGTTGTCTCGTTAGTAGAGCTTTCAATTTGTATGCGGCGCACGTTTGCGAGCATCTTTTCGGGCTGCGAGAACATTTGTCGCAACTATTTTAGTGACAGGCTGACGCCGCCAAACACAAATTTGTGTAGAATCCTAATGCGCTTAAAGCTGTCAAAATTCGCGCCAAGGCAGGCTTTTTAATTAGAGCCAGCACAAAGTTTTCTGCTAGCGGCAAGATTGTGAGGCGGGTTTGTGCTGCTTTAAATGTGCGCACGCTTTAATGTGTCTGGCAGCTGGCAAGAACTCTACACCAGAGCAGCAGCAGCAACAGCAGCTTCTGCTCATGTGTATGCCAGTCACGCGGCGTCTTTCAAACTTGGCATTAAATTTCAAATGAAATTGCTGCTGTCTGCAATGCGATACTTACAACCCACAGACACACACACACACACACACACAGAGAGAGAGACGAACACTTATGCAGCCACTGAAAGAATGTGTTGATAAAAATCAGCGCCTGGCAACATTTGTCCACATCACGTATACGCCACGTTGTCACACAGCATCTGCAAAAACTACGAGGAGTACAACAACAAAAAGAGCTTGTCAATTTGATATCCTGCCTGCAATTTGCAGTCTCAGTTGTCGACTTAAAGTTGCATATTAAAGCCCATGGGCTTTAAGTTACGTATACGCCACATGCTGCATGTGAGAGGCCATAAAAATAAACATCAAACGTAACATTTGATATAAATAAATACACACGCAAACTCATGCATAAATCACTTTAAGGTAAATCAGCAGTAGCAGCTCACCAAAAAACACATTCCCAAACTCACATTAAGTGAACTTTTGAGCGCAAAAGACTCCAACTACATAAATAACGCAGCATATGCAGGATAATAATCGAATGCGTTGCTTCTGCCACCGTGGCTGTCAAAATAAATACAATAAGAGGAAAATTCCTCCAGCCCCCTCTTAACATACATACCATACAACAGGCACATCATCAACGTTGAGGCAGCTGCTAAAATGTTTGTCAAGGTGCAAATTCAATAAAAATAAAAAGTTGAGCGAAAAGCGTCGCGAGTAGGACCCTTGGCGCAAAGATGCTGCTTGAGCTTTTAACATTTGCTGTCGCCAAAAGTCAACAAACTTGGACGACCTTATCGAGTCGTTGTCACGCCCCAGCCATTGACGGGCGCGTCATTTAGTTTCGACAGTAGGAAATTATTAAAATTCGGCCTTTGGGTGCCATAAAAATAAAACAAGAGAGAAAAGAAAGGAAAGCTATTGATGACCGTGAGTTGAATACACTTTATTTGATTGATGCAAACAAAGGACAAAGTTACCTGATTCAACAATCGTAAAAGGCAATCAACTTAATTTGACGTTCCTTACATTTCCAAGTTAAAAAGAAACTTACAAATAGGGATATTCATATTCGTATATACCACTTTAACAAAAGAAAAATAATTCTACGCAAGGGCATTGTAAAAAGTCAGAACGCAACGACTTTATTTCGGTTCGGTTCAGTGGCAAAACTTTTCATTGGTTGGACAATATTATGACAATAATACGCACACACACACAACAATGGCAAACAAATAGCCAAAGTTGTGGTAGCATAGAAAGAAGAGAAGAAGTGAAAGGAAGTACAGCTGTAACAGCAGGAGACACAAGTTTTATCTTTACGCATGGACTGCGCTTGCGGCAACCCAAGTCGAAAACAAAGCCAAGGAAGCAACAAAGTAAATTCCACGGCAATGAAGTGTAAAAATAACAAAAGCTGCTTTTTCTTATAGTCTCCTGGCCTCTTACTGTCCTTACCTGGTGCTGTGTCCTCCTAGTTGGAATTTAATTTCGTAACAATAGCATGAGCTTGACCATTGTTGCTTCAGCCCCCTTTCCAAAAAGTTGACCAACAACTTTTGGTTTAAATATTTCCTTTTAAAGCCATTTTACAATGTTTGTGTGGTTGTTGCTGTCCTTGGCTTTGCCTTTTAACGCACATTAAGTCGGAATGTGTCCTGTGCCACAGTTGGCTGCTGCCATAGTTGCCATTTAGCCGTTGCCAGTTTTCAGTTCCTTTGGCGGCCATTTCTTATGGCCATTTCGTCTTTTTATTGACTCTCTCTCCTCTTGACTCCTTTGCGCTTCCTTTGCTACCTGCTTGGCTTGTCATGTCACGTGTATCGCCACATATTCTATCTGGAGTTTTTAGTTCCATTTTCTTCCCACTTTTTCTGACTCTGTGTTTTTTCTAATTAGAAGTCCTTCGTGTGTGTGGCAATTAAAATTGTTTGCAATTTGCACGTGCCTCTTTAAATGCAATTAAATTTGTTTAATTAGTTTTAACGACAGCCATTTTGCACTGGAATTTGTCGCCCAATGGGGAATTTAAATGCGTTCCACAGCCTGCACATTTTAAATTGCCTTGGGCATTAAGGAATTTTCAAGAATTTGGATTGTTTGCATTGCTTATAGAGGAGGCATTTAGCTGTATTAAATTTTTAGCTCAATTAAGAACGTTTATCTTTGCATAAAGCTTGAAGTTTTCATGATTTTAGTTTTTATTTATTAATCCCTTATCAATTTATATTTGAATTGCTTTGAAGATGAAACAATCCATCTTGGATTTGCAATTATTACAGCTTAATGGACTTCTTAGAGTCTACTCCAAGCTGTGCTGTTTGCGTTTCTAATGGCCCACTTACAAGTCTTACAAGCACACTCATCTTAAATGCAAGCCACCGAAGCAAGCAGCGAAGAACAATTCAATTTTGTCGTAAGTATGTCAAGCCAAATCAATTTCTAATGTGCTTTTACTTTAGTGTATATAGTATGTATGCTCCTTCACTTGCCAGCTACCAACACTTCCCACAACTGTCAACTTGCCAGCAAAGCCTTGAATATTTGTAAACCTGCCCACAACAGCCACCCCACGCCAACTAGCTACTGTGTGTGGCACGACTATGTTGCAAGTGTCTGTCATATTTGTTTGTCTGTGTCAAGTGTTTCATACGCTTGTCATATATTCTCTACTGTGTGTCGTTCTCTATAGCCAACAAATATTTCAAGTAAAACTATATTCAGTTACTTGCACATGTAAAGTAAGCTTGATTATAATATTACTGTGTTATTCATATTTTGACGGCTTCAAAATTAATGTTTATATGATTTTATTGGGCAAATAAAAATATTTTGCTATATATTTTTTGGCATAACTAATCATCAGCACGTACAAATTAAACGGAAGCGAGAAAAACTAACTCAATTAACATGCTTGTCTAAGCACATACATTTGCAGCACACACACAAACACACTTAAGCACACACAGAGGCTGCTCTAAGTGGTTGGTCATATATAAAAACATAGAAAAATTCCAGGGAATTAAGCTTAACTATGAAATACCCTTGTTCCACATCATTTTTATCCTTTTGTTTTAAGCTTTTGTAAAGCCTAGATACAAAAGATTGACCCCCAGCTAGCACACACTGAATAATAATAGATATATATACCATATGTATTGTATTTTATTTAGCTGTTGCCTTTGTCAAAGACACATAAACGCCCGCTGACCGAAAAATGTGTGTTTTCTGAGCATGAAAAGCGTATAATTGTTTACGCAGCAGCAACAGAAGACCCTCAAAAACGAGGAATGCCAAACCAGCACAACAAACGTGGCTGCCAGGAGCAAAAGGCACAGGACACGGCACGTTGCACGTGTGGAGGAGGCAAGCAGAGGCACATTCAAGTGGCAATGCTACAGAGAATAACAATAGCGGCGGTGGTGGAAGAAGAGTGGGCAATATTCAAGTAGCAGCAACAGCAAACAAATTAATAAAGCTAACTGGGGGCGTACGAATAAAGATAGAGATAGATCCCACAAAAAATGTTGTATTTACTTTGGTAAGCAATCAGAGAAAAGCGATGGATGTGCACATTTATAAATATTCATGCGCTGCTCTGCAACTCTGCTTCTTGTGCAACAGTCTAATCCAATCAACAACAGTCAGCTAAAACAAACAACAAGCGACAATCAGTGATAAAAAAAAAAAACACACACACAAAAAACCTATTTGCTAAATCAAAAAATGCAGTTGTCGTCGCAAAACCCCTAACTGCAGCAGCAATTCACTCTTCTGCAATAAATTCGATTTTATATTTGAGTATACTGCCCCTTGCAGCCCCCAAACTTTTTCAGGCCCACCCCCAAACTAACGGCAAATGCAAAACGTTTGAAAGTTTTTAGCGTCACGCGAAAAATCGAGCGTGAATTGGCAGCAAAATTGTCTAGTGACTTTTTGGCCCAAAATAAAAGAAAGACAAAAATAATTGAAAAAGAAACAAAACCATGTAATAGCCTCAAAGCACTTGCCAAATGTTATGTCAGAAGCAATATGGCACTGTATCCGGTTTATAGGGGGGGGAAGTGTGCTTTACGGAGGCAGACAGGCAGACGAATTCCAGTACCAGTAAAATCAAATAAAATGGCCATAGTGCGAGAACCAGTGGCTACGGGATTATCGTATAGTGCCTTGCCCCAGGGCTAGAGTGCTTTCAATAAACGAAATTGCTTGCGGAGTTTTGTGCACACACTCACGGCCATGACCTTAGGCACATTTTCACACGCGACTAAACTTGACAACAAGCAATAAAAAGAGAGAGAATGACCAAGTGAAGGAAAGAGAAATACAAAGTAGTTAAGTGGTTGACAGAAAGATATCTTGTTACCTTATTCTTAAAGATTCTCTTTCAAATATTACATATAAGGCGACTTTTACACCTTGTTTTATACGAATGGAGGCAGCACAATTTCTACTTAGTATATGTTTTGATTGATACATTTTCCATTCCATTTCATGATACCCATTTCAAACTACTTTTTAATGGTATTACAATATTTTAGCAAATAGAATTGCAAATACACTACAAAAAAATTCTAACTGCACTCGTAACTATCCATTAACTAAGCTAAATGCAAAACCACAAAGTTTCTTTCAACAAAAACCATTGCCTGAAAGTATGCTATGTTTTATAACTTGTTTCACATTAAACAACCAGGGATGGTGAAAAACCATAATAGCAGTCTGTACATAAACTAACATCAAGAATACAACATATAGTCCGAGCATTCACATAACTTCATCAAGTCGGGCTCATAAAAACCAGTTTGAGCCCAAAAAACATACGGCACAAAATGGGCATAAAGTAGAGTAGACAAAAAAAAATTTTTTGACAGGACAACAATGGCAAGGACAAGGACACTGTGCTTAGGCCACTGCCAAGAAAACCAACGTACACACACACATACACACATGACAATGGAGCAAGAAAATCCATTATTACATTTTTCACGCCAATAAAAACAAATACAAAACGCCCAGATGAAAGCACCACGCAACGCTGAGCAACTGTTAAGGCTTAAGTTGTTTTTGCTTTGGGTTATTTTTGGCAATTTCCTGCTTCTGTTCGCCTTGGTCACTCACGAAAATTACTAAAATTGTATATCCGTTTCCGGTTCAAGCGGTGGCAAAGATGTCGCCCAACATTTGTGCCATTTGCTTACTCTGGCTATTTTTTTTTCCTCTGGACTGTCAGCGGGCGCAGCGTGTCCTTGAGAAAAGAACTGTCACCCAAAAAGAACACTACTTTTTGGGGCATAATTTATGGCACATCACGCATACGACACGTTGCACACATGCTGCCAGTGTTGAAATAAAATATAAAAAAGGACGCTGCGACAATTTTTTTTTCTTTATTTTCTTTTTCATTTGCTTTTAGGCATCATCGGAGCAAGCAGAAAAAGCTGGTCAGGCTGCACAGATTGAAACCAAACTCGGGCCAATTAAAAAAAATGTCAATAATTAACAAGAGTGCTGGCCAAAGGCCAGGAGAATCAGTTAAGAGCCAATCAACTTTTATGACAATTACAACAAATTCCCAGCTGAGTGGCCAATAATGTTTAATAATTTAACCAAAGCCAGTCCCAAATGGCAAAAGTTTCAAATTGAGGATAATGTAAAGCCAGCCGTCTGCTGATGCCACAGGTACCTGGAGCTTGTTAAAATAATGAATATTGTGTGCATTTTGCCAGAAATTTGCGTATCATGAATATTAAAGTTGGTGTCAGTTGAAGTTTAACGAGCGACGTGATAAACTTATAATTTGTCTAATTAAAAGTTTCGTTGAATCGCGCGGCACGCAGCGAAAATGAACGCCTGCCACTAGCCACCTGCCACTTGCCACTTGCCACAAAGTGCTACAAGACAACAGTGCTACACTGACACTGGGGCAATAAAACAAATCGAGTGGCAATGCATCACAGTTCGTATAAAGGCAATTGTGGCATGTGTGTGTGTGCCACATGTGGCTGCCACTACATACGTAGATTGTGCGCCACTCGGCAACTTTTGCTTGGGGTCACTTAAAATTGACTTAAAGTTTTGAGCGGATTTTAACTTAATGCATTTTGTTTATTGCCAAAGTTTCTATCCCAAAAGGCGAACTACAATTAATGACTAAAATACCCAATTTAAGGAAATTTAATGATATGAACGAGAGTTTTGCTGAATTTTAAATAAAGCAATTATTGACAGCAATTAAATGAGTTAAAAACTACATTTTTAATTACATTTTAATAGCGCTCGCTTATGGCTTATAACAAACACACCTAACTCGATCAGTTGGTCATTAGCAATTGAACAGACAATATGCGTTTTCATCTCATTGTACATATTATTCAAGTTTTTCTTACTGTGATCGGTTATGGTAGTCACTTTAAGTTAAACAACGTCGCCTGTCGCTGCTATGATACTACATACTGTGAGTTCAAACAGTGTGAGCTGACAATGAAGCGACGTGGAGTTCCAGCGTTTAGTATGATAAGTAAGCTTCATCGCAGGCCTGTGGATAATATCTTTATTAATCTAGAGCTATTCAAAAAATCCAATGGCTATCGATCGTTTCTGCTTAATCAGAGCCTTGACTTTTGCTACTATATGCGCAATCCAAAGGCGTATATATTTTTTCATTCATTTCACAAGACTTTTATGGCCGTAACAAACTTTAATCATACGTGTCCCTATGATGTGAGTAAAAACTGTTCGTAATTTGAATGTAACTGATTTTAATTGAAAATTTACAGCACGATATCATAATTAATCAATTTACGTATGAGAGGGGAACCCTGATCGAGTTGCCGATGCCAAATGGTGATTACATGTTGTATTTGAAACTATCGGTATCAAAAATTTGGCGCGCAGAACTTAAACTCTATATAACACGAACGGATTGACAATTAAAATGAATTAAGTAAAATATATCAATTAGAAATGGCAATAGGTGATTTGTGTTTAAAAATTTTGGCGGGTTAAATCTGCTGCAGCGCCATCTGTTTGCATTTTTGTGGCATTGCCCATGCACTAAGAAATATAACATTGCCATTCACACAAAGATAGTTTGAGGCTGCCACCCAGTTAAAATTTCCATTACAGTTCTACTCCTCACATAACAGTGCTTGCTCCTCACTTAACATCTGTAACTCGTTACACTGAGGCCGGTACGTCTCATCTCTAATTTACCCTCGCTCTTTCTTTCATCGTAAAACACTGAGCCGAACGTACGTACAGATTCTGGGCAGTAATGTAATTTTTAAAAAAGGCCATTTATAAGTCGAAATAAATTAAAATACTTAGCGTGTGGTGTGTAATGTTTAACTAACAACCGTCTAATGTAGTAAAATATTGTAAAAATATAAAGATGCTTTTCATAATGTGTGATTAAATTCTAACCTATACCTTTGCATTTCTACAGCATTCGGTTGAGTTCTTGAAATCATGGTTAACGGCCGCATACCCTCGGTCTTCTCGAAGACCTATGTGACTCCTCGTCGCCCCTATGAGAAGGCGCGTCTTGATCAGGAGTTGAAGATCATTGGCGAGTATGGTCTTCGCAACAAGCGTGAGGTGTGGCGCGTCAAGTACGCCCTGGCCAAAATCCGTAAGGCTGCCCGTGAGCTCCTGACTCTTGATGAGAAGGACGAGAAGCGTCTGTTCCAGGGTAAGTTTGCTATCAACCTTAAACTAGTGGCCGTGTCATGATGATCTGTATTAAAAAACATATAATTCTGACACTTCTTGTCTGAACAAACATTGACGTTAACCAATACTTACTGAAAACAACTGGCCACTATAAAACCGCTATAAACAACAACTTGCAATATTCTCAACTTAACCTTTTTTTCTGCTTTCACACAGGCAATGCTCTGCTGCGTCGTTTGGTGCGCATTGGTGTGTTGGACGAGTCGCGCATGAAGCTCGATTACGTGCTGGGTCTGAAGATTGAGGACTTCTTGGAGCGTCGTCTCCAGACACAGGTGTTCAAACTTGGATTGGCCAAGTCCATCCATCACGCACGTGTCTTGATCCGCCAGCGTCACATTCGGTAAATATCCCTTGGATAGCGACGGAAAACGTCGCCAGGCAAAAAATCAAATTTGTAAAAATGTTCAGTAAGACCACTTGGGAGTCGAACAAGCTTCTTGAAGCTTGCACCGGCTCTCAACGTCTTTTGGTCATGTAGTTGATCCCCAGCTTGATCACACTCAGACCATAATGCAAAGCTGCATTGCGTAAGTTGCACTGAACAATCTACTTTAATCTTATAGCCACTGCGCTGAGTAAACCAACAGTGTATTAACAAATGAAAACATTTTTGTTTATGTATAAACAGTGTGCGAAAGCAGGTGGTCAACATCCCATCGTTCGTGGTCCGTCTGGATTCCCAGAAGCACATTGACTTCTCCCTGAAGTCGCCCTTCGGTGGCGGCCGTCCTGGACGCGTTAAGAGGAAGAACATGAAGAAGAACACTGGTGGTGGTGCTGCTGCTGCCGAAGAGGAGGAGGACTAAACTGCACACTAAACATTGCAAAGTGCATGTTTGTACAAAAAAATGTTTACAAAATAAATTGTAAAGTGAAATTAAAATTCTGGTTTTGTTTTTAACTGGTGCTGACAGATGTTCGGCGTTGCCAGATGGTCAAATAAAGGTTGGGTTAGTTTGAGCAAAAGATATTAAAGTGCATGTTAAAACGAGAAGGCATATGCCAGACCCACTTGCTGGCAACTTGTCTAAAACATAAGGGAGTAAGTGCTCGTAACAGCGTTTTAGTTGCATGTTTGTGACGTCACATCAAATGTGCCATGGCACCTGCGCAACACATTACCATCATATGCTTGATACCATGCGCTAGCAGTCTCAGAGCGGCTTTTGGCGAGTGCAGCCGTGTTTTGGTTTTTCATTTTAAATTGTGTCATATTTGCTAACGAAAATTCAATATATAAAATTAAAGAAACACAGCAATATGCCAAAAGGCGCCGATAAAGTAAAGGTCAACGTTAAGGAGCGGGTTGAGGACGAAAGCTGCGACCTCAGCTTGTCCGAACTAAGTGAAATACCCGTGCGTGAAATTGTAAGTAGATGCGTTGTGTTCTGCCGTTAATTACAATTATATTAATGCATAGCTAATTATCTTCTGCACTGTGCCGTGTCTGACCCTTTTTGGTTCGCTCCCCAATAAGCGCAAACAAAGCGCTTGTTGTCTGGCAATAGTCTAGCCAGTCATTCCCTATCTCGCTTCCGCAAATACAAATCCAACTGTTGTTGTTATTGTTGTTGCTTGCCTGCCTGCTGCCGGCTGGCTTGCAATTAACGCTGACGTTGACTGCATTGCATTTACACTTGAGAGCGCCGCATAAAGGAGATGTATGTGATTGTGTTAGGATGTATGTGTGTGTGTGTGTGTGAGCGTGCGTGCGTGTTTGTGTATGCGTTCGGCACAAAACAGCTTCAGGGGGTTGATTTTTGGGATTTGGCATGGCAGTTACCACCCCTCGGTCACTGGCACGGAAAAGTTGCCAAATTTTATAATCCACTGTTGTTTTGGGGGTTTCTTTTTTTGGTTGCTGAACTTCCTGTTCGAAATTCAATTCGTCAACTTACTCAGTTTGTTTTAAACCTTCACAGGCTTCGTTCAAGCGCGTCACCTTCCTGGATCTGTCCAGCAATCGCCTGGTCACACTCGGCGTAAGTTATAAAAATAAAATAAAAATCTTTCCAATATGCAATTGACATATGGTTATTTTCCCATAGCGCAACTTTACTATTCTCACTCGGTTGGTTAAGCTCGATCTGAGCAAGAATCAAATACGAGCTCTACCCGATGATTTTGGTCAGTTGGAGCAGCTGCGTCACTTGGACTTGTACAACAACTGCTTGGAGACCTTACCATTGAGCTTTGGACGCTTGCGTCGCCTGCGTTACTTGGACTTAAAGGGCAACCCATTGACGCCAGCTTGGGATAGAATTGTGGGTCGCTGTTCAACGTTGAAGGACTGCCAACAGGCTGCCAAGAATACTGTAAGCCAAGTGGCACTTGACTCGAGTGGTCATTTTATGTACAATTTGGTCACCCCTTTTGCAGGTCAACGTTTGTGCAAACTTCAATTCCGAATACATTGAAAGGGAACGTCTTGCGGCCCTCGAGCGCCAACAGAACTCAGCACAAATGGCAGGCGTTGGCGATGGTGATGCCAGCTCCAGCTCCACCCTTAGCACAAAGGCGAATGGCAATGAGGGTTTAAAAAAGTCAAACAAGGCTAATCGTAAATCAAAGTCAAAGAAGTCAGGAGCTGCTGTTGAAAACGAGCTCACTATCAAACCCGTTCATGCAGCACCCACAAAATCTACAAATCAAAAGAACAACCAAAAGAGGAAATCATCAAATGGAAACTGCTGGTTTAAAGTAATTTCGGGTGTGGCCTTCTCATCGCTTATGACATTTTTGGTGCTGTTCATCATCAATGTGCTTATCATTTATATGATAATGTTCAAGAACCCAGATATTGCCGACAAGCTTGTGGAGTATATACCTCAACAATATCGTGATTGGATACTGACCAAGACGGAAATCTTTCGACTGCGCGTTACCGACTGGATCTCGGAGTTTCGCACCCCACCAGAGGAGCACTGACGATTCATTTATTTGAAGCCATAGAGCGCGGGGCTTCAAATAGAGAAACTATAAAACAAAATTCGGATGCATAGCGCGTGTGTGAAAACAAGATTGAAAAACATTTTTGAACATGTGTAGACCACCTAACAAAAATATTTAAGTGCAAATATATTACAGCCCCAGTGTACTGCCATATACATACATATTATGTATATTTAAGTATTTACGTCCATTGGCAAGAAATTTTTACACACCCAAACACACACACACACACACATAGCATCAGAACTATAACTTACATGCAATGCAAACTACTCTCAGTAAATGTCACTCATAACTAAACGTTACAATAGATCAAACACAAACTCAATAGTAACTGAAACGCAGTTCCAAACTGTCGAACACATAGAAACTACAGACACAGTCAACGTGCTTCACACGCCCATATAACACTCATCTAATATCATACTATGTACCAGTCTCATAATTACTATTTCTATGCAAACAGATCACAAATGCATTCTGTAAGAATTTCTTGTGCAATTTATCTTTTGTTTGGAAACCCCAGCTCAAGTAAGGATCATATTAAAAGTTTGTATATATGATTTTAAATCTTATCTGTAATGTGTAAGTATATTTTTAATATTAAATCTGCAGACTTTTGTTGTAGTACTGTACACAGAAACAATGAAAAGTGGTTTCATATAATTTAAAACCATACAAGATTTAAATTTTTATATTGTACGTAAATTTAAAATATATATAAATGAAGATTTGCTGATTTTTGGAATAAAGTTTTACATTTTAACATATAACTTTGGCTACTAATATTTTTTAAATTTTCTTTTCCCTCATTTAGGGTCTATGCTCTGATAATCAGTTTAATAGCAGGAAATAATCCATATACACAAGTGGATTTGAACGAAGTGCTTTTATTTAGCTATTCATAATACTTAATTTGTGATTTATTAATAAGTTTATAATCAATCTGTTTATTATCTTACACTTGAATTCAGCGGCAACACTTATTAGCCATGGGTATGCTAGATAACTCAAGCAAATATTCTTTTTTATTAATAGTAATAAATATAAATAAGTTTTTATCAAAATTCTAATTGATTTATATTTATTCGATGCTTTTGAGGGTTGGCTTATTCAGTTGCGTCAAAGTCAATAGGTTTAATTTAATTTAAAGAAAAAGTAAATGTGAATTAATAAACAAGGAGTATGCAATTTTACCATTTGACTTAAATTTAATGTTGAACCGTTTTAAATTTTGAACCATTTATGTTAGAATCAAATAAGCAATAATAAACCAGAATTCTCTTGTTCAGCCTTTCTCATTGATTCTCACACTCTTTTTGGTTTAAGCACACGGCACTCAATATTCGTGTTTTTGTTGACAATTTTGTTTTTGTTTAAAACACTTTGACAACAGGTTTTTTTCACGTATCATGTCTAATTGATCATGACCAGCAAAAATTATAATGGGGAAGTGTGTTTACCTAAAGATATCCATACATTATGAATTTCACCATGCATCAATTGAATAGAATCCACTCGAAAAATGACGTATCAGTTGTGGGAGGCATTAAGTTTAAATGTCATTTCAGTTTGCTGTGAATCATCATGTAATTGCCGTTATTGTGGATTTTAAATAAATGCACCTGCATGCTTTAAGTGTTTGTAATTCAAGCCTCACTTTCAATTGAAGCTTTAAGTTTCTATATCAGGTGTCCAAGCTAACTTCTTATCAGCAAAAACTTTTAAAACATTTGCAATGGTTATGAAAGACCTGAACTACATTTCATCAGCCAAATGCCAAGGCATTTTTTAGGCCCTTGCCCTTTTCAAGCTGCTCCTGTAATGCTCTCTGCCCTAAGTAATCATCCCCTTCAGCTCAATGCCTCTCAGCAAAATCCTGTGCTCATCCTATGCCTCTGCCTTTCGAATATGCACTGTCACACCATAAATATAATTTGATAAGAAAGAGAGAGCGAGAGTGACTGAGGGAGAGAAAGCGAGAAAGAAAGAGAGAGGAAGGTCGAGGTAGAGCGAACGTTCGCTCTTTCACTGCTCATTCAGCGCACCGGTTTTCCGTTACTTGACAGCCACTCTCAGTTTTTGGCGCGTTTTTCATGTCGCTCTTTTATTTAAACTTAGTGCTTAGCGCTCATAGCGTCAGTTGCTGGTCGATTTTTGTGCCGCGTGGTCTACCTTTTGGGTAATCCGAATTGCAGGCGGTCCTTTAATGTAAATTGTTGGCAATATATAGAACGTGTGAATCGCTCGTTTGGTTATATATATATATATAAATCTTTATATTCATATTTGGATAAATAAAAAACTATTAACAAAACACGTTTATCATTGTGCTAAGTTTAAAAATCTGTGTCAAGATTTAAGAAAGTGCTGATTAAAGGAAACAACGACAGACAACGCAACAGTGAGCAAAGTAAGTACATACACGTTCATACGTACATGCATGAATATGTACATTTGCGAGTGTGATTATGTGTTCTCAAGACATTTTTTCTGTTTTCGTATGCGAGCAGCATAAGAAACACAAAAATGTCAAGCACATGGCACAAATTTGGACGTCTACAAATAGAAGACGATTGCATAGCAATAGAAAAGGCTGCTTGCTGCTCAAAACGCACATGTTATGCAGTCAAAAAGGAGAGCATTCGACGAAATGTCGCCGGTTTGGCCCCAATAAAATTGAATATATGTACAGTCTTAGAAAAACTTTTAAAAACTAATAGGAAAATGTCAAAATTGCAAAAGCTCGTGGTGATGAGAGATCAAAGTGTGACCAAAAATAAACCCATAATTTTTGTTGGATAATGCATTATTCAACATGGTTTGGCATTATTTGTCGGTGTAAACAAAAAAAGCTTAACGTCAATTATATTTCGACATTGTATTGTTGCACACGAAAATCTTTTGCACATTGTTATACAGTATTTTTAAACCTTTTAAAGACCGCCAGATATTCATTCGAATTCTGACAGGCCCAAAAGCAAATTCCCTTTTCAACGTTTACACACGTATGCAACGTAAGCGGAAGGCCAACGCTCTCTGTCAGCGTTGCACCTGCTTGGCTAACGGTAACGAGCACCCTGTATGGTTCTCTCTCTTCGCTTTTTCCTTTTTGTCGGCATTTTTTTTGAGTCTTGCATTGGCACTTACATACTTCCCTTGTATTTACATATCTACAATAATATTATTATTTTTCCATGAATGAAATCTTTTTCAATGTTTTACTATCAGAGTAAACAAAAAACAAACAAAAATAAACAGAAAAAAAGCGCGCGCTTTCCAATTCACCTGACAAATTTTAAGTTGAGTTGTGCTTTTGTTTTGATTTTGTGTTCAGTAGTATTTCTCATGAGCTCATGAGTTCGATTTGTAATTTAAATTGCTAATGTGCCACGTTTCTTTTTCTTTTAGTAATGCACATAGGTACGTAACTTAACGGTAATTGAGCGTGACAAGTGGAAAGTCGAAGCACAATTTGCCGACATTACGACGTACTTTCATTGTGTAGGGTTTTTGACAGTGCCAATTTTAAAACTTCACTTGGCCAAACACCCACAACAAAGAAGAGCCATTTACGTCATTATGGCACACAAACAAACGAAAGTCTGATAAAAAAAGAGGACCCAAACATCCAACTCGGACAATGTATTGCTTTAATAGGTCATCAACACAAACAACATTAAAATCAGAGTATAGACTACAAAAAATCAAATAAGTGTGCAGGCAATTTACGCTCAACCTTCTATTTATGGCGTGTGCTTAAAAGGCACCTCATCCTTATCTATTCCACCCAAGAAGGTATGGAAAAAAAGTGTACCGTTTGAATGTGTGTAAATGTGTAAGTACATATGTGTTCATGCACATAATACACTTTTCAATGTCGCTTTGTGCTATTGATTTTTGTGTTTCGATAATTATAATTAACATACAACAATTTTACAAGCGGGCATAGCGAATTTATCGAGACGCAGTAAAACTGTGACGTCAGAAAGCGAAAAGGGCCTAGAGAAGGAAAAAAATAAAGAACTACGGGTCAACGTCAGCAACTGTTGCGCGTGGGTAGCCGTGACTCTTGACTTATAAACACGCTGTGGCAAGCAACTATATATTTAAATATTTTCTTTTTTTTTTTTTTTTTTTTTTTTTTGGAGAAGCAAGATGCATTATTCTTATCAACACTTTCTTTTTAGTAGTATTTACAATATTATCTCTAATGCTGTAAAGAAAACACAACATTATAGGTGCAATAAAATAATTTACTTCTAAGAGCATTCAGTCTTCGTTTATCATTAACACTTTCTTACAGTTATTCTTGTTACGGCTTCTGCTATTTTTCCACCTGACGTTTGTTCTTTATGTGGCTTGTTTGCTTGTCAATTTGAGCAAATTGTCCGCACACGCCCTTACACTTGACCGCCTTCCTTGTGGTAATGTAAGAAAGCTGCCCTTCCTTTTCAGAATTGATTTATTTTTAGACGCAACCAATTTACGTCACGGCGGCACACCTTAGGTGTTTTCTTTAATTGCTATCAACATTCAAGGAATTTACCTAATTATAGTACAATCCTAAAAACTTGAAAGAGTTTGCTGATAGGAGGTAACATTATTATATCATATCTAAAATTTACCTTAAAAGCGTTTAGTGTTTGTTATTATGCAATCTATTATCTGCATTGATAAAGAGCCCACTGGCTTTTTATCAATTTCGGACAGCACGCCTTATGTAATAAACTGTAATTGTTTACTGTAGTCAAAATGTTAATTACCAAATTGTGTGTCATTTGCTAAAAGACAAACTTGCATGCAATGTCATTCCTTGTTGTTATCTATAAGCATGCAAACGTCATATGTAAGAGTAAAGACCTTATTTGTTTTCGCTTACTGCGCGATTTGTTTGAGCAGCCGTTTTTGATGATAATAGCAGCTTTAAGAGATACAATATTACGTCTAGGCGCAGCTAATTAAATTTCCACTGACTATATTTTTTGCAATGTCGTATAATATAATTTTGTCTCTAAGGGAATGTTGATTATGAATACTTAATTAAGTAAGCAGGCACATATACGTAACTATAAATCCGTAGCGTAAAGGCTAGTGTTTGTTAATTGTAAATTTGAAACCGTATACTTTAATTTAGAAAGCATTTTAAAGCTGTTTTCATTTTATCAAAACAACAAATGCAACAAAAGCAATAAAAAATCAAAAGAAAAAGATTTTGCTGATGAAATTTCTTGAGAACCTTGCACGGCTTCGTCTAAACTTGAAAACTAACTGTAAATAACTCCATTAGGGGACTTTGTATTGATAAAAAATACGGTCACGGAATTCCGGAAGTTTCTGACGCATTAGCTTTTTAAATAAAGCCTTATCAGAGTAAATATTTGTGCTTGCCCTGCACAAGGCTCACGTAAACCTAAAATAGCTGCAAGAGGCAAATCTTATACGGTAACATTGCGTTGTCTGCTAATATTATTCATTTGCTAAAAGTATATTTAACACTTGTGTATACAGATTCGTGGTAAATGATGAAAATGTAGCAGACATTTCAAATACAAATCTTAAATAACCAAGGCGTCATCACATTTTGAATGGAAACCCAAATTTGAAAATCTAAATTTGGAACACGTGTTTTTTTTTTTTTTTTTGCCGGGTGGCTTACTTTTTTTCAGCTGAAAGAACAAACATATCCCAAAGAGCAGAGAGCGCTCTTTCCATACAGGATGCTGCGCTGAATTTGCTAAGAGAGCGAAACCAGCCAGAGGTGACGTCACATCTGACTTTGAACATAGTAGGCGCAACAGTCGTCATTAGGCGGGCTGCTCGCTCCATAACACAATTATAATTTGGCTGTTGTGCATGTTGCAACCAATTTGTTTTTATAGTGCATGCGGTTGAAAATGGTTTCAACCAGATGCGTTTTTACTTTTGTATGCAAGCATCTATACTCATTGTTTAGATATTTTGTGTTGTATATTTTTGAATATATTTAAGATATATGTATAGTATAAGTACTAGAATGCTTCAGTCTTTGTCAAAATTTCATTTTCAAGGTCGCTTTTTTGGGATTTTGAAAAGAATTTGTTATTTCTGTTTTGTCTTGTGACCAATACATATATGCAATGCACTGTGATCTGTACATATGTTATTATCCCAATGGGACTTTATATAGCCTTCAAGTGACATTTTCCCAAATAACATATGTACGTTTTTAGAAACAATCTAACTTTATGTTACAGATACAATAACACACCCCAAAATGTGAAAGCAATTAATCAAGATGATGAAACCAATTCGACAATTTCTAACGAAACCAACGAACAACAATAAGAACAGGGAACTTTAAATTTGTAGCGTGCCTCAAGGGCAACATTTACAGTTATCTGTGGTTTTTTGTATTCAGTTGCTATTTTCATGCTATGTCATGGCTCAGTTTGGTCTTCATACGCAACTGAAATTTGTTAGTATATATGTATGTGTGTGTGGGGGATGATGTTGGCACTGATATGAATCGATCAATTATCTAAAGGTTCTACGAAACCGGTTTTCGGCGGTTCTTCGGTCTAGTTGAGATATGGGGCGACCATTTGTTACCTCAACCGGCGAATACCACTAAAAATATCTGAAATCTAACAACAATGAAATGACTAAACTGTGCCAATTTTTATAGACACTCACTGGGTGAAGGTCCTTTCGTATGTTGTGTTGTTAAATAAATATCAAAATTAAATGAATATGTGTGTGTTTTATGCGCTAATAGACCACACTCTAATAACTGCCGCCAACACAATGTATTTCATTTAGAACCAACACGTTTGCTGCTCTACAAACAATACTATCTTATCAATGCGAACAATATTTGTTATTTAGTAACGTTGTCTATTTTCTTCAGTATCTGTTAACGAGAAACACAAGTTTGTTATGTTCATAGAACCTTTTTTTAAGGGGTATTGAATCCAAGAGCTGAATAAGTCATGTTGTTTAATTCCCAGAATAAGAGCGAAATTTTATAATTGCTTTTAATTACATTAACTCGAGCTTTTTATTACTAAATATTGGTATTTATTGATATCAAATCTTGAAACCCGCACGTTTCAAGTTTGCTTCTAAAGAATTCGACTGTAACATATGTATAAAAGTTCATTCAACCTTGTTGCGAAATGTGCTGGAGTTAACGAAATCCAGAATGTTAAACCCAATATTGACCCGAAATTTAAGCGCTGAAATGTGTCTACGCAGCGTCTGCGAGTGCCACATTAATATTGGGTCGGTTAATGTGATAAACTCCATATAAAGTACGACCTGTTTTATTTCGGCAAGGCCTAAAAAGTGTTTATTGTTAGTTGGCAGCCAAATGAAAGAGCTAAGAGAGGTACAAGGTACAAACCATCTCAACAAGGTTGACTTATTGACGCATGTGACAGTCACACATGGCCGCTGCCCACCCCCTACACCCCCCTATTTCTGTGACAATTTTACCGCTCGTGAATGTGAAATTTAGCACATGTGTAGTAGCAAAAACCATTTTCGACTTTGGCTGGGATTTAACATATTAATAATAGATCAACGTCGGGTAAACAACAAGTCAACACTTAAATCCCATCATTATCATCACCATCATCAACATCAGCGTCAGTGTCATTATCATCATGACAGTGGCAAAAAAAAGATATTAAGACACACGCAGACAAATTGAATGGGAAGTTTGAGAGGTCATTGATAGCGTTGAAAATTTATATATAGAAATCATTAGATGGAATTTAAGTGATATATAAAGAAATTAAGTGAATAACTTGTCATATTCGGAACCAATTGCCACAAACCACAAATGATTTGACAAATCAAGCAAATCCCCAAAGAAACATTTTTGGAAATTTATTTCAATAAATTAAATCAAATGCCTTTTGCTCGTAAATTGAATGTGCGTTGCACGAATCAATTAAAAGGCAATTGAACGCATTATTGTGACCAAATTAAAGACAATATCCAACAGATATTTGGTCAGATTGAAATCAAACACAAGTCTACAAATTCAATTAAGTAAACACAAACTGCCAAATACCAACTCCAACTTATATTTTGTGTCTTCTTTTTCTTTTATTTGCAGACTGTGCACTGTGCGATCCAAAGTAAAAACCAACACACACATACAAAATGGTCAACGTAATAGTAAGTACTATATATTTAAAGAGTCTCTTTAAGTAATTAACTAATCAACTTTTGATTGCAGGACAGCGGCGCCAAACATGCGCCACAGGAAATGGAACAATTCCTGCCCGGCGATGGAACTAACAAGTAAGTTATATTTTTAATCCATGAACTAAAAGATCTAATGCGTTAATAAATAAATAAAAGAATGAGCTTTGCGTGTCTGCCAATTAAACGACTAGTTGAACACTACACACAAATTGTCAAATAATGCCGCCAAAATTCACTTGACTCGCAATGTTGCTTGACGTGGTCTGATATAATATATAGTTCGAGCTAACCAGCTGCCTAGTATAATTATAAGCAATTGTGTGAGCAATTAGTATAACTTACAAATGTGACTTTGCAAGTCCAAGCAGATTAAAGATTAGGTTATAGTACACAATATAAGCTGGGATTTAGAATTTGCAACTAGCCCACATAAATATATATACTTACCTGTTAGTCTAATCATACATGTCTGTATAATACGCAGTTTATGACTTATGTCTGAGTTTAGCTAGTTAAAAAATACACAGCTCAAAAAAACAGAAAGAGTGCAAGTTCAAACCTTTTAAATAATATTTTTCCTGAACTCTTGACGTTGCATATTTTTGTTTAGTTCTCAAGAACAAGAGATCTACTGTATGCAAATATATTTTTTTGTGCAAACATAATGCAGCCGGTCAAAGTAAATATTTAAACGACAATTGAAAACGCAACCCCTTAGAAAAAATAGTGGATACTTTTGTAAACAACAACATTTTTAGCTGACTGATAACAAATTTATTTTCGCATTCATTGACATAAATATTTAACGCAGAGCTGTAACCGGATCCGAACACAAACAGCAATGCAAGAATGAACTGCTTTGAAGTGTTTTTTACATCGCGTAATGATTAAAACTGAACTTATCAACTTGAACTGAACAATATTTGCTAACCTTTCATGAGGTTAGGCACCAAACCTTGCACTTCAAATGATAAGAAATATATTTTAATTAAAGTATAAATAAATAGCATTAATTAAAACAACTATAAACACAGTAGTTGTGGTTACTGGGAAATACTTATCACTTGATGTATATTTACACATATGCAATTAGTAGTTAACATTAGCATACACATTTTAATTACATATGCTTATCAGGCATGTGGCACATATTCACTGATGTCAAATCAGTTTTTTTGCGGGAAGCGGGAAATCTGGCTTAAAATTGATGATATACTTAAGGAAAATACTGAATAAATAAATTATTTAAAATTTAATTTATTTATTTGCGCTTTTTTTGTTCTGATTTAAAGCCAAGAGCAACTTTTCTTCGTCCTCAAAAGTTGACTTCAACGAGCTTAACGCTTAACGCGATCTTAAAAGAAAGATCTTAACGCTTAACGCGGTCGTAAAAGTTTTATTCTAGCGTTGTTAAAGTTGGCGTGGTCACAAGGGCTCAAATTGGCGTTCGCGTGGTCACTTAGGCTCAAATGTCAATATATTTGAGCTCCTAAGAGTATGCCGTACATTCAATCATATGTGTAGCTAGTGCGATGCTACTTAAAAGAAAATCAGCGCCTAAAACCAGGCTATTCAATCCTTGTAGCAACACAGCTCTAAATTTGACTTAAAAAACCAACATCTTTCGCCTATTAATAGAAGCACACTGATGTCAAATCAGCTTTCCCAATTCTTTCCGCTTTTTTTGGTCTAAAATAAAGCCAAAAACAGCTTTTCTTCGTCCCAAAAAGTTGACTTAAGTGCAAATATTGGTTTTATTTTTGTTGCACATGCACTGTGGCAAAGACAATGACAATTTCTTTGGCTGATGCAATGCAACAGTGGCTTGAAGTCAGGCTTTGGTCCAGCGGCAGACCAATCACAATTGGCTCTCGCTTATTGGCCAAATTTGGCTTGTTGTTGTTGTCTTGTATACATTTAATAAGACGTCGGCCAAACGACTATAATTGCAGATGTAGCAATTCCAAAGCTAAAGAATTTCACTCACGGCTGCCGCGTACAACATATAAGAAAATGGTGCATTCATTTATGACTTTTAGTTGTAAACCGAACTGTGAACAGTGCACAAAGCAGATCAGACCAAAGCTTAAAAAAATGCCAAAGAGCGACAGAGAACTTGTACATGTGGAGATGAGGTGGCAAAAATGACCATTTAACCCTACTACAGAACAAAGAAGGTTTACTAATCTTTTCATGCGTTTCTCTACTTACAGATACAAGATACAGCCACGAAAATCAGATACCGAGCAGGCCTTGGCTAACAATGATTTCGATCCGTTTGCAATGCGAGATAATGAGCATCCCACTACGTAAGTTTGGTCAATAGGAATTATCGGAAAGTTCAACAATTAATATTCAACATTCGTTTTTTAGTGATAGTGAAACTTTGACGCATTTGCTGAAGGCCTCTTTGGGCACTGGCATTCTGGGAATGCCGTATGCCTTTATGTATTCAGGTCTTGTTATGGGCATCTTTGCCACCATCTTTACCGCTTTTATCTGCACGCACTGCAGTTACGTGCTGGTAAGTTGTAACACTAACTTTTCCATGTTGAATAGTGTCTGATAAGTTCATTTCACTTGCAGGTCAAATGCGGTCACAAGCTGTACTATAAGACGCGTCGCACCAAGATGACATTTGCTGAAATCGCCGAGTCTGCATTCCAAAAGGGTCCCAAGAGTCTACGCGGTTTTGCGTCAGTGGCCAAGTTCTCTATATTGTTTGGACTGTTTCTCACATACTTTGGCACTTGCTCCGTCTATACTGTGATTGTGGCCAAGAACTTTGAGCAGGTGCTGGAGCATTGGATGGATCGTGAAATTGAATCGCGTGTCCTTATTTGCATATTGCTTGTGCCACTGATCCTGATCGCATGGGTGCCCAATCTAAAGTATCTGGCGCCCGTTTCGATGGTGGCCAATGTGTTCATGGGTCTCGGTTTGGGCATTACATTCTACTATCTGGTCCAGGATCTGCCTCCAATTGAGGAACGTTCGCTGTTTACTCTGTCAACGCTGCCCGCATTCTTCTCCATTACCATTTTTGCCATGGAGGCAATTGGTGTCGTTATGCCGCTAGAGAACAACATGAAGACGCCAAAGAATTTCCTTGGCATTTGCGGTGTGCTCAGCCAGGGCATGTCCGGCGTTACCCTGATTTATATGCTTCTCGGTTTCCTTGGATATCTGCGCTATGGCAATGCAACTGGAGAGAGCATCACATTGAATCTGCCCATTGAGGAGTGGCCCGCTCAGGCTGTGAAGGTTTTGATTGCCTTGGCTGTCTACTGCACATTTGGACTGCAGTTCTATGTGTGCCTGGAGATTGTCTGGGATGGTATCAAGGAGAGATGCACCAAACGTCCACTTTTCGTCAACTATGTGCTGCGGTAAGTTAACCAGCTAACAGAATTTCAAAAGGGTCTTGGAATAATAGTGTTTTCCTTTTTGCAGCACCGTTCTGGTAACTGCTGCTGTGGTGCTAGCCATTTCAGTGCCCACGATTGCACCATTTATGGGTCTGATTGGCGCCTTCTGCTTCTCCATACTCGGTCTGATCTTTCCGGTAAGTGCTTTAAGCCACAACACGTTAAATGTTTACTCATTTTGAATCTATTATCTTTAGGTTATCATTGAGCTTGTCGTGCACTGGGACAGCGGTTTTGGTCCCGGCAACTGGATACTGTGGAAGAACGTGATTATTATGTTGTGCGGCATTTTTGCCCTTGTTTTCGGCTCTATGTCTGCCGTTAAGGATATCATGAAAGTATATGGCGGTCCAACGGAAGCCCAATAAGCACTTTCCCTTGGCAAATAATTCAATCGCGTAAGAAAGATCTTAAGCGATTAAATTATTTTCCAACGGAAAAAATCGCCTGTGCACAACAGTGCTATACCGAGGGATATATATATATTTATTATATACACTACATACATATATATATTTATATGTATACATTTGATAAGAGATATACTTTTTAGCATATAGTTTGTAGAGCTATTGGAGCAAGCCAGAATGTAGCTCCGAGTTTTTTCCTATAGGAATCTAACTATTGTTAGATGTAAAACTGCGCCTACACTTTGTACATTTTTTCGTTGTTGCTAAAGTAGTACCCTAAGGTTTACTACTTGTATGTATATTCGAGTGCCTAAATACTATATAGCACACACAGCACCAAACTGTCAGTTTTAGCACGTTTTAGTACACATGCAAATGCAATTATACAAAATAACATAATATAATGTAAATTGAATTGTTAAGTACATTTTAGTACCAAGCTTAAACAGTCAGCTTTAACACTTTTAGTAGCCACTAAAATCAGCTATTAATTTAAATTTTAAATTGATTTTAGTACAAGCTAAAAGGACTTTTATAGCATGTCCTCGCACCTTTGCATAATTTTTATTATATTCTTCTGTTGTTTTTTTTTCATTCATCTCTCTGTTCTAAAAGAGTATTAAACAAGAACCAAAATTGCAACCAATTTTTAGCGTGTTTAGTTCATAAGCAATAAGATTTGGCCCAAAAAGCCTTTTCGGCGTTGAGTTACTCAAATTATATATTTTTTGATACATACTTATAGTTTATAGTTTCCATTGCTAAAAAAAAAAAAAAAAAAACAACAACTTAGAAAATCAGAGAAATATTCAATTACGCGATATTCTTAATGCAAACTAAATTTGTGTTGTTGCTAAACATTTGTATTTTTAATTTAGCTTAACAAATTTAAACAAAAAACTATTCAACATTAAAATACATACGCTAAAAAATATACACACACAAATAACAGAAAAACCTCGAAATGAATCGAATTAAACGCAGTTTTTTGCATTTAAACCTTTGTGCACTAAAGAGCAACGAAGCTGATTTAACTGTAAAACGAAAAGTTAACTTTTATATTAGGTCTTTAAGATCGTCAGATCTGTCAATTGTTCAGCTGTTGAGATAGAGTAATGTATACATGGTACTTACATATATTATGAATGAAAAGCTGTTAAAATGATATCTTGATCTTTAAAAGTATTTAGTATTGAAAACTTGTCCATACATATAACGTATTGAAAAGAGCTAAGATTGATATAATTGTTTACTTTTTGAACAGTGTTTAAATTTCAAACAAACAACAAAAAATTCGGGTAATCAACATAATATAAAAAGAAAATATGTTAAAATAAACAACAATTTGTTTTATTTACTAACCGATTCTATGAGTATAAGGCCACGAAACAACTCAAGCTTAAAGAGCCAAGGTGTCGAGGTGCCTTCTAACCTACTGTTTGCTACTGTAGCCTTGCAATTAACTGATTACTTGAATACCTTAATTGATCAATATCTGGGCATTTATTATATTCAAGCTCCTGGGTAGGCGGTAGCACGTGGCGCAAAAGATCGAACAGGTTATTACAATCAATAAACACACACACAAAAAAAAAAGAAGAAGAAATTAATCAAAAAATCGTGCGTTAATTGGCATTAACTACACACACACACACACACACACACATATGCACAAGCTTTGGGCGAAACGAAGTTTTGTTGTGTTGATGCCAAAAAATTGATTTGCAGCAGTTGAACGATCACACAATGTCTGATTGCAAATTCAATTCGAGACGGTCCGAGCAGGCAATTGAACCTGTCTATAGGCCAATTCAGGTAACCTCCGCATCAATGCATCTTGAGGCCATTGCCAGGCAGACTCTAGACCACTCTATCAATGTCAAACGGCTCTGTGTCTGGAGTTCCAGTCGTGATATTGGCTTGTCATTTTTTTGCGACAGTCTCGAAAGGTTTGCTTTTACGTGGGAATGTAAAGGAAATCCTTGACTCAAAGCTCGCAGCAACAGCGTTTCTAATTTGTAATGAATTGCTGGCACCCTACAGGAAAGCCTAACCCGCTGCCCCCAACCAATTAGCGCGTGACAAGCGAACAACATATTTGGAGAGCCAACAATAGTTTGAACCGCAAAGATGACTTGCTACCAATTGAGTGCAACCGCTATTTGTTTGGGCCAGTTATTGTTAGTGTTTGTGTCCAAGGTTGCCGGCGATTAAAATATTTAATCTCTTATTGTCATCATGTTCGATGGGATGCTGTGCATCTTCAATTCATGTTCGATGATGGCGCCAAGGTTAATCGTGGCAACCAGAAGCTGTTTCGCTTTTGTGGTTTCGATTTAAGCTCTTGTAATTGGTAATGTAATACCATTTACAGCCATTGTGTAACTGCGATAATTACAACTGCCTACAAGAGTTTGCTTTGTGCTTGGCATTTGAAATGTGAGCCGTTCTTATCGGGTCTATCACATAGAAACTTTCACTCAAAAAATTGGTATACTTTTGGCGCACATCATTTGATGGTCTATGGCCTGTCATTTCTGTATGATATGCAATTGGAATTTTAAGTGCAGCTGTGTGGGAATTTTGGTCAAGTAATCAAATTTGGCATTTTTGGTATAGTTATGAATACAGATCGTAGGAACGTGAGTTACTAGCCTGATGAAGCCCCTAACCGTCATTCATTTCACTTTCACAAGTCGCTCAAGGTCCAAAATAAACCCCATCGAGCATCGATTCTCCAACAAAGCTAAATATGAAATCATAAAAAAAAGGCTTCAACATAAAAGTGTCTGCCAAGTGGCACAACAACTAATACAAATATTTATTATAATAACAGAAACAATCAATAAATATATAAACATTATTGAAATTGGTTAACTGAAGCGCAATCAACAACAAAATCCAAGTGTACACAAAAACAAAGGCACCAAAACAATAACATTCACTTTCAAAAGGAGGGGAAAAAATATATACAAAACGATTGACTTCAAAATTGCCCTATCCAAAAATAAAAAGCACAAAAAGGAAAATAAAATAAAAACCTATTACAACTTTGGACTATGGACAACAAAGATATGGCAAGCCAAATATTGAAAGTTTCAAGTGAAGTAGCGCCTCCAATCGACCCAGACAGACTCAGCTTGGTCACTTTAACAACAAGATTAATTAATTACTTTGGTCAAAATGTGTGTGTATTTTACCACTTTGTCTGAAACAAATAAAGCGCAAAATATTAAATGGCAACTAATTTTGTAGTCGAGCTTTGAAGTAAAAGCCATAGAAATTTGCAGATGCTTTATACCCTACAAAAAAAAAACCTATTGGGCATAAAAGGTTATGACCATTCTTTGGTAATAATTCTATAACATATAATAAGGCTATAAGTGTTGTGCTTGTTTACTGTTAACAGAGAGTATTATATATTAAGGTATTTATATTATCAGTTAGCATAATGTTTAGCTATTTAAATGGATAGCCTGTAGTTCAACATTCTCCACTAGATCACTCTTAGTTGTTTTGGGTTGTGTATTTTTTGGGTAATCTTGAGATTGTGGCAGCAACAACATGATGATGATTGTCGTGCAAAGCAACCACGTGATGTTCGCTGCTAGCTAGCTGAATGTTGCTGTCGTCTGCGTCAGCAGCAGCAGCAACAATAACAGCAACATTGGAGAGGGCCACCTGGCAGGGAGCGGGCACCCGCCACAGATCAGCGGTCTTTGTGCATTTGCATTCATTATGTTTGGCACCGTCGACGCGGCCACAACGCCACCGCACAACGCAGTTCCTCCTCTCAGCTGGCTGGAAGATCATCGACACTAACGTTAGACAAGCGGTTTCGATTCTTAAGCTGTTTTACAGCTCGTCATTCATTTTCGGCAAGAGTGTGCTAGTGTTATTGTGAGTGTGTGTGTGTGTGTGTGTTGTCAATATTTTTAAAAAATAAAATGTTTGAAATGTGGATTTGTGTACCAAGCTGCTGACACTTGTTTGCGCAGAACTAGACTTGTGTCAAGTCAATCAACTTGACCTTTTACAGAAATTCTTTTCAAATTGCACCATCAAAAAAAAAAAAAAACCGGAACATATATCCAGCAACATGTCTTCGCCATATGTTTTACATATGATTGTGCTGCTCAGTTTGAGTGCAGCTGTCTTCAACGCCGAGTCAATAACAGCGGAACACAATCACAAGGTGTGTAGGCATAACATACATATCATATCTGGCTACGGTCATAAATAATAAAACACAAAACTAATTTAAGAAACGTCAAATCTATCGGGAGCAAGTGCTGCCACATGCGGGCGGCAAGATACCCGATACTGCATTTGAAACTGATCGTTTGTTTCTAAATCGACTGCAAAAGGAGGGCATCTCGCTGCCGGATGGCATTGTGCCCGAGCAACGTAATCCACAGGTAATTGCATACCATGAATAATTATAGACATGGCTGGTCTAAAATGATTAATTTGCAGGTCTATCAATACTATAACAAGCCCATGCGCACCGTTTATCATATTGCACTAAGCTCGGATGGTCGTTATACTCCCCGGGAAGGTCGCTACCACTATCGACAGGTGCCGACTGTGGAAACGACATATCTGTATCCACAAGCGTTGGGTCGTCCGTATGTGTTGGTGCCGCCCAAGCATGCATTGCCCACATATCGCCAACTGCAGCTGTACAATCCGTTGCTCAATCAAGTGAAATTCCAGCCCAAGAAAAGTGAGTTCAGTATTCGCTGCACCTTACATTTCTGTATATTTGTGGCTATTGCAGTGCCCAATTTTCTGGATTTGACGCCCACAGTGGGCAAAAGTCATGCCTCCAGCTCATCAAAGGCACAGTCTTATCAAAATGTTAATCTTCTGCATGGCCCAGCGCTGCCGGCCTTTAAGAAGACCTCCGGCGGTAGCAAGACCTATGTGGATAGTTATGGCAAAACTCACGTAAGCTCAACAATTCGACCATGATAAATACAAGTTAAATGGTTATAATAAACATTGTTATTTGCAGCTCTTTAGTGAATTTGATGATTTGCTTAACAAGCTCGATTTGAATCCAGCCACACAAAAATTGTATTAGTTCATCTAAGTTAGAAATGCACATGTTTATTTTATAAGGTTTAAGTTTAAAACAAACTGTATACCATTTTCATGCTAAATGCACACTTTAGTTTAATAACAACGTAAAGCTTATCTTAATTACTTTTCATCATTATTATTACAGCCAATCATTTGATTAATTAATTTTTTATGATACTTAGTAATAAAAGTAAAGCTGCAACAAAGCAACACAATTTGTTAAGCGTAAAAATATGTTTGCTTACAAAATAAAGTGAATTGCATTTTGCTTTCCCATAAGAGTTAAGTGTAATATGCACATGCAATATCTACTTACATATGCATAAGATACTTACTTATACTTATCATCATTTTACTTACATTTCGTTTACAATGCAATGGGCCTGGAATAATTAGGCGGTCCGAAAATAGTTTGTTACATAGCTCTGGCAAATGCAAAAGCAAAAGCAAAAGCAAAAGCTTAGAAAAACAGCTTCCAATTGAAATCGAAAGTTGCTCAGCGCACGACGACGAAGCCGAGTGAAAAAAGCCGAAACTCAAACCACGCTTACCGTTAGACGTTAGTCGTTAATGGTACCCTTGAAAGCTTGGCTCAAGTGGATGCCGCGTTGGAAAACTGCATTTCAGTGCGATTTTTAAACTGAACGCAGACGGTTGAGCCAATTCCAAGCAAAAACACGATCCAAAAGTGAAAAAACAAAATATGATGTCGATGCAACTGACAATAATGGCAACGCTGCTGCTGGTGTTTGGAGCAACGCTAGGCATTGAAGTGCAGGTTAGTCAGACCAGATAATTGTTACAGCAATTTGGCATGGTCAGCAGCTTTTAATGAAGACATGATGAGCACTAATTAGTCTGAAAACGAATCCCGAGAGAAGTGCACACTTCCCGCCCAATTGATTTGAAGCTCGTGGTCGTTGACGACAAGAGCGAGTGCGCGACGTTCACTTTTGACCCAAAAATTGTAACATGCAATTGAGGCGCACACTAACACACACGTAAGCACACACATGTTTGTATGTACGTACACACACTCATGTTTAATTGTTTGCTAATAATGAGCGGACGGCACTTCGTTGGAGTCGGAGTCTGCGGAACCGGTTACCGCATGAGGCTTAGATTACGCAATTCGCAACATTTGATATACTTACTCACTATTGTAGAAATTTGGACATCTGTTTAATCCACCACAACCGGAGCATCATGAACGCAGACACGAAGACAAACAGGATCTGAATAAAATACCGGGAGTCCCAGGTGTTGATTATCCGATTTACCATGAAGTTCCGCACACGCAATTCAGTTGCCACAACGTGCCTGCAGTTCCGGGCATGTATGCCAATGTAGAGACAGGCTGTCAGGCCTATCACGTGTGCCACGACGGGCGCGAAGGACACCAGGGTGCATCATTCCTTTGCACGAACGGCACTGTATTTAATCAAAAGGAATTCGCCTGCGATTGGTGGTACAATGTGAAGTGCGAGGAAGCCATCAGTCTATACCAGTAAGTTAACAGAAATAAATGTAACCATTTAAATATTGTACAAAATTTACATACACACAGCTTGAACGCCGATCCAGAGCATAATCCCTACGTGCCCAAGAAGAAGCCTGAGCTGGAACACCATCAAGCTCACATTCCCCATGGCGCCGCTGGGTTTTTGATTCACGCATAAACAATATTTTAAATACATTTTCACTATTTAATCACTCACAAAATGTTCGCGGCAATAAACTTTATTTTTGTGGTTATCGATTAATCATCGCAGCACCGATACATGGACTATGAGTTTTAATATCGATGTCCGGTATCTTCCCTTACAACACTTAATTGCATTTTATTATTTGTTTTGGAGTAAAAATTTTCACACTTTATTTTTTTTAAATGGCCGCTCTACGTGATTCCAACGCACCCGGCTATAATATTGCCCGGGATCCCGGCTTAGATAAGAATCGTATTTTTATTGGAAACCTGCCTTCCTGTACACGTGAAGAGCTAGAAAGCATTTGTCATTCATATGGCAATGTTTTGGGATCGTGGATGCAAAAGAACTATGGCTTCGTGCAGTTCGAAAGTGAAGAAATAGCTAACAAATGTGCGGCTGCATTAAATAAGTCCACATTTAAGGGAAATTTGCTCGTAGTACGCAATGCCTCTATTAAGGCAAAGGCAGCCAATGCTGCTGCAAAGAAACTTAATGCAAATACCACTCAGAACGGCGTTCCAATGGCTGTCCAAGGGGGAATTGTTATGTCTGCCGCCGCTGCTGCTACCGTGGCGCCAATAAACGATTGTGAAATCATTGTGTTGAATCGCGAAAATACGTACGTACATTTGTATATTGATATAGCCATGCAGGCAGCTACTAATCTTTAATTACACCCACAGCAAATATGCTGAGTATATTGAGGATCGACTGCGAAAGGTTGGCCTGCGGGTGGATGTTCTCTTTCCCAATGAGGATGTCATGTTAGGGCAAGTGCTGAGCAACATTTCGGCGCGTGGTTGCCTCTACGCTGTGCTTGTTACGCCCCAGCACGAAGCATTAAACAGCATTACAGTGAACATTCTCTATGGTGTTCCGGCTGAGCATCGTAATATGCCATTGGAAGACGCAATCACACTAATTTCCACCGACTTTCGCTTAAAGAAATCACGCGAGGCAGTCACTACATCCCAGCTTCAGGCAAAGCAAGTCAACCCACATCCAGAAAACATGCAGCTCTTGATTGATATGCTGGCCGATAATCGTCAGCTGACTGGACTTCAGTATGAATGCATCATCAAATATCTGGAGGAGCAGCGGCAGCAGCAGCTCAAGGTGGAGTTGGGCGAATTCAATGCCTTGGCCAAGCTCCAGGCGCCCGATCCAGAAATTGAACTACAGAAGAAAATTCTTAATATTATGAATAAGCCAGCGGTGACAGATGTCAACTCAGAGCTTATGTATCCCACTTTTGATGATGCCAAGGCTGATAAGCGTCTTATTGAGATGTTGCAGGACCCTAGGGTCATGAAAGCGATCTCAAGCCTCTACAACTCGGAGCTAGTAGAAGCTGTCACTAAGTACTTGTAGAACATAACATTTTTATTATTTATAATCGGCAAATACATAAATAACTAAGGCCAGGACCGCTTGGCCTCATGTCCCTCATATTTGCGACGATACTTTAGACCAGTTACAAGCGTTGAACTTTTTGGGGAACGCGGTTTGACCATTGAATTTAGTGTCATTGTCCGGAGTGAAACGCAGATATTCATATTGAATGTGCAGGTTCTCTGGCAAATCAACGCCCTTAAGTGCATCTAGCGGTAAGGTGGTATCCACTACCTTCTCATAGAAAGAAATGACATCGGCGACGGTGGTCAACTCATGTATCTGCGAGTTTGGAATACTATGCTGCAGTTCCTCAGAGCACGCTGTCAGAAATTTGAACTTTTCTCCCAAGTCTGTTATTTTTCGTTGATCTCCGCCGTTCGCCATTTGCAACTTTGCAGCCACGGCACGAACTCGCTCTGCTGCATCGCTAGAGGGTGTGTATGGCTTATTTGGACGCAGAAAGCTGAAATCGCAGCGAATATTATAACTGCTAGAAAAAGGCAAGATCTGTATTTACCCTTTGGCAGCGATCGACTCCCCAACAGCTGCCAGTGTGTTAACCTTTGTCTGCTTGGAGGAAGCATAGCATTTTTGCAGTTGACCCACAAACTAAGAGTGATGTGTTCAATATTTAGTGGTCTTTAACTATGATATCGACATTTTTACTTACATTATTAGGCACAAGAATAAAACCTTTACGTAAATTCACCGCTGCCATTATTTAAGTGCTGAAAAATACTACTAAACAAGCGTTGCCACTATGTAATATATGCAGCCCTGCGCCGCTATCAATGTAATTTCGATTTATTCTTCACTCGATTGCTTATCATATCAACTTGACATGCAAAATTCGTAAAATATATAAAAAATGCCCACAACATGCTTTCTAAATATGCGTTCTAAATATAAATTACTTAGTGCTTTGCAATCAATTAGATAAATCACCAGCAGTCAAAATAGCGTTACTTACTAATCGAATGGTCTACGCACACATCATCGATATATCGATAGTTTAGCCATCGCTATCTGTCACTGCTCGTCTCTTTCTTTTTCCGGTCGCCGAAATGGTACGACGCAAGAAATATTAAAAGCCAAAAATTAATTTGTAAACATCTTAAATGTTTGTGCAAAATATTGATTCTTGTTTGAAAAACATGACTTAACGAAGGCCTACTTAACACTTGGTAATAATATTTTAATATTCTTGCAGGGTATTGATATCAATCACAAGTACGATCGTAAGGTTCGCAGAACCGAACCAAAATCCCAGGATGTGTACCTGCGCTTGCTTGTCAAGGTGAATAATTCGAAACTTAACACAATGTGAGAAGTGTTGGTAACATATTCTTCTTAATTGATTTTGCAGTTGTACCGTTTCCTGCAACGTCGCACCAACAAGAAGTTCAATCGCATCGTTCTGAAACGCTTGTTTATGAGCAAAACCAATCGGCCACCAATGTCGCTGCAGCGTATCGCTAGGTTCTTCAAGGCCGCCAATCAGCCCGAGTCAACTGTTGTCGTTGTTGGCACCGTCACTGACGATGCCCGCCTCCTGGTTGTGCCTAAGCTCTCCCTGTGCGCACTCCATGTCACCCAGACGGCTCGCGAGCGCATCTTGAAGGCTGGCGGTGAGGTCCTTACCTTCGATCAGTTGGCTCTGCGTGCGCCCACCGGTAAGAGCACCCTGTTGCTCCAGGGCAGACGTACCGCTCGCACCGCCTGCAAGCACTTCGGCAAGGCTCCTGGTGTGCCCCACTCGCACACACGCCCCTATGTCCGATCCAAGGGACGCAAATTCGAGCGTGCTCGTGGTCGTCGCTCAAGCTGTGGTTACAAGAAGTAAACAACAACTTGTGGAAACGGTAGACGTCGCTTTTTGTTTAAGATTTTGATTTGTCAATCGAGGGAAGTATAAAGTGGAGCCCTCTTGTGGCAATAAAGAACTTTTATTTCAAAAAGTGAAACATTTCTATGTACAATAATATAACCCGCAGTCCTATCTAGTGCAAGTGTGTGCTCCAATAATTGATAATTGGCTGATCCTGTGGCTGTATGCCAAGCACCTTCTTCAGCTTTGCCTGAACGCTCCCGGACTTGGCATGATTGAGGCAAACAACTTTGCTGTGAACGATAAATTAAATATTAACAGAGATCTTACGCTTGGATTTCACTCGCACGTACTTTTTCCACTCTTCGATTAGCACCTTGGTCTGCTTGTTGAGCACCAGCTCCGTGAACGTCTTTTCGTCGACTGCCTGAACGGCTTTCAAAAGCTTTACCATGAGATCTGGACCTGTTAGGCAGAGGAAGCTAATTATTTTTCTTATTTCCCGTTATAGTGTAAACATACTTTTCCTAGGCAGTTCGCCGGGCCACTTGACGGAGACGATATCGTTGCCATTCACATGCTTGTCCAGGAAATCAATGCGAAAGACGGAACTGCTCGCAATGGGCACAGCAATGTCATTGGAGACCGATATAATCTTGTACTCCGAACTAATGGAGTGCTGATGCTGTGCATCAATACGCATGAGATTATGCATGGGCTCGGGCAGTAATTTCTTCAGGCACACCATGAAACGGAACGTACGCTCCGGGGCGCCACGTACAATGATCTTAACGCCGGTTAGGGCACAATAACAAACAGTGGCAAAGTCCTCCTTGCGGACGACCGTTTTAATGTGGCGTAGCGAAAAGAACTCATCCTGCTCCGGATCATCGATCGTTTCCTCATACATCTGTATCATTGGCAACGTGGAGCTGTTGTACGTTAAGCGCTGTGCCGGCGGCCGAGTGCTGCTCTGTGGTGGAAGCCAAGGCAGATTACCAAATGTGACATGCTCGGTGAGGAATCGCGATCCGGCCAACAGTATCCAAGCGAAATGTGAATGCAATTGTGCAAACACATGCTCCTCGCCCGTCAACTCCAACAGGGATCTTGGAGTCGGCATTAGAAACTGTGCGCCGGATAAACGCCTTTGTCGTGCCGAATAGTTCATCTCCTCGGCTGCCTTGGTGCGAAAAGCACCTGCCTGCAGCTCCGTCGAGATTTTCCTCAAATGCTCTGCCAGAAAGGGTTTGGTGTTCAGCAAAAAATACTTATCTTTCATTAAAACTATTATTGAAAAGAGCTGATAGTAGCCGCGGGCCTGTAAGTCGCTGACGCGAAACGTGTGACTGAGAATGTGGCCACGGGCGGAGTCGCCAAAGAATACGAAGCCACCGTCGCCGTCCTTTGCATTGGTGTTGATTTCACAGCTAAGGCTGCGAACAGCGGCCTGCTTCACAAGATTTGCCACTTCTGGCAGGACGGCCACCTTGGTGCTGACAAACGAGGCTCCACTTTCCGTGTCCTTACTATATATTGCACTGTTGTTGTTGCGCCCCAGCGTGTAGTTGCAGGCGGAGCATGTTTTCTGGCCTTGCTGTTGCTGCTGCTCCACATTTACATGGTCTTCGATTTTTGTGTCTCGCAGCGTCTGTGTGCAGAATATGGCACAAGGACCATGCGCTTCGCAGAAGTGGCATAGCGCTATTACGGCGTTCATCAATCAGATGTATTGGTACAAATCACTTTCTGTTTACAGCAATGTAACAATGTCAGTTTTCGCAGGCACGCGCTTGTTATTTATTATTATTTGTTGCAGTGTGACCGTGCGCAGCAAACGCGTAAATTCCCTCAGAAATCGTAAAATATAGCCAAATTACTGTCACAACTTCTTATCGATAAAATGTAAACAAAGCAAACGCATAAGGAATTTCGCCCACCAACATTTTCAAAGTAATGATTTTAATTATATTTACTTTAATGATTTTCTTTTATGAATATTTTATCACATAAGAGCCCACATCAATGCATCGTTTCATTTATAAATGGCACAATCGAGCAAAACATAATTGGAGCTCATAAGATCGTTGTAAGTTTTAAATTAACATTACCTAAAAAAAATCACTGGATAACCCTAAAGCTATACAAATGTATACTTAATAAAAGCGAATGAAAATAATTCCTTAAAGCAAATGCTGTACTATGTAAACTGTACATACTCAATCTTCATATAATTAAGTAATAATATGCTTAAATCAATGTCTGCTTAAAACTATGTGTATTACAAAATATTGCTTTTAAAAATCTTACATACTTTTATCATTGCTTGTCACTAAATACCATAGTAAGTATTTTATCTCTCTGTAATATTTTTGATAGGATTTTTTAAATCATATCTTAAACATGATCAATCTTTAGTTCATCGAGGTTAGCTCCCTCGGAGGTCGCCTTTTGAGCATAGTACCCATCGTAGGAGCTTTGTGCCTTCTCGATCTCCTGCTGTTGTTGCAGCTTCTGCAGCTGCTCGTGGGCCGCCTCCTGGATCTTGCGACGCTCCATGTCCGCCCTGCGCTTCACCTCGTTCTCTTCAAACTGTTGAGCCTGCAATTCTGCCGAAGCCGCTGCACGCTCAGCGGCAGCCTCCTGGTACTCGTCATACGAGTGCAAGTTCTTGTCCGTTGCCTCGATCTTGTGCAGTGACGAGAGCTGCTCTTTGGCAGCCTCTGCAATCTCTTTGCGTTTCGCCTCGGCCTTGCGCCTAGCCTCGCGTTTTGTGCGCTCCTGCTCCTCCAGTTCCTCGCGCGCCGCATAGAACTTGGATGATATAACTGGCGGGCGATTCTCGTGCGTTCGCTGATGACGCTTCAGTGCCGTCTCCTGTCGGAAATGGGTACCACATGTCTTGCACTCAAACGGCTTCTCGCCCGTGTGTATCCATTCATGATGGCGCAGTGTCTGCGCTTTGGCAAATCGCTTGGGACAAAAGCGGCAGGCAAAATCTTTTACCTTTTCGTGGATGATCTTGTAGTGGCGCTTCATATTACCAATATTGTTGAAGCCCTGCCCGCAGCCGGGACAAATGTGCTTGCCCTCCTTCTTCGTAAAGTTAGCCTGCGGCGACCAGGACGGCACGGACACTGAAGGTATCGGATTGACAGAGGTGCCAGCCAGCTGGGCTATGTCTACACGTTGCACACGCCGCGGATCTCTAGGTATTGTTGCCACCGATTCGGCGCACACTTTAAGCAGCTCATCGGCAGCATTTTGGGAAATGATAACATCAACAGCATCTGTGGTCGCAGTTGCTCCAACAGCTGCAGTGTCTGGCCCAACATCTCCAATTGACTCGCCAGTGCCCGGTGCACCCTCGCCAAGCTCCACCTGGCGCTGACGATACGTCTCAATGGCGCGCAGGACACGCTTTTCATGAGTCTTCAAATGCTTGGTGAGGCTCTTCGGATACAGGAATTTCTTGCCGCAGACCTTGCACTCACAGCGCTTCTCACCAGTGTGCGTCATCTCGTGAATCTTGCAGGCGTGCGACTTTCCAAAGGTCTTGCCGCAGTATTGGCACGCATAGTTCTTGATCTTCTCGTGCACAATCTTGATGTGGTTCGCCAGACTCTGCTTGTTGTGGGAGGCGTGCTCGCATATATGGCACTTAAACTTTTTCTCCTGTGTGTGCGTCAGGATGTGTGTGTTCCACTCCTGCCGCGTCGTTTTGCCCACACCACAATACGGGCACACATAGTTCTTGATGCCCGCGTGCCGCATTAGATGATCCTTGAGCGCGCTGTTTATCACGAACCGTTTGCCGCATATGTTGCATGGGAATGGCAGCTCCTTGCCATCGTGCTTGTACATGTGCTTCTTCAGCGCCATGGGACAGCGGAACACCTTCTCGCACTCTGTGCAGGGATAATCCCTTGGCGGTGCCGCAGCCTTTGAGATGTTGTGGGCTTTTTTCATATGGAAGGTGAGCAGGCGTATGCGAGGAAATGTCTTGCCGCATCCTTCCACGCTGCACGCATGCACTTCAGACAGTTCCGTATGCGCATGATCCACATGCAGCCGCAATCCACCGGCCGTTGTGAAGCCCTTGCGACATGAGTCAACTTTGCACTGGAAGGGCAGCAGATCGTTGTGGTGCTTCATATGCTCCTCGTAGCGAATCGCCTTCTTGAACTTCTGATGGCAAATGTGGCAGTCAATGATGCGATGCAAGTGCCGTTCAGCAGCCGGAATTCGCTTGCGTTTTAGCCTTGTTTTGGATCCGTCCTCTTCCGAAGCTGAACTAAACTCGTCCTCAAGCTCATCAAACGCGCAATCTTTTTTGGCACTTTTTTTGCTTCCTGCTATTCTTGGATTGCCTCGTATACGTTGCGCCAGGGGCGTGTCATCATTGCCGTCACTACTGTTGGGCTCAAAGTCCATGTCATCGTGTTCGTTGTCGTTTTCGTTGCTGCTTTCAATTGAGGACTCTTCGCCAAACATTTGGATAATGCCCGACTGGTCTTCAACATCCTGCTTTACTTCTTTTTCAACCTCCTCGGCTTCTTTGTCAACGTGTTCCAGCATTTTGAACACATCCTCCTCATTTTCAATTATCTCCATCTTGTGATTCAGCAGCGGATCATAGTTAATTCGATCCTCCTCCTCGCCAACCAATTCGCCATCCTGTGTCGTTGCAACATGCAGCATGTCAAAGTTGTCAATGTGTTGGTTGGTCGGTGCGACTTTTAATGTCAACATATTTTTAGAGACCATCTCCTGGAACCTCTGAACTGAGTCTACACACAATCTTTGAAAGTCATGCAAGTCGTTTAGCCGGGTATAGCAGTGAGCGCACAGATGCATTGGGAAACCGTCGTGCTGCTCCACGGAAAGAGAAGAGCACACACAAAGTTTCTTGGCCAGGCCCGGGACCAGGAATAGGTCGTATGTCGGACCGTTTTGCAAATGGTTTAAGCAGATGCGACACATTGTGTGTATGGAGTATCCACTCCCCTCGCTCATTTTTACTGTGTTGTGATTTTTTACGCTGTTCAGAAAAAATAACGCGTCTGATAAAAGAATTTGTGGATGTCGTTGCTGTTTTCTGTTAACTTAACATCTTGTGGGAATGTTATTAACAGAGCAAGTTGTTAAGCGATATCAATTAGCAGTTGACCAATATTCTGCAGATTTATAGTTTAACAGGTGTGAAAATGTATTATTGAATTGCTTATTTATCAAATATAAACCTATACTCATTACATACAAATGAACAAATGCAAAAATCCCCACAGTTTAATAATCGGTATATACATATAAAATTATATCGATATTTTTACTTTGGTTGCTGAGTGTCAATATGTTAGGTGATTCTGTTTATGTATATATGTATGTACATATATACATAAATATAAAATTAAAAAAAAAACATATATCATAATAATAATACAAACCAATACTTATAATGTTTACCTTTCTTTGAAATCTCTGTCTTCGAATGTTTTAAGCATCTCCACACAGATTTTATATGAACTTTTAAAAATATTTTGAACTGAAATTGAATTTTGAATTGAAAAGAATATCTTCTTATTTATATACGAGTATGTATATTTGCTTAAACAATAATCATAATAATCATGCTGTCATTATAATGGTGATTAACTTGATAACTTGAAAGATTTCAAAGTTTCGCTCTAGTGGATCGGGTGCAAATTCTTGAAATTAACTCCACAGCTTGCGTAAGGGATGATAGTGTATGTATCCATGGGAAAACTCAACTCCGCAGTACACCAGGATGTTTCGACTCAATCAATCATCCATTGTGAAGGCAAGCCAGATTTTTGTCCTTCTCCGAAGATAGAATTAATATTCGTTAATCTACTGAATGTTAAAATAGTATTAAGTAATCTTATTGCTAGGCAGAATATGCAGCTTCTGGTTAGGTTTGTAATATAACTCGTACTTTGTAATTAATGGTTTAATACACATATTTAAAATGGTTAGGCGGATAAAGGTATACATTTGAAGCCATTCGAAGGATTCGCATAGTTCATTAGGTTTCTTAAATCGACTGGCACAGCTGTAAGATGCATAACTAACATATTAAATTGCTCAAACTTACTAGAATCTGATTCTCACCGATTCGATTTACACATGATCTAATTTAAGAGCATCCAAGCTAGTGCCCTCGGCCTCCACTTTTTGTCCATAGAAGGTATCGTAGGAGCCCTTCTCATTCTGCACCTGCTTCTGAAGTCTATTGAGCTGCTCGCAGGCGGCCTCTTGGATCTTGCGAGTCTCCTCCTCCGTCTTGCGCTTCATCTCAGCTTCCTCTTCCTGTTGTGCTTGCAATGCAGCAGTTGCTGCGGCACGTTCCGCAGCGGGATCCTGATATTCATCAAAAATCTTTGGTTGCTTTTTGTTAAGCTCAACCTTTAATCCCTTTGCTTTGCTAACAGAAGGTTTTGGCGGTTTTTTCTCCTTAGGCGGCTTCGGGGGCTTGTCATGTACTTTCAAATGCGTCTTCAAAACTTGCTCCTGGCGGAAATGCTTGTTGCAAATCTTGCACTCGAACGGCTTCTCTCCAGTATGTATATATTCATGATTGCGTAGGTACTGCGCTTTGGCAAAGCGCTTAGGACAATATCGACAGGCAAAGTCCTTTACCTTCTCGTGTATTATCTTGTAGTGAAGCTTCATGTTGCCAATGTGATTAAAGCCACGTCCACATCCTGGACAAATATGCTGTCCCTCCTTCTTTGTAAAGTTCACTTGTGGCGACCATGATGGCACCGATACCGAAGATATTGGATTGACAGAGGTGCCCGCCAGCTGTGAAATATCCACACGCTCAACTCGATGAGAACTCTTCGGCTTGGGAGGAACAATTGGCACAGGCTTTACGTCTACTGTCTCAGTCACCTCCTGGCTAGTATTCTGTGTGTTTTGTGTGTTTCCATCCTCCTGAGGTTTAACGATGGTTGCAGGCGGTACTAGTTCACGCTTCTCATGGATCTGCAAATGCTTGGTCAATCTCTTCTCGAATAGGAAAATCTTGCCACAAATCTTGCACTCGCAACAGTTTTCGCCAGTGTGAAGCCTCTCGTGGATCTTACAGGCATGCGATTTGCCAAAGGTTTTGCCGCAATATTGACAAGCAAAGTTCTTAATCTTCATGTGCACCACTTTGACGTGATTGGACAAAGCCTGTTTGTTGTGGGAAGCATGATCGCACTGGCGGCACTGGAATTGCTTTTCCTTGGTGTGGGTCAATATGTGCTTGTTCCACTCCTGTCGAGTAGTTTTTCCGACGCCGCAGTAGGGACACACATGATTCTTGACACCAGCATGGCGCAAAAGATGGTCTCTAAGCACACTGTGGATGTGGAATCGTTTGCCACAGATCTCGCACGCAAAGGGCAGTTCCTCGCCAGTGTGCTTATACATGTGTTTCTTGAGCGCTGTTGGACAACGGAATACCTTTTCACATTCCGTGCAAGGATGGTTTCGGGTGTCAGCCTTGGCCACTTTGTGCACCTTTTTCATATGGAACGTGAGCAGGACAGATCGGGGGAAGGTTTTGTCACATCCCTCAAAGGTGCAGGCATGAACTTCAGAGAATTCCGAATGGGCGTGGTCCATGTGAAGGCGCAGACCACCAGCAGTAGTAAAACCCTTCTTACAGGTCTCTATAGTGCATTGGAATGGCAAAAGATCGTTGTGATGTTTCATGTGCTCCTCGTAGCGAATTGCCTTCTTGAATTTCTGGTGGCATATGTGACAATCGATGAGGCGATGCAAGTGTCTCTCAGCTGCAGGGATGCGTTTGCGTTTTGGTTTTGTTCTGGGCTTCTCATCTTCGTCGTCATCATCATCATCGGTGTCATCAGATTCAGAGCTTGAGGAATCATCTTCATAATCATCCGCAGCTTTCTTTTTAGCCTTTGTTTTTGTAGCTCTAGTGCTTCGTAAACGGGACAAGGGCTTGACATCGTCAGATTCAGAGCTATTCGCTTCAAGGTCATCATCATAATTTTCGGCTTCACTGTCACTGGACGAATCCTTATCATTGTCTACCTCCTCGGTTTCTTTGTCGACATCTTCAAGCATTTTAAAGACTTCCTCCTCGTTTTCAATTAACTCAATTTTTGTATTTAGAAGCGGATCAAAGTTGATGCGATCCTCTTCCATATCACCACCATCGTGCGGTGGAAGATGCACAATGTCGACATTGTCAATTTGATTAATATCAGCAATTACGGGTACGAAATAATTGCTGGCAACCATTTCTTGAAATTTTTGAACAGAGTCCACACATAGCTTCTGAAAATCGTGCAAGTCGTCAAGCTTTGCGTAGCAATTGGTGCAAAGGTTTTTCGGGAAGCCATCGTGTTGTTCCACTGAGAGTGAAGTGCACACACACAGTTTTTTGGCCAGACCCGGGACCATAAACAGGTCGTAGGCAGCATCATTCTGTAAGTGGTTTAAGCAGACTCGACATATTGAGTGAATGGAGTAATCACTCCCCTCATTCATTTTGCTTCTTTCTTATTATTGAGGTAAATTTGTGACTTTAGAAAAATTTCCAGCGCTGCCCGATGAGAAAAACTATGTATACGCGTCCATAAAAGGAACGACTAATCTGTGTATCGGTTACTATTACGAGTAGTCGTAAATACTCGTTACTTTTGCGATACATGAATTATTTCGATAGTTTATAAGCTCCTTAATGAACAAATACTATAATACATTAAATTAAAATCTTATTAAAAAATTTATTTTATTATTTCATTAATATTAACTTGGTTTTATTCGTTTTAGTTAGTTGTCTTCAGTAAAAAATACAAATAATTATTTGGAAAGAACAAATTAGAAAATATTCGTAAATGGAAATAAGTGCATGTATAAAGTGCAAATAATTTTTCAATACTATCGAATTTTCTCATTTAGTAATTTAGTCCCTTAGCGCTGGATCTAACTTGAGGTCATCCACGGTGACACCGGTTTCGAACCTTTTTACTTGAAAGCTGTTCATAGATATCTTATCGATAAGCTGTTCCTTTTGCAGCATCTGAAGTTGCTCACATGCAGCCTCTTGAATCTTTCGAGTTGCTTCTTCAGCCTTGCGCTTCGCCTCATTCTCCTCCTGCTGTTGGGCAAGCAACGCAGCAGTAGCAGCAGCTTGTTCTGCAGCAGGATCTTGGTACTCATCAAAATTGATTAGTACGTGTTTTTTGTTAAGCTTGACGTGTGGACCCGTTGGCTTCATTACAGGAGGCTTAGGGGGTTTTGGCTCCCTTGGAGGCTTAGCATTCTCGTGCACTCTTTTTAAATGATTCTTCATTATTGACTCCTGACGGTAATGTTTGCCGCAAACCTTGCACTCGAATGGCTTCTCTCCAGTGTGAATAAATTCGTGATGCTTCAAGATTTGTGCCTTTGAAAAACGCTTGGGACAGAAGCGACATGCGAAATCCTTTACCTTCTCGTGTATTATCTTATAGTGAAGCTTCATGTTGCCAATGTGATTAAAGCCACGTCCACATCCTGGACAAATATGCTGTCCCTCCTTTTTGGTAAAGTTGACTTGTGGCGACCAAGACGGCACCGATACCGAAGATATTGGATTGACAGCGGTGCCCGCCAGCTGCGATATATCCACACGTTCAACTCGATTTGTCTTCGGCTTGATTTCTGGAACAGTTTTTTCGTCTATCGGGCTTTGGACATTGATCTGGCTGCTATGCGCGATTTCATCTTCCTGCTGTTTAGCGACAGTAGCAGAAGCAGATGCAGATGCAGACCGTGCCTTATCTCGCTTCTCATGGGTCTTTAAGTGTTGGATCAATCTCTTCTCGAAAAGAAACACCTTGCCACAGATCTTGCACTTGCTGCAATTCTCACCAGTGTGCAGCCTTTCGTGCACCTTGCAGGCGTATGACTTTCCGAACGTTTTGCCGCAATACTGACAGGCAAAATCCTTAATCTTCATGTGCACCACCTTGACATGATTGGCCAGAGCCTGTTTGTTGTGGGAAGCATGATCGCACTGGCGACACTGGAATTGCTTTTCCTTGGTGTGGGTCAATATGTGCTTGTTCCACTCCTGTCGAGTAGTTTTTCCGACGCCGCAGTAGGGACACACATAGTTTTTGACTCCAGCGTGGCGCAGAAGATGATCTCTCAGATCGCTGTTGATGTGAAACCGTTTATTACAGATGTTACAGCAAATTGGCTTCTCCGCGCCCGTGTGCTTGTACATGTGTTTTTTAAGCGCTGTGGAGCAACGGAACACTTTATCGCATTCCGTGCATGGATGATGTCGTGACGGCGCCTTAATTATGTTGTGCACCTTTCTCAAGTGGAACGTAAGTTGAACAGATCGGGGGAAGGTCTTGTCGCACCCCTCGGCAGTGCAGGCGTGCACTTCAGAGAACTCGGTGTGGGCGTGGTCCATGTGAAGGCGCAGACCACTAGAAGTAGTAAAACCCTTCTTGCAGGCTTCTACACTACATTGGAATGGCAATTGATCGTTGTGCTGCAGCATGTGTTCCTCGTAGAGTTTAGTGGTCTTGAGCTTTTCATTACAAATGTGACAATCGACGAGTCCATCTGGGGGTGCCACAGGGGCTTGGACGCGTTTTCGTTTTGGCCTTCTTTTGGGCTTAACTTTGTCAATTGCATTGACGTCGTCGGGCCATTCAAAACTCGAGGAATCATCTTTATTGTCGTCTGCAGTATTATCTTTCGGCTTCGTCCTCGACGCTCTGGTAGAACTTCGCAAGCGGGACAAGGGAAGGGCGTCATCAGAGTCGCTGCTGTCTGCCTTAAAGTCCACATCAGCATTGCAATCGTCATTGTCAAAGTCGTTTTCATTGTCGCTTTCACTGGATGTCTTATCATCTTCTGCCTCAGCTTCTTTCTCAGCCTTCTCTGCTTCCTTATCCACATCGTCTAGCATTTTGAATACATCCTCCTCAGTTTCCACTACCTCTATTTTGGTATTCAGAAGCGGGTCAAAGTTGATGTTATCGTCTTCCATTTCTCCATCGTTTGGCGCGTCATGCGGCATGTCAACATTGTCAATATTACCAATAACGGGTACGAAATAATTGCTAGCAACCATATCGTGAAACTTTTGAACAGAATCCAAACATAGCTGCTGAAATCCGTGCACGTCGTTGAGCTTGGTGTAGCAATTGGTGCAAAGGTTTTTCGGGAAGCCATCGTGCTTTTCTACAGAGAGTGAGGTGCACACACAGAGTTTTTTGGCCAGACCTGGGACCAAATAGAGGTCGTATGCAGGATCATTTTTTAAGTTATTTAAACAGATTCGGCATATTGAGTGAATAGAGTATTCACTCCCTTCATCCATTTTGCTTCGGTTTTAGTATTTCCGTAAATTTGTGACTTTATAAAAACTTTCAGCGATGCCCAATGAGAAAATCTATGTATACGCGTTCATTAAAGGAACGACTAAAATTGAGTATCGGTTACTTATTGGCTTTGTCACGAGTACGCGTTACTTCTGCAAATAATGCAGCCTTAAGATTTAAAAAAATATTTTTTATATTTATTATTTAGTAAAACTAAATATTTTTTTAATTTTAAAAATTTTTCGAAAATCATAGAACAATTAATTAATTAAAAAATTAAAATAAACTAAATGAGCAAAATATGCACTGTGTTTTCAATTTATTTTTTAAAAAAATAAAAGTTCACTAATTATAAATAAATAGAACAAAATATAAAGTCTAAAATATTACAGTTATTTATCACCAAAACATTTAAAAATTATCTAGCTATACTCCTCTCTGACCTTTTAACTTGAAAGCTATCATAGGATATTTTTTCGATAAGCTGTTCCTTCTGCAGTTTCTGCAGCTGCTCGCATGCGGCCTCTTGAATCGTTCGAGCCTTATCTTCCGCCTTTCGCTTGGCCTCACTCTCCTCAAGCTGCTGAGCCAGCAATTCTGCGGTAGCAGCAGCCCGTTCTGCAGCTGGGTCGTTGTACTGTTCATAGTTTTTTGGTGGACGCTTGTTCAGTTCGGTTTTTTGCATTTGATGCTCTTTTAGCTTAGGCGGGCCCTTTGGAGCTTTTGGCGGTCTGTTGTGTGAAATCATATGCTTCCTCAACGATGATCCATGGCTAAAATGCTTATCGCATATTTTGCAGCCGTAGGGCCTCTCGCCCGTATGTGTATATTCATGATGACGAAGATATTGGGCTTTGCCAAAGCGTTTAGGGCAAAAGCGACACGCATAATCCTTAATCTTTTCGTGTATGACCTTATAGTGCAGTTTCATATTCCCAATGTGATTGAAGCCACGTCCACATCCTGGACAAATGTGCTGGCCCTCTTTCTTTGTAAAGTTCACTTGTGGCGACCATGAAGGCACCGATACCGAAGATATTGGATTGACAGAGGTGCCCGCCAGCTGTGAAATATCCACACGCTCAACTCGATGAGAACTCTTCGGCTTGGGAGGAACAATTGGCACAGGCTTTACGTCTACTGTCTCAGTCACCTCCTGGCTAGTATTCTGTGTGTTTTGTGTACTTCCATCTTCCTGAGGTTTAACGATGGTTGCAGGCGGTACTAATTCACGCTTCTCATGGATCTGCAGATGCTTGGTCAATCTCTTCTCGAATAGGAAAATCTTGCCACAAATCTTGCACTCGCAACAGTTTTCGCCAGTGTGAAGCCTTTCGTGGATTTTACAGGCATGCGATTTCCCAAAGGTTTTGCCGCAATATTGACAAGCAAAGTTCTTGATCTTCATGTGCACCACCTTGACATGATTGGCCAGAGCCTGTTTGTTGTGCGAAGCATGATCGCACTGGCGGCACTGGAATTGCTTCTCCTTGGTGTGGGTCAATATGTGCTTGTTCCACTCCTGTCGAGTAGTTTTACCGACGCCGCAGTAGGGACACACATGATTCTTGACACCAGCATGACGCAAAAGATGGTCTCTAAGCTCACTGTTAATGTGAAAGCGTTTGTTGCAGATGTTACAGGAAATCGGCAGCTCCTCTCCAGTGTGTTTGTACATGTGTTTTTTAAGAGCTGTTGGACAACGAAAGACCTTCTTGCACTCCGTGCAAGGATGATCACGGTTCTCCGGCTTTGCAATGTTGTGGACCTTTTTTAGGTGATGTGTGAGCATTCGAGTGCGAGGAAATGCCTTGTCACATCCTTCCACAGTACAGGTGTGCAGTTCGCAGAGCTCCAAATGCGAGTGGTCAATGTGATGTCGCAAACCGGCGCCAGTAGTGAATCCCTTTTTACAAGTTTCAACAGTGCACTGGAATGGGAGTAAATCGTTGTGATGCTTCATGTGTTCCTCATAGCGAATCGTCTTCTTGAATTTTTCATGGCATATGTGACAATCTATTAGATGACGCAGCTCACGGTCAGCGGGCGGGATCCGCTTTCGCTTTGGTTTTGTCGTAGATTTTGCCTCGGAATCAACATTCGATTCAGAGCTTGAGCTACAGTCATCCGCAGCTTTCTTTCTGTGCTTTGTTAGATTTCTTAATCGGGAGAGAGGCAATGCATCGTCAGAGTCGCTGCTATTCCCTTCAGATTGTAAATCAATAAAATTGCTGTTATTTTTGCTTTTCCTGGAGGAGTCCCTTACCATCTGTTCCTGCTCCACTTCTTTGTCAACGTCTTCTAGCATTTTAAATACAACTTCCTCATTTTCAATTATCTCAATTTTTGTATTTAGAAGTGGATCGAAACTAATGTTCTCATCTTCCTCGACATTTAGCACATTAAAGCCGTCATTCTGGGTTGTAAAGTAATTACTAGATAGCAAACCCTCTAGCTTTTTCACAGAATCCACGCATTGTTTCCGAAAATCATGAAAATCGTTTAATCTGGTATAGCAATTGGGGCAAAGGTTTTGCGGAAACCCATCCTGTTTTTCCACTAAGATTGAAGTGCACGTACACAGTTTCTTGGCAAGTTCAGGAACTTCAAACAAATCGTAGGCTGCAGAGTTTTCTAAGTTTGTCAAACAAGTTCGACATACTGCATGTATGGAGATTTGCTTCTCCTCACGCATTTTGCGTCTGCAGTTTATCCACAAGTTTCTGTGGATTGTTATTGTTTTCTTGGAGAAAACTGGACTCTTGAAGTAGTATCCGATATCCGTTACAAATGTGGATACTTTTTACATGGCTACCTTTAACAAATATATGGGTTACTTTACTTATTGGTACTCTTTCTACCTTCAGTTCACATCCCTAAGAAGCCAGTATCTGATGATGTTATCGATAAAATTTAAACACTGCTGAAATGCGCTGGGCAAATTGTGCATCAACAAATAACAAAAAAAATGGACGCACCGTCAGTTGTTATTTGTGAATTGGCAGATGAATATTTGGAAAACACAGAAGATGTTGATCGGGACTTACTTTTCCAGCATGGAAAAAAACAATGGAAAATTAAGACATCTCTGTCTGCCCATGCAAAAACTCTGGTCAAGATTTTAGAAACATGTAAGTGCTTTAGTTTTGACAATGCAATTTAACCAAGCAAACGAAAACTATTAACAGATGAAAAAGCGCGTAGCAGAAAGCTTGCTTTTAAAGCACTTCAAACCCTGAATGGACATGCAACACTCGTTCTCTATCAGACGGAAAACGCCTGTGCTCATACTGCAAATCCATTGGACATGGAACTTGCTGCTGAGATATTGCCAATTCTGTTTTCTGATTACACACCCACTTTAGAATTTGAGGTTGAGAAGGAACAACATCAGCGTCAGCGCGAGCTAAAGAGCTATATAACTACGCAGCTTTACAATGCATTGTACTGCAAGCATCTGGAGAAGCAAAATGATAATGATAAACAGTCTTTGTCTCTATCCTTGCCGGCGTCTTTTAAATCGCAGCTAAGAAAATATCAGGAGCTTACTGTTACCTGGATGCTCAATCGTGAGCGCCTCTCAAATGAATTATCTGCCAATTACACTGTACTCAAAACTGCCGATGGCCAGCATCAAGTTTTTAAGCACAAATACTGTCTGCAATTTTATCCACACGAGAGCACACTGCCCCGGATCCTGTTACCGCCGGGCGGAATTCTGGCCGACGAGATGGGATTAGGCAAGACTGTCGAGCTGCTGGCTACGCTGCTTCTTCATTCCAAAACCAATATAGACAACAATTACTGGCACAACTTGTTGGAAAGCCTGGAGGATAATGTGCCACTCAAGCTGAGGCGTTTGCAGCACAAAGTCCATTGCATATGTCTTCAGAAAACAAAGTCAACAACGAAGATTCAATGTACGCGTTGTCGACTATGGCAGCACCAAACTTGCATTCAGGATAGCTCCGATGTTTATATGTGTCCCAACTGCTGGACAGAAATGTTTGAAAGCTGTTCCCAGCCAGTTGAATCGGGCGCAACCATTATTGTATCGCCCAATGCCATCAAGGCGCAATGGTTCCAAGAAATCGGCAAGCACATCAACTCATCACTAAAGGTGCTGCTCTATCCGGGCTTGCATACAGGGGTGTGGTATAGCCCAATGGAGTTGGCACAGTACGACATTGTGCTGACCGATTACGGAGTTTTAACCCGCGAAATTCATCATACAGCGAGTTTCTCAACGAATCGTAAAATGCGATACGAGCAGCGTTACATGCGGCCCAATTCACCGCTTTTGATGGTCAATTGGTGGCGAGCCTGTCTGGACGAGGCCCAAATGGTCGAGAATGGCACAACCCAGGCGGCAAAAATGGTGCGGCAAATGCCTGCAATCAATCGCTGGGCGGTCACTGGCACACCTATACAGCGTACCATTGATGACTTGGCACCGCTTTTAGAATTTGTTGGTTTCACAGCGGCTTGTCAACCGTGGGATGCGTGGCAAACGGTAACCACTTCATTTCTGCTCAATCACAAGCCTGAACCGTTACTGGAGCTTTTGCAGCATTGCATGTGGCGCACATGTAAGTCCAAAGTGGAGCATGAGCTAGGCATACCGCCACAGACGGAGCAAGTGCATCGATTAAAGCTGAGCAATGTTGAGTCTCTGTATTACCGCGAGGAGCATGTTAAATGCACTCAACTATTTTTGACTGCCATTGCCAAACACACAAAATACAACCCGATTAATAACACCGCCTGTATGGCATCGATTTCACCGAAACTGTTAAGGATTATTCTGGCGCCGTTTCTGTGCATTCGGAAAACGTGCTCCATTCCTGTTGTGCTAAACAAAAATGAGACTGTCACAAATTATTTGAATCCACAGGATCTATTGGTACATCTAAAAACCAACAATGAAATGCAGTGCAAGCGTGAGCTTCGTACTTGGGCATCATCCTACAATGGCATGGGTGCTATACATTGTATCCGGCAAAACTATAGTCAGGCAATTCGTTTCTATAAGCTGACACTGAAACTCGCCCAGGACTATAATGAGAAGAACATATCGTAAGTATCAAAACTTTATGTTCTTTACCTTCGTTTTAATTAAATGTTTATACAACTTTCAGCGTGGACAGTTTGCTCCAAATACATGCCTTGCATAACTTGATGCAGGCTTCTGAATTGGCACCAGCGACGGAACAGTTACCGAAACTAGAACTCTCCACTTATCGTCAAAAATTAAACACTCTAGAATGCAAATTTTTAGAGGACAAGACAAACGTCCTGCAGACGGCTCAAACGGCCTATGAATCAAAGATGAATGATCTAAATAATCTAGAAAAACAATTTGGTTCCAGCACTGTGGCGGTTTTTGGCACTCTAATCAACACAAGTTGTTCACAGCACAATGCAATTTGGAAAAAAATTGGAGATGAGATTTTCAAGAACAATGTTTCTATAGAGAAGTTGCGTAATGCTGAAGTGAGCTCCATGTCGGGCATCCTTTACCTAATAAGTACCTGGCACGACAATTTGCAGGAGCTGCACAAACGTCTTATCAGCGAGTTTAAGTTCTTGAAACCCATTGTGCTTCAGGCATATGGATATGTGAAAAATGGACTTGGCTTAAGTAGGGAAGCGTTGAATTTTGTCAGAGATGTTTCCGATTGCCACTTAGCGTATATTTTGGTAAGTCGCTTACAAGTGCTTTATAATATTTTATTATCTCTTAACTGATATCGCTAAGCAGGACGACAACCAAGCTAATAAGCTGCCAAACACTAAAAACCCGATGACAAAAAGGCAATGTCGCTTGTGCAAAATTAAAGATATTATAAATCAATTTGAGTGTCTGCTGTTTGCCAAAGAGCTTAACAAAGAAGGCGCCATAACGGATGGTGTCGAGAGCCCGAGCCTCGAAATTATTGTTATAAGAGGTAAGGAAATGACAATTGTCTAATTTAGTTTTATGTTGCTTATTTCGATATATATATATATTTTTTGTAGCTGTCTTCGCATATGTGAACTCCAGAGACGAGTTTAGAGAGTGGAAAATAGAATGCAAAAATAAAATGGAGGTTTTGGAAAGCATGCAAAGCTTAGTTAAACTACAAATAAAGTACTGGATTGAGGTGGAATATGTGATCAAAGCGTTTGATGAGCTTGACATGTGTAAGATGCGCATATTGCTTACTGACAACCCTGAGGAACAATCCAATTTTCGCATATTGGAGTGCCAAATAAACGAGCAAGCAGATTTCAATTTGGCAAACATTCAAGAAGCACAGCTCAATTTAACGCGCCTTTACGGTCGTCTTAAATACTTGAAACACTTAAAAGAAGATGTTACTGACATACCATGTCCCGTTTGCCAAACAGAGGATGATGAACGCGTAACTTACCCCTAAACCAAACTAATCCGTTTATGATTTAACTCTGTTAATTTCTTTGTAGTACGTGATGATGTCTTGTGGTCACTTTTTGTGCCAAAACTGTTTGGAAAAAATGAAAAGGAAATTTCATCGTGACAGCACAGTAATATGTCCAATGTGTCGACAAGCTTCGCCACAGTAAGTTAATGCTTAAAAAGTGATGCAGACTTGCTTTCAAACTGTACATATTTTCAGGCTATATTATTCCGTGCGTAAAGGTGCCATAGGTTCTACAATTGTTGGTGATTTCTCAACTAAAATTGCATACATTGTCGAATTGGTGATAAAAATTAAATCCCAATGTTCTGGCAACGATCAAGAAAAAATATTAATCTTCTCACAGTGGTCATCTATATTAAACCATGTAGCTAAGGCCCTAGGGCAAAATGGTATCGAGTATCGCAGCAAATTTACCAATAGAGATATTGATGAGTTTAAGGTTGTTTAAATTTATATATGCTACCTTTTAAATTAAAAGTTGTTAATGTTTATTTTTTCTCGACAGGATCCTAAACTTAACGTGACTTGCTTGCTGATGCCCTTGGCACGGGGCTCCAAAGGCCTGAACCTTATCGAAGCTACCCATGTGTTCCTAGTGGAACCGATTCTCACGCCAGGTGAGGAATTGCAGGCTATTGGACGTGTTCATCGCTTTGGTCAGACAAAGTAAGTCAATTGATTTAATGCTAATGAAAGACTAATTTTAATGTGATTTTAAAGACCCACGACAGTACATCGTTTTATTGTAAATGACACAATCGAGGAAAACATATTGAAACTTATAAGGTCGGCTGATGATAAGACAACCTTATCAACACATTGGGATCTTGACAACATGACATTGGAAAGCCTAAAGAGTCTATTTATGCTTAAGGAAAACTAAAATAATCTCTAACCATAAGTAACTTATCCAATATGTATGTCCATTTTTTTTTTAGGCAGTATGAACTTAGGGTTTAGGCTGCAAGAAATTTTACAAGTCATGTAAACTAGATCATGTATTGATCTTGGATCTCCATATCTTCCGCATTCAAAGATAAATTTAAATAAAACGAACCTTCTAAATGTGTAATATGAATTTTCATTATTCTATTTAAGCAATAAATGCTATGTTTAGTACATAGACGACGTGTGTATGAGATGCACATACACATGCATTTAAAAGTATGTAGGTTTATGGTAAAATTAATGTTGGGGTAAAATACATTGAGTTTAATGTGTGTTCATGTCACAATAAGCCATTGTGGAGCAATTCGAGGGTATAGATCATATCGGTTACTGTAAAAAATTATAACTACATATAAAATATTGCTGGGATTCGTAAGTGTCACATCCTCACCGCTCCAGTGATCTACACATGATCAATTTTAAGCGCATCTACACTGAGGCCCTCAGCTTGGGCCTTTTGTGCATAGTAGCCATCATATGATGTGGTTGCCTTCTCGATCTCCTGCTGCTGTTGTAGCTTGTTAAGCTGCTCACAAGCGGCTTCCTGAATCTTTCTTCGTTCGATGTCTGCCTTGCGCTTTGACTCATTCTCCTCAATCTGATGAGCAAGCAGCTCAGCAGTGGCAGCAGCTCGCTCTGCGGCTGGATCCTGATACTGATCGTAGTTTCGTGGTTCGCGATCAATCTCGCGCGGCTCGATCTTGTGGAACGTTATCAACGGTTCTTGCACCTTCTCCGGATAGTGACGCCGGTTGGGCTTATCATGCGTCTTAATGTGCTTCTTCAGAGCCGTCTCCTGACGGAAATGCTTGCCGCATATCTTGCACTCGAATGGCTTCTCTCCAGTGTGAATCCATTCGTGATGCCGCAAGATTTGTGCTTTCGAGAAACGCTTCGGACAGAAACGACAGGCGAAGTCCTTCACCTTTTCGTGTATGATCTTATAGTGAAGTTTCATGTTGCCAATGTTATTGAAGCCCCGTCCACAGCCTGGACAAATGTGCTGGCCCTCTTTCTTAGTGAAGTTGACCTGTGGCGACCAGGATGGCACCGATACCGACGGTATGGGATTAACAGAGGTTCCAGCCAATTGAGAGATATCCACACGCTGGACGCGCCGTGAATTTTTCGGCTTAGCTGCTACGGCTGCTGTTGTTGCTGTTGCGGGCCCGCCGCCACAAGCTTTAAGCAAATCGTCAGCCATATTTGGAGCCATCATGCCATCGTCCTGCATATGTGGGGGCATTTGGAGGCCGGGCAGCGGAATGTTGAGCGGTCGATGGTCCACTGGCGGCATATCGCGCTTCTCGTGCGTCTTTAAATGCTTGGTCAAACTCTTCTCGCAGAGGAAAATCTTGCCACAGATCTTGCACTCGCAGCACTTCTCGCCCGTGTGCGTCCTCTCGTGAACCTTGCAGGCATGCGATTTACCAAAGGTCTTGCCACAATACTGGCAGGCAAAGTTCTTGATCTTCATGTGCACCACCTTGACGTGATTGGACAGAGCCTGTTTATTGTGGGAAGCATGATCGCACTGGCGGCACTTGAACTTCTTCTCCTTGGTGTGCGTAAGGATGTGGGCGTTCCACTCCTGTCGAGTAGTTTTACCAACGCCGCAGTAGGGGCAAACGTGATTTTTGATACCTGCGTGGCGCATTAGATGATCCCTGAGTGCGCTGTTGATGACAAAGCGTTTGCCGCATATATTGCACGGATACGGCAGCTCCTCGCCGGTGTGTTTATACATGTGCTTCTTGAGCGCCGTCGGACAACGGAACACGGTGTTGCACTCCGTGCAGGGGAAGTCGCGCAGTGGAGCCGCGGACTTTGAGATGTTATGCACCTTCTTCATGTGGAAAGTAAGCAGACGCACGCGTGGGAATGTCTTGCCGCAGCCTTCGGCGCTGCAGGTATGCACCTCGGATAGTTCGGTGTGAGCGTGATCGACGTGGATGCGCAGTCCGTTTGCGGTAGTGAAGCCTTTCTTGCAGGCCTCTACCTTGCACTGGAAGGGCAGCAGATCGTTGTGATACTTCATATGCTCTTCATAGCGGATCGCCTTCTTAAATTTCTGATGGCAGATGTGACAGTCGATGATGCGATGCAGGTGTCGCTCGGCAGCAGGAATGCGTTTGCGTTTCGGCTTATCCTTGGAGCGGCGCCGTCTACGGCCAGAATCGACCTCATCGTCATCGTCGTCGTAGGAGTCATCATCCGATGATGTAGTAAAGTCGTCGTCATCGTCATTGTCGGCGGCCTTCTTTCTTGGCTTGGACTTGACGCCTCTGGCGTTCTTGCCTCGCATGCGCTCCGCTAAGGGAATGTCGTCGTCGCTGCTGTTTGGCTCAAAATCGATGTCCACTTCGTTGTCATTGTCGCTCTCATTGGAAGAAGTGTCTTCGTTAAACATGTTTAGTATAGTTGGCTCCCTGACTTCTTTCTGTTCTTTCTTTTCCACCTCCTCGGCCTCCTTGTCACAGTTCTCAAGCATCTTAAAGACATCTTCCTCGTTTTCGATTAGCTCCATCTTGTGATTCAGCAGTGGGTCAAAATTAATGTGGTCGTCGTCATCGTTGGGCAGATCGTGTGCTGCCACACTTGGATCCAGTACGTCAAAGTTGGATTGGCATGTGAAAGCGTTGCTGGCGACCATGTCCTGAAACTTTTGCACAGAGTCCACGCATAGTTTTTGAAAATCGTGCATATCGTTGAGACGGGTGTAACAATTGGTACACAAGTTCTTGGGAAAGCCATCGTTTTGCTCCACAGACAGCGAAGTGCAGAGGCAAAGTTTTTTGGCCAGGCCAGGCACCAAATACAGGTCGTAGGCAGAATCGTTTTGCAGCAAATTCAGGCAAATGCGACACAGCGTATGTATGGAGTATGTTCGCGCCACGTCCATCGTGCTTGGTTAAGTTAATGTACTTAAAAATGTTCACAAAGTTCTTGCGTTTCACTTGTATTCCAGCAACAAAAAAAATAATATTGACACGAAAAAAATAGGTATACTCGTCAGCCAACTAGAACGAGTACAAGTATCGGTTACTCCAGCAGCACATCATTTATCTCTAAAGATATTATCGATGATTCAGATTGGCATTTTCTTGTTAAACATTTTAGTGACGGAAATGTCAAGTTTGATTGAATGAATGAAATAGTTTGTTTTTATTTGTTGTAGAAATAATATATTTTCAAGAAAGTCAATACATGTATTATTCGTTTGTTTTTTTTTTGCATAGCTCATCGATCTGAGCTGTCCTAGCTATCGATAGTTGGCAGTCCTGTTCTGTAAATGAATTTACAACGATAGCCGCCTATTGTTCATCACTATAAATGCCTTGGATACTTCTGCAAATCGAATTGGAAATTGTTTATGAGCTTGGCGCTTTGGATTTGTGATATTCTGGAATGAGCACAATCAGACCATATTCTGTTGATTCAATATGTCGAGTTTGCCTGGAATATCTTGAAGACAGTATAGTATATGACCTGTTTCTATTGCGAGATCTCGCAAAGAAATTTACCATTTGCACATCCTTGTTGCTGGATGCCCAAGATGGCTATCCCAGGCACCTCTGTTCCAGCTGCTTTGAAAGATTGGATGACCTACACAATTTCCAAAAGCTCTGCGTGTCCTCGACGCAGCGTTTCAAGGAAATGGTTGCCAACAAAATCGTCGTCAATGTGAATCCAATTGATATGTTTGAACCACTGCCAGTGGCTAGCAACGAAACCGAACTGTTAACCAAGGATGAGCAGCCAAGCTATGATAACGACCCGCTGACAAGCCACAAGCTGGAACTGATTGATAATGAAGAGGATGTCTTTAAGATGCTGGAGCATGTAGACAAGGAAGTCAAAAAGGTAACCGAGGACGTTAACGACGACCTCTTATCCTCCTCATCAGAGTGGAGTCACAGCGATGACGATGTGCCCTTAGCACAACGTTTGCTGGAAACGAACTCCCAAACTGCGTCGAAAGCAAAGCGAAAGCGTATTCCTGCCTCAGAGCGTCATCTGCATCGCACGCTTACTTGCCAAGTGTGCAAGCAAAAATTTAAGAAGCGCATCAACTTCGAGGAGCACATGAAACACCACAACGAACTTTTGCCGTTTCAGTGTCACGTGATAAGCTGCAAAAAGGGCTTCACGACAGCGGCTGCACTGCGTCTGCATGGCGACTATGCGCACACAATGAGTGCTGCTGAAATACCCTGCACAGAAGAAGGCTGCAAGCTGCTCTTCCCTCGCATGCGGCTGCTCACAATTCATCTTAAAAAGGTGCACAATGTGTCGCGAACCAGTGTGCCGCGCACGGAACAAGCATGTGGTGAGTGCGGCATGCAATTCCGCTGTCCCGTGGCGCTCAAGAAGCATATGTACAAGCACACGGGCGAGCAGCTGCCCTATCCCTGCAACATATGCGGCAAGGGATTTCATATAAATAGCGCTCTTAAAAATCATTTGCTGCGACACGCGGGAATCAAGAACTATGTGTGTCCCTATTGTGGAGTGGGCAAAACGACACGTCAGGAGTGGAGCAAACACATTCTCACCCACACACAGGAGAAGATGTTCAAGTGTCAGATATGTGAGCATGCCACACACACCAAGCGAGCGCTGGACAATCACGTCAAGATCGTGCACGAAAAGGTCCGGAACTATGCGTGTCAGTACTGTGGAAAGACCTTTGGCAAGTCCCATGCCTGCAAGATACACGAGATGACCCACACCGGCGAGAAGCGTTGCGAGTGCAAGGTCTGTGGCAAGAAGTTCCTCTATTCGGAGAGCCTAACGAAGCATCTAAAGATTCACGAGAAGAGTGTGGAGCGTGCAATTGAAACCTATCGTCAGCGGCAGGTGCCAAAGGGAGACAATGCTGATGCCAATGCAGCGGATCAGCTGTTAAAGGTGTGTGCAGAGTCTGTGGCAACAATACCGCGAGATCCACGACGTGTGGAACGCGTGGACATTGCGCAGTTGGCCGGCACCGTTGTCAATCCCATTCCCGCCGTCTTAGCTCCCTTAAATGCGGCAGCCCAAGTGAACACTGTGGAGAAGGAGGGAATGCATTTCTGTCCTGGCTGTAATCAGGGCTTTAACAATTTGGGCAACATGAAGCGACACTATAAGAGCGTTCACGAGAAGGTCAAAGACTTTGAGTGCCGCTTCTGTGCGCGTCGCTTTGCCAACTCGCAATCCTTAAAGCAGCACGAGTGGATACATACTGGCGAAAAGCCACATGCCTGCAAGATATGCGGCACGCATTTCCGTCAGGAGGCGGCCTTAATACGCCACCAGAAGGTGCACGAAGAGAAACCAGCGAAGCCGGCCAAACCGCCCAAGCAAATAACTGAAAAGTGTCGGCAAAAGGTGCTGCAGAAATGTGAGAAACGGCGCAGCGTTGAAGCGTTGCGTCAAAAAATAGCCGAAGCCGCTAAAGAGGAGCTTCAGGAATTGGCCAAGCAGCGTGTTCTCGAAAAGAAACAAAATACCTACGAACAGTATCAGGCAGCAGCTGCAGCGGCTGCTGAAAAGACAACAGCAACGAGTCCACCAGACGATGCAATTAAAAGCAATTTTCTGGCCAGTTAAAAGAGAGAGAAATCTGCTTCCAAGTGCAGGAGATGTTATTGTTGGTTAATATTTAACTACCTATATATATTGTAAATACATAATAATTAAATTTTGTACGACCCCAAAGCAAACAATGGTTCAACTTTTACAATTTTTTTTTTTACTTTTACTTGCTTGTTATTTTTGATGAGTGTGTGTTTTTTTTCATGTGATTTATGATTGGCCAACTGTTTGGAACTCCAAGCTGAACAAGTTTCCTGAAGTGCCAAACCTTTGTGTGATACGTGGTGATGATTGATGTTTGCTTGATGTTGATATTAAAAAAATGATGGAAATTCTTTCAAAAACTCTACAAGTAGGTAGGTAGCAAAATTGTTGTAAAAAGGTGTAGTACAAATTGTAACGCAGTTTTTTGAGCATTGAATATAAAAGTTGTAAAAATTTGCAGGATTTTAAGAATGGAGGAAAGTTGGACATGAACCGGCGACGACAACCGACATCCTTTTAAGGTGCCTCCGGAGTTTTTAAGTTGTACTTGGACTTGATGTTGTTCAGCTCCTCCTGCTTTTTGTCCACATCTACACGCTTAAAGGCCTTGTTGGATTGGTAATAAAGGACGACCAGATAGCGATTGCACACATTAAAGCCGGATAAATGGTCGCATGCGTTTTTGGCATCGAAAATGTCCTCGTAGACAACAAATGCGGTACCGCGTGTCTCCGGCGTATTACCTCTGTTTTAACAAAATAAATTTTAATGCACATGTACATATATCATTTAATGGTGTCTCATCTCACTTACACGCGTATTTGACGTATGGCACCAAATTTGCCAAATATATCGTACATTTCGTCCGATGTGATTTTATATGGCAAATTGCGCACATACAGCAGCCGATTCACCTCTGGCGGCAGCCGTATCTGTAATAAAAGATGAGTTTTATTTAATTGTGTTTCAATTATTCCTTTGTGTGTGCGGCGTCACTCACGTTGTTGCGCTTGTTCATGTCTGGTCGCAACTGCTCTTGAAACGCGACTAGCACAAAACTTTCACTTCAATGTCTGGCTGACGTTGCTGCTGATTGTTGACCTCGGGATGAATGTCCTGGAACGTGGTCCTTTGTTCAAAATTAATGGGTCTGTCTGTCTGGCCCCAAACCCAAACAAATAGTGATTATATTATGTTAAGAAATCACATTTTACATTATGTTAGTTTACATATACCGACACTGTTAATAACTATCGGTAGACATTATACTAACAGCGTGAAAATATATTATTATTTTTCTGCTAGACAAACTGTTGAAAAATATCAAAAGTTTTCAGAATTTGTAAGATTTAATGCTGTTTATTAATACAAAAATCAAGAAAAAAGTGTTACTTGCATAGAGAAACAGTAGTAACCGTGACCATAACATTTCATTCACAATAGATTAAATCGACTTGCAGCACTGGCTTGTACGCATCGGTATCGATACTATTGGGACTGATGGCAAGTCACTCAGTTGGTCACACCTAAACACCACAAAAATTCATCTGACAGAAAAGTGAAAAAAAAGGAGAAAATTAAGGGGTTTATCAAGTGTACCCAGAAAATTAGTTTTAACTCGCATCCAACATTACTAAAGGTAAGTTCAGTGTTAGGCCTTAGTGCTGAGAAAAGGTCAAGCGCAACAGTATTTAATAAGCACAAAGAACATGGCGGCGGCGAAAAGCCTCAAGTAGTTATTACATTATGTGTGTGTTTTTTCACGCTGTCTGTATAACTGCGTGTGTGTTAGTGAGTGCATTTGTATATGTGGAGAGATGGCCTCGGACAAAGTTCCTCGTACTACCCTTTAAGAGGGCGTTCAACTCGCTTAGATTGGGGTTGGATTTGGGCTTGGCTTAGACAATGCGACTAATTAATTTGCAAACATTGGCAGCATCTCACCTAAACGGCATCGAAATGACGTGGGAACCGCAGGCTGAAGGTCTACAGCAGATCATTGCGATCTTAAAGGAATCTCAATCACCGGACACAGCCACCCAAATGGCTGTGCAAATGGTAAATACTGCAGTGGATATAAAATAAATAACTCAAATAACGTGATTTTTTTGATTGAAAACAGAAATTGGAGGAATTCAATCGATATCCAGACTTTAACAATTATTTAATCTATGTGCTGACCAAATTAAAATCAGAAGATGAACCCACACGCTCGCTTAGCGGCTTAATTCTGAAAAATAACATACGCATGCACGGCAGCAACCTGCAACCGGAGATTGTTGAGTACATTAAGCACGAGTGCCTGCAAGCAGTTGGCGATGATTCAGCACTGATACGGGCAACAGTCGGCATTTTAATCACAACAATAGCCAGCAATGGCGGCTTGCAAAACTGGCCACAACTGTTGCCATCGTTGTGCGACATGCTTGATAACCAGGACTATAATGTGTGCGAGGGAGCGTTCAGTGCACTGCAAAAGATATGCGAGGATTCAGCTGAAATATTAGACTCGGCGGCACTGAACAGGCCGCTAAACGTGATGATACCTAAATTCTTGCAGTACTTCAAGCATGCCAATCCCAAGATACGCTCGCATGCGATTGCGTGCATAAATCAGTTCATTATCAATCGATCTCAGGCGCTGATGGTGCACATTGATGCTTTCATCGAGAATCTATTCAATCTGTCGTCGGACGAGGATCACGAGGTGCGCAAAAATGTCTGCCATGGCTTGGTCATGCTGCTTGAGGTGCGAATGGACAGATTGATGCCACACATGTCGCAGATCATTGAGGTAAACAGAAACGGAATTGTTTTCCTTTCTAATTTATATTTATTTTCATATATTATTCCATTGCCCAGTATATGCTGCTGCGTACACAGGACTCCGATGAGGGCGTGGCCCTGGAGGCATCTGAGTTTTGGTTGTCGTTGGCGGAGCAAAGCATTTGCAAGGATGTGCTAGCGCCATACTTGGCCCAGCTGGCGCCGGTGTTGGTGCGAGGCATGAGATATTCTGAGATCGATATCATACTGCTGAAGGGTAATGTTGAGGAGGATGATATGGTTCCGGATCGTGAGGAGGACATACGTCCACGCTTTCACAAATCGCGCACACACACCATTAAAAGTGGCGAGGCCAACCAGGCGGCCGGTGGCGAGGATGATGATGATGAATTTGATGATGGCTTAGACGATGATAGCTCGCTATCTGAATGGAATTTGCGCAAATGCAGCGCAGCCGCCCTCGATGTACTGGCAAATGTGTTTCGCGAAGATTGTCTGCCCATTGTGTTGCCTATCCTCAAGGATACACTGTTCCATCAAGAGTGGGTTATTAAGGAGAGCGGCGTGCTTGCCTTGGGCGCCATTGCCGAGGGCTGCATGACGGGCATGATTCAGCATCTGCCTGAATTGATACCCTATCTAATTAGCTGTTTATCCGACAAGAAAGCGCTGGTGCGCTCCATCACATGTTGGACTCTGTCGCGTTACGCCAACTGGGTGGTCAATCAACCACACGACCAATATCTTAAGCCACTCATGGAAGAGCTTCTTAAGCGTATTTTGGACTCAAATAAGCGCGTGCAGGAGGCTGCTTGTTCGGCATTTGCCACCCTTGAGGAGGAGGCTTGCACCGAACTGGTGCCATATTTGGAGTACATACTAAAAACCCTTGTTTTTGCATTCTCCAAGTACCAGCACAAGAATCTGTTGATATTGTATGATGCTGTTGGCACCTTGGCCGATTCTGTTGGTCATCATCTGAATAAGCCACAATATATTGATATACTAATGCCACCACTAATTGACAAATGGAATTTGCTAAAGGACGATGACAAAGATCTGTTTCCATTGCTCGAATGTTTGTCCAGCATTGCAACTGCGTTACAATCTGGCTTTCTACCCTATTGCGATCCAGTCTACAGGCGCTGCATATCGCTCATTGAGCAGACAATTAATCAGGAGATGGTAGGTCTATCATGTCTTGAATGAACATTCAGAATAATGCAACGTATGATTACACTTTTACAGCTTTGCAAACAAAATCACACATTCGATCATCCTGATAAGGAACGCATGATTGTGGCCTTAGATCTGCTGTCCGGCCTGGCCGAGGGTCTGGACAGGCACATTGAAACCCTGGTAGCCAATAGCAATATTATGCATCTGCTTTACCAGTGCATGCAGGATGTCCTGCCAGAAGTAAGTTCATTTTAAGTGTAAATTGAATACGCAAAAATTATTTACTAATTGCTGAATTTGTTATAGGTGCGCCAGTCTTCGTTTGCGCTGCTCGGTGATTTGACCAAGGCATGTTTCCCACATGTTCATCCGTTTATGGCCGAATTCTTTCCCATATTGGGTCAAAATTTGAATCCCGATTTTATTTCGGTATGCAACAATGCAACGTGGGCGATTGGAGAAATATGCATGAAGTTGGGTAAGTAAGAGATTATTGCAAAATGTACGTATGCGACTATGTTTATTTCAAAATGTCTTTAAACATATAAACAAATACCTTGAAACTTATTTATAGAGTAATTATATTGTTTATATACTTTCTGTAGGGGAGGAAACCAAACAATATATACACCTTGTACTAACCGACCTCTTCATCATCATTAATCGCCCAAATACGCCCAAGACGCTGCTGGAGAATACAGGTGAGTACACATTGATATAATGATGAAGTATTCTTTGTACATAAGCTGTATGCAATGTATATGCGAAATGAATAAGTATATATATTTTTTATATTTGTGTATCTGTACATATATATATGTATGTATGTACACTATGTATGTGCGCAAGCTAATTATGACTATATAAACATTTGTTTCTGGTTTCATTCAACGTTGCATGTGACGCATTGTCGCCAATTGCAACAACAATAACAAACAACAGCATATCACATAAATGTTCCACATACATACTATTATTATATTGTCAGTTTACATGTATGTTCAAATTTATTGTTGTATGCCATTAATCGATTGGATCATTCAATGCATTAAGAGACAAGCCGAAATCAATCAATCAATCAATTAAACAAACCAAACAATAAATGTGATATAATTTATTCAGTTGATTTATTTACATTTTTCTGTTCTTTTAGCAATAACAATCGGTCGTCTAGGTTATGTGTGCCCAGTTGAAGTGGCTCCTTATTTGCCCGAATTTGTACGACAGTGGTGTGTAACACATTTATTAAATATAGTTTTCCTTTCTTAACTTTACCTTATTGCATTTACTTTTTCTAACTCAAACTTTAAATTATGCTTACACAAAAAACAAAAAAGAAAAAAATAATCAAGAAAAAAAAAACACAACAGAATCAATTTTTACAGTAATGTTTTTTATCTGTAATGTTCAAAATTTCTTTTGTGCTGTTCCTTAGTTGTTTTTTTCTCTCTATTTTCTTTTGCTTCCATTTGAGTGTTTGCCTGCGGCATGCTCTTTTAATTAATGTCAACTCTAATGCACTTCTTGCATGCTATATCTAAAACAGGTGCACATCGCTGCGTCACATACGAGATAATGACGAAAAGGACTCGGCCTTCCGTGGCATGTGCCACATGATAACCGTTAATCCAGCTGGTGTAGTGCCTGACTTTATATTCTTCTGCGATGCAATTGCCTCATGGGTAAATCCGCCACAGGATCTGCATCAAATGATACAAAAGGTACTAACTTTGGAATTTTTATCAAGCTCTTTTGCGTTTACTAATTAAGTTTTGATACAACTACTATAGATTCTTCACGGCTTCAAGACACAAGTAGGTGAAGAGAATTGGCGTCGATTTGTTGATCAATTTCCGCCAACTCTGGCTGAACGCCTGGTCACCATGTACAGCATCTAAGGTGTCATTGGCACTGCAGCAGCACCGTCAACAGCCAACAATCACAATTAAAAAATTAAATTACTAGACAATTATGTTCAAGTATAAGAGTAAGCGTGTCATCGTCTTTAAACTTAGTGTAGGCACAGTAGCCGACAAAAATGCTTATTCGATGCTGTTCGAATAATATAATAACGTTATTATCTGGAATTTCAAACTTATAAAGTCAATCGCAAACGAAAAGAAAAATTTACACAAACAGCAAACTAATACAATACAATATACATATATATAGAAACTACACATATATAACTACATAACATATAAACATTTTAACCAAGCAGATATATAAATAAAATATATTATTATATATTTATATATATATCGCTACCTTAGATGAACTATTAGAGTTCAGTTGAATTTGGATATGATTTGTCAGTCCGTTTCTATAGTAGACAATTCTATAAAGATTGTAAAAATTTATTATTACATAAATGTGTGTTCCGGCTGTACTTAAACCGGAAACAGTGCTATAGGCTATAGCTATATAAACAATAAGCCAGTTGAATTTGCTGATATACTGTGTTTACTTACTGGTAACTCTAAATTTATTTTAAGCTAACAAATGATATTGCGGTTCGTGTCGCGTTAATTAACAACAAATACATATAATATAAAATAACGTTAATCAAAGCAACTTTCGTAATCGGTAACTAAATAAAAGAAGGGCGTTGGACTTATTGTGAAATAGAAATCAAAAGAAACTTGTGCTAAAATAGTTAAAATTACAGCAAAAAAATTTAAAAAAAATGTTACAATTATTGATATATCAACCAAGACTGATGTTATATATAAAAGCTCCGTTCAATACCATATATATAAATACATTCATAGTTTACCAAATGAATTTCACAACTAGTCCCAACACTTTCTATAATAAAAAGTAAAAAATATAAAAAAATCGTCGCGTTTCGGGTCGGGTTTCGGGTTCTAACGGTTTCGCGTTCGCGTATTATCGTCGCTCGTTCGTTCGTTCGCTCGTATCTCGTATCGTATCGTATATCGCCGGGCTATAAAACAAACCACAAACTAATAAATAATAATAGTGCAACTGTTACTGATACAATTTTAATTATAATGTATACGACTTGATATTTATATGCTATGCTAGTAGAAGATTTTTTGTTGTTGTTTTTATTTGGTTTTTGTTTAATGAACAACTTGAGATTAGAATTCCGTTGAATATGATATTTATTTTGTGCGATCCCTAAGAATTGTAAAGCAAACAAAAACCAAGCAACCCATTGACTGAATCACTTTTTAAAGTATTATATAATTTTTTTTATAGGAGGATATTTAATCACATATATATTGTTTGCAGACTTTTGCTATAGACTTGTTTCAGCATTACATCTGGACTAGCGTTAACTTATAATTTATAATGATTGTACAGAAAAAAATTGTAACGATTAGATGTAAAGTGTACTACTAAATGGAAAACAAAAGTCTTTGAAATTGTCGCGGATCAAAAAACTAAAAACATAACAAAACCAAACAACTCAAATCAATCTTAAACAAAACAAAAGAGTAAAGTTAAGTAATAGTATTAAATACGTGCAGGGCTGTTCAGCACAGTTTTGTATTTTTATTTCATTTCGAAAACAAAAGAAAAAAAAACAAGGGGGAACGTGTGATAATAATATAAATTCGGGTCGTTCGTTCGCGTCGCGGTTAAACTAAATACAATACATATATATAACTAACAATACGGGACTTTCGCCCCCGAGTCCCCAATCGACATGGAATCAAACACAAACATAACTGATAACTCAACAAAAAACTTAACAGAAAGCAAAACTAAAACTTAATAAAAAAATCGTGATTTCGTTGTACCTTAAACCGAATTCATCGCGGAATATCGGTCGCGTTCGCGTGCGTTTGTATCTCTCTCGGGTGATCTTAGTGATTAGCGTTTAAGCAGTAAAACTTATTTAAAAGATAAACTATATAATAAAATGAATAAACAGTTACAACTACAGAACACACACACACACACACACACACACACACACACATACATAAAATACATAGAGAATATACTACATATATATTGTATTTATACCAGGTTATAATTTGTTAGGCCAAAACAATCAAACAAAATTTTGAAAATAATTATGAATTCAATACAAATTGTATATTTCTTTTTGATAATAAAAATGTTTCACATCTGCAACACTAAATGGAACTAGTTTTAGACCACACACCTACGTACTCCTGTTAGAAATTTTTCCAAAATTAGTTTCTTGACAAAATGTACACTATTAACACTACAAAAATACATACCTTTATGGACTTGTATTCAAAAATTATGTATGCGTAGAATATAAAAAGTCCCTTACTCATGATGAAAGATGTAAACTATTTAAAGCACAGAATGGAATGTCAATGGAATTATGGAATAAATTAATTAAGTTCAAAAATTATGATACAAATTTAAACTGTTCTATAATTCTATTGTCACTCTATAAAATGCTGATGCTTTTAAATCTCTCTATTGAGATTTGTGTAAACTAATCAGAAACTTAAATAAATATGTATGACAACATAATCAACAAACAAATGAACTGATGTATCTTTTATTTAACGGTGTATGTACTTTAAGATGATTTAATATTTATTTAAGGCAAGTAAGTTACAAAAGTATTTATACAAATTATTGCAATGAAAATTGAACTTAATGTTGATTTTATAAATTGGCACAAGAATATACTTATAGATAGATATTTATACGACGAACGGTTTTACTGTAAGCTCTTAAGTTCAAAGAGCTTCCAGATAATTTAAAAGCCCGTCGATATTGTTCGCATTTTGTTCGTTCGTAGTCCTTTTAGCCGACGTTTGTCATCTTTCATATATTGGTATATAAAATCGTTTGTCCATTATCAGATCCAGAGTCATTATCATTTGTTGTGTGTTGATTTTAGTTCAAGGGGCAAACACCTTGCCAGATGTCACCAACAATTAGATTTGGCGTTATGGAAACATCCTTTTTGTTGATTTGCACATTCTTGATGCAGCCACTGTACGTCTTTCTGGTCTTGATGCCTGGCGCCTTGGCGAACGCGTGATGACCGCCCATAAACAATGGACGATTGGTCTTGGTGAGAGCGGAACCCTCACTGCCCACGCCTGGCTGTGAGCTGACATAGTCAACGGCAATGGTGATGACAAACTTGGATTTAATGGCCTGCACATTGCGCCACTTGCCATCACAATAGCTGGCGTTGTCGGGCAGTGTGTAGTTGGTTGTCACTGTATTCTTTGAATCCGACTTGACAATGAAGCTGAGTGTGTTGTTGACCAGCTCCAGAATCAGGTACGAGTTTTTGCCATGAACCGAGAAGAGTAAACCATTAGGATCGCGTGGCCGGAAGTCAAAGCCAATGGTCACCTCAGCACCAACGGAGAAACGCTCAAAGAGCTTCACATAGCCGCTGGGCTGATGGAAATATACACCTTGCTCCACTTGCTCTGAGCATGGCACCACATGGTGCACTGTAGGCTTAGTCTCCAGTGCCAAGCCATTGAACTTGATGTCCCTGAGGCAACCATTGTAATATGATGTGGCACTGCCGCCAAATTGGGTTTGGCGCTTAAGCTCTGGCTCCAGATATCTGGTGATACCACCCACGAACACGGGATAGGAAATCGATAGACTGGGCGGCGTAATATTGCGATCAGGGTATGGATCAACAGAGCCCGCCTGCTCCACACCATCTACGCTGAGACTAATCTTGCGATTAGTGCGCACAAACTCAATTGTGTGCCACTCGCCATCGAGCAGTTCCTGTTCACTGGATATGTTCGCCTGGACGGTGGCACCAACGCTCACTTGATGATGCACACGACCGTCCAGCAAGTAGACCGCTATGAAGTCATCTCTCTCCTGGCCAGCCGCATAGAAGAGCAGACCATTGGGATAGCTGGTGCGTATGGATATGCTGATATCGTATTGCTTGCGCATCTTAACGGGCAGCGTGGCAAATTCCAGGCGCTGATCTCGCAGCGAATAGAAACGATAGCCGGCCTCAACAAAGTCCACGTCATAGTTGGGATTAATGGGCAGCTTGCAACTGGGATCGCTTGGCAGATTCAATTTGGGTGGTGGACGTAGTATGCTCTTTGCTGTTGTTGTTGGCGGACCCAGTGGTGGCAGTGGTGCTTCTTCCTCTTTTTCTTTAGGCAAAGGCGCTTCTGTAGTTGTCGTTGTCGTTGTTGTTGTTGTTGTAGTCGTTGATGTGGTTGTAGTTGTGGTGCTTGTTGTTGTTGGCGTGGGTTTCTTGTCCGTATGGAAATGCATGTCTGGCGGTGGTTCCAGTTCATTGGCGCCACTTGGATAGTAGGTTGGCAACAAACTGGGCTCGTAGGCTATTGAAAGAAATGAAAAATAAGTAATCTGAATGTATTTAGTTCTGATTTTTGGACTCACCTAGGATATCCTGAGGACAACCATTGATGTTGCCGTTCTTCTTCTCAGCGCTATCCGCAAAGTTGATAATCTCCCCATTGACAGTCACATCGCTGATGCAGCCCACAAAGTACGCCAAGTTGGATATAACACCCTTGGGTGGTATATAGTTGTCGGGCAGTCCACCAAAGAATATATCGCCGCCCCTTATCTCAAGTGGCCCAACCATTCCCAGACTGAAAGCAAAGAAAAGTATTTGTGTTAGGAACTTTAAAATCATAAGTGAATTCTATGATCTTACCGCTTATCCTCGTCATCATCAGCTGAAAGTCTCAGCTCGTTGGCATCGTGATGAACTGTAACCACATGATCTTCACCATCATCATACTGTCGACTATCAATGCTCAGTTGGCTGCCCATGCTGCGTAGCGTAAGATGTCCCCCGTCCAGTGTGAGACCAATGGTTGAGCTCTGGTCATGATTGGCGGCATAGAAGAGGACACCATCGGGCTGGCGGGTCTTGAAGCGTAGCACCACATAGAAATTGTTTTCTGAGGAGATGTTCGCAATGCGCAGGAAGCCGTACTCATGTGGTGGATACGACAGCGATGTGGAATACTTGTCGGGGCAACCCTCAACAACACCAGTGCCATTGACATACTGTGTCAGATCGACTTTGTAGCCGGAAATGCTGACATCATCGATGCAGCCATCAAAGTTCTGTTCGACAATCTCGGAGTGATTACGTCGTCCCGGATAGCCACCGAAGTACATGCGCTTCAGCTTGGGCATCTCCTCATCGGCGCCTTCTGCTGCCTCCTCCTGGAACAGCAGCACATCGTCCACCTTAAGTAGACCCTTACGACCATCGCGTTCGGCGACGACACGATGCCATTGATTGTCATTGTAGCGGTCCTGGCTGCCCGATGAGACCATCTCGTTGCCCAGCTTAAAGCGGAAGAAGATAGCACCATCAACCAGCTCAATGGACATGTAGTGCTTGTCGCGACCATAGAAGAACAACAGACCATTGCTGGCATCCTTAGCTGCCTTGAAACGGAACTGAATGCTGGACCGTGTCTTGAAGTTATACGGTGCGGCCTTCAGCTGAACAAATCCGTTACCCTTGAACCTCAAACCAGTTACAGGCATTTGCTCCTCGAGGAGAATGTCACGTTCGCGGGCGCCCTGCTTGTTCTCCTCACCGTAGACAAAGTTCCAAAGGCCGACATTCTCATCGCCAATGCGAAGATCCTCAATGTCGCCATTGAACGAGCTGGAGGTTATGTCATCGGGTGCATTGAAATCGGAGGGACCCGGATAGCCGCCCACAAACAAACGACTGTTGCGATCCACATGCAGGACATTATTAGCGCCAACCAAATAACCTGATTTGCTGTGATCCGCCACCTCACCATTCGGCAGCTGTTCGCGTATAGTTAGCTTGGCATTGGAGCCAACGCGATCTAGAATGGCCTGATACCAATTGCCATCGGCGACATGCTTTTCACTGGTAATGCGTTCTGGTCCATTGCCCAGATCGATGGTCATGATTGGGTAACCGTTCACAATCTCCAAGGCGACAAAATCGTTATTCTTCTGACTGGTCTTGTTATCATTGCCCAGGTAGAGCAGGAAGCCATTCGGTTCGTTGGTACGGAAGAAGGTGGACAGTTTGGTCTTGGTGGCCAGCAGTGGCGCCTTCTCAGGCGTCTTCAGCTCCAAAATGGTGCTCGGGGTAAACTGTACTCCAACCTTGATGTTGTTGGCAATGCGGCGAGCCGTCTCAATTTGACGCTTCAGATGCTCAATGTCCTGGCCCAGTTGCTGGCTCTGCTCGCTGACCCGTTGCTGCTGGTCACCGATCTCGTTGGCCAGCTCATTGAGCTTGGGTATGGAGGTCTCTACGCTGTCCAGTTGGTTGTTGGCTTGGGAGATGTCCTTGTTGGTGATGTCAACGTCGCGACTTATGTTGCGTGCCTTGTCTAGCTCCTTGGGTGTTTGCGAGCTGACCGGCTCAAGGATGCTCAACACATTCTGTAAAATGTCCAAGGCATCGCTGGCATTGCTATTGGAGCTCTTCCACATGTCACGCTGTGTCTCCGCTGGCAACTTATTAATCAGTATGTTAATTTCCGTAAGCTGTTCGTCAGTGGCGGCATTCAACTGCGAGATGTCCTGCACCTTGCCAGCGGAACCATTAAGTCGCGGTTCCAGATCATCCTGCACCTTCAGTAGGGCCTGACGTGCCTTCTGCAATAGCTCGGCGGATTGTATATCAGCATTGCCAGCACGCTCCCCAATGCCATCGGATTTCTGTGTGGCATTCGTTGCCGCATTGATGGCATCCTGACTGAACTGCTCTGCGGCCTGGACAGCATCCACAATGGTTGAGTAAGCGGTGGCTGCCTTAATCGCTGGCTCTGCACTTGCAGTCATATCGGCATATTGGCTGGCCAAATCCCTGGCACGCACATCCAACTCGGCGGCACGTTGCTCCGCCTGCAGGGTAAGTGCATCAGCTTCCTGGTGCTGCTCATCGCGTTCCGGCAGATACTCGTCGACGCCCTTATTGACTGTCTTGAGCTCGTGCAGTGCACCGCGCAGATCATCCAGTTTGGTGTCAATCTGTTCCAGTGTGAGTCCACCATTGATGAGATAGTTGCCCGCCTCCTTGATGTTCGTCTCGGCACCCTGTTGCTGCTCGGAGACCGTATCGAATTTGGAGTTATCATATGCCTTCAAGTTGGCAACATTAAGGCGTTCCACATCGCTGGACTGACCCTGCGATTGCTCGCTCCAGTTGAACAGATCTTCCAGCTTATCGCTGAACTCACCAATGTCATTTTTCAGTGCATTGAGACTTCCATTTTGCACCTTTATCGGCTCCACCAGTTGAGCAATGTCCTCGTACAGTTGACGTGCCTTGTCCAGACCCAGTTCATTGGATTGCAGCTCGATTTGGGTGCCATTGATGGCGTTGAGAATATGTTGTGCCTGGTCCAGAGCTGCATCGATTTTGGTGCTCGCTGTTGCCTCGAGATTCTGCGACAAGGATTCAACGGCGGCAATGGCAGCTGTTGCCTGCTCCACGCTGCCCAGTGCCTCCTCATGCACAGCAGATACATTGGTCAGCAGCACACCAGATCTCATTCTGATATCCAGGGCATTGCCTAGCGTTTGGTTCACCTGCTTGGCATACGCCTTGCTAGCTGACTCCATTTCACTGTTGAGCTTCTGCGAGGGTGTTAGGTTAACACTGGTTGGATCCAGTGCTTGCACCTTGGGCGCCAGTTCATCGGCCAGCTCATCGTAGTAGTTGAGCTTCTGGCTGGTGAAGAAGGCCATGGTTACAGTTTGGAAATCTTGCAACACACCATCGATCTGATAGCGCATCTTGTCCGTCACGTCCAGTAGAGCATGATGACAATTATTGCACTCCGTGCAGCCATCTTCGGTAAGCACCCAACGATTTGGACATGCCTCACAGCGATCACCAATTACACCAGGCAGACAGACGCATTGACCCGTCTGCGGATTGCAGCCGGTGCCGGCGCGAGAATATTCCTGTTTGCAGTTACACGGTGTGCAGCCATCCTTCTTATAGTCCCAGTGATCCACAGTACAGCGATCACATTGACGGCCAGTAACACCAGGTTTGCACAAGCCTAAAAGGGGAGGAATAATAATAATATGATGAAAGATCCGATAGCTGGTAAAAATAGTTGGTACTCACAGTGTCCAGTATGTTCATCGCACTGGGTAGAGTTGGAGGCAGCACCACAATCGCAGGCACGACAACCCGTTCCGGAATCGAAGCCGTAATGATCGGGTTCACAACGATCACAGCGTTCACCAATCACATTCTCATGACATTTGCATTTGCCAACAGCGGGATCACATTCCAGGGTGCCAATCTCATCGCAGTCACAGCTCTGGCAGTTCTTAAGCTTGATGGCATCACCATAAAAGCCCGGAGCACACAGATTACAAGCCATGCCCGAGGTGTTGTTCAGACAGCGCAGGCATTCGCCAGTGCGTGTATCGCAGGAGCCCTGCTCGTTGGGATTAATGTTGCCAGAGCATTCACAGGGCTTGCACACATCACCGGGCGTCTCCGGTGAGCCGTAGAAGCCATTTGCACAGGACTCACAGCGTGGACCAGTATAACCAGGCATACACTCACAATGGATCTCGTTGCCGGACTCGGAGATCTCGCAGCCGGTGGCAAAGTTGTTCGAATCGAAGGGCAGCGGACACGCGCAGATCATGCAATCGTGTGGTGTGCCATTGGTGGCATTGCCATAATATCCGGCCACACACTGATCACAGTGATCGCCAGTTGTCGAGTGCTGGCAATCCTTGCAGATGCCCGTCACACAGTCGCAGGTCTCGGCATGGCCGTTGCAGTCGCATGGAATGCAATAGCCGCCATAAGGTCCATTCTCATCACGATGGTAGCCAGGCGCACAGTCCTCGCAAGAGTGTCCCGTATAGCCAGCCGGACAGTGACAATGTTCCACGGCTAGGAACTGATATTCGCCAGTGCCATCGGCATCCTCATCGGCCAGCGTTAGATACACATCGGAGAGTTGGGTATTCAATGTTTGTTCCCAGTAATTGGCACGAATGAAGATCATTTTGAGATCACGCAATGCCATCATGAAATCTGCACGACTTACAGACTTGCCCGTCTGCGTCTGGAAGTTAGTCTCCACCATTTGCAAGCGATTCTTGAATGGTAAATTGCTGCTGGGCTGCTCATAGCTCTGATGGACAAGAATGTGATCCCTGCTCAGCAAGATCACATCCGGTGCGACAATAGCCTTGCCCACAAAGCCCGAGGTAAAGAAGAGTGAATAACCAAGATCACCGCCATAGGCGGAAATGTGACTATTCTGATTGAGCAGATAGTCCAGCACACCAAAGTAGACGACACGCTGGTCCGATGGGTCTCTGATGGAGAAGTCCGCCTGCAGCGTAGTCTCATTCAGCACCAGCTCCTCTTGCGTTACATCCCACATCTCAAACTCAATGCTCTTGTTGTTGAAATCAGCCGAATTGATTGTCTTCTCCCGCATCAGGCTGACATTGTAGACACGCAAATAGGCGCTGTCGCAGCGTGAGGTCTTGCCAAAGCAGAAGCAAGTGGTGCAGCCATCGGCATTGCTCTCCTGCAGATTGTATGTGCCATCGACACACTGATCACAATCGCGTCCCACAACATTCTTCTTGCAGAAACAGCTGCCATCGATTTTATCGCACACCTCCAGCTCAGTGCCCGGCTTGTGACAGCTACATCTGCTGCAGCGTGGGAACTCAAAGAAGCCATGGGCACAACCATCGCAGGCACGACCCACAATATTGTCACGACACTCACAGGAACCATTAAACATATCGCACTGCTGATTGCCATTTGCAATGCCCATATAATTGCAGTTGCATTCCTCGCAGCCAATGACCTGATGGAAACCATAGGTATTTGGAGCGCATCTATAAGAAAGTAGTTGAGTATCAAAATAGTTTCTAGAATGTATCTAACTATTCACTTACTTGTCACACAAGGCACCAATTACATTTGGTGGACACATGCATTCTCCGGTGGTTGGTTCGCACATGGCTGTGCTGGGGCAATCACAGAGTTTGCAATCGGGAAAGCCGTAATAGCCGGTGCGGCAGGCTGTACACTGACGTCCGATGACATTTTTGCGACACTGGCACTGACCACCAAATGGATGACACTCGAAACTAGTGGAGCCAGCATAGTCACAGTTGCAGGGCAAGGCGCCGCTGTTGTAATCGGCAGTGAGCGAGAAGACGGCGTTCTTGCAAAAGTCGCTGGCATTGTGGGTGATATGGTAATGGTCCTGGCCACAGTTTTTAATAAACTCCTTGGTCTGATCGAATGTCTCCTCGACCAGCAGATCGTCATTGTACTGATCCAGAGGCACAACTACCAGATAGTCAAGCCAAACGCTTTGTGGTCGTGTGTTCTGTAGCAAAATAAAATAGGTAAGTTTGACAAATTTTAAAAAGCATAATTATCTTACCGTCAGGGTAAACTTGAAGTCATCTTCAATGTCGAACCACCAATCGTCACCAGTTGGTCGTATAACCCCACGACAGCCAGAGCTTGATGGACAATGTTGTATATCGAATTTGCCATCGTATTGATTCTTGCCAGCGGTCAATGTGTAGTGCACCTGATACTTGGGATGATTGGGCTGATAGTATTTGACCAGTATAACATAGCGATGGGGCTCCGACACCTTAGATTCAATCACTATTGACCCATCCTGTCTGCTATCCAGATGCACAAGTCTTACACGCTCATCAAATGCGGCATATGGCGGCTTGTTTGTCGCTATGCGATCGTCATGATCCGTTTCGAATTCAATCTTCTTCGAATCTGGCACTGAACGGAATTTGGGTGTTGCACACTGTTTGTCGTGAATGACACAAACGGGACTGGGATTGATGTAGTCAATAGACCACTGTTCCACTGGGATGGCAGTAACCGATATGATGGGCACGCGATAGATGTCATCAATGTCCGCCTGGAAATGAATGATGCATTAGGTCCAGTCAATGGCAGCTTAAGGAAACTACTTACGAAAATTGTAACTGGCTGCAGATCTTCCTTGTTGATATAGAAGGCCTTCTCGCGTCCGTCATCATTGATCGGAGTGCGACAGACCGTGGAATACAAACAGGGATACAGATAGACGGATGAATGAGAATCGGGATCATTGCCTAGCCTTAAGTTCACATCGTATGGCACTGAAAAGTTTCGCTCGCTTATGTAATCAATGACAAAGATATAACGTCCACTGCGTGGCACATCGACAATATAGTTAAGCTCCTTTTGCGTATTGCTGAGCACCGGAATATCTCCGACATGGCTAACAATCTGCAAATGCTCCGAATCGCTGTAGACCTCAGTGGGGTTTGTGGGTTTGTCATTGGACCCGATGACAAAAGGTGTGGTTGCAGGTTCAAAGACATCAACATTGGCGTATTTATAATGACGACACAGCTCCATGTTGCCCAGCTCACAGGGATTGGCAATATGACGCGTTAGAATCGATGCCTCATAGTAGGCAGCCGGCAGCAGCACAAAATAGTCCAGCATCACGTTCTTATTCGCCTTGGTGGTAAAGATGTAGCGTCCAGGATCGAGAACGACAGCCGAGGGCTTATTACCCTTGGGCCCAGAGACGGTAACGAACTCTGGCTCGGTTGTGGGGCGCAGGAGCACCTTGACGCTGCAGAATAAGAGCCTTAGTATGCTGAAGTTTAAATGAAGCTGGAGTACTTACTTTTGATCAACCTCCAGCGGGTTTTCTGACTGGATAAGAATGCTGGCTGTAACATTCTTCTCGTTGGGATTCATGTAGCGAATGACAATGCGATAGACCGAAGATTTGAATACGGTTAGCTCGTTGCGCACCTCGTTCTGTATGTCATTGAATACGGCGTAGCCCTTGCTGCTAAAATCTGGAAAGATTGCATCGTCGTATTGATAGCGCACTTGGGCACCCGATGGCTGCGAGCCATCCTCGTACTCATATTGGAACTGATGCAATGTGGGGAAGTAGTGCGTGGTCAGGGGCTGTGTGCAGGCGCGTCCCGTAACACGAGGATGACACTTGCACTGACCGCTGATCTTATCGCATTCGCTCTTCCAGGAGCCGCCCACATCACAGCTGCAGTCCTTGCAGCCAAACAGCGAGGAACCATCCAGATCGAAGGTACCATCCTTGCACTCACGACACTGTCGACCCATCGTGTGCGGCTTGCAGTGACAGTTGCCGGACTTGGAAGCACAAGTGTCCAAGCCCGAAACGGTGCCATCTATAAAGCAATCGCATTCCTGGCAACCCTCCGGATTGGTAACGGTCAAGTTCCAGTAGAGCGGCTTGCACTCGTTACAAATTCGACCTGTTACACGCTCCTTGCATTTACAAAGTTCACCAATTGGCACCGAGCCGCAGCCGGCGAACTGATCAATCACACCAGCCGGATCACAGTTGCAATCCTCGCAGGCAGGGAAGTTGTAAAACGATTCCTTGCATCTCTCGCACTGGCGACCATCAAAATTGGGCTTACAGAAACATCCATTCTCATTGCAAGTAACGCCTTCAGACCCGTGCTCATCACAGTTGCAGGCTAAAAAGATAGCAGTAGATAATATATAAAGATCATGGCTGATAGCTTAATAAACCTCCGCTTACCCAAGCATTCTGGATAGTTGTAGAAGCCAGCACTACACATGTTGCACAGTTTGCCGGAGTAGTTGATGAGACAATTGCATTTGCCGGTGTTGTCGCAGGTGCTCGCTGAACTGCCCGTCGTAGAGCAATTGCAAGGCTGACAGGATGGATAGTTGTAGTAGCCTGGCAAGCAACGATCGCAGCGTGGACCTCCAAAGCCTTCGCGGCAAATACACTGACCGGTTGCCTTGTTACAGATCTCGGATTCGGTGCCCTGATGATCGCAATCGCAGTCTGTAAAGAAGTGTTAAATATTTAGTCAAAGTTCTAAAAAAAACTGGATACCTAATACATACATGAGCAAGTGGGTTCGTTGTAGTAACCATCCTTGCAACGCTCGCACTGTGCGCCACCCCAATTACTGAGACAGGTGCAATTGCCGGAAACCACATCGCAGTCGTTGTTTATGGAGCCCAGCTTATTGCACTGACAGGCTTTGCATTCGGGAAAACCATAATAGGATTCCGCACACTCTTTGCACAGAGCGCCCGCAAAGTTGGTCTTGCAGGGACAAATACCGTTAACAGCCTCGCAATTATAGCCATTGGTGCCATTCAGATTGCACTCACACTCACGGCACTGAGGATAACCGTAGTAACTAGAAAGATGAAAGGGGTTATAAAAAAAACTCTAAATGAAGAAGACTATGTAAATACCCATAAGAGCAGGAGTCACAGTTTGGTGGCTGGAAGGCAGCACGACACTCGCATTTGCCAGTCTCCTCCTCACAATGTCCCGTCGAGTAGAAGAAATCGCAATTGCAAGCTACAAGCAAATTATTATAAAGTTATATCTGTTTTGTAGAGCTGCTCAACAATGGCACTTACGACTGCAGACATCTGTCTCGTTCCAGTATTTTCCCTTGGGGCGATAGTATTTTGGTTTGCACTTGTTACAATTGGTGCCTTCGGTATTGTGCTGACAGTTTTGGCAAACGCCGCCGCCATCGTAGTGACCATGGATGTCCAGGGAGAGACCCTTGCGGTTGACTTCCTCATCGTACATACACTCGTTGCTGTGGCCATGGCAATTGCAGGCTGTTGGCAAGAACGGATAAGTTCAGGTCCCTAGGGAATAGATTTTCTACTCACGTTCGCAGTTGAAAGGACGTGCGTTGGTATTCTGACGCCACTTCTTTTGCTCGAATCCGGGACAGCACTGGTTGCACTGAATGCCGCAGGTGTGATGCTGGCAACGGCAAGCGAGTATGCGTACAGGACTAATGGGATCCTTGACATCGCAGGTATCAGCATGACCGTTGCACATGCAACGTCCACCAATCGAGATATCCTTAATCGAGTAGAAATAACGACGTGTCACAGTCGGATCCTGTCTTGCCACAGACATCAAATGACCCAACAGATTCTTAGTACGCAGCAAACGAATTCGCACATTGGTGGCACGTGTCCATTCCTGCAGCACCGTTGAGTTGAAGTAGTTGGTGGATGAGGGACGTCCGTTGAGCAACATCACTGGTATCTCGCCATTCTCCAGCGGCACAATCTTCGAGTATTCTGTCGTGCAGATGACATCGTTATCCCGTGTAATTGGCTTATAGGTATCCTTGCCAAAGTAGGTCTCGCAATCGGCGGGTGTGTCGGAGAAATGCTGCCAGGGTGTCCAGGTCTTGCCATAATCCGTCGATTTCTCCAGCGTCCAGAGACCTGGACGAGGCGAGTTTCCCATGCGTATAAACAAGTAGGCAACATGGAATTCCTAAAGATAAAACAGAAACAAAAGTTAAAGGATTGTTATGGGATTTTGCTTAGCAGGCGAATTGCTATTTTTTTTTCAAAATTAAATTCTTCACCCTTACTCTTTGCTTCTCACTTTCAATAAAGTTCCTGGAACAGATCTCTTCTTACGAGTCTCAGCACATTTCAAACAAGCAAGCAAATTCATTAAAATTCATTAGCGTATCGTACACATAAGATCTGTGTGGGCAAGTATGTACATCTGCTTGTGTATTTATATATACACAGAGGTTGCATGAGATCATTGAAGAGAATTAACTCCATGCTCTCCAGTATACTAAATTTATCTGCGTCCACTGAATGTTTGTTTATTTTGTTTTATGTTTGCTTTTCAATTTGAATTCAATTGAAAAAGAACCAAATGTAGATACATATTCCCCATGCTGTAGATATATACTTCAAAGTTTTGTTTACTTCTGTGATTTTGTATGTTTGGTTTGTTTATAAATTAGTCTTATGTACATACATGGTTAAAAAGTTAGCCAGTTCTTAGCTTTTAAGAAAACTAAAGTGTTGTTTAAGTTCCTTAGTGGAAAACTAGATAGGATAATTAGGTTCTTCGTATACTTTAATATATGTGCAAGCCTTGCATTCCGTAAAATGATCTCATTTTATTCCCCAACTATACAAAATTAGTGCCTCAAGTAGAAATACATATATGCATGTAAGTGAATTTAATAGCAAACATTTCTTAAAGGCTTGCTCCGCTATAAGTAGCTACAGCCACATGATCTGGAGCGTTTCCGTTGCAAGTGCGATAAGATGTGCGCAATGTGTGACCCCAAAGTTTTTATAGAACAATTCAAGACATTTAATGATAAGCGTGGGCTGCGACTATAGTTTCTTCTCGACTGCTATCAGTAAGAGAATTTATATATATATACGAAGTATATATGTACATCTGAATAGCTCAAATGCTGGGCCACAAGAAGCCTTCACAAATCTGTTTTAATTCACACAACATTTTTTAGCTGCTTATCGCAACAAGAAATAATAACCAAACAAAAGTCAATGCTCTGTGTGGCAGTTTCTAAGCGAACATGTAAACGGAGACAAGCCAACTTATTTCTGTTTGTATGTATGGTTACTTGTACATAACGAGCTGATAACCCGCAACTCCAAGGGGAACAAGCGACAACAACAAATTCAACAGCTCAGCAAGATTTTTTGCTGTGTCTTCAAACTGAAAAATAAGCAACGTCGTCGTTTAAAACGTCGAAACTGAAATGAAAATCCATTAAAATGTTTTCAAAAGCAACGCGCTCACTAATTTTACGAGCCTGTCTGACCAAACGTGCCCCAGCCTGTGTCTGTCTGACTTTAAGATGATCGAACCTGAACCCATAAGAACACACACAAGAAACGTTGCATTGAATCGTTTTTTTTGGTCTGTGTGTGTGTGTGTGTTTTGGGAACTCTTTTGTTTTGGGGCACCTTTCTTTTTTGGCTGTTTACCTGTTCGAAATTGATGGTCAAATTGACTTCGTTGAATTTCATGCCTCGGGACAAGGGCGGACTCTGCCACCAGGCCTCGGTGCCATCAATTGCATTCTCTGGCGGATGATTTTTCTCCTGCACATTGCGATCACAATAGTCGCAAACCTAGAGCAAGAAAAAACACATGTTATGTTACAGAATTTTCACTCTCATGTTTATAAATAGTTTAAAATTCGAATGTTCACCACATGTGGCACGACTGTGGTGGGGTCTTCATAATGCAGCAACACAAACATAAAATCAATTTTGAAGAAAACCCACCCAAATTGTGTATGTATTACGGAAGATTTTTTTGTGTGCCACATGTGTTGAATTATAAAAGCAGAAGAAAGAAATTTTTGATTCCAACTCACTTGTCCTTGAATAACCGAGTAATCGATGTGATCATTCTCTGTATTTGCTCCGACCAGTTTACAATAGAGTTCGGGTCCATCCGTATCCTCACCACACGTGGCAGTTGCTTGAATCTTGCGGCCAGTGGCCAGATTAAAATATGGCGGCGTCAATTCAGCATTACATAGCGCGACAAGCAGGCACAGTGCAAGGGCCACGCCCATGGCACAGATTGGGGCTGCACCTAGCCCCATTGTGCGTTAGAATCACTCACTAACACACTCACACACAGGCAGCACAGCAGTAATGAATGAATGTCCTTAATCTTTGATCACTTCCGGTTCGCAGTTCACTCTTATGTATTCCACTTTCTTATCGTTTCACACTTTTTTTTTCACTTTTTCGGCTTCTTTTTTATGTTTTACCAGAGCCCATCCAACCGCACTGAATGGCTCGTCGCGAGCAACTGAACTTCATGCAGCGAGAAGTTTTCCTCGATAGCCCCACACAAAAAAATATACAATATCTGCATCAGAAACGTCTGACGGATTCGTTGATTGTTCGGCTCACACGACGATCGTCTGTCGGCTGCCGGCGATCCCGGCCCATTTATTACTTCATCGCACAGCTGGGAGCTGAGATAACGCTTTCAACGTCGTTTGTTGTGCTTGCGTTATTTGTTTATTTTTCTCTGCATTTCCAGTTTTTTTCTGTGCTCTCTTTTGGTGGGCTCTCGCGCTCTGAAGCCAAACGCCGGCCGGCATTTTCGTTTGTTACGAACTAAAATAGAAACAAAACAAAAAAATTAGCTTGTTTTTATACCCTGAACCCGGGTAAAAAGAGTATAATGGTTTTGTGCAAAAGTATGTAACAGGCAGAAGGAAGCATCTCCGACCCTTTAAGGTATATATATTCTTGAACAGCATCAACAGCCGAGTCGATATACCCATGTGTGTCTGTCTGTTAGGGTACAACAAGGTCAACTCTCTCATATCCATTCAGATTGTTTTTATATTCTTTTATTTCACTACACTTCACATACAATGCAAAAAATCAAAAAGAATTCTAGGTGCATCATTTTGCATATTATTTAAACTTACTAGCCTCCAACGATGTAAAGGCGAGCGAATTTCTCAGCTTATTGATTTTGTGAAAGAAGTGGAACAAGTGAAATTTGTGGATGTGTGGAAGTTATCGATCGCTCTCAGTCGCAGCTGGACAATCGTTATCCCGGGGAAGTATAACAGGTGAATTTTTAAAGCAGAAAATAAAGCTATTTGGCAATGAACGCAACAAAGGAGTGCAAAGACATTGTTGTTGTTTTCGCGTTGCATTGAGTTGCACCAAATGTGTTATAATTCTTTACTTATTGCAAACAAAAGCAATGTTAATTATAGCGGCGCAATGCAAAACCAAACAAAATGTTTGCCTATTCAGTTGTGGCTGCTGAAGTCCACACATAAACATACACTTGCACGCAAATGAACATAAGCGACGCGGATATCGATAACAAAGGATTATCCTGCTGTTACTGGGACCGATCGTTAGCGTCCACAAATTCCACTCCTTCCACAAAATCAGTGTGCTGAGAAATTCGCGAGCCCTTACATCGTTGGAGGCTAATCGTCCGCCTTTTTATACAATTAAAAAATATACGCGTAATAATAAAAGTTAAATTGTTTTAATTTAACGCACTGAACATACGCGGAGTGTTTGCAACGAGATAGAATCGCCGTGTGATTGTTTTTAGTGTTTTATTTTGCGAAAGTGCAGGCTGCATAATGCGCGCCAATTTGTTGTTGCTTTTCCTGCTTGTGAAAAAAAAAGAGAGAGAATAACCGCGTCTTTGCATATGTATGTGTTGTTGTTTTAGGCGCGCTGCGACACACCCAAATGAGCGGAGCATTTTAGTAGGTTTAAATAATATGCAAAATGATGCAACTAGAATTGTTTTTGATTTTTTGTTTTGTGTGTGAAGTGTAGTGAAAATAAAATAATATATTTTGTTGCGATGCGCCAAAAACAATCTGATTGGAGATGAGAGAGTTGAGCTGCCTCGTATAAAGTTGTTGTTGTGTGTGAGAGTGGTACCTTTTTGTTTTTGTGAAAGTGCTAAGTGCAAGAAGGCGATACAAAAGAGAGAATTTGGATATATGTAACTGCTGATGTGTTGTTGCTGCTGTCGGTAAGTGCAATGTTTTTTTGTTTAGCACATCTTTTGCTTTGTTTATTGATTTAGACATGCCCGTCTGTATGTAGTTCATTAGGCTTAGTTATGAGTTAACATCGTGACTGGAGCAGTGAACCTTTGTTTGTTTTTTTTTTTGGCATCACTGTAATATATAATGTGAACGTATATTCTTATTAGTGACTAATTTGGTTATTCTTAGGCAGGGTTGTTAGGACATTTGCAGGTGTGCATGTTAATCGATACCAAATCAAAAGGTATCGTTTTCAGTCTTTATTTTGTTGTGCCAAAATAAAAGTGGTTCAAGTGTTTGAATAAGCCCGTTCTTTTAATTTGCATATTAACAAGATCAGTAAAATCATAATATATTTACCCATTAGATCTCGATGCTTGTTTAAATCGAGCTTCTGAGCTAAAAGTTGTTCGGTTGAATGAGCTTTGTGCAAAATAACTGGACTGAAGGTGAATAGCGGCTAAAATACTCGATTCGCGCTCGAGCATGTCCGAAAATGAAAAGAAACTCAACCTACAATCACCCAAAAAATAGAAAAACCTGAAGTTTATTGCTAGAGCTATTAAAAAGCGATAGAAACGGTCTGCGAATCTGGCAGCGAATTGCTTTTGAAAATCACGATCAAAATACTGTTAAAATTCATGACCAATGTGTATCGACACTGCAGTCGACGCGTCGTTGTCTGGCAGCTGTTTGCTGCCACTTGTTGACTTGCCACAAATAGAAGAAACTAGTTGGCAACCATGCGTTACTACTTGCAACTCTTGCAATGACAAAAATAATCGCACTGATAAAGACGGCAATGAGTGTTAATAGATTTTTGACCTCAATTTTACTCGTATTTCTTGTGCGCCAGCCACACTGTGCAGGCGTTCGCCCCATGGATGCAAACGAGTTCTGATGACGTAATTCGTATCGTTTACTGCTTGTCGTTTGTCGTTTGTTGTTGTTATTGTTATTTTCGCGTTTAAGTGCCTGCCGAAAAACATAATGTAAGTAAATGTATTGGTAAAAAGGTTCATGTGTGCATGCTTCATATGTACATGCATTAAAGATCGGTTGCAACATCAACATGAAGTTCTTGATTTTTCTGGCGCCGCACAGTGGTCAAAGAGTTGCTTTGCCAGTATATGTTTTTTTCTATTAATAACACATCAATTAGCAGCTCCAAACAAGCGCGATGACAAGCAACATTGATTTTGTTAATTCACTGCCTATGTTTAATGCTCTTACTCTTTTCTGCCATGTAGTGTGAATTAGCCCCACTGTGCATCGCTGCCGGCGCTGGCGTCAACGTTCACCTGGCTGCGTCGCGTTTCATTTATTTATTCGCTGTTGAGTTTTTGATTTCGTGTTCAATTTGGTTCTAAGTCTCGGCGCGTGTGCATCGACGCAAATTCTCGTCATGGTGCTTTTAAAAGTGATTAAATATCTAGTTGGTTGGTGTTTAACTTTTGGTGTATTTATTAGCCGAAAATGTTCTTAAATCACGATATTTTCTTTGTTGCATGTGCTGTGTTGCAAAAAAGGCTGTGTGGTGCGTGTTTGCAATGAGCTGTCCCAGAATATGCATTCGCTCAACAAGATGTTTAAATATCACTTGCTCGAGGCGAATTGAAAAAGAAGTTTAATTAAGTAATATATATACATGTATAAGTACACGTTCAACCAGACAAATATCCAGTTATGCCCACACGATATGTCTACTAAGATGTTAATTAAATCTGTTTTTTGTGCTTCAATAAATCATTTGCTCACACACAAACGAATTTCTTTTAAGACACAGCATTTTAAGCCAAATAAAAGTGAGAACACTTGCACAATCAACGTTAAAACTTTATACTAAGCGGCTTTCGATTTTGGATTAAGTATGTTGCATAGTTGTGATCTTTATTCCATCAATTTGTTTCAAAACTTGCTTTGAAAAACCCAACATTTTCTGTAAAACGTGATTTCCGAGAACTCGATGGTGATGAGAAACAGAACTGAGAGAGCATAATTTAAGCAAGGTCTCTTCGATATTATAAAAACAAACAAACAAACGATTCCGCACCGCCTAACATGGTACAAATTAGCATACGCGGCTGGTAAGCCATCCGTGACGTCACATGACGTGGTCAAGTGTTTAGGCTGAAAAACTTAAGAGGCTTATCTTAAAGACAATTGAAGAAATTGTTCAACATTGACACCGTTTGCGGTGACTTGTAAAAAAACCCCCTAAATGTATGGAAAATTTATCGTGGTGTTCATGACGTAAAACTGCTTAACGCTTACTTTAATATTTTTAAATTAATATTACACGTATTTTGTTCTTAAAGCAAAATATAAACAAACAATTTTCGGAGTTTTAAACATAACTTGACTTATTCATCGCGCATGAATGTGCGGCCAAAGCCAAAAACACTGCTGACAAACTTTAACATGGATGTGATCATACCATGGGCATGTTTCGAGCTCCTTGTGGTCTCCTTTTCAACATTTTGAATGCTGTTTGAGCTCCTTTCGGTGGTTCTTCTTGAAGACTGTGCTTCGGCACTGCTGAAAATACGTTCCATATTTGGTAGAATGAATTTTCTGGCAAAGTCTCCACTAATCTCATTTATTTCATTCATGCGATCATCTTCACTGCTGAAGTCGTCCTGCGGCCTGCCACTTACTATAAGAAGGATACCAATTGGGCTTATTGTTATCTCTTGTCGTGTATTCAAACTTACCAACAAGCAGCAGCGCACTGCTGATAAAAAACAATGATAAGAACTTGGCTAGAGACATTTCCACTTGCAACACTTGACCGATTTCAACTGCACTAATCTGTCAGTGTGACGCTGAACTTTATATGTACGATCTACGTGATCTTTAGCCGGAATGCAATAGGAACAACTAATTTGCACGTTCCACCAAAATATTTGTTGTTTTATTTTTGCCTTTTACTTAATGTTTACTTAAAACCATGCCACAAAAAAAAACTATACTATAGTACCTATAGACCCGTAAATGCTTGAACACATTGAAACATAATACAATAAGTTCACTAATTTAGTGAATTGAACTTTGATGGATTGTCCGTCACAATGTCATTAGGTGAATTGTATAGAATCTTTGGCTTTCTAGTTCTCAACTTGTACAGCTCATAGGCATTATCCAATTCAGCATCGGCCAATCGTTCATCTTCCACGCCCGGCCATTGTCGGTAGAGTTCCTTCTGTTCGTCTCTCGTGAGAGGCTTGACTGTTGACCATGACCACAGTGAAACATAGAGCTGTAAAAGTTTTTTTTTTTTAAGTGTTACAAGCATATCTATATACCACTCTTGAGTATCCTTTAACCAACCAAGTAAAGTTGTTAGACGCATGGTAAGAGAAAACGTTTGGCTTCCGTTGATAATGTGTGACAAACTGGCAGACGGTTAGAGGAACCCCCCATTTTATATACATACCTATTGACCGGCTCTTAACTGGCAACTCATGCGAAGATTATGCAAAAGAGTATTGCCAAAATACAATATAAAAAAAAAAGCTGCTCAAAAAGGGGGCTCGAGGCGACGCAGCGCGTCGTTCTGTCTCACGCTGATCAACTGATTGGTGGGCAAATACGTTTGACGTCACAGGTGACAGACAAAAAAAAAGAAATATAGACAAATACGTTTTTTATCAACTGGTGTTACCCACTTATTGTCGCTAAACTGACTTAATTAAATATGTCTCTAAAAATATTATTAATCTTTCACGTGCCCAAAGAAGATGGTCCATCGTTCAAATGTTGGCGTCTCCTCGCATAAATATGTCTCCATTGTGCAGTATACGTCACTATAGTCGCTGTAGTCTGGAAAAAACAAGTTTAAGTTACGGTAGCAAACCAAAATTATGAATATGTATGTTTATGCATAGTTAAGAATGGCTTATAATACCCTTGCGGCGGGTATAATTAATTTCTCACGAAACCTATTGACACGGTGCTTATGTACATGATTTATAGACCCGATTAATGGTCCACTTAGCCATGTCAACTGCGGCTCGTGTCCAATTGAGCTTATAGTTAAGTTGTTAAAATATAAATGTGTATAAAGATTATTAATTGTTGAAATGGTCATAGAGATTTTCAAATACATACGCTTTCCCTCTTTGCAGGCTGCAATATCCATATGACATTTCGTATCATATTTCCTAATGCAGCCAACTACCTCATCCAGCCGACAGATGGCGCTGCTTTCGTTCCCTTTGCTGCAGGATGTTTCTAATGGGCAAGCTTTAATTGTCTGCTGTAGATTCTGGCCATTATCAGCTCTAACCAATGTACAGACTGCTTAAATAGTTCATCAAATGATAAGCAGACAATTCTTTAATAGATTACTTACACAAAAACAAAAGGTAGAGGCTTATTGGTGTTTTGACAATCATTTTAGGCGGCAGAGCAAATTTCTTAACTGCAAACAGACTATAAAGAGCGCAATGCGCAACTGAAAGGTGTATTTGGTGTTTTAGCACTTCGAGTTCCGTTCGTGGCAAATAAAATAATAAAGGTCCATAGATTAGATAAAACAAGTGAAAACTTTGCAGTCGGACGCAACCTACTGCGGAATACTTTGATACTTATTACCAAATTTGATAAATTTTAACTCAAAAACTGTGGAAGACAACTGGACAACTCCAAACTTAAAAGGTGGGCGGCAGAGGTAGGCGTGTCATCCACATTTTTGAACCAGATCTTTTTAACGGTCACCATCCATCTTCCTACCAAGTTTGCTGGCTCTAGCTCAAAAACTGTTAAAGATATAGCCGATTCCGATTTTATAAGGCGCGTGGCTTGGGTGGGCGTGGCATACAAAGTTTTGATGCAGTTTTTTGGAAAACTTCACTACCTATCTTGACACAAAATCTTGTGATTCTAGCCCAAAAAATGTGAAAACTATAGTCGCTTCCAATTTCAAGGAGTAGGGAGGATGGGGGCCGAAGGAGTGGGCGTGGCACCCCAATCTTGACACTTTATCTGTCGCGCCTATAGACATACGGACGGATGGACACCATGACGGACATTGCACAAAACCAATATACTATGATACTTTCAGTATCAAAGTATAAACAGTTTATATCAGGCTGCATCTATTTGCTAGTGATAAAACTCATACAACTTGTAGGACAACAAGACAGAAAAGTTGTTAATTGGCTTATACTAATGCGTATGTGTTGTGAAATCAAACAAAATTATTTAACTTTATAAGTAATCTTTAATAATTTCATTTTGTTTATGTAAAGAGTTTTCATTTAATTATGTAAAGTGTGTTTGAATAAACTAGTATTTTTACTTTTTCAAAAAGCTCTAGCCCATTTAAAAGATATCTTTTTTGTTTTTCGCATACTATTGCGGTAAGCAATATTCTTTTAGTTCATATACTAATTCCAGCTTCTGTACATAAAAATAATTATTTGTAGCATAGTTTTATGTGCTGTGGTTGTTTCTTGGCTAAAAGAGCCACTGTTTCATTGCATACTTTCGTGCATTATTTGCTTTTCGATTGACTGCGATATAGTTTAGAATAGATGCCATTCTTAGCCAGCAATTGGGAATGTGTGCCCTGCTCAATGATGCGTCCAGCTTGAATCACACATATAATATTGGCATTTTGTACGGTAGACAAACGATGAGCAATCACAATGCAAGTGCGTCCCGAACAAGCCGAATCCAGCGCCTGTTGCACCACCTGCAGACAACGTTGGGTTAAGAAGTTAATATTAAAATGAATGTACTATCATTTTGCTCACCCTTTCACTTTGCATATCCAATGCAGATGTGGCCTCATCTAGCAAGAGTATCTTGGGATTTCGCACCATGGCACGGGCAATGGCAATGCGTTGCTTCTGTCCACCCGAGAGCTGTGTGCCCTTGGAGCCCAGCATGGTATCATACTGGGCGGGTAATGTCATTATAAAGTCATGGGCATTTGCCATTTTGGCTGCATCAATAATCTGTTGCATGGGCACATTGCGAGAGGTGTCGCCATAGCTGATATTTTCCGCAATGGATTTCTCGAAGAGCGAAGGTTCCTGCGAGACAATGCCTAAGCGACGACGAAGGGTCTTTATCTCCATGTCGTGGTGTATGCTGTCTTGATCGATGAGCTGAACAAAAACACATATGGAATTTAGATAAGGTTTCAAGTTCACGTGAGTTTCACTTACAATCTTGCCCTCATCTGGATCATAGTAGCGCATCAGCAATTGCACACAAGTAGATTTGCCGGAGCCAGAGGCTCCAACAAGCGCAACTGTTTGACCCTGCAGCACATCCAGATTAAAGTCTTGTAGCACCTTGAGATCGGGTCGCGAGGGATAGGAAAAGTTAAGCTCCCGATAGCTGACGCCCTGTTCCACAACATTAGTCTTATAGATGTTACCATTGCTACTAGTCTTGGAAACAACATCTGGAGATTGTATCAACGGCTGGCGATCTATTATTTCATGCATACGTGTTGCTGAAAGCAGCGCCGCATTGAAAGCAGGTGTAAATGCCAAGGATTGTGCCAAAATGAACAGACCATAAAGCATTGTGTTGGCAATTCTGAAAAGTGCAGTCGGAAAAAGCATTAAAAATCGACTTCTCTCAAGTTGCAATGATTTACTCACTTCATAATAACTTCAAACTTGATCCTTCCTTCGGCGCACATGAAACCGCCATAGGTCAACGTCACAGCATAGCCAAAGAACATGAGGGTCATGCCCATGGAATTGACCAATCCTCGCCATCTAAGCCGACTCTTGATTTGCAGACGATAACGCTCTACTTCTGCATCATAGACCTTTATCAATGCCTCCTCTCTACGCAGAGCAGCTACTGTTCTTATCTGTGCAATAGTTTCTGTAGCTATACGGCTCGTTTCCTCCAGCACATTTTTCTCCTTCAACGCTGACTTTTCACTGAACCTCGCCTCGAAGACTATGGAGCCAACCATGAATGGTGCCGTACTCAAGCAGACCAACGCCAGCTCCCACGAGTATGAGAAGGCAATCGAAAAGCTGCAGATAAAGTTAGTCAGGGCTTGGATAATGTTGCTCAAGGGAAAACCAATGGCGCCCTGCACACTGGCTGCATCTCCCGCCAGTCGAGCGGATAAAGCTCCAACGCTGTTCTCCTTCTCATCGAACCAGCCCATTTCCTGATTCATGATGGAGCTAAAGGTCTTGGAACTATTGCAAAGTGTACAGCAGATAGTTAAGCTAAATTTTAAGATTTACTCGTATATTCTTAACACTTACCGCATTCGTGTGGTTAGCCACACTCCGGCTAAATTATAGAAGAAAGTTTGCACAAAGCAAAAAGATGCCAACACAGACGCCAATTATAACGGTTATAATTGACATGGATGAGCTGTGCTCCAATACTGCCTCATCGGTGGGCTCGGCTAGAGAGGCGTATAGTTCCGCCAGGACGATAGAAAACGCCGGCATTGCACAGCCATAAAGTGCGGCACAGACGGTGCCAATGATTAGAAAACTCCACTCTGGACGTGCCCAGATAAGGATGCGCCAGAAAGTACGCGGATAGCTAATGCTCTTAGTGTTCTTTGCTTTTTCGGCATCCTCAGCTGCTTGAGATTGACTGGGAACAATTCGTTTCATTTGAAACTCTGCATTTTTATCCAGGGACTTGACTGAAGCCTTGCGATACTGTTCGATTTCTTGAGATCTTTTGCGCTCCTTGGGCAGCTCTTCACACTCATTGAGCAGCTCATCAGCCGTATCATCATACTCGTGGGCAGCGACCATTTTGTAGTAGAAGCCCTGCATTTTCATTAGCTCTTCATGATTGCCCTGCTCAACGGCCTTGCCATTCTCAACGTAAACAATTTGATCGGCATGCCGGATGGCCGATAAACGATGGGATACAACAAGGGTGGTGCGACCCTTGCACGCCCTGTCCAAGGCGGCTTGTACCAGCTTCTCGGAGTGGTAGTCCAATGCTGACGTGGCCTCTGTGATCATTTATTATTGATAAACGAATGATAAACATTTTTGATCGAAAATTATTTACTTACCATCTAGAAGGAGAATTGTGGGTCGCTGTATAAGAGCTCTGGCTATGGCAATGCGTTGACGTTGTCCCCCTGACAGTTGAACACCCTTCTCGCTGATATGCGTGTCGTAGCCCTAAACAAATAAAGTGATTAAAGATTGAAGAAAATGATTCATTCAAAACTTGTCTTACATTAAAAAGTGCAATGATAAAGTCGTGTGCGTTTGCGGCCCTGGCAGCGTCTTCAACCTCCTTCTGTGTAGCCAGCGGTTTGCCATGACGAATGTTCTCACCTGTTGATAAATAAAACACCCTTAGATTGTCACACTATATGCAGATAGCTTCGCTCACCAATGGTGCCCTGGAATAGAACTGGTTCCTGGCCAACGACAGCTATATTGGAACGCAGCCAATTCAGATTGTATTTTCGGACATCCTCGCCATCCAGCAGCACTTGCCCAAAAACAGGATCATAGAAACGTTGCAGCAACTGGATGCAGGTTGATTTGCCACAGCCCGAGGAGCCCACCAGAGCCACAGTTTGACCCTCCTTGACCGTCACATTAAGTCCCCGCAGCACTGTGATATCCTTACGTGCAGGATACTGAAAGAACACATCACGAAACTCGATGCTGCCCTTCAGTCCGTAATTGAGAATTTTGCCCGCCTTCGAGAGCGGATCGATAACCGAGACACGATCAATGACATCATAAATAGCGCTCGCCGAGCCACGTGCCATGGCAAAGGTCTCCAGAAATGGCGAGGTACGCGAAAGTTGATTGGCTCCCACAATTATGCCCGATATAACAATCATCACAATGGCTGGCGTGTATTCTCGTTCCTCGCTGGGTATGTCGCTGGAGCGATCGTGTAGAATCAAATTGGCGCCATACCAGAAAGCTCCGGCGCCCACAATGAACATCATGGCCTTCATAACGGTATCACTTAGGCCGGAGAAGGCGCCCTTCCACTTGCCAGCCTTGAGAGCGGGCTTCAAGAGATTCTCATAACGCATGGACTCGGAACGTTCGCCACCAAAAGCAACCACAGTGCGTATGGCGCCGATAACCTCCTCCACAACAGAACTGGCACGCACATAAGAACTTTGCTCCCGAGCCGTCAGCTTGCTTTGGTACTGTGAAGATTATTGAAAGGGTTAAGCAGGATGCTTTAAATACATTCTCTATCCTTCACTTACATGTGCAACCACAGAATTAACCACCATTGTGAGTGGAATGTAAAAGAACATGGCCAATGCCAACTTCCAGCCATAGACAAAGGAAATAATAACGCTAATGGCAACATCGCAAATAATTGTCAAGAAATGTCCCGCATTCTCCGCCATTCCAGTGCGTATTTTTTCCATGTTGCTTAAGGATAATGAGAGTTAATAAAAAATTAATCATCTTAAAGCTAAACACCTACTCGGTTATGCGCACGGCAAAGTTTTGATCCTTGGCCATGTCATGCCAGCCGATTTCCTGTCTGATTGTTGCCCGGAAAAATTCGCGACGCATCCGTACAGTTAGCTCCAGTGCCAAATGATTAAAGATATTCACAAAAGTCATGCCCGAAAAAAGCATTAAAAGCGAGTCCAATGTCATGATTATGCCAAATGAAACGCTATCCTTGCGCAGCTCATCCATATTCTCCTCATATGTGGCATTGGTGCTGTAATAGAGTGTTAAAAAAAGGGTTGAGGATATTCGGTGGAATACTTACAGCTGTTTGCCACCTCCAAACAGGGGCAAGGCTTTTGTGTCCGAGCTGGTGCCAATGCCCAAACTCCTATCGATAAACATGGCCACCAATTCACTGTACACGATAATGGCTATGGGAAAGACCAATGCATGCAGGAGGGCGGCTATAACGGCGCAAAAGAGCAGGAGATAATCCGGACCGCGAGCATAGCGAAAAAGCTGTCGATAGTTAACTGTTTGCAGATCGGGTTCCTTGTCCTTGGTTTTCTTTTGTTCCGCCTGGGTCGCATCATCCGCATCGTTCATATTTGGCTCCGCCATTCACGTAGTTTACGACACAAAACTTTCGCCTATAAACATTTAACCTCGGGGTCAATTAATAGTTAGCGTTCGTGTGTAGCAAATGAATCTTTTACAACCAGTGCACACTTTCGAGTAATCAGGAACTTAAAAAAAACGTTTGCTTTAGCTGTGAAGTGAAGTCTGCTTCTGATCTCTGGAGGGGTTTTTGTCTTTGTGTCTAATTGATGGGCATTGTGAAATATCTTTGGCTATAATTGACGAGCACAGCACTTTTGGTATTTCTGAAGTTCTTCCGCGTGTTACCGTGCCGTTTGAAATGTGGACTCGAACTGTTGTGTTTGCCACCAAGAGGGTTGTCTTTTATCAATTCAGTTTCTATTCATGTTCAAATAGCCGAAAGAGCGTACATCTGTTGAGTGGGAAATGAGTTCTGCGCTCGCAGTTTTTGCAAATTTCTCTTATTTGATTTTAATAAAAACCAATTGAATTGATTCTTCTCAAGGTTCTGAATGACATGTGGATATGCAACGATCATAAAGGTGTGCATAGTTCTTATATACATATTTAATAAATATTTCATCACGACGTTATATGAGGTCGTCAGAGGTTCTCAATTGGCATGAAATTCCTGCATGAGATTAGATACAAAGTTAGATGCCAAAAGACGGCTCTCTTACTTCCTAGTTATCATTGGGATAATATACCTTTATGGCATCATTTTACATAAGTGTTTGATAACTTAATGGGAGTGTATAGACAACCCTCTTTGAGTCTTATCAAGGGTTGTCATGCTAATATTTGTATATAATCAAAATTATCGCGCCTTTAAAATCGCATTATCAGCGCGAAACCGAGATATAAAATGCTATGTAAAATGCATTTGGACGAATAGTTTGAGACGATTCTTTCGGCTAGAAAAGTTACTGACTGATTACAATAACTTTATGATAATCTTAAAAGACAACTAACAAGCTTTTTTTTTTAATGAGTAATGCTTGCTAAGCAAATGTATAAAAGATCGTCTGGGTTTTAGCGTGACTTTGATATCATAAAATCAAAATTCCATATCGAAATTGTAAGATTCTTTATTGAGTAAAAAGTAAGCAGTATGGTATACGAAAAATTACAGTAAATACATCTTAACTTTGATAAAATGATGAAAAAAATCGAATGGTTCAGTGATCCCTTTGGGTCTTGTGCAACTTGGCATAGATGCCACCCTGGCCTATAAGCTGCGAATGCGTGCCACGTTCCACAATGCGGCCACCTTGTACCACACATATAATATCAGCATTCTGAATCGTTGACAGACGATGGGCAATCACAATGCAGGTGCGTCCAGAGCAGGCAGCATCCAAAGCTTGCTGCACCAACTGTAAAGACAAGTTTGGTATATTGAAAGTATGAATTGAAGACAAACCCAACCAAAGAAACTTACCCGTTCGCTTTGCATGTCCAGGGCTGAGGTGGCTTCATCTAGCAATAGGATCTTTGGGTTTCTCACCAGGGCACGTGCAATTGCAACGCGTTGCTTCTGACCACCAGATAACTGAGTGCCCCTAGCGCCCATTCGAGTATCATAGCCATTTGGCAATGAAATGATAAAGCTATGAGCATTTGCGCTTTTGGCAGCAGCAATCACCTCGGCCATTGGCACAGAACGACGGTTATCACCATACGCAATATTCTCAGCGATTGTGCGCTCAAAGAGCGAAGGTTCCTGCGACACAATGCCAAGCTTGCGACGTACGCCCTCTAGGGTTAGGTCATGGTGAATGTCATCTTGATCGATGTGCTGTAAAAACGATACAAATTTAGAGAAGCGTTTTGGAACGTGCCTTACACTAGTTCCTTACAATGGAGCCGTCATCGGGATCATAATAACGTTGCAGTAGCTGCACACAAGTGGACTTGCCGCAACCTGAATGGCCAACGAGTCCCACAGTTTGACCCTGCAGCACCTCCAAGTCGAGACCATTAAGAATCTTTGCATCCGGGCGCGTGGGATAACGGAATTCGATGTCACGATAGCGTACACCCTCAAAGAGATTAAGCTGCTTGGCCAAAGTGTTCTTAACGGTGCCCATTGGTGAGAAAATGCGCGGTTTGCGATCAAGGATTTGGAACAGGCGATAGCCGGCAACCAATGCGGCTGTAAATGCAGGCGTAAAAGCCAACGATTGAGCCAACATCATGGAGCCGTAGAGCAGCGTCTCAGATACTCTGAAAAAATGACATAGACATGAAAATGTATTTTTGATATTTTTGGGTTCTATAGGCACACCCACTTGATTATGTCCTGGAAGGGTACTTGACCCTCTGATACCAAGACACCGCCATAGCAGAGCGCTACGGCATAAGCAAAGAAAGCAGATGCCTGCATTGTGGAATTCAAAACACCGCGCCAGCGAAGTTTCTGTCGTATAAGTATCTCCACATTCTGGATTTCCTTTGAATATTGCTTAATGACCTCAGATTCACGGCGCAAGCCGGCAATGGTCCGGACATTGGTAACTGATTCAGTTGCAATGCGACAGGCCTCCTCCAGGACTTGTTTCTCGCGAATCAATGCATTGGACATCATTCTAAACGAATTAATTTTAGTTCAACGTTGTGATTTTAACCAAAACTTAACTCACTTCGCTTCAAGGATGACAGAGCCAACAATGATCGGACAATTGGCCAGACAGAGCAGCGCCAGTTTCCAATTGTAGTACATCGAAACGGATATGCCGGAAATAAAATTGGCCAGAGCCTGAATCATGCCACTCAAAGGATAACCAATGGCACCCTGTACACCAGCCGCTTCACCCGACAAACGAGCGGACAAGGCACCCACCGAGTTTTGTTCCTCATCAAACCAACCAATCTCCTGACTGACCATTGCCTTAAAGGTCATCGCTCGCATGCGATGGGTTAACCAAACACCGGCATAGTTGAAGAGATAGGTTTGCAGGAAGCAAATAATACCGGTGATTGCCCCAATGCCCAAGCAGGCCCACGAGAGCACTGCAGTTCGACTGAGTGCCACGTTCTCATCCTGCTCGGCGAGAGCACCGTAGAATTCGCCGAAAATAATTGAGAATGCGGGATATAGGCAGCCTACGGCAATGGCTGAAATGCCGCCAAATATTAGGTAACACCATTCGGGCTTTGAGATGCGCACGATTCTCATAAAGGTTTGGAAAAATTTTGGTTTCTCCACGGGCACATTTTCCTTTTCCTTGTTGCTCTCCTTAATAAACTTGACAATAGGTTCATCAAACTGAACACTGTTCTTTTGGTTCTTCTCAAAGTTGAGTGGGCTTGTTTCGAAGGATTTTTCATAAAGCGCTAGACTTTTTCCTATAAATAAATGACTCTTAAATTTATAGTATTATGCTTGTGGTTTTAGTTACTCACGCTTGGCCTCATCTATATTCTCTTCCTTGTCAAGCTCTTCAGGCAATTTGAGATCACCGGCTTTTACCATATTATAATAAGCTCCCTCCATGGCCATTAAATCATCATGTGAACCCTCCTCCAAAACTTTACCATCGTGAATAAAGACAATCTTATCTGCACCACGTATAGCCGACAGACGATGGGAAACCACAATTGTGGTGCGTCCCTTGCTAGCCAAATCCAAAGCCTGCTGCACTAGTTTCTCCGAGTTGTAGTCCAGTGCAGAGGTTGCCTCTGCAATAAGGGGAAATTGTTTTATTTGACTTCTTTTCCCCCTTCTCTGCCTTACCATCTAAAAGTAGTATCTTGGGATTTTGTATAAGAGCACGTGCGATGGCAATACGTTGCTTTTGACCGCCAGAGAGCTGGGAACCATGCTCACCGATCATTGTGCGATAGCTCTGAATGAAATAGGCAGAATCATAAGATAGGATTAAGTACTAGTAGGTCCAGCTCACCTCGGGCAACTGGCTGATAAAATCATGAGCTCCAGCTTGGGTTGCAGCCGCCTCGATTTCCTTCTGTGTGGCATTGGGCTTGCCATAGCTTATGTTTTGGGCTGACAATGGAAAGTTGGAGAAATATGTATTTTAACTAAGAATACCTAAGTTTACCTATGGTTCCCATAAAGAGCACTGGTTCCTGACCCACCACAGCAATGTTAGACCTGAGCCATTGTATATTATATTTGCGTATGTCCAAGTCATCCAAAAGCACGGAGCCGAAAACGGGATCATAGAAACGCTGTAACAACTGGATACAGGTAGACTTGCCGCAACCAGAGGATCCAACGAGAGCCACAGTTTGACCAGCTCGAATCCTGATATTCAAACCACGTAAGACAATAATTTCCGGACGTGAGGGATATCGAAAGAAGACATCCTGAAACTCGACATCGCCACGCAGGCCATAGTTCAAAAGTTTGCCATCTGTGGACAATGGATCGATTTTCGATGGCATATCGATGACCTTAAACAAATTGGCTGCACAGCCTCGTGCCGTGGCAAAGGACTCAAGAAATGGTGCAGTGCGAGCAATATTATCAGCTCCGACAATAATGCCAAAGAAAGCCTACAGAGAATTGAAGAGTTAAGTTTGCAATTTCTTCCGAGAAGCGATGTCAAACCTACAATCATTAAAATAGCTGGCGTATATTCCTTATCCTCCACATTGCGATCAGCTAAGATTAAGATTCACACCATACCAGAAAGCGCCAGCACAGGATAGAAAGAGCATGGATTTCAATATAGCATCGCTCAGACCAGAAAAAGCGCCCTTCCACTGACTGGCCTTACGAGCGGGCACAAGTAAGTTCTCAAAGCGTTCCACTTCCTGTTTCTCACCACCAAAAGAGACCACAGTGCGTATGGCACCGAGTATCTCCTCCACAAGATTGCCTGCTCCTCCATACGATTCCTGCTCACGAGCTGTCAACTTGCCTTGTGTCTGTGTGTAGTTAGGGTTATTCAAGTTGAACCTAAGTCGAGATAGGAGATCTTACCTTGCCCACGTAGTAATTGACGGCAATGACGAGCGGTATATAACAGCTCACAGCTAGGGTCAGTTTCCAGCCATAGCCAAAGGATATGCCAACTGTTATAATAAAGCCCACAACTAAGTAGAGAAAGTGACCCACTTTCTCAGAGATGCCATCGCGTATCTTTTCAATGTCGCTGTTGGGAATACCATAATGAATGAACCTAAACTTCCTCTATGGAGTTTTAACTTACTCTGTCATGCTCTGGGCAAAGTTTTGCTTGGTTGCCAAATCATGCCAGCCAATATCCTGTCGCATAACCGACTCGAAGAGTTTAATGCGCATGCGAGTCACCTGGCGCAATGCTACCAAATTGAATACATCCACCGAGAATATGCCCGATATGAACATGACCAGAGATGTGATGGTTAGCAGAATGCCATACGATATGGAGTCATCATAGAGTGCCTCATTGTTCTCCTCGCGTGTGGCATTAGTTCTGTTAAAATGATTATCAAAACTCGCATAGTATTTATTGTGTAAGACAAGCTCTTCACTCACAGTTTTTTGCCGCCCCCAAAGATGGGCAGGGCATGTACCGTGGAACTGGTACCCACTTGCATGGCACGATCCACCAGCATAGCTGTGAATTCACTATAAACAATGACCACAGCGGGCAATGTGAGCGCCTTAATGCAGCACATGACAAAGCCAATGAAGAGCCAACAGAGCTCCCAGTATGTGGAGTATCTAAAGAGTTGCCAGAAGCTTATTGGAGGTGTGGGCTCCAGGCCCGGGGCCACAGGTGCTTCTTCTTCTTCCAGCAACTTCTCTTCGTTCGACGTGATGGATGCCTCGTCGCGATCCATGATTGTAACTGACAGTTGGGCAAATGAAAAACTTGATATTAGTATTCAATCAGCCATCGATTTGATGTATTTTTTTTTTAATTTGCACGCACAACAACTAATACATTTGGCATATATGTAGACGAAGAGACGCCAAAAAGGTTAATTCAATTAGGCAACAACGCTTCAACAATCATTCCCAGTCGCAATGCAAGATTGTTGCCTTCGCCTTAAGTTATTTTCTTTTCGTTATTGACCTCCGGGGTTAACTAGTGAGGTGCCATATTAAATATGTTTCACAGATTGTTGCATAAACTACAACGGACTTTTCTTCTTCTTTTTTTTTGTACAAGAACCACATTCCTTAAGTTTAACTATTTCGTGGCTGTCTCAATTGTTGATTACATCCTCTCAAGCATATTCACCTTGTAGCACTGCACTTATATCCTTGAGAGCTTATTCAATGTATTATATCCAAGTTTTATTTGTCTTGCAGACTTTTGACCGTTACACTCGATCTTCCCAGCGCGACTGACTGCAGATTGTCCGAGTGCTCTCCATTTAAATTTCCGGAACGCTATGTTGATTCCAGTTTTAATTGATCGTGCCCGTAAGAGTCACAGTCAGACTTGAAGAGAGTTCGATGCTTAGTTTGAGTGGCTCTTATACTCATGCTCTTATACTGTTTTGCATTTCGACTGCAATCGTGATTCTAGCTTGCACTGCAATCAGTTGAAATTACTTTAGCCCGGATTTTCTATACATAGTAGATTTTTAGAAGTCGCTGTTCGAAGAAATACCGCAAATAGTGTATTTGATGAATTTCTTCGAGAATACTTTCGTGACCTAAATTGATTGAAGTATTTGTGAAAATGACCGTGACCTCTAAACATTATATTTGTTTAATTGGATTTACAAATTTATTGATAAACATTGCAGATATTTTGTCGGCTTATTTACAAAGGCAATATTTGTTTATAGTTTATCTATAGTTTATTAATGTTAAATTGCTGGATTATACTTATATTATGTGTAGGACTAATAGACTTAAAAACTTAGTATTTTGATAAAAATCGCATATCACATATTGTGTTGGTTTATATTTACACTGCCTACACGATAGGGATTTTTAATAGATGTAACTTTCATTATTATTCATAAATGTTTCCTTATATTTAGTCTAATATGGCAAGCGCCAAAGAAACAAATTATTAGGTAACATATATATCTAAAGACTAACAAGTGGTACAATTTATATATGCTAGTAAAAGTTTAACAAAGACTATACTAACTTTAGACTATATGACAATTCTCTTTCTGATCTCTTGCCTTTATGTTTTCACACAACTGTTCAAAAATAATATCCTCGAAATGGTTCCGGGTGGCACAATGCCAAAATGTTACAACCTAACTATCAACTCTGTACTGCTCTTACAACCTAACTAGCTAAACAGGACCTCCCATCCTATACATAGACCTCGCCCGTCTTCGGCTCTGGCTTTTGCTTGGCCAGCGTTGATGGCGCCGAGGAGGCATTTGCTGAGTTTGCTCCTGTTGCCGAATCCTTGCTGCGGTGCAGCGATATCGTTGACGTGCTGGCATCCACTGAATCCGTTGGTCCCGCCGACCTCACCGAGGAGCGTTGAAAGCTCGCATCCTGCAGATTGAGGCTTAGATTGAAACTGTTGTTCCTCGATATGTTCCCGTTTCCATTTAGTGGCTTAACGGAGAGCAAAGCTGTGGTGGTTATGCCACCACTGCCATTGCTGGATCCACTGCTGTGATCTCCCCCACCATCCGCGGCTCCACTGAGCTCCACAATCGATAGGCTCGAGGGAGAGCGTTGTATGGAAAGGGAAACGGGTATTGTGGTGATGACATCGTTGGGATCGAAGCCACTCGCAGTGGTTGTGATGGTGGGCAGCTGAGCACCCGCATTCAGGGGCACAATGCTCAAGGAATCACCGCCGCTGGTGGCCACCGTGAATGGGAACGAGAGTGTGGTTATATTCGTCTCCTGGGGCATAGCTGTGGAATGGAGCAGACAGATTAGAGATTAAGTTCAACTCAAGCAAACTCTCAACTTACAGCTGCTGGTGTAGGCATCCTTTAATCGGGTTGGCATGACTGCCTGGGCGAGCGCTGCTGTTGCTGGATGCCCTGGAATCAAAGTGTTATTGGATGATGAGCTATCCATCTCTTTGATGGGTGACAGCAGCAGTGTGCCCAGCACCTGGCCGCTGTCCTGGTGCATATTTGTGCCGCTGGCGGTGCTGCTAGGATACGAGGGATACATCCCGCTAGTGCTTTGCGTGCTCAGCTGTTGTGGGGCCATTATAACGGCACTGCTCGCTACAGGGTGCAATTTGGTTTTCAGTGTTTTGAGTGGAAACAACTGGTGCAAAAGATGTGGTGGAAAACTTACCTGTATTCGTGCTACCATCCTTGGTTACCTCAGGCGTTGGTATTCTTGGACGTGTCTTGGGCACATTGATATTAAGGCCATTCAGTTTGGAATCTGTTGCGAGTTAAAGTACATTTTAAGAGCAGTTCAACTTTACTCCTTTCCGAACTTACTTTGCTTGATCAACTGGCGCTGAGCACGCAGCGATTTGCGATGCACAAACTTCTCGTAGAGACTGGGTTTGCTGCTCTGCTGCTGCTGCTGAGAGCCAGGATGCTGCTGCTGCTGCTGTTGCTGCAACTGCTGCTGCTGTAGAATGGACAATGGCATGCCGGATTCGGGACTAGAGTAGACGGAATTCAAACGATTCCGATTGAAGGGCAGGCCGCCCGAGGAATAAGCTGTCGACTGGCTGCGCATGGAGCCCATGCGTGATAGCTGACGCACCAGCCAGTTATTCTTGCGCCGCTCCACCATGGGCGTGTCCACGCTCTCCTAAAAGGTCACAGGTCACACATTAGTACTTACTAAGGAGATATCAGGCTGCTTTACTTACATAGTCCGCATAGACATCATCGCTGAGCATGCGTTTGCCACCGCCAGGTATTATATTGGCATACATGGCATCCTCCTTCTTCACCTTGTACTTCTCCGCCGAGCCCTTGGGCTCGTCACGTCTGTAGTGCTCGGAGGCAACGGTGTAGGGTAGCTCCTTGGGCACCACACACTCCCAGTACTGATCACGCAGCAGCTCCGGATGCTCCTCGTGCATCTCGTCGACAATCATGTAGGCAGCCTGTAGAAATCGCATATAAGTAGAAATTAGCGCGTGCCAAAAATGATCGAAAGTGGAGCGATTAGCAGTGAATGTACAAGTTGATGTGTCTGCTACGTGTTTGTCATTGCCGATGAACATTTCTGCCCACAGCAACCACACACTTAAACAAGCACTAAAAAACCTAATTACATCACATTCGATCGGTGGTCGGATCGGCCCACACCCCACTTTTAAAAAACCCCAAAGAAAAAGTGAAATTTTTCATGGGTCTTAATTGTTTCATAATGCAAAAGCACAACCCACAAGCTAAACACTTATTAAACACACTTCTTTCTTGCTGCTCTAGTTTTGAAATCATTGTCAAGTGGCACGTTTGCGCGTGTGTTTAAAAACATTAACAAGTTAACAGTAAAATATTGACTAACCCATTTGTTCTTAGCCATGCATATTCTTGAACAAATTTGCGCAATGCATTTTGTCCAAAATTTCAATGTAAAATGAGAACTTTACTCCTAACACACGAAAATAAAAAAAAACATTCAATGATAAAAAGCTCTACAAAAGAGGTTTCAATGTTTATTTTTATTTTTACGTTGTGTTTTTTTTTCTTCTTTTTTTTTTAACATAAAACCTGTTTTCAATTTACTTTTGCCAATCTGTTGTAGTTGTTACTGTTGTTGTTGTTGGTGCTGCCGTTGGCTTTGTAAATAATTGCAAGCAACCAGCAACAGCAGAGACCCCAAACTCAGAGACATAGCCATACATATACAATACAAATACTTGTATAATTTTTACACATGCAAAAACCTCCTCGCATAGCAGCAAGTTCAGAGCAAAAAAAAAAAAAAAGCTGACTTAAAAGTATACCCTACACAAGAATCTAAATATCCTTATGTTGTGTTTTCCTTAAAGTTTTTATAGCTTTCTATCCATATGTCTTGAATCTATTAGTTTCAAGATTACTCAAGAAACTTTCAGTAGCGCATTCTTAATGTCGTTATTGCTTATATTTGCTACCATTCAGATTTAAGCCTCTTTTATATTTAAGCACGTGGCAAAAGTGGTTTCTTCCTTTCAACACAAGTACTCTCCGTAACTCCAATAAATGTTTACTTGTGCATACATATATAGCACACTAACCCAAATTGGGAGCGAACAGAAAAACTTTAACAGCTTTTAGCTATTGTTGAGTTAGTTGTTAATAAATTTTGTGTTGTCTTGACAATATAATTGTTGAGTTACGTATGGTTATCTATTGGTTTTTGGTGTCGCAAGCGGTTTGACAAATTACAGACTACTACTACATAATATAAATTTAAAAACCAGGTGGAATTTAAATATTGTATGTGTTTTTAGTGAAATACGTCGCGACTTTGTGGCACCTGTTTACTTAATGAATATTTCTAATTAAAAATTAAGCTCATACGCTACAAATATTGAAGTTATACCGGTTTTTTTTAAATTTTTTTTATTTTAGGTTTTTTTTTTGGTTAGCAGTCGTATTCCATGAATGTGGAAGCTTTTAGCGATTTATGACGACTTTGCAAATCCCTATAGTTATAGACTCACCTTAATGTGTCGATCGATGAGCCAATTTAATTCAATATCATCGTCATCTTCGCCAAAGGGATTGATGAGCACCTCGGCAACTTTAAGCCAGCCCACATAGAAAACGAACTGTAAATGTGAATTAAATGCGATAAGATCATTCGAAAGCCATACAAAATAATCATCAAATTAATGCAATTTAAGCTAAGTATGTATGACTTCACATGAGTGTTGCACGCCGAAAGCTTTTCCATTCACTTGTTTTTATTTCGCTAGTTGTAATTTACGGCGTATTTCGTTGGTTGCTTGCAAAAGTAACGTTTATTAATGACAGCTCCTAAACATTGTTTAAATACAAAAAAAAAAAACACCTGTTGCTGATTTTTATCTGAGTTCAGAAATGCCTTTCGTCAAACGCACAGCGAACAACAAAGCGAAAATGTCAATTTATTATCGTTTTCGAACGTGACTGTAAGTTTTAGTTTACATAACGTTGTTAAACACTTGAAAAGGGAACCGCAGAAACCCAAATAGTATATACAACTGTGCATATCGTGATATATCATTGACCATAGTCATGATATATATCGCTGACATGGTATTGCCATTACGTTTGGCGGTAGCCACATTGGACGCCTCATTTGCGTTTCAGTTTCAGTTGCGTTAATGATCCAATAAACCGCAATGTTTTTTCCACAATTCGCTAAAACGGCGAGACGTGAAAATTTCTAAGATTTATGGTAAATAAAGCGAAACGTGTCAATGCAATAATTTTGCATTTAAAATTCCGTGTTTTAATTTAGTTTTGTTCTTTGAGCTCACCTGCATCACGGTAAAAAATGGAAAGTACAAATCGGGGTCCTCCCGGCCATTACGGTCCAAAATGTTGGGCAACATTTGACGACCCAGTAAAGCAGCAAAAAAGTAGGTGTAGAGTACGAGAGTAACAACCTATAAAAAGAAAGTTCAATTAATTAAGATTTCTTTTGAGATAAGTTAAAAGAAAGCTTTCTTATCTCAACTCTCATGCTCAAATTGTCGAAATTAAAATAGTCACTTGATATTGATTATATCATATCGGGGGGTATAGCTCGACTGCAGATCGAGAGGTTTTTTTGGTTCCCAATAATAATTTACCTGTGTGTAGACAAGCGGCACACAGACCGTATCATAGCCAATAAGGCCACCCAAGCGTCTTCTGATATCTGACAGCTCCACGAGTATTGTTTGCACAATGTGATCCGAGGCAATGAGTCCTTCCTTGCGCGCTCTGTTAATGATGTTCGTGGCCCAGACCAAGGGCATCCAGTACTTGGACATGGGACTCTTCTGATTCATTGCCTCGAATATCTTCATCTCCGATTCGTGCATTAGACCCGCATCAACCAGATGCTGTGTGGTGGGAAAGCGACGCTTGACACGCAGCGAAATACGCTGTAGGGTAATCACATAGGCCAGGACCATATAACGCATTATATTACGACGCATTAGACGACCAGTTTCATTCTACATAAGGTTCGACATTGGAATGAGTAATGCAAGTCTTATCGGGTTAATTAAGGCGTAAAGACTTACATTAACACCTCCGGTGGAATTAGGTATGGCCGCGCTGATAAAGAGGGCCAGCGTGTCGGGCCAGGGCAAGAGGCGGTACTGTTCCCACCAGCGCTTGACCACCAGATTCACATAGAAGCCCAGCACAAAGGACATGGGCACATTTTCACCCTGTTGCGCAAAGTACAGGCGAATCTTATTGAACAGCCTGCATGGTAAACAAGTTCTAATAATTATGTGAGATACATTTATAAGATACAACACTTACACTTGTTGATTGGGAGTTAGCGCAAATCTATAGATCATATTAATCGTATAGTATAAACACAAATAGGCGACTATTTCACGCCAGATTAATTTGTAAACGCTGCCGCGCCATCTAACAAATAAGAAAATAAACATAAATGATTAGCAACATTAAACTTGGTCAATGAACAGCTTTGACTTTGATTTTGTAACCAGAAAGTTTCCATTTCCTTATAGCTATTGCCCAGTAACATCCTACAATTCAGCCGCATCACATTTCAAATTCAATTTTCAAATATTTCATGCTTTATGGGTCGCTTGTTCTGCAACTTTTTTGTTTTTTCTTTTTTGGTTGTTCTCTTATGTCAGTTCCTATGAATTTGTTTTGGGGTTTTGTTTACTTTTGATATGATACGATTTGCTATAATGATCTCTATAACCTCGTCGCTTCGTTTGATTGAGAATAAAACAGGAATTGCCAAACTCTGAAGCTCTTTGTCTAAAGTTATCAAGGTTTTTGTGTTAATAATTATATATGGGTTTAACTTGGCATCCACTGTGATGCGTGATTAGTACTGTAGAATGAATTTAAGTGGCTTTGCTGTGTATTCAGAACTCATAGAGAACACGTGTATCTAATTAAATTCTAGTTAAAATTTTTGTTCTGCACTTCTTACGAAACTCATTAGTTTTTAAATCATCTTAAAAACCTTGACGCTCAATATCTTATTTCATTTATTTAAAGGGTATTTTGCTTAAATTTTTAAAAATGCATTTGCTTTATAATAAATCACTGCTGGCTATTTAATTAGTTGTTCAACTTGATACTGTACAAAATGTTTAAATTATTTTAAATATAAGTTTTCCAGCTTCACAATATTAAAAGTAAGCTATCATATAATTAAATACGGTTGTCTCATAAACATGGACTTATGTCTACTAAATCTCTTAATTGTTATGCTTGACAGTTGACTTTTTTTTGACTGTAAATGCTTAATTATGTCATAAATTTAGTTGAAACAGACAAGTAGTTTATACCCTATATGGAATTTTATTGCCAATCATATGCGTATACTTAATTTTAAATATAAAAAAAACAATCATACTACTGTTTGGAATAAAAATTCCAGAGTTTCATAACTGTCACTTTCAATCCGGCTAGAGATGACACTGTGAATACTGACCGCTCCGGGCGGACTCTTTATATATCTGTATGGCTGCTGGTTACGAGTGACTGCACTTTAGAAACAATTAATGGGAGCTCAGCTCTAAACTACAAATACAAAAACAAAAAATAGCAGTCGACAACAGCCGGCACTATGACTGGTTACTGTACATATGCGATGTTAATTACACTGGTAAACACTTTACGAGCTATGACTAATGCGAGAAAAAAACCTAAAACAACCCACAGACGATAGTACACATTTAGGCGTCCCAGTTGGGATTCGATTGTACTCACTTCCATAGGATCTTCCAGAAGCAGCCAAAGTTGCTGCCATTGGGCACCTCGCCCGCATATGAGACAGTCATATTGTAACTGTATTGTGTTTACGTGTGTTATTGGCTAAGTTTGGCGACTTTTATTACATAGTTGGACTTTGTGTCTGGCGACAAATGCCAGAGTTCTGCAAAGGCTCCTGTTGTTGTTATTGTTGAAAGCAACTTGTTCTTCTTCTTCTGCTTTGTATTCAGCCTGAAATACACAATAAGTGAGAGCGCGACACACACACGTTTAGTTAACTGTAAAATTATTCACCAACACATACTTCTGTGCAACTCATGCAAATACATATGTACGTTGCAAACAAAATAATTACAAAGACAAAACAACAAAAGAGAACAGCTTAACTTGGTAAATTCCAGCACGTTTCGAACAGTTCGACGGCAATTTTCAGTATTGTTTCTTTTGTTGTTATGTTATTTACTATATGTATATTGTACATAATTATATGCGTTTTTAATGCACTTTCGTGTTTTGATTTTTTCGGGTGAAATTTCATTGTAGTGTTTTATGGGTATTTATAAATTTTTGATATTTCGCCTTGAGCCCTTGTTGGCCTTTGTTTTTGAATCAACACTTAAAGTACTTAAAGATCAACTCATGATCAGGATTTTCCCGAACTTAACATACACAGACACACAATTTATATGGGACGCGTTTCTGGTGTTTCATCATATTGATGGAGTTTTTTTATTATTGTTTTGGGTGTTTACTGCTGAAAACCTTGAGATTGTCGAAAACTTCGGTTGCTCTTTTGCCAAGTCAGCGCTGATTTTTTGGGTTGAAGTTGATTATTTTGATTAATGAAGTGCTTGCGTTCGCTATAAATTGATCGGATGTTATTATTACTTATGTATGTATGCAGATATTTGTGATATTCACTTGAATTCAAATTGAGTATTAGAAACCTGTTGCCCTACAGTTACTATACTTAAACGCTTTGTCTCTCGCGTCAGGCATCTTTTGAGCACTTTTAAAGCTGCAAATATTTGCATAGCACAAAGCTGACCGTCAAAACTGGTTAAATGGCACGCAGTTAGGTTTTTTCAATTTTCACTTAAGAGCGTTAATTTTGTCGATAAACACACACACACTCGCATACTCGCATATGCCGCATACCCTGTGACACTATCGACACGAAGTTAGTCGGTGAAAAATGTACAATATTGAATAGTCATAGCCACTAAGCTGCTAACCGGTTTGCTGGGCCTAAAGCTACACTATTGCATCTTGAGTCTATAGTCACGCCGCCTTTTAATTGCGTCTCTTCACCTGCAAAAGCTGCTGCATAAGCTGTTTAATCATTAGCTCAAACTAACTCCACCCGCTGTGCCCCTTGACACAATTCTCGACAATTATTCAAATGCCATAGAGTATAGTTGTTGTTTTCTATACTAAAGATCCGCTTCTATATATGTGCTAAGGCATCGAAATGATTTTTATGAGCTTTTTTTTAGGGACAGGCACGTGCCTAAAACCAATTACTACTACGTGCTACTTTTGGGCATCAGCTTATCTAAGCTAATTGCTTTGTTCTCCCCCTAAAACAGACTCTCTGCAGTTGAAGATAAGCGCGCTTAACTGTCCAAAAGATTTCAGCTGAAGACAGCTAGATGGACAGCTCATGAAGTTGAGATAAAACTAACGTCTCGAGATGACAACTAATTGCATTATGCCAAGTAAATTGCGTATATCCCCCCACTCTTCCCCCTTATTCAGCCTCAAGCAGAGAAATATTGGCCATGGCCTCAAAGCAAATGTTGACGGCGCGACGTTGATCGATGACGAATTTTATTTAAATATTTTATGTATACATTTATGGTGATCCGTTAGGCTTTTCACTTTCTTTGACGTAAAAGACGATGGTCGCACTTTTGCTTGCACAGTGACTCAAATTGAGTTTAATACTCCTATTGTAGGTGCTTTTTGCTTTTTGCCCCATGCACACTTGCACTTTTTTTTTTGTTACTTGTCTCGCCTTTGAACAGTGGGAGTTTTTAGCTTCATTAGCACACAATAAAAGTTGGAGATACGATTTTTGTCTACTTGTTATTTTCCATAAACTCATTAGGCATTTTTCAACGTATTAATTTAGGCTTAATTATACAAAATTAACGTGCTTATTAAATGATTGAAATATATACGTTTTTCTGTTAAAAGTCAATTGATAAAGAGTTTCAGCAAAATTATAGTTTATTTTTTTTGTTATCATATTATTTTTGCATTATTTTATTTTATTGCCACATTGCATGTAATTGCATAAAAAGCCATTTGATTTCAATTTCTTTACATAGAGTTTTTTATTTTTATTGCTGTCGCATCTCTAATGCCAATTTTCAAGCTCAATTCACATTTTCAATTGAAAAATTGCATCCAAATTTGGTCAGTTGCGCATTCTGTCATTCCGACAAATGCCGCCGACGCCTAGAAAAACGTTCGCATCGACTCAGAAGAGTTTATTTAAGACGATTACAGCCACATTTCTATAGATACTCACAGTCAATAGATACACGCATTACGTGTATCTGTAACTGTGGCTTGGATCTTTTATTGTAAATATTTATTCAAAAATCGAACAAAGTGCACTTGTGCATAGTTTCTGTATTATTATTATTTCACACAACGCGTTGTCGATTATCCATTTAAATATGTCGCATGCGTGTACATAACACACTTTTGCTTAGGCTTTTATTTGTTGATTAGACAAAACAATACGCGTCTGTTTTTTATTTTAATTTCTTTTATTTATTTTACTTTTTTTTATATATTTCCGAAGCTAGCCCCGTCGCTGGGTTGATTGTTCCGCACGATCAACGAGGCGAGTGAGCAACGAGAGGCTTGGGAGCTGCCAAAGCGGCTTTAGCTTCAGTTTCAGATTCAGCTTCAGTTTTTCAGTAGCTTTGTAACATACCGACGACGACGGGTTTATCGCTGGTGGCTCGTTCCGATGCCGATGCCAATATTCGATTCCGTTTTCCGAACGGGCAAACGGCCGCACAACCAGACAGCACGCTAAACTCAACTAAACTGCGCTCCAGACTCGAGCACAGGCGGCTCTTAACTCACATTTTCAGCCGTTGCTGAGCCACACACTCACAAAATAAAAGGTTTTTTCTGCTTTTACTTGGCAACAGGTAGACAAAACTTGCTCTCCCCATGGCGCAGGTGAGCACGCATTGTCGCTCTCTGGTTTGTGCTTCTGTGTTTGTGTGTGATATATGCTTTTGTAGTGTGTCTCGTGCATCAGCTGTTTTTCTTTGTAAGCCAGAGATCGACTGGGAGAACGGACAATATGGTCAACTGACCAAGCTTGTGTGTATAGATAGAGAGAGAGAGAGAGAGAGAGAGGAGAAAAAGAGGGTGTGTGAAAAGAGAGCAAGACTAGAGCCAGGGCAGCATAATAAACCAATATAGCTAACATAAAGAGTTATTTATTAAAATATGAATTAAACTTGTGAAAATAATTTTTGTAATATTTTATAATTATAAATTTATATTCTTGCCCATTTACAATTTGCCAGCACTGATAAGTTTGCAAAATAAATGTGGTATACTTTTAGGCATAAGTTTGAATGTCACGCACTTATAAATTTATTTTATGATTAGCCAAAAGATTTTTACTAATTTAGTTTGCTTATAACAAAACTATTCACAAACCTTTTCCTTTTTACCATTGGTCTGTTGGAAATCAAGGAAGTGAAAGATTTTCTGAACAAGGAAGAAGAACCCAACGAACACCAAGTTCAAGATTCGTTGCTCTCGTTTCCTCTACACGCTTGTGGTGCAAGACAAGGAGAAGGCTGCCACCAAGGTCTGCAAGTTTTAAGGAAGTCAAGTAAACGCGTCTTAGCCTATCAACAAGCACTATCTTTAAATATGTTCTCTTTGGAATAAAATACATGGACAAGATGTAAAATACAAAAAAAAAAAATGTAGAAAACAAAATCGAATGTTTTCAAATACGATGCTCTAAGCTTTTAACGCATTTGATTTTTCTGGCCGTCTTGTCTGGTATCTCAAGCCATGTTCCATGTAGGTGAAAGGTGGATTCGGTTGTGTCATACAGAAATAGAGACCCTTGGCATTACTGGGATAGATGAGACCAATGTTTAGTGTGTTCTCGTAGCTGCAATCGCCCTGCCTGAACTTGGCCCAGTTATCACATTTGGTGGCCGGAATCATAACACCCTCGATAAGCGCTTCCATAAAGAGCACAAATGGATACATGTGGCTGCAGATCTTGCTGACGCAGCCCGGCTGCAGTTTCTTGCGTGGAAAATAGCCAATGCCATTTGGATAGATGTCGACATGACCCAATGGCACACGCACCCCGAACACATCCCCCTCACCGTGCAGCACCACAACGCGTCCAGCCACCGCTTGCCGCACTAAAATGTCGGTGGTGCGGCACATGGTGGCTGGATCGATGGCGATGAGTTGACCCACCTGCCGCTTGCTGCCCTTGGCAAACAGATCCGCACCCAAGGCGCCAATATTAGCGCCCACTGAATGTCCTGCTATGGTGATGTCCTCCGGTGCAATGCCAGCCTCCGTTAAGGCGGTCAAGAGCTTGTAAATGGAGTAACCGTGCACGGAGAGATGATGCCGCACTGTGTAATACAACTGTGCCACATGTGTGGCAAAGTCCACCACAATCACATTCAGATCCCGTCTCGTTGTCTGCAACAGATTCAAATGTTCCTGCACACTGAAATAACTATCGGCCGTATGGAATGCATTCACATAGATCAAAGTCTTGCGCTTTGGATTGATATCGAAATCACGCAGCTCTGATATCGACTTGATGGGCAGTTGGATGCTCTGATTGGTGATGGTCATCACATGGAGACGCGCATCACTGGGATTGATGCCCTCAAAGAGTGACATGACGCCCTCATCAACGGGAGCATCACCTGGGTTAAGGATTTGAGATTAAAGTTTAAGTTTTATCCGCTTTAAGTTGACTTACAAAAAGCACGCCATCCTCTATTTAATTGCTGTGACAGCAGCTCTACATTATGTTTCTGTATGAGATCGACGCTTGCAGCAGCCGCCAATTGTTGCACTTGCCACAGTGCCATGAGGCACAGAAACAAACCTGTACAGCTTTGTGTGCTTCGTCGGGCCATCTTTACTACTATTTGCATATGCTCAGCATGCAACTGACGGCTTTTATAGCCAAGTTAAGACTGCTTATCGCTGCTCTCGCCAACGCTTATCTGCCATTCAATTTCAGTTAAAATTTACAGCAGTTTTTCTGCATTAACACCCAATTTTTTTGCACTCTGCAGCACGTTCGAAACGGCTCAAGTTTGAGTTCTCTCTGTCTGTCTGGCAGTTGTCTACAATTCCGCTCAAGATTTGGAACTGCACGTTTCAGCAGTAGATTTATCTAGTTGATTGATTATCGTGAATCGTGCCTCAATAAGAAAACGCTTCCACTACTGATTCTTTTCATTGAAGTATTTTACTCTCTTGATTATATAGTTTTCGATATATATATATGATGGTGCGAGAAGACAACTAGGTGCTAGATTTAAATTTTACTATATAATTTGTATAATATTTTAAATTTGCTGTAAATTTGACTAGCGCTCGTTTGACGCTTGCGTTTTAATTCAATATTTACGCTAGTGAGGTAGCTGTGGTTGTTTTTTGGTCTCCCTAGAGAGTTACCCATATTTCAAACACAAAAAGTAATTGAAGCGAGTTTCATTGTTTTAAATAAAACTTAAGTGTTTAATGTTTATTTGTAACGAACACAAGAAGAGAATAAAGTAATAAATAAAAGTTTGAGATATCGACTAATAAATCAATATATTTTTTGTAGTCAAGAATACTTTCTGCTTCACTGGTTTTCTCTTTCTCAATCCGAATTCAACTAAGTTTAGTTCTGTTGTGTGTGTGTGATGATTTTTAAAAATATGTTTTTGTGCTTAGAACTTAAGACCGGCTTGAACGTCCGACATAATGTTGGCAGACTTTTGCAGCTGCTGGATTTCAGTATCGGTGAGAATCTGCTTCACCACAGAGGTCACACCATTTGCATTCAAGACGCAGGGCAGCGACAGGAACACATCCTTATCAATGCCATGTTCACCCTGTTAAGACAAATATTATTTAGTAAACAGTTACTTAGGATCCTTTCTGTTAGACTACTTACCAAAACGGATGTGGAGACGGCTGCCACGCTGCTGGTATTACGCAAGATGGCCGAAGCCAAGGACGCAGTGCTGAGACCAATGGCCCAGGAGGTGTAACCCTTTAGCTTGATGACCTCATAGGCCGAATCGACGACCTGTTTGTGCAGCTCATTCCACTTCTCCGGATCCTCACCGGTGCCAATAGTTGGGTTCAGCTCACGCAAACGCACGCCGGCAATATTAACACCCGACCAAACGGGCACAGAGCTATCACCGTGCTCACCAATAATCCAGCCGTGGCAGGAGGTGGGTGCCACGCCCAGGCGCTGGGACATGAGGAAACGGAAGCGTGAGGAGTCGAGGTTGGTGCCGCTGCCAATGACACGATTCTTGGGCAGACCCGAAAGCTTCCAGGCCACATAGGTCATAATGTCAACGGGATTGGAGACCATCAACAAAATGCAATCGGGACTGTTCTGTAAAAATGGAGGAGAGAGAATTAGAGAGAGGGTCAGAGATAAAAAGAGATAAAAAGAGAGGTTTGTTGACTTACCTCCACCAACTTGGGTATGATGTGCTTGAGAATATCCGTGTTGCGCTGCACCAACGACAAACGGGATTCGCCCTCCTTTTGACGCACGCCGGCGGTGACGATGCAGAGACGGGAATTGGCCGAAGCGGCGTAGTCGGTGCTGGCCGTGATTTGTGGATTCTTGAGGAAGTTGGAGCCATGCTGCAGATCCATAAGCTCGCCCTGCAACTTATCCGCACACACATCGATGAGGCACACCTCCTTGGAGACATTCTGGGCGAGAATACTGAATGCGCTGGCCATGCCCACCATGCCAATGCCCACAATGGTGATCTTGTGTCCAGAGCTGGGCAAAGTTTCGGCTACTTGAGCCAATAGACTATCCTTAACGGCGGCCATGGCTGAAACGAAAAGTTGAGCAACAAGTTAGTTAATTTCTTGATATTCTTGAGACTTCTTAGTTGGAATTGATGTTATCCAAAAGTAGATCAAATCTGGGACACTCCACTCACACACGAAAGTCCAAAGTGTCGTTTAACCTTCACGAAGGTCATGTTAATATAAATTTGCCGACTGCTTAACACGCAGCAAGCTGAAAAAACGCCTCTACGCAACATTGTCGAACAGAATTAAATAATTTATATTTTCCGCACACTTGTCATTTTTATATGTGCCGCACTTGTGACTTGGCAGCAACAAAATGCGTCACATGCCACACACTGGCAATAAACCTCATTAACCCCTAATGGGTATCTATATCTATTTTACTTTATCAAAATGTAACCTTCCACACATTCTGATATGAAACGTCAAACTCAACAATTTACAATCAATATTTTCTTATCAACTGACAACTCATTGCGGTTATTCAATTAATCCATTAATTGAGGCATTAGTAATAAATGCGATTGCTAATGTTTCTCAAGTTGCATGCACTTCAACCGAGGAAGTTTAGCTATATACAATATTTTATGACCCATCAAGTTGATTTGAGTAAGGGGTCGAACTTGTTATGATTTGATGTCTATATTTACTATAGATTGCCGATAAGATTAGCTAAGAATTGCAAGCTGCTTATCTAGTATATGTTAGTAAATATACATAACATTATTATTTTTTGTTATCTAAGCACGTTTCTAATTTGAAATCTAACATATGGAGAATTCTTCTGCCCTTACCCTGAACTTGAGAGTTTTCTAATTAAAATTGCGGTTTTTTTTATTGTTTGCGGAACATGTTCAAAAACAATTTTAATTTAACAGCTTAAGCTGGAAATGCACAAAGTTTATTAAATGAGTTAGAATGCGTTGGCTGAAAGTGATATACTATCAAGATACCCTATAGAAGCCTTAAATATTACAGAGTATATCAAATCGACAATTTTTTGTGTCATTTGTCACAAAGTAATTTCCATTGGGAATTCAGCAATGAGATCATAGACAACTTTTCCAACTATAATTTTTTTTTCTGAATTTACTCATGCATGACTGGACTCACACTCACTTGTTGCAGGCATGCTGCAACTTGCCACACTACAAAAAGACAAAACCATAAACCAAATGACCTTCACACAAAGTCAAATATTGCGTTTGGCTTTCCCAAAAACAAAATTATTGCGGCACAGCTGCTTTTTTTTTTTGGGTCTTTTGGACTAAAAGCGCATGCGTCAAAATGAAAACGAAAGTGAAATCAACGACCCAACTCTGGGCACACCTAGGGAGGCAAGCAGGAAGTGCTCAATTGTGCCACAGAGTGTCCAAGGCCAAGGGCGCATTTCACAAGTTGAATGCACTCTGAGTGGGTTAAATAAAATACACGTAGCCAAAAAACTATTTAAACTATGTGCATTCCTTAGAATTAACTTTTATCAGTGGCTTTGCTTACTTTTTGATTGTTTTTGGTTTTTACACTTAAAAATGTTTCACTGGATATATATTTTGGCGCCTCGTTTTAGATTTGAGGTCGTCGACGTTCCGTTCACTTTGCGCGCTCGTTGCAAACTGTTTTCTGCTCCACGCAAGACTCGTTGGAATTTCACTGCGAGCGCTGGATTTTTGTACTATTTCTCTTCGCTGCTCAGCAGCTGTCGGCGTCGCAGCTGCCGTCAGGATGAATGACGAAATGGCCTAAACGGCATTGTGAAACACAGAGCGAGCTCCAGCCGGCTCTAACTGCACTGGCTCTCTTCTCAGCCTGGACTCTCTCTCTAGAGTTTCATTTCGAATTAACTGGGCCTCTGTCAAGGTGACCTCTGCATTGTTTTTTTTTTTCGGGTCGCTTTATTTTTAGATTTATTTGTTTTGGATATGCAGGGAGTTTGTGGGGGGCGTTTCTTGCCACGTGCGTAACTCATTTACAATTCCTGCTTGTAAATGTATCTAGTAGCTATATATATACGAGATACATTGATCGGAAATTCATTGCCTTGTGACAGCTGCTGTCTTTCTATGCATCTGTGCACGTGCCGTTGATCACACTTGCATATCCAGCTGAGCAGAGGCATATAGGGAATGCTCTCTCTCTCTCTCTCTCTTTGTTACTCTCTTCCTAAAAAGTTGGCCAAATGCCAGTCAGAAAGCAGGGTGCAACTATTTGTTTTTTTAAAACTTATTTATTTATTTTTAATTATTTAATTTATTTCAATAGTCAAATCGTATCTCAAAATGTGCCTACCTCTTATATTAAGAGTATTTTTGCTTATGTAATTGTTTTAGTTTTTCTCAGTGTAGCGTATCAAGTAATATAATTAACATTGATTAACCAACTCTCTAAGAACCATGACGTCATGGATTTCGCTCACATGAGAGAGTGCGTCAAAGAGAAAGAGAGCACGAAAACCGGCAACGGCGTTCGTGACTTGCAACACATGCTTCATATCTCTCTAGATCTTGCAACAGACTCATGCAATGCACTTCCAATTATTCTCTCTCCCTCTCTCTCTCTCGCATTTCACAACTATTATTGACTGCGTCATTTGCGGCTTGTGAAATTGTTTCTGGCGGTATTCTCTGATGACTAATTTGCCGGCAATGCAATTTGCGTGCAACTTGTGAAAGTGTTCCTGACCCACATATTTTCTCTCTCTCTCTCGCTCTCTCGCTTCTCGAACTCTTCCAGGTAATGACGCTTTCAATGCCCTACGTTGTGAAATCTGGTTAACAACTTTGAGTACCTTTTGCAGTTGCTGCACTTGTCAAAACGTGTTTTACTGGGGTTATTGAACTTTTTTCTATCTTACAAAAGAAGTATTTCAATAAAAGTTTCTGTTATTGCGTAAAGTGATTTTGTGTCTGATTTCTCGTCGCGTCGCCTATTTGTTTATAGTGAAATCAAATATGTCTAGTCAAAAGTGCATTTATAAATATTTGTTTATCAAACATGAATAATTTGTAAACATTTATTGGCATATGCATTAATTTGTTTATTTTAGTCAATTCAAGGTCTTTTTGGTTGCTGAAGTAACTAAACAGCTCAAGTGCGACACCTGTCGATAAATAAGTGAACTTTTAGTATATACAGCAACCTTACGGTTAGTTTCGCCACTGTCCGAATGTGGCGCTATAGTTTCTTAAATATCTTGCTGCGGCAGATGTCAACTTTTGGGGACGAAGAAAAGCTGTTTTTGGCTTTATTTTAGACCAAAAAGAGCGGAAAAAATTGGGAAAAAAGCGGAAAAGAAAGCTGATGGTTTTTCAATCATTTACTCACTATCTTCTTGAAAAATATAATCAATTTCATTAAAATCAATGGATTGTTCATTTATGTACGAATTTATAGCACTGATGTCAACTTTTGATGACGATGAAAAGATGTTTTTAGCTTTAAATGAGAACAACATAAGCGCAAAAAAATTAGAAAAAGCGTAAAAAAGCAGATGTTTTTTTTAAATAATTAATTCATTATTTTCGTTAAGTATATCATACATTTTTTTGAGTTCAAAGGATTCTTCATTCATTGGGATTCAGGAACCCATTGTGTCAATTTTGTATTAAGCTTTTTAGGGCTTTAAAAATTGGCACTTTCAAACGAATAAGAGATAGGAACAAAAACGGACGGATTAAATATAATAAATAATAAACAAAATTGCCATCCACCTGTTTGATTAGATTTATGATTTCTTTAAACATCGCAACATTTTAAAACCGATGAATTACGATGCAGAAAAAGCTGATCTTTCAATAAAAAAAAGCCAGCTTCCCGCAATTTGCTATTATTTCAAACAAATCTGTTTGCAAAAAAAGCCAGATTTGACGGGAAAAAAGCTGATTTGGAATCAGTGATTTTAAGCCAAGCATTGATTTCTTATAAGATAAATGAATAAATGCTTATCACTGAAATCGTAAAATTCGATTTTCTACTTAATGTCTACAAAGCATTTTTATCACCTTTTCGTACATTTCATAGGAATTTAACAATTTGTTTAAGCTTGCTGTGTAGTTTCTGTAGCATAAAGATACGTATGTGTTGTGGCTATTTAAGATGCATTCCACCTGTTTACGATATGGCACACACAACATACCAGGTTACGCAAGCGAGAGAGAGAAAGGGAGAGAGAAGTTGTGCGTTTTGTAGATTACGGGCAGAGAAACATGACACAAACATTTCTCATGCTGTGCAACAGCAGAAGTCGCAGCACTGAAGTCCAATAATAATCCTTAATCTGTATTTCGCCCCATTGGCAATATGCGTGCCAGAGCTGTTGCAAAATAAAAACGAAATACAAAAAAAAAAAAAAAAAACGAATGAAAGATGCAAAAAATAAACAGGCAAATGCAAAACTTATGCGATAGCGCACTGTACAGTGAAGCGTTGTTATCAATGCCAGAGGATCTGATTACCCGACTCGTTGTTTTTGTTGTTGTTGTTGTTGCTTGCTGGCTTTCAAGCTGAAACGAGTAAGTCAAGTGGCACAAATGGAGTGCAGTTGTTGTTGTTGTTGTTGTTGTTGCTGCTGTTGCTTCTTCTGGCATTTAGCTGGCACGCAATGCGCCTCCCAGCCTGTTCGCAGGAGATGATGTCGCAGCCAGCAAGTTGCAAGTTGCAAGGCAGCCAGCAAGCGGCAGCAACCACCACCAACCGCAAACTGCACATTAATATTCAAAAATTGCGTTTTTATGCTAATTTTCACACACAGTTTGTTCTATCTCTCTCTCTTTCGTTCTTACGCTCTTGAAGCTGTCGATAGATTACTCAATGACAAGCCAGAACGAAACGTTCCATTTGCCATTCCCGTTCCCGTTCCAGTTCATTTTATTTTTATTTTTTGTTTCCTTTCAACCAATTGACTCAAGTAGCCTGAAGTTGTTGTTATAGTTCTTGTTGTTGTTGCTGTTTTTGCTGTTGTTGTTGCTGTTGATGATCATCTTTTGGTTGTATATCGCGCATTGCAATCTTTTTTGGCAGCAGAGACTCGGCGAGGCTTATTATTATTATTTCTGGCCCAAGCTACACGATTTTGTTCTCTTTCTCCCTTCCTTCCTTCCAGCTCCCTTGCAATATTACTCATACGCACCGTTGTTTATTTATGTCTATATGTTGTTGCAGTTGCTGTTGTTGTTGTTGTTGTTGCTGACGTAGTTTAGCAATAATTAAGTTGTTAAATTGTTGCACGTAAGTCAAGTTGCCTGGCGCCCTCACTCTTCCCCCCTATTCACCTGCCGCGTCGTCGTCGTCGTCGTCGGCTGCGCTTGGTGGCTTCGCTTAATAATAATGTTCAGCTTGACTTACGATGCACGTCCTTGGGTTACTGATATATGTGATACTTAAGGTATTTATTACAAGCGATTGTAATCTCATGCCTGCCTTTCTTTATACTACACACACACATACATATACACAATATATATATTAACTCCTTTTTTTTCCATCTTTCGCTCAATTGCTTGCAGCAAAAAACAGCAACAAAATATTTATAGACAAGACGCCTAGCTTTTTTTTTGTGTATGGTGTTTAACTTGGTTTTTTGGCCTGGCAGCGAAAACAAAAATAAAAAAGAAACTAGTAGCAGCTAGTACTTGAAGTAGCTCGACAAGCAGATACTCTGTAGTCAGTGCTATATGACAGCTTATTATTAAAACTGGAAAACAAACACATTTTCCATTTGAAAGTTTGAATCCTTAGCATCGTTTTTAGTTTCTTAGATTAAAACATATATTTTAGCATACACTTTAGATGCGCATGCTGCTCATTAATGCAACAGCAGCAACATATGCCTGGTGGCATCCTCTCAGCGCAGCTTCCAACAAATTATATAATACATAAACTATCTCACACACACACACACACACATACATAAATGTATGTGCACATATGTTTATTATAGTTTGGTTTGGATGCATCTACAGCCAGGGATCAGACCAGTTTCTCAAGCTGTGCGCCTGCACTTGTTACTGTTTTTTTTTTTTTTTTTTTCTTTGTTGCATGCCAAATATGCAAAAAGCTTTGGCGCTTGTAAATTTCCACGCCTGTATGGGTGTATGTGTGTGTGTGTGTGTGTGTGTGTGTGTGTGTTTGCATATAATGATTATTGTAGGTACAAGTGCGAGAAATCGTGTTAGATCGCGGGTAATAAATTTAGACACTCAACTATGTTTAAGGAGTCCTGCCACGGCAACGTTGCAACGTTGCAACATCTCTCAGCTCCCTACTCCCTACTGCCAAGTTCTCAAGTCTCTCAGCTTCCCAGCTGCCCCGCAATGGTGGCAAACGGCAATGTCTTAGCCAAAGTTGTTGCTGTTGTTACTGTTGTTGTTACTGTTGGTAGTTTTAAGCACTTCCTTTTATTATATTTTATGGCCACTTGTTTTTCTTGTCGTCTCCAGCGTTGACTGCAGACTTTAGTTTTAGTTGCAGTTATTTTAGTTTAGTTTTATAGTCAACTAGCTGCATTTAGTATCATGGTCTTTGAGCTTTAATTTGCCATTAGATACTAAAGTAAGCAATTTAATAAATAGAGGGAGAGGCTTTTACTTATACGTTTTTATGTTTTTAATTATGAAATAATAGTGAAAAGTTGGATTGACAATATATATAATAAGCTTTTAGCATGTTTTCACAATTTAAAGATGATTGTCTCAGAGTATCAGTTTAGTAAGAAAACATCAAAAATCTCACCCTTTAGCCAAAAGTCGCTTAAGAGAAACTAACCTAACCATATCCTACTATTTTCAATTTTATTTTGATTTTGGCAGACCTTCCAGCCAAAATGTTTGGCTTGACATTTTTCCATGCCATTAGCGACAACTTTTAGCCGCCAAATCGAAAAAAAAAAAACACCAACCATATTTTGTTCGAGTTGTTGTTTTGTTTTTCTTGCTTTTGCTTTTGCGCTTATGACTTTTCACCATTGCACTCGACTCCGCGGGGCAAGACTGCAGTTGTTGTTGTAGGCTGGCTGGCTGGCTGGATGCCATAAGTGAATGGCGTTGGTTGAAGCCCGCCCAGCGTTGTCTAGGTGCCCTTACTGTGCTTCCAGGCGCCCGATACCACAAAAGCGACCCAAAAGCAAAGAGCGTTTGTTTGTTATTAGTAGTAGATGTCATATTAGAGCCAAGCAAAGAGCAACAACAACTTCAACTTCACTTTTAGCCACGATATTCAATTTTTAGGCACCGCAGGGGGCAACAACTGCCTTTTTTTTTGTTTTTTTTCTTGTTGTTGTTGCAATTTGGCAATTGAACAACTTTTTGTTGTCTTCGATTTCGATAAAATTTCGACATTTTCACAGGGTCGCCTTTTATAATTGAATTGCTGGTTTTTCGTTTTCTTTTTTTCTTGGGGCAGGTGCAACCAGAAACTGAAAGTGACGCATTTGGGATGCAAATAAACAACTCGGTTTTTTTTTTGTTTTTGACTGTCTCGCATTTTAATTAGATCAGAGCAAGGTCGTCTTGTGTGTGCGACAAATATCGCATGCATAACAAATTTGTTTTTGCGGTGCGCCTTCAACCAACACACACAAACACACACACATAGAGAGAGAGAGACGGAGACACATCAAAACCCACTTTGGCAGGCTTTTAGCTCTGCCATAATTCAAAGCGATAAGCGATCTTAACTATCTACACGATCTGGACAGGCTCTCTGGCCGGCTGGCTGGTTGGTAGAACTTGCTGCCAATTGCATTTTGGCTTCTTGGTCAGTTTCGTGTCGCTGGCATTTTCAGTTTCTCCTTTGACAATATTTGCATGGCAGGTTGCTTGCAACTTCAACTTCAACTCCAACTCCAACTCTCAAGTCGAAATTGGAATTGGAGGTAGACCGTTATCGGCTTGTGCGCTATCAGCGCCATCATCTCATCATCAATGTGGCATCATCAACGCGAAATGATCGCAAATTATCTGCGTTAAAAGTCGATTACAGTTCTTTCTGTATATATATTGCAGCACTCTTTTGGCGCTTGCCACTTAATGGTTTTGTGACGTTTTTAAGGTTCGATTTTTTTGTAAATAATGGCGGCATAGATTAAACGATTCCACCATCCGATAACATTTTCGATTTTATTGCGATTTTGTTAATGCATTGCTTGTTAGCCATGTAAAAGTTAAGTGTACTGCAGTTAAACATTTTGATGGATATAACAAATCCCTGATGTCCACAATTGCATTTCGATTGCTCTTTGACAAAGACTCTAAAGGTATAGAGAACTTGGCTACTGTTTTGGCAGTGAGTAACTCACCCGCTGGCTTTTGAGCCAATTTGGTATCGCATTTAATCTCTCTTTCTTTCTGTCTCAGCTACTCGTGTTGCCAAAAATCGCTTTGGCAACGCTTTTTGGGCTCAGCGTTTGATCGCATCATCATCATTAGCATCAGTAGCAGCATCTGCATTATCATCATCATCATCAGCAGCTGGAGGCGTTCATCCTTCCTTGCAACCGCCCCTTCCCCCTTTTACCGCCACTGCTTGTGCGGCAATTCATTCTGCAAAGGACATCAAACAGATGCGGCGATCGCTTCTAATTTGCATAAACATTCGTTTAACATTTATCCTCCAAAAACGTTTTCGTTGTCGCTTTTTGCAACTTTGTGTGTGTGTGTGTGTTTGTTTGTTTGTCTTTTTCTGGCGCTGTGCCTCAAAAAGTCGTCATAACCGTCGACATTTTTGGCTGGGGCCAACAGCAATTTTTTTTTATCCCTGCCAATTTCATTTCATTTCTTGATTCCGAAAACCATTTAAGCACAAAATAACCGCTTTTGACAACACCAACAACAACTGTTAAAACGGCAACAACAACAACAACAACTGCAGATTCAACAACAGTAGCCAGAAATCGATGCTAATCTTAGCCAGGGCAGAAGCAAAAATGTGACCGCCATTTCCAGTTTACATTTTTTTTGATGCCCTGTAAAATACTAATTGAAATGTCTGCAAAGGGCAAACTCATTGAGAAGAGAGCAAAGGTGAGAGTTGATTTTGAAGGGTTAATTTTTAAGTTTGATAAATATTTTTGTAGGGTATTCCCCAGGTCAAACAATCCCTTCACTTTGTTTTTTGTTGTCTCACCGTGGAGTACATAAACCAAACTGCTTGAAGCTAAAGCAAATAAATGGAGTTGTCGTTGTTCGTTTTGCATTCGTCCTGCTGTTGAAGTTGCTGGCTTTATCACAAATATAAGAAATCATTGGAATGTGAAATAAGAGAGAAAAAACACAACAACTCAATTTCAAGAGAATAAGCAGCTGCTCAGCATTGAAAGACTTTTGTAAAAATTGTCTAAATAAAGCACTCAAGAGCTTGCTGGATGCAGAAAAATATATATATATATACATATATAAATCAATAAGCTTAACTGACAGCTTCTATTATGAAAAATGCCCAAAATTAAACAAACGCCCATTGTAGGCAATTAGTTAGCAGTCTATCAACAAACAGCAGCAACTGCAACATTCTCCCGTCTTCGCCTCCCAATTCAGTTTGTAGTGGCAGCTTTCTACCTTGTGACAGGTTTTGCCAACCTACCAAAAAGCCATTCAAGTCGACCCAAATTGGAACTTTGGCCGTCAAGTCGCAAAAGCTGCAAAATGCATTTAAAATTAAACTTTTGCATTCAAATTGCATTTCTATTTGTTTGGCAGTTGGAAAGGAAGTGCGCAAACCCCCTCCGCTCCACTCTTACCCTTTCGCTCTAAGCAATTATTGCTGCATGTAATACAAAATTAACATACAAACTCAAACTCAGACACCCCACAAAACAACTCAATTAGAATTGCTAGAGTTTTGCCATTTCGGGCACAGTCACAAAGGATTCCGAAATTTTTATTTGTGTTTTGGGCGAGGAGCAAGTTTTAAACGCAGCTCGTTAAGAGTTGCCAATTTGGGTTGCTGTCCATGTTGTTGTTGTTGTTGCTGTTGTTGTTGTTGTTGTTGTCACTGGCTTTGATTGGCATTTGAGCTGCGCGTGCGCGTGCGAGTGTCTTTCCACCTAAACAATTAATTTGAATAATTAGCAGCTAACGACGATTGAGGACAGCTGCCACAAAACTCTTATTGCTCACTGCTGCCTGCCTGCCTCGCATTCAACTTGGAGCCGTGGAGCTTAGAGACATCGCATTGCATCGTCGATTGTGTCACGCCATTGCCAGAACTTGGAAGTAACTCAACGTTGGTGATATAAAAAAAAGTTTAGAAGTTCTTCCGTTGCGACTGAGCGACTAGAGAATGCCCTATACTTAGCAGATTAGAAAAGATAGAACCGCTTGTGTCTCGTTTTTGGCGAATTTTGGCTTTTCTTAATACACTGCTGATAAGCGAATTATGATGAAAATAAAATGAGTGATGTATAGAAAAACGTTTAAAACAGATTCTGCATTGCTTAAGCTTTTTTTATTTTGACATTTAAATATTGTAATGTACAAGTGTTTCAGTTTTGTATCCAATCCATAGGCATATTTATTGGGAAAACGCCTAACTACCAAATTGCGCGTTTAGAAAAGGGTGCTTAGTATCCAAATTTTAGTACTATGGGTTGCCCACATCGATCCACTTTAGCATAAGGTGTAAAACGTCCCGATACCACTTGGAGTATCATCAGAAGAAACCAGAAAATTACTGCTTTATATGCTTTCATTTTTGCGATTTGTCAGCGAACTTAAAACGCTAAACAATATAATTTTTGATTAAAAAACAATCAGTATTTAATGTAACCCGTGTCTTGACTCTCACACACGATCTGATCTACTGAGTGAACAATTTATTTTTTGGCTATACTTATACTAAGCTTAACACAATGCTGATAAGCGGGAATAAAAAAAAAATCAATTCAATACTCTGCATGTCTTGAGCTTTCTTTAAACAGTTTCGAATGCAGCGAAGCCATTTCTTCCATATCTTCCATACTGATAAGCAAAATACGCATTAGTCTTTAAATATTTTTGTATGTACATATGTATGTTTTTTATGTACAACATATGCACTGGTATCTATCTATCTATTATACGTTATAAATATTGACCAGCAATATAGAAATGTATAGTTGCTTTTATTCTTCCACCATCGTTTTGCCTTTTCAAAGCAACTTTTAATGTCTGCAGGGTATAAAAATGCATTTGGCACTTGAGAATTTATGTGACTCTTCGTATGTGTGTGTGTGTGTGCTCTAAAGGAGCTGCTGCTCGGAACTGCGTGGAGCTGGTGGCGAGTACGTCACGCGAAATGATGAATTACTCGCCGGGGACGCGCGTCAGTCTTTGATGAGAAACGACAGCGTGAAATTAGACAAAAGGATATGGGCCAGAGGGAGTTGAGAAATGCTAACCTGTGCGTGTGTGTGTGTGTGTGTGCTTGTGTGTGCCATATGTGCGCTTGTCTGGCGGTTTGCCTTTGCACTCGACAGCAGCAGCAACATCGGCAACAGCAACAACAACGCTTGCGCCAACTTAATGAAGATGACGTAGAGACAGGCCTGTTGGGCGTGTTTTAATCCTTGCCGCCTTTGGTTAGGTGTTGCTGCTGCCTGTCGCTTGCTGTCCTTGTTGTTGTTGTTGTTGCTTTGTCGCTGCGCACACGAGGCGTTAATTTATTACAAATTATTATGATTCCTTGTTGCTTTTTTTCCGTGATTTTTTTTTTTTTTTGTTGGGTATGCCGTTTGCTGTCATAACTGCCGGCAGCAGCAGGAAACGACAAGGCAACACCAACAACAATAGCAACAACAACAACAACAACATAAACTCTCGTTGAAGACGTCTAGACAAATGCACTTCAAAGGTTAACATGATAAATGTCGTTTGTTGCATGTGACGCGACAACTTTCCAGTTGATGTTGCTGTTGCTGCAGCTGCAGTTGTTGCAACACTTGTGGCGTGGCAAATGGCTAAATGTCGCCACAATGCTGTTGGGGATTTGATCGCGCTCGCCTTCTTAATGCTTATGTCTTATTGTTGCTGCCGTTGCTCTCAAGGCAATTATTCAGCTAAGCAAGTCAACAAATTAATCAAAAGACGTGAGTAATTAAAGTGGTTGCTGCTTAAAGAAAAAAGAAAAATGAGCAAAGATGACAAGCAATCAGAATTATCCACAGATTATTCTCAATAAAAATTCCCATGCTTTAAAAGCGCAATTTTTATGTTTCTCTAATTGTTGCCGTTTTCATAACAACAGACAAATCAAATAAACTTGTTTATTGCCATTTTGACAACTGTGTGGAGCTGCAGGGGCGAAAGATTTCTTCATCTTTATTCAGAGGCTGCACTCTCTCACATATGTCCACACACACTCACACACACACACACACACACTCAGTGATGCTATGCTGGGCAGCAGCGACACCAACAACGGCAATCACAGGCCAAACCACAACCGCAACAGCAACCAAAGCAATAGCAATAGCAACAACAACAGCAACAACAACAGCACAAACAGGCAACACTAACAAGCGACTTTAGCCAAATTAAGTTGTCCAGTTTGCGGTGTACGCACAGCGGGTTGCAAATAACAATCTCCTGTTTACAGCAGCAACAGCAACAACAACAACAACCGGCAACAGTACACTTACAAACAACAGCAATCAAAATTGCAATGCAGCAATATGAACAACACACACAAAACAACAACAAGCACAGAAACAAAAATCTATAAAAAATTGGCATCGACCTAAAAAAACGCGTTTAGCTCATATTTCTTGCCAGTCTTTCGCCTAGGCTACCTTTGAGCACTTCTACCCCTCGGGGCACCTACGTACACATGCATGTGCAATACTTATATAAATTGTCAATATTTGACACATATACGTGCCAACAAAAATAGCAAAATAAAAAATGTTTACTTCAGAAAAAAATCTCGACGTTACAAAAATTTAACAACTGTCTAACAAAAAAGTCTGAAATTTAGAAGAACGAAACGAAAATACTCTTAAATATCAAATGATATCATATTAAATCAATTCATTGCATATCATACCATAACTTTTCACATCATATCACACATTAACTCTTAGCCCTGTTTCTACATCTCAAATCTCATAGTTTGACATCCCTAAAAATACCATTTAAAAAAGTCCAATTAAAAATATTAACAAAAATCATACATTAACTTAATTTTCGCAAGGCTTCAATAATTTACCACATTACGTAAGTTTAGGTGTTGTTGTTGCTACTGCGCACGCGCATCGCTAACGACGACGACGACGGCGGCAACTGTTGTTGCCAGCCGTTGAACAGGGGAAAAATTATGAAGTATAAAAACACAAAAATTGCAAAAAGATTGCCGCAAAAATTGACATTTGCTCGTTAATGTGGCCAGGCCACTTCGCCGTCCGTCCGTCCGTCCGTCCATTTGTCCAATTGTCGATTTGGCTGGTTGTCCATGCTTGGCTGTGGTTGTTAGCGTTGTTCAGCTGTTGACCAGGCCTCGATTGCTTTGTTGCCGCCGTTGCATGCGACTGCCAATAATTTAGAGCTTTTAATAAAAATGTTGCTGCTGCTGCAACACCAGAAACATTGTCGGCGGCGTTCATACAGCGACTGTACAAGATTTATATCATAATTTATTTATTAATTTCATTAAGTAAATTTTATTTGATGAATGACGTTGTCTGCGTTTGGCTGCCTTATTTTTGTTGCCGCTGGCGGCTGCCGAAATTTTGATTATTGCTGCTGCAACAGCAACAAACGAGCCAATAAATAATCCCAAAATTACATTAACAGCAGACAGAGTGTTTAATGGAGCTTGCCAAATGAAGAGTGAGTTAGTGGGGGGTTTCATTCAGGAAGAAGTTGAGATCGTAGGTAGATGATAGTAAAGGTAAGGCCTAAACTTTACTTAAAGAATACGGATCTTGAAAAAACACAAAAATCTTTAAGCATTGCAACATCCAATCGCTATTATTAAATAACAATAAGAATCAAAATAAATAACAGTTTGAATAATAATTTTCAATTTGGCCAAACATAAAAAACTGATTAAAAATGCATTCAAATTTATGTTCAATAATAAAACTGAAATGCAGTCGTTTATAAAATTTTTTTTTTTTTTGGCAAATAAACGACTAAAAATAATCGAACAGTTTAATGTTAAATGCTTAAAGTTTTGCGCCATCGTTGCAACAACAACAACAACAACACGAGAACTAAACAACAAAAATCAAAAGTCCACAAAACTGACGACTAAAATCAATTGCGACGTTAAACTTTAAGACCCCATCAAGCACAAGGTGGAGGGAAGTGGAGGGCAGGTGAGCCAGTTCGGGTAGGCAGGCAGAGCTTTGTTTCGTCTAGCTAGCCAAATTGAAGGTTTCAGCTGGCCAACAACCAAAAAATCGCAACGGTTGGAGCGTTGCCAAATTCAATGGATTTTACTTTTCGCTTTTCAAACTCAAACTCAAACTCAAATTCAAAAACTCAACGCTTGCTGCTGTCGTGACCAATTAGTGAGTCGACTCATTGGACGCGGGTGAGGACGTGACAGGGGCGGATTAGGGGCACTCTTAGTTACCTGGTTGCACAGGCGCACGTCAGCCCCAGCCAGACCAGAGGCACTTGCACCGGCTGCCAAGGAATACAACTACTATATAGAGACAGTAACAAAAAAAAAACCAAACCAAACCGAAGTCGAGCCGCGCACTTTACATTCAAATATTTTGTGACACAAAACGTTTGTTGTTGTTGTTGTTGCAGCAGTTGCAGACATTGTTGTTGTTGCTGTTGCTATGACTGTTAGCTTTCGGTGGGTCTTGCCGGGACATTTGCCTAAGCCTTTTGTCTGTGGCGAATTTTTGTTTGGGCGTGTTTGCCATGCGTCTTTCTACATACAATATATACCCTCTGAAAGGGAACACTGCACTGATTGTGCAAGTTTGTTTTAAATCAAAAACTTTATGCTTTCCAAAGATTTGTGAGTTTGTTTTGCAAATTTGCAGGCCAAGTCCATCGATCCATACTTCAACTTAAGATAACTAGCAGTATATTAATCAGAGGTTAAGGGGGAACCTAAAAGCCGTCTCAGTGACTCACGAATCCTCCACATGGAAACAGTGACTAGAGAAAAAGAAGAAGGATAAAACGGGTGCTGAGAAATAACTGACAGTGTACACAAGCAACACTAATTGCTGCAGAATTGCAACCAGAACAAACGAAGACAGGCAGACATAGAACAACAGCTAAACAAAACAATTACAACAACAACAACACAAACTGCCTGACGTTGTATGTTTTGAAAGAACAAAAAAAAAAGAAAAGACGACAATGACAACAACAACAGTCAGCAAACAACTCAATTAACACAACAATTTCACAGTGTCGCGAAAAAAAAAGTGTTCACCGAGTCCCTTTGCACTTAAACTTAATTCCCAACCTGTTTTCGGGAGGCTGAGCTGCTCATCGTCACTTGATAATGTAAATTTATGCAATCTGAGTATTCGACAACTGAAAAGAGATTCATCCAAATTTTAAGATTCGATTGATTTAAAGAATAAGGACAATCAAAACCTTGCCATGTCAAGCTTATTAGTTCAGCATCTTTGTTGCATGCAAAGACAACTTTGCCTCACCTTGACTTTGTAGCATTTGTATCTTATAGATACGTGGATAGAGCAGCCATCAATCCGAGCGAGAGGCAGGTTAACTTCAATTGCTAATACCTGACATGGGAATGTTTTTAACACTTTAGTTGTGTTTGGACAACAGCAACAAATGGCAACAACGAGCGGCAATGACTTGGCCAAAAAAAAGAAAGACATGCATACGACTGCCACCATTGGCAGTTAGTTTGGAACAAATGCAGATGTGAGCTTGAAGCTGCATCCTCATGCATTTATGCAGCCTTGTCGTCGATCTTGCAACACCCGTTGGCCCCAAAACCAAATGCGCATATATTTATTTGTCAAGTGATCGACGTGACTGCCTTTGGCATTTTCTGGCGTTCTGGCTTTCTGTCTTTTATGGCTGGTTAGGTGTCAGCTAGCGGGTAAACTTGGCCTTCAGCTGGCGAAAAATCAACACCGTACAAACAACCAGCAGGTGTTGCTTGCAAGTTGCAACAAAGGCCCCCAAACCAAAAAGCCCGAAGAGGCCAACCCCAAATTGATTTGTCAATCGTTGAAGAACCGCAAAGTTGCATTTGAAAGCCATTTGAATACATTTCTTCGTCGTGTCTCCACAGCTTAGCTCTCAATATACACTATGTAAGTAGGTTTTCTTTTTCTTTTTTGAGAAAGTATGGTGCATTACATTTTAGTAGATGCTGCTGGTTGCCAGCTGCGAGTTGTCGTCGTCGTCGTCGTCGTCGTTGTCCCTTCGCCAATTTGTTGCTGACACTGCTGACGACTTGGCCTAAAGCAGCGGTAGAGTTAAGAGGGGGGAACCCAGAGGCTTGGCCAGGTTTTGGCCGGGAACAGGCAGCAAGCGCTTGGCAATGAAGCGCATAAAAACTAATTGATTGGATGCCAAGATGTTAAGCGCATAACGGCAGCAGCAGCAGCAGCAGTTGTTGTTGTTGCAGCACACAGCAACAGCAACAGTTGCCGTTGTGCCATGTTTGAGGCGTTGTCAGTGGGTTCTCTCTCTCTCTCTCTCTCTCTCTCTCTGTCTTCTGTTTCGAGCTTTGGCTTTTCAACGACTTTTATTCAATTTAAATGCGCTTGCAGCGTTCAATATGTGTTGTTGTTGTTGTTGCTGCTGCCACATAGACCCCGCCCAGCTCTCAACGACTCTTGCCAACTGTTGCTCGCCTGCTTAAATTAATTATTTTTTATTAACTTTTCGCTTATTGATGACATTTTTCAAATTTCCAGCATTCCCACAATTGCAAACCAACTTGCAACAACATCAATGGCAAATTTGTCGCATGCGATTTTTATGCTGATCGTTCGGCATTTTTCTTAGCTGCTTGCATATCAACTTTGATGGCCAGGTTAATAAAATAATATAGCCTCTAGCTCACTAAGGTTTTGTCATTAATGTTTGAAGAATGCTTTTAAATCATATTTAAGAGCAAAAGTGAGTAGAAATGTTCGTATTTTTATTCACTTAAATATTACTAAAGATTATTGTGCTTATTATTATCAAATACAATCAGATGGGATATACGATTCAAACTTTAGTTATGTGGAAACTTGAGGATAGTTTATGATACATGGATTGATTTATGAGAAACCAAACTTAAGATCATTAGGTTTCTTCGGTTCACAAATGTATGTGGCTAACGGTAGTTTGTACCGCAGCCCTTTATGTACTACAATCTCTGGCAGTTAATCGCGTCAACTCTTTATCTGGCGACGGTTATTCCACTTTCCTGCACACCAGAAACAAAAGTGGAAAAGCTCAGAAGAACAGCAGAAGGCAACACTTGAGCATTTATCAAAAGTTATTGCAAATTAATTGCAATCTGCGTGGCGCAATCAGCGGCATCATCTCGAGGCGATCCCGAAGCCCCATGGCATTTTCGGCTGCTTACCAAAATTTATTGATGCCTTATTAGCTGATAATCACAATCACATATACACAGAGAGTAGGCGAGAGAGGGAGAGCGAAAGAAAGAGAGGGAGAGAGAGTTTGCGAAGGTGCGTCAGAGAACGGTAAAAAGATCTTAAAGTCTGGACCTGGCATATTAAAGTGCATTAAGATAATTGAAATGGCCAATATAAAAATGTTTTCCTTTTTTTTTTTTGGATTTTTTTTTTTGTTTTTCGTTTTTCAAGCAAATCAGTTTTCGGTGTCAAAAACTTGTTTGAAGTGTTGAGTATCGCGCTTTAGGCCATTTCGGTTGCAGCAACGCTCTCGTCACAGCCTCCTCTTGAAGATATATGTACATATGTATGAAGGAAGAAGAATGTACATCAATGGAGCTGTTCTTCTCTTGCATCGGGTGGTTGTTGTTGCTGTTTGAATTTGTTGCCTGTTTCCTGGAATCCGCACATGAGTTCTGGTTTTTCAATTTTCATATTTCTCATGTCTGAAGTTTTTTTTTTTTTTTTTGATTTAGTGATTATGTTATGACTGTGGCACACACGTACATTATGTATATGAGTTATTAAAAGGCTTTCTTTCGATAAGCCACGTTAACACACAATGGCCTCACATTTAAACTTGAGTGTTTGCTCAAGACGATTTAAGGCGTTGTTCAGTTAAACGGCGAGGCATAAGCAGGACATCTGATTATTTCTGTTGGCTTTTGCATTGGAAGATTCATTCAGCGCTTTCTCATGCAAAACGATGCAACAACAACATTCTGGCCACGTTTATGAGTTGGTAATTGTTTGGCCAGCTACTTAGGCTTCAGCACAGCACAATTGACGCGGCACATAAATCAGCTAGAAGGGCAGCAAGTAGAACCTACGGTGCCCTGTCCTAGACAGTTGTTGTTGTTGTTGACAGTTGGCACCAGGAAGTAAGTGGAAAAAGGCGCTTTCCAAGAATTTTTGAGGCGTAGCAACTGTTTGTGACATGTTTTGATTTGTGTCGCCAATGTTTATGAGCTTGTAACCCACAAGACCCACCACAAGCCACCAAACACACAAACACACAACCAACAGATGCAAATGTGCAACGCTCGATGTCTGCTTATGTCCCGCTCACAACTACTAACGGCTGCCCGGCTAGAATGTTGTTATCGATGACATTAATAGCGATTGGAGACTTTCATCAATTACACGGGCTTTTTTTTTTTTCAAATCCCCGTCCCATTGGCATTGGCATTGGCATTGGACATGGCCAGAAAGTACTACTACGGCCTACGCAACAAGCCAAAGCCAGCGCAATTGTAAATTATTACAATGCAAATTTGATTTGAATGCCATGGCATATTGTGGCCGATGATGCAAGCGGCTGATAAACGCGAAAAAAACTCGAAAAAAAAAACAGGGCGAAACCCGGACTCGAAACGCATTCAAAGTCATGGGCAATGCAACAAATGCAACAGCAACAACAAACGTTTAAGTACGAGTAATTTGGCATATACCGTTCGAGTTTCTTTGTGTAAAAGTTTTTGTAGAGATCACTGGAAATAAATGTTCAAAAAGTGGGGTGAACCTTGTGTAAGAAAGGTCTTACAGTTGATTTATAAGCAAGACAATAATTTCTCTCAGTGCACCACCAACGACGACTCGTCGCTGGTAATCAAGTCAACTATAGCTTCAGCTGAAGTTGAACTGTATTAACTCTCTTGTCTGTCCGGTGACAGTAAAGTTTGAACTTGGTTTCTTGCAACGTCCCAAGAGCGCCAACTGTTGCGGCTGCTGCTGCTGTCAGTTGAATCTTCCTGTTTGCACAAACGTCACGTTCGAGTCACGTTTCCAACTGGGGACCCCTCATCATCAATGGGCATGGGCATGGGCATGGGCACTTAGTTTCAGCTGATGTTTCCCACAAATTTAAGGCCAAACTCTACATTGCGATGGGCCGAATAGGTCCAACTGGTCGCTGGTTGCTGGGCGCTGGCGTAACGCAACAATTTCGCAATCACCTGACAATGTGACAGGTAATAGTCGTGTCCACGGCACCGGCACCTAGACACATTGCACACATTTGCATACTCATAGGTTTTTTTGTAATTTCGATGCCAGTTTCACCAGGTTCAACTGGCTGCATACTGTGATAAGTAATTGCATTGCGTTCTTGCTGGTACAACAATTTGGGGCAGAGCAACACACCAAGACGCTCTTCTCATTCATGATTTGGCCTGGCCCACAACAACAACAACAACAACAGCAGGAGTTGTTGAAGCCGTTAAAATTCGTTTCGTTTCCAACGATCTGTGACCACATAAATTGCCAAGATCTGTTGTGGCATTGACTGTTTCTTGTTATTAAAAGTGTAGCCCACATAAGAGACTTGAGAAGCAATTTGCAAACTGTTAGAACATATAAATAACTAGCCATCACAGCTCACAAGTTTTCACTTATTTTTAGAACTAACCGTTAGAGTATAAGCCAGTTAATCAAAGCGCTGAGAAACTTTAAACTATATAAATAAACTTTATCATAGTTGATATCGATAGAGTTTTGTTGTTGACTATCTTGGCGGATTGTTTTGAAAGTCTCAATCTTTGGCTGACAATGATAAAGTGTTATTCGCAATTCCAATTAACCAAACAAAAATAAAAACCCACATTAGAGCCACACTTTTGGAAAGTTGCAACCAATAGATTTTTTTTGGCCTCAAGCCTTTCATCTTTCTTCAAACTCTCTCTCTCTTTAGCTGCAATGTCAAGTGGCAAAAGTGCATGAATGAAGCACAAGGTATAAAAGGTATAAGCCAAGCCCTCGTTCTGTTCCTTTAGCTTTAAGACTCTATCGGTGTGTGTTCTCTCTGTGTGTGTGTGTGTGTGTCTGATTATTTGTGCTGATTAAGCTTATGGTTCATATGGAATGGACCTGTTGATGGGGAGCGGGATTTAAATAAATTACAAGCGCATTTTGTTTGCCCAAATGTTGTGGGCTAATTGTATGCAGGAGTCAGCTGGCTGGCTGCAATCCTCTCTAGCCGCCAGTTGATGTAAATGTGAATGGAGTGTGATTTGGGTTGGGTTTCCAGTTTGGATTGCGAGGCAGTTAGGTGGCAGCAGAAGAGGGCAGATGGAGTGAGGGGTAAACGACATTTGCAATTCGCAATGGAAAAGAGTTGGCTTGTAAGACGCTTTCGCCAATCTTTTAATAAGAATCAAACACTAGACGAAAAATTTAAAACCATTTCTCGTATATGAGCAGCATCCACTTATCGCTGATCGTGCCGGTAGGTAGTAGTAGTACGTACTACACTCGATTTGCAGTGGGCAGACAAAGACAGAAAGAGAGAGGGAGAGAGGGAAGAGCTGCTCATTACAGTCTGATCTCTGGTCAGCACTCAGAGTAACTGGGATTGGAACTGGGACTGAGCTTGGGCGCATGCCAATCATGTTTGGGGTCCACTCTACTTAGTTGCTGTTTCCCCCTGATTCCCCCAGCTTCCTCCAGCTGTCCGCCCAACTGTCCGGTCCCAAACAGAAGTTCTTGTCGTTTGTTGTTCCTGTTGTTGTTGTTGTTGCGCCCGCTCGTTGAATATTTCAAATTGCAATCAGTTGGCAGGCATCTTGCGGCAAGAACCCAGCAACCACTGCCCCAGCTACCGGATCATTGATCTTGCCTCGCATTCTATCCACCTTTTTAACAACTACAATGTGTGTGTGTGTGTGTGTGTGTGTGTGTCCTGGGGGTGTTGGTCGCATTAGTTTCGTAGCGCTTAATTTATTAAAATATCAAATTTAAGTACATGGCTAGCAGCTTGTAGTAGATTTTCACTGTGGTAGCCAACTAAGATAAGATAGTCTTGAAATTTGACACTGAAAAGCATTAGAAACTTACATTAGAGATGGTAATACATTAGCTCAATCTGTCTTGTACTTTTATATAAATGAAATGCCTGGAATTAATGTCAAATTTTAATTTTATTATTTTCCAGCACTTTGTTTTTCATTTTCTCATTTTATGCTGAGACTTCATGTGTGCAAAACTCTTCGTATAATTGTCAAATTAAAAGCACTTATAAAAAATGCATTTCATAATTAGGAGTGCTGTCGGTTGTGTGTTGCTGTCCCGCGTTGTTGCAGCTGCAACCAGCGGCAACAGTTGCTAATTTATGCCATTTGCTGCAAGGATGAGTACCACAACAACAGAATAAAAGGACAGTAGTCGGTGGTCGGCAGTTGGCAGTTGTTGTTGTTGGCTGGCTGGCGGCCACTTATGAAAATTGGATTTTTACACTCCATTCTTGATGGAATGTTTATTGAGCTGTCAGGTTGTTGTTGTTGCAGTTGTTGTTGTTCGTTTCGTTTCGTTTCGTTTCGACGCGGCAACAGGCTCAATAATTTAAATATCAAAATTGTTAGCAATTTGCACGCCCAGCGGTGCGTTGGCCGCCAGCAACAGCAGCAGCTAACAGCAACACAACAGCAAGAGCAACAATTGCTAATCAAATTAAGCAATTATCTTGTTACGAACACAGACGAGCAACATGGCAGCACATCAAGTGGCCCGATTGGACTCCACTATGCACATTTCATCATTGCCAATCAAAGGGTATACAATATACTGTATATATATATAAATAGCTCACACCTTGTGGCTCAGGCCTTATAGCCGCCAATAGGCGTTTGCATGGGGCGGTGAGAAAGCAACAGCAACAACAACAACAACAACAAATGCAAAGTGCCCATTGTGCAAAGGCATAAAGCCCGCAGAGTTTATAAAGTCATAATAATGCCAGGGAAAATACGCTTAAAATGCAATTTATCGCCAACAACAGCAACAGCCGCAGCCGCAGCAGCAGCAGCAACAATCCTGCGAAAAATTGATGACGGCGACAGCAGCAGCAGCCAAACAACAACAACAGCAACAAGTTGCCGGCTGTCCGACGAACTGACAGGCATCAGCGTCAGTCATTTTAGCCAACTGGCCAACTGGCCGGACCTCGGACCTGCCTTGGCCTTCCTGCGGCGTTTTTAAGCTTGACGCCCGCCCGAATGTTGCTGTTGTTGCTGTTGTAGCTGTTGCTGGCAATGGCAACGTTACAAAAAATTAAGACATTTTATAAATTGCGCGTTGTTGCCGCCGCCTCTCGACTTTGCAACTTGCAAGACGGGGCAAGACAACCCTTAATGTGTTGCCCGATTCGTTATGGCAACTCTGACCAAAACATTGGGCCCATCAACAACGGCAACAAGCCTTGATATTGTCCTACTCATCAGCAACTACAACTGCAACAACTGCCAACAACAGCAACATCATCATCAACAGCATGTTGCTTGTAGTTGTGGTGCTGCTTCATTTGATTGCTCTGCTCTGTTGCCTGCCTGCCTGCCACATCTTTAAGTTGCTGTTGCAACATTTGAATGTTGCCTAGCGATGCGTCAAATATGTTGCCGGCGTTTGCCAGCGTTTAGCTGCCCCACCCACTTTCCTCTGTTCATCCTCTGCTCTGACCGCAAAACGTAATTGTGTTTACGATCATCTATTGAGATTTTCCTTTATTTTCCTTTATTTTTCTTATTTTTTTTTTCTCGCTGCCAGAGATCCAGCAACAGGTCACGCCCCTGATACCACCCGCCCATTGACTCCCACCTCCCACCCTCCCACCTCACCCCTGTCGCTATCGCTCTTGCCTCTAACGCATGTCAATGAGAAACCCGAGAGAGATTTCAGCTCTTGGCAAAAACGCCGCTGCCTTTTGGCCATTCCTCAACATTGGGTGTGTTCTTCACTTATCTCCTTGCTCATATTTATGTTAATGTCTCTCTGTGTGTGCGCCGAACATCAAAAGCAACGGAACGCAGCCACTCAAAATGCTAACTAACGGTTCTGAGATCTTGTTCTGGTGCCAGGTACTCACTCTTTCGGTTCCAAGCAACACGTTATTATTATTATTATTTTTTTTTTTGGTTGCCCACAAGGAAAGTGTCTTATTGGAAAATTTATGTTTCCTTTGTTATGATTTTGGGCATTAATTAATACGCGCATTCCGTCATAAGTTGAAGGTTATTTTATTCATTGTAATAAGGCCAAAAGGCGTGACAGCAAAGTTATAACTTCGACCCACTTTTTGGCTAATGCCTTCAACTAAATCAGTTCCACTTTAAGCATCATTTCCATCTAAGCCAAACTCTTTCTGCATAATCTGGCTAAATGTAAGTGCCACATAATGCAGCAGCAACATCAACAGCATCAACGGCAGCGGCAGCAACCACAGTGGCGGCAATTAAATGCCTTAAACATCTTTGACGCTGACTGATGCGATCAAAGGTTTGCCAGCGACATAAAATATAAATAAGACTGGGGTTTGGATTTGTATGTTATCGACTACGCAATGCTCTGTTTTCTGCTTGGTAAACTTTGAAAAGTTTCAATTTCAATATTAAAGACAAAGTTAAAGCAAATGCATGGTAAATTTCAGGTATGATTTAGCATTAATAACGAACTTTCATCGAAATAAACTGAAATTACTTTGAAAAGAAATCAAAAATTTAGTTTTTTGTTAAAAGTACATAAAAGTTAAAGAAACGAGTGAATTTATATGATCAAGAGATATTTTTACAAAGAAATAATAACATTTTCACTTACCCCTTGTCCATTAAGGGATAACAAAGAGAATGTTTGGAGAAATATCTATTTGTCATTCGCACATAAGAATTTTTGTATTGAGTGATTTTAGTAGACACAAAAATGTGTGTGTGTGTGTACAATAAATAATTTATATTTTATAACACACGCATGCTGAAACATTTACTTATACTTACACTGTATGTTTATGTTTTTTAATTGTATAAAGTTTTCCGATAGCCGAAAATAGCTTCAAGCTAAATTTACTACGTTTTATGGTTAATATGACCTTTTCTCTTTGAGAATCAGTGTATATTAACAACAACAAGCAACTGTTTTTTGTTGTTTTTCTTGCTGTACAGCACTTTCAATCTCGTAGCTTCAGTTGCTGCCTACGTGTACAGTGGCAGGGATTGTTTCTGTTGTTGTTACCTTTTTCGCTGGGCAGCACTCGTACCCTACACACACTCACCTGATTCCCCCCACCAGCATCTACTCCCCTCTAGAGTCTACCCACCGTGTGGTTGTGGCCGCAGCTTTGTCTACTGATTAATCACTTTGGCGCGTATAATAAATTAAAAATTTCAGCAATTTTGAAAGTCAATTAATCATTGAGAGGCTTCGCTGCTGTTTTTGTTTGTTATTGTGTGCTCTCTCGGTTGCTGTTGCTGATGTTGCTACCTTTTTGCTGCCGTAGACAACGGACAGCGAACAACAGCGACTCAAAAATGTCAGCCCATGACTACGCGCCGCACATTTCAGATGATGATGATGAAGTAGCCAGCGTCGTCATCGCAGTCTTCCTAACTGGACGGCGGTAGATCCAAGACAGGACGGCACTCAGTTAGTTCTAATACCAACAACGATCGCTGCCAGACTGGGAGCAACTGGAACTGCATCAGCAACAGCAACAGCAGCCGTTAGAGGTGCGGCTTTTGGCTGCCACTTTCTTCCTTGCCACGGCGACACATTCAGCAGCATTGATAAATGAATGTGAGGGTCAGTTTCGTTACTTTTGCTGCCACATTTCAGCAGCAACAAACTTTCGAGATATACGCGCATTTGTCAGATAAGACTGCAACGCCTTTCCCATTGTCAGCTTGCCACTGAGTTGAGTTAAGTTAAAGTTATTTTTATTGTGTTTGCTTTGGTCCAGTAAATTTATATATGGATGGGATGTATATGATCCCCGTATCGCCAAGCAGCGAGTGTTGAAATTTAAGTTTTTAATTTAAGCGATATGAGAGCGTGCAACTCCCAATGCCAAACGCAACGCATCCAGGTCCCAGGTCCAGGTCCAGTCGAGTCCAATCCAGTTCGAATCGCGCACAAAATGAAGCCATTTTCATATTTATGAATTTGGCCCCTTATCGAAACGCTTCAATTGGCCATCGAGCGAAGCGGCAAATTAAATATGGGCAGCCATAAACGATACTGACAGCCTTGGCTGCTCTTGCCAACAGGCTCTTAGAGGTGTAGGGAAGAGGGGTAGTGGGAACGCAGAACGCAGAACGCAGAGCTTTGCTCGTCTTCAGCTTAGCTGAGTTATTAAGGCATCTTTATGGCCAATCTCAATGAGGTGTGAAGTGCAATCGTTGCTGGCTTTTATTAATACACATAACATATTTTATTTGTTCGGCACGGCAGATTGCCTTTGCATTCTGATCGATTGGAAGCTTAATAATGGTTACTAAAACTTACTGATTCCATAATATATTGTAGATAAATGCTGCATAGTTCATTTTATTACCAATTTGTCATTACTTAACTGATATTCACAGACAACATAAAAAATATTTCATATTTCATGCGGCATGCAGCTAAAAGCCCTTTCTGACAGCTGAGGTCGTTCACTTGTCGTCTTAATTAAGTGCGTGCAACAACTGGTTGCAACAGCAACAAGATATTCCTGTTGCCGTTGGCAATTGGGCTTAAGGACATTTTGACTGTGGCAGCATGAGGCTGCCAATGAAATCCCATAATCCGACAGTTTGCAGATGAGTTTAAAAGTTCTCTTACGTTGTTCTTAAGCTGCATCAAATTTGCAATTAACGGCGAATTTCAAAATGTGGTTGTTGTTGTGGCTTTTTATGTGGCCTAATGATAAATGCTGTCATTTAGTATGGCGCGCATGTGTAATCAGCGTCATGTTACTAACGGTTTATTGTTAACAAACAAATGGCTCAAATGGCGTGACTTCCTGCCAATTTCTTGCCTACACTTTGAACAGCCTCAATGGCATCTCGATGTGTATGTTGTTGTCGTTGTTGCATTTAAATTTGAATTTGGGAATTTGAATCGAATTTCGGTTGTGCCAAGTGCCAAACCAAAAAAAAAGAAGCGATATAAGAAAAAAAAGCTACGAAGACGATCGCGAAATTCACGCCATAAGTAGAATTCGATTTTCGCGCGTTGTTGTTGTTGTTGTCGCGTGTTGCCTCGCTTGTTACGGTGCCCAAATATGAGCAACATCACGAGAATCGTGCGATTTGCCTTGCATATATTTTACAATCCTCAAAAAAAGAAAACCCAATCCCAATTCCAAACAACATTAACACACAACACAACACAACAAACAACACAACAGCAACATGAAACATCATTACCAAAGGGGGCAACCTTTGGCTCAAAGAGAGGGAGACAGAGGGGGTAGGTGAAGTTAGAGACGTAGAGAGCGGCGCGGAAACGTAATGAAGTTATTTGTCCTGGGGCCATGCGAAATCAACGCACATATCCTTTTTGGCAATTGCAACGCGCTGTCGCATAAATCATTTGCCACTCGCCTGAAATTGGGCATAAATTTGCTCCACTTTGCTGGAGCAGCAGCCGCAGCCGCAACCACTGAAGCAGCCGAAAAGTAAGTCGTTGGCTTAACGAATGTGCAGCTGTGTTCTGCGTTCTGTGTGTGTGTGTGTGCCACTTAGAGATGAGCCGTGTGGCAAGCAATACGCAAAGCTAATGTACCAAGTTAATAGATAACATTTGTATTCCTATTAACTTCAAAATAAATCTCTATCATAAAGCATCAATTGTTGTTTCGATTTGGCAACATTTACTTTCTTTCCAACCCAGCTTGATAGAGCAATAAAGCGACTTACTCACTGTATTACAGTGCTGTGGAGAAGACAATGCACACTCCTTTGGCGATTTGTCTCTCAACATTTGTTATCTTAATTGGATCACGATAGAAATTCCGCAGCAGCTCACGCGCCCATCTCTAGTGCACTGGGCGCACCCACACGCCTCTGGCGCTGTCCAAGCTGAACTTTCAGCTTGAAATTAGCTGCGAATTCGGTTATTAAAACCGCATAGCAAGAGAAAGAGCGCTCGCAAAGGACCCAGTTACCAGATCGAGACCCAGACCCAGACCCAGTTTTCTATATAGCTGTTCTCTGTTTTCTGTTCTCTGTTTCGTGGTACCTGGTACCTGCTGTGATAAATCAACGTGAGACTAATGCGCGCTTAACACGCGAATTATGATTTTGCAAATGATGTGAATGTGTTGGTAGCTGCCAGTTTGCAAAGCTGCCCAGAACTTGATTGCTTTATAATCGCTTCACTTCTGCCCAGGCAACAAGCATACAAGCATACATACATATACATGCATTCAAGTGGCATTTAATTGCAGTTTAAAGAGTCTTCAATGGGCAGAGGACCTCTTGAACTATCGGTAATTAGTTTTGGCACAAGATACTACCACAAAATCAACAGCGTTTCGACACATGCCCAATTCTCTGGCTGCCACTTAACGCCTGACACACAGACCCAGTGTTTGTTCGTTGGTTGCTTCGTCTGGGCATTTAACCCACTTATTATGACTGCCATTTATAACGACAATTGCTAGGCAGCAGCAGCAGCAACAACAATAACCGGAGCAAGGAGTTCGTTCTAGGGCTTGCCTTTTCTGCCTGCCTGTCGCCATCATCATCATCATCATCATCCTTATCCTTGTGTGTGCGTGTGAGGGCGTCCTTTTGACCCGCATGTCGTTTATAGCCAACGCTGCTGTTGCTGCCGTTGCGGTGGCCATTTTGTGGTTATGCCCTTGTTTGTCCGCCGCGCAGCATTGTTGCCCTTTGTGCGGCCATAGGTCGTAGTCATCATACACACACTCTCACGGTTTATCCTCCTACATACATATATACATCCATACATATATCCCTTTTCTCGCCCAGAACAGCAGCAACTGACAATGGCACAGTTTTGCATGCAATTGACTCTCACAGCTCGTTGCTTTTTACTGTCCGAAATGTGCGTTATGTATGGGCCATGTGGAAACATAGTCATGCGGGTAACACATAAAGAACTACTCATGTTGATGCTCAAGATTAAAGAACATTTTATATACAAAAAAAAAAAAAAAAAAAATACATGCGTTGAATTTTAAATTTATAACTAAATGAAGCCATCATATGAAATAAAGTTAAGAAATTTTTGTGGAATTCTGTTTTTAATAATATTAAAGTTTGAAAATACAGAAATATTGAAATATTTGAGACCTGATTCACTCGTTTCCCTCGACTTGCACTGAGAGGCAAAGTTTGTTTTTTGAATGTCTGAATTTGTACGCATTTGTAATTCATGTACATTAGTTTTGCGACTTATAGGCTGCTGGCAATGGAGCTGAAAATAATGCCAATACAATTCGATATCATAAATATTTTATGCACTTTGCTGTTGCCGTTGCCGTTGCCCTTTTGTTGCTGCCTTAAGTTTGCATACATTTTGTCAATTCGGGCGCGGGAATTGAAAAGCTGGCATATAACGAAACCTTAAAGGCGAATGCCTATTAGGCTGCATATTAAACTAAAAAATGTATGCAGGCATGAGGCCAAATAAATAACAGACCAACAGACACAGGGGACAGGGTCGGGGGAATCTGAAACAAAAGCCAACAACAAACAGAAAGCAAGGAATTTTAACCCTTTTTATGATTATGAATGCACGTCAGCATATTTATGTAAAAATTATGCAATTTGCTGCCGTTCTATGCCAGTGCGTGGAAAGTGGCCAAAAGGGAAGGGAAGCCCAGAGGCAACAGAGGCAAAGAGCCACATCGGTTGAACTTAGCCAGTCAATCAAAAGTTGACGTTTGCTCGTCACAGTTGTCGCTGTTTGCTCTTGTGGTTGTTCTTGCCAAAAGGACAACATCAGCAGGCAGCAAAAAAAGTACAGAGTTAGGAGGAAAAGGAGAGAGAAAGATAAAGTAACAGACGGCAACTGCAAGAAATGCATCTTTTGAGCAATTTGCAAACCAAAATGTGTATTAAAATTTATGACGAGTTCGAGTCGAAAATGGGCGATGGATTGAGAGATAGGAGCGGATAAAAAAACGAAGAGAATAACAAGAATGCACTAGCCGAATATAGTATAAATGCCAACTTCTATGTATGCTGGGTTAGCAGATTAAAAGCAAAGGTTAAATCAGAACATGGTATTTGGACAGTTTTGTTTCATAGAACCAACTACACTTATATTTAAATATAGCCTCTGGAGCCTTAACAGTTATGCATGCAGAGTCCATTACAGGTCGTTGTCTTTATATGGCACGTCGATCATACATTCAGAGAATGTCAAAAATTAGCATTACCAAAGTGCAGCAAGAGCCAAGATTGAAGATTGACTTGAATTGAAGTCTGCGTATCATGTGAATTTTGAATCTGTTTTTTTTGCTTGTAACGATCATCATCATCAACTTCATCGGATTGGCACAGCATATGGCAACAACATATGTATGCATTGATGCTCGTACTTATTTCGTATTGAAATTCATGTCTCTGTTAGCAATTGTTGTTGTCACTGGTTTGGCATTGTTGCAATGATTGGCCTTAACTTTCACCAGCGGCAGCAGCAGCAGCCGTCGCAGTTCAATGTTGTTGCTGTTTGCTGTTGTTTGTTGTCGTCATCGTCGTGATGACTTTGGTCGTTCGCCCTTCACCCTTGGCCCATGTGGAGCACGTTAACCGGGCAAAAAGCAAATTGTTAAGTTATTTGTAAATTTCGCTGTTCGTTGTCTGATTGTGTTTTTACTTACAATGCTTTTTCCACTCGGTATGTGTGTTCAGTTCGTTCGGCAGAACATGTAAAAAACCTGTGGAGTCCAATTTGTATACCCTAAAAATGTTTGTTAAGTTTGGGAAGGAAGCTACAAAAAACAACGAAAGTCGGCATATTCTTTTTAACGCTTTCATTTAAGACTTTCCATAGATGTCGAATAAGTAAATCTCTTAAAGGGTATTCAATATTCGATGCTCAGTTACATATCTGTTGTATTTTGTGTCTTTCGTATTTTGTATGCATGCATTGCGGATTTTCCACAAGCAAATCCTTTTGGCAAATTGTATATGCATCATAAAAAGGCAAAAACATACACACCACAAATATTTCGAATTAAATAAATTTAACATTTTTATACCCTACAGCTATGAGAAGCGTAATCTGGAACTCTGTAGCATCTACATCCTTTAATGTTAACCACAAATATTTATTTTTGGAACAAGTCTTCTTTAAGTTCTAATATTTAAATGAGCTTCAAAAGTGTGGCCTACTTTTAGGATGTTATTCACATAGATACTTTCTGGTGTTTGGCGGATGTTTATTTGTTTGGTATTCATTTGTGCCAAAAAAAAAAAACCCTTTCATGTGCAGATTTTATGTTTTTTGGGGATACTTTTCTCTTAACCTGTCTGTTCTTATATGCTAATTTATTGGCTTTGTGCCGCACTGAAATAGCTCAAATGGGTCAGACCTTTTAAGCTTATTTCCCACTGTATGCATTCCTAAGTGCAGCATCCAGTTAAGGATGTGCTGCTGTCTTCAACATGTGAGCACAAAGTTTTTTGTTTAGTTTGTTAGTTAAATATGCGATAGCTAGCTATTGATTTGGCTGCTAGTTATTATGGAGAGGCCACTTTTCACTAACAGCATTGAGAGCGCTATCAAGAATAGCACTTAAGGGCCTTTATCAGGCTGCTGCCCCGAAATGAACTGAAATTTCATTACGTATACAACATATCTTATCCCAATAGTGCAGACAGACCAAAAGGGTCATATTGTCTGTGTGTGCTTTTACACCAGCAGCAGCTGCCAGCTGCTGTTGTTTGTTGATAAAACCCTCAGCGCATGAAACACAAGAGAATTTCAGCAGTCTCTGACTCTAACATGATAGCTCATGTGTATCTTGTCTGTGCGCGTGTGTGTGTGTGAATGAAATTCGCGTTGTGTGTTAAAATGTTATCGCTCTTTCTCAACGCTTGTCCGGAAAATATTCCACAAAGCCAAGCCAGCGAGAAAGACTGCTCCTTTCCCCAGCTAACAAACAGACTATTTGGTTTGGGCCTGGCCAAGAGCCTTTTCCTTCTTCTTGATGCGCAGCAGCATTTGTAATTGGGCCAACGTTCTGCTGGCAACTGTAATTGTTTTGCTGTTGCATTTTCGCGCTCCCTTGCATGTCAGTTAACTAATTTTCCACTCTTGTCGCTGTTTGCTCCACTTGGCACGCTTTTGTTTCTGTTTGTTATTTTATGTGTTTGCTATAAAAACGTATACGAACAGAAGCTGCCCGCAATTGACCTGCATTCCTTTGACACCAAGCACTCTGATTGCTATTTGACCAATAGATTAACCTGTCTTTCTCTTTCTGCACTTCACCTCCGTGTTGTGGCTGTCTGGTTCGCTGCTGGAGTCTGCACCTGTCGCGGCATATTTTAATAACTCAATTTTATGGCCCTGGCTACAGGTTTTAAGTTTTGCGGTTATTTATTTATCTATGAATTGTGCATATAGCTTTTAGGCCATGTCCTTTTACTGACTGGGCCATTATTAATGCTCCGTTGGTGAGAGTTGCTTTAGTCGGGCTTGCATTTAGCAGTGCCAAAATATAATTTATAATTCGTTTTGTAGACAACCTGGTCACAAGCATAAAAACGTCTATAAATGTGCTGGAAAAAGTTTTATTACCTTTTCACAAGTTGGCCTCAAATATGCCGTACTGTGTGCCATTCTGTTAACTTGGTCTAGAGTCTAGACACACAACAATAAGAGAAAGAGAGAAACACACACACACACACACACACACACACACACACACACACACACACACACACACACGTTCGTTCTCATTTGCCTATTAACGTTGCCTTTGTGCGCCATAAATCTTAAAGATAGATTTATGCAGCATCAATGTGTGTACGTTTCTGTATCTGTATCTGTAGCCAGTGTGTGTGTGTGTGTTTGGCCCAAATGCCACATTTATTTTGTACGTGTCGGTCTTAACATTCAATTTCCTGTTGTAATCCGGTACTCGGTTAGTCAGTCAGCTCTCTCTCTCTCTCTCTTTCTCTCTTTTTACTGCTGTGCAAATAAAAAACGATGTAATTTCAACAAGCAACACTTATTTCTAACTGAAGGCTCGATAGTTGCTTAGGGCATCCACTGCGTATACGCATTCTTCAACGACCAAAGCAATTCCCATTGGAATAACTCGTTGACAGTAAACTCAGCTCAACGGCTCTTCAATGCAAAGCCCATTGTCATGAGTCATTCCAAACGGAACGAAACGAAACGACACAAAGCACTCAAAAGATCGAAGACAACACAGCAACAACACAACAAGAATCACAACAAGAATCACAGCAATCTTTCTGTTGAAAGAAAAGCGTTTGAAGACCAAAGAGTGGCCATAGATTCAATGCCAGCTAGCAAATGTGCGATTAGGGATCGTTTCGTATTGTTCGCAGCGAAGATTCTTGTCCATCGTAATACGCGAGCAATAAATTTCGTATCTTTGTCTTGCTAAAGCTCGCTGGTTGCGGCGATGTGAGGATAAATGAAGGATAAATGTTAGTAACCCATTGAATTCTTCATATTATTAAGGGATTATAGCACTAGATGCAAAGTTGAATCAAAACTGTGAAGGCTTTTAAAAATGTTTCTGTTTTTATATGATTTTTGGCGTGGGAATTTTGGCTATTGCGCAGTACTCCCTTCCATACGTAACCGTTCTCAACAAACTCATAAATTATTAGCCAAATAGTATAACAATGTATGAACAAGGTTTATCAGTAGATGTTTACGATTGACATATAGGCGTTACAGAAAACTAATGGGCGGTTCTTGTTGCGAAAAAAATGTACAGTTATTTATTCATAATAATAAATCCTATAAAGCTGTATTATACATAGCTTTGTTGGTTTTTGAAAGCTATAGTTACGCATTGGTCTATCAAACATCTTTTAGTTATTCCATTTTTAGTTTTAAGTTAGCTTTTCCATAATATTCATTTGTTTTGCAACAGTAATTACCGAAAATGCCAGCTTGGCCATCTGTAAAAAAGTTCTTGTTATCAACAACACAATTTAATAATATGGATCTTACTTCAATGTTGGTCTTCATGCAGATCTTAAAAATGCCTCCAGCCATAAAGTTCAATGGCTGCTGAGCCTTGTGCAAGAAATATATCAGAGCTTTCTTGTAACGTCTATCGGCATCAATCCAATTGGAGTGAAATATTGCTAGAGTCAAATTGTTGCAATCGTCTTCAATTAACTCGCAGATATAGCAGAAAGGAAACGTTTGAAACATCAGTAAGGTAATAAAGGTAATTATAGCCAGACCAGTCCATAGAGTCGCAAAGAAAAAGAGATTAAACATCGCCATGCCCAGGCAAACTCCAATGGCTAGAAACTGAAAGAGTATTGTGCTTGACACAAGTGGTCGAAAAATATTGCAAAATCTAAAAATACATAAATATTTTATGGTTATCTTGCTATTTAAGACTCATTTTCAACTTACTCCAGAATAAGTTTATGATCTTTTATGCAGTTAACCAGCTCTTCGTAGTACTGCTCGTTTAATTCTCCACTATTTGTTCTCAATCTTTCGATGCGTTCCATTAGCAGTTTAATGTGAGTTCTTAAAATTAGACCAAACATAACCGGGTATATATCTGCCATTTGATCTAAAAACACCGTAGCCGAACCCACACAAGCCTCAAATGAAGCCACGATCCATAGATTCCGGGTGCTTGCACGATAGTCCAGAACAGGATTGTAGAAGCCCCAAGGTGTTGATCCAGTTAGGACAGAGCTCAAGTAAGTAGCAGTCAGGAACATAAAATAGACTGCCGTAAAAACCAGAAACACATAATTAGAGCGAGCAACGCTACGATGAACTCTGAAGCGTTCCTCCATTCGGGAGCATCTAATGTCCATGCGATCTAGCTGAGCCATTGCCTTTGGAAAGCGCCACATATTTGGTAGCAAGACTGCAACCTTTGCTGTGACCATGGTTGCATCGAACACGCCTTGTATTGAGGTCAGAAACACTTCCAGAGTAAAACTTTCAAAGTCGAATATGTAACTTGCGTAAAATCCCCATTGGGTGTAGACTGCTCCCATTCCGATTACGATTATGCTCCAAACGCGGTAGCTCCAATAATAGCGGGACCCTTTAGGCGGTGATATCCATCCGACACACTTCATACCCCTGTCTAGATACTTGAATGAATCCCGAGATGGAAGTAGATCTTCCACAGATGGCTCCCTCAAATATTCAAATAGCATGATTGCACCCAAGACAATTTGATGTACCGTTGAATCACAACTGTGAAGGTATCCAAAAAAAGTCTTTGTTTTTATACGGTTTTGGACGTGGGAATTTTATTTGTTCAGTGCTATGCTTCTTTCCATATGCAGTCGTTCTCAACATACCCATACTGTTAAGGAACTGTAGTGTCCTGTTTATGACACATGGACGTTGTCTGCCCCTCTTCGAAGAAACTTTTTACAAACTTACTTATTTAACAAGAAATTCTTTGAAGCATTAAAGTTTTGTTGCTTAAACTTATATTTAATTAAAAATTTCCATTTACTATTTTATTGTATTTTAATTAGGCAATGCACTTAAAGAAAATCCACCCTATCCTCTTGTAGCTAAGATCCTGACTACAACTATGGTGACACTTTTGTTTCTGGTTACATATGAAATAGTAATGCATCTCTAAAAGAAATAGGCGTAACTGCGCGTTTCTGTCAGTAAAAGGCAGGTCGATAACAATACGTTTATTTTGCAGGTAACTGCCATTTGTAATATCTAATGAGGGGATATAACTTGTCAATACCATATGATGTTTTCCAGAATAAACTCGACTACATTTTATTACATAAGTCTTTTTCTGGTGGTTGTCGTCTTAGTGATTTAAAATGGGCGTGGCTCCGCGACTTCGTTAAATTTATGCAGTTTTCAATGCCATTACTCAGCTGTGGCTCCCGCGGTGCTGGTGGCCACCATTTGGCCATTTGGCCAGAGTGTTTGGCGATAATTCTCGGGCTAAATGCTACCAAATTAGTTTGAAATTATCTTGGGAAATAAATCGCAATGCTGTGAGCGGATTTTTATTGCATTTTATGAGCACAAATTATTTATTATTTGCCGCATAATTCGCTTCCGAACTACCGACATTTTCGTTGCTAACGGTACGCTCGAGGGTGTTATGATTTAAAATGTTGACCAAGAAATATCTGTACCATATAGTAGTAATTGGTCTAGCGATTGCCAATTTGTTGCCGCTGCATGTGGGCCTGGCGACCAGGTGGTAATTACTCTTAAAAACGTGCCTAATTACTCAAGGTGGTCCAAGATTGTTAGCCACCGTCAATGCGAGCAGTGTACTACAACTAAATTTGTTCAATTAAACTGCGTCTTACAACGTTTTTTTGTACAACAAATCAAATATTTGATTACTTATTCATTGTAATAAAAAATAGTTTTCAAGTATCTTAACACGTGCGTTGACTTTTAGCAGGCAGTGTACGTTACAATATTACCACAAATTCTGGGTTTATATAGAAGCGTGTGTAGAGCAACTGTTTTGCAGATCGTAGCAAGAATTCAATAAGCTAAACTTTTTTTTAACTTGCTTCCGGGCTTTTTGGTTTTTGTTGTAGTATATGCTTTTGAGTTTTGTTGTGTTTTGTTTTTGGCGTATTTTAGCCACCAACTGTGGCTGGCATTTTTATTATTGTTTGCCTTGTTGCTGCTGCTGCTGCTGCTGCTGTGGTAGCTCTTGATAGCCTTGTGATTTCGTTTCTGAAAGATTTGCGCCGCTTTGTCGGCCATGATAAGTACAACAAACAATTTTCAGGTTTCTTGTTTTTGCTGTGTTTTGTCTCGTTTTCGTGCATTCTCTGCTTTGCTGGCCGCAGGACAAAATGCCAGGCCAGGCCAGGCCCCACAACTCCACATTGTAGGTCGCCAAAACGCAGTTGTTGCCACAGTTGCCTCAGTTATGCTGCTGCTGCTGCTGTTGTCGTTGAGTCAACAATTTTAGACACAATTTGGCTGTTGCTGCTGCTGCTGCTGCTGACGTTGCTCATTGGCACTCAGTTCAGCGACGACCTTTTTGCTGCCGCATCCGCCACAAACTATGACAGGACCTTAACCCGATCCAGCTCGGGACCACACCTTGTCTGCTGTTAATGTTGCTGCTGCTGCTGCTGCTGTTGCTGTTGCATTTGGCTGGCGACAATACATCAAACAGCAAGACAGAAATGAGCAGCGGGGGTCGTTGCCGCTGCTGTGTGTGTGTTGACACTGACATAGGAGGCGATTGCCAGCGACTCCAGCTGAGTGATGAGCGGCGACAATCGGCGAAATCGAAAGCAGCGACCAAGAACACAAAGACAGCCTCAATGTGTGGACAAAGCTTCCTGGAAATTAATTAAAGCTCGAACTGAGCGAGCAGCAGCAGCAACAACTGTGGCAAACTGAGTTCTGCAGCCGGACTGCCTCAATAATTATCGACGCTTATCAAAGACACCGTTACAGATGCTCGCGCGCTCGTACACATGACTTGGGCCCACCAAGTATGGAGCTGCAAGCTGCACATGTGGCATCATCTAGGTGGAATGTGCCTCTCGCTGCCGCTGCTGTTGCTGTTGTTGTTGCTGCTGTGTCGGCTTTTGTTCATTTTGGTGCGCGGCAATTAATATTCAGCGCCGTTGGCTGATCATAATTTACGTGCTGAGTTTACGATGCGACTGCGACTGCAACTGCAACTGCTGCTGGGGGGCGTAACCGCCAACCGCTAGCAAAGTGGGCGTATTCTGCGAGCCGAGGCTGAGCCAAGTCAACAATAGCAACATGGCTATCTCTAGTAGGTCCTGTTTGTTGCTGCTGGCTGACAAAAGCGCATTCTATTTACATTTTAAGCCTCTCTCTCTGCTCTGCGACTCTTACATGTGTTTCTGCACATGCGTGCCGCATACGAAGTTTGCTAGCATGCCACCGCGGGGCAAGTTCACATATATACAATATATGTATTTCACATAAACTGAAATCAGCATTTAGAATACAGCAACAACGAAAGTCTACAAAAAAATAGGCAGACAGACAGCTTCGTTTTTGGCATTTCTGGCATTTCTGGCCACCCATTGTCGCTGCTCCCATTTATGAGCCGCTTTGGAAATAGGGTTAAGAGTGACACCCAGGAGACCTACATACAAAACTCATTTGCATTTGCCTGGCTAACGACGCGACCGACTAAGTTCTGCCATTCACCATGCAGCCAAGCAAATCTTCAAGATAGACTTCGTCCAGACGGAACCCGTCGGCCAGTCAGTCAGTCAGTCAGTCAGTCAGTTAGTCAGGGAGTCACTTTTGGCTGTTGCTGCATTTCACATGGATTTATGCAGTCATTCGCGCCAGTTTTTTTGAGTTTCTTTTTGAGTTTTTTTTGCTTGCCTTTGGTTATCAAAAATCCATCGATGTGGCCCGCACTTGGGACACACAGTCGGAGAGCGGTCATTAAAATATATATGACACCCACCAGAACCACGATGCTCTCTCTCTCTCTCTCTCTCTTTCTAATTAGACACAGTTGCACGTGCCCCGTCTCTGTTCAGCTTGAAGTGGTTGTTTTGCCCTGTCTTGGCTGCTTCGTGTGTGGTCCAATTAATTTTTCGAATAGAGCAATCAACATGTTGCTTTTTCGGCGTTTCAAGTGGTTGTTGCTGTTGCTGTTGTTGCTGGTCTTTATGGCTGTTGTTCAACATGTTGCAGGTCAATTTGTTGTCCTCCAAAATATGCTTGTATCTGCAGCGTGTGTGGTCCGATGTTATGTTCTTGTTCTTGTTGTTGTGGTAGTTTGAAGAGTTTCGCTTCACAATTTGTTGTGCTTGTCAACGTTGCCCAAATAATCCCTAATAAGACAACAACCAACCGTTCACATTTCCTTTCAAGCCTTTTCTGGCTTTTGGGCCACATTCGTTAGTTCGCGCCTTGATTTTGGTTTTTGGCTCCGTTGCGCATTCTTGTCTTAATTAATTTGATTTCAAAGTGCATTCTGCTGTGCTCACAGTTTTGGAACGTGTGTTGTCCTGACAATATTTGCGGTTAGCTTCTGCTGCTGCTGCTGCTGCTTTGTTAACCCACATTTGACGCACACCAACCGCCAGCTAATTAGCTGAGTGCGCCTAGAAACCTAGGCTCCAAACTCAGGTCACATGCTGAGCCTATGACTATGACTATGGCCGTATCTTTGGAGGAGTTGCGAGTTTGCCAAAGTGGGCGGCTTATATGGCAATTTGATTGTGGTTGCCTGCCACTGCCACACTGCCACAGTGCCACAGCAAATTCAAATGCAAATGCAAATGCAAATTGGCAAAGATGAATGCGACTTGCTTTGACTTTGGTTTGTGTTGTATGCCGTTAATGTGGCTGTTGCATAGGTGTCGTGGTTGTTGCACATACTCCAATCAAGTAATTAAGCTTTGTTTGAGCTGTCGAGTTTGGTTTGTGCTCTTATGAATAATATTTGGAGTTGTACTATAAAACCTATACAAATACAGTAAGAACACTTTAAAGCTATGCCCCAAGATGTTGCTGCATTCATGTTAATATATGCATGTAACAGAAATAGAATGTTCCTTGTGCTGCAAGTAATGTTGCTTGCAAGTGTAATGAGAACGCGAACACATTGCTCGGAATTGGGCTCAAAATATGCAGCCTGAAGCTCAGCATCCATTCAGTCTCCTCTTTGTATATGTAGATGTAGATGCTGCCGGGTCTGAAAGATGTGTGCAACTGCAACTGCGGCTGTGGCAAATGCAATGCAGTGCTCCCAGGCGAATACCTTGGTACCAGGGACTTGTCACTGGGGCACTTTAAGTCGCCCGCTCCGCCTGTTCGGATAGCTCGACAATAAAAGATAATCAAGCTGCTGCTTCAGCTTCCACTTCTTCTACTACTCTATGCTTGTATCTTGAGCAACGTCTGCCGAGCTCCTTCGGAATAAATTGCCATGTTGTTACAATTTCTTCGTGTTGCCGGCATAAATTTCGAGCTGGAGCTGGAGCTGGGGATGGAGCATGGTGCAAATCCTCGCTGGCTGTACGCATTTCCCAAGCTCAGCTAACAGTCAGTGGTTGCCACTGCAACGGCAATGGCAACAGCAACAGTTGCCGCCTCAGTTTAGCTGGCTGACATTCTAAGGTGCAACATGCAAATAATTAATAGCATTATAAGATGCACTCACGAAATCGCGCCGAACAACGTCAAGTGTTGTAATAATTCAGCTAAGCTCCGCTTGGGGAGGGCGTTACAGTGGGGCGGAGGAGGCGTGGCATGTGTCGCGTTGCGGACAAGGACAATAAATGTTTGGGAAAGGCCAGACGGAGAGTCACGCTTCGACATGGCCGTGGACATGGAGCAGTAGAAAATCTGGCCTATACGAAATTACATAATCCCCAAGCGAAGGTGTTAATGCAAATTCCAAAATATGCTAATGAGTCTAATGCCTGCAGCCCGTTGTTGCCAATTGCCAATTGCAACTGCAACGTTTTGCCTTCTGGCCGGTAGAGAGAGAGGGAGAGAGCGAGAGATTTTTTGTTTTATGCCGCTGCTGTTGCAAACATGCCGCAGCGGCAACATAATTGCCACACGTATGTAGCTCGTGCAAGGACTGTCTGACACCGGTCGCTTGCACCTTAAGGTGGTGCAACACTGCCGCTTGCTTTCGTTTTGGGTTCAAGCCACGAGCAAGCAATGAAGAAATTGAAGACAATCAATGCGCCTGCTCCTGACATTGATTTATGAACTCATGGAAAATTAGGCAATGCCATGTTTGGTCACAGGTCTCCCTCTCTCTCTCTCTCTCCCTCGCTCTTTTCTACACTGTGGCAGCAACCAAAAGCTGCTGCTGCTGCTGGTCAAAAAAGTCAATGAACTTTCTTAAAGCTAAGGAAATATCTTTGGAAACTTTTAATGTGTTATAAAAAAAAACCAAGCTTAAGTCGGAAAATAATATATCTTATTTTTTTTACCACCCACTTACTCGAAACGCTCTCACAATAATTAAACGCATGCATATTGTAAATAATTCTTTCGCTGATCCTATCTGATCCTGTGCCGCACAATTATAAAACGTGGCCCATTTAATAACATCGATAAAGTTCAATAACCGCAAACATTGCACACTGTTGGCCATATAAAGAAAGCACGGCATCGAGAGGAGAAAAAAAATCACATGCGGTTTATTACGAACACCGAAAACGAGTTGAAATTGTGGCGAAAAAATTGCATAATTTGTGTGACGTTTGCGACGGCAATAAAATGTCATTTACGAGTGCAGCCAGCGAGTTGACCAGCCATGAATATATATATTCATTTTTATTCATACTCGAAACTCGTACACACATATCGTATATATAAAATGCACGAATTTTAATTAATTGATAAATTCGGTAAAGAGCAGTCCCCGGAAAACACAAAAAAAAAAAGAAACACACAAAAAAGCGGCAGAAGAAGAAGCAGCAGCTGTCAATTACCGAGGACAGCAACACAACAACACAGCACAACGATAGCTCCTTGCTATGTTGGGGCACTCTTTCAATGCTGCTGCTGCATTCGTATTCCCAAGCTGCCCTTTTGCGGCTGCCGGCTGGGATGGGCGTTAATATTCATGAATCGAAATAATTTGACAGTTTGGGCCAACATGCGAGTATGTTGCCAATATTTATGTTCTTGCTGCTGCTGCTGGTGTTGCCATGGTCATGAGCTGCTGTCAAATGATGCTGCTGCTACTCTGTTCGTCTGTCTGTCTTCAATCTCCGGTCTGCTGCTGTCTCCTGTCTCCGGTATCGCTGCCTCGGTCTCTCTTGGCGCTGCATGAGGCGTTGGTGAAAAGTACTCGAAATAATTGACAGCTGTGGCTGCCTTTTTTGTTAACGTTGCGCGAACGGCGCTTTGTTGCTTGTTGTCTGCTGCTGCCTGTTGCCTTTTAATTGCAGCCTTTTACAGCTCCCCGTCGCGCATTCGATCCAACCACAAACCGATGCAACTGTCTCTCGGCAGTTTTTAGCTTTGTTGTTGATTTTTCGCACGCGTTCTTATCCCAGACATCGCCATCGACTTGGTCAGGCATTGTGTCATTAAGTCATCTTTGGCGCATCTCCGACTTGGGGATTATCTCAACAGCAAAGTGCCTGCCTCTAGCACCATTGCACACCTCTTTAATAGGCGCATAAACTAGACACCTTGACATTTATTGGCTGCATTTCTTGACCATAGTTCACCAAGTGTAATCAGCTATTAAATGCCTTTATTTGAATATATTTCAAACAAGTCAGCTATCTGCCAAAATCACTTATTTAAATCGTAAATTATTCTACTTTTTCAATTATTGTTTCTCCACAATAAACTCCGCCCTAGACTTTGCTGTCATCAAGATTGCTCTTCATTCGTCAAGCTCAGCTCAAGTTGCCCAACCAATCATCGGGCTGTCTGTTTTAATGTGTGTTTGTGCCCAGTGCAGAACGACTTCATATTTTGCATGAGCGCAAATTGCAATCTTTGGACAACCCCTTGAGAAGATGGAACAATTTGCAGGGTAGTTGTTGTATCTGTATGCCAATTAATTGAAGTGCAGTTACAATGCGCCTAAAAGTTGACAGGCCACTGAACAGTGAACACGCTGGAGAAGGGGCATGGGAGAAGGTAGTGGATGGATGGACCTGTTCTGAAGTCTTCTCCATGCTGCCTATAGGTTGATACTATATGTATAGGCGTGTGTCCAACAACAGCAACAGCTGCGTCCGCCCTAATTGTTTTAATGAATTTGCTGCGGTTTTGCGCAATTTGCATGCAACTTTTCCATTACAAGGGCCGACAGTTGGAGCTGAAGGGGCAAACGAGGCGACATTAGTTTGTCAATGCATCAAAATGAGAGAGATAGAGAGAGAGAGAGAGCCTTCCGGCTCTTGGGCATTTTGCTGACCATTTTTGGACACGCAAATTGCTAATTGAAAGTAAATTGCACTTTAATTTGTTATGATGTCGAAAGACTGCACCAGAAACGTGGAGATACTGCAGCTTGGTTTGGGTGGAAGGGGGGGTATTGTGTTGCGGTGATAAATTGTGCAAATGCTTGTCAAAGTGCTGACCACAAAATGACCAAGAAAGTATGGTCAAATTAAAGATTCGATATGCCACTTTCACTCAACACTGCAGTAGCAGCTGTTGCAAGTTGCAACCCAACCACAAGTCCAGACGCAACAACAACATCAACAACAGACGGTAGCTTGAGCAACAGTTGCCCACACCCCACACCCACACACAGCAACACACAATACACAGCAACCACACAAGGCGAGTGACAGACGCGGTTTCTGCAACTGCCACTCATAAATTGTAACCTATTTAGTCAGAGCGCGGTGGCGCGGTTTTGTGGAGTCTGGGTCGCTCTCCGGTCCAGCGAGCTGTAATAATTTTTAGCTCTAATTGCGCACCACTGTGCAACGACGAGGAGTTTTTTGTGACTATTTCGCATTTTATGAAATTACAATAAACGCACGTCGCAATGGCCAAAAAGGCAGCCGCCGCTTGTCCACGCAATCAGCATAGCTGCAGGGGTAGAGAGAGGAGAGGTAGGTTGCATGAAGAGTCGTTAGCAACAACAGTCCATTAGTGCGTTGGCGTTGCTTCTTTTATGGTTTGCTTGCGAGTGCAGGTAATCCCCATTATTAGCACAATTAGTGCAAATGCAACATTCACGTACTTAGCACTGATTGCAACATCTATCTATCTGGGTTTTATTGAATGCCAAGAAGCCACAACAAGCTGATAATAAATTGATGGAAAGTTTGCGTGGGTTCTGTCTAATCAGCAGAAGAACTATAGACACCTGTGGTTAGCATTCCAAGGGAGGGGGGGAAGGGGCTTTGATGACTGCACTTGAATATAAAAAAGGCAATACCGTTTGTCCAGCTCAATTACCGGAGCTCCTTTTGACGCAACTCCTGCTACTCGTACGTGCTGCAACAACAACAAACACCTGTTTGGCCAACACGGGCTACCGTTTGTTGCACGTTTATTAATCGCTGCAACGCATAACTTGTTAACGCTGACAACAACCACAACGGGATTTGAGCGCTGATAAAAGACAAAGTAGACGGGGTGGGCGGCTTGTTGTGGTTGTGTGGTTGGGCTAAGAAAGAAAGAAAAAAAAAACCATATTTAATAAAATGACAGTTGCTGTCAGACGCCGTCAAAAATTGTTTGCAATGCAGCAACAACTTTGCTTGCCGGGCACGAGCAGAGTCAGGACTCCCAGCCAGAGTCAAGCCCCAGAGGCAACAAACAATGCGCACAGCAAGCGAATGGCAATTGTCGTTTATTCAATATACTATATACCTATGCTGTTGTTGTTGTTGTTGTTGCTGCTATTTTGTCATTGTGTCTTGTCGCCTGTCTTGCGGTCTCTCTTATTGCATCGCCTGCGCTTTGCATAGCAAATGGCCAATTAATATTATCGTGGGCGTGTGCCTGACAGAGTTTTTGTTTCCCCCCCCCTTTCATTTGTGTTTACCTCTTTTCAATACATACAGTATCTTGAATATCTTGAGTGGCTTGAGAGCTTGCTTACTGGCTGGTATCTGGCATGATGAAGGAAATGTTATGCAAGACATGCACGTATTGCAAATTTGTTAAATTATGTGGTTATAGAAGGTGTCTCGAAACGCTTGAGACGCTGCCCAGCTGTTGTTCCACCCAAGCCAAGAGTTATGCCTGATTATATAAGCTCTGTGACATTAATGAGAAAATTAAGCAAAAGTGTTGCTTATTCTTAAACGCTGGGAACTTAGTTGCTAGAAGTATAAGCAAACTGCAGTAATAGCCATAAATTTTATGCACAAAGTTTGCATTCAGAATCCATTATAAATTAAAGTGGTCGCAAAATATCTATATATGTGCATGCAACAATGAAATGCGCACACACATATATAAAATCTATAATGTTTCCAGTTGGTTCCTTTCAAATAAGTAGGTTAGATCGTTGCGATAGAGGCGGGCCATCTGCAATTGTTGTGGCAGTAACCAAAAATTATCATAACTAAAAATTATTGTGAATTCACAGAGAAACGCGCAGATATTCAATTGAGTATAAAATGTACGAAATTTGCAACAAGACAGCGCCAATTGCACACAGTCACAGCAGCCAGCAACAATTGCTGTTGTTGTGGCAGCAGCAGCAGCAGCGGCAACAATAATAGCAACAACAATGGCAATGTCAAAGACGCTGCAAGGATGCAACTATGAAAATTGCGTTAGAAATCTGCAATTTATATTGCGATGCCCCACACACACACACAAGCAACACAACAAAAGAGCAACAGCAACAACAATAACAGCTAGAATATTGCTGAGACCAGCCCAGGTTCAGAGCAACACAAATACGATTGCTATCCAAAGCCATCGACTGCTTGAACTGCCTCAACTGCCACCGGCGTACCACTGGCGATCCTCACAAGAAACAAGCAAAACTTCAAATCAAATATAACAAGGCGACATGGGAAATACTCTAACCTAAATATGACTGACTCTAAACTAATTTGTTTGTCATATAAATGCATAAAGAACGTAGTTAAAAACTACATATATAAATTGCTGAAAGTGATAGTCAAACATGTTTTAATATCCAGTTAAGCTACTCTTTGTTAGTGTATTAAAGGCTGCAAGAGCCACGTTCGATAATCACAATTGTTTGCAGCTTGTGCAGCCTCAACGCATTCCGGCGTCTGCTTTGTTGCTGTCGTCGATTGTTGTTGTTGTTGCTGTTGTTGCTGTTGTTGCTGTTGCTATTGCTGTTGTTAGCTGTGCACAGGAAACATTGGAAAATTGAGCATGGAAATGAACGCAGCAACTCAACAGCAACAACAACAACAACAACAAACAAAGTTGCACACAAAAAATGCTGCCAGCATAGAGTAGAGAGAAGAAAAAAAATCGCTAGCCAAATGGCAACGGAAAACCTCTTCATTGAAGTCGTCCGTCTCCTCCTGCAGCTCCAACTCCAACTCCGCCCTCACGTCCTCGTCTCCATCCATGTTGTTGCTGTCTCATTTGGTATGCGCGAGGCGTTCGCCTGCGAGGGTAAATTCCAAGGCTTGAGCCTGGCGCGGAGTCAAAGCGAGTCTTGGCGATTTGTTGCTGCTCCAAGTGGAGCAATTATTGCAACTGCAACAGCAGCAGCAGCAGCAACAAAGTTTTTGGCATTCAGTGTGTGGGGCATCATGCATCATCACATGGGGGCACGGTTAACGTGGTCGCATCGGCATCGGCATCGACATCAACATTCACATTCACATTCACATTGGCACCACATTCAAATCGATTTGGTACGCATCTTCCTGCAACATGTTGCGGAAACAGCAAAACTAGCAACAGCAACAGCGTGCCAAATTGATTTGTTGCTGCTTTAGTGTTAATTGCCAGACCACGATTAGACCAGGCCAGGAAAAGCCAGGCCAATGTGCAGTAGTGCAGAGCAGAAGGAGGCGTCATCAAACATGGTCGTGTGGACATGAACTAACTGTAACTGCATTCAACATTCGGTGGCTGCAGCTCGCTCAGGTGCCTTGCCACATGTCGAGAATGTGGGGCACTAGAGTTACGAGTGGGCGTTGCACACACACACACACACACACACACACACATTGCACTGCATTGCAATTATGAACGTTTCGTGTTCGAATGCGTCGAAAGCTCACAAATTTCTAATGATGATATATTGCAGCTGGCGCTCGAGCAACATTGCCAATACTATCAAATTAACAAGATCGTCGCTTCCGGCGTCCAAACAGAACAGAACAGAACAGAACACACAGAGCAACATCAGGCCCTGGGCAGGCAGTTGTAGCTTGGAGGAGTCCAGCTTTCAATTGACTTGCGCATTAATCTTGGCGCTAGACTTGCAATGTTTGCAATGTTGCTGCTGTTGCTGCTGTTGCTGTTGGGTTTTCCCACAACACACGAGTTAAATTTATGCCAAGTGGCGGACGGCGACGACGCGAGCAGATTTCACGTCAAAACTCCTGGGTGTACAAATGCATCATTCTGATGGTCATCATCAGTCTCTGCCTATCAAACAATCGACAAAGCAAACAGCAGCAGCAGCTGCAGCAGCAACATGTTGCCAAAGACATTGCACGTTGGCGTTGGCAACAATTACCCCAGAGCTACAAAAAAAAAAAAGCCCAAACCCTGAACGTACGTTTTTTATTTTGCGACAGTTTTATGTGTGTGTGTGTGTGTGATTGTTGACTGCTACAAATTTCAACGTCGCACACAAAAAGTCAGCAGCAACGACAGCAATCTGCACTTGAAAATCTAACAGCAGCAAACACCAAGCACACAAGGAAGTGGCAACCTGTTTCTGCACTTGACCATGCAACATTGCCAACATAGCCAACATGTTGCCGAATTGACAATTTCGCTGCGCATGCGCAGAGGCTGCAACTGTTGCTTGCTGCTGTTGTTGTTGTTGTTGTTGTCAATTGTCAGCCATGCTCTGCCTGCTTTATGCAAATTGCAGCAGCCAGCCAAATCGCGCTTCTATGGCCATGACCACTGCCCCAGCTCCAGCTCCAGCTGAAGCTGAAGCTCTAAGCTCGAGTATTTGAATTTGAATTTGAGTTCGAGTTCCAGTGGGCGTTTGATTTCAATCTCTAACATTTTCACATATCCACATGGCCATATGTTGCCTGGTGTCGACACAACTCCACTTCAACTCGTCCTGCATCCAACTACAGTTTTCTTTTTCGTTTTTATTAACGGTTTGCCATTTCGATTTTATGTTTAGTTATATTTTAGCTGCTGCTCGTTATTTTTCATTGCCTTGCCGCCTCATATTTGGCCTCTTGATCTCACTTGAATAACATTCTCCCCCCCCTCCCCAAAAAAAAAAATATATAAAAATCTCGTTCAGGCATTATTCATAATCATTTTTCACTGCACGTCCCATTTTCGGGTGCTGATCTGAGCTCCTACGCACACAATTTGTTTGCCACAGACAGATCGCTAAGTGTTGATATACAACTACTCCTTATCCCCCTTTCCCCTTTCCCCATTGACATTGCCACTGCATTCCTATACGAACGAACCCCGCCTCGTCGGTGGCCTATCAGCTCTATCGGCATTTGTTTGGTTATCACGTAATTTGATCTTAATGCGCATCGTGTTTATTTATTCTCTGTTCCCCCCAAACAAAAAAAATTAATCCTCAACACTTGTGTGTGTTCAATATTCAATCGATTTATCGTGTGGTTGTTAGCTGTCAAGTGGACAGCATTAACCCCCGATGTCAACGATGTGACATTTCAAATTGGGCATGCAAGATTTGGGTAAGTGCGTGAGTGCCATATAGATAGGATACTACCTAACTAACTCAACAGGAAAACATATTCATAAAGTTTTAATCTTTATTTTGATAAAGGGTTGTGATTTTTGCATAGTTAAACTAAACCACTTAAGATAAATTTTATATTGACATGATTTATTTTAAACGATTATGTTTTAAGCTCTCATTACAATATCCTTGCCTCAAATATTTGTTGTTAAAATAGTTTTACAACTACACTCTACCAAGGCACTGCTGCATGCTCATAATTATGCATTTCAAGTGCAACTTGAGCTGCAACTACGACAACAACAACAACAACAATGACAACGACAATGGCATTCAAATGCGGCGCACGTCGTTTGGGTCGTTAAAAATCGAACACGCACTCGAATCGAACAATCGAAACTATCGAGTCACATTGATCTATGGTCGCTCTGGCTCGGACTGTTTGGGCGTACGTTATGATTTACGATTGAGCCATGAGGAATGTCACGATTTAATAGGCTTATCGTTGCTGCATTTCCAGTTCGATTGAATGCCAGTTTCCAATTCATCGGCACTGCGTGCGGTCTAATTATTTTATTACGAACTTGTCGCAGGCGGGGGAAATGGGGAGTGGTCCCGCAGAGAGTTGAAAATACATAATAAATATATTTCAATTCAAGAAAAATACTAATTAAAATTTCAAGCTTAGACCCCATCGCACAATCAGCATTAAAAACCAGACGTGCTGTGTAAATAGTGTTTTGATTTATTGCAAGAATGTAAATGTATAAATATGTGTGGCACCTCCCCCATTCTACCCAAAGCACCGCAGGAGATCAGCGCTTCACCTGTCCCAACACTTACACAACAAAGGTGCGACGCTAGCAAATGCCACAAGTTTTAAATTTCCCTAAACAGTTCTTCTTCTCATATCAACTGTAAAAACTCACCATAGTTTTTAATTGTACAAATTTATGGAATAACTGGGACTCAGAATGCGACTGGGGCTTCATCCCGTTGATGGCGTTAGCGGTTCTTTTGTCAAGCCCCAGCTGCTTGCCACCAACGCTATCTGGTTGGGCATTTTACAACCGATTTATAGTTGATGACGACGGCAGATAAATAGCTTCTTTCGTTCCTTTTCCCAGAGCGGCGCTATTAAAATCAAATAAAATCAATGTTTTTTTGTCGTCCAACCAAAAAATAATTTCGGCATTTTAATGAATAGTCCAGCGTCATAAATCAGTAATGTATATGGGATATTTTGTGATGCCCACGTAAGCCATGGCCAGCAGTTTGTGGCATTGTTCGATTGCCAATAAAATGCTGTTGTAATGATGCATTTATAAAAATATAAAAATGTTTGCGTTTTAATGTTCACAGCGCGATATTTAAATTAATTTGACTGTGTGGCGCTTAAAAACAAACTGGAAAGTCAACATGAGAATAAAATACAAATTTAAGCTCATTTAGTCACATTTAAGCACATTTTTAATACTCAGTTCTAATATCATTTGATTTTCGATAAGCGAATTATCTTGATTAAAGGTTTCTTTTCCTATTTTCTTGATTTTTACTGTGACTCTTAAGTAAGAAATGTAATATTTGTTTTTTATTGTTTACATAAATCAACTTTTTGTTTTGCAACTTTTCTCTTCAAACTTGACTTACAGAATTTCCAATTAACCTGAGATAGTTTTCATGTCAAAAAGTATTTTACGTTGTTCTCAAGTTCAGCATTTTAGTTAATTGTTTTGAACCTTGGGTATATAAACAATGTGACAGTTTTCATTTATTGCATTTGACCAGTTAACAGCAAAAATGCGCATCGGTAAGACTGAATAAAATAAATCTAGTTCTTTAATTATAACTTTTCTAGGTCTGCGCACATTTAGTTTATATATTTTGGATCTCTCTGCTGACCTTATCGCAGTCTTATGCATTGGACGAATGCGCCAATCAGTATTTTGGTTATAAAGCTGTCAATTTAAAGGATCCCCAAGCATATTTCTTATGCCTAGGAGTACTGGGAAAAATTCGAAGCACTTGCGATGAAGGATTAAGTTTTAATGGACTGGAACAAAAGTGTGTTTTCGGCAGGCAGTTGAAGGCAGTGCCTGAAAGTTCTGGCAGTCCCAATAATGTATTCAACATTAATCAGAATATAACTATGCACAAGCCACTCATATTTAATATATTTGGTCCACTATGGAAACTCCCAAGCCCGGCTACTCCAAAACCACCAGCACTGGAACCGACAACAACACCTGCTCTTAATTTGCCAGACACTACAGAGAGCTTAACTTCTTCAACTACGGATAGCTCCATTGAGGGTTTATCTTCTACAACTACGGATAGCACAACAGAGAGTTCTTCTTCAACTACGGAAAGTAACACGGAGAGTTCTTCTTCTTTGGCTACGGATAGCACCACAGAGGCAAATTCTTCTTCCACTGTGGATAGCACAACAGAGAGTTCTTCTTCCTCATCTACAGATGGTTCCACTGAGAGTTTATCTTCTTCAACTACGGATAGCACAACAGAGAGTTCTTCTTCTTCATCTACGGATAGCAGCACGGAGAGTTCTTCCTCTTCAACTACGGAAAGCAACACTGACAACTCTTCCTCATCAACAACGGACATTTCCACCGAAAGCCCGACCTCTACTACAGAACTGGAGACAACTACTGAATGCCCTTAAGGTTTAAGGCTTTAACTATGTCAGTATTACGTCTCAAGGAACTATCATAAGGTATTCCCAAGACATTTCCAGATTTGATTATTAACCAAGGAACGTATATACTTTTAAGGTTCCCTAAAATTCTTTTAGTGATGATTAAATGCTAAATATTTCAATGCATATGGTTCAGAGTTCAACCCCACATTTTCCCCCTTAAATTTATATATCCACTTTGCATTGGTAATGTGCAGCTTCAACATCTGCCTATCTGCCTGCTTTTCTGCCGCTCTGCCGGTGCGCTTTAGATTGAAAGAAAAAAGTGTTTCGCATAAACAACGGGGCAAACAACGACATATATAAATGCACACATTTGTATGTATGTATGTATGTATGTATACGACCCGAGCGTCTCCCTGCTCACATATAAAAATATATATATATCAACCGGGGTCTCATATTTCAATTTCGATTTTTGAAAACGTTGTGCGAGCTGAACGCAAACAAACCAGCAACAAAAGCAGGCAAATAAACAAACAGCCAAACGGCAAATACATTGCGTTTATACTATATGAAGATATACTGCATGCACAAGCACTCTCAAACTATAGATAAATGTAAATACCCTGTATTTTAGAGAATGACTAGCAACTGGAACCGATTGCCAACTTTCATAATAATCACAAGAAGCTAATGTTGCTTATAGGATATCTAACTAGTTGAGCGCTCACAACTAGAATCATACTTTTATGTTGTTGTTTATGTATCTCAGAGTGAGGCACATATCTATGCATTGGACATGGGTCTGTGTTTGGGTTTGGGTCCGGATCTGTTTCTGTTACGGACTACATTCGCATAAATGCAACGAAACTTTTGCCCTTGCACATTTGATGCCAATTCCGATGCGTTGCCGTTGTTGCTGTTGCTGCCAGTGAAAATGTCCAAAAATGAGGCACAAACATGCGCATGAATTTTGCAAAAACCCAACAACAGCAGCAACAAAACGACAAAAACCAGCAGCAGTGACTGCGGCAGTTGCACTAACAAGTTGCCACTGCCAGGAAATGCAGCGAAAATAAATGAGGCAGTTGCAAACTCGTCCCGGGAACCAGCGATATGTCCGCCAATATTTTAGCCATTTGTAATTTTATACTTATACATATATTTGCAAAGCGTTAACAGTTTGACCCCCGGCACTGCCACATTGCCAATTCTATATGCAACATGTGCGTTTTTGGCAGCTGTCTGTGTGCCTGCAGCACCATGTTTGGCCAACACCTTCTCAAGAAGGCCAATAAAACGAACTGACTAATTACTAGGCGATAGCTGGGCGCTAATTTCGCGCCTTGCGCCCACCTCGGGGCCACAGACGCGTCGCGTCGCGTCGCCTCACGTCGGCTATTTGCATAAACATGCAACGTGTCTAATACTCGGCAGCGGCTGCGGCTGCGGCTGCCAACTTCCGTCTCAAGGCCAACTGTGAAAAAAACCGTCTAATACGTAACTACGAAAATTCAATTAGCAGTTGGCTAGAAAACAACATGAAAAGGGCGTTGCCGGCCGCTAAAAGGAAACACACCAAACCTAAACTTCAAAGACTTTGTTATATATGAGTTTTATGAGGTGGCTGCGCCAAACGAATCTTCTGTGTGGCAAGCAAGAAACGTTATCGAACTTGAACTTGAGCCAATAACAAAAAACTACCTACCGCATTTGTATGTTTTTATGCAACCCAAAATGGTTGACGACGAGTCTTCGACATCGGCGGCGTCTCTCGCAAGTGGCGTTCTGTCAAATATTTTTGCGCTGCAATTCTACCCCAGAGAGCCAGTCCTTGTTGTGCTCTTCACGACTTTTATTTAATGAATTTCACAAATTTTTGAGGCAGCATCTCACGCATGCGAAAGGCGCGGAGTTCAGCAAAAAAGTTTTAGCGACTTCTGCGACTGCAACTTGTCTCCACATACACGATGTGCAAATAATTGTCTCAATTCCGCAGATTCCGTTGATCTGCAAGACGCAAAATACACGACTGAATGAGTCGCCGTCTTCGGTGGGGCACCTGCAAAAGATTATCGCGCTGAATGCTTAGGAACTCATGGAGTTAGTTGAGACTGCTGCTTAGAGGGCATTATATGCGAAACATTTGATCAGAAATGTTCAGATAGCATATAATGTGAGAGAACATGCATATCAAGCAAACACAAACGGAAGTTGCACACTATAATTTTAAATTCACACAAACCTAGATAAGATTATGTAAACGGCAAATAAGAATAGGGATAAAAACGAAACTACCTAAATCTATTAAGCGTTGAAATCTTAGCCACAATCTTATTTCGTCATGCAATTCGATTAAGTTTTGATCAAGTTACAGGTGTGGGAAGTCTAGCAATTGCAATTACCATGAGCATTGCATTTAGTTTTGTGAATATTCACCACAATGGCCAATGCCAATGCCAATGCCAAATGGAGGAGTTTTGGTCGTTTTGTTTGTCTGGCCAACGAATTGCCAAAGACGCAGATGACAATGAGCGTTGTTGGCCCTGAACGACAGCAGACAACAGTAGCATTTCCGAGTCGAATGGCCTTTTGTGTGCCAAAGCTAAAACCGGCAACGAAAAATAAAGGAAAATGAAAAAAGAAAAAACAATCGTCAGTCAATTGCTAAACGATTTGGGGTATGCGCGACAGGTATGCCTATGAAATCCGGCTGGTGTTCGCGAAGCTTGAGTTTTAGTTCCTCAATTCAGCTAAAAGCTGGCGACAATTTTGCAATTGTCTGCCGCTAACAACAACAACAACAGCAACAACAGTAGCAGTAGCGAAGACAACGACAACGATGGAGGTCGTCGCATTGCTCGCATAGCCGACAATGAAAAGCGCCGCAAATTGCAACTTGCAACTTGCAACTTGCATACAAAAATCTGTTTTGGGTCTTGATAATTGCAATTCAATGGAGAGTTGGCCGTTTTGTCTGCTCTTGGCATTGTGGAGGTTAAACTCATTTAATTGTTGTCGCTACTGTTTTACTCGCTTCTTTCCACCTTGAACCTGACTCACAGCCGTCCCCTCTGTTTCCCTCTGTTTCCCTGTGCCCTGTGCGTGGGCAGCTTCAATTACTCGCTCTTACAAGCCTCCCCGCTGGTTGTTCCCCTCGCGCCATGCTTCAGTAAGCGAAGCAAAAGAAGTAAGAAAAAACCTAATTAATAAATTAATTATGCCATTACAATAATACACACACGCACAAGAGACTACGCACTTTAATTATGAATATTTTCATGCTAAAATATGTATGCACTTGTTGTTGCTTGTTGGTTGTTTGTTTGTTTGTTTGCTGCGGGAGTTGACTTAATTAGCCACCCAGTGTGGTAGGTGCAGCAGGGTCGACATGTGCAACAGCAGCAGAGGCAGCAAAAGGTTGCCCTCACTGACATGAACTTCAGTCGAGTGGTTTTTTGGCAGCTAATTAGATAAATTTGAATACATAATAGCTGCATGTGTGTGTGTGAGAGACCGAACATAACCTAGACAATTTTATGGAAATTAACATAGCATATTCTTGATTTGTTGCACAGTTGTAGGAAGTGAATGCACTCAGGCATTTACACTAATACATATGCATATACATTTGATTTGAATTTTATTTTCATGTTAACAGTTCTATTATCCTTGTGGCTGTATCTGCTGTCGTCCAGCTCAGCTCAGCTCAGCCCCGATGATAAATCGCGCCATTTACGTGTGTGCGCCCAGGTAAATATATCAGCTAGGCAAGGTCATAAATATTAATTGTGTTTTCGGGGTCCCGTGCTGGGGTCTAGGTGCTGAGGCTTGGGGCTGTAGCTGAGCTGGGCTGGGTATGAGTTCAGGAACTGGAACTGCCTTTAATTTTGCATGTCTCGCCTGTTATGTTGGCCTGTGGCGAGTGTTTGTTGTTGTTGTTGTTGTTGGTTGTTGCCATTATCAATCGATCGAACGCGAGCTGCATTTGTTTAGCGGTCCAGCCTACAACAACAACAGCAACAACAACAGCTAGCCAATATTGTTAATAAATATTCGAGATTGCAGTTGTACAGAACATGTGCTAGATGCTTGAAAGATACCCTGTATGAGTCCCCATATGAGGAAGAGACAATGTTGAATATCATCTGATAAAAGTTATAGTACATTTATCTTCGTATAACTTTTTTGAGTATGCTCTCGAATTTTTTATTGAATAAAACATTATTGATAATAAATGAACTCTTGCATTCTGAAACTTTAAGCAGCAAACTTGTTCGCTAATAGTTTCAACAAGCTCTGGCAGCCAATAGAGCACAGTGAACCAACAAAATTAAATAAAGAAGAAGAGGAAGAATGCATATTTTGGTGGCTGCAACAGCAGCAGCAGCAGCTTCATCGAGTGCTGGGAATCAAGCAAGTGGCCTGGAGTCAAGAGTCGAGTAGAGTTATTCATAAGCGTGGCGCTGCTGTGATTAATATCCAAGGAATGCAGTTTATTGTTGCGCGACGACGCAGAGGGCAGGACGAAAGGGGGGATGTCGAAGGAGTGTGGCAGCATATGTGTGTCCGCAAGGGGTGGGTGAGGGGGATCGGAACCGTACGCTTAACTGTGGACTTCAACGCAAATTTGTGTGCATTATTTTTATTTTTTTTTATATTTTTTTTGGTTGCCGCAAAGCGTTTTTCTCGGCTATTTTAGCTCAGTTATAAATTACGGCGGCCATAGGCAATGTATCTGTGTATGTAATGTGTGTGTGTGTGTGTGTTGCTTGCATAATCTGTATGCTGAAATCTTTAGCATCCACTTGCGCATATGCACACAGGCCACAGACAAACAGCAAGTGAAGCCGCAATGTCCGCCAAGTGCAGCTTTGTGCAACTCCAGACTCGGCTACAGCTCCAGCACCAGCTCCAGCTTCAGTGCCGTCTCTAGAACAATAGCCCGGTCGCGCACAATGGAGGAGCGCGAGCGTAACTGGAACTGAATGGCCGCCACTCTCATAATAGAGTCATAAAATTTTAGTGCGCCGCTTGGCTAAACCGTTCTCTCTCTCTCCCTTTTTGTACAACCCCCCGTGGCGCCTCGCCAAAAATAACAACAACGAGAACAACATCCACATCCACATCCACATGCGCAAGTCCAAGTTCAAGTCAAAGTCGTTTCGCTTTGTTGGCCATTGTCCCGGCCATTTACTCGGACCATAGAAATATATAATTGTGATTAATTATACGACATAAAAATGTTTTAGATTCAACATTTTGATGCATTTATTAACCGAAAAATCACTTGAAATGAGCGGTTTTTAAAACATTGTATTGCGCCCCCCGGGAACAATGCTAGATGGATGTGGGAAGAGAGGGGTATGGAGGGGCTGACTGTGTGTTGAATGTTTGTCGATGGACGATGGCCTTTTATGCGGCAAAATTTAGATCTATTATCAGTTGTAATAAAAAAAAAGTTGTTTCTTTCTTTTGGGGCGTTACTTTTAACTTGGCTTAGAGTGAACAGCGGCTGTGGGCTAAAAGCACATTGTAGACCTATCATCATGAATACTTTGAATACCTTTGAATCATTTTTAATAAACGCAACGTAAACAAGTAGTTGAGTAAATTACGATCATATCATAATGTTGATCAAATACGGACTTTTGTTGAGATTTCTGCGCTTTAGGGAACTTAATTGAGTTCATAGTCCATTCGACATGTTTGTTGCTGTTGTTTTTGTTGTTGCAGTTGCAGTTGCTGGCGACAATGGGGCAGCTTCGTTATCACACAACATGCCAGCACATGGGAATTGTTTTGGCTGCCTGCCTGAAGATGCCGCCTAAACAACAATGCAATGAATGAGGACACAAGCAACAACTCTTTGACTCTTTGGCTCTTTGGCTGTGTTGTAGCATTTCATGCCCATCAAATGCATTGACATTGAACAATTGCGCGTAATGTTGTCGTACACTTGACAAGCGCGCAAATTGTAGTGCTACCTGTGCCAGGTACCAGGTACCAGATACCTCAAAGCAACTACCAACTAGCAAACAAAAGTTAACTGCCGTCTCTGTTAGCCAAGTTGCAAGTTGCAAGTTGCACAAAGCGAAAGCTTGAATCTCGATCAGCGTTTCGTCTAGCCGCATCTAAAAACAACAACAACAACAACTTACAGCTATCTTTGAGTTAACGCAGCTTAAATACTCTAACAGACATATTTATTGAAATTATGTTGTTAACCTAACTGTTAAAGAAAAGGTTATGAATCATTGGAAAACTATGTCAACGATGCGTTTTTTTGAAAGTTCCTTTCTTTTGATTGGATTCAAATTAAGTCTGACTGGAGAACACACTTACTCGGCTAAGTTGGATTGTGAAATATGTTACCTATTTGAAGCCAAATCTAGAATGCCATGCGGTTAGCGTATCAAATCAACAAGTTGGACAGAATTTGATGGAAATTGGCAGAGTTGTCTGTCGTTGATTGTCATTCGACTATGTTGCGGTCCTAATGAAGCGACGACATTTGTGCGGCAAAAAATAAAAAAGAGCCCAGACAAGTTAGTAGCGGGTCGGACATATCAGCATTTGCCAAATATGCAGCGACAAGTAACCGCTAAATGCTATCCAGATTAATAAGCCTCTTCAATGTGTGGGTGATGCTATCATCGGTTAAAATTCGAATTGAGTTCAGGTCGCAGAGATAGCAAAAGTCAAAAGTCATTTCAGCCTGGCTCGCAACTGGCAATTGGCAAACGTTCTAGGCCCAAATTTGGCCAAGGCAATATTTTTTTTTTTAGCTGCAAGCCGTTAAAGATTTGCACTGCACCGCACAAACTGTAAAATGCATTTTTGTGCGCCTTAAATGGATCGAGGAAAAGTAAGCAAAACGTAAACGATAACAAAAAAAAAGTTTGCTAACTTTGTTGCCACCGTTTGGCTAAATGTGTATGGATAAACTGGCAACCGTGAAGCCAGAAGGCAGACTGCAGACTGTGCTCCTGCTATTTCCAATGCAATTGTTTCTGGATGTTTACAACAAACGCACTGCCTGGGTATCAGTTAACCTAATTAATGCCTTGGGCTATAATTTTCCAATATGCGTTGCAGTTTATGGTTAAAAGCCATAACAATCATCAGGTCGAAGTGCAGCTGGAACGTTCTATTTTAGTTCTTTATAATGTGTACATTACCTAGTAATTGCATGAGACAGGGGTGCATTAAAGTTATGGTTTGGTCTGGAACTGAAAAGTAACTGCTATGAAGAATCACACAAACATGATTTATATCGATTAAATTTAACGATTACCAATGGACTGCATCTCTGTTTCTTAGACTATATAAGCAACCAGAAGAAAAATGTGGAACTTAAAAGTGACTGCTATGAAGAATCACATATCTCTTCTTACCGTAAAACAATAATCTCGATTTATATCGAGTAAAGTTAAGGACACTCAGTGTTGCAGCCCTTATTCTTGAAAACCTTTACAGATGTTGCCTCGTCGTGATCCTAATGAAAGTTGGAGGCGCATTTATAAACAGTTTGAGGACTTTAGGCTGGTGTTTCACCAGAAGACGCATCCAAAACACACGTCCAACTATTACAATAGCCAGTCACTTGATCAAAACATAAAAAATAAGTCCTGTATTTTACTAACGCAAACCTATTGTGCAAGGTCCTCTGGAACTATCCCAATAAGGAGGAGCGTCGTCTTTATTTTGATACAGATTAACACATTTTTACTTACCCTTCTATTTTTACAGCCAGAATCAAGGGACACTATAGTTGATCTGGGTCAGGATCAGTGGCACAATCCAAACATACATCCAATTGGACACGTTTGCAAATATGTTTGGCAAATCCCTTTCGTCTGCTGTAATATGGCATGCATTCTATATACAGATACATCTGGCCATCAATCTGAAAATCCTGTGCATTGAACTGGATAACATTGCTCAACTGTGCAACGACGATGTGAAACAATTGCAAGTAGAACTGGGTCGCTTGGTGCCATTTCATCAGAGGATTATAGGGTTAGTTAACTCAACTAAAGAAAGCTCCATAATGGTTTATCGATGTCTGTTTTCACGGCATTGTGGATCGCACCAATGATGTGTTTTATGTTCCGCTCATAATGCAAATGATAACTGCTTTCCTAATGATCCCATTGTCCACATTCGAGGCAACTGTGGCAACAAGATTTGTCATCTTTATGGCGCTATCATTGTGTCATCTCACCTGCTGGTGACTGTTTGGCGACATGGTCACCGAGCAGTCACAGCAAGTGGCCCACTCTGCCTATGATGTTTATGTGTCGTCACCAGGTTCAAAGGTAGTACAGCGGGATATCATCTTTCTTCTACATCGCGCTCAGCAACTGCCCCTTTCCACCCTTCAATTTGCTTAGCTTATATGGCTATAAGTTGTGATTTTGTAGTTGAAACTTCTTGCTAATCGTGATGGATTTTCCAGATACTCAAACAGTGTTGCAGCATTCTGACAGTGCTGCTGGAGAGTCTTGATTAAGTATGAAATAAAACCAAGTTATTTAAATGCTTGCGTAAATAACTCAATTAAAAGAGCTGCCAACTAGCATTTGAAGTTGAATAAAAAAGGTACTTAAACTACTAAGCGCTCCCTGGTTAACTGCAGGTAACTTAAGAACCTGAGCTCTTAATCGCTGCTCATAAAATGCAATTCAAGCTACTCTACAAGCTCGTTAAATGCGCTCGCGCAGCTGCTCCAGAGGATTCGGGATCAGAAAACTATTTACGTTTACAAAATTATGTTGTACTTTGGCATTTTTCGTTTTTATCAATAATTTCGGTAGAAAGTTTCACAACGCGGCTGCATTTTATGCATGCGACCCCGAAAGGTCGCAACAACAACAACAACAAGAAGTACAACAACTGTGCTCATAAATTGCAATTGTGTGGAACGTGAAGGCAGAAGGCAACTTGTACTTACTGGAAGCTGGTTTGGTTTCTTTCCGATCCGAGGCTGCTGCTGCTGCTGCTGCAGCTCCGTCATTAGCTTGATTGAATCTTATTGTTGGCAATTAACCTTCGCAGCTATGGGGCCAAGCAGCAGCAACAGATCAGCAGATCAGCAGCTCAGCAGTTGAGTTCTCTTCCTGGCCATCATCCATGCCACATCTGGGTAATAACTTCATTTGCCACGATGCTGCATCGGCTGACACATGACACAACATGTCATCTGCTTATGCCCAAACTAATTGCCAGCGACAAGTCGCAAGCCTCAATTAATTAGCAAAACGCTAAACAGCATACTAGGCCACAGTATCTCGCATTTGCATGCGCACGATCCTCTCGTCAGGGAGGCAGGAAGAGAGGGAAGTGATCATGACGTGCCTTGGCAATAAGTAAAAAAACTCGCATATTGTACACCGAATTTCACTTAGGAGCACAGCAAGGAGCGCCAAACTTAAGCAGGCAAAACAAACAGCAGACAGCGGGACAGCGGGACAGTAAACGTTGGCTAAGTCGAACAGCAAACGATTTGTCAGATGGCAGTTGATTTTTTTTTTCTTTCTTTCTTTTTCTCCTTAGCTCATTTAAGACTTCACTTCCTACATTGCGTTTGAATATTCACATTCGCAATTGCATTTTGCCAGTGTTTACTTACTTAGTGCCTGCCTCTTGCCCACTTTGATCCTCACTGCCTACACCACTGCAATGGCAACCGCAACCACGTTGCATGCAGATGCAGCGCCTTTGTCATGACATGACAGCAGCCTAATTCATCATTATGGCTACACGGCGCTGGCTTTGCGGTTGCCGTTTGCAGTTGCCGTTGAATGAGAGTTTTGTCGCGACTTTCGCTAGACGTTTGTTGGCATGATGCAGTTACCCTGCACCCCCCTCTCAATCATTTGTGCAAGCGATCTCGTTAGACGGCGTGCCCGTGCCCGTGCCTAGCCTGATTCCATGCTCCGTCTAGTGATTCATTCATGCGCGGTAGTTGGATTTTTCGCTTGCATGCAGCTGACAATGATGATAATAATGATGATGCATGTGGCTGCAGCAGCTGGGAGGAGAAACGTACAAAGTGCACCGTCGATAGCCTGATGATTCGCCTGTCGACGACGACGACGACATTATCGTCAGCTTGCAGTCAGAAGTCAGAGATGTCAGTTGAGAGCTCTCCTCTCTCTCTCTCTCTGTGGTACTTCTTATCCGACATTGTATCTTGCCGTGTGGGCTTGCCGAAAGCAATGGAAAGTTATTGAAAGCCTGTTAAACGTCAATCTATTGTATCTTGCTTTCCCAAAATATACATATTGGCTGCACAGGGTTCAACAATGATATCGTTATAAATCAAATGCAAAAGTAATTACAACTTTTCAGTTAAATAGCTTGTCGTTTAATTGGTTTAAGAGGTCAAAGTATTAGAGTATAACATTTAAAAGGTGTCAACTCCGATTGAGTTGAGCGAACTTCTTAATCATTGCAGCGTTTAGTGTGGCACAAATGCCATGCACGACGTCATTATGAGGCAACCTCATATGCATCAAGCATACATTGTAGTTGTAGTTGCTCGTGACATGGGGACTAGACTTTAACTAGGCTTTCGATTGGTCTCCAAAACTTCTGATTAGTTCTCTCGAAACTTTCGTTTTGGTTGCTCATCAAGCGCACTGCAAATGCACGAAAATGTGCCACAAATTTGTTTGTCAACAACGAAACGGGCGAGCGAAAACGAACTGCAACAAGACATGACCATGGTTACCATTAAATTCCTTTGCCGCTGGTTGTCGCTAATGAAGTCATAAAATCGCATGACATTTTCGCTACCTCGCCACATGGAGAAACAGATCTCACTTTTTGTCAGACGATCCTTGTGCTGTCGTACACACACAATTGTCTGGTCTGGAGTCCAGTTGCCCCAATCGTTCCAATATGCAAATGGAGCTTCGCCCGCTGCCACCCACAGACAGAGCGACGACGGCGTCGTCAACCAACAACCAACAACAAAAGAGAACTCAAAGCGACGACGATCCATATGTCCATATGTTCCTATCGCTTCGGAGATCTTTCGCTTTCGATTGGCTTTACGACGTCGTGGCTTGTGCAGAGGAAGATGCAGAGGGAGAGACATTGGCCAATCTGGCTGCGCTTTATATTTTTCGGCTCAGCTTTATCTTGCCAACTGATTTTTTTTTTTGTGCATTTCATTTCGTTCGCTTCGTGCGGCAAATATGCAAAAATTGTGGCAATACCCAAAAGGAAAGTGGGAGGAGAAGACATACGTGGCACACGTTTCGAGGGCCTTTCGTGTCATAAATGGCATAAATATTCCATCTTGACCGGGCAACCTAAATATTTTCTCTGCACTCTCCTTGCCACTGTTGTCGTGGGCTGTCATTGATTATTTTAACAATGTGCTCGCGATGCAAAAAACTTTCACTTTTTTGCTGAGCCGATCTGAAAATGAAATTAAATCGTTTTTCATTTTTATATGTCTTTGGGGGTATTATGAATGTTGACTTTGCAAGTCAAGATAATGTTTATGGCAGGTCCGGGATCGTGCTGGCAGTTTAACAAGATAACTCGAGGAATAAACATGAAAGAACAACAGTTTTTTTATGGCAGTATCGATGATTTCATACCTTTAACTCTTTAATTTTTTAATCCTTGCCGCATCAATTGAAACTGAATAGCAATGAACAACGGGCAATTAAAATCAACTGAGTTTAATAATAGTTATTTTATAGACTCAATTTGTCAAATCCCCTGCAAATAAAAACAAATGCATTTAACTATTTTTTCATTTATTTGTTTTTTATTTTATTTATTTTTTATGTTTTTTTTTCTAGTTTTTTTTTGTTTTTTTTTTTTTGAGTGCCTGAATTATTTTTGCACAATTTAATGCTTTTTGCCGTGACAATTACTATTTGTGTTTGGATTTTGTTTACATTTTGTCCGTTTTTGTTCACATAATTAGTTAGGCTATATATGCTAAATTGGAACATTTCGAGTTGCATTTAGTAGTTGAATTTGCGCTTGCTATTTATTTAAATTGTTGTTTGAGTTATCAATTATAAATGCTAATTAACATTATCATTATTATTGTAATTTGTAATTTGTATTTTTTGTATGATGTGAAATGTGCTTTTAATGAATAAATATTTAAAATACAATATTGCAGTTGTGTTTTGCTTCTAGAACTAATAAATGCAGAACATGCATTAAAATTAAGCATAATATTAAATCGAATTATTAAGTGTAAATACTTTAAATGCTTTTAGTTCTTGTTTAATATGTATGCTTGATTTAACTACTAAATAGCTTGTATATAGCAACGTTATGACTTAAGTGACTAGTCTTTGGTTGTTGTAAATTGTTGTTGTTGTTGTTAGTATTGTATAAACAAAACAAAAACTTGAACTTTTATGCGTTTGCGTTTCAAAGAGGAATGTTCCGTTTGCCATCTAAGCTTATACAATAATACCCTACATAATTCTAAGTAGAAGAAACTTTTTTACGCTTTTTGAACTAATTGTTAATTGGAGCGGAAAGTGCAAAATTGCAAATAAGTACGTCATTATATTTACAGTGTATTTACAGTGGCGCAAGTTGTTTGATTGTTGTTTTAAGTACTTTTGTTGTTGTGGTTTATGCTTATTTGATATGCATGACATGAATATTTTATTAGTAATTTTTATTTAAATGCAACTTCAAATGTTTAATTTTTTTTTTGGGATTATTTACGAGAGTACTTTAAAGATTATTTTAGCTGGGCAATTTCAATGTTTGCTTTGGGGACGACGAAATGTTTGCCTTTTGAAAAGACAAAGCCTAAACTAAGAACCCCAAAGTAAATCTTTCCAATATTTGCAAAGCTTTCATTTTAAGCTTAGGTTTACTTATTTCGTTTCGTTTCCTTTCCTTTCTTTTTCCTATTTTTGCTGCCTTCAGTTTTGTGCTTTTGCTCGTTTCTGCTATGGCAATCTAAACTATTTGCTTTTGTAATTACAAAACAAGAGGAATGAAGTGAGAAGCCACAAAGTTTTGCTGCCATTTGCAGCCCGAGAACATGCCAGCAGATACCAGTTAACACACACACACACAACCACACACACCCCATGACAATAGCTTTAAATGAAAATATCTATTTAGACCGAAAAAAAACAACAAGTTAAAACGTTTCCAATGCGTTTGTTCGACTTTTAAATACCCTTTGCGCTCCTCCAAAAAAAAAAAATTCAAGGCATCATCACAGTAAAGTAAAAATGCAACCAAAAACTATGCAGTATGATTTGTAGAACACACAACCGCACACACACACACACACACACATACACACTGACACACACTTTAGCAACGATTTAAACTTGTGGCATCATCGGCAACAAAGTCGGCAGTTGCCAGTTGCAAGCAAAAGTTGGAAACAAAAAGCACGCCCTTTATTTGCTTTAATCTGACAAAATCCCTGTACTAATGCCGAACGGCAATAAAGGATAAAACGTGCAGGGCATGTAAAGAGCATGCTGCCACATAACCCCACCACACCTCCCCCTTGGGCTCCTACTTCTGGTGTCTGTCTGTGGCGGTTTTTGTTATTGCTGCTTGCTTTTCGATATAGTTTGCACAACGGAAGTGGAAGTGACACTAAATTCGTTTCGGTTTTTCCCAATTGGAGCACACACACACACACACACACACACACGGACAGAGTGGGTGAGTGGCAGTCAGTCAGATACTAAAGTGAATCCTTCGACGCTTATGAACTGCCTCGCAAAAAGAGAAGAAGAAGAGGAAAGAAAGTCAACTTCACAAAAATGTTACGTGTAATCCTTTTTATGATCTGCAACCGAATGTTATGCGCGCCGCATTTTAAGCAGCCAAACTTGCCACAGATGTTGCGGCAGCATGTTGCCGTTGCCATGAACTTGCAACATGTCACTGCCAAATCCAGCCGCTGCTCAGACTACGTCTCCGTTGACGCGACCAAGCGCAGCTCTCGGCCATTTCTCAGCTGGCGACCACCAAAGTGGTGCTAGTTTGTGGCCAGTGGTTGCTGCTGGCGGTTGTTGCCTCCGTGGGCAGCGGCGTTGATGCCACCGATGACAAGGAATTCGAATTGGAGTTCGAGTTGCTGTGCAACTGCTGCTGCAACTGTTGCGGCTGATGATATTCGGGCTCCTCATACGCCGCATCCTCGTCGCAGTCAAGCGGATAAAGCGGCGGCATCGGCTGTGCAGCATGATGATGATGATGATGATGATGATTATGATGGTGATATGGATGGAAGTAGTGTGGTGGCTGCTGTTGCAGCTGCAGTTGCTGTTGGCTGGACACAGCTATGGGCGGTGGCAGGGGCAGTGGCAGTGGCAGTGGCAGGGGCAGCGGCAGCGGTTGCAAGCCCCGTATGCTGTCCGCTGGATGCGCTGTATAAATGTTGCTGCGTCTCAGATGATTGTTGTTGATGCTGTTGTTGTTGTGGTTGTGGGCACCGTTGCTGCCACCGGCATTTGTGGCACCCACACCAGTGCTGCCCGTGCCTGCCCCATGAGCGCCATGAGCGCGTTTGTTGCGCGACCACCACTGTACATGTGTGTCTGCAACGAGAAGAATTAGAGTTGCAACATGTTGCAGTTGCTGTTGCTGTTGTTGCTGGACAGGATGTGCTGCTTACCATTGCGATTGTTGGAGGACTTTTTGCGACGACAACGCACCACAGCAATCATGATGATGGCACCCAGCAGCGCCGACAGCACGGACACAATGATCAACGTCAATGGCCAGCCCAATTCGTTGGCTTTCTCTGCAACACAGAAACACAAAGGGGAAGAGAAAGGGAAAAGTTAGCAATTGGAAAGGAAAAGGGGCAGATTATTTACCTATCGTGCCCTCGAACATGAATGTGCTTTTGGTGGGCATGGCCCAGGAGCATAAATCACATGTGGTCAGGCCATCGCTCAGCACGGGCTCATCCACAAAGAAGGGCGGACGTGGCGGGGGTGGCACAAAGCGTCCATTCCACAAACCCTGCTCGCTGGCATCGAAGGCCATCGGGGAGCCAAACAAATCGTCATCATCATCGAAGATGTCGAATGTCACATCGCCGCCAAAGCTACTCAAATCCTCCGCCGATGCGGCCACCAAGCTCTCAATCCGCGGCGGACTAAATGTCGGCAAAGAGGGGGAGGTGGCGGCGGCGGTTGCAACTTGATTTACAATGTAACTAAGACGCGCATCGTTGCCAGCCAAAAAGCTGACCATTGTCGTCGAGGATGAGGACAAGGATGAGGACGTTGCTGCTGTTGTTATCCTGGCGCTGGAGCTGACGCTGATGTTGGCAATTGATGGCATGACTGACTGTTGAAAGGACGGGGTGGGGTACACTGTCTCTCTCTCTCTCTCTCTCTCTCTTTCTAGTTTCCAGTTATCGCCGCTGTCTATTGCAGCTGCCTTGTGAACATTTTGGAACGGATTTGCGCCAGAGCTTCGCTGCAGCTACAAATAACCTGGAAGAAAGAGCAAAAAAAAAAAGAGTGCAAGAATGTTAGTCAAAGGGCAATTAAAGTCTTAATTGTGCTGTCAATATGTTAGCTTTCACATTTCTCATATGTTTTGGCTAAGCCTAAGCTCCTCGTATCGTGTGCTAATCCAGCGATGTCAGCTATCGTTTTTCAATGACTGTTCTGTACCTATTTCCAATTTGTTTTGCCCTCCCCACACACATATACACGTGCAGTTCTCAATCACCCAAACTCCATCCCCATCCTCCCTTTCTACTGCCTGCGTTGTAGTATCTCTTCAGTTGTGTGGAAATTGAATTTTTGAGCAGCTCTTTCTCTCTTCAACTCCTTTCAGTACACATCGCACATGGCAAGCGCTGCTAACGAGAATTGACAGCTTGACAGTTTGATATCAGTCTGAAAGTCAGCATTAGTTACAGTTGCTGTTCATCGTCGTCGTCGTCTTCTTCTACTTCTTCTACTACTTCTTCCAGTACTTGCTGTTATTGCTACTCGAATTTGCTTTATTAAAAAAGCAAAAAGAGAGAGAGAATCGGAACTCAACTGTTTTCTTTATCTATCACTTGACTAAGCGAACTCAATTTGCGAATCGTTGTGAAACAATAATCATGATAAATTAGCACTAATTTGCAAGCGACAAGTGCCAAGAGAAAGACTGAGAGAGGGGAAAGCAATCAGTGGCTTAGACAAAGAGGGGCAGATAACTTGAGGCATTTCATATGCACTCGCTAAATGAACTAATGAATGGGTGCGAATGAGACAGGAATGCTGTGGGAACTGCAAAAATGATGGGAAAATGACTAAGAAACTTTTCATCACTCGCTTTAATAATGCTGCCTGCCTCCCCCCTTTAAGGCAACGCCTCTGACTCAAAAGACAGCAACCGGTGCCATCCACAGTGAATCATTCGGCACGTTTTGGGCATTAGCAGTTTCAGAGTCCGGACATTCGCCAGCAGTCACCGAACTTCAACGCCAAATGAAAAATGCAACTTCAGGTGAGGTCTGCCCCAAAAAAAAAAAAAAAACTACCGTTGCACTTGCCACGAGCGACCCACCCCAGCAAAAAAACCATAACTACTTTATTCATACACATAGAAAAAGAGTTTCGAGTTGGGAAAATAATCTGAAATTCAAGTACAACATACTAGACATTTTTGCTCAGTGTATAATACATATGTATACCTTTAGTAAGTGAAGTAGTTGCTGAAAACTTTTCATGTGGCAAATGTTTAAATATTATTTTCGCCAGTGGCAGCAACTGCTGCAACTGCAACCAAACTCCGCGCCTCAACATACAAAAAGGTTGCCAAGGTGAGCTGGAGGAGGAAAGGGGAGTAGTTAAGGTGGTTGGAATTGAGTGGAGTAAACGATATTTAGTCATTCTCGAAAATGAGAAAACGTGATGCGCATAAATTGACGCGAACCGGCAGCGAAAGAAAGAAAGAGAATTTCGCTTCACGCAAGCGAATACTGAATGTGAATCTTTTTGAATGAATGAACACACACACACACACACACACACACACACACATACAGCAGTTGGCTTTAAACGGGTTGCGTCTACTCCTTTTTGGCCGTGTGGGTGGCTGTAATTCTTCTTCTTGACGACTTTGACGTCGGGCTATTAATAAATTTATTTTGCGCTGCATGCCTCAAAATAAATTGTAAAGTCACGTGAGTATCTTTTTATCCCTCTCCTTTTTTTTGTCGAACTTCTTGTTGTTTGATTTGCCTTTGATGGCTCGGCATTGGAGCTCTCTAGCTGACGAGTGGAGGAGTCGACTCTAGTGGAGTGGAGTGGAGTCAAGTCGTCTGTTGGGCAGGCAATGTTGCGACAGCTGTCAGCTGCCACATGCCACATGCCGCTGTTACTGTTGCTGTTGCTGTTGCCGTCGTCGTCAAGTGCGTGGGCGTCGTCCAATGTCCAAAACCGTCTTCAGTTTCAATCGTTTTGGCGGATTTGTGCCTTTGGGCGGCTGCCAATGTTTGCCAATTGAATGGCAACGGCACAACAACGCCCACATACACAAATGAAAATACAAAAATACAATAAAACACAATGTAACTGTATATATATACAATACACAGTAACAACAACAATTCGTTGCATTGTTGTTTGTTTGAAAAGCAATTACACATGTCCTACGATTGCCGCCTCGCCTCGCCGCCTCGCCCTGTTTGTGTATTTGTATTTGCACACACGCGTACACACACACACACACACACCGCACACGCACTGGTTTTTAATTAGTGCAAATGTTTGAACATTATTTTCGCTCATACATTTATTTCGGCATACTTTTATATGCCCAGTGTGTAAATATAAATGCTGGCACATTTTGCAATTTAATACGGAATGAAGTTAAGCGAAATCCAGTACCAAAAACAACCCACGCAGTTTTGACCCACCCTGCTAGACAATAACAACATAAACATCAAGGCATTGCCAAATTGTTTACCATGCGAGAGTTGGCTTTTAATTTCAATGGGAATTTACTGTAGTTTGACCCATAGAACTATAACGAACAAGCTTTAAATAATCAATCGACAAATATGGCCTGTTCATGTGGCAAATCCAAACGTTGGTGAACCATAAAAACCAAAATTAATTTTGGCCTGGATTGGAAGAAAAAAGAGACTAAGCGATAATATTATATAATGGAGCGCCAAATTTGCGCACATAATCAAGAGGAAAAAATGCCAGCTAAGGATGCGAAAAATGGCAAAAAGGACTGGGCAGGACTAAAGACTGACACCCACAATCAAATTTGATTTCACTTGCTGTCAGTCAGTTTGTCTGAGCTGTCTGGCATTTTAAAACGTAGTCTAAGGATGTTCATGTTTCCAGCACAGCACAAAACGTGCCTTGAATGAATATCTGCTGTTATATTTTTATATTCTCTTCCAGTCTCTCTTACTTATTTTTTTTCACAAACTTTTAGTGTGTGTGTGTGTGTGTGTGTGTGGGCGAGTCATCAACTCAATTCCCAGGGAATGAAACAACAGAAGGCAGCAAAAAGGACAGAAAAGTTGTTGTTGTTGCTGTAGGTTATTGGAGTAGAGACTGGAGGCTAGCCATAATTTGCACTAATAATGAAGCAACTGGGAAATAGAGTCTCGGCCAGCCTGTCATGATGACTGGAAGCAAAAGTTTCTATCGTCCTTTCGTCTTTTGTCTTTTATCCCTTAGTAGCTAGTGTGGTAGGTAATGGCAAAGCTTTTGCGCTAAAGTAATTGAGTTAACTAGCAGAAATATAATAGCATTGCATTACATGGGAAGCTGGTCAGCGAAAAGAGAGTGAAACAAAGCAGGATAGGGAATGACAAGCAGTCAGATAAGAGCAGTCAGCTGGCAAAGACAATGACAGAGCGATAGAGAAAGAAGTCTAGAAGAGACGACATACGAATGCATGAAAATTGAAATTTTATTCAAATGCTAAAGCAATAAAATAGCTACACTCGACCAAAAAAAGATAGATTTACATTAATTATGGGACAGCGCAGCGCAAGACAAAGACAAAAAAAGATTTGAATAAAAAAAAAAATCAAAGAAATTGCCTCAAGTAGACTTGAATTTTGAGAGTGGCATTTCAAAAGCAAATTAGTTGATTTGTATGCAGTTGTGTGTGTTGGAAAAACTAATAGAGTTGTATAACAAGTTTACCGGAAAAACAGGTAAAAAGAAATCGTCTGTCGCGGAGGCAATTCAACAACTGATAAACTCAGCGTTTTATTGCCAATTCAAAAAAATTCCAATTCCAATTCCAATGAAGGGCAAACGAAATTAGGTTATTTATGGTTGTCGCACACCGAATCTATGCAACGATCAATCGATTAAATCGATCTATCGATTTAAAGATCGTTGTGTATAACATTGATAGACGAAGCTAATGAAGCAAGAGACAAAGCCACTTGATCATGAAGCTCAAAACTGAGGGCTGAGATTAGATAAGCTGACGATTTAAGTTAACTATGCTTCAAAGCTAAATAAACTTAAACTTAACTGAGGGAAAATGTCAATGCAGTTGTCTTTAAACCTCAGGAGACACATCCTTACACAACAAACACAAACGGGTTGGCAGTTGAATGAATATTTAAGCCACTTTAATGCAAACTGTAAGCACATCAATCGACAGACAGTTTGTAACTAGCTCAATTGTAAGTTGAAAGCAATTTCCGTAAGCTGGAGCTTAAGTCAAAATTGATCAAATGCGCACATTATGATAAAGAAAAGACATATTTCGGCAAGATTCGGGTACTTGAGCTGTTCCCAGTTTCATAATTTTGAACAAACAAATCGCTTTATAATCCCTTTTCAAACACACAAGGGAAAGACAGGGCACAGGCACTGGCACTGGCATCAGGCACTTGGCTTCATTCTAATCCTTAGCTGTCAATAAGACATTAATGCTTCAGTTTCACACACAGCTCAAATGCTCAAGTTGCTTGCTGCAGGGTAGAAACGCTTGAAGAGCATTTGAAGTCATCAGTTTTGAGTTTGAGTTGATGATGGCAATCTTGCCAGTTGTGTGTGTGTGCGTTGTGTGTGTGTGTTGTTGTGCGTATGTGGGCGATCGAGTTACAGAACCTTTTGTTGTTCGCGTTGTTTGACGAGTGAAAAAGGATGGCAGGCAGTATTCAACACTTGTTAAACAACAGCCATAAAAAAAATCGAGTATGGAATTTTCTTCTTTTCTTATTTTATGTCTTTCACAGCACAAGAAAAAAACCACTTGAAAAGTGTGTGTGTAGTTCTTATGCATAGTATTTATGATATTCTTTTTATTTTGTGTGTTAAATCGAATTTGGACTTTGCAGCTGCTGGACTCCTGGCAGCCACAACTTGCCACAGACTGCGCCCAAGTGTCTAATGCAATTTGCTAGCGCACAAAACTCAATAAAGAAAACCAGCTACAAAGGAGGAGGCAGGCAGGCAGGAGGGAGGCTGGGTGGAAGTAGTTGATAGATTTGCCAGGCAGCCCGAGGGCCACACACGCAGAAAGAGAGGGGGGAAAGGGCTCGGGTTAAGGCTCACTCTGTGTAGCGCTCACCTTTGGCAATCATTTTATTTACCTGCACAATGGCTGAAGGATAGGGGGTGGGGGAAGGAAGAACGCACAAAGGTAGCGCTGCAGGCGCTGTAAGCAGACAAAGTCGCGGAACTCTTGGTTAAGGTCCAAAGCCAATAGAAATCATCAGCGAAAAGCGAAAAAGTAATGAGAATCAGCAGAAAGCACGAAAAAAATCAATATATGTAGGCGTAAGCAGCAGCTAGCATCGTATCCATGAGATACAGATACATAAATACATTTCGCATTGGAAGAGAGGAAACATAAAACGAATTAATTCCAGGCTGTAAGCAGAGGTTGCAAAGACGCAGTCTAATCGAAAAGCAAGTGAAAACAAGACACCCCCCACCTCCTCCTCTTATATATATAACAATAACTTCTCTATGTGTGTATGGGCGTGGCAAGGGTAGGCAAACATGTTTAGGGCGGCCGGCCACCCCTCACCCCTCACTACTCACCACAACCACCCCACCCCACACCAATCTCAATCCCAAACACGACAGCAGACACAAATCTTGGCACATAAAACAATTAGCTAGCAAGAAGAGGAGGAGGAGGGGGGGATTGCGGCTTATGCGCTTAGAGTGGATACATGTGTGTGTGTGTGTGCGAGTGTCGAAATTAGTTTGCCACACACACACACACATTTCTTTGTCGTTGCAAAAGTCTAAATTTATGAATATTAAATGAGCAAAAAAATAAAGGAAAGAATAATTTATAGCACATGCAAATGCCTCATATATCAACTCAAAACTAGAGAGAGAGAGAGAGCAGAGAGAACTGACCAGTGCTATTGGCCAAAACGCACAACAAGGATAACACACAATGTCAAGCTCTTTGGGCCAGGCTAAAACAAACAATTTCCAATCGCAAGCAAAACATTTTCCATGACATTAATGGCCAAAAGCAAAGTCTTTACACACACATATATCTTATACTTGTATTTTTGTTATGTCAGGCAAAAAAGTGATAATAGCAGGGAGGGGGGTGCGGAGGGAAGGTGGTATGTCATCGTGGCTGCCAAAACAATAGATTAACGTTCTTCGTCCTGCTTTCGGTCGGGGTCAGCAGCTAAATTGCGAAAAGGTCAAATCAAGCAGCCAACAAATAGAGAAATACACACACACAACATAGTCAATGTGTGTTTGTGTGTGTGTGTGTGAACAGCTCTAAGTAGGTACTTAAGGGGTCAGTTAAATAGTGGAACCTTAAAGCTCCCGAAAATGTAGAAAACTTATTTAACCCAAAATACAATAAATATAATTCCTTATCTTCACCAAATAATCGCAATTAAACCCAAAAACAAGAAACAAACAAATAAACATTACTCAAGCGTTTGTAGCAAAAGTTCTTAAAGTTAATCAAGCCTGGACAATCTGTCAAATAGGCAAGATTCGCTCAAGGAGCCGTTAGTAGTAAAAGACTTCAGTTGACTGGCTTCAATTAAATTATAAGCAAATAAATTTCTATAAATATATTTGCCTTGGCCTGGTCGGAGAGAAACGCTTTTTAAGCTCGTAAAACAAGCAAAAGCCAACTAAATAAACCCCAAGCAGGCAGTCAACAATATTGGCTAAGAAAACGTCAACAACACCAACAACAACAACGTTGAAGGAAAATTGCCATCAACTTTAATTGAGTTGAAGGCAAAAACGGCAAAGGCGACAACAACAACCAAGACACAAATATCTAAACACACAAGAAGAAGTGGAAGGAGGAAGGAGGAAGGATGAGGTTGAGGTCTCGAAGGCGGAGACTGAAGACTGGAGCTGAGCTTAAGCGGATGGAATTTTAGCAAATTAGATTGTTTTCCACTTGAGTTCGTTTTAACGCTTTTCGAGCCGCGCCAAGGAGTCGAACAGTTGAACTTTTCCAGTTGGTGTCCAAGTTCAAGTCGGCTTGCTTGTTTGTTATCTCTCTCCCTGCCACCCACAACAACAATTGAGTGGGTGGGGGAGGGGGTGGTGAGGAAAGGAGCTCCAGTTTTCGTTCCGTTCCGTGGCACAATCATCACTCACTCAGTTGGCAGAAAATTGATGATAATAATCGCACGTAGCAACTGCAACAACAACGGTGGTGGTGGGGTGGTGTTGGGGTGGTGACCAGTCACTCCCTTCCTCCCCACCCCCCCACCCCCCCCTCTGCTGATGCGCAGCAGCTGTTCGAAGTCTCTCCTCCAACGCTTGACACCTTGCGTCAGCGCATCATTAAAGTGGTCGCCAAAAATGACATTCGTCGGTGGAGCGCTGATTGAGCACAGTCCCCCCCCCCCTTTACAAGCCCCCCTTCCCATCCTCCTTTACGGTCTTGTTCTTGCCACATTTTTTTTTTATCACAGCGAGCCAAAAGAATGACGCGAATTTATCTCTATTACAGTTAGCTGCTGTTGTTGCCATGCCACGCCCTCCTCCCTCCAACCTCCCCCCTCTACACAAACGCGCCCATCATTTGTATTGTTGACATGTTGGAGGGGGGCGTGGCAGCTGATACACAATCGAGACGACAGCTGAGCGCTTCTAAAGCTAAGCGCGTTAGACATTTTTTTTTTTTTGCTCCGGCTAAAAATGATTGATGGCCAGGCCAATGCTCCACTTTAAAATGGCCAAAAAAAAAAGCAGATACGTTAAATAACGACGCAAATTGCAAAGCAAACGAATTCATGAAAATGACAGCGATTCGGCATTTTTCACGATAAGTCAAGAAAGTTGTTAAAGTATCTCCAAAAACAAACAGTTTTTAGCTAACAAAAAATACACATTTACAAGTTAAATAACTTTCGAAAGTTCCACCCGAAAATTCCTTGTCCAGCTGAAGATGAATCAACATAAACAATTTTCCTCACACAAAAAAAAAGAAATAAAATAAATGTAAAAATCATAAAAGATTGTTAACATTAACTGTCTAATTTGTTGTCATTTCGGCAGTTGGCGTCACGTTTAAGAGCTACTTCAGAAGACGGCCAAGAGTGGAGTGTAGATAGCAATAAGGCGGCAAGAAGGCCTGCAGCGATTTTGTCGCTAAACCCTCCTACCCCCCTCCCCACTAACTGGCAACTGGCAAACTGGAGGCAAGTGGAAACGTGTTTGGGAGACCCGCACGCTAATAACTCGCTTTTGACGTTGCTTAAATTAATGACAGACCAAATCATTTTAGCCAACTTAAATCACATAAAAAAGGTAGCTTGTTTTCGGGACGAGGGCAAATGCCAGCCAGCCATCCAGCCAGCCAGCAGAAGACACTTAAATTTTTCGGACAAACATTAATAAACTGTGGGCTTTTAACAGTGCCTCTACCTTTCCCCCCCCCTTGAACCACCGGCAACCACACTTCCCCAGCACTGCATGCATAATTTGCTGTCCAACGGTTTTCCACTAAAAGTTTTCACGAGTGACGAGACGAGAGAGTTACTGTGGATGAAGAAGAAAAAAAAAGAATAAAAAAGAGCTGCTGTTTGGTTCTTAGTTATTTTTTTTTTTGGGATATTTTTCTAGATGCTTTTTGCACCCCGGCCGGGGTCTGAGAATGAATTTGAAATGGAGACGACATGAAAAACCTTTTATCTGAAAGTGCGCTCTCACTCCCTGACAGAGCCCAAAGATGTCTGTATTAGCCAGTGACTGCAACTGGAAATTAACGGCCAGACAAAGGGAACGAACTCAATAATTTGTGGTTGCATTTGGTAACAGAGGAAAGACGCGAAGAAGAAGAGTAAGAAGATAGCCGAAAAAAAAGAACGTTGCAAGCAGCTAATTTAGTTACTAACACCCGCCTGCCCTCATGTGTACCTGCGGTTAGAACAGACCTAACCTGACCAAAACTCGACTGCAGTTAACTGTTTTGTGGCATGATGGAAAATGTGTGTAGAGAGCGACGCCGCCGCTGATGATGATGGCTAATTAGTCGTCTCTTCTTGTCTTCCCAAATATCTTTATTTCTTAATAGCTGTTCCTCACTTACATGGCCCGAATCGTTGTCCCATTGTTAACTGAAAATTGCTGCACATTAAATGGCAAATACATTTTTACAACAAACAAAAGCATGATTTCTGTTTTTTTTTTGTTCAACCGCAATTTAATTGGTCTAATAAAAGTTGAAACAAATTTTTAATGCTAACGTGCACACATTTGGCCAGCAATCTACATTAATCAGCATTGGGAAAAGTTCGGCAGACAAAAATGGCCAACAAATGACCAAAAAACAACAACAACAACCGCTATTTAATTTGTATGTACATTTAGACATATTTATACATATGTCTCTCTTTTTGCGCCACGTTAATTACAAAATGTCTGTTTGCGGTTTTTGTTGCGGTTTTCCAGAAGTGACCAACAACAAAAATCAACTCCATTAAACAAAAGCGTGAAAATTACAGATTTTAAAGTTAATATACATATGTATATGACACACCTACATAGAAACTTTAACATTTTCATAGCAACCAAAAGACCCTAAAAACCAAACCGATTCCTTACTTATTCACCTTTAACGGCTCTCGCACCTGTCTGAAATTGAATGCCTGCTTCAACACCTAACCACTGCCCCCCTTCACACTCACCCTCCTGGCGGCGACGTGTGTCTATTTGTTTTAATTTTAGGCATAGCAATTTGGGGCACAACGCATAAGCCGCAAAGTCGCAAAGTTGCTGCAATGCCACAGGACACACACGCTACCAATTTTAAGTCCGACTCGGAGTCCGAGTCCGAGTAGAGAAAACCAAAAAGCAGCCTTTGGCAAATGATGCGTGAAATTCAATACAGTAGCAGTAGAAGGGGGGCGGGGGGACTTGCTTGGGTTTGTCTTTGGTTTGGTTTTTGGTTTTTGGGTTTTGGGATTTGGGTTTAAGTTTAGGTTTTTTTTGTTGTTGGGGAGTTTGCTATTCCGTTTAGTGTAAACACAAAACCACAGAAAGCATTAAGAGACTTACTGGCAGGATCTGGTTGGAGGATACACAAGTGAGGGGCAAGGAAGGGGCGGGAAGGGGTTTTGTGCCGACTAAGTGTTTCTTGAGTTTTTGGCTGTTTGTTTTGTCGCTTCCTCGATGTGTGAAAAGGCATCAAATGGCGTTAAAAATGTTTAAGTACAAACAAACACACTCAGACATGTCTGTGCATGTGTGTGCGTGTGTGTGTGTGTAAAGACTGGTTCAGAGGGTTGTGGGTATTGTTTCAGGTTCGGGTTCAGGTTCGGCATCCTGAGTTCCTTCAGTGTCAGTCGCGGTCTTTGGCTGGCTGAGGCATATAAATTCCATTGATTGTCGACAAGTTGTTGTTGTTGTTGTTGCTGTTGCGTCTGTTGTATGACTTCTGTGCTTGCCACGCCCTCTGCCGCCGTTGCCGTTGCCACTGCCACTCACCTGCCACAGCTAGTGTCGCGTCGCGTCGCCCGCATGTCACATAAACCGCAACCGAACGTCTTCTCCTGCTTTGATCAAGTGAAGTGTGAAGCGGAAACCAAACAAAAGCCGCCTAAGACAAACTGCAGGTAGACAGAGAGAGAGAGAGAGAGAGAGGGACGAAGAGACAACACAACTTCCACTTCTTCTTGCCACAACTCTAGTTCCAGCTGCTGCTGTGTTTTGCAAATTTTTTAATATGCATATACAATGACATTCCTCAGTTTCTTCTGAGACGCGATTCTTCCCTTCCAACTGAGAATCATTTCAATCTACGGCGCTTGCCTCTCTTCTCTCGTTTCGTTTCGTTTTGTTTGCATTGTCATAAAAAACAAAAACGAAAAAAGCGTACGAGAAAAATCTCAGCGGAAAAGAGCTGCAAATACTTGGCAAGTTTTTGGTCTTTTGTCCGGCTCAAATACATTGTACTTGTACCTTTTTCACACCTTCATCTCTCACACACACACACACATACACCCTTTTACGCTCCACAAACTATCCCAAAAACATTTCATTTTTCGGCGCCTGGACAACACCCAAAAAACCCACAAAACAGCCCAACTCAAACTTCTCAACCCCTTCTCCCTGTCGGCCTTTTTATTTGAGTTGTTGCTGCTTACTTAACAACTTGTCGCCTCGACTCACAGTTTTACCTCCGCGCCTGACCCCGAAAAACAGGCAAGAAATTTGTATCAGACTGTTTGATACTCTGACACCAGTTAAAAGGCAGCCGACAAGAAATATGGCTAAAAAGAAGTGAACCTATATACTCTCCTACTTTGACTAACAGCGCATAAAAAAATTGCTGCCATGTCCTTTTGGGCAAAAGCATAAAAAGTTGACACGGGCCGCAGCTTTTTGTCCCTCTTCTTATTTTCTTTTCTCTCTCGCTTGTTTGTTTCTTTTTTTTTTATTTTGACGGCTTTGTTGTTGTTGGCCTTTTTGCATAACTGGCTACAAATTTCTTTGCTGCTCCCCGCGCCAAGTTTTGTAAGTGAACACGTTGACGGTTAGGAAGGTGGGAAGTTGGGAAGTTGGCAAAAAAAAAAAAAACAGAAGGGCCTGTCGTGAGGGAAACTAATTTTTAGACACGCGCTGAACGTTTTTCACATTTTTTTTGGGCCTTTTGTTGTTTACTGAATGACTTGCAAAATGTGTTATAGGTAGAGAAAGAAAAGAAATGTGCTAAGAATGGCGAATGTAAATAAAATACATTTTTAATGTGCAGTGAAACAAATAATTTTAATAATGTTTACGGAGATGAAGGTGACAACAAAGTTAGGATAAATGCCAAATTTTTCAAATTGTTTTAATGCTGCATACTTTGTAATGTTCAGAAAACTTAGTTACCTCATGCCAAGTTGGTAAAGTAAAGCCAAACACGTATTCATCTAACACAAAATCACACACATTGCTAACATTTCAACCTGTTATCCTTTTACTCACACTCACACACACACACACAGACAAAAACCAACAGAAATGCCAATCTTCTTTTAAGCTGTTCAACAAAAACTTTCACTTTGTTGCAGAAGAAGAAGAACTATGTTGAGATGAGAACAACGATCAACGCCACAACTTTGGCAGGGGCAACAATAACGAAAAAAATAAAGGGAAACGGAGAAAAGTTTTAAAAAGTTCCTGTATTAAGTCCATTTAACCCGCCATTGAACTTTACGGCTCAACGGCCATCTAATGCAACAAAAAGTGCAAAAAAAATAAAAGCAAAACCGACAAAAAAAAAACTAGCAAGTTCTTAAAAACTTGCCACAGCAGCAAACTAAATGAGCAGTGTGAAAAGTAGCAGGAACTCTAGTGAGAACAGAGAGAGAGGGATAGAGGGAGACAATGGACAAAAATGGAAAATGAAATGGAAAAGTTTGCGCCAACAGTTTTGTCAAAAAACAAAAAAAGAAGAAATATTATAAAAAGAATTCAATAAAATAACGCTTTCGTCTGAACTCAGTGCAAAACTAAACTAAAAAAAACTTTTTCTAGCCGCCTAGCTGGTAAGGACAATTTTCAGGACACGCCTCAACGCTGAGCTTGCCTCCCCCCTCATCCCCCTCAGGCACCATCAAACCGGCATTAAAGTTTAACAATGGAAGTTGGCGCATGTGGAGAAGAAAGCTCGAAAAGTATTCGCCAGAGGGGAACTCCCGAAGTCCCAAAGAACTTGGGCACACTATTTGTACTTAAAACAGATCTATTGTCCTTGTTGTTCTTGTTGTTGTGTCTGTGCTTACACTTACATATACATAGATAAACATTTTACGAATATTAAGGTTTTAACAAAATATTTGGCTGTAAGTTGGTAAAAAAAAGATGGCAACAAACTACATACAAAATAATGCCTGAGCAGGCAGCATATGCTTCCAAAGAAGGGGGTAATAAGCTTTTTTGGGTAGAGGGCGCCACTGTGCTCGCAAAACGCACAACTAACTATTATCACAAGATAAATGCCAGTCGCTCACATAACTAAGACTTATCCAGGGACAACACCAACGACAAGGACGAGGACGAGGATGAGGACGACTCCCAAGGATGCTGCAGCTGCTGCTGCAGAGAACAAAACTGTTAAGCCGTCAGCCAGGATAAGGCCATGAACGAACTCAAAAAAGGAGCAAGAAAAAAAAGGCAACCAAGGAGTAGAAGCAACCTGCATCATGCTGCTCCTTCTTTGCTTGCGTTGGTTGTGGCATCTGCTGCAGCATGTTGAAGCAACCCATAACGGCGCCTTGGAATTTTAATAGAGCAAATTTCAGTGCAAAAATTCCAAACGAAGTTGCCCCCAACGCATTTTTATGCACACCATCTCCGCCTCCATCTCCCTGTGGGGGGTGGGGGTAATAAAACTTCCAAATGAAGTTTAGGAAACTTTTTAAATGGCTTTTTAGGCGTGGCCATTTTTGTGCCAAGGCGCAACTGAAGAACATATTAGTTTGAGCGTCAAAAGAATAATATTGAATAATATTCTACAACTTGCTTCAAGCTTGAATCGAGAAAAATCTCTTTAACTTGAGTATGAAATTTCAAACTTTGTCCAAGGAAGAGAGGATTTTAAATAGCGTTTTATAAGCATTTGTACGCACTTGTTATGCGCCAAACGACATGGCCAAAAGGAGGCTCCTCAAATGATGATGATGACGCCTACAACACACAACACCAACACCAACGACCACGCCCACTTGCCGCCCACTCACACACAGATACTGGTTGTGGCATCTTTAAGCTTCTTCATCCAAATGCTTTGCGCAAAATGCTAAATGGCCCCAAAGGACCTTGTGCCACACACCACTCCCCCCCCTCCTACATGCTGTGAGTGTAAGGACGCGGCTCGGCCAGCTTTTTGCAAATTTACGATTATGATTATTACAAGTCAACGTTTTTTTTTTTTCCTTTCTTTCTCTCATTCATTTCTTTTACTTGCCGAGGGTTGGATCAAGTACAAGTGTGAGAGCGTGCTGTGTGTGTGTGTGTGTGTGTGGGTGTGGGTGGTTAGGTGTATTCGCATTTTGGCATTTGGACAGCTGCTCTCCTGTAGTAAAAGAAGAAGAAGAGAAGAGGAAGGAGGAAGAAAGAAGTGCAAAGAATGCGTCAAAGTATTTTAGCACTTTACCATCGAAGGAGGGTGAAAGGGGGGAGGGTCAAAGTCGAGACTTAACAAAATGTACAACAAAACTTGAGCCAAAGTTATTACAACTCTAGGCGAGTAGTTGCAGGGGGGTTGTCTTGTCTTACCGCGTCTTGGTGGCAAGAAGACACTGACCTCCAGCCCTTGGAAATCCACAAATTCCATTGGGCATAATAAACGTAAGATAAAAGTCAAAAAGGTAGAAAAATTATATAATAAACTGTACGGCAAGTGAAATTATTGCATTGTTGTGTAGCTGTTCCTCAATTTGATGTAACCACAATAAAAATGTTGTACTTAAATACTCTCCCCGAAGGCAGCTCAAATTTATAATCTCAAGGATTAGCAAGGAAATTGCAAACTTTGAAGATTAAAGTTAACTTTACGCCCTTTTGTTTTGCAGCTCAAATTTCAATGCATAGAGTATTCAATAAATGTCAGAGCTTTAGCTAAATTTTGACTCCATGCCAAACAAAACTTTGTTATGCGAGACATTTTACAATTTTTTGATATCGCGCACAGGCACTCAAAAAAAGTTTACAATTTCAGTGCTCTCTCACTCTCTCTCTACCTTCGCTCTTTGTGAGGCTGGGCCGTAGGGCTGGGCTTTGGACACACCTACACACACACACAAACGTATGCACACATAAATAAAAGGTATAACAATAACTCAGCAATGCTGCAGAGCGCGCTGGGGCTTATCAAGTTGGGCGCATCGAATTCACAACAGCAACAATCATAAAAATAAATATGTATGTATGTATGTATAAGAAAAATAAGAAAATATACCAAAACTGAAAAATACCAAATCATAAAAGCATGACGACGAACAATTTACCAAAAGCCAAACACTAAAAGGTTGAATGAGAGATTCAAATCAAGAACGTGCGCCTTTCAGAAACAGAATGTAAGAATATTAAACTGAAACGCGGCCGAGGCTCAACTTCAGTTGATTTAAGCACATAAGTAGGTAACTACTTATAGCAACAACAGTATTTTAGAAACAAACAACAACTAAATGATTAATGATGCGCCTTCAGCTTTTGTCCGCAAACGCATTTCACTTTTCTCTCTCTCTCTCTCCCTCTCGATTGCTGCTACTTCAATTGAGAACTGTGCACTGAGAACTGTGAATTGAAATTCAACTTGAGCTTTGATTGCTTGTTTCTGTTTCCAATTCTTTCTTTGCCGCTTTCTAAGTAATCACTTTGTCATTGCCATCATTTTTCAGCATCAATTCACTTTTTCCAGAACTCACAACGCCTGTCTAATGGAATTGAGAGATACAGACAGCTTAGACGGCCCAGCCCAGCCGAGTTGTCTGCGTTGTCTGCCCTTTCGGGAGACGAGTGCATCCATATGGACAACAACAACAACAACATCTCTCTCTCTTCCTCTCTGTGGTTTTTGAAGTGGACTTCCCTGGAATTGGCTTTGAAAAGCTGAGCCTTTAATGTACCGCCCTTAGACTTGATCAGACAGATAGAATAGAACAGAGCTAAAGAGAACAGCACAGAAGAGACCCCAACAGATAGATCCTCCAGCCCAAAACTTATATGGAACAAAAGATCAAAGCTACAAGGCAACGAAGAGCAGAGAGGGGAAGAGAGGGGAACAGAGGAGAAGTGCCTGCTTATTGCTGTGTATAATCGAAAATGTTACGCTAAATGCATTGCATCGATCCGTTGCATTCAGCGATCATGCTGATCCATGATCCAAAATGGGCAATAATGGAAGCGTGCAACGAATTGTGGTACGCAAATGTTGAGGCAACTTAGCGCCTTGTTATGCAGACAGACAGCAGATTGATCTCTCTCTCTCTCTCTTTCATTCTTTCGCTTTCATTGGCATCCTGCTGAGAGAAGTTGTTTGGAAATTCAAAAACTCATTTTTATAACAAAGATAATAAGAATGTTAAGTTGAGCATTCGATATGGCTGAGAATTAACTAGGTTGAAGTACTTAGTATTTGGTAAATGGGGTAGAAGGGAAAAGGGATTTTCGAAAATTCAGGTTGAGTTGGAAAGATATGGCATAGTTTTTTAGTATGTTCTTAAACTATCAATAGAAACCCTAAAAATCTTTTTAACAAGAAGTTTGACTCTATAAAACTCACCTTGTTTGAATGGTGTTGTTGCCGTTTGTTGTTGTTGTTGTGTGCCAATTAGCTGTTTCTGCCTTTTGCCAATTGGAATGTTCACCTGCCGGTTCCCCCTCTCTCTCTCTCTCTCTCACTCAATGACGTTTCGTCCTTTTGCTTTCGGTGCGAAACGTAATCGTAATCCAAAGACTTGAGTGCCGTTTATTTAGTTGCCGTTGCCGTTGCAAGGATAACGGTAATTAAACCGCAGGCTGGCCCGTACACGGGGTCGCCATGTTGCATGCCTTAACAAAAATGTTGTTGTTGCTGTTTTTGTTGTTTGTTGTTGTTGTTAGGTTATTGGCCGCAACCGCTTAGCTTGACACTTTTCAAACTTTTTCTTTTGGTTAGTTAAACAACTTTTTTTTGTCGTATTTTGCCTGCACTTGGCAAAGACACACACACACACTAACACACACTCTAACACACACATATGTGTGTGTGTGTATTTATGGTAGATGCACTTCCAGTATGCGCTAATTTTTTTTTTCGCTGCTTTGCTTGCTTTTTACACTTTTTGCTTTTGCTTTTGGTCTGCGTTGTAAATCTTTGCGCGTTGTTGTTTTAAAGAAATTCTTTTGCTCAATGGCAAAATGTTTGGACGTCGTTGTTTTTGTTTTTGTTGCCGGATCTGTGACTCTGCCTCGTTGGCTACCTTGCCTCACCTCGCTCGGTGTGGCGCTCTGACTCCAACTCCAGCTCCAGCTCCAGCTCTGTGGCGGCTGTTCTTCCGCACAGAAAACAAGCTTGCAGCAAGCAGGTTGCAATGTTGCACCAGCAGGACAGAAGAGATGAAGAGGGCGCGCCCGCAGTGCTTGTGGTGGTGGGGCGTGGCAGGGTAAGGGGTAAGGGGGAAGAGGTCGGTTGGTTGGTTGGTGGTTACAGCTACACGGCTACAGCTACAATCTGCAATCTGTTTGTGGCATTAAATCAGTGAACCAAGACGCGCTGAAGCCAGATTTGTTTATGCGGCCAACTCCGGCAACAACTTGCCTCGTTGCAACGGCGCGTTGCAGCAGCAGCGCAAGCGATGCAAATTTGTATTACAAATCAGCACTTACAGCTCAATTAACGAGATTTTTTCGGCACACACACACACACACACACCACTCTGCGATCCGGCATAGATCACAAATTAATTCTGGAATACGGTTAAAAATAACAATCGCGCACTTTATTTTATTTTTATTTCAAATATCAAGCTAATCGTTGTTGTTATTGTTGTGTTTTATTATTATTATTTGTTGTTGTTGTTTTTGTTGTTTTAGGACGCGCGCCGATGTTTTGAGTCGCAACGTTGCGAACCGGTTTATTGAAATTCAAATAATTCGTATTATATTGTCCGGCTTTCAGTACCGCACGCCTCGACGATTCAGAGTGAACAGAACAAGTTGCGAGTTCGAACGGCGACTTCGGCGTCGACGTCGCCTCTCCACTCATTGCTGCCACATTTGTAGTAATCACCGCAACGGCCTATGTACACAACACGCTGCAGACGCAACTCGAACATGTTGTGCGAGAACAAGCGGAACGTTTGGCACCGTGAAACACTCAAAAGCGGTATGAGTTGAGTTCAATACTGAGTGAGTCCAATTGGACTAGCAGGCAGCAGCTGGGTCAGGTGTTGTTGGAGCCGTGACCGCTGCTGCTGCCGCCAATGCTGCTGTTGCTGCCGCGTCTAATTGTAAATGATTTATGTGGGTCGGCATTTCAATTCTTCGACTGCAGTCAAGAAGAAAGTAACCTGAAAAGTCTCAAAAAAACACATAAAGAAATAGGCTCAAAAAAAAACTCTATCTTTTCATGGTCAAACACAAAGGATACTAAAGGCTGTTGAGCGAGATTTCCCGTCATAACTCTATCCAACAATGACTCAGCTGATTGCGAGTCGCGTGGGCGAATCTCAACTCTGTTTGTTTTAAGCCACAAGGGAGAGGGAGGGCGGGAAGCAGGGAAGCACTCGAGTGCACCTGTTTGGCTATGCAAAGTTTACCGGCACTTTTTCAGCCAACCTCCATGGAATATTCAATGGGATGCAAAAGGATGCAATAAAAAAACAAAAAAAAGAGAGAACCCGTCCATTTCATTTGGTCTAATGTGCAAAGTTGGTACAAGCTGGGTACTTAAACCACAGGTGACCCCATGCCGTGGCATTAACGTGCAGCAAATGGGCTTATAAATACATAAGCAGCATACTCACTTGCCCCTATAAATAGGTACATAGTAGTCCTCCGGCAGCTCCTCTCTGTGTGTAGAAGAGTTCAGCATCTGTATAATAAAGTTTAAAGTGGAACAACGAAATTAAAATGTAAACAAGACTTGAACAGGGAACTTTAAAACTATACTTTTTAATGATTAATAATAAAGTGTCTAGTTAGTTGTTCTTTGGAACTAGTAATCGATATCAGTTCATTTGTTCTATGGAACTTGTGTTCAATAAGATTATCGATGCAGTTTATGTGACTGTTTAAAACTTACTTGTATATTCGCCATTCGCCATTTTTTTTTTTGCCATTTCTCTATACGTTTGTTTAGCGTTGGGGCAACAAGAAATAAGACAAACAAATCCTCAGCACATTAGCTGCAGCCTCATCCCCAGTCTTGTTGGCATTATCTAAAATACTTTCCATAGCAACTGCGACGAGTTGGACAAACCGGCTGACACTCAAGCGCTAGACAAGTTCAATGCCATGGATGGGCATCAAAGCGATTGCATCCATGGGCCTCACCTCGCCCCGTTTCGACCCGTCTCGTCTCCTGCTCCCTTCTGACAGCCAGAAGAGACGCAACGTTGTCGATGCTGCTGCCGTAATGCCCGCCAGAGAGCCTGTGCAATGATTTATGAGAAATGGCAAAGCTTGCCACAGACGTTGCTGAGATGACGAAGACGACGACGACGACGAAGACGATGTTGGTGAGGCTGCTCCGACTTAGACGCCAAGAAGGTGGAGCGCCAAGACAAACAATTGACATTTGATGGATGCGTAACTCGTGCATTCAAATCCATGCAACAGACAGAGAGGCAGAGAGAGAGAGAGAGAGAGAGAGAAGTTGGCGGCAGGACAAACATAAAGTTGACAGGCCACTGGACGCCACTTGGATGGGGCAAGCACAAGACACAGTTTGTCGCAGGCGTCGGCTAATTGTTATTGATAATCGCATCACTTTTATATGTCTCTGTTTGATTTTCCTCCTCCTCGTTGCGTTGTTGTTGTTGTTGTAATTGGCAGCCACGATTAATTAGTCAATCAATAAGGCAGAGTAGCAATAGAGTTCTTCTTTTTCTAGTTGCAACTCTCTCTCTCTCGCTCAGTGTGCTGCCCTAATCAGATGTGCTGCGGCAGCTTCCACACGAAGACCTTTAACTTGAATTATGTTTTGGCATACTCATTGTATAACTGCAGGCCAGGCCGAGTTGCAGCCTAGGAAAATCACAGCTCCATCCTTGCGCCTTCCTCTAACTGCAAACAAACTTCTCTATTATTGATTTATACCTTTCAACGATTCTCTGTATTTATCATGAGTGCAAGCCACATTTATCATTAATAATGCCGCGGCTGCCTTCCACAACAGCAGCAGCAGCAGCACCATCAGCAGCAACCGCAACCACAGTCGCTGCCACCGCCACCGCCACCGCCGCCAGACGCAAAGTGGTAGCCCAAACGAGCAGCAGCGACGGCAACGGCAACGGCAGCCCCCAAGCATCCAAGCATCTACTAGGCAGCTGCTAGATTCTAAGCGGGCACAGTGGTTCAAAACCTGTTGAAACTTGAGATGGACATTATGCAATAATAAATTGAAATGATAATTAAAGAAACGGAATTGACTAATACAAAGGTTAAAATTTAAATTATGGATTTTAGAAAACAGTATAAGCTTTTGCAATGTTTAAGATATGAAAATTGTTTAAATAACTTAGAATTTCTAAGACAGTATGAAACATTATAGATACTACTTTATAGCTTCACAGTTCGACTGGAGAGAAAAAACTTAATATACCATTAAAGCACTAACTATTGCAAATTTTAAGACTGTATTTATTCTTAAATGATTTCCTAGTCATTTGTTGTGCTATTAAGAGTTTCTGATTTAAATTAATTAAATGCCTAAACTGCAAGCGATTAAAAATATTTAATTTCTGATAGGTATTGCAGTAATGTGTTAATAAATTTGATCACACTGTGCGGCAGCGTCTCTTACCGGCATTGAAGCACCCCCGTTGAGCAGTTTTGCTGCTGCTGCTGGGCTAAAGCTGAAGCTGAAGCTGCAGCTGACTGAGGAGTTGTGAGTCCGTGGCTAGAAGGTTGGATGGGTTGGCTGGCTAGAGAGTTAGAGCTGCGATCATTTTCCGTACATCATTTCTATGGTGTATTTATTGCCTGGTCGCGGTCTGGGCCTCCATTTCCGTTGTTCTTCACTGCTCACTGCAAAAGTTCAGGCCCAGCAACGAAGACAACGACGACGACGACGACGACGGCGGCAAAATCCATTTTGGGAAGGTGATCTGTGGGATTGTGCTAATGTCAAATCAAGCTGTGCCCCCTTGTTATTTAGCCAGGCAGGCAGAAAGGCAGGGAGGCAGGCAGGCAGCAGAAAAGGAAGAAGCTGCAGCCGACAAACCGCCAGCAACTAAACTCCATGTTGATTTTATTGTAAATTGCATTAAAAGATTGCATATAAAGAATTTTATTTATCACCTCTCGGTTGTTAGGGAAAAACGCTGTTGGAGACAAAAGTTCTCCTCTCTCATCCTTGCTGCTGCATTGTTTGTTGTTGGTGTTGTTGGTGGTGTTGCTGCTGCTGTTTTGTTATTGTTTGTCTTGGCATGATCTCAAGGTCTTTGCTGTGGCAATTGGTTTCGTTTAGTTTGGTTCGGTTTGGTTCAGTACTTTTTAAGCCCCCATCGAAGGTGTCGCTAGATATAGTCTGTTTTGTTTTTTTTTTTTTTGTTTAGCATGCATTGCACTTCTTATTTTTTTTTGCTAGTGATCTTTGCCAAATTTGTAAATGTTCTTTAATGGAATTTGAACACTTGCTCGCTGGCAGTGCCAAGGGTTTTGTCGTTGTAGTATGTTCTAGCCAAAGCTGTCTTAAAGTTCTTTGCGTTCGCTTGTTCTGATTTAAGAGTAGAACGCCTTGAGTTTGTGCACTGGAGCTGAACTCTGCTCGATTATATATACGACGACGAGTACGGGGCTTGTCAGTGTGACAATCTTAAGGAATTGCTGGCAACCGAACATTTAAGTTTTATTTGTGGCCCATGTTCTTGCTGGGATAGTAAAGTGAAGGGTATGTACATATGTATGTAATCGGAGCAATCGAATCAGCGACCTTAACAGCAAACTATGCCGCAAACTTAAACAAGGATCGATTTCACAGAAGCTTGTTCCATGTAGATGCCAGCCAGATGATTCCCAGATAGAATACCAAGCACTTAACTTCTAGCCAAGGATGCAAATCTTTAAAATTACTAGCTGGTAAGCGGTTTTAAGTTTATTTTTGTAGTGCCCCAAAAAACAGACCTGTTTGCAGTTTCTGGGAATTTTCAATTCATGATAGAAGCTGCTAATTGAAAGCTCTCAAGTTTTTTTCTATACACTCCCAAGCTGAATACGTACTTCAAATTCCCAGGCTAAAAATGCGGCATTCAGACACACTTATAAACACACACACACACCAAATCTGGAACAGCTCAGCGAATGTGTTTTGACAACTTGCGAGAGGTTTGTAGGAAGTTGCCTTAAGTAGTTGCTCGAGCCAAAATGTAAGGCTCCAAATGCCTTTTGAGAAAGCGAATTTGCAGACAAATAAATCAAGCCACCTATTTTCAAAGAGTGTCCATTGTGTCCGTGTCCTGGTCCTTGCCCTGCCTGCCACTGGCCATTGGGGTGCCGACGACTGTTGATACCTAAAAATGGCAAAAGCCGGTTGAGATTGAGAGTTGTTGCTGTTGTACAATGCAATTGTTAACAAGCAAAGTTATGCGAAGCAAGCAGAAGACGACGCTGCAAACAGGCAACATCAAAGGGCACAGCCTCACACAGAGCCTTTTTTAAAAATCTAGCAAAGATGCGCGCTCCAAGAAAGCGCGCGAGATGTGAAGAGAGAAAGAGAGAGAGCGACGGCGAGGTCACCGTAGGCTGCTGCTGCGTCTGATACTGATGCCCAGGGGCTAAGCAGGGCCTTAAATCTTTGCAGCCGAACATGACAAAGGATGTGCAGGCAAACGGGCAGACGGGCAAAAGGCTGAAACGGAGGCGACTGCCAGCGAACGTGTAGAGGAAGGTGTTTAACAAACAGCAAAACAAACAATTGTAAAACAGCAACGACAACAACGACAACGACAACAAAACTGAAATAAAGGCGTGGCTGGGATTGCACGCCCACGCCCCCCAAAAGGAGCCTGGGGGACTGCAGCCAGGGAGTGGAAGGAGTGGAGTGGAGTGGAGGAGACGCTCGGAGGTGCAATTTCGGGTGCGGGCAAACAGAGTCAACAACGATGAACAAACGAACGCAACGAACGCTTTTTGGGGGCTGCATTTTTATCAGCGATAAAAGATCTGAGGCGAGAGACAAGCCAACAAACAAAATGTGTGCGAGTGTATAACCCACCAAAAAAAAAAAAAAAAAAAACGAAGACGACGACGAACGCGCATTTTTATGCGGAAACACACAAATTGAAATTCAATGCGAAACAAAAGTTTTGGTCGGTCGGTCGGTCGGTCAGCGAGCAGGCCATGGCTTAAATTGGCTTTCGCAAATAAATAAAGAATTGCCAGCGTGTGAGAAAGAACAACAAACAAATGCAATAATTTCGACAGCAGCAGCAGCCGAAAAAGGCGCTTTCGAAATAACTGCCCAATGCACGCCCCTTTCAAAAAAAAAACAAAAAAACGGTTAGCCAAGGACCAAAAAAACAACAAGAAGAAAACAACAAAAACAACAACAGCAGCAGTGATAATTCGCTTTGGTTTTGTGGTGAGGCAGGCAGGCGCTTGGGGCGTGTTCCTGATTGCAGCTTGTTAACAAGTGTTGGCAGTTTAATTGACTGCGGCTCTGCAATCTCTCTCTCTCTCTCTCTCGGACTGTGCCACGCACATCCTGGCCACAAACCAATCAGCTGTCAGCGACTGCACCAAGTTGTGTCCTACTTAGCCACACGCATGTGTCTTCACTTCCTGCTTAATCTCGTCTAAGAACTTAACCCAACAGTTCCGCTACTTAAGTTTTAAGGCGTTAATGGGACGCGAATAGACCAGGTTGTTGTTGATGACGTCACGGCACAGTGGGAGAGCGCTAAGCACAACTATCGATCGTTTGCCAAATGATTCGTGATCATGCCGAGCTGCCGATTAATTGAGCTGAGGCATTTTTATTAGGCCAAGCAGAGCTGTTTAAAGAGCTCACACTTTACACTCTATGCAGAAGTAAGTACTTGGGATACAGGTTATTATAAGGGTATTGTATAATAAATGGATGCCAATGATGACGCAGGAAGTGGACGATGCCGACAACCAGATCTGAGCAGACCTGAACACAACCTGGAACTAACTGTGTTATAAATGATCTTATTAGCTTTTTTGAAACAAGACATTCTAGAGATCATTATTCAAGAACAGAGGAGCTGCAAAGAGGCACGCAACACGTCGCTGTTGCTGCTGCTGCTGCTGCTGATGCTGTTCGAGCTGTTGGGAGCTGCTGGAGGATTGCGTGCACCGGCAGCAATTAATCATCGCACACCTAACGTAGGCAGCAGGCAGCAGGCAGCAGCAGGAGATGCATATTTGAAAATTTGCAAATCATAAGGCGAATGAACGAGTGGACGGGACGCTTGCTTGGTTGGTTGCTTGGTTGGCCGAGATGAACTGGCGATCGATCTTTGGGGGCCGCCTGCTGCACTTCACTTGCTTAGTCAGTGCTGCCAAAAACGCCCCCAGGCGAAAACGATGAGCCTGAATCTGAGCTTAAGTTCGAGTCCTCAGCTCAGCTTGTTCGATTTCGCTCTGATCGCTGATTACATTCCTTGATATCAGAGAGGCAACGATTGCTGCTGTTCCTGCTCCTTGCGCCTGGGAACAACACAGCGGTTGTTTTTTTTTTTTGCTGTTTGTGTACGTGACACTCGTTTGGCTGCCTGACTCCTCGTCCTCCTTCCGCTGCTGCTGCTGCTCCAGCTGCGTTCTCTTAATAATTAATTAATGTAATTGGCCTGTCGTTGTTGCGGCGATAATGATCTCATCAAGATGTGTGTTTGAGATTTCGAATTCAATTTTGAATTGCACTCGCAAACGCTTCGCTGCCGCAGCCTCTGCCTCTGCCTCTGCAACGTCTGATGCATGTTATAAAATGGCTTTTTTCGGCACTCGGCTGGAAGCCTTTGTCTGCCAGATTTAATGCGCTGATATTTACTGCATCTTTCCCTCTTACTTTCCTACCTTTTCTAAGGTTATTTGAATTTGTGTTACCAAGAACTTACCGCTGACAGTGTCATTGCGGCTAAAGAACAAGATCCATCAAAGTTCACTTTTGTACGCAATTGTTAGCAAATAAGTAGAAACAAAACAAATACTGCGAATCACAGGGCTGCAGACAATATATCGATACTGTATGTCAACAACATCAATACCGATACTTTATTGGCGATATTTTGGAGCTGTCGCGATCGATATGCAATCAAATGTTAGTTTTGACAGTCCGGCAGCACTGTTTATATTAGCGTACGATTGTTGCTTTTTATTAAGTTTTTTAAACAAATGTGCACCATTTTACTTATCTAGTCAAGTTTATAAAAGGCGCGCCAACTTCGCATGGGAATAAAAGAACATATATGTATATTTGTTTGGCTTTGTAGCCCAACCTCGCTTCCAGGCCATTCAAGAAGTGAATGTGCGCAACTTTTCAGCATTCCTGGCCATAATTTGTGGCAGCGACTTTTGTCACCCCGAAATCAAATGTCGCAAAGGCGAGGTCATAATGCCGTCTGGTCATAACGATAAATTTCACGCACCCAGCGCATAAAAACAATAGAGCCAATTTCCAGCTACGGCACACAACAAATATGTAATTGAATTGAATTTGATGGAGGAACCAAAAGCCAATACCAAAGCCAAAGGCAAATCTCGGCACATGGAATGCTGGCAGGAGACACGGCCAACGGGGCAAGCATTGCGTAGATTTCACGACTTGCCGCCGACTCGGACCAAATATAGAAATCCGCTGCGTGGCCCCCTTGGACAATAGACAATACGTATACGCACAATTCACAGGCCCCAGCCTGGCTAACCTAACCAAAACGGGCCAATTGTTGGGATTGGCTATGACAGACGACAAATACTCTAGGTATGGTTTTTCTTCACAAAAAAACTAATAACAGAAAGTTCTCGTTTTTACAAGTACAATAGAGCATTTGCTCGTCGGTGTGTGTGTGTATGTGTCGCTTTGGTGGATAGCTTTCTTTGCTTATTGCTCTATTGTGCTCTAAGCTTTGACTTGGCCAGGCCCGGGGCGCACAAAATGGGCCATGCAACTGTCTGAGGCCACGCTTACGGTTAAAAGTCTTTGCCGGTGTTGTGTGCCCCTGGGACGCATTGGGGTGGAGCGAGGTCGGTCGGGTGGGCAGAGATAGTGGAAGATATGGCAGCCGCTGTTGTTGTCTCTCTGCTACATTAGATTTCGAGCAATACCGGGAAGCGGATCGCTCATGAATATATTATAAATGCCATTTAATGATATGTATTTAAAGACAATTCATAGCTAACAACAACAACAACAACAACAGCGAGCATTCCTCGCTAGGGCAACAGCAATCAGCAATTGCATCGATATCGAACTGGGTTCAATGTTCCAGCCCATAATAATTCTTTGAATGGCCAGGACCGCTCTTAACTCAGTCCCGACAGTCCAGGCTGGAGCTGGCATTTCTTTTCTTTTGTGCAGATTGCACATTTATGCATTTTCAATGAACAATTTTTATGCAAAAAGCGAACAAGTTGCACAATTTACTCTTGTAAAGTCCAACTTCAGTCCAACCCCGTCCCGTCCCGTCCCGTCCAGCCAGACAGGCCAATTGTTGCTCTATAAATGTGGCCTCAACTGTGGCGCGCTCCGTCTGTCTGTCGGTTGGGATTAATCTGAGCAGAAGACCTTGGCTCGCTCGAGGTTTGGCCCTTGGGCATGAACATAGAGCATAGAGGATATGGGAATGGGGCAGGTGCGCGCCTTAGTCTTAAAGCCCTGGCTGGGCGCTGGGGAGGATGTTGTTGTTGTTGTTGTTGTTGTTGGTTGGTAAACGCACTTCATTTGAATTTCATAATTTCTTTGTTAGCTCCAATTTATGGTCACGGTTTGGTGGGCAATTTATGGTCATAAGCTCGAGAGCGTTTACAAAACTGAAAGCGACCTGCACTGAAACTGAAACTCAAACGGCAACAACAACAACAACAAAAACAAAAGACCTTAACTAAATTAACGATAACGATTCTGAAATGGAAATGGAAATGCAGTCACAGTGCTTTTATTATATAAAAAAAAAGATTTACATATGATTGTACCGACAAACAGAATATATATTCAATATAGCATATCACTGCAACTTGAGGATTCAACAAAAGAAAACAACAGCTAATTGAGACTCGTTTATCCAACACATTTTCAGATGTTCCCGGAACTCTTCAAACCTTTTAAAGTTACTTTTCAGGCCTTCAGTTCCGCCACAGTTTCACATTCCCAGTCAATTTGGGTAATGAGAATTTCTACAAATTCCATTTGGCTTGTCTCTGCATATCCAAAGATGTATGGTATCTAAGTAGAACAAGCCATTTAGCTGTCTGCGGGAGACTGTTAAAAACAGCGCCGTAGACACGCCTCTGATTAGAAATAAGCAACACCTGTCGTCCCATTTGATCGCTGTGGTCGTGGCCAGTTGTCCAATGGAGCAGAGACGACCCGAAAAACGGAAAAACAACACCTTAAAAAATACAAAAACACAAGGCTAGGTGTATATTTTCACAAGTCATGACATGAGTGGACGTGGACCACGAACCGCTGAATTGGGAACGTAGACATGGTTGTGTTTGTGGTTCGGGTTCGGGTTCGGGCCGTTGGCCATTATCAACGCCGTCGTTGATTTGCGTTTAACGGCCGCAAGTTGTTCGCCTTAATCAAACATGGAGCCGCCATGACAAGTTCGTGGCGCGGGAACGTCTGTGAAAATCCCTTCTGGGCTTAGCGCGCAGACTGAACCGCCTCTCCCTCCCCCCCGTCCGTCCGTCCGTCACCGTCTCTGTGCCGTCGCCAAACTTCAGTTGGCATATTTTCTAAACAACTTGGCGCATAAATCATTGAGGCGGCTGCCTGCTGCTGCTGCTGTTGTTCCTGATATTGCTGCCACACCTCCACAGCAACGACACCAAGCAGCTGGCATCGGATGCAGCAGGGTCCAAGGACTGGGAGCTTGGAATTTTGCGTGCAACAACGACGACGTAGAGTTGCAACTAATGAATTTATGATGAGATTTTGAGCAGCCAAAAAGCCAGTAGCTAGTTGCAAGTTGCAAGTTGCCAATTGGACCAGGAGCACGTTGCAATCGAAATGAATTTGGGACTTGGTAGTCAGTGCGTGTTGGCCAAGTACCCAAAAAGCGGGCCATGGCTATTTAATGGAGCCCAGACATGCTGGCATCAAAAATTCTATTACATCGCAGCGTTTTGAATAAAATACGGGAACTTTCATCGTCGTCGTTGAAACACAACACTTTTCGTCTGCGGTTGCAGGAAGGAAACAGCAGCAGCAGCAGCAGGGGAGCGGGAGCGGGAGCAAGGCCAAACCGCAGAAGGGGTTGGATTGAAGCTGAAGCTGCGACGGCGAATGTTGGCTGTGTGTTCCTGTCGCCATAATTCAAAAAACAGCAACATTCGCACGTAAAATGTAAACGAAACGAAACCATTCGAGTGCAGCCGGGGTAAAACAAACGACCTGGATCTGAACCACAGCCTGGACAAAGGGCAGCCGCTGTTGCAGCCGGCCAGAGAGATGGTGAGAGAGGGTTAAACAAACGTCGCACGCATAACAAGGAAATCCTTTGGGACTGGGACCTTCGAACGCACACACACACACACACACACACACACAATGCATAACCCACCATATCCAGCTATCCTCTCTCTTTGAACTGTGTGCTTGTGGCACCGTCCAATGTTTGCATTTGTTTTGCTTTTCGGCATTTTTCGTAGAGCCAACAACAGCAAATAATTGAAAGGGTCGACCCAAAACAACGACCCTGTCCAACAGTCCGACCAGTCCTCCGACCAGTTGGTCATTCAAGTGCTGCACTGCTCGATTACGTTTCAAGTAGTTGCCCTCTCTCTCCCTCTCTCTCTCTAGGGTTTCGGGGTTAAATTGCATAGACAAAATCGTAAGCTGCTCGAGTTTATTTATATTTCATTTGTGATTCTGATTGGAACGATTGTGCAAGTTCTTAAATTAAACAACATCAGGATCATGCAATCAGAAAAGATTGTACTGATTTTACTCTTATTTTATATACATGCTCATATTAAAGATATATGCATATGAATTTTAAATATAATGTGTTACTGCATGCCCTCCTGTGGCAGCGACCTACATTGCCGCTGCCACAGAAATATGTCACACTTAAATCGCTGACCGTGCGACAGCAGTAATGAAGTTTTTAACAGAGCTTTTAGCGGATCAGTGCCACAGGGTCCCAAGAGGCCTCAAAGGGGGTCGAGCGAAGAGGAACGCACATTTATAAAACTAAAAAAAGATAATGTTGTTGTGTGTGTGTGTGTGTGTGTGTGTTGTTGTTGCTTCATGTGGTGCATTTCGGCTTAATTTGTTCGCAGAAATGGCAACCGCTTCGACTTGGCCAGAAGACAACGGATATTAACAAAAAGCGATACAGAAATATGAAATATAACTTAATGAAGTCATTTTGCGGCTAAGCTTCTGCCCGCTGCCCGCATTCCGCACACCGACGCCGTCACCCACTCACGCGACCAACAGAAAAAAAAACGAAAAGATAAATAAAGAAATAATAATAAAAAAAAACCGAAAAAAAAAGATAAAGCCAAGCTGATGATTTACAAAAATAAACGCAAGGCACCTACACAAAAACAAAGAGAGAAATATTGTTTTAATGCTTAAAAACTATAGATGGCTCGATGTTGGATTATGAAATTTGATTGGTTGACTCTTCGGACTCTGGGCTTATCAGCAATCAACGAACGGCCCACATCAAATGACCAATTGAAAGCTACAATTCTAATTGTAATAAGAGTTCGAAAAACGAAAACCATAAAAAAAAAATACCAACGAAATTTTATCGAGCGGGTTTCTCAAACTGTTGGTATTTCCTGTAACAAACGCCTACACTCTTGTGCAGCCGGTTCGACGGCTGTTAAGACGGCTTAAAACAATAAATAACAGTTTCTTAAACAATTAATTCGCGTCGACAAGATGCGCTCCTCCCAAACCCCTTCGGCCGCTGCTGTCCCGCCGGAAGCGATGCGACCCACGTAATCGTAAGAAATAATAAAAAGGGCAAACTTTCGCCGGGTGCCGCTAATTAAGTGTAAATCGCTTGTAAATCGTTGTAGAATTCATAAATCTTTACGGGAAGTGGCTTTCGCTCACTCTTTCTCTCTCTCACATTTGCTTTGACCTTTGACCTGGCAGCGGTGCGCATTTGCCTACGATAACAATCACTCTCAAACTGTACATGTGTGTGTGTGTGTGTGTGTGTGTGTTGACCATTTTTGGTGCGTCTGCAACGGTCAGTTGGCCAGCTGCTGCCGCCTTTTGGCCTGGCCTGCTCGTCGTCGTTATAATCAAATGCAGTTGCTCCCGAAAAATTCAATCAACATATTTCAGCAGCACTAACGAATTTACAAAATAGGCAAGCCAAAGGATGCGCCGCCAAAGACGACAACGACGACGACGACGACGAGGATGATGATGATGATGATGATGAGACTGTGTGTGTATATATGTTTGTTTGTGTATGGGGTCTACACTGCGTATACGCTGATTTTGTACATTTTTGGAGCACCCAAAATGCTGACGACCTGACCAGGCAAATGTGTACAGGCTGACCAGTCTGTGCTGGTGGTGGTGGGTCATTGGCCAACACAAAACCACTGCGTATCATCAACAACAACAACAACAACAAGAATAAGAACAACCTACAGTACTCTGCCGCCGTTGTAGTCTTCTTCTTCTTTTGCAATTTGTAAACATTTCCATATTTGGTATTCGGCTGCCGGCAGTTTTCACTTCCGTCTTGTGTTCGGTTTGGCTGCAGGGCTCCAAGCTACTGATTAGAAGTACTCTAGAGCTTGTCTCTAAATGGAAACTGTGTGTGGAAAGTGAGCTGGACACGAACTTCAACAATTCTACTTATATTCAATAGTATCATCATACAAACCTATGTATATTTGAACTGTTTCTTTCAATCATGATAGATTCCCAACTCAGGAGCTTAAGATATTTGAACCCATTAACATTTTTGGCAACACACTTTCCATAGATAACTTTTCTTGTCTTATTTCTCTTAAATTCTTTGGCTTAACTCATTGAGAACCTTGGTTTGTTGTTCTGTGCTGTACTTTGACAATTTCTTTGTTCTCCCATACAAGTCTGGCTTGGCTGTGGGACAACAACAAGGCCCTTAATCAGAGGCAGCCGCCACTGGAGGAGGAATCGCGGAATCTCGGCTGGCCAACAGCTAAACAACTGCAAAGATTTAATTGTCGTGGCAGCTGCTTAGCGCAACGATCTGCAGCGGGGGAGAGAGATGGGGGTGCAGTAGCCTGTTGGTAGCTACTGTATCTGCTGGATGCGCTAAATAGTTAGCATCATTCTTATGCCTTAGTTTGCTTGGCTAGTTTGTTGTTGTTGTTGTTGTTGTGGTTGTTGTTGCCGCATGCCAATTGGCAACTGGCCGCCAAGTAGCTAAAGAATTGTCATTTAATTGCGTCGCGTACGTGATCGAAGCATTTGCAGCATCTGAACACCACTCACCTCCCCCCCCACACATAGGGCTAAAGCATAAATTTTATGCGTCTGATGCTTGCAAATGCTACTGTTGTTGTTGTTGTTGTTGTTGGGTTATTATTGCTGCTGCTGTTGTGTTGTGTTGTGTTCTCTAAAAACAGGCAGCAACAATTCGTTAATAATCCAAATTCCCACATTGGCAGCAGCAGCGGCGGCGGCCTGTCAATTATTATTATTTTTCATTGGAAAAGCCAAAGCGGAAAAATGAAATACCAAAGAGAATGCAGTCGGCAGTCAATAGTCGATAGTCGTAGTTGGTCAGATGGTCCATTGGTCCAATACTAGTAGTCGGTTTTTTCTAATGCGTTTGCCACTTACCAAAGACACACACACACTCTTAACCCATTGTTGCCGTCCGTCCGTTGTCTCTGCTCGCGTGATTAAATCTGCTGAAAATTGGCCTTTGTTCTGCGTTGCGAGGCTACCGAAAAATATACACAAAAAACGCACTAGAGAGTGTTTGTGTGTGTAGAGTGGAGAGCGGGAGAGCGGGAGACTTTGGCGATCAGTTGGCCAACTTACCATAAAGCACCGTTACATTCTTCCCGCTAACAACAAACAAACAAAACAATGCCATGCGACCAAGATTGAGCCCAAGGCGCAGGCGCAGGCGCATGCGTAGCCAAAAGGCTTTCAGCTTTCCAATTGGTTTGTTTGTTTCCTTGGCCTAGACACTGGACGGCAAAAGCAGGGAACGAACGCATCTACATATGTCATAGACTTCTTTCTTTCAGCTCCTTACTAGGAATACTAAATTAGAAGAAGAGCAAAAAATCATCTTGTGATATTTCTGCAATCAGTTCTAGTTTTTCCTTATTAGGCATTAAGGGAATAAAATACTGAAATACTTAAATATATAATAGTTAGTAAATATTCGCAGTTGTGTTGCCTGCTGTAATGAGTTGATTTTGGCTAAGAATTTCAGTTCCAATTTCTAGCGACTCAAATGCATATCTTTGGTTGAAGCGTTTGTGGATTCCCGGCTAGGTCAGTGAAGTGCTTTCTGTTTTGCCTCTTTTTTTTTTTTGGGCAATTGGCCAAGTTCGAATGTGCGATCTAAACTTGAAATGCATTTTGGTTAATTAAGCGCGTTCCGGCGGCGATTTCCCGCTGCTTGCCAACCAATTAAGTCGCCGTTTCAGAGGACTGAGACTGAGACTGGCAAGTTTTAGCCAGGATATTTCCTGTCACTTGAGTATGTTAGCATGGGCTTGTCGGCGCGTATAAATTTCCATGCAGCTGTAGCTGTGTGTGTGTGTCGGCCAAAGTCGTCCGTAACAGCCAGAGACCAAAGGCAGACCCAAGCCTGTTGGCCTTCCTGCCTGCCCACGGGTTTAGTTTTGGCCGGGTCTCTCTCGCTTTCGCTTTGGCTAGGAGTAGGTGTCATATATATAATTTACAACATTAGCTCGCCATGGGGTAGCTTCGCAATCTTGCTAAATTTATGCATAAAGTAGTTGAGGTTATATATTTTCAAGCTCCCGCGTCCCTATACACCATACATACATATACCCTACCCCCTTCCCCCTTCCCCGTGCCCACTTATAGGCATATGTAACACACGTTTACGAGCATGTAAAATGCGTGTATTTTATTTTATTTCGCCTTTAGTTTTCTTCGTGCTCATGGAGAGCGCTCGCTATATAGTTAAATTGCCCATTGCCCATGGCTGCTAACGAGCGCGCACTGAATGAACGAAGGTTAATGCTAATGTCGGCGGAACAGAACAGAGATGTGCCCTTGAGAATTGCAGACTAGAGACAAGATGTTTCTTGCCAAATACCGAAGAGTTCATTTACAAATCAGTGATAGATTCAATGGACTTTAACACGATATAGTTGTGAATAAATCAAAGTGAAATAACTTTTTATATTCTTGAGAAAAACATAAATTGATCAGATTAAGAGTAGCTTTTATCTGCAACTCAGATTGCCATAAAACATTTGATTATTCGCAGAGATATACATATATATTTTGGGGAAAAAGATCCATATCACGCTGAACAGGCAGCATTGTCAATTAAAACTTCCCAAACAGAACGAACCCAATTTGTAATTGAAACTTATCTGAGTAGAGAATGCGTTAAGTGCATTGGAATGCAGCTGCATGCCCATCCCAAAAACAAAAAAAAACAAAAAAACAAAATAAAAACAGAAAAAGAAAAAACATCCCAAAAAGAACGAAGTTCATTTAAAAACCAAGCCCCAGAGTCATTTGCGAAACAAAGTCGCCAACGCTGCAACTTCAACTGCTGCAAAACTCTCTGCACGGCGTTTGCTTAACGGTTTAAGTGGCAATCACTGGCACCGGGCGCGCAATGATAACAATAACAACAACAACAACAACAACAAAAGCAACAATGCGAAAAAATCAGTGAAAGATCAGCAAACAACCCGCAAGCAAGCAAGCCAAGGCAAAGTCAAAGAAACAGTTGAGAGCCGGCAATTACCAAATTCCGAAAAATGAAGAAATTTTCAAATAAACGAAGCTAACTTTTAGTATACAAAAGTGAGAACTCAACTGGCTAAACTGATGTGTGTGTGTGTGTGTGTGTGTGTGTGGGACTGGGACCCAACTCAGAACTCAGGCCAACAATTACAGTCAAGCGAACAGAACAAACGAATGAACCAGCTCTTGAACCAAACTACCCGATTGAACCAACTTTACTTGGCCTTTTTTCGCTGGAATTCATCATCATGCGAATTATCTGGTTGGTTTCTTTTTCGGCAATAGTTTTGGACTTTTCCATAGGGCCGAACCCAGTCAGACCTTGGTGTCTCTCCGGGTAACTGGTACACTTTTATGGGGTTCGTTCTCGGCAAATACGGCCATGGCAATTTAGTTGTCATAGCACTGAAAGAATTATCGCTTGTGGCGGGCGGTCCACCAAAAATTTTGTTGTCAACTGGCCAATTGGATTTGGGGAGGGCAGCTTGCAACTCCAACAACAGACAACAGACTCAACGGTGCAGCAAGGTCGGACAGTGTGAGTTTATTATTGTTGTGCACGAGAAACGAAGTGTAAAGGGTATATGTAACTATAGGGTCGATTGGTAACACAAGAAAAGAAGGCTAAGAGATAGTTAATCAGAAATAAGGGGATAGGCTGTTTGCTGAGTATGTGTTAGTCGATCATTTGCTGAGGACTTGTGCTGTATATATTTGGGCAACTGTGCCGTGTGTTTAAGTAATTTGCCAGACTGGACACACTTGGATTGGTGTTGGTGTTGTTTTTGGTTCCTCGATCTCGTAGCTTTCACAAATGATTATGTTTGATGTGCAGTTAATTTGTGGTCTTTTTGGCATTGGCAGAAGCGCGAAACGGCGACGCATTAGAGTTGCATGCATACGCATATGTATATGTATGTGTGTCAGTTAGCTTGAAGCAAGTTCGTATCCCATGATTAAGCCTGCAAAACAGCGATGAGTGGCCCTAAATAGCCGTTATGCGGCATTATTGCGCCATATTTCATTAGGCATGTGTGTGTGTGTGTGTGTGTGTGTGTGAGTGTGTGTGTTGCAACCAGCAGCAGCGACAGGCATCGTTGTGTCTGTGGCCTGTCCGCAGGAAGGCATAATCTCTATAGGCCACATTTATTTCCATGGGTCACTGATAGTGCGGCTATCAAAACACGGGAACACTTTTAAAATCGCAATGAAAAGCGGCAAATGGGATGCACGCGCTAATAAAATGCCGATATTTTATGGCCAATGCAGACGCGAGTCTCGAGTTGAGGATGCAACACAGATGAGAAGGAGACGGAGGAGCAGCGTTGGAGGCGGCAAGTGTGAATGTGAGCGTTGAGCGTTGTTTTGCATACGGCTGCAATGCTTGAGGCGCCACAGACGACCCACACACACACACACACTAACACACACACATGTGCATGCGCACAACAAATGCCTCTCAGCACCGAAAATGAATTGCAAGTCATCGCAGCCACATTGCCATATCCAGAACACACGTCACTCTGTCTAGGATAAAGCCAGCCAGAGACTGAGCGTCTACTAGACTAAGTGACGGAGAGTGAGGGGAGGAGGGTGAGCGGAGTGGAGATGCACTGCGACCGCTTAAGTGCACATTACTCGAATCATTTGTAATGCTAATCAAAGCAGCTCCAGACCAGAACAGAACAGACCACGACCACGACCAGGACCAGGACCAGGACCATGTGTGTGTCTGGGGCATATCTTGAGTTGTGCGCGGAATTAACCTACATATAATGCTGATGTTGTTGCCGCTTGACAAATCTGCACGCCTACGTTGATCAGCAATCTCAGCGGCAACAAACAACTGATAATGAGCGATTGCTCCTCTACAAATACGAAACATTGTTGGTTGCTTCAATTAGGGCAGGACAGGACTGGACTGGACTGGACTGGAATGGACTGGACAGCAACGAAGTACCTTTAAGTGTGATCACTGATTAGGTTTATGTAGCGCTCGTTCCAGCCACCAGGTGGGTGTGGGTTGAGGTTCAAAGTCAGTGACTAAGTAATGAAGCTGCTGCTGTTGCAAGTTGTATGTTGCAAGCGAAGGAATGCGGTTCGACAGGACAGTGAACCCCTTAATGAAAAGAATATGTATAGAAAAGATTGTTAACTCTCAACCTTTCTCTCAACTTTCATTTGCTTCTGCTGCAGGCCATTAAAATCACTTTCCTAAATCAAACACATCTGTACATTAGCTATAAGTAAAGTCATAACAGCAAATGTACCGTAAAGCAAACATGCAGCAAGCACTTAGCCATATAAAGTCATATATGTATGTACGAACCAAGAAATCACTTTGTAGAAATGCCGGCAGAAAGGCAAGAACAACAACAACAATCGCGTCATAATCGTTTGTAGCGACTAATTTATGATCTTAATGGCTGCTAATTAACACCATTTTCCACAATTGAAAGATTTTCCATTAAATAAAACACTTTATGGAATTGCCCAGCGACACGCAGACCCACAGTGCCCCCTCCCTTCCTACCCACTACCACACTACACACACACACACACAAGTTTACTTCTCGGTTGACTGAGCTCCTGGTCTGGTCTGGTCTGTGCGGAAGTTCTGCTCCCAGCTCACAGCTCGCAGCTCAAATGGAGCAAAACACACAAAACTCTAGCCAAGAAGTGCAAACAAAGCAGACCAAAAATCAGAGGGACAGAGAGGGAGATGGAGTGTTGACCAGGAGCAAATTGAAGGCGCTGAGCAAAAGTGGACAAAAGTCTGAGCTGGCGATTCTTAACGCATGAATGGCGGCAAAAAAGATACAAACGGCTTAAAAGCGTATAGAAAAATAAAAAGTGTTGAGCGAAAAGCATTTGAAATGCATTTCGAATGTTTCTTTTTCTGTTGCCCCTCAACTGTCTGTTGACTGTTTGGATGTCCAATCGCTTGTGACGGACGAACCGAACCCAGCCCAGCCGAACCAAACTGAACCGAGCCGATGCGATCTCTAAGACGGCGGCAGAGCTCACAGTCACAGCTGACAACTCACTGAGCGCGCAATGATTAATCGCGCAATTGTGCGCCCCAAAGATACAACAGCTAAAAGGCAACTGGCAACAGCTACAGCTACAGATACAGATACATGACTGCGATAGAGATAGGGATAGGCGGCGTTCTGTGCCTTCTGTGTGCCCTTTTTCTGCTAACTTTTTTCGATTTTTAATTGCAATCAAAAGTGTTTGCCGGAAGCCATTTACAAAAGCTGTCACCACATTGCTGCCGCATCCACGTTTTATCAGAATCAATCAATTGAATCCAAAAATTCAAGTTTTACGCTCTGATTGAAGTGCTTCGAAACGTTCCCCACTCCCCGTTACACCCACGATAATGACGTCGACCCGCATTGGGTCAAGCAGACGCTTAACCTATGGGGCCAACACCCAGGCGATGGCATGTAATTGAATTAAAGCTGCCCCAAAGCTGATTAAAATTCCAATGCCAACATACACTTTTTTCTTCCTACTCTTCTTTTTTTTATAGTCTTGTAAACATGCCGGAGGATTGCTGGCACCTGCAGCATCCCATCCCATCCAATCCGATCCAGGCAGGCAGGCCATGATTAAGGTCTGCAGCAGAGACGCTTATCAGCTGCATTGCAATCAATGTGTTGCGCTCCAAATAGCCAGAGCAAAAACAGCGATCGATCTAAGCCAACGAGGAACGACGGACATAGAAAGTGATGGCAACAAAAAAAAAGCAAACAAACACAAATGTTGTTGCTCAACAAGGACGCAACATGGAGGCCGACATTCTAGCAAACGTCTTTGTCCAAGACGATCGCCGGCGGTGACATCTTGTCAACTCAAAAATCATGATCAACAAAATGTTCTTGGGGGCTCTCTCTCAACTGGCAACGTCTGCCACAAGGCATGTCGCCTCAGATGTAGACTCAGGCTCAGCCTTGGCCCAGACCTCAAGCCTCAACCTGGACAATTCCCGAGCGCACGAACAATTCTATTGGCAGGTTGTGCCTGTGTGTGTGTGTGTGTGTGTGTGTGCGAGATCATCTCTATCGATCGTTACAAACAGGCAGCGGCAGTTGTTGACAGCCAACCGGTAGGTTCACACATAAGTGAGGCATCATTCAAGACGTCATTGGAAGCGATTAAAAGGCGCACACACACTTTTTAAGGAGGTCGTTGCCTGTCGCCGGTGGTCTTATGATCTCGTGTCCAACCATTGACACACATGCATCAACCGACTGTTCACCTGTCACCAACTCTAATCAGGCCAAATATCACAACTTCGATATCGGGGTCGAAGTTGAAGGCGGTCATCGTTAGAAACGATAAATCTTCAGCTCTCTTGTCAGCATATCCAATCAGATCAAATATCAACGGGTCACAATGTGATGCGAGCGAGAAAAGATAAAGATAGATATTTAGATGCGAAAGTAATCTGGACTATGAAGTTGAGATATTTATATTGCAATACGGTTCTAATGGAAAACTGTTAGATAAATCTCTTCGAAATCAAATCAAATACCAAAGTTTTCATATTAAACCAGTAAATAATAAGAAAATACGAGTAGTTTATAGTGATCGTTAAGTTGCAATAAAATGTGAAGTTGTTACCGTTTAATTTTAAAGCGAAACACATTAAATGGCACCAGAAGAAGAAGTAGACTGACTGCAAAACCAGTCAACATCAGCGACTACAAGATCTTCTTGCGTAAATCTTGATCGCTGTGCTATTCAACGGTTATAAACCAGCTGGCAGGCTAGTTACCGATTTATTGATTTTAATTGCAACCCGAGACGTTTATATGCTTTAAGAATGCGCAAAAGGCCCGAAACAACACAACACAACGTGGAAAACGTGCTTTTGCAAACTTTCAGAGATGCCTGGCCATGACAGTGGCCATAGTTTTGGACAAGTTGAAAACAAATACGCAGAGCGAGAGAGGGACTAGCTGCAACGGGCTGGACGGGATCCCACAGAGCGTGGGGCATATCATGACATTTTATTGTGTTGTCAGACGGAAAAGTGCTTATTACGCATGCGCGACGGCGTCCGCTGCGACGTCAGCGGCGCTGCTTTTAATTGTGGGGTGCCCGGAGGATTGGCCACAGCCAAACAGACCAGGCCAGACCAGGCCAGACCAGAGCAGACCCGGCCAGGTCCGAGCCAGGTTTATGTTGTCGTTGTTGTTTACGCTAGCGATTGTTTTACAAATTAATATTATTTTATGATATCGCGTTTGTTTTGCTAATTGTTGCATGTGTGGCGTAGATAGCATTTCTCAAGCCGCTAGCTAGTCCAGCTAGCCGAGAGAGACAGTCAGACAGCTAGTTGAATGTATATGGACATGGAGATGGTAGAAGTAGAAGTAGTAGAAGACGCAACCGTCCGGTAGCCGGTGCATTTTGACAGTTTTACGAGCTCGAGCAGCGTTGAAATGAATACCTGCCACAGACACAGACAAAAAGAAAAAGAATAAGAGAGAGCAAAACAGAGAGAGAGAGAGAGAGAGAGAGACGCGAGTGAGTTGTGGCCATGTCCATGGCTAGGAATGTGCCTGCCACCCAAACATAGGAAGCTTCTAATGAATGCGATGTTTGTTGGCCAAAGCCAAGCAAATAAATTGTTGCAAGCAAATTCTAATTTTAGACTAGCCTGATAGAGTTGAAGTAGTCTGACAAAACTTTGTTATTCTCCAACTCAAGCGTGACATTTAATTTTGCATATAGTTCTAAAGTTTCTGTTTGGTTTATCTTGTGCCGGTTCATCTCTTACGTCCTGCGCCTGATGATAAGACTTGTGGTTTTGTTTGCCTTTTGCAACATTTCGTTGAAGCCTTTTAGCGATAAGATTTCACACTCTGTTGTTCCCTTAATTGTCAAAAGGTTGCTTTTATCTTTATGGCAATAACAACGCCAGCAACAACAATAGCAGCAACAATGACTGCGGCAGACAGCTTGGCTGCCAGTGCCCGAACCAAACACCGAACCCCGAACCGAACCGAACCGTCTCTGGCTGAACTGTCAACTGTCAGTCAGTCAGTTGGATTGGTCGACTGCCTGCCTCGTTGTCTCGACGTAGTACAACTGGACATCAATATGGGACTACTCTTTCTCTACTCGTTCGTTCGTTCATTCGTCCGTTCCTTCTGTAGGTTTGGAGCATGTTACTTTGCCTGCTGATAACTGATATTTGACAACTTTTGATGTGCTGACATTGACAGCAACTGGCGGCCCTACGTCTGACTGTGCACAGTATCGGACATTTAAGAAATTGGACAGCTGCTTCGAGCTGAGCGGCAACTGACGCCATGCAAAAAAAAAAGAGTTATATGAAGTTTTTCTTATTTATAGCTGATGGCCAACACTTAGCTCTCAGCTGTCACATAAGGGTAAAGAATCTAGCAATTTGAATACATAGCTATAAATCTGTTTTTGAATATTTATTGGTTAGTTTTACTTATGGCTATAAAGATTCATTTAAAGATCGGAAAAAATGTTTGGTTTTCATTGCAGAGTTGTCCTGAATAACAGATTGCGCTATAGATTTCACGCCCGGTAAGCAGCGCAATGAAATTGATTACTTACCAGAAAGCATAACAATAAACCCAGTTTGCTGTATGATCATTTTAATAACAAGAGCTTGTTTCTCTTTTTTTTTACACAATCGACTTTCCGGTAATGATTATGACCACAGGTGAGAGAAAGAGAGAGAAAGGCCCGTTAAAAAGCTTTATCGTAATATGAGTGGAAAAAAAGCGTTTTATTGAAATGAGCAATGATCGATTCGTGGTCCAAATGAACTTGTTGTTCTCAGCACAAGAGCTGGGTGTTTCGGATCTTTGAAAGCACCGCTCCAATATTTAACGAGGTGGTCAAGATTGTGCCAAAAAACGATGGGTAATTACATGAGAAAGAACACAAGCACACACACACACATACACACATATATATGATCTGAGGCAGTTTGCCGTTTAATTTGATGAATATGAGTTTTATGACAAGAGTTCAACGAGAGAAGATGAGGCAGCTTAAAATCAGTGGCAGCAACAGAACTTGATTGCACTTGTCAGAAACAAAGAGTTTGGCCTTTTTACTAGCTCAACTACTTGGAAAGTTTTCTAATTACAATGAGCCCGGGCCACGAGCAACATCATCATGTCAATGAGAAGAATTTTAACCTAATTATTAATAAACGCCAACATTTGATGTCATTGTCAGGCAGCGTAGCTGTAAGTAGTTGTCGCCATGTATACCAGTAGCTCACTGACTTGGGGTCGAGGGGCTTTGAGGTTCCGTTCCCCACCTACTGTGATGTGACTGTCATCATTTTAATGCCAACTCGTTACTTTATTTATCATCAACATCATTTCGAGCTCAGCGCTGACAAGCAGACAGTAGCCGAGGCAGTAGCTGCAACTCAGCTCCACTTAGAACCTATACAGAGGGAGCCACTGCAGTGGGTTGATTATTGGCGAGGTGGGAAGGAGGGCAGCCCAGCGCCCGTAACATTGACTACGGCGCAGATAAAAGCCTTTCCATGTCGCTTCAAATTTAAGTTTTCAATTAAAAAAGACATAAAATGCTACACTGCCAGTGTGTGTGTGTGTGTATCTATGAGTGACGTAGTTGAGGCAGCCGCACAAATGTTGTTAAGTAGTTTGAGTTTGACACAGGCGTCATAACTGTTTTAGTGTCGTGCAGACAAAGAGGTTGAAATAACTTAAAAAGAAGAGGAAGCAGCACGGCAATAAGTTTAATCAAAAACAATTTACAGTTTATATAGTATTATAAATATGTCTGGTTAATGTCTTGTAACTTTTAAGGATACTTTCAAAATTTGTTACCATTTGCAGCTAGCAACAAATTTACATTTTTTATTATTGTTTATCCAATTTTGGCAGCGCTTACATTCGAAAAGCTCTCTGAGGCGACACCATCAACATTATCATTAAAAAAAAAAAAAAAAAAAAAAAATTTGTAGCATTTATCAAGTTTTATGACTCCATTTTGGTCCGAGTGTTTATATTTTGTATATGCATATTTTTGTGGCGCCCCTCAATTTGCTTGATATGCAAATAACTAGATTTCTGTTTTCAACACATATTTTTTGTAAATTTTATTGCCCAGCTTAACACGACAGCACACACAGCACACAAAATGAATGCAAACTGGACTCTGAAATGTTTGGACTCTGATAAAATATCTAAAGAGCGGCCGATTGTGCGGGTCTGGGAAAGTGTGGCTAACGGCCAATTGTATAGAATTCATTGTTAGACGATTTCCATTGGAGCTGTCTTGGAGCTAACTGGAACTAAGGCTGATGCTGAATTTAAAGTTGGGGCCTTGTGGCTGCTTTTGGACTAAAAAGATAAAGACAATTATTATCGCCATTATCGCCAGCATCTGTTGCTATTGAGGTTACTGTTACTGTTGCCACTTCCAAGAGCTTCAAATGATATGCTGGTTCTACTGTCCAATGCCGCTGCACTCACATACAAATTGGCAATAACCATCAATTGGCTGCCGTCTTAGTCGTCTTAGCAAAAAGATGGCAGTGTTTGCATTAGAATGAGCTATGCCAACAAGAAAAACAGTACGCGGATTGCGGGAATGTCGATTACAGTTTAACGCATCCATTGGTATGGTTCCTTTGGTTCTGTTCGGCTCTTAAGACTGGCAATATTGAAGATCGTGTTGTGATCAAGCGGGCATAATTGTTTTTCTTTCTTCTTGTTGTTGTTTTTTTTTTTTTTTTTGGCATTCGATGCTCAATACAATGCAATTTGGACAAATGGCACTCGCCGCCATCTGAAAATGCAACTGCAACAGCAATTGCAACAGCATCCGGCGCAGTTGGTGTCCATTGTTCGGCCGCTGTATTTACTGAATGTATGTGAATGCTATAGCATTCTTAGCAGCGCATAATTGTAGACTGTGGTATGATAATTTCCATTCGGACAAACATCGCATTAATGTTGAGAATGTTAAGCTAAGCTAAATATCAATAACATATTAAAAAGCTTTCTACAGATACAAGTGGAATTGATTTATAAAGGGTTGCCTCATACCTTTATGGCGATGATAACAATGGATCGTACATACTTATAATGTTGTTACAATAAAAAATAAAAAAAATTCATAGTTGTAATTTCTTTATGACAGACATGACATAAAGGTTTCTTATAATCAGCTAATTAAAATATATGTAACGTATGTCATTTACATTGGCTGGATTTCTGCACAAGGAAACTTTTTGCTGTAGTTCACGAAGCTGAATAGCCTTCGCTTTCATTTTCTGTAAGTGTGATTCCTTTTGTATTTTAATGCTATTTAGCAATAGCAAACGCATTTTTTGTAACACCCTCAACGAGGAACAAAATAATGTATCATAACATTTGCCCAACCACTGAATCTTGTGATCTTCCATTTTTGCAATCCTTTTTTTGTAATTGAACGTTTTTGGATCTGTAATTAGTGTTACTTACATAAACTTTTGTATTAGAGATTTATATTATTGGATTCCCCCATTTAAAATATAATACAACTTACCAAATTCTAGAGCAATCACAACAGCTCTCACAATAAAGAACTATTGTATTAACTTGGTGTAAATTTCCAAAGAAATCAAAAGGAATTCTAGTGAATTATACACCAGCAAGCGACAAGACACAGCAGTTAATGACAAGGGCTGCCATTTATCTAAAATTGAATAAACATCGATAAGCTTCGACATTTTTGCTTGCTTTATCGGCTAGTTCAAATTGTATGGCAACGCCAAAAAACATATGTGTTTGTATATGTATCGGTTTGTTTGAGAACTCATCTGTATAAATAGTTTTAAGTCTTTTTATACCCCGAAGCCATAAATGGGTAAAAGGGGTATAATTAATGGTTTTGCGCAAAAGTATGAAACAGGCAGAAGGAAGCATCTCCGACCCTATAAAGTATATATATATTCTTGATCAGCATCAACAGCCGAGTCGATATAGCCATGTCCGTCTGTCTGTCCGTCCGTATGTATAAACGCGTCGATCTCAGAGACTATAAGACCTAGAGACTTCAGATTTTGCACATATGCTCATCTAAGTCCTAGGCAGTACAAGATTGAAGATTGAAGTTTGCTGTGCACGTCTCATTGAACATCAGATATTGTAAGTTATGCAACTATGCAACTGCTTGACAGCGACTTTTAATGTTCCGTGTGATAATTTTCATTCGGACAAACATAGCATTAATGTTGAGAATGTTAAGCTGAGATAAATATCAAATTCATATTAAAAAGCAAAAACAAGTGGAATTGATTTATAAAGGGTTGCTTCATACCTTTATTACGATGATAACAATGGATTGTACATATTCATAATATTGTTATAATAAAAAAAAAATCAAAATTCATAGCTGTAATTTCATTATGACATAAAGGTTTCTTATTTTCAGCTAATTAACATATATGTAACGTATGAGGAATTGATTTATAAAGGGTTGCTTCATACCTTTATTACGATGATAACAATGGATCGAACATATTCATAATATTGTTATAATAAAAAAAAAAATCAAAATTCATAGCTGTAATTTCATTATGACATAAAGGTTTCTTATTTTCAGCTAATTAAAATATATGTAACGTATGTCATTTACACTGGCTGGATTTCTGCACATGGGACACTCATTATATTTATTTATGCAATCTCGAACGCAGAAATTGCCAAAGAGGTGTCCACACTGCAACGACACTAGACGATGGTCTCCAGTGTTCCTGTCCTCCAGGCATATGGAGCAGGAAACTTTTTGCTTCAGTTCCCCAAGCTGAATATCCTTGGCTCCCATTTCCTGTAAGTGTGATTCCTCTTGTATTTTAAGGTTGTTTAGCAATTGCAAACGCATTTGTTCCTTTGCAGCAATAATCTCTTGATGATTCTCAAGCTGCAATTGTTGCACCGCCAATTTTTGCTCTAAATTAAGGCATTCATTATTTTTTAACTCCATATTTTGCAAATGCGAAACCTCTTTCGTGTTTAGTTCATCGAGCAGCTGCAAACGCACTACTTCTTTTTCCGAAAGCTGCTGCTGATTATACTCAAGCTGCAATTTTTGCATCACCACATACTGATCCTTTTCAAGCAACTTATGCTCTAAATCTAAGCATTCATTATTTTTTACCTCCATTTTTTGCAAATGCGCCTCCTCTTGTTTGTTAAGGTCATCTAGCAGTTGCAAACGCCTTTGTTCCTTTTTCAAAAGCTGCTGCTCCATGTCCAAGCGTTTTATCATCTCCAATGGTGTTTGATTTAGATCTAAGCATTTTTTAGTGCGTTCCTCCAACTGTTGATCCATTTCCCGAAAATAGGTCACGACCTCTTTGTTATGGTCAACTAGAAATTGCAAGAGCATTTGATCCTTATCTGTTTGCTTTTTATCAATCTTTTTTGATAGCTCCTGCTCCAAATCCAAGCTTTCGTTATCATTCGGCTCGATTATCGGCAATTCGACTCCCTCTTGTTTTTTGAAGTCATTCCAACGCACACGGGCCATTTTCAAAGTCAGCTTGTTCATTGCCACTTCGTTAGATTTATCTTGTAGTTGCTCATCCAAATCTACCTGATCTAGCTCAAAGCATTTAGTATCAGATGGGTCTAATTGTTGCTCAACCTCCCGGAAATAGGTCTCGACTTGTGTCATAAGGTCAAGCAATTGCGAACGCACATTTTTCTTTTTCAATATTTGCTGTTCTAAATCGGATTTGTCAGACTTTTCCATCTCCGAAAGGCTTTTTAGTTGATAAATTTCAATTAAGGAACTAAATAATGTATTATAACATTTGCCCAACCACTGAATCTTGTGATCTTCCATTTTTGCAATCCTCTTTTTGTTATTGAACGTTTTTGGATCTGTAATTAATGTTACTTACATAAGCTTTTGTTCTAGGTATTTATATTATTGGAGTTCCCCATTTAAAATTCCCTTGAACTGATACATACATATATATACACACTTTTTTTCCTATTTTAAAATATAATACAACTTACCAAATTCTAGAGCAATCACAACAGCTCTCACAATAAAGAACTATTGTATTAACTTGGTGTAAATTTCCAAAGAAATCAAAAGGAATTCTAGTGAATTATACACCAGCAAGCGACAAGACACAGCAGTTCAATGACAAGGGCTGCCATTTATCTAATCGAAATTGAATAAACATCGATAAGCTTTTGCTTGCTTAATCGGCTAGTTCAAATTGTATGGCAACGCCAAAAAACATATGTGTTTGTATATGTATCGGTTTGTTTGAGAACTCATCTGTATAAATAGTTTTAAGTCTTTTTATACCCCGAAGCCATAAATGGGTAAAAGGGGTATAATTAATGGTTTTGCGCAAAAGTATGTAACAGGCAGAAGGAAGCATCTCCGACCCTATAAAGTATATATATTCTTGATCAGCATCAACAGCCGAGACGATATAGCCATGTCCGTCTGTCTGTCCGTCCGTATGTATAAACTCGTCGATCTCAGAGACTATAAGACCTAGAGACTTCAGATTTTGCACATATGCAAGTCCTAGGCAGTACAAGATTGAAGATTGAAGTTTGCTATGCACGTCTCATTGAACATCAGATATTGTAAGTTATGCAACTATGCAACTGCTTGACAGCGACTTTTAATGTTCCGTGTGATAATTTTCATTCGGACAAACATAGCATTAATGTTGAGAATGTTAAGCTGAGATAAATATCAAATTCATATTAAAAAGCAAAAACAAGTGGAATTGATTTATAAAGGGTTGCTTCATACCTTTATTACGATGATAACAATGGATTGTACATATTCATAATATTGTTATAATAAAAAAAAAATCAAAATTCATAGCTGTAATTTCATTATGACATAAAGGTTTCTTATTTTCAGCTAATTAAAATATATGTAACGTATGTGGAATTGATTTATAAAGGGTTGCTTCATACCTTTATTACGATGATAACAATGGATCGAACATATTCATAATATTGTTATAATAAAAAAAAAAAAATCAAAATTCATAGCTGTAATTTCATTATGACATAAAGGTTTCTTATTTTCAGCTAATTAAAATATATGTAACGTATGTCATTTACACTGGCTGGATTTCTGCACATGGGACACTCATTATATTTATTTATGCAATCTCGAACGCAAAAATTGCCAAAGAGGTGTCCACACTGCAACGACACTAGACGATGGTCTCCAGTGTTCCTGTCCTCCAGGCATATGGAGCAGGAAACTTTTTGCTTCAGTTCCCCAAGCTGAATATCCTTGGCTCCCATTTCCTGTAAGTGTGATTCCTCTTGTATTTTAAGGTTGTTTAGCAATTGCAAACGCATTTGTTCCTTTGCAGCAATAATCTCTTGATGATTCTCAAGCTGCAATTGTTGCACCGCCAATTTTTGCTCTAAATTAAGGCATTCATTATTTTTTAACTCCATATTTTGCAAATGCGAAACCTCTTTCGTGTTTAGTTCATCGAGCAGCTGCAAACGCACTACTTCTTTTTCCGAAAGCTGCTGCTGATTATACTCAAGCTGCAATTTTTGCATCACCACATACTGATCCTTTTCAAGCAACTTATGCTCTAAATCTAAGCATTCATTATTTTTTACCTCCATTTTTTGCAAATACGCCTCCTCTTGTTTGTTAAGGTCATCTAGCATTCTTTCATCTCCAATGGTGTTTGATTTAGATCTAAGCATTTTTTAGTGCGTTCCTCCAACTGTTGATCCATTTCCCGAAAATAGGTCACGACCTCTTTGTTATGGTCAACTAGAAATTGCAAGAGCATTTGATCCTTATCTGTTTGCTTTTTATCAATCTTTTTTGATAGCTCCTGCTCCAAATCCAAGCTTTCGTTATCATTCGGCTCGATTATCGGCAATTCGACTCCCTCTTGTTTTTTGAAGTCATTCCAACGCACACGGGCCATTTTCAAAGTCAGCTTGTTCATTGCCACTTCGTTAGATTTATCTTGTAGTTGCTCATCCAAATCTACCTGATCTAGCTCAAAGCATTTAGTATCAGATGGGTCTAATTGTTGCTCAACCTAACGGAAATAGGTCTCGACTTGTGTCATAAGGTCAAGCAATTGCGAACGCACATTTTTCTTTTTCAATATTTGCTGTTCTAAATCGGATTTGTCAGACTTTTCCATCTCCGAAAGGCTTTTTAGTTGATAAATTTCAATTAAGGAACTAAATAATGTATTATAACATTTGCCCAACCACTGAATCTTGTGATCTTCCATTTTTGCAATCCTTTTTTTGTAATTGAACGTTTTTGGATCTGTAATTAGTGTTACTAACATAAACTTTTGTATTAGAGATTTATATTATTGGATTCCCCCATTTAAAATATAATACAACTTACCAAATTCTAGAGCAATCACAACAGCTCTCACAATAAAGAACTATTGTATTAACTTGGTGTAAATTTCCAAAGAAATCAAAAGGAATTCTAGTGAATTATACACCAGCAAGCGACAAGACACAGCAGTTAATGACAAGGGCTGCCATTTATCTAAAATTGAATAAACATCGATAAGCTTCGACATTTTTGCTTGCTTTATCGGCTAGTTCAAATTGTATGGCAACGCCAAAAAACATATGTGTTTGTATATGTATCGGTTTGTTTGAGAACTCATCTGTATAAATAGTTTTAAGTCTTTTTATACCCCGAAGCCATAAATGGGTAAAAGGGGTATAATTAACGGTTTTGCGCAAAAGTATGTAACAGGCAGAAGGAAGCATCTCCGACCCTATAAAGTATATATATTCTTGATCAGCATCAACAGCCGAGTCGATATAGCCATGTCCGTCTGTCTGTCCGTCCGTATGTATAAACGCGTCGATCTCAGAGACTATAAGACCTAGAGACTTCAGATTTTGCACATATGCAAGTCCTAGGCAGTACAAGATTGAAGATTGAAGTTTGCTATGCACGTCTCATTGAACATCAGATATTGTAAGTTATGCAACTATGCAACTGCTTGACAGCGACTTTTAATGTTCCGTGTGATAATTTTCATTCGGACAAACATAGCATTAATGTTGAGAATGTTAAGCTGAGATAAATATCAAATTCATATTAAAAAGCAAAAACAAGTGGAATTGATTTATAAAGGGTTGCTTCATACCTTTATTACGATGATAACAATGGATCGTACATATTCATAATATTGTTATAATAAAAAAAAATCAAAATTCATAGCTGTAATTTCATTATGACATAAAGGTTTCTTATTTTCAGCTAATTAAAATATATGTAACGTATGTGGAATTGATTTATAAAGGGTTGCTTCATACCTTTATTACGATGATAACAATGGATCGTACATATTCATAATATTGTTATAATAAAAAAAATAATCAAAATTCATAGCTGTAATTTCATTATGACATAAAGGTTTCTTATTTTCAGCTAATTAAAATATATGTAACGTATGTCATTTACACTGGCTGGATTTCTGCACATGGGACACTCATTATATTTATTTATGCAATCTCGAACGCAGAAATTGCCAAAGAGGTGTCCACACTGCAACGACACTAGACGATGGTCTCCAGTGTTCCTGTCCTCCAGGCATATGGAGCAGGAAACTTTTTGCTTCAGTTCCCCAAGCTGAATATCCTTCGCTCCCATTTCCTGTAAGTGTGATTCCTCTTGTATTTTAAGGTTGTTTAGCAATTGCAAACGCATTTGTTCCTTTGCAGCAATAATCTCTTGATGATTCTCAAGCTGCAATTGTTGCACCGCCAATTTTTGCTCTAAATTAAGGCATTCATTATTTTTTAACTCCATATTTTGCAAATGCGAAACCTCTTTCGTGTTTAGTTCATCGAGCAGCTGCAAACGCACTCCTTCTTTTTCCGAAAGCTGCTGCTGATTATACTCAAGCTGCAATTTTTGCATCACCACATACTGATCCTTTTCAAGCAACTTATGCTCTAAATCTAAGCATTCATTATTTTTTACCTCCATTTTTTGCAAATGCGCCTCCTCTTGTTTGTTAAGGTCATCTAGCAGTTCCTTTTCCAAAAGCTGCTGCTCCATGTCCAAGAGTTTTATCATCTCCAATGGTGTTTGATTTAGATCTAAGCATTTTTTAGTGCGTTCCTCCAACTGTTGATCCATTTCCCGAAAATAGGTCACGACCTCTTTGTTATGGTCAACTAGAAATTGCAAGAGCATTTGATCCTTATCTGTTTGCTTTTTATCAATCTTTTTTGATAGCTCCTGCTCCAAATCCAAGCTTTCGTTATCATTCGGCTCGATTATCGGCAATTCGACTCCCTCTTGTTTTTTGAAGTCATTCCAACGCACACGGGCCATTTTCAAAGTCAGCTTGTTCATTGCCACTTCGTTAGATTTATCTTGTAGTTGCTCATCCAAATCTACCTGATCTAGCTCAAAGCATTTAGTATCAGATGGGTCTAATTGTTGCTCAACCTCCCGGAAATAGGTCTCGACTTGTGTCATAAGGTCAAGCAATTGCGAACGCACATTTTTCTTTTTCAATATTTGCTGTTCTAAATCGGATTTGTCAGACTTTTCCATCTCCGAAAGGCTTTTTAGTTGATAAATTTCAATTAAGGAACTAAATAATGTATTATAACATTTGCCCAACCACTGAATCTTGTGATCTTCCATTTTTGCAATCCTCTTTTTGTTATTGAACGTTTTTGGATCTGTAATTAATGTTACTTACATAAGCTTTTGTTCTAGGTATTTATATTATTGGAGTTCCCCATTTAAAATTCCCTTGAACTGATACATACATATATATACACACTTTTTTCCTATTTTAAAATATAATACAACTTACCAAATTCTAGAGCAATCACAACAGCTCTCACAATAAAGAACTATGCTATTTACTTGTAGTAAATTTTCCAAAGAAAAAATTGAATTTTAGTTTATTATTCACCAGCAAGCGACAAGACACAGCAGTTCAATAACAAGGGCTGCAATTTATATAATCGAAATTGAATAAACATCGATAAGCTTTTGCTTGCTTTATCGGCTAGTTCAAGTTGTATGGCAACCAGTGATGTCATTTTTTTCTGAGCAAAAAAAGCTGAATCAACAAAAAAAAAGCTAAAAAAAAACAAGTTAAGAAAAAAGCTGATGTTTGTTTTTCATTAATAAAGACATACTTTCATATTGAACAAAAAAAATAAATTCACGTATTATATATAGTAAGCCAAGAAAATGTTTACACAACACTTAAAGTTAATTCTACGCATAATTTCAACTTACTTAACGGAAAGTATGGTATCAATAGAAAGTTTTTTCTATAATCTCTTCGCATGTATTTGTTATGATTTTTTTAAAATCGCTAAGAATTACTATTTTACCAACTTTTCATACAAAATAATCATTTTAGTCATTTTTAGCAATTTTCAAAAAATATTAAAATCGATACTTTGCCGATAGAAATACCTTTTTAACATTTCAACCGTCAAACTCAATTAAAACAGCTCTCAAAATTAAGTAAAAGTAAAATTAAAAAAAGCTGCTTAAATATGCTAAAAAAATCTAAAATTCCCGCTGTCCGCTATATTCAAATTTTACCCGCAATCACACTTCAAAAAAAATCCAAATCTGACGGGAAAAAAGCGGAAATGACATCACTGATGGCAACGCCAAAAAATGTATGTGTTTGTATCAGTATCGGTTTGTTTGAAAGGCTCATCGAACATAAGATATTGTAAGTTAAATTTCCATAAAACATTTTGCATACACATTGCAATCTATGCATCTGCTTGACAGCGACTTTTAATGTTCTGACAAATGCTAAATGGGCTTTTTCTTCTCCTAATAGACAATTCATCAATTCATCGCCCTTTAGCAAACTGTCAACTGCAGTTGGTTGCGGCATGTTCGAGCCGTTCCATTAGCCATCGGAATCATCAAGTTCCAAAGCATGGCTAGGCCCTCGATAATTGCGCTGTCACTTGGCTGAAGACATGGCAATTTGTGGGCATAAAAGCGCGCAAATTTGTTATGAGTTCTCTATATTCTGCTGCTGGCCCACTGTTGCTCTTGCTTGAGTTCTCTTACAGCTGCTGCTGCTGCTGCTGCTGCTGATGGCTGTTGATGAAATGGAAATGCGAAAAGAGAACTCGCCAGTTTCTCGCATTGAAATCCATTTAATCGAGCCATCATACAGTTCCACAGTGCCTTGCCTTATATTCCTGCTGCCCGCGTCACGTGTCCACATTGCCATTTGTTGATTTATGAAATACTTGGCGGACTCGCAAATGAAAATCCATTGGGCATCGTACGTTTTAAGTTTGCTGTGTGTGTGTGTGTGTGTGTGTGTGTGTGTGTGTGTGTGTGCTTGTGTTTGTATTTGTGTATCTGGATGCCATTCGCATTTGGTTTATTGCCAAGTTGGCGAAGCACCAAAGCTGTGTTGCCATCATGCTCAGCGCTAAGCAGCTAAGAGGCGTTGCACATAATTTGCTTTGATCTGTTTCGCATTTCGGAGAGCTGTCAACTGAGCGACACAGTTGGAAACGGAGAGTCTGGACAATAGAAGCTAGCATCGCTCTTGGACTTGAAGGAGCAGTCCGATTGCAATTTCGATTGTGGCATGCTGTTTTGGCGTAGGTTTTTAATGCCAATTGGACAGTTTTTTGCAATCAGCTTGGCCGTCAAAATTAATTTGTTATAACAACAAATTGAAAGTGCTCAGCACACTCTTGTATGTGCGGGGTGTGCGAGGTAGTAAATATACCAATATAGTAGTTAGTTTGGTCTGTATTAAGATTTAGTGTGGTATAAGTTTTATCTACAAAACTGCAGACCTCTCAATGCTCAGCTCAGTGCAACAACAGACTTATGTTAATTTCATTAAGCCCAAGATGATTTTTTCCATTTGCATGAATTGTGATTGTTAGCCCATAATATGTATACGCTGCTTTGTATAGGAATCTTCAATTTGTACTTTAGCCGACCGACAAAATCTAAAACAAACACTTCACCAAAATATGAAAGCGCGTCACGTTTTAAAATTTTTTTCTTTTTTGGTTGCCTTAAGTGGTTTCAGCCAAACGCCCCGGGCCCCACTAACTGAAACTGTAACAGACAACGCTGAAAATATGTATGTATGTATGTTAAGAAAATAAATAACAAATCTTCAAATTCAGATGTGTAACAAATTGTGCTCAATTCCAGCTGAGGGCCAAGCCTTCTTCATAGAAATAATCATCGATTGTCATTATCAACGTGATAAGCCACTGAGAGCTACATACATACATACATATAAAGAAGTATGTTTGTATATGTATGTTTGTGTACTTATGTGCCCACCAGTACTGCTCCCAGTGATCCCAGAGATCGCAGCTGTCAGCTGGCGGTCAGGCTACGAAATACTTCGAATGCACTTGAGACATTTCTCTTGAACTTCAACGCCTGCCACGACGCTGTCAAAATATTTCAATGGGTTCTCCTCTCTTTTACTTCATTTCGTCGCTTTTATCACTCGGCCTGGAGTCTGTTCTGTTCTGGTCTGGTCTGATCGTTTTGGGGTTTGGGCTAGTGCATCGAGCGCAACTTGTTGTGCGGTCTCTTGATGAGATCTCAATATGACGGCTGTCTGTCTGTCCGCTGACATGTTGCTATGTGTGTGTGTGTGAGTGTGTGTGGGGAGCAGTTTGTTAGACAAATTAAATCTGTTATTTTCAATTTCCAATGCACAGTAACAAACGTGCGACGCGACGATAAGAAGATGCTTGTATCGTCTTCTAGCCAAGTCAAACTTGTTCTTTGGTGTTCGATTCGTTGCTGTTGTGTTCTGGCCACATGGTTATGGCCATGCCCACAGAGCTGCATTCCCATGTCGCGGCGGTAACCACACGTTGATCGGGATAGGGTTTGGGATCGGGATCGGGTGATCGGATGATCGCAACGGCAACGGCAAAACAAGCATATTCTTGTATTTATAAGGTTTCTGTCATTTCTGTTAAGGATTGAGTTATTTGCTTGCCAAGGCCCACAGAGCGTTACACACAGAGAGCGTCTCCGTTCCATGTGCCTTTGGGGATGTTGTCATTTTTGTTGTGTTCGCATGCAGAAAATGCGGTTGTTGCTTATCGTAAGGCGATACTCTCTCACTCCCCCTCTCCCTCTTTATACTATATATACATACATATGTATTTATAAACATTTTGATTGTATGCGATAAACATACAGGTAAGCAGTGCAAATATTTGTAAGGAATCATAGCTGATCTTTAATTAATATAAAAGGCACCGCACTTTATTTCTATATAAGAGTTTTCTACGCCTTAAACAACTGATTGTCAGTTTATGTTTCCGTTATTTCCCCACAAATTATTTTATATCTTCTAAATGCTACAAGCAGTATAACAAACTATTCACATTTATGCATGAGCAAACAATAAAAAGCGAATTAAGGCTGCTCAGTAAATGTATAATTGTTATTACATAGCCCATAAGAATAAAATTGGTATTTACAAACAGACTAAATCCAATATTGGGAAAATTAGATAAAATTTCAATTGCAGTTAATTTGGCATCGGTCTCGGCCCCCACAGCCAGAACTTTATTGACACTCTGCCTCCCATCATAACTAAAATCATTTGCATGTATTGCAAACAGAGCAAACAAAAACAAAAGCAAAGGACCTAAGACAAACAGAACAAGAATGAGGGGTACACTCAGAAAAAAACAGCTCGAATATTAACCATAAAAATACTTAATTCTAACCGCAACTAACAGAACCCTTGCCCAAAGTTTTAGCTTGATAGTTCTGAAACTGAGGGATTGGCTTGCATATTAAAAAGCACACGGACGAACAGACAGACAGACGAATATGGCTACTAAAATCACTCAATACAAAAATTTTTGTGTGATTGAAAAATACATATTTGTCCAATTATTCTCAAATGGACAAGGGGTAAGTGGAAATATTTTTATTATTTTGAATATAAGGATATCCCTTGGTTATAAGTACTTCATTTAAATACACTCGTTTCTTGCCCTTTTAAGCACTTTTAATAAATACAAACATTCTTTCATTCTTTTCAAAGTTATTCCAGTTTGTTTCGATGAAAACAAATTCGTTATTAATGCTGAATCACAACCGAAAATAGTTTAATTTATCATGAATGTGTTTATTTGTACTACGTTTTTTTCTGAGTGTACAAATGTCGGCTGGTCGCCTGGCAAACATGAAAATTCAATAAGCATAAGAATTTCAAATTTACGACGATATTAACAATAATACTGCAGTTGTCGCAATGGGCGCTGAGGGCGCAACACGAGATGCTCAACTGGATGTTGCAACACAGTTGAGGAGCACCCCGTTGCTTGTGAAAAGACAAAGACCACAAATTGCAATGAGCAAGAGCGTGTTCCTTAAAATACCCTTTGAAGTAGATCGTTTGTTATATGTAGTTAAAATTTATTTCAGAATTCTTCAATTCAAGTTTACAACCACAAAATCTTAACTAATTAGAGCTAGTAAACTTAAAGGTACATATACCCATTAATGTTGGTAATTGATAATTTATGGTTCAGGGAACAAGTACATCGGCTTGACCAGGTTCTGCTTTTCCTTTTTATTACAGCGTAATGCATTTATTTAATAAATAAATATAACGCATATAAAAAATAAGAAATAAATAGTTATTGTGCACAATGCCGCAAGGCAGACACATGAATGTATCTTCAACTTGGACTTGGGAAGTTGCAAGTTGTTGGGCGACACGCACCAGGAAATTGGCAATTGAATGGATGATAGTCCGAGAGTCGCCTGGGTAGCAGCAAGAGGATTGTAAACAATTTTATGAGCTCGAATGCAATAATCTACGCAATTTTATTGACACTTTGCGTTTTTTGTTGTAATTCATGTGTTTGTTCAAATGTTTATAGCACCGCGGGCGATCTTCTAGTTAGGCAAGTTGTTGCTGTTGTTGTTGTTGAAGTTGGTGGTGGTGGTAGCGAGTGCCCTTAACATAGCCACGACTTTCTCTTCATGAATCCATCCAAATCTATCAACGCTGATAAGCAGCTGGTTTGTCTTGTCTGCTGCTGTTGAGTGGAGCCTAAACTCAATTGACATGGGAATGCTGCAGGTTGTCCCCAATTCAAGAGTTTAGGCACAGGTGCCACAGCCCAAAACACACACACAAACACAGAGGAGCCCTATCTGATTGTCACCTAACGTTTGACTAATGAACCTTTCCGATGGTTTCGTTTCTTCAATTCTCGATTGTTTGGCAACTTCTCCTACTACTTTCTTCGTGTGCAGTAGCCGTTGGAGGCCATTTTAGATAACCCTATCTCCAAATGTCAGTGTTGAGTAAAACAAGCTATCGACTTACGGCATCTGTGCTACTTAATTGAGCCACTGCCACTAAGGCCAAAAGCGTCGGCCTTCTTCCATCCCTTTCCCCGACCTGCTCACGTTGTCATTTTAAATTTTAATCGCTTGTCATAAACTGCAATCGCATTAATTTAAATTGCCTGACATGCAATTATATGTAAATAAATATTTATTTATTAATTTACAGCTTTTTCGTAGATGTGAAAATTTATTGTATAAATTAAAAACCATATTGCCGTTTATGACTTGTATTGATTTAGTGTCTACGATGCGCTCAGATAATGACTAAATAAATATAAATGGAATACTTTTAATTTACTATTACTTCACGGTCTAATCTCTTAATTTTTTCTTCTTCTCAACAAAAATGTTGAAAACTAAAATACCTTGAATTTATGGCGATTTTGTACACATTTATTTATATCCAACATTCTGAAATTAAAGAGCATAATTATTAACCTTTAACATTTTCACGCATGAAAGCTATGAGAAACAAAATATACAAATTATTCACAAAGTCCATTGGTAAAAGGGAATATGGATAGGTAAGTTAAGCATCTTTATTTCTTGTTCCCAGTGTTTTTTTTTTTTTTTTTTGGTTTTTTTCATTTTCATTTTTGTTTTGGATGTTATTTATGAGTGTCTATTTTTCAGTTCCAGGGAATGCTGCGCATTGAGGCGTGACTAATCAGCCAACGCTTCAGCCAACGAAACTTTTGCCGGTTCTGCTAATTGCCGTGAAGGCGCCGCAACGTGCTTGTATTTGTAGTATGCATGTATGTGTATATAGATTTTGATTCAATGCAAATTGCAGCAACAAGTGCAAGAGACTGCCCCTCCAGCTTAATTATCATAGAGCGCTGTGTGTGCTTTATTGTATGTACAACCAATCAGCGACTGCAAGGCGCTAAATGAGCAACGAATGGAGTCTCCTCCAGCCAAGTGTCACCAACAGCAGCAGCAGCAGCAGCAGCAGCAACAGGATTAGGAGCAGGAGCGTAAGGAGTGCGATGCGGTTTCAAGTGTTGTGCTAATTTTATATGCAAATTATGGCAAAAGCGCGGCTTGTATGCTAATTTGGACTCAGGGGCACAGGCATCGGCATCGGCATCGACATCGGCTGCAGCACCGCTCACCTCACCTCACTGCACTTAACACTCTTTTTTAATGATGTGCAGTCTCTGAATGCATATGCCAAATATTTGGGGAATGCTGCCAGTTCCAAACTTGTCAGTTGACTGTTCTTCCTTTATGTTTACAGTTGTTGCTGCTTTGCTGCTGCAGTTCGTCATCGACTGCTTGGCTTTTATCTTGCGCAAATGTGTGAAATTTTGACGCAACGTCAAAGCAATTTTTCGCTTCACTTTGTCAGATATGTGGATCTGACAGAGGCCTCTGCAGCTTGCTTGCACCTTTCACCGAAAGGCGCAACGTGCCTCAAGACTCTGGGTCTGTTAATGGTTTTTGAATACATCATGCTGGGCTCATTTTCAACACAGAAACTCACAAACTTGAGCTAAAATTTATGTCTTCTACTTGTCGTACTCATACACATTTTTTTTTGGGATAACTGACACATATGGAAATCGGTTGCGGTGTCTTAATTAGAAGTGCCACGTACAACAACAACAACAGCGCCAAGCATTTAATAATTTCAACTTTCACGACATTTCTGGAGCGGATTGAAAAAAAATATGTAATATAACTGGGTCAACTTAAAATGCTAACTATGGTTACCTAAAAAACAACTTTTGTAATCAACTAACTACAAGATGCCAACAACAAGTGTGCATAAATCTCATGTTTCTCATTTTTTTTATTATTGTGCTTTGAATCAACAAACGGCAAACGAATACAAAAATATACAAGCAATTTATGAAAATTTATAGAAAACGCCAAACGCAAATCAAGTGTTACTAAATTGTGAATAATGACTCCATCCAGTCAAAAAAAAAAAACACACACACACACACTCTGTGCTACAAAAGCCCAATACAAACTCTAACGAATCTAATCAAAAGATAAACTCACGCGCAACGACGACGACGATGGCGAGGAAACCCTCCTAACGAGTATTTTAAAGTTTCAATCAAAAATTCGTTACACTTTGCATGCGCAGCGGGACGAGAACGGAAAGAGAGGCAGAGAGAGGGAGGGAGTAAAAGATGCCAGCTCGTGCAGTTAATAAGCCGTGGCTTACATAAATGCGGCAACAATCATCATTCTGGTGAGCGGCCGCAAACATGAAATTATGATTTTTATTGAGGAATTCGCACAGCGGGCGGTGTAATTAATCAGCGGCATGGAACGAGGCAGCCACAACGTCGCAGCGTCAAGCGTCACAGACACTGGCGTGAAACGGGCGAGGTCGAGTGTCAGCCACAAGGCGGCAACAACAACAGCAACAACAACAACAACAACAGCAGCCCAACTGCAACTGCAACTCTTCTGTTTTTGGGGCCCTCCAAAGGTTGGCGGGTTCAACGCCGTTGCGTATGAGTAATTTCATTGAACCCCTCCCTTTGCCCTCTTCACTTTTTTGAGGGCAGCAGCAGCAGCTTTGCTCCCGCTGTGAAAGTGAGTTTAACGGTAGTTTGCCTAACAACAATTTCAGGCGATCAACGCTGTTTGATTTAAATTGTTGCTATTGTTGTTAGCTTCTGCTGTTGTTGTTGTAGTTGCTGCTCTTTAGGTGTCGGCCCCACACACACACACACACACACACACCGATACACTGAAATTTTCAATCAATATGTCCGGCAAGTTGTGCGAGAGTGCCGCTTGTTAGCCTGGCCAAAAGCCACTTAAGCCGTACCTAAATTACGCCAAAATCGATTGCAATTGCGTTGATTATCGCCTGTTGCAGCAGCAGCAGCAGCAGCAGCCATTGCCAAATTTATCGCCAGCAAATGCATTTTACGCGATATTTATGTAGTTTGGCCCAAAATATATGTAGGTACGTATATTGGTAGCAGCTATAGCTATAGACGACTATGGGGGCCAGAGCCACCGGTTTTAAGAGGCCGCCGCCGCCGCCGCTCTTATCGCGGCAATTACAAGAAGAGATTTATATATGGAACCTCTCCTCCTCCCCCTCCCCCTGCCTCTACCCATGCCACTGGCAAGCACCCGCACGAGGCGCACAGTTCAAACGCCGCCAGACGGCAGCCAAAAACGCTCCAACTAATCGACAACTGTTTTTTTCCCCCTGCTTTTGTTTTCGGGCCACGAATGTCGAATTAAATGGATTTTTATTGAAATCAAGTTGCGGGCCAATTGGCAAAGAGTCGATCGGAATTGCGGACATTTGCCGATTGCACTCGATAGAATCTAATTGACTGAGATTGTATTTTGCCAAGCTGTTTATATTTTTGTTTCAGCTGCTTCGCTTGAACATTCACAATGCGACCCTGCCACCCAGCCAAAAATTAAAAACATCTGTTAGCACAATATATTAGCACTGTTTATGTTCTTCCTCTTTTCGCTTGACCATTCGCCACGATCGCTTGCATTGGCGACCTTGCCACCTAGTCGAAACTACTTATTAGCAAATAGAGAGATATCTGTGCACTTTTGTCATCAAATATTATTCACGGCCTAGTGCGTTACTAATTGGCAGCCGATCTTAATCTAATCGCGCCATGAATTACAATTGCAACTAATTACAGTAACTGTGTGAAGGCAGCGATCTAAGGAGACGACAAAAAGTCGTGGAAGTGGGCTGCGACTGAAATCAAGGAGCGCACAACTTCCAAATGATTTATACGTTTGTAATTTTCATTCGAGCCCACGAGCTGATCCGCAAAACGAACCTTGTGCTTTCTTAGAACATGCGACAGCAAATGCAAACATGGACACTGATCGCACTGAGCAGCCAAAAGGCCCGGCAGCTGTCTAAACTGGGCCTAAAAATGATGGCCTAGACTTGCACAGTGTCCGAGTGTGTGTGTGTGTGTGTGTGTGTGTGACATTGGAGCTGCGTCGACTAATGAAGATGCGCAATGCATCATGCGCCTGCTATGATTCGAAGAGCAACAACAACAAGCCACCGCCTCCAAGGTACAGAGACTACAACCTGGTTGCAACCAAAAGCCCAGAAGCAATTTTCGTAATCAGAGAAATTCATAAAAATTAAAAGAGTCATTTGCATGTTGTTGCCGGAGCATCGTTTGCTTTGCTCGTCTGCTCTGGTCTGGCCTGGCCTGGCCTGGCCTGGTCACCAAAGTATGTGGCAACTTGTGGCAAAGTAATGTAAGAAGGATTTGCTATGCTTTTTTGCGAACGAACGGGTTATGGAGGGGGTGGGGGGCTGTGAGGCGGCAGGCAGCTCTCGGCATTCTGGGTGTAAAATAAAGGAATGACTAATTTTTCAACGTTTCGACGAATGATAAATGTGGCATGTGGCGAGCCCGAGAGCAATCATGTTGCACTGTCACTTGGGCCACAGAGTCGTGGCAAGTTGCCGTCTACGTTGCCATTGCACTCTCGCACTCGCCTCCTCTAAGCTCGACTGCTGGAATTGTTGCAACGTCATAATTATCCATCCACGTCCTCGTCCATGGCCCTGAGAATGAGTAACGACTGTGCCGGTAAATGGACAACGAACGCCAAGCTTCAAGCTTCAAGCTGCAAGCCCCAACCTCAAACCTCAGTGACCAACCACAACTTCTGTGTGTGTTTGTGTGTGTGTGTGTTTTTACTAGCTCTAGCCATCACATACGCAGTTTATTCCATTTACTGAACCTAAAGTTCTTGTTTAACTCATCAGAGAGGGACTGCAAAAATTTGCATATTTGCCAAGTGACGAACGTCCTTTCCCTTAAGCCTTAAGCCATTAAGCTGAGTTCATGGCAACAACTCTGTTGGAAAGGATTTGAAAACCAAAACTAAATTGCTAAAAAGCTTGTGCTGTGTTTGTAGGTGCACCTACAGCTGAAAGCTTTCTGTGTAAGTTTTAAAAAGCTCACTAATACTAGCGCCGCTCACTTATGTCAAAAATTGTTCTTATTCTTCTTCAAGGTGGTCTCGCGCAAAAGACATTTCTCATTTTAAGGATGGCAAAGCGGCAACAAACAGCAAACAGCGTTGAAGATGCCCTAAAGGAATCATTTTATAGTCATCATCGGAAGTAGTATAAAGGCGAAGCCCGAACAGATCAGGCCGGACCGCGACGTCCACGTTGATGTCTGCTTGACTAGCTGGCTAGCTGGTTGCTTGGTTAGTTGGTAAACTAGTTTGGCTTTTTGCCGTGGCCAGAGAGCATTTAATGAAGTCATTAAAAGCGGCGCGTGTGGCGCGGTCTCAAATTACTTCGCATAACCGAAAATTACATACAAATGAAGGGAAGAGCTGTGTAGATGGACGACGTACCTTCTTCTTCAAGTAGTTGTAGTTGTTGTAGTGGAGTAACAACAACAACTAGGACGCGCCCATCGCAGCTTAAAATAAACGCGGGAACTAGCATAAAAAAAAAAAAAAATGAAAATGAAAAAGAAACTTGCATCGAGGGGCAACTAATGGAGCGACCTGAAGCTGTAGCGCTGGACTTGAAAACGCTGAGCGACTGTCAAACCGGTAGACAACAACAACAACAACAACAAACAACAGAAACAACAAACAACCAGAAGAGAAGTACATGCAACAACCTTCAACGCTGACTGCATCCGCGAACTAATGGACTGTGCAAAAATGAGTGACGCAGCATCAGAAATTGTTGTCGTTGTTGCTGTTGTTGTTGTTGTTGGTGGAGAGACAAGGCAACAGGGTGAATCCTGCGGCGAGCAGCTGCCCCAAGGAACGAACGATGGGATGGGATGGATGGCAAGTCTTTATATGCAATGGCCATATTTAGATAAGGTAACGACAAAATTTTTACAATATAAATGCTGAACCGACAAATGCACACACACACACACACACACACACACACACACATGCACGTCTGGTAGTTGTTGGCTTATAATAAAAATGATGTAAAACGCACTGGGAATGAAATGAAGTGAGGAGCGAGCACTCAAGCAGCACACGATGAGAGTTAAATTCGTGTTGAAATAAATTAATTGCGCTAACTTGCAACTCATGCGGCACAGTCACACACATAGTCCTGCAGCAGCAGCAGCAGCAGCAGCCACCACCCTTCCTCCCCTTGATACTAGGCCAAGGCCTAGCGACACATGTAGAGGGACACACGGACGGGCCAGACTGATGTTGCATTCCCAACTGCTGCAACAACAAGAGGAACACAGCAGTTGAAATTGTCGTCGTTTGGAGCTTCACTTCGCCTGCAGCATCGTGAGTGCCATCGATCAAAGTCTGCGTGCAGTTTGAGTAAAAAGAAAGAGAGAAGACGTGTGCAGAGACTGGAATCTTGGCGGGACTTAGGAGACTGAGAGACTGGAGAGACTGAATTTGAATGGTAAGCGCGGTTTTTGTCTCGCCTCGAGTCAAATGTCCACAAATTAATTTTCTTTATTAAATTTCAGCATGAAAAATGACGCGAAAAACGCTTCCGCATGCGCGAAAATATTCAACTCAGGTGTCGGTGGCTACCAGACTGTCCAGACGATCAGCTCGGAGAAGAGAAGACCAGCTCCTCCAGACAAACGGTCAACATCATTCTCCAGCTGAGTAAACTTTAATTTGGCTAAGACAATGTGCCGTTTTGAAAGATTCCTAACCGGTAGCCTAAAGTATTTAATTGATGCCCACAGCAGCTAGCAAGTGCCACAAAACTAAATTTCTCATATGCGATGATTAATTTAACCAGTTAACGTCGTTAGGAAGTTGTTTGTCCTTAACGGAGCTTTGTGTTTTTAAAGCGACAACCATTGAACTCTGAGAAAATACCAACTAATCAAAATTAAATGCCTGGCCCAGCTAATTAAGAGCCTCTATTGCTCATTATGTCTAGTAACTGAACACTTTTAGCTAATAATGCCCTCAGACAGACAACAAACGAATTGAAACCGAATGAACTTTAATGAGCCAAATGCATCGATAGAACTAAGAAACAAAGAATTCAAGGGACTGAGAGACTGAATGTTGTCTGAAAGATCCAAGTCATTTCCACACACAACTTCAATTAGGCGAAGTTCAATTCAATTTGGTGAATGTAGGAGCTGTGCAGCCAAAGGAAATAATAAGGCGTAACTAAATAGGCGCTTTAGTCTATAATCATGACACAATTTCCGCCAGACAGACAGACAGACAGAGTCAAGAATCAACTTGGGTTAGCTTGATGAGTGGTTTTCTGGCTGCATTTTTCTTTATATTCCGTCAGGAAGTTCACATGACTTTTGCCTTTCTGAGCAATGACTTGGCACTATACTAATATTGGAGCAGTCCGAATATATTGTATATCGAGCATTATTTCGCGTCACAGTTGAGAGTTCAACCGACCGACCGACGGAGCGACTGTAAATGATGAAAATAATAATGTAATGATGATGATTCGTAATAAATTGCAAGTAAATTGCCAGCGTTTTTCCCAGTAGGTTTTTCACTCACAATGGAAATACTAAATATGTTAATTCCTATCACTTGATGTGGGGCAAGTGTCACTCATTTGCACACTCGCACTTAAGTTTCTTACAGAAGTATTTGCTGTGCATATGACAGGTGCACAAAAGAACACTCGCAACACTCTCCCCCTATCGGTGCTGTGGCACTCTAGGCCTATAATTAAGATAGCCAAGTGGTGTAAATGCACATTGTTGGGGCGTGCACAGTCTACAGGGTATGTTGTATGTAGTATCCAGAGGAAGTGTCGGGTTCCTTCCTCATAAAAGTGGAATGCGCGAGGCATAATTTGTGAACAATTACGCTTTGTAATAGCATTTAATGACTTCATTTTCCGAAATGTTTGCAGGCAAATAGCATCGCTTTCCATACCAAATGCGATCTTATCACTCAGACACACACACACAGGAGATAGTGGAAACACTTGGGGATATCCGTGTGGCAGGGAGAATCAGATAAATGAGTTTTAAAGTGGTTTCAAGTCAAGTAATATGAGAGATATTTAACAGAGAAATGTTATATTATCTTTATACCATTCGATAATAAATCTCTTAACACTTTCATCAGCCAAAAAGAGAACAATTGTCATAAAAATTATGTTCTATTTTCATATATGTAGATAGAATGCTTACGTCCTTGGCTAAGTGCAAAATAACTAAAAAACACAAACACACACACACAGGAGAGCAACAACAATTTGTATGGCAAATTGCAAAAAGCTTTTAACATTATCAGAATGGTAATCTGATCCGATTATCATTGACTGGCCACATAACCAGAGTATTTCAAGCCCAGCAAGTGCCTAGCCAGTTTTAAGCCCTAATCCATGGCTGGGCAATGTCATTAAAAGTATTTAAGAGCCACAGTCTCAGACTCAGACTCAGACGTAGACGTAGACGTAGACAATTGGCAAAGCGAGCAAGCAAGCGAGTTTGCTGTTGACGTTGTTGCAGCATTTGTTGAATCTCGAGATCCCAATGCATAATCGTAAACATCACTTTGCATAATAAGAATGCTCCATCAATTCGCGACGAGTCTTGCCTATCTAAAGTGATATTAATTAAAAGATCATTTATATCAGTGCTCATAAAATAGCAAAATGTTAACCGCCACACGAAAGTAAAAACCGCAGAAAGGCAAAACTGCTGCTGACATACGATGGCCTCATCAGTGCCACTCGGCATCATCGATGACAACGAGGATGAGGTTGAGTTTGAGGATGGGGATGGGGCATTGAAAAGAAGTTGTCGCTCAGCGGCGTTGATATTTATTGATACTGACAATGAACTCTGCTGCCTCGCTGCTCGCTGCGTGCTGCGTGCTGCGTGCTGCTTGTTGCAAGATGACAAGTTATGCAAATCGTGGAGACACCAAGATCAAAATAAAGTGGGCAAAGAAGGAGGAGGACATATGTACATAAGGACAAGGTCATGGCTATCCGAAACGAGTGCAAAAGTGAAAGATTGATGGCGAAATTACTTGAAATGTTTGTATACGGTTCTTGCAGCTGCTGCTGGCTCATCCATGACACAAAACGTAAACAAGGCTAAGACTTAGACAAATGTCCAGACGAGGAACGCTCTGGGACGCTGTTGATCAATCTGCTTGCAACGCCTACCCGAAAACACACAGCACACACACACACACACTATATTACAAAACCTGTCTCTCAGTCATGGGCCAGTTAGTTGACTGTTGCCTTTAAGCCTACTACTTTGTCCACTACTTTGGCTTTGACTATGTGGCCAACAACAACAACTTGTCGCGTCGACTGGCGGACTCGGCTCCTCTTGACTGGGTTGGGCTGTGTGCCTTCAATCAGTCGAACGCAATTCGAGTTGACAACATGTCGCAAATGTGGCGGGATGGGGTGGGGTTGGGGGCAAGGAGTGAGGCACTGACGCATTGGCTTTGAGTCTTCTCTTTTGGCCATGTTACAACATGCTACACTCTTATGATTATATAGATTATATTGCGACGCCTCCCCCCCTCCTCCTCCTCCTCCTTCTTCTTCTTCTACAGTCTGCGCATGTTGCAACTCTGTGCGGCAAGGAGGCCTGGCGTGATTGAAAGATTGAGTGCCAAGCACAATTAAAGTTCTGTATGATGTATGTATGTATGTACAGCAATTGTCGCAATCCCAATTTGGCAGCGAGTTTGTTAAAGCAAATGCCTTCAAACAGGTGCCTCAATCCAGCCAGCGACTTAAGGATGGGCATATTGTATATTATGGGCATGTCCAATCACAGCTAGCTAAGGTGCGATATGGGCTGACACTTTGAATTATCTATTGAAATTGATTAGCTGCTTAAGTACATGACGATCATTAGCATAATTAATTCGATTGTCTTCAAATTACTTGAATTCCTACTCATTGATGTGGGGATATTTGTTAAGGTTCCAATAAGGATATCGGTTGTATTTAGTATTTTTAACCTAGGGTTAAGTTATAGTTAGGAAAACTTTTAACTACTGCTTCCTAAGATTAAACTCTTATGAGATCTTAGTTGCATGTTGTCTAGTTTTTTCTGTTCCCAGAACTTTAGCACAGGAAGCTGGCTTTAAAGAAAATTGCATAAGTTATATGTTTATCTCAGAGATACTATTTGTATATGTTTGTATGTGTTTAAGTTGAAGATAAACTTAAGTATTTCCCCTGCGGCTTTTGCGTGTTTGGAAGAGAAGAGAAAAAACCAAATCATTAAATACATCACTCTTTGACGCTATCAAACGCTTTTCAATGGCCTTCAGCGCACACCTGTCCACACCATAATCGTGGCGAGGATTCTGAGGGGAAGAGACGCCCCTTGCAACAAGTTGAACAAGACGGAAATGCGATGTGTGTGTTTGTTTTTGTTGTTTGCAACATAAGAGAGATACATTAGGTGGCATAAAAGACCGGCTTATTGACATCACAATAAAATGCTCAACAATCAAAATAATGCAAAGACTTACAACAAACATATTGAAATGAAGAAGATGCGCCCCAAAAGAGAAGGCGAACCGTCGGAGGCAGCCACAAAAAAACAGCAACAACTGCATTGGAAATGCACAATAAAAAATAATAATAATAAAAAAAAAGAAAAGGAAAACCCATAAAAAAAAAGGTGAGCAGCGAAAATTTGCAGTAATTTGAGATTACGTTGGCATTATGAGCGAAGACGATGATGCCGCCAAACCCCTCTCCCCCTCCCCTACCCGATGCCCTGCAACATTGGTTGTCCCAAGTCGAAGACTAAGTTGAAGTTGAAACCGTTGCCAACTTTTACTGCGGCGACAGCAGAAATTCAGCAGGTTGGTGGGGCAACGAATCGAAAGAGGGGTGGGGAGAGAGACAGGAGGGGGGAGTGTTGCACAAAAGCCGCAGCTGTTAATGAATGGCAATGGCTTTGTTGGTAATGGAGTGTTGGCCATAATGCCACAACCACAGCAACAGCTATGACTATGGATATGGCTTTGGCCATGCCACTGCCACAATGGTGGCACGACGATGATGACGATGATGATGATGGTGGCGAAGACGTTGACGACGTTGACACTGTCGCGATAAGCAAGATAAGAAAAGTCCAAGCTGTCGAATTCGTCGCCTCCTTTTTGGCCAACAGCATTAATGGCAACCATTTTTGGGGTGGCCAGTTTGGCCAGCTGGGGCTGCAATTAGCCATGGCCAACATTAAGGCTATGTACAATGCCCAATGGCACATTATGACCCATAATAATATCATAAACAAAAGCGAAGAGTGAAAGGCTAAAGTTAATATAGCAAGAAAGATTATATTTAAGTATTAACTATATACCATTTTTGGAAAATTGTCAGATTAGCAATGTTGGAACGACCTCAGAACTGCTCAAGATTTGCACAAAGTGCTGGGAGTGGGAATGCAAATACTGTTAGCAGGGTGTTAAGTAGAAGAACTGAAGATCTGGGTCCTGCACTTTCACACATTGCTAGGGAGGGAGAGAAGTTGAAGGCTAAAATGCCAAAGCTAATGTTGTCTGCTTGTGGGTAAATATTTGTCTTTGATTTAAGCCGTTGCTGGGACTTTGGGGCGACACTTGCAGCGGCAACAACAACAACAACAACAACGACGATGACGGCAAAACTCCCTTTGACCAAATGCATTCATTGTCTTGACCGTTTTGGTTATTTTTCAACAGCGCATGCTGCTCATCTGCTTAAAAGGGGGTAGGGGCAAAGGGAAGTGTTAGCTAGGCAATGTCAAAATGACATGCAAGACAGACAAGCCAAATCATGATTTGTGGCCCGGGGAATGCCGGTTTTTACAGCTGCGCCTTTGCTGCCCCAGCGTCAACAATGAAATTGTCAAGTGTTGACAAATAAATTTGAGGATTCGAGAAGATTTACTTATGCTAATGAAAGACACTTGTCACAAATATCCACACATAAATCTTCTACACTCTCTCTCTCTCGCTCCTATGGCTCTCTCTTTGGTGGCACTATCCATGCGGCATCTTCTTTAAGTGCGGGCCGTTTGTCGAGAACAACGTTGCCTTGCATAAATATGCTCTTTAAAGCCGAAGTTGGAGTTGCTGAGAGACTGTGTGCAAAAAGTACCGTAACAAATTGCCAACCCAAAGAATTTGACGAGAGATGCTAAACTGAACGAAAAAGAGTTGTTCGTGGAATGGCAATGGAAATGGTAAATAGAATTGGAAATGGAAATGGCATAGGGTGTTGGGACAGTCATAATGGAACATGCGCTACGAATAGTCACATAAATATTTATGAATGTTCAAGTGAAACGCGCAGGATTTCAGTTCTTGTTAAGGTAAACCAAAAAAAAGGCGGAACTGTTATTTTCTTTGAAATATGGTAGAAGAAAAAATGAAATAAATTATATAGTTGGGGGAAAACAGCTATGTTGATAAACTACATCCAGATGTAAAGCTAGGTGCGCAGCTTATTAGAGTCTGAAATTTCACACGCTCATCAAATTGAGTTTTGAGTGAGAATCCTTTGGTGTTACAACGATGTCTGTACTGCAGGTGCTATGTAATAAAAGCGGTTTGCAATGAAAAATCTACAGCTTCATGTACTACCTGTGAGCTCGTACAGATAAAACAATAAATTTCTAAAATTATAACCACTAAATTGCATAGCACAGCTCATTCGCACTTGCTATCTCGCTTGCGCTTACAACACACAAACACACGCACACAGCTACTCAGAGTGTCGGCAGCATAATTGAGTAATTAAGCAAAATGCGCTCGCGCTCAAAACGAAACATAACGAAACCTGTTTGCCACTCATGCTCTCAACACACAGCGGACAAACAGGTTTCTGAGCGCAATGAGCGGAACGCTTGGAACGTTTGGCAGTTGAAACCAACTGGAAACCAACCAGACTGGTTGGCTAACAGCTGGTTCGATTGCAACCGGTTGCATATGCTGGTTGGATTTGCAACCATTTGGTTGGCTCGCTGAGTGACAAACATTCAGTGAGTGCATCAAAATCCAACCGAATGCTTGAGTGAAACGACGCGCTGCGTTTCGAGTCAGTTGATTTTAGGCGCTCGTACGACAAAATTCGGCGCGGCCGCTCGTTTTGTTCTTTCGTCTTTCGTTCGCCTTTCGCACATGACGAGAAATTCGCAAACACGTCAAAAACCCAAAATTGATCGAAAATTAAATAAAATATAAATTATTAATATTAAGTTTGTGCTGTTGTGTGTTGTGTTTTGTGCCTAAAAGTGCCTCCATCTCGGTATCTCTCTCTCTCTCTCTCACTTTTTCACTGTTTCTCTAGTAACAAATTGCATTTACAATAATTGATAAATATTTACACACAAACAAACATAGTACATAGATTTTAAATATTGAATCAAGTGCCAAAGCTGCCACAACAACAAATTACATATGTGCAACAAATTGTTTTGCAGTGCAAATTGAAAAGTGCAAAAAATAAAATAGAATACAAATTGTTGAGAGTTTAAAAATAAAAAAAAAAGTATAGAAAAAGTTGTGTTGAAAAGTTTTTCGCAGTGACGCCTGCGCAGCTGGAAATTCTAATTGGATATTTCGCCAAGTCCGGCGTTTAACAGGAAACGGAAGCGGCTGCTGTTATAACTGTTTCTATCAACGCCACTGCCACTGCCATTTGTAAAATACTCACTCAAACAGCAGCAACAACACCAACAACAAAAACAAGAGACAGGTAAAAATAACAAAAATATTTCCAGTACAATTAGCTGCCAAAAATAATGTCACAGTAAATCAGGCAAGAAACAAAACATAAACAAACAAACCAAATGCTTCAAGCGACACTTTGACATTATTTTTGCAGTGTTGCCATTTGCTTTGTTTATCTTTATCTAGTCATGTATCTATCTATCTATCAGTGTGTGTGTGTGTGTGTGTGTTTTATAATATGCATGATTAAATTTGACAGTTGACAACTTTCGTTGTTGTTTCTGTGCATAAATTGACAATTCAAGTGGCGTTTAACATGCATGCCACACAATCGACATTGACCCAATGTAAGTGTGTGTGTGTGTGTGCCATAATACATGTACTGTGTACACTAACTGGAGCAGCATTAACAAAATGACAACACATTAGGCCCAGTTTACAAGGGCCTGATTTAATGTCTTGAGACTTTAACTTGTTTAGTCTACTTATTTATTTTGTTTTTTTGGGTATGGTCAGTAAGTAGTTGAAAAGTCGTTGACAGACCTAGTTTTGCATGAAATACTAACAAAGTGCTTGACAGGTGCTTAAAAGTAACTTTTTCTTTTTACGTTTCTAAACATTCTTGCGGCGTTTTTGCGTAAAGAAAGTTTGGCATGAAGTTAGTTTGATATAAATAAACTATACTAATTTTATAATTATGTATTGATATAGTAAAAAAGACACCAAAACTTAACTTTTGCCACATACATATCACAATCACATTAATGAAATTAGTGATTAGTATTTTTCTGCCAATGAAGCCAAAAAGCAATTATAACTGAATAATAAAGAAGACACAGAACAATAACAGAGCGATAGTGTAATGTGGCAATGGACACGTGCCAATTAGCATTAAACCCGAATGTTGCACAAAGCAAAGCAGCTGCAAGCAATATTAAGTATACGCAACCGAAAAAAGTTTCAATTAGTTTGCAAAACTCAAGTCAATTAACAGTTAGTCAAGTGAAGTTGAAGCAGAAACTTGCCTCATGTTAAATAGTGCTAGCTCAGCAGCACAGATACACAATATACCATGGAAGAGATAACAAATGCCAATAGAAATCTCTAATTAAAAGCTTGACAATAGTTGCAACCAGACAGCAGCAACAACAACAGCAGCTAAAGCCACTAAGTACCCCACATAAGCCCAGACATCAAGATCTCGGGCAAAACAAAAGGTGTCTGGGCTGCAAGAGTGTGTTAGCATGTGTGTGTGTGTGTGATTGTCTCTTAATGCACTCTAAAAAATATGTTGCATTGTTTAGAATATTGCTAAAAGCGGTTAAAATTGCTTTTGTTCTAAAATGCAACACAAATGTTTTTTTTAAAATACTAATAATAGAAATTAGAAAAATATTTATATATAAAATAATCTTATTTTTTAGTAAATACATGTTTTTTTTCCAAGTGTGTCACGCTAGAGTTTTAATTCCGTTTCCCAACCAGGCGACAAGAATACGGTTGCTTATCAGAAAGCACCCTCATTTCATTCATGAATGTTTTGTTCGCATTCCCAGTCACATGTGAGTGGAACATTTCCCCTAAATAAAAAGGGGACATGTTCCATGGGGGGTGTGGTCTCAAGTTCAAGTGCAGCTTCCTTGCCAGTCTAGACCCTAAGAACTCTCAGACAGACTAAAAAAAACACACACAGAGAAAAAGAGAGACAGAGTTCAAGTCGCAAAAAAAAAAAAAAACAAGAACAAGAAGCAACAGCAGCAAAGAAGAATGGAAAAACGATTTGAATAAACATTAGACAAGAGGCAAAGAATTGAGAATAGATAGAGAAGAGTGAGAATTATAATGGCGTTGTGGTCATAAATAAAACTGAAGACAGGCTAGAAAGACTAGAAAGAAAAGAGCCGACCCAAAAGGCCGTTTTGTCATCTCAATCTAAATAAATACATACTATATATAGTATGCATAGATACAGATACAGCTCATCGACAAAGACATCAACGAGTTCGTTTATAAAACGGCTAATTTGCCTCAGCTGCCCCCCTTCGTGCCTTCCCTTTAGAGCTTACAGAGTAGATAGAAAATAAAGAAGCCTCTGCTTTGATTAGCTTCGCGTACGTGTTGCAAATCAAATTTTGTAAATCTTAAAAAATTTGCCAGACGGCAGCACAAAAAAACTGATCTTTAAGTTCGTGCCAAGTTAGGCAGACAAAGAACTCAATTGAGCCGAGTAGAGTAAAGAAAAAGCCTTGTTAAAAAACTAATAAAAATAATAGCTGCGGAAAAACAGAGTTTGTTGGTCAATGACAAAAGCTCGTTGATTTGTTCCCAAAATTCAACAACAACAACAATTGTTGTGTGTCATACTTGATGAGTCGATTATCTCTACGTTGTGTTTGCTTTCCCACAGTGTTTAGGCCAATCAACAGAGTATGAAGAGAGAGAGAAAAAAAAACAAGGCACAAAACTATGCAAATTGCCGTCTTTATCTAATCTGTAATGGGAACAATATGCGACACATATGAGCATAACATAAACTAGACGTATGTGAATTTGTATTTGTATTTGTAGCATAGTGTAGTTGTTGTGTGTAGTAGTGTGGCACTTTATGGGCCCAAACAACAACACAAGCCAGCGAAGCATGGCCAAGAAGTCGGCAGACGGCAACGCCAACAACTTTGATATGGCCTAATGATGAGCTCTAATTTTTAAATTATACCAAATTATATTGCTGGAGCTACACTTGAAGAAAACTGTACAAGTTGTCAGATAAAACAAACATTTCAGATCTGGTATTAAGAATAGATTATCGCGATTCCTGCACCTTTTTTGCTGAGTGTAGAACTGAAGAACTGAAACAACTTTGGAGCTGTAGCTGAAGTTGAATCTGGAGCTCAAATTGTTGTCAGATTCAGATTCAGATTTAGCTTCAGCTTCAGCTTTGGTTTCGGTTTCAGTTTAACTTTAAATTGTCGCTGCTTGTTGCTCTCTTTGTTGCTGTTGTTAGTTTGTGTTGTAGTTGTTTTCTGTTGTTTTCTGTTGCCTGGCACATAACAAGTTAATTTTCATGTAAATTTTCTGTTTTGGGCCCGGCCTTTCATACCAAAAACAACAACAGCAACCGGTTAACATAATCACTTAATTTGCTGATTGTGTGCGTGGCTCGTTTTCGGATCGTAATCGTGGGCGCTCCAAAGAGTTTCTTTTGGGATCTACTTTATGAATTGGCATCTTAATCGTCTAGTTCCAATGGCAAAGTGTCAATATTATTAAGTGATGATGTTCAATATGCTATCAAGTCTGATAAACGAGCGGACGAGCTCAATAAAACTAACAACAATAACAAAAGAATTGAAATATGAGACACAACAACAACAACAAAAAAAGGGGTTAAGAATAAATACCAAAAGCCGCACTCTCTAAGCCAAAGTTGATAAATTGTATGTGTATTTATGTTGGCTACCAGAAAATAATTTACCCAACAACTAAAACCGGCAGCCGCACAAACCCACAACAAAAACACAAAACCAAAAAAAATGTGTAGAATAAATAACAAACTTGCCAAAACACAAAACAACAAAAAAAAAATTGGCAAACAAACACAGAGAGAGAGAGAGAGAGGGAGAAAAGTAGTAGCTAAAACAGGCGCAACATAAAAATTCATTCAGCAACAACCAAAAAACAACAGATATTAAAACAAATGCTGAGTTATTAGCACACCAAGCGTTGGCAGCGCAGTCAGCGTCAACGTCGACGTCAGCGTGGGCAGCGCGTGCTTGCTTGCTTGCTCTTGTTAATGTTTCACATTTTTTTTTTCGCTGCTGCTGCTTATTCATGGCAGTCACAACAAAAATATACTGAAAATGGAAAGCTAGCAGAAAATAGCAACACGTGAAAACCGCAATGAAAATAAAAATGCAGCAGCAGCGGTAGAAAAACCATGCAAGAAGTAAAAGAAAAGAGACGAAAAAAAACCGTCTCTTGAAAATAACGAAAATAAAAACTAAAATGCAGCCCCCACTCACCCAGAACATAAACTTGCATGTATTGCACCACAAACATTGCAGCCAGATGCGAGGGTGGCATGAGAAGTTGTGGTGAGCATTAAATAAATATTAGCTAGAGAGGTGAATAGGGTAATTGGTAAGACGAAAGAAAACAAAAGGATCAAAATTATTTTGCTGAATGTTTGAAGTAAACACCTAGCAAATGTTTAAAAATATGCTTTTGTGATGAGGACGGAGTTGAAATAAAGTTGGGTTAGTAGAATATTCATAATTAATTTTATATGTGTATTTGTATATATATTTTTATTTAAATATACTTAATTTATTTTTAGTATTTTTGCAATTGTTAACAAATAGGCTTTTTGTGACGTCAGAGAAGTTGCAAAAAGTTTGGCTTGTGTTCATTTGTTATAGATTTTCTCCTTTCTCTCAACCAACGATTTTCTCTTGCCCTTAAATAATCCACATATTTGTATAGCTATTTTCTGAAGTGCCCCTCGTTGTTTTATTTAGTCTGGCTTGCCGTCTGCAGTCGTGTTTGTGTAACCATGCATTTATGATGATTTTAAGCTTGCTAGCTAGCATCATCAGGCGGCGACTCAAGCGGACGCAAGCAACGCCAAAGCAAAGCAACCTCTAAGCAGCCCCTGCGAACGGATCTGTTGAGCGTTAAGGCTGCTTTAACTATAAATAAAACCGAAAGGCAATAACAACAATGGCAGAGAACGGGGCAGCGAACGGGGGGAGAAATGAAGGTACGTAGGGAACACACATGCGAATGCATCAAAATGTTGCACATAAAAACTGAGACACAGACGCGAAGACTGTGGCAGCAACACAAGCAACAGCAAAAGACACGCAGCAAAAAACAACGCAAAATAATAATACAAATAACTATAGATGCATAGATACGAGCGATAGTTAGATGGACGAGCGAAAGGATGTGGCTAAAGCTGGGCATGTTTTTTTTTATTGTTGTTGTTGTTGTTGTGGTTGCGGTTGCTGTTGCTGTTGTTATTGTTTTTGTTTTGCTGTTGCGCTGTTGCACGTAGCTGAAGTTGAGGATGTGTGCCTCAGTTCAGTTCGCTGCTGCTTCAGCCGTTGGCATCATTATCATCTTTGTTTTGTTGTTGTTGTTGTTGTTGTTTGTTGTTGTTTGTTGTTGCTTGGGCAACGCGAGGCCGTTTGCCATAATTGTTTAGCCAGCTCCCGCCCCACACTCAGAGAAAAACTTGAACTTTCAATACTTATATTTGGTTAGAGCTCTTTTACACTTTGTAGAATTTAAGTTGAGCTTCCTTTACACTTTCTCTCAGTGTAGCCTTGGCCCACCTGAGCGGCTGCTGCTGCCGCGTTTGCTGCTCTTGTGCAGTCATGTGCAACCAAGTCAATAAGCGGCTGTGGCAAACGCCAACGCCAAAGCTAAAGTCAAAGCCAAAGCCAAAGCTGAGCAACTTACTCCCTTTTCTGCACAGCTCTGGGCCAGGTTAAGGCGCTGGCTCAGAGCTAAAACCTGATTATGAGTGCAGCCAACTGTTTGTAGGTCTACAACATCTTGTGTATTCTAACACGCTGCGGATGGCGTCGTCGTCGTCGACGTCGTCGTCTTCCTTTTTGCGGATCTGGGCAAACAAAATGCGTCTTTAATGCAAACATGCAGCATGCAGCAAGAAGCATGAAGCAAGCAGCAGCTTCCTTTGAAGTTGCTTATGCCAAGCGAGGTTGTTGCATGTGCGTACAAAACTTTAAACAGGAATTTTAACAACTTGCTTTGTACTTTTGCTTGTTGTTGCCTCGAAACAACAACGAACAACATGCATACAACAACAACAACAATAACAACATTAACTGATTTATAAAGAAAATTTCTATGCGTCGCTGCCAAGAGCCCAAAAAGGAAATGCATGCCGAGGCCGATGCCGATGCCGATGCCGAGACTGAGACTGAGCGGACGCAGACATCGACGGATGGCGAGCTGCTTGGTGGGGAGCCGGGGGCAGAGTGGGGTGAGAGCCCAGGTGAACCGCCGCTGCTGCATGCCAAACAACGTGCCAACATTGACGGTTGGCCAGCGGCTGCCAATTAGAAGAATTCATATTTTTTTTTGTATTCTCCTAGCCACAATGCAATTCAATTAGACAGCAGCGGCAGCCAAACACTTGGAAAGGTTATAGGTTATTGCTGTTGCCCGGAACTTAGGTGTGTTTTGTAGCAATCATTTAGGAAATTTGAATTTAATTAAAATCAACATTTGCAGTTAAGTATGTCCTTAAGTTTTGTAGCAGGTAGCTTAATTCGGCTAAATTCATATACAATCTAAAATCAAAGTTGACTCAGATTATTATTATTATTAATAACAACTTATGCCATTGTTCAACCTGCGTTTATTACTTTTAAAGCTTAGTTCAGTCCGTTTATTAAAGCCTCTTACTTTAATAGCTGCTTGCTAGTTTCCATAGCATTGAAACACTTCACGAAGCTATAATCCATCACAAAATCATCATATTTTGTCATACCTATCAACGAGTTAAGGTCAAAGTTAAGGCAGACGGCAGCTTCAAAAGGCAACCGCAGCAGCTGTTGTTAAAAATGTTTAAATATATATTCATAATTTGATGCACAAAAGAGCCAAAGACAGCTGGACCAGTGTGCGAGTCTTTTAGCTGTTGCACTATCGTCATTCGTAATTAACGGAAAAAGCTTAAGAGGTTTTGAGCCCCGACGGCGATGTTGAATTGCCAGCTGGGTCGCAGTTGGCCCCCCGCCGGGTGGTCAGCATATCAGCAACAAAAGCGTTTATATATCTGGCCATTAAAACTGCTACTTGCAGCAAACATTTTAATTATGGATGCGAAAAACGCACGCAAGTAAATGATGAATATTATAGGTATACGAAATAACAAGGTCAGGGTTGAAATTTGGCTAAAAAGGTTGTAGTTGTCGGTGCTATTAAAATTGCATTACAAGCTACCAATTCATCTACTTGTCTGCAATTTTTTGACAGCTGTTCCACATTTTGTGTAGCATCTACATCAAAGTCACGTCACGTTGCGAATGTTACACATTTCTCATACTATAATAATAATTGTTGAGACGAGACGAGACGAAACGAAACGAGATGAGTGTTTGGCTTGAAAAGTGTTTGCTTAATGGTTTTGGCCATTGAGATGTTAAGCTATCGAATGCAAACAGTCGTCTCAAGTGATGACACATCAAGGTGCGTAGAAAAAAATATCATCACCTTCCTAAACTGTGGCAAGTGAAGGTACCGAAGTAAGTTTGGAGAGATTTATGTTAGTGAGCTTAGATTACAGTTAAGAATCTAGGTTGATAAATGAACTTGTGGCACAAAGTGGTTTACTCTTCGTATTGTTTACTTAAACATTCGGAGTTGTTCAAATATTTGATGTAATTTGACTGTACAACCGTTTTGTTGCATAGCAATCAGCAATTGCATTAACAGTCATTAGCAAAGCAAACATACTATAACAGGCAGCTTTTGTTTAAACAAGCACGCTTACATTCACAATTATCGCACGAGCTGTCACATTCGTGCATTTACTACAAACAAATAATAAACAATAAACATACCAATAAACGACATCAGTTTAAGGTCTTACAAATAAATCGAAAGAACTCAACAGCAACAACAATTGCCAACTTGACAGCCGACAGCAGCTAAATAAAAATAGCAACAGCAACAATTGAAGTGCATTTCATGACTCGGCCACTGCCCATTGAGACTGGAGTTGGAGTTGGAGTTGAAGCTGGAGCTGGAGCTGAAGCTGGCAACAGTGGCTGCCACACAAGAGACACCTGTGAGCGAAACGTGTTCGCACGCCAGCAACGACGCCATCAATACTACTTACTCTATGGGCAGGCAGACAACATGACCTTTCATATATAAATACACAATATACGATATGTATAGATATTGTCTACACATCAGGCACACTGTGTGTGACGACCCACAACACTAACACACACACACACCCACCCAAAAGACTCCACACGAACTACGCTCGTTCGTCATGCCCTGAGAGAGAGAGAGAGAGAGAGAGATCCCCATTGCCATGCTCATCAAATTCTTGCATGTTGGCTGTCAAACCGCTGTGACAAACACACGCGCACACACACACACACACATACACAAGCCAAGAGACGACAAAGTTGTGTTGCTGTTGTGGCATCTGCAGCTGCTGCTCCCCCACTTCCCTCTTCCTTTGCTGTTTGTTGGCTGCAGTTCCTTTGAAAAAATTCCACCAGTTGCAACTCTTGTTTGTTTTGTGCGCGCCTAGCTCATAATGTTTTTATGATGACCCTTACCCCATCCCACCTCTCCCTCCCCCTCCCTAGCTTAATCCGCAGTGTCTTTATTTTTACTACTTGCCGCAATTAGCCGTTTTATTCTAGCTATTCTTGGCGCTGCAGTGACTTATGTTGCATTTCCCAGACTTACTCGCCAGACTCATTGGCATGGCGTAAAAATTAATTGAAAAAAAAAAAACAAAAAGACAACGCGAAAAAATGCAATGAAATTTGAGCATCGATTGTGGGTCAGCCTTAGCTCACACTATCCAACGACAGCTGCCCCAAAACTGGCTACGATCGAGCGACCACTTAGCAGAGGCAGCTGCAGCAGTGGCAGTGGCAGTGGCAGCTTCACCAGGTAGTTTCACTGCAATCCATTTCAATTGCCACGACGCGTTTAAGATTACGCAAGCGATTAGCCAGGCAGCTGGAAAATGCCGCACGCGTCTGTTGCTTCTGCCCCAAGAGAGAGAGAGAGAAAACTTGTTTATTAGATGCTATTTTGTAGAATAGGAGCAATCACCAGCACGTGCCCCATCATCAATTCTAGCTGCTCTTGAAATTTGCAAAAAAAGAAACTTAAAAATCATGTTTAGGTTAGCAAAATGTTTAAATCATTCAGTAAAATAATTAAAAATCAATGTTATAAAAATCTGTCGTTGTTGTCATTGACGACGTTGCGAAAACTGGAAACTTGGCCAGCAACAAAACTTTATTTATTTTGACTCAGCAAGAAAGTTTTGCAATTTAAACGGAATAGTTAAGAACAAACGTGTAATGCATTAATCAGTGCATAAAAAGACAAATTGTCAATAGAAATGCATCTGCTAAAAGGGCACAACAAGAGTGAGACAGAAGGTGTGCCAAAGAGAGAGAGAGGGAGATAACTTTGGCTTTGAGGCGTGGGTGAAGTCGGCGGCTGCTGCTGCTGCTGCTGCAATCAACTCGAGATGCAGACACAGTGCAAACAAAAATGCAAGAGCTAACATGTAAGAATGCAAGCATTTAAAATTGTGTACAATAAAATACCCTGTAGTAGAAGGAGTGCAAAGAAAAAGCTTAATAAGAAAACAAAGATACGCTTTTTTTTTAACTGATTAAAAAATAATTATAAGTTTTGTTCGCTCTTAAGAGTTTCTGACAGGATCCTCACTGACTATTATATACAACTCCTTAACTAGCATTTCAAAGTATATTATTACTTAACATTCCCCTAACTGCCATCTAAAACAATCGCACAAAGCTCAAAGGATCATTTGACAGTAATAAAATACGTTTAGTTTCTGCAATCCAAACAAAAAAAAAACGCTTTGTCTAACATTTATGTTTACAACCCAAATAAAACTTGGCGCATCTTTGTAATCCCTTTTTGGCATAGGGTATAAAAAGCTAAAACTGCAATTACACATAAGCACACACACTTACACTTGTGCATATGCATGTTTGTTAATTGTATGTGTGTGTGTGTGTGTGTGTTTGTGTGTCGACTGTAGTCAAAGTTGACTCTTGACGCATTTTTAAGCGCTCCCTGGAACTGACAGAGCTTGCCACGCCGCACTGCCACCACTGCCACCAGCGCCTTCAGTCAGTGAGTAGTGTGGGAAAAGTGGGCGTGTCCAATGAGCATTAAACGGTATTTCAACTTAAGCTCAAGCTGCCTTTTGTTGCCGCAGCTTTGGTGCCGTGGTGCCGTTGATTTCATTTCAGTTTGTTGTTTTTGCTGCAATTAATTGACGACCAACAAACACACACACACACAAAAAAGAAGTAAAATGAAAAAGAGAGAGACGCACAGAATCTAAAAGTCAGACAAACAAACAGCAAACAGATAAACAGAGACGTCATCGCCGCTGTCCACTCGCTGGGTTGGAAGGGGGGGCGCTTGGGTCAAGGGGGGTGGTGTGTGTAGACTCTTATTTTTTAGCTGGGGTCGACGTCATCATGTGAACTTGTCTGGAACTGTCTGTGTATCCATATCCTGTGCGCTTGTCATTAATGGGTCCCCCTAATCAACTCAACTCCAACTTCAACTCGGAGTCGACTCCGGCCGAGTCATGACGATTGCGTTGCACACACACACACACACACACACACACACATCTTCATCATTAAGTTGGCGGCCCTGGCAAATTGATTCATTAGTCAAAGTGACTCTTATTTAGTAAATAAGCCACAGCGAAAGATTGTTTGTAATGGCTCCATTGAAGGATCGACATTTGCATTCCCTTTTTATTCCATTTTAAGCTACAATAATCTCTCTTTCTGTCTCTCTGTCTTTGGTCTTTGTGCTTAAACGTTGAGAGTCATTTATCAAATTGCATTTGATTTGTTAATTAAATTTTCTATTTATGCTTGTTAAGGCCGGCTTGCGAGAGCATGTCGTGCTCGACTATCAAATGCTAAACACGCCCAGTTATGGCTTAAAGCAAAGACTTGGCCGTAACAGAAACTGGTTTGTGGCCAATCTCGTTGGGGCTTAGGCTTTTTTTGGTCTCCAACTGTTATCAACAAATGAGCCGCTGGCCTCTTAGCCGATTGTGTCACATTTTCTGTTTATTAGCCGGGCAATATTTATGGTAACGAAAACTATTTTTTATTACCTACAACTTTAATGACAAATAAATATTCGAATTAGAGCGACGACGAATCTTTGCGCCAGGCCAAAAAGAAACTTGTAAGCCTTATCGTTCAACAACAACACTTTTGCTCCCACGCAATAAGCGTTCATTGGCTGCGCTTTTGGCCAATACGCCTCAGTTAGCTACGCACATTTATGGTAACAACTATTGACTGCATTGCAAGCAAATTGGTAGCTATTTAGTAAGCCATGTTAGTGAAAGTTGGCAATATTGTAATTGTTTGTGAGTTAAGTTAAGAATAACTTGAGTTTAAAGACCTTTGGTTCAAACACTTTTACTTTCTGCAACCGCTTCAGTTGTTTATCAACTTGTACCGATCGCACACACTGTTCAATATCGCTATATGTAATCTATATCCATATATCGACAACAACAACAACAACAAAAACTTTAGTTGCAAGAGGCGGCAACCAATGCGAGTGTCAACTTTTGCGGTTCTTTGCTCAGCGTCCGCTGTCAATTGTAATTTTATACGATCAGCTTTCGATTTGGCGAAGCCTGAGGTTAAAAATTAACATGGCCAACACGGCGATAAGTAGATATTGGTATTGGCCCCTTAACTCTCCTTCCACTCCTCTCTCCGCTCCTCTCCTCTCCACCACACACATCCTGAGTCAATGTAATTTTGTGGTTTTAGACACCCAAAAAACGAAGCAAACGAGAAGAAAACCAGCAAAATAAATAAAATACAGAAACAAAAAAAAAAAAGCTTTGAGTGCAATTGATATGCTCCAGCAGCAGGGAGGGGGAGAGACGAAGTGGGGACAATGAACGAACGATGAAGCGGATTCAGATTCAAATTTGGATTCGATTGTCAAAGCCAATTGCGAGGCAGCCAGAATGGGCCATGTTAAATGCCAGCCCTATACGTGTATGTGAGTGTGTGTGTGTGTGTGTGTTGCCTGCAGCGGTTGTGCGTCTGCCACCGCTTGTGTCCTACTCCTCGCCGTCCCTTCTTTAACTGCCTCTTGCTGGTTTATGCGATATGAATTACACAAGTTTCCTGGCATCATTTTATGTACATACGTTTTCCTCTTTATTATTATGCAGCTGTGGTGTGGTGTGTGTGTGTGTGTGTGTGTCGTCGTCGTTATAATATAATAATTAAACGAATTGCCAAAGTGTGTCCGCAACAGAGACGAACGTTGTTTGTCAGAGGCCAGCAAATTATAAACTAGAGATGGGAGATACTTTAAACTAGCATTTTGATTATGAGTTGAAAGCCATAAATTTGGAATAGCTCCTTTTACTACTTGGCTGTATTTGTTTCAGCTTGTTAAAAGATACTAAAAAAAACAAAACGCTTAGGTCCTTGGGATATACTAAAAGTAAAAGTTGAAATGATACAATAGGCCATAAATATTTGATAGCTTGTTAGACTGCAAGTGCCAAAGACAATGCATTTTAACTTCTTCGATTTGTCATTTTAAAAAGTATTTGTTTAAGGGAGAGAAAGTTTTAGCTTTTAAAATAGCAGTAGGAGTTAATTGCAGCAAGTAGCTTTTGATAGCTACTTCTAGTTAACAGAGCCTTGCGGGTATACGATCAAGTTTCATATATGTTACTGATCTTTTAGCTTACATTTTACCCTACCTTACTCTATTCATTTTTCTTACACTTGATCAACTCACGCTGCCATCTCTAGTTGGAGTGCTTTATATATATTTGCCAGCAGGCAGCCTTTAACAGACCCAGTTTTAATATCGCTCCTTCGCTTGTTCTGTTTAGTTCGGTTCTGTCGAAAAAAATAAGGGTTTTACTGCTTTTATTTGTTTTTTACACTCGAGGTGTCAATTTCAACGCCCTTCTTTTGTTAAGCGAGTAAAGTACTGTACATGAAGTATTTTTATATATATGAATATTACCCTCGTTTTTAATTTCTGCCAAAATATGCAAAACACTCTCTCTGTCTTGCGATACACTTAGAAGGGGTTAATGAAAATACTACACTGCAAGAAATTGTAATCCAGCCTACTTTTGTGGGCGTTATAAAAAAAAATCTATAAATATTGTTGGCGTGTTGGGCTGCCACACCCACAGCAAAACACACACACACACACACACACACGCCTACAAAATGTTTAACATAAATATTTGCAAATTTCTCGAACAACGGCGTCGAATTAAAACACATGCATAAAGTCTATATAAAACTCGGGTATAAATTGCCTTTGACTTCTGGCAAAGAACCGTTGAGGAGGAGCAGGAGTAGGAGGCAGCTCTGTGGGGCGTTGAACATCATCACCTCATCCTTTAGCTGCAGCTTCAGCTCTTCAGCTCTTCAACAGCATTCACATATGTGTGCAATGGATGCGATTCAGCCAGCTAAGGCCATGATTTTTTGGGGTGTGTACTTGAAATGGGTTGTGCACAACTGCTAGAGAGACTTAATGGCAATGAGGATGGGTCAGGGCAGAGGTGGAGGTGGATGTACATATAGGCGTGGCACATATGTACATCACATTTGCATGTGCTTCATGCAGCTGACAACTCAATAAAATGTCGCTAGTTTTATTTTTGCCTTGATGTCGTCACATGTTGCATGTTGATGTGTTTATTGCTATTAAGCATTACTTTTTATGAGTTTGATTTCCCAAGAATATTGCTTAACACACTACCAACATGCAATCGCTAAAGAGTTGTTCATCCCTAAGTTTAACTTTAAAATAAATGTCCTTCTAATTCATTTACTTGCTTATACCTTAAGCAAGCAAATAAATCGAGTTTAAAGGCTTCCTTTATTGCATTAAGTTTGCCATTTATCTTTTTAAGAGCCTTGTTAAACATTGCTGGACTCGCTAACAGTTCACATCCTCATATTACAACGTGTTGACAACAAAATTAATTTAAATTAGCAACAAGCATGTTGCAAGTTCGAGAGAGACCAAACCAAGGTTAACTAAATTTTCAACAACTTTCGCTTGGCGTGGTTGCGTGTTGCAAATTTGCCAGCTGCAACAGCAGCAGCAACAGGGCCAACAAAGGAGTGTACTCAATTTGCAACTGCAACTAAATTAAACTAGCAACAACTTGTGTTGCAGCTACTTACTTAAAGTACATGAGAGTCTCTTTCTGAGCAAACTTCTTCTGCACATAATTATCGAATGCATTTGTTGTTTATTTTTTTTATGGGCTGCCAACATAATTGGTCCGATTGGAAGATCATCTCTTGCGTGACTACATTTGGGTTATATCTTGGTCAAACACTTTTTGTGTAGCTGGTGAGATGATTGGCCGGCAACTCTCAAAGAGTCAACACAAACGCTTCTGTCGACCATTTTGAAGTGAGACATTAATCTCAGTTAGGTTTATCTTTGATGCATAATAAATGAGACGCTTTTAGTTTCAGCGCTCGCCGTCTAAAAGCAGCTATTTATTAATGCTCAAAATGAACTGGCCACGAGCTCCGGACACCGCCGCCAACACCACGAAGGCGATCTTATTAACCCAGTTTCCACACAGTTTCCAAAAAAAAAGTACTCAAGAAAAACATTTTTTTCTGTGTTTGCATTTTACATTCCTTGCGCTTGATTTTGGCTTCCTTCTCTCATTTTTTTTGTTTGTCGCTAAGAAACTTTTGCTGTGTACCAATAAAAAAAGAAAATCTGCACAAAGTAAACACGGGCAAAATTGCAATCACTTTGGGCATGGTAACACAGAGTGTATAGGGGAGGGAGAAAGGGGGACACCGTGTAAACAGCTGCCAGCATCAATCTTCTAATGCGTTCAACATTTTGCGCTGTTGTTGCAATTTTATTGCCGACACGAGGGAGCAAAATATATCCATGGTGTGTTTACTTTTGATGTACAAACTACACTTCTGTTTTTATTTTCTCTCTTTATGTTTCTTGATATACCCTAACAAAAACTATGTTGACTTGGTCATTAGGCTAGGCGGACAGTAAAGTTTCTTCAAAAAGTTATTTTCTTGTTCGACATATATCTTTAAAATCTATTTACTCTCTTAGCGTATCTGTCAGATACTTTGGCGCAGAGCATTTAACATTCCTTGTTTCCATTTTTTTATGCTCTGCTTATGCTGCCAAAAACTTGAAAAAAAAAATACTCTGTGCCTGTGCCACATTTGAGCCGAATTGACTTGTTGTCACGCCCCCAGATCCGGCGGTCTTTCCAGCCGCCCCCCGATGCCAGCGACATGCAAATTTATGAAAGCCGCTTTGGCCTGTGTTTCTTATTATTGCTTTTCTGTGATGATTTTGTTGCTTTTGTTTTTGGCTTCTTGGTCGTATATTAATTTTTGTTGTTGTTGTTGTTGCTGCCGCCGTCGGCGTTGCTTGGACACGCCACAAAGCGAGGCGAGCTGAAGAGCGAGAAGCTGAGAAGCTTGTTTTTCGTGCGCGGTACGTTGTTAATAATTCGCTCGCATTACGCGCGATCTCGAAGGAAGATGTCGTCTTAATGACTTCATTAATATTGAGTAAAACACAGTGAGACGGACGCACGGACGGATGGACAAACTCTGCCAACGTTGCCATGTTGCACAAAGTGCACACACAACGAATCCACGCTCAATTGCCGAATACCAAATGCTTCACTTGCCCTCCCTGTTCAACGTTCTGTGTTCTGCTTTTCTGCTTCCCTTGTTCTTGTTCTTGTTAATATTGCTGTTGTTGTTGTTGTTGTTGTTGTTGCTGTTTCCGCTGTGCGAACGTTTTAAGCACACGTTTATGAGAGCATATCTTAGCTGTATCTAAGGAGCAGCAACCAGGCAGCTCTCTAGTTGGCGTAATTAAAATTAATTTGAAACCTAAACGGTTAATTTAATAAAAATGCATTAGGCAAGGAAGTGGTTGCTGGCTCAAATTAAATACACGTTGCCAAAGTGTAATAATGAGAACTGCAAATGTACTCGTACATTTATATTAATTACATTAATTAAAGATTTCCATCTGATAAACGCACAGCGTGTTGCAAGCAAGCAACATCATTTCCAGGTACTTCGTATAAGTTGCACATAAAGAAAGAAAGTGGGCGTTAAGATTCTTTTAAAGTTGAGTCAAGCAGGCAATGTTTCTCTTACTGTAATTACAATTTTCAGTTTCTTTTGAACTGTTGTAAGTCAAAAGATTTACTGAAACTAACTTTAAAGTTTCAATCATAGTTTTGTAACAACTAAAAATAGATATAAAGTGAAAAGTGATTTTCGGCACTATAAAAATCACCTGAAATCACTTTCTCAACTAACCACAGAATGCCCATTAAGCTGTCCCAGATCCAAGCAGTTATCGGCACTAAGTGTATTAACAACAATGCCAATGTAGGTTGTTTGGACCGCCCCAGTGTTGGATAGCAGCAGCAGATCGACTTTATTGAATGCGGCTCTGGGCGTTAAATACAGGCTGCAGTTTCTATAAATCAGGCATATTTCTCAACACCTTTTTTTTTTGTTTGCAACGAACCGTTTCGAACCGCTCATTAAAAACCATTAAGCGAAATACACAACTGTGAAAAATTATGGCGTAAATGATACCCCCGCGTGACAATAAATGTGCTAGCTTATTGTAGGGGTAAGGGGCTAGGGGTAGGGGGTGGTAGTTGGTGGGTTATGCTTTGGGGGCCTCCGTTGTTGAGCTCGCAATTCACCTAAACGCGTTTCGAAGTTAACTCGGTTTCTGTGTCATTTTCTTGTCTGCAAGTCGAGTTAAGCGTCAAATAAATTTTCGTCTACGCTAAAACAACAGCGAAATGGAAAACAACAACAACAACAACAACTGCAACACCAACAAAAAAAATATGTCCAAGTCTATTCCCATTGGGGTCTGTGTTGCGTTCTTTGAGGCTCGTTTGGCCGTCGTTGTTGCTGTTGTTTGTTGGTTTTTGTTGTGTGCAAACGTAGATTTGCAACAATTTGTTATTGGCCATTTAAGCCGTTTGTTGTTCTTGTTTGTTGTGTGTTGTTTGTTGTTGTTGGTGTTGGCCATTGGGTCGCTGCGCACCAGAAATCTGTTGAGTGTTAATGACATTTTTATGTTTTAACGCTTGAAAAGCTGCACCACCGCAACCAACAACAACAACAGCTAGCATTTGGTGGCCCCGTCTTTGGCCTCTGTGCGGGCCAATTGGGAAAGCAAGTCCAATTGAAATGCCGCTCTATCTACTGGGCCTGGCTCTGTGTCTCTGGAAGTGCTCCGTTTCTGTATGGTCTGACGTTTTTTTATACGTTGCAAATGTAGCGGATTCACTTTGAGTTATTGACTGTTCTTTTTCTTTCTCTTAAGTGTGTGGCTAATATGTGAAAGGTGGGGCAAAAGGTTTATTTGCTTTTGGACAAGTGCAGTTTGCTAAATTGAAAAAGTACTTAACGCAAATGTGAGAAAAAAAAATGGAAAGAAATTTGTTAAAGTAATTAAACTATCAAAAGAATTAAGTTGAAAACAAAAGTAAAAAAGATTTCTATCTGTTAAGTTTAAAAACAATGAAAAACTCGCTGTTAAGACTTCTTTCCTTGTTGCTAAGTTTACTTTTTGCTCCCTCTTTCTCCCTCTCTGTCGCCCTCGTCCTTTCTCACCAACTTAATTCAATTCAATTCACGGCCAAAACTTGTGTCAACATTAATTAAATTTCTGCGCACATTTGCAAAACTTTTGAGCAGCTAATTGGATTTTGCTTGCAACCAACTACAACTAAAATACAAACACCCAAAACAACAACAAATTTAAAGCAAATTCGCGTGCAACCGCCAACTAATAACCACTGAGACAAACCCAATCGGAGGACAACGCAGCAAAAAATACAACAAAAAAAAAAAAATTCAAAAAAATACAAAATAAAAATAAATAATCCGCAGCAAGTTTCCTGCAGCAGCTCCTTTGCCGCCGCCGCGACGTGGCAAGTTTTTCAAGCGAATAAAAAAAGGAAATGCTCCTATTAAATGTACGTTTGTGTGTGTGTGTGTTTGTTGTGCGCCCGCATTTCAGCGTATTTTTGTGCATATTCCTTTGTTTCAGGCTTCAGTGGTGCTGAAATTTCGCAAATGTTTTCTTTTAGCCATTTCGTTGGCTGCCATTTTAATGATTTACGTCGCTTAAACGAATTTCATTTCGAGGCAGCTGCCACTGCCAGGAGTTGAGTGTGGCAGGAATCGTTCTGACTTCGTTTCGTTTGACTTTGTGCAGTGCCTCAGACTCAAGAGTGTAGTATGTGTGTGTGTGTGGGTGAAAGCACAAAATTTATCCAAGTGCAACGACTTCTCATGCACTTCCTGTTGTGGCGGCTGCTTCCTCCTCCCCCCTCCCACTGCTATGTACAATGCCCAAAAACAGAACCTGGCCCGAACTAATAACACTTAGCTGCGAACCAAGCCGAAAGCTAAGCGTTAATTATGGCAAACTTTTCCGTGCTTTCTGGCCTAAGCGTTTCCCATAAGACACACAAAAGCTGCCAGCTACTGAACCTCAGCTGCATTGCTCTCCACTCCACTCCTCTCCGCTCCCCTCCTCTCCTTTTCATTTTGTGGCAGACTCCTCCAAGAGCAATGCATGTCGCAGCATATCAACAAAGGATGCAGTTTGCCTAGACTCTCGGCTAGGCTCCAACTCTTGTGTTTGTTGTTGTTTTTTCGTCGTTTTATTTTTTGTGTTTTTTTGTTGGTTTTTTGCAGACTTCAGTCAATGCACTCTCTATGACGACGTCGTCTGACTGCACAAAATGAAAAAGTTTCGAAATAAATACTGAAATCCAAGGCCCAAAAGGAAAAACTTGAAAAAAAAAATTATTATATGAAACTGCATAAGCGTTTGAGCACTGAGAACTAGACTAAGAATATACCCATTTAAAAATTAAACAAATTGTAGCTTAAGGTTATAAAATAGAAAAAAAGCTTCAGAAGAATTATACATTCGTTTCTTATTCTTGAGTTTCCTTCTTGAGCTTGCTAAAAAATCATCATTAAACTTTATTCCATGCTTAAGCTTGTTTACAGGGTATAGAAATAGCAGCCCCGCCCTCTCAACAAAACACAAAAAAGTAGAAAAACGCTCATTGCATTTTTTGTAAAAGGCAACAAAAAAAAAAAAAAAGATTATTAACGCCTGTTGGATATGCCACAGGACGATGTCTGCGCCGGCTTCGGGTCCAACTCTTTCCGCTATTCGTCTCCTGTTCTCTCTTTCTTTCTGGCTACTGTGCACACACACTTTTCGTCATGTTGTTGTTGTTGTCGTTGCATGTTTTTTGCTTGCTTGTGTTTTTTTTTTTTTTGGTGCATTTGCCTTGCAGCAAAATGCATCTGGGCAAAAAACAACAGCAAACATGTCGCAGTCGAAGTCAGCAGCCTGAGGCAAGTAGGGAGATGCAAGTATAGAGCTTGGGGGTAGTAGGCGTTGCTACATGACTGGCGGTTGACCCCTTCCCTCTCCCCAGTCATTAGGCGCTGCTGCTGCTGCTGCACTTGGCTCCTGCTTGCACTTCAGGCCAGAAAGCCAAAGCCAGTCGGATTTGGGCCTGCATCCTGAGCAGGCTCGTCATTGCCGCCGTCAACGGACGTTTCGTGTCTCAGGCAGTTGCAAATTACGCTCTCAGACTCAATTGTCTTGCGCCTCGGAGACTTGCCGAAACAACAACAACAACAAACAACAACAACAATAGCTGCATTTAACGCAATCTTTTGCTGGCTAGACAGACAGCCACAGACGGTCACAGACTCCACGAACCTCAACCTCAAGCTTCAGCTCTGTCTACGAATCAAAATTGCAATGCAGACGTTCCCTTGAGTTGGAGCCTGGAGTCTTGTGGCATGGTGGCAGATGCGTCTCGTCATTGTCGCGACATGCACTTCACAAGATTTTGTGTGTATATGTATGCATGTGTGTGTTTCATTAGAATGTGTTGGGTGATGGTCCTTCAACGCCCTGAAGTAGGCAACACATTTCAAGTGCTTGATTTAACAAAAAATTCGAATGTTTTGGGTACAGTTGTGTATCGCATTTTTTCAACAACAATAAACAAATATTATCGATTTTTATCACAAAGTGAAATGCATCCATAAATTTAATCAACAGACTTTTCTTTGTTGCGCATTTAACTCGATTATGCGTGCCAAAAAACTACATTGAACTCAATTAAAGCCATTTTATTATTGTACAATGTATTTTTAAAATTAAATTAAATTTATTTTATGGCCATTTCGGAACTCGTTCATGTATTTATGAGGTATGTACAAAAAAAAAGAAGACAAAAGCCTGCTTTTTGATTTAATATGTAAAGAACCTACATTTAAAGCTGTTCAGCGCTAAAAGCAGCTTACCGGGCGTAAAATACAACCTGCACATATATGAGCATAAAAAAGCATTTCAAATAAAATCATAAATGAATCTATTATGACAAGTGCGTGGGCTGGGCCCTTAAAAAGCTTCTCTGTCCAAATGATGTGAAGTGTGTTCAAAGCGGGTCTTTTCGGCGGGAGGGAACCCATCAACATCATCAACATCGCCATCATCATGTCAAACGGCAGCCGCGACAAGACAGGAAAAAAAACAACGATAAAATTAACAACAAACATATGCCGGGCTGGGTCCGAGAGTTCGGGTCCGGAAAGGTAGTTAAAACTATACACAATGGCTGCCACAAAAATACAAAAAACGGCAGCTCAATGTCTTATTAAAGAAATAACGTGGCAGCTATGATTGACAACTATGTTGAAATATGAAATTAAAATTTCATAAATAGAAGAAAATAAAAGTTAAGCGGCTTTATAATAAGGTAATTGCCATGGCTATTAAGGCTGGGCGTGGACTGGATGGCCAGATCTTTTGGCTTAGATTGAAGGTCAATGACAACACGTAATTGATTATTGAACCGACAATTTTCAAAGCGATTGAAACTGAAAAAACATGTTTTAATTTCATGCTTAAGATATCGTATTAGTAGCGGAATTTTAATTGCCACTATCTAACTATATATCTACAAGCAGCCTTGGCAACACCACCAGCAACCACCAACCACTATCGTGAACTAGAAACGAGAAAGAACCACAACGGAAAATACATAAAATGGCAATATCTTTCGTTGGCCATAAGTGTTCCTGCCCATATGACGTATATTGTTATTGGGAGTGTGCAGCTTATCGTAGGTGCCACATAAGTAACTGCAACAGCCGCCGCCGCTGCCTGCTGCAGGCCAAACTATTTTCACACCACTGCCATATAATATATGTAATATCTTTTTCTTTTCATTTTTATATTTTTACCAATCTACGTTTGGTAAAAACCAATCAGTGGCTGCGATTTCCATTAGGTTTGAATAGCTGCTGCTCAGGTGCTGAACTGGGAGCGACGTTTTCAAATCTTTCTCTCACATGTGGTCTAGCAAATTAGTATTTTTTGATGGCCAGTAAGCTTATAAACACTAAAAAAAAAGACAAACCAGTCAAAGCATAAGCAATTCCAACTATAAAAATTATTTGAAAAGCTGTAAATAAAACCAAACTCAAGTGTTTATCAGTCAGATCTCTTAAAAAACTAACGATAACATCACATTCCATTGTGATTAAGTAAGAACAGTCAGCTATCTTGTAAATCATAAATCTTAACACATGGCAAACACTTATAATTAATGTTTCAGCAGACAGAATTCAATAATTAACTGTCGTCTCTAGCGCTGAGGCGGCAAGTTTTCTCAAATTTGTAGCTACACATATAGTCAGTTTCCATAATTAATGGATTTCTTATTTAAATTTCAGCTGCTTTTGTTTGTTTGTGTATATACTATATATTTGTTTAGATAAGATGTGTGTGATATTAATTGAGTAGCCTTAGAGTTTAGCTATAATGGCAGCTATGTAAGTTAGTTTTATCTATTTTCAAAAGATTGTAAAAATTAATTTTTCAATATGCTTTTTATGACTTGTCTGTGGGCTGTACAGGAAACTGCTAAGCTGTAAATCAATAAATTGAAGTTTACACATGTGTATAAGAGGGGCAAGGAGGTGTGAGGAGTGTAGCTCCTTCGGATAATTACTGTTCCATTTGCCGAGCAGAATTTTTAGTTTACGAGCATATAAATGTAATTGGATGCGCAAAAATAGTTAAAGAAGTTGAAGCCTCTGTCATTTGCTCCTCTGCAATTTGCAACAGTAGCAGTGGCAGTGGCAGCAGCAGCGCTGGCAGCAACTAAGTGCGCATGGGCAAAGGCAAAACGTGTCATCATCGATTACGGCAGAGTTGGAGCAGGCAGAGAGCAGCTACTACAAGTACTTACTAGCTGCAGGCAGCAACAATTGCAGTTTGTTGCCGGCTTGGACAAACAAGTTGTTGCAGTTGTTGTTGTAGTTGCTATCGCTTTGCGTTATCGCTGCAGTAAGGATGACGATGATGATGACGCCGGCAATGGCAATCCCCCGGGCGCGTAACTCAAAGCGACAACACTTGACACTAATTAATACATACGCACCGAAGCTGCATGCACCATGCACCATGCACCATGCATCCGCAACTGCCACCCACTCTCGCCACTGTCGACGCGCTCGTCGCATTTCAATCAAGTCCACCGTCAGTCAGTCAGTCAGTCAGTCAGTCACCGTTGAGATTCAGTCGTGATAAAGTTGTTTGTAAGTGTTGCTGCTTCTAGCCGCTTTAAACACACAAACATACACACACACACATGTACTTAGTTGACTACCTAACTGGCACATTGTAAGTGGTGTAAGTGGTGTAAGGGGGAAGGGTGGTGGTGAGGTGTGCTATTGTGCCTGCTTGTTCCCCGATGCTTATCAGTTTGTCGCGTCCGTTAGCTTGGCTTAGTTTCAACACGCAGCCAGGCTTGCTGATAATATGTATTTACCGTTGCATTTTCTATGTTCGCCAGTCAAGAAATTTGTACAAACAACTTGTTCGAATAACAAAGTGAAAGAAAAAGTGAGAAAATTTGTCGAAGAAGAGTTAACAATAGAGATTCACATAAAACCGCATTTCATATTTAATCAATACAGGAAATAAATTAACTGACAGGATGTTGTATTTATTTGTCAATAATTATTTGCAAATACTAACTAATTATGTCAATAATACACAAAGATCTGTCAAATTATGCGCAAATATATTCAAATTTGATTTGGTTGGTTTTTGGTCATGCCGCAATATTGTTTGAGGCTCATTAAAAACCAATTAAAATTGTTCATCATAAATATGTAAATATGTTCAGCTGGCAATCAGTCATATTCATATCGATATCAAAGCGTAAAGCGCCTGCTGGCATTCTTCTTATAGGTAGGGTATGTAGGAGGAAACGAGGGGAGAACGAGGTACAAATGATCGATGAATTTGTGCCTTTGGACTTTTAAAGCGTGCTGACGAAATCGAAATGGGAAACGTAATCGGAAATGAAAATCGAGGTTTTTCAATTGATAACAATGGCAAAACGGATTGACACAAAATGGCATTAATTTTCGGCTCTTTAAAGACAACTTTGACACCGAATGTTGAATAAACGCTTAATTAACACTCAATAGCGCGGCTAATGCCAATGGGGCCAGCCAACCAGGCAGCCAGCTAAATTGCGGCAATTGAAGGCGCGACGAATGCAACTCAAACTCAACAACAACAACAACAACAGCAACAGCAGACAAAATTAAAGTTTTTAAAAGTAAACAACACAAATTGACATTTTGGCTCTCGACAAGGCAGACAGGCCGAGAGAAAAAAACCAAATAAAAATAAAATAAAAATAAGGAAAATGTTTGTGCAACTTGGGGCAAGCCCAGCAGGTCGCCAATCGAAAATGACAGTTGCAGTTATTTTTTTATTTTTACTTTTTGGCAATCGGTTTGAAATCACACACAAATCTTAGGCAAAAGTCACTAAATGACTAACTTTGTTCGACGTTTTGGTGTTGCAGTGTTCGACATGCGGCATTGAATGTTGAATGTTGCATGTTGACTATTGACTGTTGGACCAAACGTTTGGCCAATTGGCCAAGGCGGAAAGTGAAAAGCTGCCACAATAACAACAACAACACCTGAGGGCAAGGAGTTGTGTGTGTTGCAGTTGCGTCATGCTGCAAGCAACATTTGCTGCTGCTCATGTTGTTGTTGTATGTGTGTGTGAGTGTGTGTGTGGGTGCACGAGCAATCGATGATCGCGTTGAAATCTGCTCGCATGTAACGTTTAAATTTGTTGAAATCAGCGTTGGAAAGTCTTCAGCGGGAAAGAGAGAGAGAGAGAGGGGGCAGGGGGCAGGGGTGGGTGGTAAGCTGGGGGCGTTTGCAGCCTCTTGCAAGTTGCAGTTGTGGTTGCTGTGCTGCATTTCGGTTTTTCATGCCTTTTTGAGCAAACAAGAGTTGCACGATTTTCTTGTAATTTTCCGCAGTTTGGCTTTTAAAGCCAGGCTTAAAGCACCCCCTTCCCCTACCACACATACACTCCAGCGGCCAACCCCCCTGCGGAACTAAGTGCAGGCCATATAAATCTGCAATGTTTGTTTTATATCGTGTGCTTATTCGCCGCGTTTTTTGTTTTAATTTGTTCACAAAAAAAAAGTTGCCGAAAAAAAATAAGAGAAAAAACCAAACAAAACGAAATTTGGCTAATTGTGTGGCGATCATTGCTCATTACGGCTCATTATTGTCTCGTTGTTGTTGTTGCAAGTTCGCTTGTAAGTTGTTGTTGCTGGTGGGGTGGTGCAACTTACAGGTTCTTGTGTTGTGTTTAGTTGTTTAGTTTTCTCTTTACCCCCGTTTTGTATTGTCATTGATCTTGTACCAAGATTAGCATAGATATTGTTTTTTATTTGTGATTAGATGTCTGAGCACGATTTTGTCTTCGCCTTAAGGCTTAAACTTCGCTATTCGGAATTGGGCTTGGAATGTCTGTTATGTAGCCACTTAGGCAACGTTAACAAGTTGCAAGAAGTCGATTCGGATCGAATGTTTAAAGGCCATTAAGCAGTCATCGGGTAGCCAATAACTATAAAGCCGTATCAAATGTATAGCTATTTGATAAATCAGCCCATCAATTTCTACAGAATCATGTTTTAGCAACAATAGCTCATCTTATCTTATACCCTATATATTTTTATGAGTATTCCTACATTATTTGATTAGTAATCAAAGGCGCTCATAAAGCTGATGATTAAATACCAAAAAGAATAATCAATAAAATTCTCACTTTATTCGTTTCTCTTGTATTTTTAAACAACCTTTTTTGCATATATAAGCATATTACAGATCGTAAAATTTAAAACCGAGCGAAACTTGATTTGCAAGCCAACAAACTTAACAAATGTGTGCGACTTTGAATGAATGAACCGCCCATAAAGATTTCAGCGGTTTTTTCCCATATGAGTTTTATGTTATTAGGGTGGCCATAAAAAGAACTTTCAGCTTAGGTTTTTTTTTTTATTTTTATTATGGCGCGTTTCAAATGCTTGGCCATTGTTTTGCAGTTGGTTAAATAAAATCAAATTAGGCAGACTGAGTTTCAAAATTTATTTGATTTTGCATATGACAAAGCGCTGTGGATAACATTTTACGACTTTCGCTTTTAAATGGCCCCCGGGCCACGATTAGTCTGCTGTAGGTCGATTCACCACGAATCCAGTCAAGCGACTCCTTTATATACATATATATATATGTATATATGTCTGTATATAGTCGGAGGCGAGCTATTATGAAATATGAAAACCGCAATGTAAAATGAAGCCGCTGCAAGTTACAAATCTATGCAGCATGCGGCACGGACCAACGATCCAATGAAAGCGACGACGACGCCAGGAAGGCGATACAAATCGAAGCTGGCGATCATCGGAGGCAGGCAGCCACTCTGATCATGTTGCACTTTCCTGCTCCAGCATTTCAAATTTCATACCACAGGCAGCAGGTCTGAGTGGAGTGGAGTGGAGTGGAGTGGGATGGGGAGTGGAGTGCAACTGCAACTGCCTGTGGCATAAATGCTCGACATAAAGGGCAAGAGTTCAGCGAGTTGTGACTGTGGCAAATGCGCTTTGGTATTCGACACACTGAAATTGAAGCATCAGCTGAAGCTCTTTTGGCATCAAGTTGCCACACATAAAAATGTATATATAAATGCATATAAATTTAAGAGTCAGCCAGTTGCTGGAAAATTGAAAGTAATTGTCACCTTTTGCAGAGTTTTCAGAAAGTTTTTGCATCGTATTGTGTCGAAAGAGAATGAGGTTAAGTTGAAAGTGAGGTTAGGCTCTACAAAAAGTGAGGTTAGAATGAAGAGTTTAAAAAGCGACAGGCTTCTTCTTGTTGCTTGCACATCTGTGCGTGATCTCGCTGACAAACAGTTGAGCGTCGATGAGCATGCCACGACCAATTAACTGACTGACTTGTAGCCTGATGATGCAAGTCCCCGCAGCCTCTCTCTCTCTAATAAAGACACTATCATAGCACAGCACCCCCGCAAAGTAGGCTCGTATCCCTCTCCTCAACCCCAACCCAATACTAGTTGCATGCTACAAAACTCAACATGGCTGTGCAACGTTTGCCCAACGGGATGCATGCGAAGCGGCAAGCGTCGTGCATGCAACACTTACAGCAACAAAATTAAACGCAAATCGCAACCAATCACAAAGATTACCCCCACACACACCCCCACACACACACACACACTCCAGTCAAAGGAGGCAGCGCCCCCGCTCTAAAACTTGTATGCTGCTGAGAGAGGGGGGAGGTGGGGTGCCCCACAGGCGCTTGCATTGGTATTTTAAACACTGGCAGGCGCATAATCAAAACGCTTAAATTATAATAACTTTATTAAGACTCAACTCGGCGAGTGGGCAAAAGTGAATTTGGTGGGAGCAGACTCAAAACACACTCACACACACAGACCCACATATACTCACACAATTCCCCTTGCCTAGCTAAACAGGTGTAGTGCTAAGAAAGCAACAGCAACAGCAACAACAACTCAAAAACGCCAAAACATAAAGCCACAAAGTAAAGGCACAAGGCACATTTTGTCTGTTGCCCATTTTTTCGAGTGGTTTTTACTTGGTATACACAACATTGTTGTTATTGTTGCCCGCTGCTTTATGATTGTTTTTTCATTTTCTCAAGTGATGAGTAGGATATCTGTCTGCTTCGTACTACAACTACAACTACAACTACTACTACCACTGCCACAAACAAAAACAACAACAGCAACAAGCTATTTGCGACTCACGACTTTTCATGCAATTTTGAATTTAAAATTCTTCACACACTCTTTTCATTATGTGGCTTCATTCCCTGATTTTCCCTTTGCCTCCTCCTCAACGTGCCCGGTAAAAACGGCCCGCCATCGAAGCCAAAAGCCAGCAAAATAAGATGCTACTCTTGTGGCCATCTTGAAGTGGTTGTTGTAATAGTCGAGCGTATGTTTGTGTGTGTTGTGTGTGGGGGCTACTAGGAGAAGACGCCTCACAATCACGCGCCATTTACGTTTTTATTGGCGCTGGCGCTGTTAGCAGAGCACAGTGGTCAAAAAGATGACTTCATGTTACTAAAAATATTTATGTTACTACTAAAAACACTTTTAAACAAGCTAGAAGGCTCTAGTCGAGAGTTCCCGGCTAGGAGATCCCCCAACCCTGTACATAACGCGTACAGTATGTTCACAGATTTCATTATTTTGTATCAAGTTTCTAAAACAAATTTGAAATTCTCAAAATTCAAGATTTTAAAGTTATCGATCACAAGTTTATATCGGAAACGGAAAAAGCTATCGAAAATCGGAAATAAACTTGTACTGCCTAGGACGAGCTTATGTTAAAAATCTGAAGTCTCGAGGTCTTATAGTCTCTGAGATCGAGGCGTTCATACATATAAATACGGACGGACGTTACGTAAACATAACATGTTAGCTGTAAATATAAACTATTCACCTCGCTGTTGATATTACATTATTTATTTTTTGGTAGGTTCTTATGGTAAACGTCTAACGTAATATAACTGTTGTAAACGTAACGTAAGCATAACGTAAACGTAACGTAATGTAACGTAACGTGCAAATATTAATATTATGGTGAATACAAAAAAATCTCTTGCTTATAAGCACTTCATTTAATTATTTATTCATTTTTGAGTCAACATTTTTATACACTTGATGAAATGTGTAACGCATATATATTCTTAATAAGTATCTCGAGCGTAGTTGACATAGCCATGTCCGTCCGTCCGTCTCAAGTAATTTAATAATATTGTATAAAGTTCTTAAGATTAGCTAAATTGCCAGTTTATCATCTTACAAAACCCACTGTCACATCACAAACTCATCATTTCATACCACTGTGCACAGAGAGAGAGAAAGAGATTTTTGTGTTGGTGTCGTTGGCGATGATGACGATGACGTTGACGATGACTGGCCTGGTCTGCCTGCCCTGCTCAGTGGCTAAGCCAGCTTGCTTGGATTGCCGCTGCAGATGTTGCTGCTGTTGCTCATGTTGGTATGTTGGTGGTGGCGGTGTTGCTGCTGTTGCCACTACCACTCGGTGGTCCAATTCAACGAATTGACTATAATCAGTCTAGTGGCAAGTACTTTTCGAGTGCCCACTCATGCACTTCTGTGTGTAGTATGTAGTGTGTAGTGTGCAGTGTGGAGAATAGTTGCAACTGGCTGACTGCCCGGTTGGTTGGCTGGTCGGCAAGTTGCAAGTGGTTGGCTGCGTTGGTTCGCCTGCACCGCTCTCATATGCAAATGTACCTTGCGCCACTCGGTCTAGAAACGTCAGGGTAGGGAGACTAACATGAGTGCCGCAACGCGACGCGACGCACACAAAATTAATTTATTACATACAATGCAACAAATTACACCACTCATTAATATTTAAGCCAAGTTTTGCGTAGCTAAAGCATGTGGCAAGGAGGCAAAGGAGCCAGCCAAGCAGCATTCTCTGGTTTTGTTGAGGGGGAGGGCGGGGCACATGCCCAGCGACGAGGCACAGCACAGACTCTCATACCTAATAAATCTGTAATTTGTAATTAATGTGAAAAATTGCCGCCTGAGACGCCAAACAAGGCTAAATTGTTATTACAGGCCACAACAGTGTGTACAGGTTCAGTATCCAAGTCCAGTTTTCAGTTCATAAAAACTGCACACAACTTGGCTTAAGTATGTGTGTGTGTTGTTCTTGGTTTGTTGTGGGTCAAAGCCATAACTCTTCGACAAGTTCGGCAGTTCGACAAACGCATTCATTGCCTGTGGCCTAAGCCCGACTCAGGGGCCAGAAAGGCGGCTCGACTTGGTTAATGTTCGTGCTGTGTTTCATAAATATAAATTAAGCCACTTGACTAACGCACAAAGCCGCGTGTGTGTTTGCGTCTCCAAAATGTGCAAAGTTGGTCAACAGATTTTTCTGTTAATATCTCTCATGTTGCCAAAATACTATATCATTGCGTTTATGTTTGGCCAACAGAGGCAACCGTTTCGCTTGGCGATGGCATATCGCGCCATTGTCTGCTGAAAGCAACTCATGCGGCGTGATTAATATGGAAGATGGCCAAAACAGATCCATAGCCAACAATTTATGATATGTGCAGAGTGTGCCCAACGGCCATGCGAAACCAAAAAAAAAAAACCAGTACAAGAAGTGTGTGACAACTTAATCAACAAAGAAAAAAAAAACAGCTGTAAACAAGGAAGTCTTCTTTTAAAATAGTGGCTTAACTAGATTTTAAGATTTGTGATCCATTGTCATATAAATCAAAACATACTTTTTTTGTACTTTAGTTAAATTTCTCGCTAGTTTCAATATCTCAAAAAACACAATTAGGCCATTAAAAATGCTATAAATGGGACACACATGATTGATAATATTCGAAAGTATTACTCTATAGATATTATTAACAGTTGACCGCAATATAAATATTCGCACTATTGCCCTTTGGGGTTCCCCTCGCCACCCCCACCGTCTTGTTTTGAGGCGTTCAAAATTGCTAACCGGTCAGTCACCGAATCAAAACAATTTTTTTGGATCATGCTGGCCAAGAGGTAACGCAGTTGAATGAGTGATTCAATGGAGCAAAACGTGAGCCAAAAGACGTGAGACAACAACAGCAACAACAACAATAAGCACCGTTTATATGCCTGATGAGCGGGCGCCTTTGAATACGACCCCAAGATATAACTTCAATTTTTTTTTTATTTTCGTTCACTTGTGATATTTATTTTTTTTTCTCAACGAATCAATCACAATGATTATGATAAATGATTTTCGGTTTTTCACTATTTTCGTTTCTTATTCGGCCTGCCATTGTTTGTTGGTTTTGTTTGTTGGATTTTTTGGGTCTTTTATTTCCTTGGATTTTTGCATTATTACGCTCCGTAATGGCCGATCAGCGAGTTGGCTTGTAATTGCCGGCTTATAAATCACAGTGAAAAGATATAATTTCTGTTAGATGATCTCTTCTGTTCGGTCTGACCGTAGTTGATTACCACATTTGTCCGACTCTCAATGAAGTTTCACTTTTTCATCAAACCTAAACCAAAACCAAACGAAACGATAAATGCCCCACGTAACGCTGACCCAATGAACTCTTGAACAGTACTTGCAATTTTTATTCAAGCTGTTTGTGTTGTAGTACTTACAATACTGTTTGTTATTTCGTTTTTATAGTGAGCTTATCGCATTCTTCTAATCTTGTTAGGAAACTTCATTAGTGTCACAAATAGACGCCTTCCCTGCATTGATTAATGTGTGTCAGGCGGAAACTTTGGAGCACCAAAACGTGTAACAAGGCGGCAACGGACCACCAGCATCTAGCCACAGACCAGCACTAGACCAGACTATACCAGTTTAAGTAGCTGAAGGAAACCTGAACCTGACTCACACAAATGCGACTGTGTTTGCATAGACCAGTGCCACGCCCCTTTCATGTTGGTCGCCTGCAATTTGAAGTCTTTATTGTGTGGAGTTTTATTCATAGAGGTGGAAACTGCATCATTAGTTTGTGCTTGTGGCTTGGACACGATGACTAAGTAGAGATATATTAACTTTAATATGTTAGATAAACTTAGTTTAATTAAAGGAAGTGGAAAAGTAAACAATATTTATGTTCACTAAGTAAATAATACTTTAAATAACTTGTAAATTTTTAAGACTTAATTAACTGCAAAATAATGTCAGATACTGCATGTGATATTTCTAAGCTCAATAATAAATTCCTTGTTAACGGAATAAAACCTGCTTTAGTCTTCTAAAGGCCTGAACAATGTCTCTCCTTAATGTTATACAACCCAATACCATATTCATATTTTATGCACTTTTTTTTTGCAACGAGGAACAACTTTCAAAAAAGTGCTAACAAGCTGCTGTTGAAGTTTGCCGCTGCATTAAATTTGACAATATTTGGCAATATTTTAAGCTGGTTTTAATAATTTGTGACAAGTTTTCAACTTTATTTACTCATAATTGCAGTCTCGTTTCACGGAACACCCAACACGCAATCCATGTGCCTGATGCATTGACCCAGCTGAGACACTTGTCGTACTAGAGCAGCTGAGGTGAGGCAACAAATATGTTTCCACGGCAGCCGGCTGCTGGCGCAGACTCAGATATATATCAGGATGCGACGACAACGTTGCGTTCGGCGTTTCCCAACTCTCGACTGGATTCGCTGGCGGCGCATCCAACGCCCGCCAATGAGCTGGATCCCAGCATGGATAGCCAGTTGGCAGCGCCCGATCCCACTGATGTTGGCTATAATCCGCTGGACGATGACTGGTGGTCCAATGCCATTGAAGTGGACACATTCGATTCGCCGCTGGCCTTCGATGCCAGCGAGAATGGGCTGTGGAATGGACATTTTGTGCCACCGCCGCCACGTCCGCCCTTTCTGGATGAAAGCGTCGCCGCTGACGGCCTGACCACCTGTGATCTATGCACGTGGGCCTGGCAGCGTAATGCCTACTCCCTGGATGGTTCGATAGGTAAGTGTGTGTGCAACCGATATACTCCTGCCCTCCCCCTCTTAAGTCAATGAATAATGTTAGGCGCATTGTAGTCGCGTCTCTTTTTTTCAATTAAAAACTCAGCCCATCCCCAACAGGCAAGAACTAAGAACTAACTCCTTCGAAGACAATACTCTTGTCTTGGCCGCACATCGATCGCTGATATCAATTTATCAAACTGATGTTGGGCGTGCGTGGCGCGATTGCTTTTCGGCGCTGTAGCTCGATTTTGGCCAGGTCTTGCCGACCTGGCTGGTTGGTTGTCTGACTGCCTGCCTGCCTGCTTCACTTGCGTTTGCAAATTTAATTTTGCACATTACTCTTGGTGGCACAGCCTTTGGCTTAGGCGTTGCACGCCTCGATCCCTGCCAAGAAAGCCTCTATCGCGACCATCGCCAGCTCGACTCATTTGTCTCTGCTCTTGTAAAAAAGAAAGAGAGAGAGAAAAACGTATTGTAACTTGGCTTAGACGAAAGAAACATCATGAAAAATATGAAGCAGTGGGCGTGTGCAGGAGCAAAAACTGCGCTGTTGATGCTGATGATTAAGACTCTCTGACTCGACCTAGGTTTCACTGGGCTGTTTCTAAAGCATTTTTCTTTAATTTATTTGAGCAGATATTGAATTAAAGTTAAAATAGATCTTGTCGGGATTGGTTAAGTGGTGGCAACAGGAAACGGAACTATATGAAACTTGAGTTTCTAAGTTACAATTCATCCACCTAATATACAATGTAATGTGCACATTATATGCCATACTCGCTATATTTTCCGGATGACTTCATATGCATAATAATGTAGAGTGCAAATTACACAAAGCACAATCAAAGCTCAAAACTCAACCCTCTCATCTCAAACCATCATAGCCCAAATACCGAATGCACAAAGCGTATACCAAATGACCGTTGGCCACAACCACCACACACACACACACACACACACACACACATGAGTGCGAGCGTATTAGTTAGGGTTATGAGTTAGGAATATGGCATGGCATTTAGCCGTTTGGCGTATTTGATTTCCAGGAATCGCTTTCAGCGCAAATTGAAGTCATTATACAGGAAGAGCACGAAGAAGGACGGGGCAACAGGTCTGAGGGTCTGCCAAATAGGAGTATGGAGTGTGGAGTGTGTGGAGAGAAGCCTGCAGCTGGCGGCCAAAAACATGTTGCCCATTGCCCATTGCCCGTGCCCATTGCCTGGTTGGTTGGCCGGGTTATTAGGCTAATTATAGACTGGGGCAAAACATTTCAGTTGTATTTCTCATCATGCGCTCATATGGAACTACACACACACACACATATGTATAGAAATGACTTTATTCATGCCGACTGCGACTGTTTGTCGCGCCGTCGCGTCTCCTCGTCTGCCCCCCAGCTCCAGCTCCAGCTCCAGCTAACGTGTCAACTAATTTGCAACACTACTCTGGCAGAGAGAGGGAGCAAAGTGGTCAGTTCCCTGGAAATACCTGCGCCTCTACCTCGGTTGCTTTGTGAAGGGATTAAGCGGCTTCTCCATATGGCAACAGGCAACAACAACTATAATAAATTTGACTAATGTCTTAATTTTGTGCCTAGGTGTTTTTTTTTTTTTTTTGTTTTGGTTGCTTGGTTTTGGTTCGGCCAGAGCCGTCGCTATGTTTCGCTACTCCGCTACACCCAAAAGAGCTCGGATCCGATCCGAAATCGTGCTCGGGCTGCAACGAATGCCATTCACTTCGCTTCATCCATTCAGATCCATTGGAGGGGAGCCCTCGCAAATTGAGTTTTTGCATGTCGTCGTGCTCCAAACAACGTCTAGATTTTTTTTCCTCTCTGGTGCTGTGGTTGGTGTTGGTGTGTCGTTTTGTTCGTTTGCCACTCAAATTGACAGCTGAATAAAATGTTATTATATTTACACCATAATTTGCATGGCAATTAATCAAATGGCATGCAAAATTCTGTCGCTTCGACGGCAACAACACCGCAAACACAACAGCAACAAAGTGCTCTTTTTGTTTTTTATTTGCGACACATTTTGGGGCGCCCATTCCCAGAATTTTCCACAATTCTAGCAAAAAAAAAAAATCAAAAGGTCGAAACCGACTGAAATGTCTAAATTATGATCACAGACATTTGGAACCGTAGCGAATTTGTACAATGCTCGTTAGGCAGCTAAAAACTGGATTTCCAGCTAGGAATGGTCTGAAATGTGTGGAATAAATATGTAGTTAAGGTTTAAAAGGAATTTAGATGGAATAAAGGTGTTATTCCTAGAAAAGTTCTTGCCTAAAAGAAACTTCATCTTCTTATCAAGATCAATAAAAAATTAACTGTAGTAACGTTCGATATATATCGCCCATCTCTAGCTCCACCTTTACAAAACTCACACCTCTGGCCACCACTTTATGGCAAATTAAGTTCACCGCTTGATTATTTGAGCAGCATATTTTTGTGTGTGTAATTTATGCGACGCCTCAGCTCTTTTTTATGCCAAGCTCCATTTAGATTGTTTTGGGCCCAAGCACAAAAACAACATCACAAAATGAAAGGGTTAACAATTCGACATTCCACAAATATTTACAGCAATTTGTAGCACAATAAAAATGTAACAATTTCCCAAAAACGAACCCACAAAAAAGGACTCATTTCTGACTTTGTGTGTGTGTGTGTCTTAACAACAACGAATTATGACAAAGGCAAAAGTCCCGACAACAACAGCAGCAGCTGTTAAAAGCAGCCATGCCCCGCCCCCCGTCCCCCATCCCTTGGCACTTTTGATATTTTTATTGTTGTGGCGAAATACACATAAAATCACATAAATAAATTTAAGTTGCTTATTTTATGCACATAAACAGTCTAAACAGTTTGTGCCCCTGTGAGTGTTGGGGCGTATGTGGCACAAACTTAAACACTTCTTCTTACGTTTTTCATTGTTGTTTTTGTTGTTGACCACCCCCTGGGGTAATATCATAAATGGCATAATGGCATAATGGCATTGTGTGGCGCAAACACCATAAATATTGTAAAGCTATAGACGTTTACAATTATTGACAGATTTATGCACAACCAAAAGCTATTCAAAGAGCGCGCTGAATAGCATTTTACTCGGCCAGATTACCAGCTATGGTAATACTTATGAAAATGGCTAAGCAATTTGAGAAGAAAGCACCAGCTGCTGATGCTCTTTTGTGCTGATTGAGAGGGTGGAGGGGTAGTTAGCCAAGTCGAAACCAAAACTGAAAAACAACAATAATAAACGCATTAAGAGCATTACCATTATCATTTTATAGCATACTTTTGCGCTTATTTACACTGAGAGAAACTTACGGGGACATGAGCTATAGAAGGAAAACTGCAAAAAGGGTAAACGAACAAGTTTGAAACTTTTACAATAATGAAATTAAAAAAATACTTTAATAGCATATTCTTACGAAGTAGCTGTTATTATCTAGCATTTCTTACAGTTCACGCCCCAAGTACTAAAAATATTTACATAAAGCACATTGAGTAAGCATCCTATTGTTTGCCCACTTTATGAGAAGCAATTATGATTCTCCATTTTTTCGCATCGTTTATTTTTGATACGCCCCATGAGCTTCGCTTGTTAACGCCTCGACCAATACTAAAAAACAATAATATATAAGACTAATCCGCAGATTATGGAATTCAGACAAGAAACCACAAAAGCCATTTTGGCTTTTGCTGTTGTTCAAGTGACGCAACTCTAAAAACCGGCGTCTGTTTCAGAACTATTCAAATTTGTAAAAGCGGAAACGAGTGAATTCTTCTCATGTTTTGCTGCTTTGCGGATTGGTTTTTGTTGCTCGCTGCTCTCTCACTCGTGTAATTGTTGCAACGCACTGCGGCCTGAGGCCATAAAAAAGTAAACATAATACACAAGGGAGAAGAAGAAGCAAGCGCAAACAACTCAGCCAAGCAGCGAGAAAAACTTATTTGCTATTTTCATGGAATTTTCATAATTTCAGCTTCGTTTGTAGGAGCTTCTTTTTGTTTGTTCTCGTGCTTTGTTTTTTGTGGTTTTGACTATGCGAAATGGTAAAAAGTAAACAAGATGCGCTCCGAAGATCGAAATATTATTACTACCCGGGTAAAATATTGCAGCGATATTCTTGTTGTTTTTCTTTCTTTATGAAGGGATGGGGATGGCGATGGGGATGGGGGTGTTGAGGCTGCGAGCTGCTGTTGTTGTTGTTGGTGTTGTTGGATGCCAGCATAATATTTTTAACTTTGTTTACATTTTGCATTTTTATTGTGGCGTCGTCAACGTCGTCATCGTCGAAGTTGCTGCATCTTCTTGCCTGCTGCTGCCGCTGCTGCTGCCTTTGTTTCTCGTTTAATCAATTAGGGCGAGTCGTGAAAACGTTGCAAGGGGAGCGGGAGGAGAGCAGCAGTAGTTGCTCAAGGCGGCACTGAAGGAACTACACTGGACCACACACAATGCTGCAAAATGCGGGCGCCAGACAGTACAGAGACAGTTATAGAAGAAGGAGGAGAGAGTGACGGGGTTGCAACGTTAATAGAATTGCTGAAATGCTGATTAAAATAGTTTCACTTTTTAATTACAATTTATGCGTTCTTTTTCTCTTTCTCATTTAATTTTGCCTGCTCATATTGTTACTAATTATTGAGGAGATAGGCGCGCTTCTCGTTGCCTCAGGGGCACCCTACACAAGATCAAAGGGGCCTCAAGTAGGAGACGTCAGCAACACGCCACCGCAAAAACAACAAATCCAGAGAAAAACATTGTCTCTCTCTTTGTTTGGCGGCGACAACATCAAAGGAAATTGTAGACGCAGTTTTCCTGGCCAAACATAAACATACGCTTATAACTGCCGGCTCTATTTGTTTTTGTTTATACCCTCACAGGCAGAGGATTTTCCAAAAATGTAAGAAAATGTGTTATAAATGGGAGAAACATTTATCTCATAAATAGACAAATTTCCTGGAAAGTTTTCATAACAGAAGTTAATTCACAAAAGAGTATTTAAACTTCTGCATTCTTATCTTTTCATAATTTCCCTTCAAGTTTGTTTGCAGTCAAACAAAAAAAATTAAAAATCAATTTCTTTACACTTCTTCCCCTCAAACTCATTAGCAGCGCATCATCACCGAAAAACGTTTTTCAATTCGTCCGTTTTTAAAACTTTCGAAATTTTGCACCGAGGCGACAAAATTCTTTTGAAAGTCTGCCAGTCAGAACATGCGGGAGCTGTTCTAAATGAGAGAGTGAGGGCAAAAGTGGATGATATTTTTAGTGCTGAACAAAATCTAATTTACTAATGAGCCATGAGTATTCAAGAAATGCACATAAATTTCGCCTAATTGAAAATCCATGCGCGGATAATTATGAGTGTCAGTCAGCATTAAAATTGCGGGCGTAACGCTTCAGTGTTTATTTACTTGGAAAATTGTAGAAAATGCTTAAAATTTATGCTGAATGCTTGAGATCAGCGAGAGAACAGGTGGGGTAGGTACAAATTCATACTTTAAAATAAAAACATAAACGAACATTTGCAATTTTTCAAGTTGATTGACCCAATGACATTATGAAATCCACATAAAATATGTAAATAGCTACTAGTCAGTTACATGATTCAAGCCAAACAACAAACGTTGCAATAAATAAATTATAAATTACCATAAAAGCAGACAATCAATGCAATTGCTAAACACTCAACACAAGACCAGATAAGTGTTTGAAATACAGTTTTATAATATCTGCTAGAACAGGTGTCCACTCAGTGTGGCATAGAGTGTTGTGGTCAACAGAGTTTTTAAGTTTTGGCAGCTGCGCATGGCTTAAAGTCATAAAACTGAAAGGACTTATGGCCAAAGATCATAAAAACTTTTTTATGAACTGACAACAACAAACAAGAAACGTAAAAAAAAAGAAAAAATCAACTGTTGGCAGCTCCCGTCCCATGTTTGCTATAACACCTAATGTTCTACTAATTTGAAACATGTTTACGAGTGTTGAAAACGTTAGTTCAGTTCAGTTTTCTACCTGTTCAGCCCTCTTTCCCCCCTGTGTAGACACTGAGTATTTTATGAGTTGCGTCGCTCTACTGTTTAAATTTTGATTAGACACGATGCGTTAGCCAAGATAAGAGCCTCGTGTAACTGTTGACTTTGGCTTTGACTTGACGATCGTGTGCCTCTGATATCAGTTCTTGGGTTTGACTAGTTACATTTCTTTCTTTCAGTTTTCAAGCGTCTTGTTTTGCATTTGCATAGCGATACGCATCAACAGTTAAATGTGTGCCCTTTTTTACGAGCCAGCTTGTTTACTTAATTGTCTTTTATTGTGTTGCATTTTGAAGAGTTTCGGTTTATTATTATTGTTTACCCAACTTATATGTCAACAGCCTTGTAATCTATGGGCTACAAATGACTCAAAATACTGTTTGTGAAAGATAAAAAGTCACCTCATAGATACTTACTCTGCTCGGCAGGTTTATTAAGATATGAGCTCTAGTTTAAAGTGGCATATAAATTATCAGATGAAAGAACTATTAACTGATGCATGCCTTTTCCATTAAATTTTATATTTTTGCGTGGGTGTGTCTTTCAAATTTTATGCATTTTTCATATGGCAATTCAAAAAAATACATATTTAACTCAAGCATCTCAGACATTTTTATATATTTTGGGAACTCATAAATTAAACATAAAAGTTTTTTTACGCACTTTCTGCACCAATTAACAATGCTGTCAAAATGTTGTTATTGTTTTTGTTGGGCTCCGGGCGCATTTAAATTTGATTTTGCGCTTCATTTAAACACATCATTTGCATTTGTTTAGATTGCTCTCTCGCTTCTCTAATATTAACATTAGCTTTAGAGTGGCGCGCAACTTTCAGCCTAATTGGCGCTACCATAAAGTTTGCGACACAAATTAGGGCATAGTAGGGGGCGTGGCTTTCCCAGACAACACAAAAGATTTATATTTGCGCCAAGTTTTGGCAAGAAGGCAGCAGAAGCAGCAGCAGCCGCAACTTGTGAAAATGCAGAAAGCCATATATACAAAACTAATTAAAATTCAACTTGGCAAAAAGTTTTTAGCCTAAGCAATAAATATTGTAAAATATGCAACCCCCCTTTCCTCCCTATTGAACGCCTCTATTTTCATTTGCTGGCAAGTGGAGCATTTCTTGAATTTCCATGCGGTTCCATTTGTCATTTCACTGCCAAAGTTTTTGTTTGTGCTCTCAACTTGAACGTAGCATAGAGCGCGACCAGCATTTGTTTATATGGAGGGAGAGAGGGGAGAGGGGAGTTTGGGGCAAATGAGTAACTGGCATTGATAGGTTGCTTTAAAAACTTGCCAACTTTGCTGCCACTTGAGGATAAATTACAGTTTTTGGAGATTTTATACTTTCCTACTCTAAGTGAATCAACTTTTTTGATAAATGCTACAAATAATACGCATCTAATTAGTGAAAAGGCAATCGAATTCATTTATCTTGCTTACAGTCCCTACTTTCTTCATTTCCCAACTCATTTCTTATTGAGCTGTGCACAGTGCCAACAAGAAACTCACAACATTTATCATGCGGCAAAGCAGGAACTGTTGAAACTACCTGCTCCCAAACTCTCAGTTTCAATGGGTTGGCCCTAAACAAAAGAAGAAAAAAAAGGACACAAAGGTGAAATTTTTGTGTGATAAACCTAATGAGCAAAGCATTTGGTATACCGCCCGATCTAACAACGATAACAATCAGTAACTAAGGTTACCTAGGGAGTAGGGGCTGGCATTTGTATATAAAACTGTTGTCACTTCATGGCAATGACATTTATATTTGAATTCGGGCCAATCTCAAGAAAAGAAATGCTTAAAAGGTTTCTTTCCAGCGAAAGGAGAAACATAAAAAATTCAATTAAGACATTTTTCAAACAGAACGAGCTGAAAAGAAAAACTAAATGAAGTGAAATATGCATAAGCCGCATAACTTGGCTTCTAAATAATTACACAAATGTTTAGTAGATAATTTGTTGGCATTGTTATGCAAATGCCAGTTACTAAGAATAAGAGTGGGAATCAAGTTCAGATCAACGGCAGCTGGCGCTCATAATTGAGACATTTGCCAGCACACTCTGGAATTTTTTTTGTCCCTATATATCTTTCAGACTCGTATGCAAATCTTGAGCCCACGACTCTCTATCTTTTTTCAATACCAAAAAAAAAAAACTTAAGAATTTTTAATGAGATTTAAATCCTCTACTTAACATTGTTGTTATTCTTTCATATTAATAACTTGTATGGAGATTTTGTTGCCGTTCTATGCGCTTCTCGCGCTTTGACATATGATGGCGGCAACATTCTTTTTATTTTCTTACTTCTTTTACACACACACTCGATTTTTAATTTGCTTTGGTTCTCTTTCGTGGCCGATCCTTATCAGCTGGTAATGCCTAATTTATGTGGCAACTGTGAGTCTTAATTTATGCATGCGGCTTAAGTGAAATGCCCCGCTACGAAATCCAACTCCAACTAAAACTGGAACTGGGAGCAAGCTTCACAAATATACTTAATAAAACTTCTATATCATTTTTTACTGGGCTTTTCGTAAGCGTGTTAATGCACTAATTGTTTTTGGCAATTAATCAATGTTTATGTGGGAAATGTTTCATGCCTTTTCCACTATGAAATAAATTAGAATTTATGTTGACAAAATTCACGGGCCTGTCCAATTCAGAAACTCACACACAAAATTTGTAGCTTTCTTTCGCTCTTTGCTTGGCATAATGTAAAATTGAATTTTCTCATACTTTTGCATAATTGAATTTATTTCGGGCTCTGACAGTAAACAGATTTTGGCATTCACTTATTGGCAATTCGCCAATCTGTTCTGAATCCAAGTCAAAGAGCCAACAAATTTCTGCCAGAAACGCACAGAAAAGTCAGTAATCATGACGGGGTGTAAAAAACTTGGCAGACATTATTTTGCACAACTGAATGTAGATTGAAATTGCAAAGTAAATTTTAAAGAGATTTAAGCTTGCAGCAAGAAAAATTTAAATCGTTTGTATATAGCCTTAAACTCTTGGTTGAGTTGTTTCTCATTAGTGGTCAAATTAAGTCATTAAGAGTATTGTACCACACTTTGAAATACACAAATAATACACAACGCTAATGATCAACACAGTTGCAGTGTTTTTTTTCTGTATTTTTTTCTCGCACCTGCCGAAATGTAATTTACCAAAAAACTAAACACCAAAAAAAAATAAACAAACAAGTGGATCAAGGGTGGAAGAGAAACCAGCCAACAACAGCTCGTACAACTTGTGGTATTGACCACAAATTAACAGTTGCAACATTTCGTCGACTCTCTTGGCTAGAACAAATTATGTAAAACGTAAAGTGAGGCCATAAAAAAAGTGTGTGGTAGTTGTTGAGGGGCAGCAAACGTGCCCCCGGCATCAGTCACATCGTCATCGTCATTGTCTGCAGTGCGTAATTACGGCTCACATTACAAACACTCACACACACTCACACACACTGGCACACACTGGCACACACACGCACAGCTTGCATTTGCACTTAATTGTGGCGCTTAATTAGACCAAAAAAGGTGTACAAAGGCACAGACAATGGGCCCAGAGCGCTTTTGGGAGTACGAGTGAAAGAGAGAGAAGGAGAGCGAGCGAGAAATGCAAATGCATTTACATGTTGACTCTTTCTGGCTGACGACTCAATTCGCGTAATTGCATGTAATTGTTGTTATTGCAGTGCGACTAAAATTGAAATACACTGTGCAACTGCAACTAAAAGGATTTCATGCCAAATGCCGCCCGCTTGAGACACACACACACACATACACACACACAAATTACTCACTTGTCAGCGCAACAAATTACAAAACAAGCCAAAAATTAGCCAGTCCCCAATGTAATTAAGTGTGTGTCGTGGGTGAGGAGGGGATGGGAGCGGCACAAACTCAAGTTCAGCTTTTTGGCGAATTTCAACTGAAATTCTGCTGCCGAACTTCTGTTGAAATATTCGGCATACGCAGCGAAAAAACAACAACATCAGCTTGGAGACATCCACATTCACATACTCTCATTCTCATTCACATTCGTATTCGTATCTGTATCTTGTATCTGGTGGCGCCGCCGCTGGGGGTCCTGTCCCAGTCCCACTCTCTGTCCCTATCTCAGCTCAAGTTCCTCTTCATTTCTCTTCCTGTCGCTCTTGTCTGCACGCTTGCGCATTCAATTTAATTTTTATTTTTATTTCGCTGACAATTTGCAGCCGCTCACAAAAATTTCTGTGCGTTTTTCTTAACGACTTTCGGCAACCAAAAAAAAAATAAATGCCGCTAAAGAATTGACCAACGCATGTTGCACTTTTTTTTGTTGGTTGATCGTCGTTTTTGTTGTAGTTCATTTGATTATCGCCACTGTCGCCGTGTAATTTATTATATTGACTTTTGTGGGCACTCACAAACTTGGCCCTTATTTTTATGGCTTTAACCTTTTGCCAACCGCCGCGTTGCTGACATTATTTAATTTGTCATTTAATTCGCTTACGCGTTTTTTTTTTTTTGCCTTTGCCGTTGCCTTCTGTTAAGCCAGGCAGCAAAACTTTTGCCCATATGCTGCGAATACATACGTAAACGAGTGTGTAATGAATATATGGGGGGTATACTCATAAGGTTACGCATGTTGTTTCAGCCTCTGACTTTTTGGCCTACATATGCTTGTACTTCCTTTTGACTCGAAACTGAACTGCAAATAACTTTAAGCTTTCTTTTCTTTCTGAGAATCGCAAAGAAAGGCAGCTGAAAGTTTATACTTATTTATGTTATGAAATAAACTTTAGCTGACTGTCTTGAATGTTTGTTATATGATAACTTTGTTTAACTTAGTTAACTTTTCGCACGCCTTAATTTCAAGTTATTTATGAATTTTTAATTAAAGAAGCTGTCTTAAAACTAAAGAATTTATTGTTTATTTTATGCCAAAAAAGTACCCAGCTATAAATTTGGGAAACATAATCTAAAATCTAGTTATATTAATATGCAAAAAGAGGTTAATAAAAAGGAAACTTTATCAACTTTATCTCAAGTTAATTGGCAGCATTCAACTTTTTAATTAAAACTATTCAAACATAAGCCATAAATGGATTGTTATATATATCTTCAAATTAATTTTTGTCAAGTATCATTCACTTTAATAACTAAGAGTTATTTAAAACATTTTAATAAATAATTCATGTCAGCTATCTTAAATATTTTGTATACCTTTAAATTAATTGCATTTAATCAAACATTGAGCTGTGTCGCCAAAAAAAGACGCCCACTAATGCAAAAAAAGCAAAGCAAGAGAGCAAAAAAATCACCCAAAATGGCCGCACTTAAAAAATGCGCTAAATCATTTCTTAATTGCTCAATTTGAAAACAAATGCGAGCATTTAATTTAATTGTGTGGACTGTTAATTGAGTCGTATTTGGCCCGTTTTGGGGCTGCACGAATGCGAGCGCCTGTTGCCAGCCACGCCCACCCAAAAAGGGGGCGCCTACCTCACTGATACGTTGTTAGATAAAGCCAGCTGAACAAACATGTTGTTGTTGTTGTTGTTGTATGTTGCTGCTGTTCATTTTCGGCATTTTTGTGGGGCAATTAAAAATGCAACTGCGCGACAGTTTGGCAAATGCTCAGCTGCAACGCCAACGGCAACAACAACAACAGCAACTTGTGAGCAACTTTTCGTATGATTTAGCAGCAGGTGGGTTTTGCAGGAGCCCAAAACGCGATGTTGAAATTAGCATATAGAAAATGCATTATACCGATAATGCGCCATAAACGTCGCCAAATCGAAATTACGTGTCGACTTTTGGTCATTTGAGATATGCACACACACACACAAACTCACACACATGTGTATGTGGCATGGAACTGGCGAGCCATAAATCTCCATTCGGGGCATTTTGGGGGCTGTTGCTGCTGCTGCTGCTGTGTCGCATCATCAATCATCTTGGCGCAGATCGATTATTACAATTGCTGACAGACGAGAGACACAAAGCGAGAGAGAGAGAGAGAGAAGTTTGAGTTACATCTGCGGGCAGCCATTTGTATCTGATGGATGTATCTTGAATACCTCCTGCTGCTGTTGATGCTGCTGTTGCTGTTGTTGTTCCTGTTGTTGGTGAACTGCAACAGCAGCAAGCATGCAAGCACAGTTTGCATTTCCATGGAAACTTGTGCATTTGCACAGCTGCAACAGTTGTTGCCTCTTGGCGGTTGTTGTTGTTGTTGTTGTTGTTTTTGTGTCAAGTCCTAAAAGTTCCAAGAAAATCAAATGTTTAGCCATGTTGTTCTATGCCAAAAAGTGACGAGCCAGTTCCAAGCTAGCCAAGCTGCCCATTGTCCGCATTTCCAGCACGAAATTATTTTAATGAGTTGCCAATTAGACGGGCCTAAATAGGAGTAGATCAGTGAGTCTGGGGCCACTTGGCTAATAAATACCTGAGCAGGTCGAAATGAGAGAATTAAAAAGAGAATTCTCCCATTGCGTGAAGTGCCGCACACCTGTTGCATGTTGCTTGGCTTGGCCCCTGGCAAGTTGTGGCATAAATAAGTAAGTCAGAATAAGAAAAGGGCTCCCTTTGCTCCAGTTGCAAGCAAAACGGGAGTCTTTTCAACTTGGGCCCATAACTTGTGTCAGTTGCAAGTGGAACTTTACGATGCTGTTGCCAACTTGTTGTCTGACAGCATCCGACAACAAACTCAGCGGGTCTGGCTTCAGCTTCACCTGGGCTTTATATAGATATGTAAGTTGAGCAAAAGTTTTTCTTTTAATGCAACAAAAGCTTATTCTATAACAATCGAAAGTTAAGCTACAAAAGAGCCGACTGGGAAACAACAACGAAACAAACTAATTTTATTGTTGTTGACTTCTTCTTTGATTTTACATAAAGTAGTTAAAGTTTTTTGCCTGATTGTCGAATATTTCGTTCAAACAAGTCTTCTGCAGGTGTAATCGTACATATTTTTTGTTGGTTTTTTTTTCTTAACAATTTGCCTCAATTAACGCGCGTTTTTTCAAACACTTTTGTAGGGCGCCGCTTATTAGCTCGTTTCCTCTTTTACACTGCCACGCCCACATCCTCATAAAAAACTACGCGCAAAAATTACATTTCATTCGTTTCTCTTTGTTTGTTATTAATTACGCTTTCCAGAGCGTTCGCCTCATGGCTTCGTTTTCGGCCAATTGAATTATTACGCTAAAGACAATGGAAGGTCGAATTCGTAGAGCAAAAGGGCAGAAAAGGAAGCTGGAGATGAAAACGAAAGAAAAGAAAAAAAATAAAAAATGGTAATGGCGTTTGCTCTTATTATAGCACCGAAAGCATAAATATTTAAGCAACTGACAACTGGGATAACGAGATAATGGCCAAACTGTAGCTTAAGTGTTCAGGTGCCAAGCAAAAAAATAGAAGTACAAAATAAGAATATAAGAAACACTCAACATTTTTCAACGAAATTAGGTTAAATTTGTTAAACGTGCGCTTTGCCAGCAACCATTTAGAAAGGCAGCTATTCAAAACTAAGTTGACGAGTCAGCAGAAATTAATAATATGCTCTAAAACTTCTTAAGACATTAATTCAAGGTCTAAATAGGGCTTTAAAAATGTAGAGAAATTTATATATAATATCTTTAAATACATTTTAGGAAACACATCTAAATTTCAGCTGTTTAAATTGTCTTTGAAAAATATTGAACATTGAAAGGGTATGCGTACTTCACCTTGTTAAGCTCTAGTTTTTTTGTTGGTTTACTTTCTCGCTTTGTTAATTTCAGCTACAATATTGCCGGCTTTTATCAAAAGGATACACAATGTAGCGTAACGGCGAAGGGCACACTGTAATATTTATATGCGTGTTGATTTCTGTTTGCTAAAATTAACCTTTTTGGCATACTGCTGCCACCCCTCAAACCCCCCAAGGCTTACCCTTTCTTGTGTGCAGAGATGGCCGCTACTAGATAAGGCGTCTAGGCGGAAAGGGTCAAAACGCAATTGCATGTGTTTCAAGCTATGTTAAATGCCTGACCCTTATAGCTTCCACTCCCCACCCCTCCAGCCACCAGCAGTTTTCAGTATTCATTGCCTGCCTCATTTAACTGTGGCCATAAATATTCTAAATCACCAGCGGGGCCAATGTCGGCTGGCAGCCTCAAGTTGTTAAGATAATAAACTTTGTAATTAATTTTGCATCGTCAAATGGAAGAAAGAGAAGGAAAGACAGTGTGTAAAAGAGAGAGAGGAGAGATTTCTAGTTTAATTTCAGTTTGTAAAACATATTTAATCGCCTGCTCATCCCCAACATCTTTTGATGGCGCCTAATTGACTTCACTCACGAATTTTCATTATTCGTCTGCGCACTTTTTTTTACAGCTAGACGAAACTCCTTTCGGATACGTATCGCATTTTTTCTTGGTCTTGTTTTGGCTTGCTGTGTTGCTCTATATTCATATTCATATTCATAACTTCATTATTTTTTTTTATGAATTTATCATCTTAATCGCCATCGCGCCCATTAAAATTGCATACTCATAAATGCATTACACCTGGTTTTCCAGTTTCTCAGTCGAGACCATCTGGTTTTTATTATGCTCATTACATTTGTGTTTTAATTGAATTTTTTGCTCATTGTTTTAATTGCAGATACAGCTGGCGAACTTGGATGGGCATTCACCCTAATCGTAGTCTCAATCATATCGGCTCTTATAGGTGCTATTGTAATGGTCATAGTTCTAAGATGTAGAAGGTAAGTTTGCTTTTTAATAATACTTATTGGGTAATTCACAGCCACCTTTCGATAACTTATCGATTTCTGTAAAAGAGTTGTTTGTTTTTTAAATCGTCAATAAATGCACGCGCATAAATTTACAATTCAAATTAATTGCCTGCGACAAGCAGAACGCAATTAATAAAAATGCTAATAAATAGACACATTTTGGCATTTAGCTAGAAAAATACCGCAATTAGTCATCATAAACATATATCACTATGCAAAAAGAAAAAGAAAAATAAATATTATGAGTCGCCTATTTGCCGTCACACGGACATTCAACTCGAGACCCAAGACGACCCCAACGATCCGTCATGCAGCGACATTTACAATGCCAGACAAATTGAATATACGACGTGTATGCGAATATATCAGCACTATAAGTACACACAGCACAGACACACATGCGCATGTTTGTAACTAAAAGATTTACAATGTACTTGCAACAACACAAGAAACCGCAAATAGCAATTCAATTAAACGCCCACCAAAAAGCCAAAGAACGAAACGAACCGAAACGAAACAGAAAACTTTAAAGCGGCGAAAAAAAAATAATCGAAGCTCAAAACAAAAGACAAAAGAACATGAAATTGCTTTATTACTTAATTGCTCTTTAAAATAAACACACAAGAACCACAACAACAACAATCGGAGGCTACAACTTGTGCCACAGGCCATTTCTTGTGTAGTCTATCAAAGGCGTAGAGTGGGTCAGTCACCACACAAAGTACACACACATTCAGTAATCGCGACAAGATACATTTAAATGGGCATTCATTTGGACAAGTGTGGAGCGTCAAGAGGGGCTGGCTGTTAAGTGTGCGGGGGCGTTGGCCAAACACGCGAGCTCGAAAAATTAACCAAAATTTTTGCAGTTGGCGTTGCGCAGGCGCCGCTGTCGCTGCCACAGTTGCTGCCACTGCTTCAGCCTTTCAATCGAACGCTGGCCACATGTCGCGTCCAATTAAATTGTCATGTTGTTGTATTTTGGCGGCATGTTTGCATAAAATTAATTTCGCAAATAATTTGCCAAAGCAAAACAAACAAATGAACAAACAAACACAATGCCGAGACAAGTGAGAAAACAGTTGCGACAGCAAGTAATCGATACAAGAAATACCCTAAGAAAAACATGTGAATATAGAGAAAAGATGAAGAAACTTAACAGTGATATTGTAAACTTCTTTAACACTTGTCAACTTGCCCTTTCATTTATACAAAGTTTTGAGTGTAAACATCATCTATTTATAAGAATCACAACCCATAGTCATACCCTGTAACTTAACAAGCTGGTTATACAAGCACCAGTCTATATAGACAGATTGAGTTGTGTGTTCAATTTGGGGAGAAACTTAACTCGTTGCATGTTTGGCTACGCATTCACACGCTGCTTGTCTAGCTTAGATTTACCATTATTTAAACTGGACTTTGGGCACATTGCCTACCTCTCCTTTCTTGTCCATGTGTGTACATTATGTGAGCAATCGGTTTGTCACGCTGTTCACCTTGCCGTCAGCTTTAGTCACTCATTTTGCAGTTGTGTTTTTGCAACTGTTTCATGTCAGCTGGCTGGAGGTTCGGTTCGGTGCGGTGCGGTGGTTCGGGCATCGTGCTTGGACGTGTTGGCTGCCAAATTAGCAGCAATTACATGTAATATCGGTTACACTTATTTGCATATTGATGCAATTCTTGATCGCCTAATGGCGCTATAAATTTGCTCAGCACATGTTTGGTTCCAGTCACAAGTTTGCCAAGTTGTACTTGTTTTTGTTGTTGTTTTAGGTGCATGATTTGTTAGTGGACACCTTCGAAGTTGAGTATTAATGGCACCTGCCATTCGGGTCTGACAACGTTTGCTCAGTTGTCTAGACATTATAATGGTAACTCGGTTAATGTGGCTTTTTTCTGCTTTAAGCCACTTGGCGGAAAGGAACTCAAAAAGCTTCCATTGACTGTGGCAACTGATTGTTGATTATGGAATTGACACCTGACTTTGTTTTGACTGACAAGCGTTAAATTAATGATGTTGTGTCAGCTAATATACTTTTTAGTTAGGATTTAAAGGTTTCTAAAATGATTTAAGTAAAAGGCGAACATTATTTGTTCTTCGCTGTTAACTTTAATTATTTTTAATGAAACTTAATTATTTTAAAAAAATGTTTCTGCCCACACACACCTTCAGTCCAAGGCCTGCACTTAGCTCCACTTTTTGCTGTTTGACAAAGAAACATTGTTAGATTGCTGTAAAAAACGTTGGGTCGCTTCGTGCTCGTATTTCATAGTTTGATCGAAAAACCGAAATTCAAGTTTAAAACGTTTAACAGCAGCTGCAACAACGCCGAGCTACATAAAAAGGCGTGTTCAATTAGCATGCTCCAAGCTCGATAAAGTAAAAACGAGAAACAAAAAAAAAGGAGGGAGGAGAAAAAAAGCTCACAAGCTGCTGACGAGAAACAAGCACAGAAAATTGAACATAACGTTTCAAAGGAAAAACATACCAAAAGAAAAATAAAAGAAAAACAGTTGGAAAATTAGCGCAGAGTAAAGGCACGGCCCCAAAGACGGCGACGACGACGACGACTGCATGAACAGTGAGCTTGTTCAGTTTAATTGAATTGCAAAAAGAGCAGAAAAAAAAGCGAGGCAAATTCGAATCAAACAAAAAAAAAAAAAGAAAAACAGAATCGAACTGAAGTTTGCCTCAGCTCAAGTTAACATTATAATCGATCAAGGCAAAGCGAGCGGGTTGGAAACAGGGGGCAATATTTAGTGTGCCGCATGCCGAACTGCACTCAATCAATGCGGACAAGCGTACGTGGCGGACGGACGGCTTAGACGGTTAATTGATACGCACAATCTATATCCATTAGGTTCGTGCTTTGATCTGACCCAGAAAGCTAGCGCGGGGCAAGTGCAAATACTCGAATGTCTATGGGGCTAAAGTTAATGGCAAATCTTGCGAAAGCAACAAAAGAAACTGTTAGAGAAAATTGCAACAAAAAGAAAATAAAAAAAACCATCACATTGTATTACAGTTAAAGAGGAAGAAGAATACAAGAACAGCAGCCCACAAATCGGCCAACTAGTTATCCGGTTCAGCCTCTTCAACTGTGCAACACTTATCCGCTGATTTTGTAGCGCTAATCTAATCGCAACGTTTGTGTAGCAACAAATGGTGAATGTTGTTGCTGTTTCTGTTGCTGCTGTTGCTACTTTGGCTGCTGTAATGCAATTGTGCTGTTGTTGTAGCATTCTTATCTCTTTATATACATAGTTGTATTTTGCAGTTGTTTATCTGCGTGTCACACGCAAAAAAAAAACACTTTTATTTGCGTATTTGAAGTTTGTGTCCTAAGTCTTTCGTTTTGGCATTTGCCATTTGTCGCCGCTTTGGCATTGAAACGTTTTTGCCTCTGACATTTTGCTTTTGTGCTAATTTATGTTCTATTTGTACCGCCATCAATATTCTGTTACTTTATTAATTGCAACATTTTTCTGTACGCTTCTTATCTTTGCAGAATTAAATCAGCGAATGCCAATGGTAAGTGCAAATCAAGTTATTATAAGTTAATGCTATCTGTATAGTACAATTTAAGTATTTAAGATAACTATTCAAATTGCTGAAAGATTTATTTGATACAGCACAACATAAGCTCCCTATAAATGTTGTCGTCATTTCCGTCATGCATTTCAAACCTGATCAATTAGTCAGTTTAGTTTTTTTTGCCTGCCTCGTTTGATTAATTAAAAACAGACAACTCTTTCTCATTCTAAGAATTCTTTTTTCCATTTTTAATTGCATAATTCTGGCCATGCATGCGATTCGCGGAAATTAGCTCTGGTTTTCTTTATTTTCTTTTTGTTTGACACAAGTGGCAACAATTTAATTTGTTTTCTTTTGAGTGCTGTGTTGAGCTGTTTGCCAAAGCGGACATACAACAAAATTTTTGTTTGACGACAATGCATGAAGTTCACGTTCGTGCCACAAATCTAAGATGCTGCCGAAATGGAAACTGAAAACCAATAGCAATGCTATGATGCTACGTGCCCCCAATGCCCGTGGCAGCTGTTGAGCTAAAAGAAAAATTTGTAGACAAATTAAGGCAAAGGCTAAAAATTGTCTTGGAGTGAGTCTTAGCCCAACATTTGCTATTGGCATTGGCCTTTTTTTCATCCTTAAGACTCACTCGCTGGCTTAAACACGTTCGAAAATCGTGCAAAAAACTTTTTTGATTTAGTTGCTCGGCGCGCGGTTCTCTAGTTTGTATCTGTTTCTGTTTGTTTGTTTGTTTGTTTTTTTTTTTTACAGTATACAGTAGGCAAATTATTGACAAACGAGCTAACATTTGTATACTCCCCCTATCCCATCCCACCCCGCCCAGTCTGTCTGTGTGTACGTGTGGACCCTTTTTCGGGCAACTCTCTCTTTTCATTTGGCGCCAATTTCACTGTCTGTCTGCGTCCCTCTGCTGACATCGACATGCAGGACAAATTGTTGACGGCATTTAATGTCACAGCAGCCAATTAGCTGTCCCATGAAAATCTCCACTTGCTGTTGTTGTTTTATGTCGGTTTTTTTTTTGGGCTGTAAGTTTTTTTTGGCCAAAGTTTTACACTGTGTTGTTTTTTGTCGACATTTTGGTGCTGCTACGCACGGTTACATGTTGCAAAAACAACAACAAAACAACAACAAAACAAAACAAACAATCACCACAAATCGTTAAACTGTCAGCAGCTTTTAAAGCGCGCGATTATGTCGAAGTCAACGTCAACGTCGTCGTCGTCGTCTCTGTCGTTGTGTGGCGGACAGGCGCCAGTTGCAAGTTCCCAAACAGTTTTTAAAATGCCAAAGAGAAAAGTTTGGGTTTTTTCAATTGCCCCAAAATGCTGAGCACATTAAAATAGTCAGCGTGCAGTTGGTTTTATTGCACATAAAATCAAAATAAGTAAATAATTAAATGGCATAGAAAAAATACCGTAAGACACCTCTTTGCAAAAAACGCTAATTGCAACATCTTGTGGCAATGCCCAAAACTATGCGAAAGGCCATTTACTTGCGCATGTTGCAACATCAAATTACAGTTTGCCGGCTCTCTTGCTTACATAAGGAAATTCTGTGCAATTATCTTGAATGCTGCCAGCCAGACAACGTGGCGCATGAGTAACATTATTTTAATTATGCATACGCGGGGCGATAAGAACTACCATGTGACATTTCGCACAGTCACAAACACACACTAAACTCTACACACTGTGCAACAGAAAGGCATTCAATTTAAGCAGTAAATATGCTGACAGTCATTGGCATTATCTGTGCAACTATTAAGACTTCATTACACATGTCATATGCGCCATTTGACTCGACTTGTTTCACAAAACCAAACGCGACGCAAAACACACATTCGAATCACATAAAAACTAAAAAAATAAATGCTCGTTAATATTTTTACTCATTTTTTTTTATTATAATTTGTTATTGTATTGTAGCGCAGTTGAGTTGAAGCCGAAAAGCTGCTGTGAAATATTTTGTTAAACAAAATTTTGCCATTGCTGCCGCTGGCGCTGCACGCAGATAAGCAGATATAGATAAGGCCGGCAGCGGTAGCTGTTGCAGTTGCACCAATAGCTACTGTCAAATGCACAGTGGGTTGAATTTAAAATTGAGTTGTGTTGAAATTGAGAAGTTATTTTTTCTAATAAATATAAAGTATTTAAGTTTTCTGTTTCTTAGTTTTTCAAAAGAATAATTTGGAAGACTACAGCTTTTCAACCACTGTGCCTTTAAGGGGCCAGCAAATAAGCGTAAGTTCAATGCAATTGCTGCAAGTAGCAATAGTAGCAGTAGCAGCAGCAGCAACATCGTTAACACAACACAAAAACAGCTATTAAAGCCAAGCAACAAACGAACCAAGTCCGAATCCAAGTCCAAGTCCGAGTTGGAGTTGGAGTCTGTGGCGTTTGTGACATGCACAAAATGCATGTATATATGAGCACCTACGTACGATAAGGTTGGGTTAATAATCGCCACAGTAACAAGCAGCACAGTCGAAGAGAAGTATCCACAGTTGGATATTTGCACAGTACGTAAATCATAAGCATTAAATGCGGCAAAAACAACCAAAATGACTGCATTATGCATGTGCATAGCTCGGAAAATTGGCGACTCCAAGTTGCATACCGCTAATTAGTTGGATTGCCAGTGGCAAGCGGTATTTTTTTTGCCTCACTTGAGAGGGTAATGAGAGTGAAAGGCAATACGCAAAGCGATGCGGTGTTAAAACCTGAGCAATCATTAGCTGGATGAGCCAGATGAGCTTGAGGCAAGTGGCAAGTGGCCAGTGGGCAACGGATGTTGTTGGAACTGGTCTTGATGCTGGTTATGAACTGAAATTACTTATAACAAGGCTTGGGTAATCTATAAAGATGCTGTTGATGGGAATAAGCACTCTATAAATTGTTAGCTCAAATGTTATAGAACGTTTTTATGGACTTCCTATGTGGAACTTTAGTTTTTTTTTAAAAGGTTAATGATCTGCGGTGGCTGCAACTTATGAGATAAATATATATATATGCCAAGGATTACTCATAAGATTTAGCTTTGTGCACAATGAGATCACACTGGCAGATTATTAAGGATCTCACACAACTGCTGTTTGGCATTTGTGGCCCAGTCGAACGTTACTCATGTGTGGCAACTGCAACTGTGCCACATGGTGGTGGTGGTGCTGTTTCTTGCCACCTCGCAGCCAGTTGACAGCCGTTTAATTTACGCTTTGTTTGTCTTACTGTTTGTTTGTTTGTTTGTTTATTTGTTTCGTTTCGTTTGGTTTACGTTCAATGAGGTGAATGTTTGATTTATCGCCCGATTATAGAACCAAATGTCATAGATTTCTGGGTTCCGTTTTCGATTTAGCTTTTACGAAATACCAAAACAACTACTCATGTCTGTGTATTGTTATTTTGTTTGCCCTTACAGGTGGTCGTCCGCAGCCGTGGTGGTGTCGCAACAATCGCAACGGTGCTGGCCAGAATCGCTCGCCAATCTCCATTAAACACTCGGCGGATAGCATCCGACGACCCACGAGCAACTCGGGCGTCTGGACCTGGCTGGGCGGCAGTCGGCGCTCGTCGGCGGGTCCGGATCAGATTGGACCGCCATCCACATCGCCGGCAGAGAATCATTATACGCACATGGATGATGCATATAGTCCGGTTGGCGTCAGTGAAGCTCTCTACGCCGAACTAGATCGCGAGTCGGTGCGTTCGGCAAACCCGTCGTATCAGAATACGGCTTACAGTCAGTGTGGCGAGGTGAGTAAAGGAATACTTTAAGATTATACCATTCTAAAACTTTAATCTCCTACAGAAATACAATTTCCAAGCACACGAGCAAGACATTCCCATGGTCGTCTCATCAGCGCCAAGTAGTGCCTACTATTCGGATCTCTCCGTTACGGCCATGCCAGGCGGCGCTAGTGGCAGCAACCAGGGCGCCTATGAGATTGTTGGCCTAAACGTCATGTCCCAGCCGCTGCCCAATTGGGAGCATCATGGCGGTGGTGTTGTTGTTGGCGGTGGTGGTGGGAATGGAGTTGGCGGCGTGGCCACCACCGGACTGGCGCCGGGCGATGCTACAGCAACAGCACCAGTCGCTGTTGCAATGACGCAACGACGCATGCCACGTCTGGCGGCCATTAATGAGACGAGCACCAGCACAGTGCCCTCGGACTATGTCTGAGAAGAGGAGGCGTATTTATAAATCAGAGATATGTGACTTTAAAAAAGTAAAAGAAACAAAACAAAAAATGTTGAAAATAAGTGCGAGCTTAACACGTTAAAATGTAATAAACGTTTCATACAATCTATATACATACATATAGATGTAGTTTTAAATTATATACATACATTGATTATAGTATATAGAAAATAGTTCTTTATACGTACATATATATATTTATAGCATATGCTAGCTTAGAGTTAGCGTAGTCTCGATTTGTGTCTTTGTTTTAATGTCTGAATTGTAATATAGTGCGATGACAGATTTTTACATACAAGCATGTATTATAAATCTAGTTTTTAATTTAGTGTTAAACAGCGATTTAATCGTGGGTGATATTTAGCCTAAATATGCTATATTCTTATGTTCTACGTACTTTAGCATTTTCTAAAAATGTAACCACAACAAACAACAGGCAAAAACAAAAGCCCAAAACAGGAAAAAATAATAATAAAAAGCATTTTTGATGAGTTTAGAATAAGGCGAGAGAACACCCCAACAATGTACCCTAAATTCATATAATGGCATTATACGTATTTATACAGCAACACACACACTTTAATATTTACAGCAAAATGAATTTATGCTTACAGGAACTATATATATACATATACAAGATAACTTTAAACGAAGCAAATGAAACATATTTACAACGATTTTAATGCAAGAAAATAAAAAAAGAAGTATTTACGACTATTTACGAAAGCATACTCTTTCTCACACACACACAGAATTATTTATACTGCATGAGAATATACAATACCATACATAATATACCCAAAAGCAAATTGGGCAACTTGCCACAGCTCTCTCAACTCCAACAAGTAGCACATCATATCATTTACAAACACTGCAGCATTTACTCAATATAAATACCAACATTCATACAATTGTATACAAACAAATTTTCCAAGCATATAAATTAGTAGACATATGTATTTTTAGATTTAATAGCATCAGCGGCCAATGCTGATTAATTTAATTTTTGTACATGTTTTGTTTTAGTTGAAAATATATATATATGATTAAAAACTATTGCTATTTACATTCTGAATCCCAAAATGTCTTAACGTGTTTTATTATTATTGGAATGAAATAACAATTAAAATAGATCGTAAAGCAGAATATTTTTTAATATAAAAAATAAAAAGCGTTTCTTTCAAGTTCCCGCACTCAAAATTTCTTCAATCGTATTCAATATCTTCTTCTATATCGTTTACATCACTACCATCCTCATCGAGTGCTGTGATAATTGTAAAAGTTCCTTCTTCCTTCTTTGGCTGATGAGTTTTGTGATGTGTGCGCAGAGCCTGCTTTTGCCTAAAGCGTTTGCCACATTCCGTGCACTCGTGCGGTCTCTCGCCCGTGTGAATCAGTTCATGTTGATCCCGGGTCGCTGACTGAACAAAGCCGCGCTGACAGAAGCGGCACGTGTAGTTTCTAGCACGTTCGTGTATGGTGCGGATGTGCTTATTCAAATTGCTGGAGCTGTAGCACACTTTTGTGCAGAGATGGCAGGAATAAGTGCGTTCCATCGTATGATAGTTTAGGTGAATCTTTAGCTCAGTTCGAGTCGTCTTTTGCACGCCACAGAATGTGCAAGTGTAATTCTTAATGCCCGCATGGCGCATCATGTGTATCTTTAGTAGCTGCTTGGTGGCGAAACGACGTTCGCAGGTTGGGTCCTCGCATGGGAATGGATGTTCCAGCTTGTCTTTGTGTGTAAAACGATGATTTTTGAGCAGCGACAGGGTAGTAAAGATCTTGCCACAGTATTCGCAAACGTGTAACTTGTACTCCTTGCCCACTTTGTGACACTTTCGCATGTGCAGGGTTAACGTATGCTTATGACTATAGCCCTTGTCACAGCCCGGTTCTGGGCAAGGAAACAGCCTTTTTCCATGACGCCGTTTATGCGACAGCAGATTCCGCTTATCCATGAACTGTGTATCACAAATATCGCATTTGTGAGCAGTGTTTGATTCTGCTGTCGTGCTAAGCTAAAATAGGCAAATGCTTTAATAATACACAAGATATTTGTCGCCTGCTTACTGTATCGTCATCAAGTTCCTCTTCATTGACCTCTACTAGCGGCGGCGATTCACTCACGAAATCCTCAATTGCAATCTCAACTTTCCGTGTTTCTGATTGGGCTGATTCTTCTTCTTCGTCTTCTTTTGTATCCGTTTCTTCACTGCTCGTCTCCAGTTGTAGATCTTCGACTTCCACGTTAGTCGGTGACGCTTCAAAGTCGTAGATGGGTTCTTCATCATTGCCAAATGCCAAAATTTGCATGTTCCATTTCGTATTCGCTGCAATGCATTTTGCACGAAATGCGTACAACTGGTTCAACTGGTCATAGCATTCTTGGCACAGCTCAGTTGGCATACGATCATCCTCGTCGATGGACAGATCCGTGCAGGTGACAAACTTGTGTGCCAGCATAAGCAGCTTACGCATGTCATAGCTGCGGACTGCTCCATCAAGCTCACGAAAGCAAATGAGACACTGAGTAAACGCATTCATTTACGTTAATAGTTGATCAAAACAATAATTAACAAATAGAAAAGCTAACGATGCAAAGCGACTGCATTTATTTGTTTACGCGCAAAAACAGCTGTGCTCAAAAATCGACTATCGATAAATAAATATCACGGTAACTGTGAAAATATGTACTACTTCTACACTACATAAGTGTGACTTTATAAAAATAGCCAATTAATATAAAATGTATATTTAATAAATATTAAATGTATATAAAAATATTCAATTGCTGTTTTTAATTTTATAAATGTGCATTACAAGGATAAAAACGTTACCAGTTCATATATTAAACCCATTATAGCTAGAATCTTTTATTAGTGTGACTGGCACACCCTAACCACTTAAAACTATCTAGAAACTTAAAGGTACTTGTGTATATAACAGGTCACCCCCGCGTTTGCTTGTTTACGTTTAGGTACAAAGTTCAGTTCATTGCAGACGGCAGCAAAAATGTTGAAGCTAAATAATAACGGAACGCGCAAATTAATCTTAAATATTTATAAGACCCGATTTTATTCGGCGGCTGTACCAAAAGTTAAAGCCGAGCATGAGCTTGCTAAGGAGCCCAAAAAAGAGAATGTCTCTTTTATTGCCAACATGTACCGTGGCAGTTTGGTCCCCAAAGAAGTGTTCCCCTACCCCGATGTCTTGACAATGGAACAAAAGGAGACAATGGACGCCATGCTGGATCCATTCTCACGATTTTTCTCCGATGTGAATAATGCAGCGCGAAATGACGAAAACTCCTCAATCGATGAGACTACGCTCAAGGCCTTGTGGGAGCTCGGAGGAATGGGCATTCAAGTGCCGAGTGAATACGGCGGCCTGGGCATGAACAATACACAGTACGCAAGACTGTGCCAAATTGTCGGTGCCAACGATTTGGGCCTTGGCATTACGTTGGGTGCTCATCAAAGTATCGGCTTCAAGGGCATTCTGCTATACGGAACCCCCGAACAGAAGGCCAAATACTTACCCAAAGTAGCAGCCGAAACGGTTTACGCTGCTTTTGCGCTCACAGAGCCCAGCTCTGGATCTGACGCCAACTCCATTCGCAGTCGCGCTGTCAAGAGTGCGGACGGCCAACACTATATTCTAAATGGCTCAAAGATTTGGATATCCAATGGTGGAGTGGCCGAGGTGATGACTGTCTTTGCCCAAACTGAGCAACCTGACAAGAAGACTGGTCAAATGAAGGACAAAGTGACCGCATTCATTGTGGAGCGTTCTTTTGGTGGTGTCACCAGCGGTCCACCCGAAAAGAAGATGGGCATCAAGGCCTCCAACACGACTGAAGTCTACTTCGACAATGTGAAAATCCCCATTGAAAATGTGCTGGGCAAAGAAGGTGAAGGATTCAAGGTGGCCGTCAACATTTTGAACAGTGGACGCTTTGGCATGGGCGCCACATTGTCTGGCACGATGAAGAAGTGCATCGAAATTGCAACGAATCATGCCAACAATCGTACGCAGTTCGGCCAGAAGATCAAATCATTTGGCACCATTCAGGAGAAACTGGTTCAAATGAATATACTACAGTATGCAACGGAATCGATGGCATTCATGATTTCGCAGAACATGGACTCTGGCAGCCAGGATTTCCATCTGGAGACAGCTATATCGAAGATCTATGCCTCTGAGTGTGCGTGGAAGGTGTGCGACGAAGCTATTCAAGTTCTGGGTGGCATGGGATTCATGAAGGAGACGGGTCTGGAGCGCATTATGCGAGATTTGCGCATCTTCCGCATATTCGAGGGCACCAATGAGGTGCTACGCTTGTTTGTCGCCCTCGCCGGTGTCCAATATGCTGGCAACCACTTAAAGGAGCTGCAGCGCGCATTCAAGAAACCAGCTGCTAATCTGGGTCTTATATTTAAGGAGGCTTCCAGGCGTGCCACATCCACGATAGGTCTGAGTGGCACCGACTTGAGCCCCTTTGTGGTGTCTGAACTGCAGGAGTCGGCAAAGAAAACTGCTGCCTGCATTGATCTGTTCGGCAAAACCACCGAGGACGTTATCATTAAGTACAACAAGAACATCATAAACGAGCAAATCATATTGAATCATTTGGCCAACGCCGCTATCGACATCTATGCGATGATGGCAACCCTGTCCCGTGCATCGCGTGCTGTCCAACTTAATCTACCCACAGCAGATCACGAAGTTAACTTAACCAAAGCCCTGGGTAACCAGGCATCCGAACGAGCAACTAGGCATCTGAAAAAAGCGACATCTGGACATTTAAGAGCCGAGAATAATTTGACCTCCACGATAGCTTCAAAGATCTTTGCGGAGGATGGTGTCCATTCGACGGGTGTCATCGATTTGAATTAAATGTGTTTTGATTTATAAGAGAAAGAACGAGTTGGGGCAAGATAACTAATTTGAGATTAACCCCAATTCAACCATTAGAAAAATTCTGTCTGTCTATTGTTTGTGTAACGAATTATAAAATAAACGTTTTAAGATTACATATAGTATGTATCATGCTTGTTACGTTTATAGAACTTTGGCATTTGTATGATTAACAATTAGATAAGCACAGCACAACAAATCTCAGTGCAGGTCAAAGTCCAATTTTCAGTATGTCGTTGACGTCGCCAAAACTATACTACAAATGCAAATTTATAATTGCTCACAGAAACAGTTGGTGCTGTATTTGGTTGTTTTATTTATAATCTTTGGTTTGTTTTTTTTTTTTTTTTTGCTAAAGAGATTCGTTTTTGACTTATCAACATCGTCAAGGGTAATTGGTATTCGGCTATAATGTCTGCACAACGCCAACTGCCGCAGTGTCCACTGGTGCAGTTATGACAATCGTGTATGCAGTGGATTCGGATACCGTTTCCTTGCGCTGTCGCTCGTGAATCTTGCGATGTGTGCGCAATGCTGCTGGTTGCGTGAAGCGTTTACCGCATTCCTCACACTTGTTGGGCTTCTCGCCGGTGTGGGTCATCTCGTGATACTTGCGAGTGTCCGCCTTGGCGAAGCTGCGCTCGCAGTAGCTGCACGCATAATCTCTGGCATGCTCATGCACGGTACGCACATGCATCTTGAGGTTGCCGGAGCTGTTGCACACCTTCGAGCAGAAGCGGCAGGGCCAGGTGCGCTCCAGTGTGTGATAGTTCATGTGTATCTTGAGCTCATTTCGTGTCGTCTTGCGCATGCCACAATACGGACAGCTAAAGTTCTTGATGCCCGCATGGCGCATCATGTGCACCTTTAGTTTCTCCTTGCTGGAGAAGCGTCGTGAGCAGTCCGCCTCCTGACACGCATGTGGCAGCTCCGATTTGTCTCTGTGTGTAAAGCGATGATCGTTGAGCACTGCCGTGGAACTAAAGACCTTGCCGCAAAACTCACAAACGTGCGATTTAAGCTCTGGTCCCAATTTGTGGCACTTGCGCTGGTGCATTATAAGCGTGGGCTTGTGGCGATACGTCTTGGGGCAGCCCTCCTGATCACAGCTGAACCAGCGGCTGCTGCCGGAGTGCTGCTTCTGGTGCTCAATTAAGCAGTGTCGACGATTAAATGCTCTCTCACAGCCATCTTCAGTGCACGGATATGGCATGAGTCCTTCGTGATGACGCTTGTGCGCGATTAGTCGATGTTCCACCAAGAATTGCATGCTGCAAATGTCGCATTTGTATCTTGCCGTAGCTTGTTTGACTAGTGTACTCTGTGCAAGCAAAAGCTATCAATGGTTTTCTTATATAGGTTACTTTATTTGTTACCTGTTCGTTTTCTATTGCATCCATGTCTTCGGATTCTGTTTCAGATTCTGGTAATTTTTTGTTTTGCCTTCTACTTCGCCTTTTTGGTATCTTCTTGGCAGGGGCTCCCTTCATTTTCGGCAGCTCCACATTCAACTTGTCCTCTGGCTTCTCACTTAATATTTCCTTGTGCCAGTGCATATCCGCTGCAATGCACTTCTCACGAAATGCATACAATTGATCCAAAGTGGTGTAGCACACCTGGCACAGTTCACTGGGCACTCGGCCATCCTCATCAATGGACAGATTCGTGCAGGTGGTAAACTTGTGCGCTAACATGGACAACTCTCGCATATTGTAACAGCCTGCAGTTGCATCGAGCTCACAAATGCAAACTCGGCACTTGAGTTGTTTAATATTAAAAGCCATTGGCTCAATTACGGTTTTTACGATTTTGCGTGCCTTATTTACTGTTATTGTTTATTTGTGAGAATCAGCTGTTAAGGTAACGAAGATAAGCGACCACTTCATAAAGTAGCAGTGACTGAAAACTGTTACTTGACGTGACGGTTAAATTCAAAACGCTTAAAATATGGTTAAATTGCACAACATTTATTACAATAGTTTACAATTGCTTTGTTAATACTTGATTTAAGCACATATATATATATATATGTATTTTGTATTAAATAGTTTACTGGTAACCATTATCCACATTTCCAGGTCCACTACTAACACCTACAGCTACTCCAGTCTCATTTTGTGCGAATACCGATTTGGTCGAACTGGAACTCGTCTCATTGTTCTCTCGCTCATGGATCTTGCGATGTGTGCGAAGTGCTCCCTTTTGTCGAAAGTGTCTGCCACACTCGGGGCACTCGTGTGGCTTTTCTCCGGTGTGGATGAGCTCATGTTGTTTGCGTAGAAACGGCTGGGTAAAGGTGCGATCGCAGTAGCTACAGCTGTAAATTCGCGACTGATCGCGTTCATGAACGCTACGCATATGCAGGTTAAGATTACTGGAACTGTTACACACCTTCGAACAGATGCGGCAGCAATAAGTGCGCTCCAGCGTATGGTAGTTTAGGTGAATCTTTAGTTCAGTTCGCGTGGTCTTCTGCACGCCACAGTAGGTGCAACTGTAGTTTTTGATGCCCGCATGGCGCATCATGTGCACCTTGAGCAGCTGTTTGCTGGAAAAGCGTTGTCCACAACTTGCTTCTTCACAAACAAACGGCAGCTCTGATTTCTCCTTGTGTGTGAAGCGATGGTTCTTCAGGCGCCAGAGAGTGTCGAACGTCTTGCCACAGAACTCGCAAACGTGCGACTTGTGCTCCTTTCCCAGCTTGTGACATTTACGCATATGGACACTGAGTGTATTTTTGTGGCTGTATCCGCGATCACAGCCCGGCTCTGGGCAGGGATATGGCATTAGTCCATGTTGACGTTTGTGTGCTTGCAAACGATGCTGTTCTAGGAACTGTGTTGCGCAGATATCGCATTTGTATATGACTTTTGGGTTGAAACTCTAAAATGAAACAATCAATAATAAAAAAAACTAAATTTTTGATTTTTAACAATTTGACTTACCTGTTCGGATACCAGTTCCGAGCTGGCTTCACTAGGCTGTGCAGTTGGTTCCGTTTCATCTTCGGTGTGACTTATTTGCTCAATGTTACAATCAAGATTTGTATCTTCCTTTACATTGCCTAATTCAGTTTCTGGCAGCTCTTTTGCGTCCACCTCAGCTTCCTTAAAGGGTTCCTCTTCATCGCAAAACGCCAATAGCTCCATGCGCCATTTTGTGTCGGCTGCAATGCATCTGGCACGGAATGCATATAAATGTTCCAACTGGTCATGGCAGGACCTGCATAGTGCACTTGGCAACCGCGTCTCATCATCCACGGACAAATCTGTGCAGGTGACAAACTTGTGCGCCAGTTTGGGCAGCTTTCGCAAATCATAGGATGTGTCAGCGGCATTCAGATGGCAAATGCACACACGACACTTAGACGTGGTGGACATCGGATAATGTTGACCAAATCACAAAGAATTATATGTAAATGCTGTTTTGCTGTACAGTGTGCAAGTTATTTACTTTTGTTTATACGAAATCAGCTGTCTGAACAGTGTGCGAAAAGACACAATTGCAAATGCTACAAGTAGACAACAAATTAGGCACTTTCCAGCACTTCCCTCGAAATGTGGGTGGAAATTTCTTAGAAATTATTAAACACCACCACAAAACATAGGAAAAATGGAAAAACCAAATGGAATACATTATATTGAGCTCTCGAACAACCTCATACGCTTTGATGCCGCCAGCCAGCTAACGAATGTCTTCTTCGATGACTCCAACAAACAGGTAAGTGATAATCCCACTACTAGATAATTGATTGATATCTCTTTGTTTTCATTAGATATTTGCAGTACGCTCGGGCGGTGCCACGGGCGTAGTTGTCAAGGGCCCAGTGGAGGACACTGTAATAACGTTCTGCATGAGTGATCGTGGCGGCGCCATCCGATCCATTAAGTTCTCACCAGACAATCAAATTTTGGCCGTGCAGCGCAAGGAAAATGCCGTTGAGTTTGTCTGCTTCCAGGGTGAACAGCCGCTGCTACAGGACATCATTACACATCAATCAAAGACGCTAATTTATGGCTTTGTTTGGGTGCACAATCGCGAATTGGCGCTCATATCGAGCACGGGTGTCGAGATCTTCCAAATAGTGCCAGAGAAGCGACAGGTGCGCTCCGTAAAGGCATTAAGCATTAGTATTAAATGGTTCGCCTGGTGCTGCGACGCTAATGTGGCGTTACTGTGCACTACTGAGGGCAACACACTGGTGCCGGTCATCGTTAAACAGAAGGTCATCACCAAGCTGCCCAAAGTGGACCGTAAGTAGTCCAAATAGCCGTCTTAAGTAAACACTCTCTCAAGATTTGTATCTTTTAAGTGGGCAGTCCGAGTCGTGAGGTACAGGAGAGCAAAGTAACGCTAGGCAGGGTCTATGGCGTGCTGGCCGTGCTCATTTTGCAAACCAACAACAGCACAGGCATGATGGAGGTGGAAGTGCATCTGTTGAATGGACCTGGTCTGGCACCGCGTAAATGCCATGTGCTGCGCCTAAGCCTGATTGGACGCTTTGCCATCAACACAGTTGACAATTTGATAGTAGTGCATCACCAGGCGACGGCTACTTCGCTGCTCTTTGATATTGCGCTTAGCGGCGAGGTAATCAATGACGTAACCTATCATGCGCCCATTACTCCTGGACGTTCCATCAAACCATTTGGACTTAAGCTACCCTCACTCTCGCCAGATGGCCAGATTCTGCAGTGCGAGCTTTGTAAGTAGTCTAATCGGGTTTCTTAAAGCAATTTTAACGCTTAATTCTCTTACAGATTCCACAAATTGGGTACTGTTTCAGCCAAATATTGTAATTGATGCTAAGCTGGGCTGCATGTGGTATTTGAATCTGTCCATTGAGCCACTGTGCAATCTTATATCGGATCGTCTACGTCTCACAGAGTTTCTGCTGCAGCGCAGCAGTGGCAAACAGATGTTGCTTAAAGTCGTTCAGCAGCTAATGGACGATCAATATAAGGGCACAATGCTGCCTGTGCTGGAGACCATCTTTGACAAGATCAACAAAATTTATGCGTATGTTAATCACAACTCAGCAAGTCTTCTAGACCCATTTTCTTTAAATCGTTCAACAGCTCCTGGGTGCACTTGGAGATAAAGAATCAAACGGCGTTGCCTTCCAATGTCAAGAGCACAACCACTAAGAACACAACACCGCCAATTGTGCTCATCGAACAGTCGGATATGGCGCAAATCTTCCAGCCAATCGCCGAGCGACCGTACACGGAAACGGTGCTAATGCTGTACCTGCAATCGCTAAACAAATACAACATTTCCGCTCAGGAGGAGCTAAGCAAGATGATAATTAGTGAGCTAATACGCAACCGCAGCTTTGATACTCTACGCCGTCTGGTCAGCTATTCTATGCTGTTGGAGTCCAAATCTGTTGCGTGCTTCCTTCTCGCACACTCTGATGTCAACTCGGCCATCTCACAGGTGGCGATTGATATGCTGGGCAAGATTCAGGCACATGAGGTACATTAAAATGTTGCTCAAATAAACCCTGACTAAGATTACATTTTTTTTTGTAGATCATTATTGAGGTCATGCTGGGCCAGGGCAGAGTCATTGATGCACTGCGTTTGGCAAAAAACTCGCTGGGCCAGGATAAGGTGCCAGCACGAAAGTTCCTTGAGGCAGCTTATAAATCTAAGGATGATTTAATCTTTCACAGCGTATATCGGTTCTTCCAGATGCGCAATTTGCGCAATTACGAAACTTTGGCGTTTCCAAAAGGTGAGTTTGAATCAAGGTTATAATGTATATTTTACTTTATCGATTGTTTTTATTTTAGCTGAACAATGCACGGAGTTTATACAGCATTATAATAATACTTTTCCCGCGGATAACGGAGTTAAGTTGCCGACGAGCTAAGACCTTTTGTTTATTTATTTCATTTTATTTTGTGATTTAGCTAATAATTCGGGTATTCACAATTGAGTCTATAAATAGCTTAAAATTGTACATTGCATTAGAATAAACAAAACAAAACGATTAAAAATATAACGAGAACTAACTTTTATAATTTGTTCGAGTGCATTTGCATTTAATATATTTCGTGACATTTTTATTGTGATGCTTTTAACAATAAGTGACATTTTTTTATTTGTGTGTTTAGTTTGTTAATAAGTGGAATGGAACATTTTGTTAACTTTCTTGTCATTGAGAATGATTGTTCGTTGAGGAATATTTATTGCTGTTTGTCAAACTATCGATTCTAGGAACAACTACTATTGCTTAATCAACTAAGCTATTCACAGACCCTTCCCTTCTTTGAATGGCTTCTTCTAATACTTGACAAGCATGAATTGAATTGTGATTACACAATAAATACACAGAATGGCTATACATATGGAATATACGGACATATTAGATTGCCTAGCAGAAACGCCTTGGCGGCGCCTTTAGCTGCAGTGTGCCCAGCTCCATTGGATTGGAGTTACTTAACAAATGCTGATTGGGACATGGCAGGCGTATTGTGGACAGCTGCGGTACTTCTTCCGCATCATTATTCATAGGCAGCGCTGCGGCACAGCGTGGACATTCCTGCATTGGCGTCACTTCGTTTAGGCAACGCTCGTGAAGGGAATGTCCACATGGACCCAAGACGAGCACTTGCGTCTGATCGTACAAACGCTGCCGGCAGATAAGGCAACGCATATTGGTCACCCATAAGCCACGACGTGCCACAAGACGCTGCTTCACAAACTCCTTATGCAGATCCTGGCAAAGTATGTCGGCAGCAACACGCAACGCCTCCGTCTCCTGTCGCGAGCTTATCAGCATGCTCATCAGCAGATCCTTGATGTCACCAAAGCTGCTAGAGACGTTGTGCGTATTCATAATCAACTGCACCAGATTATGCAAATCAATGTGCTGCGATGCCTCGTGCAGCATGGACTTTGTAATGGACTGCAAATCCTGCTGTGGCAATATATACTGCAGCAGAGCAAACCAACAGCGTTCCAGCTGCTTCTCCGGCAGCGTCTGTGCGGCGCGTGCCAAAAGTTCAGCAATCTGTTTTGCTTCCTTTGCAGCTGCATCATCTGTGGCCTCTTGCAACAGCTCCATGGACAAATCAAACGCTTTCGCATAGCTCTCCTGCTGCTCGTAGAGGTAGATGACGGCTCGCTTCAACTGATGCCGCTCCACAATATCAATGGCTTTGTCCAGGCGATAGCCACGGCTGGACTTTAGAAATTCCAATACCGCTTCTGGTGTTTCCAAATTGCAATAGAGTTCCAGCAGCAGTTCCATTTGTGCTGGCTGCAACTTACTTTGCCTTGCATTGAGGCACTGCAGCAAACGAAACAGCATCGGTTGCTGTCCGCAAAGCAGCTCCAGCAGCTCAGCTATCTTATCCGGATAGTGGAGTGCAATCAGACGCGTTGTCTCCTCGGCATTTATCTCCAGTAGCTGTCCCAAATAACAACGCAGCTGCTCATAGATGCAGCGTTCGCTGACTCGCCACATAACGCTCCATGTAGGCAAACATTGTTTCATGCCGCGCCTCATTCCTTATGAGGCAATCGAGCATGCTGTCATAGCGCTGCAGCTTCTCCAGCAGATACTCCACAACATAGTAGCAGCGCGCCCGTTGCGCCAACTCCAACTGCTCCTCATCGCTGCTGATGTCCACGAGGCAATTGCTTGAGAGCAACTCATGCCAGGCACTCTCCCGCTCCGAATGCTGTCGTGCACTCTCATTGTCAATATTCTCCTGGGCCAGGTAGCTGAGCACGCGTTCCAGCAGCTGCTTATCCCGCGGCAGACACTGCGTCGATATCTGCTGGGCAATAAAGTTCAACAGGCAACCAATTTCCGCCCACTGAAAAATAAGCAAACGATTTAAGAGTTTATCCAGTGATTGAATAAAAATCTTGCCACTTACCGTTGCATTTTCGGGCGTCATAATCTCCAGTAGCAGGTAGATAATTCTTTTCCGGTGAGAGTAGCCCAGCTCGTTGCTAAACTCACGCTCCTGGAATGCCAGCGAGATGACATTTAAGGTTTCCCTTGTATCGAACTTGAGTAGAGCACGCAGATATGGATATGGCAGCTCATCCTCTGGACTGGCGGTGGAGTGTTGAGAGGTGAGGCAGCGTAGGACGTCATGCTTGACCTGGTGCACCTGTTCCACGGGTATATCGCCACTGGGATAGCGACGTCCGGCCAAACAGCTGGACACATAGACCAGTAGACAATTGCCCAGATCCGTTTGATCCGGTTGCAGTGGCGGCAACAACTCCGTCAACGCTGTGGTATAATCATTCAAGGCACAGGCATTCAGGTAGAGCTGTGCACGATACAGCTGATGACGCTTGACTGCCTTGAGCACCTGGTTTAGGTCCAGGCACATCCAGTCCAGCTTGAGGATCAGCTGCTCCAACTTGGCAGGCGAATGCTGCAGCCAGTAATCAACCAGAGCCTGCGATATGACCGGATTAACGCTGTGTATGTTCTCCTGTTCAATGTGCTCCGAGATGTGTTGCAAAAAGAGTTCCGTATTGTTGTTGTGCAGCCTTTCCCACAGCTGCGTCCACAGCAGATCCAACTCTCCAATGGTTATCATGCAGTTCACTATGGAGCCCAGGCAGTAGTCGGGTGCACGTGCCGAATTCGCAATGTACTCCTTGAACAGCATAATGATGCGCTCCTTGGCCTGGGCACGTTTCCTTGGACGTTCAGCGGATGCAACGTAACCATCGAGTGCCAGCTGACAGGCTTCCTGCCAGCGATGATTCTTAACCTATAGGAGGGGAAGGTGTTTTTTTTGAAAACCTCTATGATTCCAGTTCTCACTTACCAAATAGCTGATCCTTTCCGACCAGGTGCGCACGCCAATAATGTGCAGGGAGCGTGCACCCAGGACATATAGCTGAGTGCCCCTCGAGACAACGGAATTGTAGCAAGCATTGGTGCCGGCCAACGCAAAGGCGGGTGAAACATTGCCACCAGTGGCCAATCCCTTAAACTGAGCCGAGCCGTAGACCAAGCCCGCATTGGCCATATCCATGCACTCCAGTTCCCGGCTGGAGCGCACATCGATCAAATGCAGTATTTCGGATGTGTCCAGAGAGGCGACACACTTGGGTCCCAGCCAGTGGGCAGAGAGCAGGCTGCTATGCAGCTGGACATGACGCAGGTACAGTAAAGTAATCCTTCCATTGGCCACGAACAGCTGGTGAAAGAATAGCTGATTGCCGCGTCCAACGACAATGACGGGATCCACAGAGCGACTTGTGTCTGCCGCTTGGATCAGCACCAGATGCCAGGCAAGCAACGGCAGACAGTCAGCTGGTCCTTGGAGCGCATGATATTTGATGACACGCAATCGAGGACGCACTGTGACTATAAAGTATTTAGAGAGCGTTGCCAGTGCCACAATGCAGTACTGGTCCAGTTCGTGCCGCCCCTGGGCGTCCATGATGAGCGGCTCCACGGCGCAGACTTCGCCACGTGCGCCCGAGAACAAACAGCGTGAGGTGCAGCCTCTAATCCCCAGTTTGCGGGTGAAGCTAAGCGACCACACAGAACCGCCAGCATCGGCGCAGAGTGCCAGCGAGGAACGTGATGTCCACTTGACATGCAGTACGCCTGTATTGGGTGTAATGACATCAAAGAGCTCTCTTAGTACATCGCCCGTTTGGGTGTCCAGCATGGCAACCAGTCCTCGGGCAAAGCCCGCCAGAAGACGCGTGGAGTCAGCATTGAACGCCAGACTAGAGACAGCACCTTGACTGTGCTTATCCTGATGAGCCCAGCGCAGCGTCTGGGTCACATCAAAGTTGAGGATGTGACCGTGGGAGGTGCCCACGGCTATGTAAGCGGCCACAGCGCAGGCACTCGCTGCTCCAGCATTGACACGCTCCGAGGCAGAGTTGAGTTGGGCCGAAATGCCATGTAGGAGAGTGTATCGCATTATGGAGCCAGAGCCGCTGCCTCCGCGTCCATCGGCACGCACTCCACAATCCTCGCCTATGGAGGGCGTTGGCGTTGCTCGCGGCACCGGAACTCCTAGCTCAGAGGCTACATCGGAATCCGCCTCGAATTCGCTGAGCACTGTTTCTAGTGTGGGCAACACATCGGTGGGTGGTATTGCAAACTCCACATCGTCGAGCTATTTATTGTCATGGGGTTTGCTGAGAATTTTTCACATTTCCATTGTTTTCATTTTTATACTTACGCCTTCGAACTCGAAATCTAGTTGCAGGCTGTCTGTGGAGCCCCGATCTGATTCGAGCAGCGATTGTAGCGAAGGTGCCTTTAGCTCGGCCATTCTTCACTGTGCTGTCCTTTCTAAATCGTGACTATATATTATTATATTTATCAATAATTACAATCTCAGTTTTTATCAATGAACTTCTTCTGTACGCCCACCATTCTATCGACTATCAAAATATCGTTTGAGAAAATATCGCCAAAAACCGGCACATCGTATATTAATCGATACATCGGCGTACGCCGAAATGCAGCTCTGTATACAATAGTTCACAGTCAGCTGTGAACTAGTTCAGCATCGAAGCTCTTCTTCTTTCGTTTCACTCTTTCATTAGTTTAATTTCAACCTCTATCGTGACCAGTCGTATTAGTAGCCACGCTCGGCAATCTCGTGATCGAACATTAAAGTTAATTAAATGCATAACTTACAAACGAAATGTGCGTAAACCAACAATAATAATTATCGCCCGAGGGCAACAACAATGTGGACAGTGCGCGAAGGGCCCGCCGGGAGATAGAGCAACATCGCGCGTTGCGAGCGGCCGTGGAAATTTCGATTTTTGCATGAATCGCGCTTGGCAAACAAAATAAAGGAAGTAAAAGAAATAAAGACAAAGATGCCAAAATAAAATCCAGCGCCAATAACTTATCCGTTTTCTGATTACAACTGCTAACGCGAGTATAAATAAATCTGTTTATTTCGTTGCCTGTTTGCGATTTGTTGTGTGTAATTCCATTTTGCTTTGTTGCTGTTGTTTGTTTGTGTTTTTTGGCTCGACTCTCTCTCTCTCTCTCTATCGCCGTCGCGTATACGCGCGTCATTCATTGCAATGCGATTGTATTGGTGCAGTGACGTAAACAAATACAAATAAAAAGGAATTTGTGTGCAAAATTTTCGAAAAATGCCAACAACAAAACAGCCGCATGCCCATGTCGTTTCACGTGCCAAATAACAACAACCACAACGGCATAACAGCGATAACTTTTCGCCTCGTGTGCTTTGTGCTGCTCATTCGCTGCAAGGCCAGCTGAGCGCAACACGTTTGTGTTGTTTCTGCCTGCATGCGTAGGCGGGCAAACTCTCTCGAATATGCGAATGTGTACGTGCATGTACATTGATTGAAACATAGTAAATGCGACAGGTAAGCACAGCATATTTTCTATTACCTCTACCTTTACCATACAAATGCAAAAAGTAACTGTAGTCAGCGTGCGTGTGAGTAATTTTGCCTTTGTTGCGCCGCCGGGTGTCAAATTTACATAGTTGATTACGTCTAACTAGCGAAGGCAAGCAACTTCCTCATAAATATGAACTTATCAATTAGTAAAACGAAGAGCGGCGCCTTTACAGGTAGTTTTCCACACAGACAAACACACGTGCACTTTGTTGCAGTGTCGTTTTACGTGTGTCGAGATAACACAAACAGCAACAAAAAACATCAAAAGCAAAGCACGTTAATGATATTTCTGGAGCATTTTTACACACACACACACACTTACCTACAAAGATATCCGACTCTCTCTTTCCTACTTCCTTTCTCTTACCCCTTTGATCATCGTCTTTAGTTGTTTGTGCTAGTTTTTCAACTCTTTTTTTGTAACCTTTTTAATGTTGCATATCATTAATTGGTCAATCAGTTTGTTACATATCAAAACGCTCCTTAATGGATGTTGTAAACTATTTGTATTTGAACTTTCTTTTATGTTGATCGAAACTAGTTCATTTCAATTGATGTAAATTAAAATTTCCCTTGCAAGGGAATAAGTCTGTGAGGATTGTCAAGCATTTCTAAAATTTATTTTGTTGTATCCAGCTTATACTATCGCATTTGTATGTATATGCTCTGATAATACCAAATAATAATCATAAATTCCAGCTGATATTGACGAGCTTGTATCGAAAAAACAGTCACAAATTTCACATTAAAAACTTTAAGTACATTCGTTATATTGTTTTATAAAATCGTTTTACTTTTTTTTTTTTTAAAATATTTGTTTTGTTTTATTTTGTAAATGAAGCTTAAAATATAATTTAAAATTTAAATTGCTCACCCCTGGTCTAAGCGCCATTTAAATTCTTTGCTTACCTTTTTATTTGTAACTTTTTTGTTGTTATTGTTGTTTTCTTATGCTTTTGTGCTAGTTATGCTTTTCATCTGTCTTACATGCTCACTAAATTTATTGGTCAACATTTTATCTTTCGGTGTCCGGCACCCACGCAGCAACCGACGGCAAAGTTGGCAACGCTGGCAACTCCTTCAACTTGTTCTTGTTGTTGTTCTGTTCTTTACTTTTTTGGGGACTGGCGTTCGTGCGTCGTGCAACGCCCACATGGAAATTTAATGCTTCAACGCGCTGGCGACCGGTTCAGATTCTAGATTTTCTATCTAGCGATTCCAATATTTTCCCCAACGTGGTCAACAGCCACATAAATATAAGAGAAGGGACCCAGGCAATAAAAACCAAACAACAACAACAGCATTATGAATTATGAGCTAGTTCCGTTAGTGTTGTTGTTGTTGTTGTTGTTGTGTTTGTTGTCTATTTTGGTTGAGGAAAATAGCTTAATTTCAATAAACTTGGCTGCTTGGGCACCCATTCTTCATATTCAAAACATTCTTCTCTCACAATGTTAATGTTTTGTTTATCTATCAATTTCATTTGTTTATCTTTCAGTGGTTTTTCTGTATGTGTGTGTGTGTGTTTTTCGATTCAGCGATTGCAGTCGAACACAAAATTTACAAATTTGCAATTTCAGGCCCTTAACCCATTGTTGGCCACAATGATAAACGGACGGCTTGTTAATAAATCAAAGGCAGCACTGTGTGCATTGTGTGTCCGGTGTCCTGTGTGTGTTTATATCCTGGTGTGTGTGCCCAAGCCAAGCTACGAAAAACAAAAAAAGAAAATGAAGTACTCGTTACAATGTCAGAAAGTTTTTGTTTTGCAACTTGCAACAAGCCGCCTTTCCTTTAGGTCCTGCTTGCTACTACAACAAGTAGGAAGCGAGCTTGCAACATGATTGGCCACTACACTCAGCACAGAGGATACTCGTATTTCATGTGCCTTGTAGATTTATGAAGTGCCCAGGCTCGAGCCGCTTCTGACTACGTGGGCGTACTTGCTGCATTTTAATGGTAGGTGGAGAGGGGTTAAGGGACATTTTACATACATCCTGTGCATCCTGTGTGTGTGTGCAACGGCTGCCATTGGCATTCTAATGATTTTTTATTGTTGTCGCTTAAGTGGCCCATTGTACAGCTGGCAGCATATTGTTCTGACATCTCAACCCACTTGATAACCAACCCAAACCCTCAAACCTCAAACCCTCAAACCTCAACCCCTAACCCTTTACAGCCCCTTAAAAATGAAGTTTGTTATGGCATCCAATCGAGTTGCAACTTGCCCAAATTGCCTTACATTTCTTTTCACTCTCTCCCTCTTTCTTTGTTTCTTTCGCCATATGCTATCGATACGGATGTATTTCTTACTGTTCAGATTAGATTAGAGCTATGGACATTGGTTATTTTGCTCATGTGAATGAATTATACAATTTTTGCAGCTGTAGAGATCAAAGATCGAGTTTTGTATATGAAAGATTGTTGTTTTGTTCAGTATATTTAGAAAGATTTATAAAAATAGTTAGAAAACATATCAACAAATGAATTCTAAGGCTTAAAGATTATCTTAAAATTATATAATGTAATACTTTTAAAAGAAATTTATTTAGTAGTTATCTTTTAATGTCATTCAAATTTATTTCAAATTAAAATGCTCTCAACTTTAAGCTGCAATTTTAATAAACATTTTTATTTCTTTGCATATTAAATGTTGCCTATATTTCAATCAGATTGAAATCTATCTATTATTAATTTTCATTTATTAAATGCAGCAAACTTTTACGATAAATTATTTATTTGCTATGGAAGTGCTTTGATAAAAAATTTCCCATATTATTTAAGAGCTTCTTCAACTTTTGAAAGTCATGACTGTTTATTATAATTACTTTGTTTTTTTTGCTAGTCAATCTAGTTGTGCTTGCAGTTTTTTCTTTCTATAATTTAATGATCATCAATTAATTGCTCAACTGGAAATTCCCCTTTGAGCTACTCAGCTGCATTTCAACTATTTTGTTTGATTGCAAATAATCAACTGGTTTGATGTTTTGGAATTGATTGCGATCTTTGGAACTCACATAATGATCTTTAATATGTCTGGCCCTTTGAAAAGATTTTGTTTCCCTTTGTGCCTCTCAGGCAGCTCTAAGAAATCTTCTTTGCTGCGGCTTATGTTGCACACACACACACACACACAATATATATATAGTTGCTGAGATTGCCTGCCTCCCGGCAGCTGCAGTCTTTATGCCACATCATATTCTATATACAACAACACTGACTGGTGGAAAATGCATTTGGCTTAGTCACTCTCTTTGCCCCTCTCCCCCTCTCTGCTCTCCCCAGACAATCAAGTCAAGAATGTAGGATAAGCGACGTAGGCAGCGAGGAGGTAGCGGGTGAGAGGGGGGAAGTAAACTGGTTCGTCGCCTTCTTAGCTGAGGAAATGATTCGTTGGGCGTTGTTTGAGTTTTAGTTTAGTGTGTGTGTGTGTGTGTGTGTGTGTGCTGTTTATTATGATCTGTATAGCAAGACAAAAGCAAAATTCCAAATAAGCCGCATGAAAAGCGGCGCCAGGACATGAACTGCCACAGGGTTTGCAAGGGCGGGGGTGAGGTTGGGGGTAGGGTTTTTGTTTTTAAGGTTGACTGAGTGGCTTCTACACACTCTCTCTCTCTCTCTCTCTCTCTCTCTCTCTCGCGGCTCTCGCTAATTTAAAACGCGCTAAAGCATAGCGATTAACTGGATTTACGTTTAAGCCCGGTGGGCATAACGGGGCCAAGAGCTCAGACAACCCCCGCTCTTCCCCCTAACGCTTAGCCTTTATTCGGCTCCTTTTTCATTGTGCAATTTGTGTGTGTGTGTTAACTCATATCTACCATAATTAGAGGGTAAGTTTAGTCGAGTTGAGTTCGTTGTACTGCGTTCGATTCAAATCGCATAAAATTTATCCGCTTTTTGGCCCCAGCTTATTAGCACACACACACACACTAACACACACACATGCCGTTGGCACCTAATGACTGTGCCAATAATTGCTTTGTTGTGGCTAGCAATGCCGCCGTTGTCCCAGCTCTGATGGTTTCAGCTGTCATAAACTGAGCCTCCATTATATTGGGAAAATGCTTTTCCAACGATTTTCAGCGAACTATATTGATTTGTGTGTGGATTACAGTAGGGAAAAGATTGTTCTGTCCGCGCAATAATTTAGTTTTCTTCTTAACAAGCAACGGTTCAACTGCGAACCGGTTCGTATTGCGTACCAGACCAAATTGCCGCATTTTACGATATTTCTCTTGTTGGTTTCCGTTTTTTATTTGCTTTTCTGCAGTACACAACCATTAGGAGCTTTTGTGTTTAGCTCTCGTAATCTTTGTTCTCAATTACTGTTGTTGCAACGTGAGCTCTACACCCCCTCCCTCTTCCTGAGTGCAGTTTTGATTTTTGCCAGCTGCGGTTGCCAACACTTAATGGCTTGCAGTTTGTTTCTACTACTATTGTTGTTGTTGCTGTTATTTCCGTTGTTCACATACCACGGCTGGACCACAGGATGCGCCAGTTTTGCCTGTGTGTGTGTGTGTGTTTCGCACACATTTTTTAAACGCGTTGCACTTGCTTCTGCCCCCCCCTCCCCCCTTTTTGCCCTTTTGTGTGTCTTTTCATGTAGTTTTCGTTAACGCTTATGCGCGTGCTAAAGTTCCGTTTCCCCCTCAACCCCGCTCACCCCTTTTGTGCAGTGTTGGTTGTTTTTAAAAAAAATTTGTAAGCAACAACAAAACGAAATGGCATAAAAATAAAATATATAAATGTTCACAGCTAAGCCGCCGCTTTGTTTATGCCTCTTTATGTATGTATGTGTGCGGAAGGAGGCGTGGCCAAAGTTTTGCCTCAGCTGCTTTTGTTCTCTCCTTTTATTTTTTATTTTTTTTGCATACACATATAAATATTTTGTAAAAATTTTTTTTTTTTTTGTTTTTATTTTTATGCGTTGTTGTTGCTGTTGCGTAAGCGGAGACGCCACGCATGGGGGCTGCTGATTGCTTTGTTCCGGCGCTTAAGCGCCCCAAATCCCCAACATCAGCATCCAAGCAGCTCCTCCTCCATTCCCTATCCCTCTCTGACGCAGTTATTATGTTTATGATATTTCTGTGGGTGCTTGCAATTTTATTTATTCATTTATTATATTTATGCTCCATGTACATATGTACCGCTTGGTGCACAGTTCCAAGAGCACTGCAGTGCATCGCAAACTGTGCGCGCTCACAAATCAATTAACAAATGACCAACGACCAACAAAAAAAAACGCTGACAAAAAGCTTCGTTTGTAATTCGCATTTAATTACAAAAGCGAAAAGGGAAGGGGAATGGATGGGTAAGGGAAGGGTGGCAGCAAATCAAATTGCGAATCACAAAAGTGCATTTTTTTGTTGTTGTTGCTTTTGCATTGCATTGCACACCTGGCTCGAAATAAAAGCCAATGCACCCAAATGCCAAAAGTGTGCCAATTGCTGGGTGGGTCGGGGGAGGTAGGGGGGTCAGGTGGGGGTGGGGTGATGTTCGCTAACATTTCACGCATTTAGTTGTCGATTGTGTCCGTGTCGGAGCTCGTGTCCGTGTCCGTGTCCGGTCTTTTTGTGCCTTTGACACAAACCCAAATGAAACGTTTTGCAGCATAAAAGGACAGCTAAACCGAACATAACCCCCCGCTCACCCTGCCCCCTGCCCGTCTGCTGTTCATTTTAGTTGCTACAAAACTATTCGTTAAGCTGTCAAAAGTGAAGTGTTGCAAGGGGGGTGCTTTGGGGGTAGTGTAAGATAATGTCCAACTGAATGTCCGCCATAAAGTCAGTTTTGAAAAACGCAAAAAGCGCCGCACTGTCAATGGACTGGAAAGATCTGCACACGGATATAAATGCACGGAAAAAAACCAACACGAAAAAAAAAACATAAAATAAAAAAAGAGATATCACATTATCTGGTTGTTGTTGAAACAGTCGGATATTGTTAGGAAATTAAGGCAACAGACTGAAATGATAGATGCGATGCATTATTTTTTTTATTTTATTTTAATACTAGAACATTTGTTTGAAATAAACATTACTATGTTCATGTTGTGACAGTTTTGGAGTATGTGAAAATGTTACATCAACCTATGAAATGAATTTAGTATCTTTTGCTAGTTTTCAAATACAAATCGCATAAATTGTTTGCCTAAATCGTATTTGTATGCACTTCCAAGCGATTTGACTAATCCTCAATCTGGTTGACCTATTTGAACTCTCTCTCTTTCTCGCTCAAACTCAAACATTTCGAAATTTCCTTCTCCTTCCCCTCACCCCATATAATTTATGGGCCTTAATTTTGTGCTGGATTATCGGATTTTGGGGCTGTCGCACCTTTTGCATTTTGTTGTTAATTGCATTCACATAGAGATCACAATCATTTACCATACGCGTGCCTCAATTACGTACAAGCTCCCAAAGGACGACCTCCCCCCCACCCCCCCTCTCCGCACATTATCATTTACATGTAACACGCCCCTACACACCCCAACGAACCCCAAATTGGACTCGTTCCTTTTTAAAACGCATTTAAGTGTAATAGAGTTGCGTGCCTAACACACACACACACACACACACACACGCACATGCTATGCAAATGAGTGGCAATCATGGGATAACACACACACACACGCACACACACACACCGAAAAATTTACAACAATAAAAAGGGGATTTAGCACACAAACCGCTTGAACCGGAGACTGCAATGCGACAGGCGAAGGACGCGGAGGAGAAGAGGTTAGAAAGCAGAAGCCGTCCTCTGTGTACAGAGGCAATGGACAAGGATCTGGACATATGGGCACACGATAACATGGCAGACATTCAGGCAGAGGCCAAAAATGTGTGCGCAGCTAGGCTGCAGCTGATAGATTGTAATCCTGCTCTGTTGCTCTTTGACTGCTTTCAATTGGCTCACACACACACACACACACACACACAGATAGCATCCTGTTGCCCTGTCAGAGGAGCGAATAGGCAGAGATATAGACATAGAACATGAAAGGAGCGGAGAGGAGAGGAGAGGTAAGGGATACAGATTGCCTGGATGCGTGTTAATTTAGTTTTGTTGTCAACGGGCAGCCTGCCAAAACAATTGAAACAATAACGAGGCAAGTGAAAAGGCAAAAAACCAAAGTGAGATTACAGGACATCATCTAACGGCATTAATTTGCCATACAGAAGAAAAATAGAAAACGAGGGAAGGCGGAAGGGACATTTAACATGCTTGTAAAACCACAAAATGTGTTTTTTGGTGTTTAGCGTTTGATTAATTGCCAGCAAGGCCGTAACGTAAAAATGATTATGGCTGCGCCTGGCTTTTTGGTAGGTCTGGCAACGCCGCCAAGCCGCCTTTGACTTATGCCAAGGACCTCAGTGTGTGTGTGTGTGTGTGTGTGTGTGTGTAGAGCGTCGGCTATTTCGTTAACAATAAATAACGCTTGAGACAGCGCCGAGAGCTTTTGTTTTGCAGCAGGCAAACTCTCGAGTGGCAAGCTAAGGAGAAAGATAGAGAGAGAGTGGGAGTGGGAGTGGGAGTGGGAGAGGGAGAGAGGAAGATAAAGAGACGTTTGTTGTTGCCTTTGATCCTGGTCCGCATGGAACGTGCGAAAACGGTTAGCTCGAGTGCCCGGGGTAAAAGAGGGGGTCGAGTCGAGTCGAGTCGTGTCGTGGCAAGTCAGCCCCATAACAACCTGACAGATTGATGGCCCTGGCAACCACTTACGTCCTGTCCCGCTGCTGCTGCCGTTGCTGCCAACTTGTTTGCCTTTCATAATGAATGCGGCTTCTCGTTGGTGCCAAAGCAAAAGCAATAGCAATGGCACAACAATATCACCACCAATACCCACCAGTTACCAGAAGACGAGCAACACACACACACACACACCCACATACACTCCTAAACTCTAAAATCAATAATTGCCCAAAAATGAAAAATAAATTAGCATACTTTCAGGAGCTAATTTTCGTTTTTGGGCATTGAATTCTGTCTTCCTTACTTCTTTAATTTTTTAATTTCACACACACAATTTTTTTCTGAGTGTACACACATGTATAACAACAAATTGCTTTTCGTTTCGACTACATTATGTTGCTAACCTTCCTTCCCCCTTGGCCACCCTCAACTTATTGATCAAATATCGCATGTCACTCTTTATATACTCTCTTAACTCAGAGCAGGAGTGCGATAGAGAGAGGGAGGAAGGTAGGGGGTGTAGGTGGGATTTTTTGTGGGTTACGAGACATGTGGCAACGATAAAAGCCAACTAAAAATGCCATTTAAATTGCCATTATGTACTGTTTACTGTCCTGTGGTACATTGTCCTCGTTCTCGTCCTTGTCCTCTCATCAACTGACATTTCAACCGTCGTTCTGTTTGGGTTTTTGCCTTTGCTTTGCTTTTCTTTTCGGTCGTCATCATCATCATTATTATTATGATTATCCACATCACTCTTATCACAGCTAAAGTTACACAACTTCCTTTTAACCTTCTCCATCCTCTCTCTTCATTGACATGACATTTAAAACAGACGACCAAAAATAAATTGCCGTAAATAATACAACAACAAAATAAAAATGTGCGACACAAATGAAAATTGCTTTTGTCGTCGTGGGGGCTTGTAAAGGTCTTCTTCACCATAATGAATCAACTGAAACCTGATATCAAATCCTCAAACCAAAACTGGCTACCGTGGTAACAATATGTGAAATAATTAATGAGCGAAATCGTAGATAATTAAAAATTGCAAATACTAATAACGCGAAACTCAATTCGCATCTATTTCGCATCGAATAAAAAATAGAATTTAAAAGTACAATATTGTTAACGATTCGCAACTGGAGTACATTTATAATTCTCAAACGGCTTATGCCCTGGTTTTATTACCCACTGTGCAACTAAGGCCGACCCACGTGCCATCTAAAAATGCATTAAAAAGTTTCATTGTTGTTCCTGTCCGTCCGTCCGTCCGTCTGGCCAACCGTGCGTCGGCCCGGCCATATTTGTTTGGCTTCCGTTTCCGTTTTTGCTGGTTCTGGTTCTGACGTGCCAGGAAGTGGGCGGCATTACAAAAAGCATTTCGCTACACGGACGAACAATGAGCCACATGATAGTAAAAACGTCATTATCCTCAACAGGCTGACACTACAGAGACTTAACATTATCCCTGTCGCCGCCTGGTGGCAAGGTGCAAAGGACCAACATGTTGCCGCAATGACCCTCATTAACTTAATGGTCAGCCAAAGTTTGTGCGCCCGGACGCCATTTTGTTGTTTGCCCATTTCCTGCAAGCTGCTCCCTTTCTCTCTCTCTCTCTCTCTCTTCGCTGACTGACTTTGTCAATTGCCAAAAATTTCATTAAAACGCATTAATTTTGCACATTAAAATTGTTTTAATAGCTTTTTGGCCTTTGTGACGCGGCCAATTAGAAAATCAATATGCAGCACTTTGTCAAAAGTTAATTCAATTTGCACCCAAATGAAATACCCATGTAATTATTTAGGGCGTGGCAGCTGTCGAATGATTTGTTTGAAATCTCGTTTGCTTTCTATAATGTGTCATCAAAATTGCGAAAATTAAATAATAATTACATTAACGACATCAAGTAAGCAACTTAACTGTAATTAAGTGCTCATCACAGAAAACTTGAACACACTTATTGCATATAATATTAATATTTGCTGGCAAATGTGTCCATAAATTCATTTTCAACTAAAACTCATGAATAAATTAACAAAATTCATAGCAAAAACCAATAAAAGTCTCACAACAAAGCGAACTTTTAATTAATATTAGTTATGACAGATTATAAAAGCTAAACTGTCAATTTTGTCATATTAAATTCATCAAAAAAATTGGTTTTCATAAAGCCATATTGTTATTTTTATTGAGCTTTTATCACATTGGTTTCTAACACGAAAATCCTTGAAAAAATCAGCATTTAAATGACAGCAGCTGTCATTTGCCTCACATTAAATGGCCTATAAATGTGTCCATAAAAGTCTCGAGCGCCGAAACAAAAATCACAGTTATATCCCAGGATGGTGATTGTGATTGTGGATGTGATTGTGATTATGTTAAGACAGTTAGACAGTGCGTATGCGTAATATTTGCTAATGCTAAGCCCCAAAAACTAGCCACAAGACAGCACATTTTATTTATGGGCTGCCAACTACTACAACAACAACAATAATAACAACAACAACAACTAGAATGTGTGTTCTATCTGGCTTTTTATGTGTTTCTCAATGACCAGGACACAAAAAGTGAAAAGAAAAGAGAGAACGAAATAGCAAAACATTTCTAATATGTGAGTTTTATTTTATTACATTTTATTACACATAAGTTGGCTGCCAAATGCGTACACACACACACACAGAGAGACATTCGCACACAGACACATAATAGACAAAGTTGCGAGTTTAGAGCTTGCCTCGTTGGCATGTCCTGGCCACGTCCTGGTCGCGTCCTGGGCACGTACAACGTATCTCCGTTTCCGTAGATAAACGCGCGCATCTGTGTGAATAGGCCTTGTATGTGTATATGTGTATGTGTATGTGTGTGCCTTAAGTGTGTGTCTGTATGGGTGCGTTTCCTTTTAACAAAATGTTTTGATTTCCATGGGAAGACAGGACGAGTCTGTTGGACAGCTCAACTAATCTGTTATCCTTACTTCTGAGCTGAACTGCCTGCTGCATCTATGCCTTCTAACTTCTATCTCTATCTATATGTTCTCTCTCTCTTTCACACACTCTGCTTTTTTCATTTCTCCCTTGTGTGTGTGTGTAGGTTTCTGCTTTTTTTTTTGCTTTTTCAATTCATTTTATTTATTGAAGCATGAAAGGCGAATCTACAGCTGTAAACAGATACAGATACATTCCCATCTTCACATACACACACACACAAACACATTAAAAAGCCACTCGTACAAGAGCAGCAAAAGAAAATACAACTGATATGAGAAAACTGCCGCCATTTCTTTTTTTCCTTTTAGCTATTTCGGTACATCTCTTTGAAAGAATATCAACATTCAACATCAACAACAAGAACAACGACAACGACTTGAAAAGAAAAAGTTAGCTGAGGCGGCACAAAAGTTTAGATGTTCTGCGTACTGTTCTGAAGCTAATTAACGTTCCTTTTGATTCGAATCGTTTGACAAAAATGTCTTTTATGTTTCGCAGCTAAGAGTTATTTGAAGCACTTGAAGTTGCAAAACAAACTAAAACAATTGAAAGTTGCCATGTAAATATTTGTGTTTTGAATGTTTAAGAAATTCGTAGAAGGCAAGAATATTAAATAACATAAAACTTACCTCTGCTTTATTATTTTAAATGGCTGCCAAACATAACTAAAAAGTCATTGCATCCCCCAAGCGACAAGAGAGCGCCCAAAGCTTGTTAGTTTCATGCTAACGTAAAGTGTAGCATCCTTCAGGTTATCCTTGCAATTGTGTCGATTGCTAAATTGACATTTATTTAGAAATACACAGCTTTGAAACCAAACGATTCAAACCCTTATGGAGTTGAGTTACATGAATTCTAGTTATTTTGCAATTTACTTTTCTTTTCGTTCTCGCTTTTAAAGCTTAAACTCTTGTCCACTCTGTGGCATACTTTACAGCGCCTTTTTCCCAGATGGCTAATTAGCCATTGTTGTTGGCTGCAAATTGAGTTGAAATTCAATTTGTCGAATCATCACAAAATGTGGGAACAAGGAATGTGAAACAAATGGCTAAAACACGACGAGCAGCGCATAAAAATCGACCAAAGGCAACACAAAAAAACAAAACAAATGCCAAATGGGCCAACAATCAAGTTGCCATCGTTGACTGCCGCGGCATGTGGCAACAACAACAACAACAGCAACAAAATGAAGTGCACTGGACATTCGTTATGTATGAGTTGGATAAACAGGATGATGCGGGGGCTGCGGGGTGTACAGCAGAACTTGGGGTGTTAGCTGAAGCTTGGCTTCTAGAAAGGCATCAGCGACAACAACGCTAGAAAATGACAAAAGCCAGGCAACTTTTCCTAGTTGATATTGTTGTTGTTGTTGTTGTTGCGTTGTGTAGTCCTCATTGTTGTCCTGTCTTTGCTGCTATTCTTCTTTTTGTTATTGTTGTTGTTCGTATCCTGCCACTGGCAATAAAACCGCCGTGCTGTCTTTTTTTTTTCTTTGCTTCATTTCTCGGTCACTGACATTTAACGGAGTAGACGCGACTGTTGTTGCTGGTTGTGGCAAGTTGCGACTTGCAACTTGATTTCTTTTATATACACATCGTTTTTTTTTCTATACGCTGTTGTTGTGGCCCAGCGGCGTTTTTATGCTCTGACAAAAATCTGTTTTTCGTTGACTGTATGGCAGAGTTTTCAGCATTTAGTTGTTGTTGTGTTTTTTTTTTTTTCAGCTAGCGCCCGCTATTAAAAAATACAAAAAATGTGAGGAGTACAGTGGGTAAATATTACCTTTGAGAAGTTCTGAATATAGAAAACATGAACTTTACATATACCATATCAACGGGCTATTATTTGGTCTAAACTCAAGCTCACTAATATGTTTTAAATAATTTATAAAATGTTAACAATGTTTCCACTATGCACACAAGCTGGCACCTTGAGTATAAGTCTATAAAAAAAGCATAAAAATTGCATAGCATATTTACACATGGCCTTTGGCATTGTTTTCGCTGGCGGCGGCAGTGGCATGCAACATGCAAGCATTGTTGTTGTTGTTGTTGCTGTGGCTTTTGGCAACTAAAATAGTTGGCGGCCTTCTGTTGTGGTTACGTATTCTTCCTGCGCTGCCATTTTGCACTATTTTATTTTGTTGCTGGTTGTTCGCATTTTGGCCATGTCGAAAATAACAATATGCTATGGGTTGGGCTTGGTTGGCTTGTCTGCATTCTAACAATGTTTGGGGGCACAAAGCCACACAGTGGCGCCCAACTCAGCCCACTGCAAGCCTTTTGTCACACAACATCTTTTGTTGCTGTTGCACTTATGAAACTTTTGCAGCCTGTTTGACAGTCGAAAAGTCCAAATGACCAGGCTAAGCTTCTCTACCTCGTCATCCCCCTGGGCAAATGTCAACCGCCTGGGCGCCACAATGCCATTTTATTTATAGCGATTTTTATTGGTAGTTCAATGCTTGTCATTTGCTTTAGACCAGCTTTTGCTTTTATTTTTGGAGGGGTTCTGCAAAGTGACAAAGTTAAATTGACATTACGAAATGTTGCAGGGATCTCGTGCAAAACTTTATCAAAATCAAATTGATTTTGAAGCGTAACTTTCATTGACCCAAATTGGGGCAAACAACTCGAAACGATTTCTATTCCTGCCACTGTCTGCCAAAATACAATTTCATAAATTCTATTACTGTGTCCCTGGCTTTCCAAAAACTGTTATATATATCAGTGCGCGGCAAGCCTTAATTCACAAAACTTTTCCAGTGGCTGGCAAACTTTTGCCACTTGACAAAAAATAGATAATATTGAAAAATTGATCAATATATGTCAGTGAGGTCAGTGGAAGTCCAAAAATGAAAAAAAAGGGAAACTTTTACTATTATAAAAAACACTTTTTTGAAGTTTGCTGCTGCTGTTTAATTTGCTGTATGGAGTTGTGGCTATTGATAGCAATCTCAGCTTAGAGAGAGAGAGAGAGAGAGTTCCGTTAGCAATTGGTAAACATTTTCCGGTCAATTTGCCGCAAGTTCGGTTCGCCAACTGGCATCGATTAACTTTTCCTTAGTCGTCGGGCAAAAGTTTCAGCGTTTTGTAAATAACGAATAGCAAACACACAAACACACACAAAATTTCAAGCTCCTACTTTTTGGGGGCGCCACAGTTTACTGGGAGGTACGGTGCCAAGTAACTGGCATCTCTCACTTGGCTTCGTCTCTCTTTATTATCAGTCAGGCAACACTCGAAAATTGTGCACCAACTTTGAACTTTCTACGTCGTAGATTTATTTAGAGTTTTCAACCATTTCATGCCCATATAAAGTGTTTGGGGTTCGTTTGCTCTTTAAACACATTTTTTATGTACAAATGTGCACGCTCTATAACGTTTGTCAGTTGCAGCAATTTTGTTAACCTGCCCGAATGTGTTCTGTGTCAGTCCATAAAAATATCGTAAAAAAGCGTGTTAATGAACTGAGTAGAAATATGATTACAAAAACGCCACACACACAATAGAATGCCCTGTAAAATGATTAATTTAATTTTTTAAATAAATTCTACATTTATAGTAATAAAAAAACATTAAAAATAACTTGTTTTTTGTATCATTCGGACAACATGTCTACTTGTCATATTTATGCATTTTTGTTTATCCTACATTAAGCATACGCAGCGTTGACGTGCGGCCATAAAATGTTTTGCCATCTCTCATAATATAAAAAGGCTGTCATTTTTAATTTGTAGCTTTAACGAGAAATTGTTGAAATTACTTGATGGGGTGTGTGTGTGTTAAGCATCTCTGATGGCAGTTAATATTTAATAGCGTTGCTAATTTGATGTGACTGCGCTTGCTTTGGCATTTTTGTGTATACTTAATATTATGAGGAATTCTAAAGAAATTCATGGAGTTTGGCTCTGTGTCAGCTATTTGATGTAGGGTGTTTTTCCACCCCTCGCCTCGTTTATCTTGCGGCAAAAAGTAGCAGCAAAGTCACGGCTTAAATTCAATTTGAGCAAAACTTTATTTATGTCATAAAATTATTAGCACGATGCCAAACAGCCAACCAGGCAGACAACGTGAACAACGCTTGAAACGCCCAAACAACTATCATAATTTTTAAGTTTGTCAAAGTTTGCAACAATTTTTCACGCTTTTGATGCTGCTGGTGTGCTGCTGGCGACGAAAAATGCTCTTCAATATTTTTGCACAGAGCTAAAAATTGCAGTTGAGACACTTTTCTCTGTTTTTCTGTTTTTGGCTAGATTGTGGGGCAAGATGATGATGCTCTCTGATGAGGCAAGCGGGAGCAACAACAAATATCCGGGACGTGGCATGCCCCGGGTCCGGTTGTAATTATGAAATATGAAAAATCTAATGCAGCTGCTGTCTGTAAATTATTTTTAGTTGTTTGTTTTATATACTTGTTTAATTATGGCATGATTTCTGGCACTAGATAAATTACATTATTATTATTGTTTATTGTATGTTGTGTAATTTCAAACAAAAGTTTCTAAAGCCGGACGAACTTTTGTTTCGGTTGTTTGCATATCGAAAATGTTGTTTAAATTTCGTATGTTGTTGTGTGGCTTTGAATAATTACAGCCCGAGTGGGTGCACTCTCAATTTGTATTTTAATTAAGCCATAATATTAAAATGCGAATGCTAAATGCACTAAATCAACACAAAAGGACAACTTTTTCTGGCAAATGCATAGAATGCCTGAGGTTAGTTACCAAAAACTGACTACAAATTGTCAAGTATTTGTATATTTGTCCACATTTTGGTGGCTGTGAATTTCTCAGCAACGACAATTTACAGAGTTCTACCTCCTGAAGGTAGAATTGTAGCATGGCTGTCGTAACTAACCCAAATTCACTTGACGTTGCTTCAAAACTTCCAACACAGTTGGCATCTGTTTGGAAGTTGCAATCGTTGCCAGTGGCAACAACAAAATTGTTTAGTGTTGTTTTCATCAGCATCAAAATGAGTGCTGTTTGCCCAAAGAGCTAAAAATTGTGTGTTCGTTTCGCTCGCAGTGCCCTGTCAAATATGCAGAGTGTTTGTCTGGAGAGGGAACAACATCATAACGCTAGTGCTCTGGGCACATTAACATAATCGGACGCGGGCAGCTGATGCAACTGCCACTGCCAGCAGCAGTAGTAGCAGCAACAGCAGCCACGACAGTAACAGCAATAGCTACAACATCATTATACCCTGTATCTAAACAAAGCTTGATAAAAGGGGTTTCAATGAAAGCTTCTTCATAGGGTAGCTTAAACTTTTATCAACTCTAAAATATCGATAAACAGTTCTTTTAGCACATTTATTCCTACAGGATATCTTCTAGTCTAGCACTCTCTACAGCTCGTGCACTCGTGCTTGTGTGTTCATTTACACTTTCCACCCGCTAGTGCCCCTTTGGGGCGCTGCTCCTTGTGTTTGCTGGTGGCGCAGTGTCAACAACGCGTCTGGTTCGCTTTTGTTTGGCGTTGGCGGAATAAACAACGCGGCGTGTCCAGCGCAGGCAAAGCGAATAGTGCAGCGCGGCGGGGGAGAGTTGGAAAGGTTTAAGCTTAGCTCGTGCACAGTGCCAGGGCAAGTTTCGCGCTTCCTTCCCCCTCCCATCCCCATCCCTTGTTATGCACGCGCATAAATCAAAACAATAAAGTTCAAGCGAAAACAATGACGTTGAGCAACGTTGATGATGTTGCTGACGATGGCGATGATCAACAACATAATGACGTTGTTGACGTTGATGCCTGGACATAAAAGTGGATGCCATTGGAGCTACTGGTGCTACTCCGCCGGTATCGTATTGTTGGCTTAGTCCACTCTATTGATGGCACTGCGACAAATTATGTCATTGAACTGAACTGCAGTAATAACAAGCTTGCCCCAATTGTTGTTGTTGCTGCTGCGAAAAATGAAAAATTATAATGGGGTGGGTGGAAGGGGGGCTGTGTGGCAAGAGCTCATTGTGAATGATGATGTTGGCATGCTCATGAATAATATTTATTTGATGTATTTGTTTACTTGATTTGCTGTTTGCATCCAATTGATTCGAAAAAAAAGTTTTAAAATGAGGACAGCAAAAGAAGCGAGAGCTGCCCGAAAATGTACTGTTGGTATTGTTGAAAGTTGTGCGTGTGTTGTTTAGATTGAAATTTAGGTTACAACATTACTATATAAATCACGAACTGATTGTTTGTATACAAATTAATGAGAAATGTTTAGAGATTTTAATTAAAATTGCTGCTAAGGATACATTTTTGGCATTTTAAAGATTGTTTAACGAAGATTAATTTTGTTCACAAACGAAACTTTTCACTTTGAAAATGAAATTTAATTAAAATAAATGCGTAGTAATTATAATACATATACAATTAAAGAGCTTATGCTGCAGCCTACATTAAAATACAAATGCATTAAGCATACGCCGCATTGTACCGTGCAGAACTTTGAACCGTTTCGCCGTTAACATAAATTTAACGATTATTAATGGCCATTAAACAAGGCCACAAGCCAACTAAAATGAGACAATGGCTAATGGATAAAATATTTTTATATGTCGACGACGACGTCGACGTCGACGACTCTGTCATGGCTTTGGGCTAGTGTATTTAATGGAGGCGTCTCGCGTCCAACGTAAACTGAAAGGCCAAAGGCCGTACAATATACGCAACTTCAAGCCAAAAAAGAGCAAAGCATAAAATGGCGCCGAAATAAAAGAGAAACCCAAACAGGACGATGACGAACACTTTCCAGGCCTCCTCCTTTTCTGTTTTTCTTTTTTTTTTCTGTTTGTGTATTAATGAAAGGGGAGTTCAGCTCTTGCCGATTATGCGTCCTGCTGTCGTCCACTTAACCAGCTAGTGGCAGTCTGATGCTTGGGTGGTTTTTGGGGTTGGGCTTCGTGTATTATCTCTCCCTCTTTCTATCTCTCCCTCTCTCTCTCTCTCCTACCCACACTTTGCCCGTGGTGTCATTAAAGTCGCGTCGTTGGCGTTGATGTTGATGTTCATTATGATAATAAGATTGTTGCTGTTGCCTGTCGGCTTGTTGTCCGGCTGTGTCCGGCATTGTTGGGTTAACGTTGCGTGTGCTGAAATGTCGCCAATTGCGTGTATCTCAGCACAAGCCTTAATATTTGTATACATATGTTGTGTGTGTGTGTGTGTGTGTGTGTGTGTGTGTGTGTGTGTGTGGCTATCATAATTATGCAGCTGGCTTAATTATAAAATGTTGCTATGCAGTTAACCTGGGGAATTAATTTATACACACAAACACAAACACAACAACAAGAACAGTAAAGTTCAATCACAACTCGCAGTACAGTTAACTATTCAGGGGTTTGATCGCCCTTCAGCTTGGGTTCATTAACTAATTTTAGCTCTCACACACACAGAAATAACATAATAAATTGATGATATAGCAGTCATCTGTACTTGTGTGTGTTGCTAACGCTGGGAATTGCATAAGGGAGCTCAGCTTGGGGAATACAATGCGCCCCACACCCTCCCCCCCAAAGGGGACTTATGCTTGGGTTAAATGATACGAACAATGGCTGAGGGCCATTTGAAGAGAGCTAAAGCTTTTTGGTTTAGGAAATGTGATAGATGTCTGTACATATGTATGTTTGCAAGCATCATCGCATCAACTTGAATGCAAGCTGTCCGAAAGGCAGAAGTGAAGTCAAATTGATGGAATTCTGAGGGATTTTGCAAGTTGATCCAATGACATGTTGAAATTCCAAATATTGCTGTTTGATATTTGACTCGGATGCTTGGTTGTCCATACTGCATTCATTAGAGAAAAGCAATTTTGTGGTTTTGTATCTGCAAAATTGATTCAAGTCACAATCGTCATCGGGCAAAGCTCATTAAATGACAAATGATTTAAATTGTATTTGTGTTGAGCTCATGCCAACAACATTTTCACATAGCTATTTTTCTTAAATGCTTTTGTCGCACAAATAGCTTGAATATTTACGATAACATTCATTAATGACATACTTTTGAAATTTACGAATGTGCATTCGCATGACTGAATATGATTTCATTTTCAGATTTCATTTGAATTTTTGCTGTATTTTAATTGTTATTGACTACACACATGAATACTTATTCAATACACAGTCATGAATGTATTCACAAGTACTTGGAAATATAATTATAAATACTTTCTGAACTCTTGAACTCCATATGCTTTCTCTTACACACACACACACACACACTCATGTCTGTTATAAAATAAGCTCCAAGCCTCTTAAAACACACACACACTCAGACAGCTCATCCTTTTAAAATAAAGCTGAGTGTCCAAAGACTACAGAGAAGTAGTACTTTCCATCGGTTTGCTTTTCTGGCAGCTTACCTTCCCCCCTCTGTGTGTCATAACCGCTTTGTAGGTCAGATATGAAAGCAACTTTTGTACGTTCTCTAAGAATATTTGTTGTATTTGCATTTGCCAACTACACATATGCAATTGCAGCTGGGGCAGGAGCTGCAACAACAACAATAGCACCAGCTAAACACCAACAACAATTCAAAACCAGTTACACGCCTAGTCAATTACACAAAGAACTCGAACCCAAGTCCAACACCAACGCATCGTTAGCATCAGCATCAGCAGCAGCAGCAGCTAAAAGCACTAGAATCATGACTTGGTCTTCCCCTCCCTCCTCCCACTGAAATTACCCTTGGCTGCACGCTTGTCTGCAATTTGAGGCTTTACTGTCAGTCACCAAACGCAAACAACAACAACAACAATATGATGCGTGGGCTGCCCCAGCAACGCATTGCAACTTATGTACACTGAGCAAAATAAAGTTCTTGAATCTTTCTTATAACATTTACAATATAAACTTTAACTTTCTTTAACTTAGAAACAACATAACTTAAAGAATTTCATTCCGTTTTAAATTGTAATTATATAAAGTGTTTTTCCTCAAAGTGTTTTTTTTTTTTGGTCGAAACCCACACAAAAATCTCGAAGCCAAACGTTTGACAGCACTTGCACTCCTGCGCTGGGGTGTGGCACGTTGCAAGTTGTGTAAGCCACAAGCAACAATCTCCGATGGCAATGGCTTGTGGTCGAAAACGCCAAACGGATCAGACCCAGTAAGAAGCATAACCAGAAACAAAGCTGCATTCAAGATAGTCGACATTGACACAGACCATGGAACAGCAACAGCAGCAGCAGCGATAGATGGAGGTGAACCAAGAGATAGCGGTGGCAGCTGTGGCAACGACGTGGGCGTCCATTAAAATGAATCGTTGGCCCAATTTGTGCGCCACTGGAGACTTGACGAGAGTTGTCTGGCAAATGTTTCCTCAACTTGCCTCGTCATCAAAATAAATTTTTGTTTGACATAATTATAAACATTGAGTTCTCTGCTCGGGCTGTGCAATCAACTGGAACTTGAGATAAGCGTTCAACGGCTTAGAAAACTAATTCAATGCCATGTCGTGACTTTGTGGCAGTAGTACTATATACCCTTGCCCCTGACAGTTGTACCTTGCCCCATGCTTGTGACGTTTAATTGAATTAGTTATTGAATAATGTAATACACTTTTTTTCCACATTGTAAATACAACTCTTATTAGCCCATTTCCCATCGGCTGGGAAATTGTTTTCCACATGCCAGTGAAGTGCAGCCTCAAGTGGCAAGCAGCGACTCTTCAATCCCTTGCAACACTTGTGAGAGGGCCAAGTGAAATAAAATCAAAGTGATGTAAAATAAAATTCAAACACTTTGGCTTTGCTTTATTGCGCTCCGGCGTTAATACAGTAGTTGTATATATTTTTAGAAACTGGGTCACTCTGACGAGACCAACCCAGGGGCCACCTGTCCGCCCCTAGCCGTCATCCCCCCCCCCCTCGCTGAAATATCAGCACAGAAAATCTACAAATGAACACTTTGCTAGGTGGTGTCTCCTTGAACTGCTCTCGGGTCTGGTCTGGTCTGGTCTGGTCGGAGCGCAGCAATTGGCAAACCGTACACGATTTCTGTTTTAAGCACGCTTCTCGAACTCGAGAGGCAAATGCTATGTGAAGTGAAAGGGGGTAGGAAGGGTCTTGAGCTGTCTGTAGTGCATAAAAGTTATGCTTGAGTGGCATAGTCTCTAATGCTTTAATTAACCCAAACCATATGAAAAATCTAAAGCAAATATTTGTATTCACATTTTAATGGAGCACTTAAAACTACAAAAGTATTTTACCCCCCTTATTATAAAGATGCAACTTATAATTGACAGCAACAGCTAGCAGCAGGAATAAAATGTCAGAGTGTGACATCTCTCTTAAGTGATATGTCTCTCATATCTAAATAGAGAAGTTAAGACAGTTTTAACAACAACAACACTTAAGAAAGAGACACTTTGTGTTGCATGCGTCTTGGGAATAGTCAAAGAGGAATATGTAATTCGTAATTGGGCGAGAAAATTTCTAATGTTCGTGTAATTGTTTCAAAATTGGACTGTTAAATAACTTTTATATTTTGGTTCCCAATGCTGAGTAGCCTGAAATTTAAGAGTTTAGAGATCAGTTTTCCCATGAACAAAGTTTTTGTCTTAAATTAACTCACACAATAAAAGAAGTAATTGAAAACTTTTCCTATGCTCAACATTCCTGCATTTGGAAACTAAATCACCTGGGTCGCCGCCCACGTATTTAAAGTTCTACTACATAAATCGAGACATGCCTCAACACACACACACACACACATTCACACACGCATGCAGCAATTGATGTCAGTCGCATTGATTTATGACAACATAAAACAAGAGACACACAACAACACACAACAACAAATAGGGGGAATTTGAAAGACTTTAAAGAGAGAAGACAGACAAACGCTGGCGTTAAAGTGTGAAAACTCATTAAACGCACACAAATTGTTTATAGACGCAACATTGAATCGATAGCCATGCCAACATGCGACATGGGAAACTTGCCACTGAACGACGCCTACGCCTCTAAGTAAAAGACATTCTCCGATTCCATAGAACAGCAAACGTTGCATAGTATTCATTCATCAGTCAAATGTCCAGACAGCAGTCCAGACAAACGTCTGGCCAATGAGTCTGTCGCCTGGTTGCCGTTGTTGTTGTTGCTGCTGCTGCTGCCCCCGTCGCGAGTTCAGTGGGTTAGGTTAAATGATTTGTGCAAGTCATTTGTGAAGCGGGTGGGGTTGGGGCGGCAGAAAAACTCTTTTGAAATTGTTGGCGTTGCATTCAATTTACTTACAGACAATTGATTGTTTTCCCTTTTCTCTGGCCTTTTTTTTTGTTTTTGTTTGTTGTTGCTGCCACAAAAAAAAGCAGCAACAAAAAAATCAACACAAATTGAAAACGATTATCAATATGTCTGCTCTGACAGGCGGCGTGGGGGGTGGCATGGGTTGGGCAGCTCATGCCGCGAACGCGCGCGCGAAAAGCTAACAAAAAACTCAAAGGGCCCAGACAAACAAACATCAGCACAAAACAAAAGCAACCAACAGCAACAACAACAACAAAAATTGCTGACTGATAAATGGGCAACCAAAAAAAAAGAAAAGAACCCAGCAAAAACGTTGAGAAAATAGACAACAATAAATGAGGGTGGTCTTCGGAGGGGGCGTGTAGGTTACCAGGCATCTCTCTGGGGCACACTTCAATGTTGTTATTGCTGCAATTGTTATTTTAACGCTCGCTCCCACAACTACTTCACATGGGGTATAATCGATTTCTCTAGTGGTTTTGTATTTACTTTTTGGTCATTTCTCTTTTCGTTGTTGTTTGTTTGTGGGCCACTCTCATTAAGATTGGAATATTATGCAATCAAACACAATAGCCGGGTTGCTCTGTCGCTAAATATTTGTATAAATAATTTAAAGTTTTGTCAGACTATTTGTGGGAAACGTGCAAATATGATTTATACATTTATTTATGGCATTTTTCTGTGTATTCACAACAAATAATCGTTTCATAAAAAATTCACAGGTATTTTAAAATGTAATGCTTTTAAATTCTACAAATTCTATAATTAAAGGATTCAACACTAGCTACAAAAAAGAGTATTGAAACTTTTTAGTGTTGCTTTTTTTCTAGTTTTGGAGCTAAAACTCCAGCTGCTGCTGCTTTTAATGTTGTTGCACCGTCAGCCACACGCCTCAATGCAATTTAGAAAAATATGTTGAGGGTGTTTGAAAGAAAGAGAGTTCCGTAAACGATGCCCCAACAGAGCTCAAGCAATGTAAACAAAATGTATCGTAAAATAAATAGTTTTTAAAACCATTAACAGAAACGAGAAAGGCCATGAACAACAACAGCAACAACAACAGCAACACAATGTAAGAAAATAGAGAATAGAGAAGAAACTTAGAAGCCGTGAAGCTGCGTTGAGGTTCTGGGTCTTAAAGAGCCAGGCGCGAAGTTTGTGGCATTAAGTTTTCAACATGCTCAGCAAATTGTTTAATGGCCGTGCACACTCCTCTTTCCCATCCTCTGCAATTTAGCAGAAACACGAAGCTACACACACAATCACACTCATAAACATGATATAAACAGAAATGCCAGAAAACAGAAAATTTTGTCGGTGCAAGCAAATTGAAAACTAGCAAACAAAAATAACTTAACATGAAACTTTAGAGACATGTGTTATTAGCCAGAATATACATGACCATTAAAATGGTGTGAGTGGTGGGGCAGACAGAAAAATAAAATGTAGAGCGACAGGCGACATGCATAAATAGTTGATGCAAATTGAAAAGTGCATGCCACATACATTTGTTTTTTTTTTTTCGAGCAACCTTCAGAGAGACACACACAAATGTATAAATATACAAAGATACAGAGATAGAGATACAGAAAGAGAAATGTGGCACAAGCAAATCAGCAACAACTGATGCAAAAGTTTAGATAAAGTATTTATGCCACAGAAAGCAAAGCACTCGAGCGGAGGGCGGCCGAACAGTAGCTGTGGTGCTGCGGGTGGGTCACATGGACAATTGAGAAGGAAATTAAACAAGTTTGCCTAACGAAGAAAGCAAAGTTTTTCGAGCGCGCCTTAAAGTATGCAGCCAGCAGCAGACGCAAACAAACAGCAGCCGCACAAGCAGCCACCAATTTGGAACCAAAGAACCAAAAAAACCCAAAAAAAAAACCCAAAGAAAAAGAAAAAACAAACTTCTGCCTAAGCGAGAATGGTGCAACCAACTGCGAGTGGTAAAAGTGGGTGGAGTGGCAGCAGCAGCAACTCCTAGCTGCGGTGGTAAGCGGTTGGGCGGGGCATGAGGCATTGTCATGACATTGCTAGCTTGCCTGCCTGCCCTGCCCTGCCCCTCCAACTAGGAGGCCAAAACTTTTTGAATCAATTTAAGTTCTGACATTTTAATGATAAATTTGTAACAGAAGCAACAAACAAGGCCAAGAATGCGACCAAAGACTTTGTTGTTAGCCTGTCCAACAGCTTTCAGTTGCCAGTTGCCAGTTGCTCGCATAACTGATGCTGTTTATTTCTCATTGTTGCTGTTCCTGCTGTTGTGGCCAGAGTTAGAAAAATGATCTTTGTAAATTATTGCAAGTGTCTTGCAAGTGGTTTCTGATGCCAGCAAACAGCGCAGTTTGAACAAACTTTCACCGACAATAACGCTTTTGCAAGATGTGGCCCAGAAAGATAGTAATAATTTTGTTTATGATTACGATAATAAAATAAAAAGTAATCTTTGTATCACCTTTTAGCAGAATTAAAGCACTTTAAAGAGTGAGAAAAACCTGAATCCAAACTAAGCCGATAAACAAGCAATTCCCATTGCATGCTAAATAATAAAGTATCTGTGTAGAGTTTATTTTTTTTTTTTTGCAGTTCTATTTTATGCTTGCTTGTGCTTCCTTCCTGGCTAAAGCAGCGCACACGTGTCGGTAAATGTTTATCTAGGCCACAAGAGCTTGGCAAATATTGTTGCTCATCTAAGCCTCATTATTGACTCATTTGGCAGGGACATAAAGCGCCGGAAAGTATGTTGTCATTATTTGGCTGACAGCCGCAGCCATTTGCAATTAAAGTAAGCCACATATGCAGTTAATGGCTTAGCCAACGCACACAACACACATTTAAGTGGACACACCCTGTATCTATCTATGAGCAAACGTTTGCGGCTTCGCTTTTATTTACTGAATTATCAGCATTTTGTTTACTTTTACATTCGAGATGCCAAGCTCGAAATGAAATGACAAGTGTTCAGAGCTTTATATAGATAGGGCGCTTATAAAATGTAAACTGTGCGTGTCATCAATTAGTTTTGAAAAGTAAAACAAGTGTAGCAGGCTGTTGAATACTCTACTAAGTTAATGTTAAGAATCTCATAAGCTTAATGAATTGATGGGTTAATCTTATCAATTGTATAATTGAACTATTCTCTTTAGTGTAAACATTACAAACCGCCTTAGCTAGTTGTTATACCCCTATAACTATTGCTATTCGTTGACTATGTATAAAAAATAATTATTTATTTAATGTGTTTTCATTTAACTTTTGCAGATAAGACGACCCAGTCAATGCCTGATAATAGTGTGCAGCAACTTGAATGTGGGTCTGTTGTCATATGACTGATAATGGCAGTCAACGCTGCTCGCAACAACAACAGCTACAGCAACAACAGCAGCAGCAACACTTGCCACAATGGCCAAACAAAATGAATATTTAAAAATTTGGAAACATATCAAATGGCGAATTGAAAAGTGAAAACGAGCAATTAAAACTTAAAGAAAAGTAAATAAAAAACATTTTTTAACGCCGGCTACTTAAAGTTGTTTCAAAAAAACACCAAAAACAAATGCCATAAGCGAGTGTTAAAATAAAGTTTATATATAGAAAAGATATATACTAGTTCGCAGCTTACGAATAACACATATCCCAAAAGCAACGCTGCCAATTAAAAAGCAATAAACACATATTATTTATTTATAAATATATATACAGACAACTTGTAGTCAAACACCACCGAAGCGGAAGTCCAACAGCAACAACAACACTATGACAATATCAGCAGCAGCCGCAACAACAAAAACTGGACTAACAACAACAACAACAACGACAACGATACACAAGAACATTGCAAATCGGTTGCCTGGCAAATCGCTGAAATATGAAAAACTCATTAAACAGCCGCAAATGCAGTCGGGCACAACGACGACGACGACGGCGACGAGCGTGACCGGCACCCAAACGGATGCGGATGAAGAAGCTGATGCGGATGGGGATGCAGGGAATGCAGGATTTGTCGATTGCAGTCACCAACACCAACAACAACACCACCTCAACCTTAACAAGCATTTTGGAAATGGCCATGCCATGCCCACAACCCCTGACCTGCACACAACAACAACAACAACCACATCAGATCGTACTCCGCTGCTGCCGCTGGAGCCGCACACAGCTAACGGTTTTCTGGGCAATAGCAGCGGCATTGTCACGTACAAGGCCAAAATGAATGGCGGCAGCAACTATAACTTTAACTCTACCTCATCAACGACCATTGGCAGCAGCAGCAGCAGCAGTGGCAGCAGCAGCGGGAACGGTGGCAATGGCGGCTCGTCCATTTCTAGCTCTCTATGCCATTGTTGTAATTTAATTGCACGTCGCTGCATTGGCATCAATGTGCGCCGTTGTGTCCTCGCACTGTTTGCCATCACTGTGGTTAGCATTTTCTACTACACACATTATGTGGGCACCGATGTGTTCGATGGGTGAGTAGCCAAAAGAAGCAGTTATGACTCCTATATTCCTATCCCAACCCAACTAAAAATCTACCGCTTTTTATTGTTCTCAAGTGCCGAGGAAGTCGATATAAATGCACTTTCATGTCCAGCTTGTGTTTGTTGTGTGCGTACTTAATTGGATTTTGTGGATAGTTTTCTCATATTTTTTTTCTATAACGTACTAGGGGGGAGAATTCTTTTCAATATGCTGCACATTTGATTAACAGGTGTATTGTACAAGTTGCAAGCAGCATCAGCAGCAGTAGGGTCCTTGAGTTTATTTATTTTTTCATCCTCCTGTTTTTCTGTTTTCATTTCGTTCATGACGCACTGCCGCATTGTGTGGCGCGTTGTGTTGTTGTTGTTGTTGTTGTTGTAACAACAAAACAAAATTGTGCAAAAATATTCATGAATACGTTGTTTTTGTGTTCTTTTGCAATTGTTTAAGGGTGCCACACTTAAACCAAAAGAGGGGTGGAAACTTCAAGCAACTTAAAACTACTTTTGGACATGTTAAAAGTTTAAGCTGTGCTTTTGCTTGCAACAAAAGGTAGCAAACAGCTGCAAATGCAACTTAGTTTACGCAATAAATAAATAATTGGATAACGAAGATACGAAAATTCAATTTGATAGCTTATCACTTTGATCGTTTAATTCAATTGTCGTGCAACGTTTTTTCATTCAGCAGCTGAAAACCTTTCAAACAGCCTAAGAAATGAATTAGTTTGTATGAACTCAACCAGGTTTTTATTGATTAGATTTCGACCCAATCCACTATAAACTATTTTTCTAAAGGCTTGCTCTAAGCTGGTCAGATTTGAAAGCTTTTAAAGCACTTAAGTTGCATTCTAGTGTTTTATTTATAAACTATTTAAAAGTTTAATTCAGCTTGCGTGTATTTTTCAGCGTTGTTCAAAAGTTTTCTTTAGTTGCTTTCGGGTAAAATCATCAACGATTTTTATGTGACTTGTTTTCAAAGTTTTACTCCAAATGAACACTCTCCTCGGTGCAAAGAGACACACGACACACGGCAAGTTTACACCTTTGGTTAACTCAGCAGCACTCGTGGAAGTTGCACGTAGCTATTTTGGGATTGCAAGTTGTACAACGGATAAAAATACTTCATATTGCTCGTAATTTATAATTGCGCACATAACTAAAATAAAAGAATGTAAAAAGGTTTTCGCTGTTGTTTGTTACACAGTTTTTGCCTTCTTTATTTCTGGCCCCTTCCTTTTTTTTTTTTGTGTATTTTAATTTGTGAATGCGTACAGCTGGTGGGCGTGGCAGTTGGCAGCATTTTAGCTACTTTTGCGCACAATTATGGTTAACAAACATTTGGAAGGGAAACTGCTCTCCCTCCACCCCGTTCGCAACAACAAAGTGCAACACGCCTGCAGTTGCACAAACAACGGACAAAGTTTTGATTACTTTCATCAGTTACTCAAGCAGGAGCTGGAGCTGGAGCCAGCAGCAGGTGCGTCCGAGTCCTTGACTTGGTTTCTGAACGGCATTTTTGCATGCTGCCAACAAAAACAACAACAACAACAACTCTTTGCTCTTGATTCGTACAACGAACTTATTTATTTTGCCCTAGAAAGCCAAGTTGATTATTAAATATTTACTTGGTTAGTGCACTTTAAATTTAATTTACGAGCTTAGCCACTACGGCACAAGTTCATTAGTAATTTAAGTGGCCGCCATCCATCAGAGAGTCAAAAACACAGAACAGCACAGTGCAACAGCTGCAGCGCTTGCACCAAGGATGTGGCAATTGAAGAGGCTCAGGCTCAGAGTCAAATTAGTTGTGTGTCAAATCTGGTAAATTTTAATGAATTCAAATGCCTCTCTCCCGCTCCCTCCCTCCTGTTCATGTGCGTATATCCTGCTTGTCTCCTGTCCATGTCCATGTCCATATGTCCGTTACGTGCAAAAAGGCGGAAACATGTGACGTGCCAGGCGCTGTTGTTGTCGCTGCCGACGTTGACGTTGACGTCTATGCCTTTCTTCTGCCAGCTGTGGTTGTGGCCCCCTCCCCCTCCCCCTATTCCCCTGCCACCGCACCTCGGCGACAGGCAGCCGCCAGTTACTGATGTGCGTGTTTGTTTATGCTGTCTGTCATTATTTGCACTAACCACACACACAAGCACACATAAAATCACGTATACGTTAGCATATGCAGCAATTACTTTGTTTTTTTGTTGTTGCTGCTGTTGCAGTTGCAGTTGCAGCTGTCGTTGTAGGTGCAAAACGCATTTTGGCAAAATGCAAACCTACGTGATTTGCATGCAGTCATAACACGAACTCACACACTCGCACACACTCGCCTGACAGACTGCAATAATTGATTTGTAATGCTAAACATGCTAAAAACACGACAAAAATGTCAGAAGCGTTATGTCATTTGGGATTTATGGCCAAAAAGTGTTAAAGAATATATAACGAATTGATTGAATTAAGAGAAATTTGTTTGTATTACTTTTAAGCGATTTGTCAACTAAACTTACGTTTTTATAAATAATTCGTTTACATTTATCGCCTGCACATTTGCGCATTAAATCAGTTTTGTGTGCATGTATATTAAGTTGAATGCGTTTATTTGCTTTGCGTGCTAAGTGCGATAAATGCAATTTGATGTTTGAGTTTTGCCGCATGAAGGGGGAGAAAGACGTATGAAGGAGGCGTGTCAGCGCCTAGAACATTAACTAACTGTTACACTAAATACGCGCATTTGCCTCTCGCTCTCGATAATGAACACATAAATTACTAGTACTCTGCCAGTTCTGTGAACTGTGCAAATATTTAACACGACAGTCTGAGTGTGTGTTGTGTGCAACATGACGTATACGTTATGAAATTTACATTAGCTCCATTCATTGACTAAGCATTTAAATTGAAAATGCGATTATTAAATGACAATTGCCTCAGGCAGCTTGTTATATGTTTTTGAAAAAGTGATTATGTACATACATACGCCAGCTGCAGGTGCAACACTGCAACACAGCAACACAGCAACATAGCAACAACAACAAGTTAACCAATCGCTGTGATGAGGTGCCATTAAGTCAGAGCCCAAAAGTGCTGGTTCAGTGGTTCCGACTCCTCGTGTCAACTGCCGGCCAAATGCAATAAATAATTACATTTATTTGCTTTAAATGCAATTACAAACAAACAAACAAACAAGCACAGAGCAGGTCCTGAGTCCTGGGTCCTGCTGCTGCTCCTGCTGCTTGTTCTGGCATGCCTTTTGCATATTCTGACGCATCCTGTTCGCCATTCGGCGTCGCCACACTGTCGGCCATTTCTCTCTTTCCCAACTGGACGCGTTCACAGTTCATTTGGTTTCACAATTCTCACAGACACACACACACACACACACACACACACACACACACACACACACACACACACACACACACACACACACACACAAATAGCCAACGGCCTTTTGCTGGCATTTTCCCACTCATTTCCGCTGCAATCCAATTGAACTTGGCTTGCTTGATTTATTTAATTAACTTTTTTTCACTTATTTTAGCGTTGTTGTTGTAGTTCACTGGCGAATGCCAATAAAATTGGCAGCGTCTGGTACCACAAGGGTTTTTTTATGCCGTTGGTTTTTATTTTTATTTTTGAGTGCTTAAGCTGCGCCTTTCTTTGTAATTCTCATTGTGTTTAAGTGGCTGCAATTTCCCTTTATTGTACAGAGAATGTGTAAGAGATGGAAAGAAAGCTCCAAACATATTGGCCTTGTAATTTATGCGAACGCTCAGGCACACAATCGAAGGACTTGCGTTTCATATCCTGCATATAAATGACAAATTGGCTTATTACACAATAACTATACTTAATAGCTTATGGAATTCTATTTCGTAACTGCTCGACGAACAACACTATTATATCTTCTTTATTTTTTAAATCCCACAGAGAACTTTTTGCACTCTTTCTCTCCCTCTTGTCTGTCGCGCTTTTCAATTTATACAACTGAGTCGCTTTGTCTTTTTTGCATTCGTTTCTCGTATTTTGCATTTACTGCGCTGCCTTTTGCTTTTTGTATATTTTAGTCTTACTTTCTTCTGCTCGTTTTATTTTTTGTGCATCATTCCAGTTTTGGGGGCGTATTCTTTGATAGCTATAGCGCCACATATCCTTGTGGCAGTCCTCCCTTCCTGCTTTTTTTTTTGTGGTATGCTACGTTATCCCAGCTGCATTACGTATGCGCTCCGTTGGCCGCGTCGCACTTTGCGGCTGCTGCATTTGCTACTTTGCAAATTTATTACAAATTTTTACATACGATTTATTGTTTGAGCGTGCCGCCTCATACCCAAAAGGGTTCGCCGGGTAGGGGGGGCGGTTTTCTATTATGGCACTCTCGCTCTTGTGGCCTTAAAGCTTTGGCCACATAAAGTGTGACTGAATTGTGTGTGTGTGTGTGTGTGTGTGAGTGTGTTTGGGTTTTATGTCCTCACGAATTTCAATAAAAGCTGTCCCGCATAGTCGTCTTCGACTTGACTAATAAGCTTTGGCCACGATGGTTGTTGCCGCGAGTAGTTGTTGCTGTTGTTGTATTTGTTGTTGTAGTTGCTCCTTCGTTGACAGTGCAACATTTGCGTGTTTGGCGCTTTTGGCAAGTTTGTTGCACGCCCGCATAAATAACACGTCGCAAATGCATAAACTGACTTTTTGTTGCCTAATTTATGCAGCACAAAAGACGAAACTTTGTGCCACACCCCCTTCCTCCTTCCCCCTTCCCACTTGGCACTTTTGCCACCCGCACCTTGAAGCACACGGCCAAACATAGAAACGGAAACGGAAATTTTGTGCTGTGCACAAATAAATCAGCAAGCAGCGTGCACCAATGTCTGAAAACAGGCCAGGTTGAGCTGACTGTTTTGGGCTGTCTGCTTGCCTTGCCTTTCGCCTGCCTTGCATGCCACGCAAATGTTGCACGAAATGCAAACAAGGCAAACAAAAGCAGCAACAACTAGTAGAATTTCTTCATCATCATGAAAGAGGAACCCAAAAAGCGCTTAACAAGTAAAAAGCAGCAAGTGCTTTTTTAAATATCAGGTAGCATATGGATTGCCCTGCAAAAGTTGTAAATGAAATACTGAAATACAATATTGCAGCTGAAGAGATTTAAAAGTGTTATTGAGTATCTTTATACTGTGCTGTGGAAGATAATCTTAAAGCTTGAGGCCATAATAAATAAGTCAAGTAAATAAATCATGGAACACTTTAATAACAATATTGCAGAAAAAACTTCTAACCGGCAATAAATACTTATATAAATAAAAGAATTCTTTGGCATATGGCAAAAAAGAACAACTATTTCTGTGCACACAAACAAAATGATTAAGCACACAAAGTTTATGCAAACACAATAGATGTTTTACATGGCCACTTTATCAAAAGTTTAGTGCAACTAAAATCGGTTATAGCCTTGCGCCCCCTTCGGCCAGTTGGCAAATGCTTTGCATTTGATTTATAGTTTCTAAAACGTCTTGTGCTCCAATTGCATATGCAACGATTACAGGGTATGTTTGGAAAAAGAAAAGTTTTCGACGAATATTCTTTTTCTTTCTTTTGTACATATTTGTACACTCGTGTGTGTGTGTGTGTGGATGTGTATTTGTGGGTGTGTTTGCTATCTAAATATTTTGTTTTGGCAGCGCCAAAGTTTTGCTAGTTGAGGTCCTGCAATGGGGCCAGCCGTGTTGCTGCTTGTTGCCAGGCTTCGGTTTGTCCTTCCACTTTGCCGCATGCTAAAAGTATTTACATTTTTCATTGCAACTACACAAGGAGCCGTAGGAGCTGGCCGAAAAAGGATGCTTGGCCAAAAGCCTTTTGCATTCCATTTGTGCTTGGCCTAATAGGTTTTTTGTTAATTTCTGGGGGATTTTACTTTAGAAATGGGCTCAAAGGGGCTTTAACACATGTTGCCGCTAGTTTTAGTTGGCTTTCAGCTGTTGTTGCTGTTGCTGCTGTTTTTGTGCATGCAACCTGTGAATAGATTAGAGTCAGGTTGCAGGATATGTGAAAATTGCATAAGACCCCTTTTATATATATATATTTACATATATAATAAAATGCTTTGCCGGCTATGCCAAAAATGGAATAAAATTTGTAAAAGGAAAAGTTGTGCAGTTTAAAGGTGAGGCAAAGAGTTTTGGACTATGAGTTAGTTAGAGAGTAGAAAACTTTTGGCACACACACACAATCACAATGACACAAAACTGCAGCCAAATGAGAAAAGTTGAGAGTAAAGTCATAGTCTATTTTAACTAACCGAAGCCAGCTCAGTTTCCAGATTCTTGCTGATAATTTAATGAGCCGCATTGCTGCCTCAAAGCGAACAACGCAGCAAAAACAATGCAAATGAAGATATGACACAACAACAGCAACAACAACAACAACAAAAATAACTAACAATAAGAAAGCTGTATTGTATTGTATTGTATTGTATTGTATTGGCAGCAGCTGCTTTTGTTTCTTTGTCGCAGTTTGCATATTGCGCATACGCAACGTTGTTGCGGCTTTCAATTTGGCTGGCTGGCTGACTGCCTGCCTGCCTGCAACAGCAACTTGCCACACATATTATTTGTGTTCGCTATTTCTTGTTCATCCTGCTGCTGCTGCTGCTGCTCCTTTTTGTTGTTCCTTCAGCTGTGGCATCTTTGCCGTTTGCTTGCCTCAGTAAATACAAGAACTGAATGCCGCGAAGTTTGTCTTATGCTTTTCGAATAGGTTTTTATTTTCCTTTGCTTTATCGCTGCCAACGCCAACAGTGGAATGCGCCACAAACTGTGTGTGTGTGTGTGTTTCAGGCAGCCTTTGCTTATTTTTTTTGCAAGTAGATGAGAAACACTATAGGAACAATTTTTTTTTGTGTTTTTCTTTCATGGAACTTGAACATTCCACTTACTTTTTATGTGAGAAAAATTTCAATTAACATGTAAACAATCTTTAAATATTTAAATAAACATCTTACAAATATTTCCTTCTTGTTGTAAATGCCTTCTTCAGGAGTAAAATATTTGTATAGCATACTTATCAGCATAAAATAATTACTTTTATTTCTATGTCTCTCTTGCAGCCTCATTCAACGTGATACACATCCGGCGCCCATTATCAACTGCCGCATGATAAACTCAGCAGGGAAACACATACGTGATGCATCACCAGCGCCCGATCATCGTTCGGAGGCACGTCTGCGGATCGATCCCAAAGTTCTGGTATTTGTGGAGACAACGTATTCGGGCTTGGGTCGGGACATTGCCGAGCTGCTCGTGTACAATCGCATCAAGTAAGTGCCATGGTGACCAAAGAGGAACCATAGACAATTAGGTCCGACAAATTTGCATAATTTGCAAAGAGGCAACGATGCAATTATTACGCGCAAAGTAACTGCAAACGGAAGTGCCAGCGTAACCGACACCAGAAATGAATTGTGAATGCAGCCAAGTGCCAAGTGGCCCAAGCGGATGCCAGCCAACTAGCATCCAAGCTGCCATCTATCTCCCCTCTCCCCTTTTCAGCTAGTGTTGTCTCTGTCTGCTCTGGCTCTCTGTGGCTATTGTCAATGTTGACCCAATTTGGGCAGCTGGCCATAAAAAGGCAGGTTATGAAATTAATGCCGCTCTCTGGCTCTGCTGTGTCCTGCTTGGAGCGAGGAGCAGCAAGCAAAGCATTTGAGTTTAATTGGCAACTTATGCTTTTGTGGTCGAGCATTCTTCCCTCTTCTCTTTTTACTCAACCGGAAGCCGCAAGCGTTATGTATCTTCCTCTTTGTGGTTTCATTACATCTTTACCTGCAATTGTGCTGCATGCCGCATATCTATGGCAGTGTAAATCTTATGTAATGTGTGATGATACTCTAACAGAAAAGCTTCCAATTTCTGTAAGATTCTAATCTTTTCTCATTAATTTGATTTAATACTTTCTCTTACATTTTGAAAAGCATTTTCATTTTTCATGCCTTTCCATTGAATTGCATTTTAAGAAACATTTTTAATATGTTTGAGCAAGTTGTGATTATGTGTGATTACTTGTGTTTGCCACTGTCAAAAGGAAAAGTGAAGCTTAACTATTTGTAATCCCATTGTCCAGAGCATGTAAGCTTCGTTCTGCACCATTATTCCAATTACGACACTCAGCTTCTCATCCCAGCTTCTCCTCTCCTCATACCTTCTCTGTAGTTACTCACACTTGTGTGCTTGGGCTGCCTTTTTGCCTGACAGGCAGAAAAAAGCAATTCTTTTGCCATGGCATGCTTTGTGTATCCTGGCCGCAATGACCGCAGGATGCAGCCTCCTGCAAAAACCGCAATTATAAAACCTGCTGAACAGACGCAGGATGAAGAGGATGTCAGGTGTGGCATCAGGTTGCCATACCAACTTTTCAATATCATTTTATTTTATTTTATTTTATTTCTTCGCTATACATTTTTCGGTATTTTTTTTTTCTTCACACTTTCTACTTGAACATGAGAAATTAAGGACACGTGTGCAAATTGCGGTTATAAGGCAACTAGGTAAAGCTGCAAGTGTGGCTGGCTGATCCAGCTGCCCCTTCACACCCGCTGCACCCCGCATACCTTGTGTGGAAATTACAAAAGTCAAGAGGCTAAAAAAATATTTCAATTTGCTGCTGCTGGCTTTTGTTGATGTTGTCGGTGCTCTCGAGCTGTACAGCTAGCTATAGCTATAGCTATAGCTACAGAGCTCTATAGTTCGCAGCTCGAGCTTTGCTTTGTGTTATATAATTAAATTTTCGTCGTTGTGCCAAACTAGCTCGAAGCATGGCAATGCTGGATGCTGCTGCTGCCAACAATTCTGCTGCAGCTGTCAGGCAAGTGCTTCAACTCTAATGAGATTTCAAGTACAAATACCAAGAGTCACAGACAAAGTCACTCAGTCAGTTAGTGTCGTGTGGATCGGGTCGTGGTGCAAATCCCTCTCTCTCTCTCTCTTTATCTGTGTCCCTTTGTCGCCCCATTGTCTTGTAAGCGAATAGTGTGTGCAACTGACTCGCTGCTTCAAAAGCTAATCAGTGCGCTCATGTGTGTGTGTGTGTGTGTGTGTGGATGTGTCTTGTTGTGTTCGCTTATCAATGACTTCATTAGTGGCACTTGACTTAAGGCAGCGCCAAGCACTTCTGCCACGGCTTTGCAGGCAAAACTTTGCCAAAGCAAGCAACAAATTTCATTAACATTACCATCTCATTATAGTTGATGACTTTTGTGTGTGTTGCTGTTATACCCTATATGTATATGTAGCATTGTTAAAGTTTTCGAGAAACAAGCAGAGCTGTGTCCAGATCTGTTGTATGCCATATTTTATGCGCAGGTGCTGCAATTTCTCCACTTAATTATCAATTATTTATGAGCATACATATATATGTATGTATGTGCTCATACGCGTGTCGCTGCTGCTGTCTGGCAGCAAATTGCGCCCAAGTTGCCACTCAATTAGCCATGAAAAATTCAACTCGCTGGCTTTGTAGGTGTGTGTGTGTGTGTGTGTGTGTGTTTGTGCTTGTGCTGGGAACATAAAGAGTTGCACAGCTCGGGGCAGCTAATTGTTGCAACCTGAATGTCGCTTTGTGCTCTCTTTCGCCTTCTCTCCTGCTCCAATTAGCTTCAATGCTGTGTAGCCCCCAAAAAACCTGAAGTTGCCTCAATTGATTGATTGCCAAGTTTCGCCAGTCTGCTCTACCTCCCTTCCCTCCCTCTCTTTCTCTCTCACATTCCCTCATTCCACTCAATTTTGTGCTTGAGCAGCGCAGACAAATGGCATTTGCCCTTTCCCCCAAATTGCCTTGAGCAAAATGGCTGCCAGCCCCACCCCGAAAAAGTATGCAAAACTTTTGCAAACTTTTTACGCCCCCCCAAAAAAGGTCGGCTTTTGGCCAGTACTATCCTGATGGATCCACCCACCACCATCACTGTCCGGCCTTCAAGAATTAACACGCCAAGTTGGCTGCCGCTGCTATTTGCTGCTGCCAATGTTGGCATCTAATGCGCCGTGAAATTCTAATGGAATTTCCTAGGTAATTACGCGATACCCACAAAAAAAAAGAAAAGAAGAAGATGATGAAGAAGCACAGCGTCGTTGTGCGTTTATTATATTGGCAATTGCCACGCCCACGCTAGTATGGCATGCCACACGCTGACGCCGCATTATGCCGCGTAATAGCTACTTAACCTTATTTTCAATTTTTGTTCAATTTTTGATTTGCCTTTGTGTGCTCGAGAGCTAATAAAATCAGTCAGTGAGTCGAGTCGAGTTGAGTCAAGTCAAGCCAAAAGCGGCAGGAGCCGGAGCAGCTGGAGCTAAGTCAGCACACGGAAGTCATCAGCAGCCTTGTTATCATTGCGCTGCATGCTCTCTCATGCCACACCCGCATACACTAGCTCATGTGTGTGTGTGTGTGTGTGTTTGTGTGTTTGTGAATAACATAGCATGCTTTGCGGCGCTGGCATAGTAGAACCCGGCTTGGGTTTGCGTTGGATTTTTTGGCGCTGATTGCGCCACTGGGAGCCGCCCCAAAACTTTTAAAAACGCGAAACGGCAGCAGCCCCAAAAACAACAACAGCAGCAATAGCTACTCAAACCACTAACAGCAGGAGCAGCAGCAGGAATAGGAGGAGGAGGAGAAGGCAGCAACATCTATGCGCTGACGTCAATTTACAGACACATGGCAAACGCCATAAACAGCCACCACAATTGGATGCTTGCCATGGCAACCAGCAACCAGCGACCTGACTGCCTTGCTTTTGCTTTCCTGCTATCCCTTTCAACATATCCAGCTTCAGTTGCTTTCGCAACGGCAGCTGCCACAACTTCTTGGCTCGTCATAATCACACCCTTTTGCGCCAATGTTTACTTTAATAATGTCGCGGAAAATTTTTATTTTCAATTTTTTACAAGTCAATGGAGTTAACCTGCCACATTTTATGGCACAGTGGGATGTGTGGTTCTAGTAATAGTTGTTCCTGTAAAGAAAGCCTTGAAGAAAACCATTAAGAATACAAATACACAGACATTTAATATATACTCTTATCAATAACATTACATATTAAGCATAATTTGAAAAATTAAACCACTTCTTGTTTATTCCTTATACTTTCTCTAAAATATTCCTTAGGATCGTTTACTCTTCCACCGTATATATCTTTGTGCCACACTGTGCAACCGTTTCCCCTAACGGCAACAACAATGTCGCATTAAAGGTCGACCCCTAGCAAATATGGCTATACAATATAGTCCATACATGGGCATACATATACTCTTGTGTGTGTGTGTGTGTCGTATAAATAAAGAATATTTTGCTCTAGTGCTTGGAACGTGTTGTAGCATCATTGGCTTGGGCTGGTGCTGCTGCTTGTGATGTTGCTACACTAGTGTTGTGTGTGTGTGTTGGTTGCTGTCGCAGCTATTCTCAGATTGCTGCCTCATCCTTGTTGTGCCGCCATTCACCTTCCTGCCTGCCTCCCTGCCCTGTTTTGTGTGTGACAAGTTGGCTTGGCTGACTTTTGTGCGCTGTTGCCGCTTGTTGTTATTTTTCAACAAATTGGTTATTTTATTGAATTACTCAAGCAGCAGGCAGTCTTCCTGCCTCTTTGCCTCCTCCCCCTCTATGTACCTATACGCCCATGCCACGCCCACGCCCACGCCCATGCCTTGTATGATTATATTGGCCTAAGCAGGCAACGCTAAGGGAGTCACAAAGTCGCGAACCTTCTGGGATGCCACAATGGCCAGGACATTGCCTTTGCGTGTCTCGAACTGACTCTCTTAGCCAGTTTGCCTCGTTGCCTCGTTGCCTGACTGCCTGACTGCTGTATATGCTTTTGGGTTTGTTGCCGTTCACTTAAGTAGTTTTGCCGCGTATAATAAATTTTCTAGTTTAAACTCATTTATTGCCCACGACTGGCTGAGCGCCTTCTTCTCCCTCTCTATCTCCATGTGTTGCAGGCGTCTGGTCGATGCCCATATAATGGCCATTTGTTGTATAATTTTCACATTGTTTAGTGTCCTGGGCGAGAAAGTAACGTTGTTGTTGTAGCCGCCTTTCGGGGTTTCCTACTTTTATTTATGATATATAGATTGCCAGCCAAGTTGCTTAACCAACTGCCAAGGATAAAGTAAGGAAAGGGGGGGGGGATTGGGAAAGTGGTGTAAACCAAGCTTAATCACAACTGGTGGGAAATTGTATGCCATGTTAATGGCCCAAATGGCTTAATTCATTCTACGAGTTAAGGCAACAAAGTGGCTTAAAGGTGCTAACGCCCACCAACATGGCTAGCATTGATTTTTGGCCAAAGTTTATGGCCAGGCAGCAGTCGAAAGCAGCATAAATATAGTAATAAACAACTACTTTGGCTACGTTGAAATTACTTAATTACCAGAAGCAATTACAAGCTGTGTGTGCATTTGAAATGTGTTGAGGGTTTCTTATTAAATAAGTTATTCGAAAGAAGATTAGAAACTATCAATCTATCTTTAATTAAAGCTGTCTTTAAGTGAAAACCTTAGCCAAAGTTCAATACTATATTTAGTACTGCAACAATATCGATTTCCCCAACTACGATTTGTTGAAAATTTGCCGACGTTCGCTTATGCAACACACACACACACACACACACAAACAAACATAGCGAATTGGCGCATTTATTGAGGTTAAGCTTGTGCGGCTCAGCTGGTGCCAAATGTTCACAGCTATTTGCAACACGTGTCGTATGTCGTTTGGCCTCCAAAAGTGTGATGCTGACAATTAGTAAAGTTTGATTCCCATAGCTACTATGGCTAAATATTCAACCTAATTGCGTAATTTCTTGCAGCTAATAAGCTGAACTTTTTGGGTTCAAGTTTCAAGGCCTCTTTTGTCGCTGCACCTGTGTGTGTGTGTGTGTGTTTGTGTGTCTTAGCCACATAAACACAGGCTCTGAATAAAGACATCAAGGACAACGATGGGTCTCTCTTCCTGTCTGTGTGTGTAGTGGGTGACATTGTGTCAGCTAAAGTAAATATTGCGGATTTTTCGATTAGCGAGAGAACGTTCTCTATCTGAAGCCCTGAAGCTTAATTTCCTGACGCAAATATCAACAAGGAAGAAACGAGGCAGAAGGCAGCGGCGGGGGCGGGGCGGCGGCGGCGGCGGCAAGCCAAAGAAGATGCCAAACAAGCTGAAGCTTTTGCCCCTAAAGCGCTCTAATGAAATTACAACATGGATAGAAAGAGCGTCACGGGTGGGGTGGGGGAGGGTGGTGTAGAGGTGTTGGATGAAGTTGCGGTTAAGGGTGTGGGAGGGACACTCAGCTGGCTGTGGCAAGTGGAAAGTGTAAGCCAAAGTGGCAGTGGGAAGTCAACTAAAACTAAGCTCATTTAATGCGTTGCATAAGCGACAGCCAGCGAAAAAGACTGCAGAATGCAGGGAGAACGACATTCAAGTACCTACAACAGAAAATAGCTGTTGCAACAACTGCAACAACAACAACAACCACAACAACAGCAAATAACAAACAAGCAGCTCATGACGGCATTTGCAGGTTTACGTGCATCCTGAGGATAATTTAACGCCTCGTACAAATGCAAACAAATGAGCGAGAGCTCAACGACACACACACACACTCGCACACACACATGTGCTTTACAGAGAAACACAACATTTATTTACTTGCAAGTAATACCCGTTAATGGGTTTTTAAAACAAATCCGCTGCGGGCCTGTAAATGAAGTTTTAACGCCGCCTGAGCTCTCTATCTCCCTCTCTTTCTTTCTTTCTCTGTCTCTCTGTGTGCTCAGTTTATCTCGTCTGGCAATTAAATTTCAAATATTAACACACGCAAAAAAATGAAAATAAAATGAAAGCAAGAAAAGCATGGCGTGAGCAAGATAAACACAGTGAGGAGAGAGGGAGAGGGAGAGGGAGACGGAGCATGCCAAGTGCCATTTTATAGTTAATTAAACAAACATTTTCTGTTAATAAAACGTTTTAATTAATGTTCCTCTCCTGCTGGCTAACGAGGTGCCGTTTAAAGCGCCAACACCTTAAAAGTATGCAATGAAAATATTTTTATTTTCATACACTAACAAAGAGTCTAATGAGTTTATGATGCAATTAGTAGCAGGGCAGTAAATGTATAGTTTTCGTACAAGACTTTAACTTTAAACAGCTTTTTAAGTCTATATTATAAACTCACTTTAAAAGGATCATCAATTTGATTGATTACTAGTACTGCCCTCTTAACACACAAGTTCTCTTCCTGTTCACTTTATCAAGGAAGTTAATTTTGCGCTTAACCCCATATATATGTATATAGCAATATATATTGATTGTGTCTGAAGTGAAAGCATTCATCTAGTGTATTTCCATTTGGGTCTACATATCTGAACTTTGGCTCGCTTCAGTTAACTTTTCGTTATTTTTCTTTTGCATGGCGGACCGCTCAGCGTGCGATTTTTCAATATCCCGTTGGACAAACGTCCCATTTTGAAACGGTGAATCCCCACACCTCTCACATCGCCCCCCCGCCGGCCACCCCCTGTGAGTTGATCCTGGTCCGGCTGGATGCTCTGCCATGTGACACATGGTCTCGTGTTGACGCGCCATAAAATATGCAATGCATGCAGTATGTCAGCGCTGCTCGCATTTTTCATTCAGCCATAACCCGCAACCCACCCACCCCCCTTCTCCTACGTTGTTTGCCTTGAGGGGGCAGAAAAGTCATTGCGTTTTTTCTTCCCCTGTTTTTTTTTTTTTTTTTTTTTTGACAGGCCCATCGCACGAAAAAACTATCAATAATGTGACATACCCACACAAACACACCCCCTCACTTACACACACCCCTCACTCACACCCACCCACACACACACACACACATTTTTCGCAGTGGCATATACTACATAAAATGTTTTGCCTTATGACTTTTTATGCAGAGTCGCGCCGAACATTGAACATCGAGGGCCACCTGCAAATATTTTAATATGCTTCACCGAATGCCTGGTCCAAAATAAAATACATGACCAGAAAACCCACAATTTTTTTTCGGGGGGTGTTTTGAAGTAAAAAGTTTACACTGTGAACCCTTTCCCCCCTCCCTAACCCTTGACCGGATATATTTTTTTTATACATTTCGCTGGGGCTGTACGTGGTTTCGCATATTGCTGCATAAAGTTTTAAGGGCTTTAAGCTGCTTTAGTTTGGCTGTTTGTTGTTTAGCTTTAAAGCCCGCCAAATGGCCGAATTTACCATAGTGTGTATCTCTGCTTTATAGCTGGCATGTTCAGTAATGGCCAGGTATATCATAACCAGAACTAACCGGACTTAAACACACACAAACACCGACACACATGCACAGGTATTCAATCATTTGGAATTTCCATATCAGTGAAAATATTTGAATATTTACGCACAACCAAAACGTTGCCCCATGGGGCAAATTGGGATTGAGGTACGGGATTTGGGGTAGCGGCGGCTGTGGGGCGTTTGCGGATCAGCACATTGGCCAAATGCGGCGGTTTTAGCCAGTTGCATGTGACAGAGGCACGCACGGATACGGGATGTGGACAGGAGGACAGAAGGACAGGTGGATAAATAATAATATTGAAATTTCATTTTATTTATATATTTTCGTATGTCTGTGAAGTATTTGCCCAAAATGTGCAAATGCAATTATTGTTGAGGTTTTTTCCATTGAATGCAATATGTAAATGCAAATGAATTGAAAGAAATAGTAGTGAAAAGTGACTGACTATAAAATACCCAGCAAGCCCTTATTCTGCAAGTCTTATTCTATCCATTTTTAACAAAACATTGCTGTAATATCCTTGGTACATAAACTTTTTATTAGTAGGGCATAGTAGCACCTGTGGGCATTTGGTTTGAGTATAACATTTATGAATTTTAATTAGTCAGTTGCCTAGAAAGCAATTCAAATTAGACCCAAAAGTGTTTAATCAAATATCATGCTTGAAATATTACATTTGCAGTATTTAGCAGGAATTTGTTTTACAATATTTTATTCAATATTCTCAGTATGTTTTGTGTACTCTTTTTTACCAACATTTCTATTGGCTTATCTGAACTTCACACACACACAAAGAGAGAAAGAGATACAAGTCGCATTTGCTTGCAGTTTTGCGGGTAACGTGTCGCAGCAAACAGCTTTTGACAGCGAGTGTCAAATGCAGCAAACTTTACTCCTATATTCCTCTCTCTCTCTCCCTTTCAGTCTATCCTTTTTTATGCTTTTGTCTATGTATTAGTGTCAGAGTTGACACTCTCCTTTTGCGTCTCTGCTTTTGACAGCTTCTGACAGAGTTGAGCCAACATATTCCAGCAGTTTTCATTGCTATCATTTCTGATTGTCATGTTAGAGTATCTCAAGTATCTCTCTTCTACGCTTTATCTTATTTTATTAATCTTTTACTTTCCATTCGCCCTTTGCAGATACAAAATCGAAGTTGCGGGCAAAAGTTTGCCAGTGCTAACGAATCTGGACAAAGGTCGCTATGGCGTCATCGTCTTTGAGAATCTGGACAAGTACCTCAACATGGACAAGTGGAATCGTGAACTGCTGGACAAATACTGTCGCGAGTACTCCGTGGGCATTGTGGGCTTTGTCAGTCCCAGTGAGGAGACCCTAGTCGGTGCCCAGCTGCGCGACTTTCCGCTCTTCGTGCACACAAATCTGCGCCTCAGGGATGCCAGCCTCAATCCCAGCTCCTCGGTGCTGCGCCTAACGCGCGCTGGAGAAACCTCTTGGGGTGCTTTGCCAGGCGATGATTGGGCCGTGTTCCAGCACAATCACAGCACCTACGAGCCCGTGGAGTGGGCACAACGCAACACGCAGGAGTATCCGGCGGATAGTGTGGGTCAGGTGCAGCTGCCATTGACCACAGTGCTCCAGGATCGTGGTCAGCTGGATGGCATACAACGTGTGCTCTTCGGGAGTAGTCTGCGCTTCTGGTTGCATCGTTTGGTCTTTCTGGATGCGCTCAGCTATCTGAGTCACGGTCAACTGAGTCTGAGTTTGGAACGCATGATCCTCGTAGACATCGATGACATCTTTGTGGGTGAGAAGAGCACAAGGCTGCGGCCGGATGATGTGCGTGCTCTGATTGCCACACAGAAGATAATTGCTGGCATGGTGCCTGGTTTCCGTTTCAATCTGGGCTTCTCCGGCAAGTACTACCATCATGGCACCCGGGAGGAGAATCTGGGCGACGACTTCCTGCTCCAAAATGTGCAGGAGTTCAATTGGTTCTCGCACATGTGGAAGCACCAGCAGCCGCATCTCTACGACAATCTCACCCTGCTCACGGCCGAGATGCAGTTGAACTATGCCTTCGCCAAGGAGCATAATATACCCACAAACTCGGGGTACTCCATATCGCCACATCACTCGGGCGTCTATCCGGCCCATGAGCTGCTCTACCTCGCCTGGAAGCAGGTGTGGAACGTGAAGGTCACCTCGACGGAGGAGTATCCTCACCTGCGACCTGCACGTCTGCGTCGCGGCTTCATCCATCGGAACATTATGGTGCTGCCCAGGCAGACGTGTGGTCTCTTCACCCATACCATGTATATCGATCGCTATCCGGGCGGACGGGATAAACTGGATGAGTCCATACAGGGTGGCGAGCTGTTCCAGACGATCGTCTACAATCCCATCAATATCTTTATGACGCACATGTCCAACTATGGCTCCGATCGCCTGGCTCTCTACACATTCCAATCGGTCATCAAGTTCCTGCAGTGCTGGACCAATCTCAAACTGGCCTCCGCACCGCCCATTCAGCTGGCCGAGATGTACTTCCGTCTGCATCCCGAGGAGGTCGATCCCGTCTGGGGTAATCCCTGTGACGATGCCCGTCACAAGAAGATCTGGTCCAAGACCAAGAACTGTGACTCCCTGCCCAAGTTCCTGGTGATAGGACCACAAAAAACGGGCACTACCGCACTCTACACATTCCTCTCCATGCACGGCAGCATTGCCAGCAACATTGCCAGTCCCGACACCTTCGAGGAGGTTCAATTCTTCAATGGCAACAACTACTATCGTGGCCTCGACTGGTACATGGACTTCTTCCCGGCGGACACGCTGCCCAACACCAGCTCCCCCATGCCCACCACAGTGGGTTCGCCACGCTACATGTTCGAGAAGAGTGCCACCTACTTCGATGGCGAGGCGGTCCCAAAGCGAGCTCATGCTCTGCTCCCCCATGCCAAGATTGTGACCATCCTCATATCGCCGGCAAAACGAGCCTATTCCTGGTATCAGCATCAACGCGCCCATGGCGATATCATAGCTAACAACTATAGTTTCTATCAGGTAAATATCAAATCCTCATTCTCCTAAGTCAACTTTAAGCATGACCCACAATACCAAATCATTTCCTTTTGACCTATTAAACCTAAGCATTGATTTTCATCTTTATCCAGCTCAGTTGAGAGTTTTTCTTCTGTTGTTTTTGGCATATTTTTGTGTGTTCGGTTCATTAGTCAACAACTGTCAGCTGCAAAATCCAACTGCAAATGCAAATGCAAATGAAACAGAAATCTAATGAACTATCCAATCCATCAATGCAGCCTGAGAAAACACAATAACCACATTCAGATCTTTGTGTGTGTGTTTAACTGCAATTAGAACTGGTTGCTGTCAGCAGCGAGAAAGAGATACAGCATGTGGCATATTCATTCATGTGGCAGCACTTGCAAAAATACATTTGGCGCTACACAAAATAGCTTTTCAATTGCATACTCCCTCCCAACCTCCCTCTCTCTCTCCCTCTTCCAACAAACACCGCTTGTCTTCTTAGAAAAACAACTTGTCGACATACAGTTATTTTTTCGATTTGTATGCAGATTCCTTCGCTTGGTCATTGTGCATTCAGCTCAATGCCAAATTGCAACATATTTAGTTGCACCTGCAGCTTAACACATGTTCCTTCCCCTACTCCCACCACGTTTCTGACCTCTTGACTCGACACAACTTTTCAAGTGTCTGGACGCACACCATTAGCTTAGTTTATTTTTCTTGCTGAATATGTGTCTTTAACTTTTCTGGCATTTTGTGCTCCATAGGTCATCACTGCCAGCGATTCGGCGCCGCGTGCCTTGAAGGATTTGCGTAATCGTTGCCTGAATCCGGGAAAGTATGCACAGCACTTGGAACACTGGCTGGCATATTATCCGGCCCAGCAGGTGCACATCATCGATGGCGACCAACTGCGTCTAAATCCCATTGATGTGTTGAACGAGCTGCAGCGCTTCTTGAAAATTCAACCACTGCTCGACTATTCGAATCATCTGCGATATGATGTGAAGAAGGGCTTCTACTGTCAGGCTGTCAGCGAGAAGCGCAATAAATGCCTGGGCAAGTCCAAGGGGCGACAATACCCGCAAATGGATGACCGTAGCGCCAAGCTGTTGCAGCGGTAAGTAAAACTGCTGTTCAAAAACCAACGAAAAACGAAACCCTCTCAAATCCAACCAACGCGAAAAAAAATCGTAGAAGAGGGAGAAGAATGGAAAATGAAAAAAAAAAACGGGTCGTATGAGTGATTTGGGTTGGTTTTGGGGCGACAGACAGATAGATGACGACGACGACGATGCAACGATGCTTTGAGTGAAGGATTAATGAACATGCAAGTGTGTGTGTGTGTGTGTGTGTGTGTGTGTGTGGGTGGGGGGGGTGGGTGGGTGGTGTAACTGTTAGCAACACGGCAGATAGAATAGTTGTGTGAATTGTGCTCTGAATTTGAGCTACCAAAGTGGGGTAAGGGGAGAGTGAGGAGGGCAGGGAATGGCACCGTGTGGCATTTTGTGGCCGTGGAAAGTGCACTTTGCTGTACAACTGCGAGGAAAGGAGGAGAGAAATGGGATGCCAGCTGTCAGTTACGTCGGTTTGTAGTCAGTCAGCCCCATTTTATATTCAGAGCATTTTGCTGGAGTTAAACGAGGCTGTTTTATTAGACATCGAAATGAACTGTGGGGATATATGTATGTATGTACGCACAGATACATATACATACTTACCTCCACATACATATTTGGAGCATGAAATATGAAAAGCAAGGAGCAGACACTTGATGCAGTAGAAAAGAAACAGCTTAGCCAAGTTTATTAGACGCCTGTCGGATGATCTGGCATTGGTTGCTATGAATCCATCCATCCATCTATCATTCAGTGAGGCAGCAATCAAAAAGTGAAAGGTTTTTTGCTAGAAATGCAGTTTTTGCTTTGATTAAAAATAAAAGCAGCACGAAGATAGATTGATTATCAAGTCTTGAAAGTGAGCGTTAGTTACTATAACAAACAGTTTTAGTTTAATTATACAAAAAACATTTTCTTAAGAATTGTCAATTGCACTCAATCGTCGGGAAAACGCAGTTGAAATGAAACCCTTAAAAATGCCGCTGTCAGATTTGAATTTCAAATTGAATTTTGCAGCTTCAGCTCGTTTTCAACATAACCCAACTTATCTTTCTCTTTTGCTCTCTCTCTTTTTCTGACAGCTATTATATGAATCACAATACGGCGCTGGTGAAGCTGCTGAAGAAGTTGGGCTCGCGTCCGATACCGCAATGGCTTAAGGATGATTTGTCAACGGGTACGTGATAGCAGCTGTTTGGGGGCGTGGCCATCAGAATTGGCATTGGGATTGGCATCGGTGGCAACAAATATCGCAAATTGCGTGCAAAACTCAGGAAACAATTGCATTGCCTGCAATTGGCAGCAGAAGCGACCGCAGCGACGGCCTCTCAAACTGTGCAAAGCAGTAGTAAAACAAGCAGTGCAGCAAGCAGTGACAGAAGCAGCAGCAGCACCAGCGGCAGCGGCATAAATGACAGTAACCAGCAGCGACGTCGACGTCAACAGCTTAATAGCGTAGAAGAACAGAAGCGAAAAAAACAAAAACAAAAAAAGGCACACATAAAAACATAATTAGCAGCTTTGAACATGCATAAATCTCGTTGTTTGTTGTTTGTTGTTATTGCAGCTATTTAATGATGTCGCGCTGCAGTTGTCAGCTGAATACAAAAACAGTTAACTAGCGTGTATCTGTGTTAGTGTAAATGTATGTAATATTGTGTAAATAATATAATGGCATGTTAAACTATATGTTGATGTATGTATTGTGCGTTTGTTTGTTTGAATGTTTGTCCGTGTGTGTGTATGTGTGTGTGTGTGGTTGCGAATGAAATATAATCTATAGCAAAGAGCATAATGAATAAATGCATAAATGCATTCAGGCGCTTTATTAGTTGTTTAAATGTTTAAAAACCGAAAAAAAAGAAGAACAAATATAATTAAAGACAAAAAAAAGGAAAACCAATAAAAATCACAGCCAATTATGTATGCGTGTGCATTTTAAACACTAGTGACAAATTATGCTCCCAATTAACTTTTGACTTGATTCATTTTCGCTATTACCTCGAAAACTCTTATGTGAAACTTTTTAAATAATTTGTTTCAAACAAAGACTCCACACAATTGCAGCAATAACTATAACTATTAATATTTATGTGTGCGTTTTAATATTTTTAATCAACAACATTTTGTAAACTATTTGATTAACAATTTAATCCATGCCAAAACTGTAAAGCCTGTTTTTTTTTACAGTTACGAGTGCTATACATATGTTACATATATAGAAATATGGTATATATTAATAAGGCTGCTATATGTATTAAGTGTATTATAGATGTTTTTAGTGTAAAACGAAAAAAAAAAAACCGCAGCGAAACGACATGAAAAATGCTTAAATATGAAACCTTTTAGTTTAAATGTATGTTTACAAGCACTAAGCAAAGCTCTACGTATAGTATATAGTTACATATATATATATATATATTGTATAGTTGGATATATATATTAACTAGTTCAAGTTTAGATTCGTAATGCGACAATAATAAAAGCGAAAATTTAAATGCACTTGAAACAGTTTTGTTATTTAAAAAGTCGTTCAAAGCAGCCTTTTCTAATCACCCTGTGAAGTCAACACAACAACTTGGTGTGTTTCCCAACTAAGTCCATAGCGCTGCCACATCCAAAAATATATAAATCCACATTTAACGAAAGTGCCAACTGAACGAAATTACTCACTTGACGAAATCGTGCACTTACAGCGTGCTCACTTAACGAAAAGTATGATTTGCTCTACTGTTAGATTACATTTTGCTCGGTTTTGATTCAATAGATTTGATCTCATATAAACAGCACATTTGATAGCTTTTCAAGTAAGCTTAGCAAGCTTAGAACAGCTGCCGAGGTGCATGCCTATTTAAAGTTGTTCGAAAACTGTATGTGCATACTAGCCATATTCGATTAATAGCCCAGGCAGCTCAGCTGATTTCGAATTTTCGAACTGCCAGCATGCGTTTGCGCCAAAAGGGGGTCTTACAGTCCGACTGAACTTTAACAGTAGTCTGTTATCAAACTTTCTCGCGCGCGGTTCGGTGTTCGGCGTTGGCGTGTTGCGGCTGCTTTCTTTAGAAATTAAGCTTTATATTTAGAACTTCAATTAAATAATATACAACGTGCAGCGACAGCTTATTGAAAAGCCGCCGCCACTGCCGCCAATCACGTGCCTGTGTGTTTGTTTTATTAGCAAGTGCCATTCAAGCCCGAGAGCAAAGTGCAGGGCTATCTGATTGGGAAAGCCGCCGCTCAAGAGCTTCATTTAAAAAATAATATATATATTAATGCTAATATATATTAAGGAAAAAATAACGTAGTGAATATCATCTGTGCTAATTGTTGTGTTTGGTTTTGTGTAACATGTGCCGCGTGTAGTTTCCCAGTGAAGTCCAGAATTCCACAACCGGTAAACTTATTTTACCCTTTGCGCATTGTCTCATTCTCGTCTTTCCACCTTTTTTTTGGCGCCGCCTTTGTTGATGTTGTTCTTGTTGCTCTTGCTGTTACCTGTACTGTTGTTGTTGTTTTGACACTGTTGCATATTGTTTAACATAAGCAACTGAAATTTATAACTGTTCGTGTTTTCGTATCAGAAACAGCAAAATTACAAACTGTATTTAGTCTAAATTTGAGTTTATTTGGATAAAATTCGGTATCTATCTATCGGTAATAGACAAAATTTGCAAAAATATTTTGAACTTTTGGTATCTAACTATGACAAAGAACAAAGCTCGTCTTTGGCATTACGTGGTCTGACAAAACAAATTTAGCTTATAAAAAATAACAAATTTGAAGTGAAAATTCAATCAGAGTTTACTTTGTTTATCAGCTAAGTAGAACGGCAGCAACAGCAACAACAATATTCTTACTCATTGGCCGGCTTGCTCATCTTCCTTCCCTTTCTCACTCGCAGTGAATCATAAATAGCAAATTGTTTTTGTTGTTGCTGCTGTGATCTCGCGTTCGGCAAGTTCGTGTGTGTTTGGCACCAGCTCCGGCTCCGGCTCCGACTCCAGCTCCAAAACCGCCTCATTAGCAGCATGTCCAAACGCGGCGGGGTCATTCTGAGCAACATTTGCCACATTCTCCTGCGCCGATCCAATGTGCGTCAGTTTGAGCGCTGTGGACTGCGTTTAACGCCGGTGACGACGACGTCGTTTGCAACGTTGGTAAGTGAAACGTCCTCCAAATAAATATATGTACATATGTTGAAATGTACACAAGTATGCATGTATGTATGTATGTATGTGTGACTCGTGTCGCTCCGGGAGAGCAGCTGCCAGCTGCCGGCGACTAGAGGAATTTATAAAAATATACACACATTTATTCTTTGACATGGAAAGTGTAGCATATAACATACATACTTATACATATGTATGTACATATATATTATACAACATGCGTGTGGGCACATTTCTTAAATTATTAAAATTTATGCGAAAGAACCAGTCGCTGAAACATGCAAACGAACAATATACAAATGTACCAACACACACACACACATACATTTCTTTATTCTATTATGTTATTCTGAGCTTTCTTATTGCCCGTCTTTTTATGCTGCTTTTTGTTTTTGTTGGTTACTTGCTTTTTCCGCACATTCGACTCTCCGATAGCTCTACAGCAGCCGCTCTCTGAACATTTGCCAACTCCCTCTCTCCCACACTTACTCTCTTTTCTGCTGTCCAGAACTTCAATTGAAGTTCGCTCTCAATGAGTCACATGTTCAGGTAATGTTAAATTACATTTGTGCTTGTCGATGGGTTGTTCTAACAGGCACCTGTACGCCACCCACTCAACGGAGCCACAACAGCTGTCGGAAATTGTTTATCATTTGTATCTCTGTCAGCGGGAAAGGGTAGAAAATGAAACATACTTTTTGTTCTTGTGTGAGTCGTGTGAAAGCAATTAATAAGCATTTAGAGAGAAAAAGAGAGTTAGCTTTGATCAACTAATAGATACAAATTCTCGCATTGCTGCTCAGTGACGTTCAAACTGTACGATTAGCTTGAATTGCCAGTTGGAATGTTTAAGTCACGATTGGTCCACTCAGCTGTGAATCATCTCGTGACCCCCAAAGTGAACCTATCAGCATTTGCACTTGACTTGAGTTCGACTTTCTGGGCATGTGACAGCTTTATCAGCTGCTTGTCTCAGGTGAGACATTAAAAGAGGCCCACGCCAAAGAGAGTCAAAGTGAAGAATAAAATTGCTAACGCCGGCTGACAATAACATGTTCCTTTTATGGCAAACGCGATTTGCATACGAAATGAATTAAATTCGCCGTTATTTGTTTGGGGAGACACAGAGCATACACAATATAATATATATATATGTATGTATGTAAAGAGAGAGAGAGACACACAAAGAGAGTCAGTTTTTGTTTGTCTTGCCTATGTAAATGCAGAGAGCCAAAAGCATACAAAACCAAACAAAGCGAAATGTTGACACAAAGTGTCAAAGCCAAAAGAAAAAAAGTTTTTATCAGCCCAAGCGAGGGTCGAGGCTCGAGTGGGGTCGATTGTGCACCCTCTTTAAATGTCAGCGTCGTTTGATACTTGCGACAGACATAACGGCATTATAGCGTGTGTTCGTTCCGGGACACGTGTTATTGTTGTTGTTGTTGTTATACTCACACTTGCCTTGCCACTTAATTTACATTTGTTTTGCACACTCCGAGACCTGATTAAAGTCAACAAGGCCAATGCAACAGCAGCAGCAGCAACAACAAAAACATTGATTGCAACACTAGAAAGAAATTTAGACAAATACTTCTAGTTGCTCGGCAGATGTGACTTCTGCCATAATTTTGTTTGTGGCACGTTCTTGTTCCACTTTTCGTCTGCTGCTGCTGTTTCTCTCACATGTTAAGCCCTTGTCCCCCCCACTCCAACAACAACTGTAACTAAAGTATGTTTTTCTCTGTGCGCCATTTTGTTTTGTTATGGTTTTTTTCTTTTCGAATAAAAAGTTTTATTGGCGCCATTCGGTCTGCCGCACAGCACAAAATATGTGTTAGAAAGGAACTTGCAACCCCTAGCTAACCCCTCTTTTAAATCCTTGCAGCATTTCCGTTTGTCCTGCATGGATTTTCGGTTCATGTTTTGTTTGTCCATTGTAGCTGGTTACTGGTACAACTCCCATTTGTTTTGGCCTTCTTTTATTGTTGCCATTGTATCTGGGTGTTGGGGCGTGGCAGATGCGGTTTTGGCCTCGGACAGCAATTATTATTTTTGCTTTGGGCATAAATACATTTTTGCCTTTATGCTGCAAGCGAATGTAAACCGTTTCGCAATTGTTATTTGATTATGGTTCCCAGCTATTGTTTGCTTGTGCATCCTTTTTCTGCATAAATACTGCAAAAAGCCAAATTGAACGGTAAATAAATCAAATTTTATGCAAATGCAACCGGTTCATTGGTATTCGATTTTGTAACCACTTGAAATTTATATGCGCTTAACCAATGATACTTGAGAAACTATCTGATCAATTAAAACATGCCGCACATGCCAACAACAATGAGTCGTCTATATATACTATGTACTTATCTCATGAGTACTAAGCTTTTTAGTTTTGGAGAGCTTTTGCGCTTGGTACTCAGCCGGTGATTTAAATGTTGGAGATAATCAAACGTGAGAGCAGCTGCAAAGCTTTGGTTTAGAGAACGTAGTTTCACACGTGTTATCTAAATAATTGTCTAATCTATAGAGTATACTTTAATCCCTAGGCTTGCCCTCCATGAAACAAGTGAATATGATTAGCTATCTTTTAATAAAAATATGTATTTGGGAGCGGCAAAGATAAAAAATGATTGGCACCTGGAAAAGAATTGTTAGCTTATCGCACTCCACCTCTAAAACTATTTATCTAAGAGATAAAAGGCACATACCTAAATATTTACGCACTGATTATCTTTGCGAAATGTTAAAGTTTCTCAGCTTCCTCTCAAGAACATTGCAGTCAAGCACCAAGTTTACCAATTAGTACATTTTTGAATTGAATGCAACTTTTTCATAATCCTTTCCTGCAATGCGGTTCTTTTTGCCTTTGTTTAGATCGCCAAGTTTTTGTTTTAATGGCGAAACTTTAAGCTCGTCCAGCAGCAAAAGGGGTTGGTGACTTTCGCCCCCTTCACCGCCATTAACTGACAAACACCCCCCCGAAAAGCTTTCGGCTTAACCCGTTCACAAAGAGCAACCGCAGCAAATCTGCATATTATACGAGCAGCTACCTATAAACCCCGGCATCCAATGCTCTCCTGGGCATAGCAACCGCAAACGGATTGCTTGGAAGCTTGTGCACGTTTTCCCACACTTATCAGGACGCCAAAATCTTTCACATAGCTGAAAATACAAGCCCGCAAAAACCAAAGGCGAAACTCTCGACGTCAGATGCAAATTATTTGCATATATGCCGGCGAAGGATATAGCTGGGACACTTTACATATATACAGTATATGTATATAGTATAGCTGCAGTGTCTAATTAACGTTAAACAAACGTATCTAGGCCCTCCGGGCTAAAGAGTATTCTAACATTTTCGAATGCTCGTTAAGCATTGTCAGCTGCTTATATCAAAAACTTATATTTGTTTGCTAAATATGTAAACATATATTTAGTTTTGTGTTAGGGTCCCATTTCAATTTACCTTTTGGCCAATTGTTGTTGTTAGCCAAGTTAAGCCTTGCGTGCTATTGCTAGTGCTTTGCACTTGACTTTCACCACGCTGCCACCCTCAATTGCAACAACAATAATAACAACTTAGTGGGTGTGGCGCCACCCACAAAGCTGCCACCCAAAACTGGTGTAGTTCCTTTGGCTTTTGTTCGTTTTGCGTGCTAAACAAGTGCTTGACTTGTCTATCCTTCCCGCCTCCCCCTAGTGGGAACCATAAAAAAACACATGTTGAACTAACTGCAATTGTGCGAGTATCCGATAGATAGAAAAGCGCATTTGTAGCTCGTTGCAGTGCTTTCACAACTGTAAATTGTTTGGGTTGCGGTGTCATTGCCTCTTTATCAGCTGCTCTTTGATAAGTGCTATCAACAGACACAAAACTCGTGAATTCTTTATGAATTACTCTCTGTGCTATTGTTATTTGACTTACGAAATGAAAGCAATTGAATTTTGAACTCTGATTGACCAACACAATAAAACATTTTAATGCCATGCATAATTTATGGTTACGAACCCCCATTAAGGGTTCCCTTTGAGGGCGCTGAGAACGGTTCCCTTCTTGGCTCTGATTTAAAGTCGATTTATTGGTTCGCTTGCTACCAAACAAACAAACAGAACACAACACAAACAACAAACAAGACACCCGAGCCAAAAGTGCCACTCGAAACTGGCTTCTAATTTATATGGCAAATATTTAGATTGTAAGTGCTACACGGCTAGGGACCCAAACAAAAAAAAACACGACAACTTGTAGACCAAAAATCTTTGCATAAATTTTCCAACAATTTAAAAGGTTATACACCAAGTAAACCAAACAAAAAACCCCAAAAGTTAACTGCATAAATAGGTCTGTTAATAATTCAGGGCGTGTCTTAAGACGCCTTTGCAACGTGGTGTTGATGATGAGCCCAAGTATCCTCTGCCCAGATCCCAGATCCCACAACCATGTCAGCTCCTCTGTTCCTCTCTTGTGTGTCAGCGAGTGCAAATTTTGCTATTATATGCAAATGTTTTACTCCAAAACGAAACTTGCCACAAAATGAACTTTATAAATTGCTTTGGTTTGTGTTCTATTTTTTTTTTATTATCGTTTTTTGTTTACTTGGTTGTTTAGTAGTCGACGCGGCTTAAACTTTAATTGGGTGCTAAGTAGTTTAACTATATAAATTCCACTCTTGTTTGTTATTTAAAATTTATATTTAAATAAACACCTAACAAATTTCATGGCTTTCCGTAATGATTTTCAATCGAATTTCTAAAAATATTTATTATTCATCTCCATAATGATTTTAAATATAATTTTATTATGTGATTATGCATAATTTTCGATAGATTTTATTGCCATGCACAATTTATATTTCACGCACCATTTGAACATTAAAATAAATTGCGGTCAATAATTATAATTGTTTCATGCAATTTATTTATTTTTATTATTAAGAGCATTTGAAGTGCGATGCAGCTTTCAAATGGCTCTAGCTTGGTTATTACTGAAAAAAAAAACTCCCAGAGTTATGTCGTTTGCATGTCCTTTAAGTAGACAGCACAGCTTGGGAGCCACTTAACGCTGGCACGTCGTATTCTTGTTTGCGTCTTAAGTTCTCTCTTTTTCTTTTCGCCTTTCTTTAATAATCACACGCCTTGGAAAGCTGACGGTCGTGTCCCTATTTTTTCTTCTTTTGGTGTGCAGCTGTTCTTTTGGGAAGGTTCAAGGCCTCAAGTGTGCTTAATGCTGTCCTATCTAATTGTAAGCAAATTAAAATCGCTCGTGCTTTCAAAGCAGCGGCCTCCTTTAGTGGGTCGCAGTCTCAGTGAAAATGCGCATGCATTGCCCACGGAAAGGACACACACAAAGACTAACACAAACAAATACACGCACACACACAAACACACACAATGTCAAAGGATATGTCTTTATGCCAGTTTTTTACTTCATTTTTGGGAGGCCACTAAGCTGAACATATTTTTCGTGCAGATTTTCAAGGCGTTGGCAGCTGGCTTTTGCGGTATTTTCTTCTCTTCTATTCTACTTTTTATCGTCATGATGTAAAGTGAATTATTTTATGCACATAAAAATATTTTTACTCAGTCAAGACTTTTATGCTCTGCTTTCTAGTGCTTGATGTAAAATGATTTTTCATTCTTTGAAGAGGTTTTCTTTTGTGTCTTGCCAAACTTTGGATATTGTGATAAACTTTAGTTTGGGAACATCTTCAGTTGAATGCCACGCGATTTCATAGCTCTAATGAGCAACTATTTTGAGTGAATAATGCAATTACTCGACCATTTTAACTGATGTTGCGGGTGGTTAGAAGGGGTTGGGGAGGGGTGTGTTATTAAACTGTGTAGCTTGACACGCTTTTGGCATTTTATCCCGCATTTTGTTTGAAGTTTATGTTGCTCCTTTTTACATCCTGCAAATTGTTGGCAAGTTTAATGCCTCAATTTGTTTTTGCCGCTCCTATTACACAGTACTCAGCCCGACTCGTAATTCATCTACACACAAACACACACACACACACTTTCTGTATTTGGCTCTGGGCCAGAGCACTGTAAAAGTGCTTTTGACATTTGCCGCTGGCCAAATTTTCGCACACCAATAGAGAAATACTTGAGTCAACGCATTAAACAAGTGCTCCTTAAAGCTGCTAGTCTCTCATCAAAAATTTCAATTTAATTAACTTGCATTTCCAATGAGCGTTAAAATATTTAATTAAACATCGTCAATTGCTGCCAACTATCCATCTATCTCTTTCTCTCTGGCTGTCTACCTGTATGAAAAAATTGCTTTTAAGTCCACGCATGTAATTGCTTTTGAAATAGACCACGTGACGTATGCGCTATGTTGTAGATTATCACACATACGCCCCCATTGGCAGGTTGGCTGGCTAGTAGAGCACTCCATTTGAACAATAATTCAAATGTGTTTAGCTAAATGCGTCGCACAATTCCCATAACGTGCATTCTGCCCAGAAACATTCCAAAATGGGCCATAAAACATATTCTACAGACGGTCTGCATAAATAGCTCAGAGAAAGGAGGGGAGGAGGAGGAGCAGGAGCATAGCTTAAGTTTTGCTTGCTTTAACGCATGTGTTTAGTCCGTGCTTTTCGCATCTTTTCCATTGTGCCTGCCAGCCATATGGGACATCCGTAACGCAGACAGGCAAATGGCCATTTTATTTATCCTCCCACTCGAGTATGTATGTGTGTTTGCTTGTGTAAAATATGGCTAAGCGACAAATTGTATAAACGTTTTGCACTCTTGTGTTTTAATTTTTTTCTTTCTTTCCGTTTGATTTGTTTCTCAGAAATCCATTTCAATTTCCAATACATATATACAGCTGTCGTTCCTTTACATATAGAGTTCTATATGCATGTAGATATCGCATACTAATTTTAGTCTGTCTCTGCTTTTCGTATTTCATAGCTTTTATCTACTTTTTGCTTGTGCCAAAACATTTTTTTTTTTAACATTTTCGTTGATATTTTTGATAGTCTCGTCTGGCAATTCTGTTGAGCTTGTTCTTGTGCCTCTTCCTTTTCCTCTTTCCTCTTGTTCCTTTGCCTCTTCTTGTTGTTTACCCATTTCATTTACCTGCTGTGTGTGTTGTTGCTCTCTCTCTCTCGCATTTCAACTACATAAATGTTTACTCGTTGCTAATGTTTTCTAGTATTTTATTTACTCATTGCAACAACAAGTTATTTTTCCCCTGATGCCCATGCGTCTAATTTATTATATTTTTTGGTCGGTTTATTTAGTTTTTTTCTTGGTTTTTTGCTGCGGGCTTGTTGGCTAAAATATTTATAGAATTTTATCGACACAGCTTTCATTCTGTCAGAAATACATACAATATACAGCATACGTAGGCATACATATTTAAGTTTGACTTTTATCGTTGAGAGTCGCTTTATAATTAATTTGTTGTAGAGTGGAAAGAAGGGAATTCATATATCGCTATTTGTGTTGTGTTTATTATTAATGTGTCATAAATGTTCGCTTTGAACCTCAATTACGCTATATTGGCCAAGTGTGTTATGTGCAAATTATATTTTCTTCATTTGTTGACTCTAATTACGCATTCAGTGGCAATCAAAAGCGTTAACATCCTCGCAAAGACTACTTGGCTAAGGGTTTACTCTTGGCCAGCGTCCCCTCTACCCTTCGCCCCGCATGCGGCACTTGACACGCGACTTTGTTAACTGTTGCCAGCGACAAATGAAACAAAGGCAACTCGTCGAGCCATGCAAATTGTAAGAATTGTGGGGCAGGGAATGAAGTCAACACGGTTGTGCAGTTTCAATTTAGACGCTGCCTACAACCCCTACTGAACTGAAATATATATATATAGTGTATTGTGTTCTATTAAAAGAAAGTCGTCTTTCTTGTAGCTTGGGCAAACTTTTTTGGTGCTCATTTGAAAGTTTATGAAAACTTAAGCTGATGGCTTCAAAACTCTTACACTGAAGCATTAAATATGCCAGCGGAAAGAACTGCATAGAAAATTTAAATAAAATGAAAAATGTATAAATTCAAGTGAAATTTAAATGCTCAACTTAAATTTAAGGTTTTACTTAGTCATAACTTAATTCTGCTCTCAAACTAAATACTTGACTTAATTGTGGCGAATGAGTTTGTGGGAACCACCTAGCAAACTTTGTACGTTTACTACACTTGGACTGTTTATTATTATAGTCTGGACTACTTGGCAGCTCAGTTTCTCTTATGACCCACCCGCAACCCTCTCTCTGCCGCCCACAACATGAAGCAGCCCCCAGCTAGAAGCTCTTTTGTCAGCTTCGCTTCGTTATTCTTTGTTGCTTTTGTTAGTGTGTGTGTTTGTGGGTTTTTTTTCTCCTGTTTGTTGTTCGTTGTTTGCTTTCGCTTGCTTAGGCCTGAATTAGCTCATCTCTAGGAGCCACAAGCGGGGCACGTGTCCGCATTGTTGTGCTCATTATGAAGCGATTCCTGCAACATGTCGCAAAACTCAGAGATAAGGCAACGCCCAAGTTTTTTGTGCGGCCTGTTGTGTTGCCTTTGTGACTGCTGTCGACTTTTGTTGCCCTTTAAAGTTGCCCCTGAACACGAATTAACTTAAAGCGAGTAGTAGCCCAAGTTGCGGGCTTGTGGCGCCACCTCAGCTCCGTGGCAGCAGGCAGGTGTACTTTATGAAATAACATTTTCATTTTCGTTTTCATTCGAAGCCATAAGATGAGCAAGCAGACGGTAGCGTATATCAGCGTACTGAGCGCCTGTGATTTCAATTTACTTGGATGATCATAAAAAGTTTTTGCCATTTTCCACCAACCAGCAGCAGTCGAAATGTGTGGCATACTTTCGGGCTGTGTAGTATATGGCTTGGGTTGGTGGTGTCGTTGTCAGAGCTTGTTAAATTTATGCCCCTTGAACGAACGTTACATTTGTTAACTTCAAATATTGTCTGACAGTTGTGGCCACACTTGGTAACTCAATTTGCCAAGTTTTTGTATTTTATTAAGGAATTCTGGCTTTTGATTTTGCAAAATTTAGCTGACACCTTCAGTCATTGCTCATTCTGTCATTTATTGAATGGATGTCTCGTAGTTGTCAGAACGTTCTGTCAAATTGTCATTCCTTCCGCTCTGTCCCTCTACTTCTCCCCCCCAACAGATGCTGTTCCGGTGCTTCATCAATAATGGGCAGACTGTCAGACAGAACGACAAAGCAAATACAAAATCGCAAATCATAAATCCCACAGCATGCAAAAGGGGAAATACGTGTGTGATTTATGTGGCTGCTATGTTGCAGCTGGAAACGTTTCTTTTTTCTACGCACTTGACTTCTCCCCCGTTTATTTACTATTTAAATTTCAATTACTCAGCTGGGAAACCGTTGCCCCTTTGCCCCCTGCACCATATTTTCCACATGCATGCATATGTACATATATAAATTGCTAGCTTGTTGAATTATTGAAACGCTTGATTGAAGCCGAGCGTAAAATCCAATCAGAACACACACACACACACCCACACCGATATCTAAAAACCGCCGTCAGCTGCAGGCACATTTTAATATCATGCAATGGCATTTTTCCAAACGAAACGTGCATAACAAGGATGGCTTTAGAAACTTAGTCAAGTGTTAGAATTTTAAATTGGAATAGAATATCTTAGCTTAAAACTTAAATTATTCAACTTTCAAGCTTCATTCAACCATGTTGTCAGATATATAAGCTGATTTAATAAAAATCGTTGTTTTTTATGTTTTTCTTGATGGTTATTTTTATTTTCCTTATTATCACATTTTTCGCTCTCAACAGCATTTCAATGTCTGTATCATGAGTCCGTTGTGAGTTCCGCTTCCTTGTCTTACGGTTCTTGTGTATGTCGGTGTGTGTGTGCTTGTGTGTTTGAATGTGGCACAATGACAAGGTAAACAGTTTCAGTTTCGATTTTGCGTTTTTTTTTTCTGCCAGTTTCCAGTTCCCAGTTGAATTCCAATGAAAAATACAACTTTTCAGTTGAGCTTTTCGACCATTGTGCGTGAGATTGCTCATACGCAACGTTGGCCGCTGGCAAACACACACAGAAAATGTGAGGCGAGTAAGCGAATAAAAACTGGGCGTGAAATGTAGCAAAAGCTGATGCAGTCCTTCTCGTCATTGTTGTTGTTGTTGTTGTTTGTGCTGATGTTGTCTAACTCCCAACCCCGTAAAAGCAATTTACTCCCCTGCCATACCTGAAATAACGCATGAAATGCTTGCTTCATTTTGTGGCTTTCACTCTCACTCTCCGGCACCCGTTTGCTGTTGCTGTTTCGTTATGGAAGGCACGTGATTTCGCTGGGGAGCATTTTAACTTAATTAGGAACGGTTCTGGCATGCAAGGCAGACATCACCGACAGCTAGGCATATCACACTCACACCACACACACACACACACACACACACACACACATTGATGTAATCTACACTTGGCTGGGGGCTTTTATAATATATAGTACACGTTATGTGTGTATAATATATATTTCAGCTGAATGCTTTTGGCAGTCAAAAGATCTATGGTCAATTTAAGACACAATCAATAAGCCGCACTACCATGGTCATTAATGTTCATTTAACCATCTTCAATTTTTTTTCCATCTCTCTCTCTCTTCCTTTTTACAGCACTTTTGGCCTGGCCATGAGCTACAACAGCATCACAGAACCTTTGCCTCGTCAACGACTTCGGATGATGATGAGAGTGCGCGAAAAACGAACGACAAGCATAAAAAGCAACCGGCCACGGGTAAGTGAATCCTTTAAACATTGACCCAACGGAAAGTCTTGTAAATATTTGGCTTTAATATGAAAATTGATTGGAGTCGAGTGCACGGCTTGTTAGCATAGTTGGGCCAATCATTAAAACAATATTTTTAAGTGCCCCATTTTGCAGTATTGAACAAGAAAAGGGAAAGAAAGGCTTCGAAAAAAGAATGCGAAGATAATAATGGGTCGAAAAGGTGTGCGGTTTATCAAAGACAGGCAACCATTTTGGCAAATAGAGTTAAATCATTTAAAACCAACAAAGCAAATAAAAGAAATCTAGCATTTAGAACGGCAGAGTTCCGTAAAAAGCGAGAATCTGCAAATCAAGTTCAAGAACGTATTGCTCAAGAAAAACTGCAAGCCAAAGAGTCTGAACAGCACGAAATTAAGGCAAATGTGGATTGTAAATTAGATGGTTCTTGCAAGGATAATGCAGATCAGAGTAGTCAACCAACTCATTTAGCTGTTAAATTTTGTAAGTGTCTTAAAAAATGGAAATCGTCTTCTTCTAACTCTTAACTATACCAAACAGTAAAGCTTAAAAAAAATCAACTAAAGAAATTTTCGTGGAAGGTTTTGAAGTACAAGTCATCAAAGAATACGAAGCTTAATAATAAATCAGACGAAACAAAGTTGCAAAATAAGCCAGGCACAGACGAGAAAACAAAATAATTAGAAACTATTAGAATTGAACAATGAACATTTAAAAGAGTTCTCAAATAAAATATTGATTAAGCTGATTAAATTTATTGCTTCTCTCAATACCCGAAACTTTCTAATGAAATGTGATAATTGATTATGCATTTAAAAGACAATATGTCATAAGTTGTCATTTGAGTTATTAATTAGTTAAGTTGATTTAGCAATTTATGCTTTGAATAAGCTGTGATTTAAGCTGCATGCTACTCAGCTTGCAACATGCAAAGCCAGTGTCAACTATAATTACATTATCCACCCCCTGCTGGAAATTTTATGCAACTTTTAGTTCATAAATAACTTATACATAATTCAGCAGCTGCAGCTGCCTTAGCTCATTAAATAAATGGTCTTTTTATTTGGTCATTAAATTATAAACTACAAAATACATTGGAGCATATAAATTGAGCTCGAAATAGATTCACATTAGTATTGTTTACGTATGATGTATGTGTATAAAATAGTTTTTGGATAGTTGTGTTCTGTTGTTGTGCATTTTGGCTTTACCTGTAAAGCTACGGCGCTTAATTTATGTATTGTGTATTTCAATTAATTTTAATTAAGCTTAGGGCATATCGATTACCCAAACCCCAAAAAGTCGTTGCATGGATTCCATTGAGCATTGTGTTTTACATTCTATCATCCAGGCTGTCATACAAATCTCCATCAGTATGCCGCCTATCCAGTGAATCATTCGATTGCTCTGTCTTTTCCCTTGCTGACTGCTCCTGCTGTTCCTGTTGCTGGCGTTCTAGCTCTTTGGCTGGATCGTATACCTCGAATTCCTCAAACTCGATTTCATCGTATTTGCGTCGCTCGTAGATGCTTTTATCATTGGCCACATAATGTCGCACCACAGCCTTGTCCACAATGGACGCACTGCTGCTGGCATTGCTCAAACGACGCTCCTGTTGTTGCTGTTGCTGCTGTGTCTGATGTATCTGAACGGGCACTATGATTTGCTCACGACCATTGGCCATTTCTGGCTGTTTTATCAGCTTTTTTGCTGTCATCATTTGTGGGCACTGATTGCCATTGGGCGTGCCCTGGTTGACAATTGCCTTGGCTTCAGCTTGTGGCGTCTGTTTGGATAGCAGCGTATAGGCCAAAGTCCACATTTTTATTGCGACTTACTTTGCTGTTATTGTTGTGCTTATCGCAGTTGCTGCTGCTGCTGTTGCTGCTGCTGCCACGCCTCGCACTCAAATCAAGGCGTATGTTCATGGCTTGGCTCTGATAAGTTGCTGCAGCTTCATTCTGCTTATCAAGCACATCTTGGCTTTCGCCCTGTTCTTGCAGCACGTTGATGTGATTATTTACTGTCACTTGTCGTCGAGCTGTCGCCTCCGCATTCTTCGCAGCGGTACTTTGACTGTTAATGGTCAGAAGATTGACATCGTTGGCGCTGGGAGTAAGCGTTGCCGTGGGCTGATTGCATTCGAAATGATGAACCATTTTGCGAACCACTTCAGTGTCTGCCTGAAGCAGCATGGAGTCGTTTCCACTTCCATCATTGGCTCCTGCCAGCTCCAGTCGACTGCTGCAGCTGTTTGACTTGACCAGCTTGAATTTAATGCCTGTCGCAACACACAACAAAATGATTGAGTACAACTTTTCGACATTACTTGTGCATGTAGTGCTATTGAACTTACCCTGATACGAATCCTGTTGCTGCTGTTCCAGTTGCTGCTGTTTCGTCAGCAGCAGTTCGTGTTCACATCTCTTAGTGGGCGGGCAGACATTGCAGGATTCGATTTGACGCACTCGTGAACGTGTCGAGAAGGAGCTTGTTGAAGAGTCGTTGACTGCATTTCCATTAATCAGCTGACGATTTGGCTGCATTGTCGCTGTCATTCTCTCGGGCGTCTGTCGCTCCAGCACTCGGCCACCATAATAGGTGACTGTGGAACCACATTCGCGTATTTTGGCCAGCACGTCCTGACCAGAAAGAGGAGAGATGGGAATAGTGAGTTGGGGGCTTAATGGGGCTGCCATCAAAGTGTTTTGGGCCATAAAGCTGTCGGACATTTGCTTGTACTTACATTGCTCACATAATATGACTCGCACATGTCTGTCTCCACATTGTCGTCCTCATCCTCATCTCTGTCGTCGTCGTCGTCGTCATCATCATTATCATCATCATCATCATCAGCCACATGATGATCATCTTCATCGGCTTGCGCCTCCAAATTGTGCTCATAAATTTGTCGGTAGCGTGAATCGCCTGCAGCAATGCCGCCACCCACACACCAGGTGCGTCGACTGGCCAACTTGGCTCTGGCTTTGGCATTTGCCGCATTGCTATTATGTCGCCGCACCACATCCAGGACATGAACACCCTTGCAGGCCAGCGTCGGTGACTCCTTGGTCATGCTTTCCGGCTGGTTCAGACACTCGCCGCAGGGTGATGATAAATCGCCGCTCGATATGCCGCTCGATAGACTGGCATTGTCCCAGTGCTTCACCTTGTGCTCCTCCATCAGCTGTTCCATGCCCTTGGGCTGCTCCTCAGCCACAGCTGTGGCCGTTGCAGCAGCTCCCCCATAGCTCGTGTCTATGGTCAAGTAGCGATAGCCTCGGGCCCGTCTACTCTTTGGACTCAGCTGGCAGGCGGAGCCACCAAACTTTTGCTGTGACTGGACGAGGATGCCCTCGCCGGGCGTGGGCAGGATGTTTTGCTCAAAGAAGCGACGCACATTGCGCACCGTATCCGGATCCGGCAGCTCATCCTCATACAGCTCCCTGTTCACTCTGACAGGCTGATAGAAGAAGTGTCTCTTCGCTCCAGCTCCACCCACTTGACGTTGTTTGGTCTTCTTCGGAGGAGCTGCTGCTGCTGCTGTTGCTGCTGCTGCTGCTGCTGTTGTTGCCGCCTGCTGTGCTTGTGTGTTTGCCAGCCTTGGAGGCTTTGCTGGCGGTACATTGCCACCCACTGTCAGTGGTCGTTCAATCTTGGTGCGAACCGGCTCCACAATGACCACATTGTTGTTGCTCAGCAGCTCCTGGAAACTGTAGTCCTGCAGGTATTGTATGAGTCCATCGAATTGTGCCTCCTTCTTGTTGCGCGACGTCAGAATGTTGCTGTTGCGAATGAGCTGCTGTGACTTGAGCACCTTGTAGCGTATATGATCAAACTGTGCCCCCCCATCATCGTCATCCCCATCATCCCCGTCGCCATTCGGCTCCAGCTGTGCAGCACTCACAATTGTTGCCTTTTGTGAGCCATCGCCCAGCTCCACAATCTCAATGGAGGGCGGCATTATGCTGCAGTAATCCAAACTGCTGCTGTTGCCCGGCGGCTGCGGTTTATCGCCTTTGCTTGGCGTCACTTTATTGCCCAGCTGGAAATGCAGACGTGGCTCCATCTCCTTCTCCTTTTCCGTCTCCTCCTGCTTAACGGCCATTTCGGGTGACTCACTGCCAGCGGCCAGCTTGCTCCAGTAGCACTTAACAGCATCGACTTTTTGTAGATATTCGGTGGCAACTTCACCGCTCACAGTGCTGGCAATGCTGCGGGCACTGCTGCGGCGCCTCAAACTGTTGCTGCTGGTGCTGCTGCTGCTCTTGCTGCTATCCACAACATGCAGAATCTGTGGTCGCGACATCTTCTGACGTCCAAACGAATTGTCTCCGCTTGCCGTTGACAGCACCTTAATGGGACGTGCCTTGTAAATGGATGCGCCCGCACTGAGCACACGACGTTCTGGCGGCTTGCCACACGCTGAGCTATTGGAGCGACGTAACGAACGCTGCGGCGTATGTGGATGCACTACTACGGAATTTGTAAGCACTGTGGGGTTGCTCTTTAAGGTTGCTGTCTTGCTGCTGCTGCTGCTGCTGCTGTTCTTCGTTTGCTCCTCGTGAATAATATTGTTGTGAGCGTCAGTGACAATAATTTGAAATGATTGAGGCTGTTGCTCCTCTTTGGCTCTTTGGTGTCTTAGCTCCTGTGCGCGACGCTCGATTAGTTTGCTAAAGTTGGCCACCTCAATGACAGGCGCTTCCTTTGGCTGTTCCGGATGTGAAAGGGACACTAATTGGTTATCGTTTACATTACCGTTACCGTTATCGTTATCGTTATCGTTAAACTCATCCTCTGTTATGGGCGGTGGTGGTGGTGGCAGTGGTTCCTCTTCTTCTTCCTCTTCTTCTTCCTCTTTGGCACCTAGTTCCGCTTCAATTGGATCTGGTAATTCCGGTTCCTTTATTGCCACTTGATTTTGCTCGGACTGCTGTTTAGTTTCCTTTTCCGCTGCTTGAGTAGCCTCTTCCTTTTCGCGCTCCTTCTCCCGCTCCTCGTATTCCCGCTGCCTGGCCTTCTGGTGGGCACGTCCAAAGCGTCTTATGGAATCGTAGGTCTCCGCTCGGGTTACTTCGCCAAGCTGTCGCTTAGTTTCCTCTCTGCGCTGCTGCTGTCGCTGCAAATTATACGAAGTTCTGAGCTCCTTGTCAATATTCTCGCATGCTTTAAGACTGACGCTAATGTTGACATCCGGCAAACTGTGATACTGATTCTCTATAAGATTCGATTTGTGTGCCGATTTGACCACAAAGGTGTCGGTTGCCTGGCGCTTGAGTTCCGGTGGCGCTGGTTTCTTTTGCTCCTCCTGTTTCAGCTTCCGTTTCTCGACTACACTCAGAATTCGTGGCTTACTTGCTGCACTGGAGGTTACGCCCACATTAATGTGACTGCTGGGCGTGGCATGTTCAACCTTTAGCACTTGTGTAAATTTCTGTAGTTCTTTCTTCGCGCTGCTCAACTGCTGCTGTTGCTCCTCCACTTTATCCTTTCTGTGCTGCTTGGGCTGCGGCTCGTAAACCGTATCCTCAATGGAAATGTGCAGTAGACTGCGTGTTTCCAGCTCTCCGTTTTCCAGGCAGCTCGTGTACGTACGTTGCTCAAAGGATTCGCAGCTCTCGCCTATCAAGGTGCACTCGGAGCTATCCTCCGAGGACAGATAAACGGAATCGTAGGCAATCAGTTTATCCAACTGCTCGCTGTGTGCTCGCTTCAAGGTGCCATCACTATCGCTAGCAGCTGTCTCAGTGGGCGTGGTCAGACTCTCCTCGGCGCCGGTTAGATCCTCCACGCCGTGCTCCTCCCGCCTCACCTCTTCGCCCTCCTCTTCGCTGCTCTCGAAGCGCGTTCGTGTTGTCGTCGTTAGGCTAATCAACTCGTAGCTCTCCTCAACGTCAACCGCATCGGTCTGCTGAAAGATTTGCTCAATGTGCGTCAGATCGTATTCCTGTTCCGAGAGCGAGGGCGTATCCGTCTGATCATCCGAGTTGCTGGTCGTTGTCTCCGGAAAGATGCTGCTCTGACTGTGCTCCGGACACGATTCTCCACCCAGATCAATGTGTCGCTGTTGCTGCTGCGGCTGCTGCTGCTGCGGTTGACAGTAGTGATGGGATCTGTGTTGTTGCTGTCGTCGCGACTGATAGATGCGTGGCCTCTCACTTAGCAGGGTGACCGCCTGCTCCAGTGCCTCGAATTCTAGAGAGGAAGGCTGCTGCTGTTGCTCGCCGTGGCTCTGATGCAACGAGTTCTTAAAGTAGTCCGAGTTCAGGCTCTCCAAGTCACTCTTGTCGTTGTGCCACGGATGCAGCTGCTCACTCAGACCCAATGCCAAGGCGTCCAAGCGCTTTAGATTATCGTAGTAGACATCAAACTCATGCGGGTCACGTTGATGTCGCTGATGCCGCTGCGGGCAATGATGATGCGAGTGTTGTTGCTGTTGTTGCAGTTGCAGTTGCTGCTGCTGCTGCTGTTGTTTTAGCAATTGTTGCTGATGCGAATCGCAAGTGTTTGCCCCACTGCTATTACTCTGTGCATCCTCTGCCGGCTCCGTTTGCTGCTCACTTGGCGCTTGCTGCTGCTTGTTGTTCAGTCTGGGAGTAAAAGGGAGAATCGGTTTATAATTATGCTATTGTTTTGGATTTGTGTCGCTTGTTATCACAACTAAATTATAGCCATGCTCATCGCTTGTTTGTTTGTTCGTTCGTTAGATTGACCTTGTTCGAGCATTGTGACTAGAGTTGCCAGCTTAAACAATTGCATTGACATTGGCTGGCAACAGCTGTACATGCAATCAATATATGTATATTGTCAGTCAGTCAAGCAAATAAACAACACGAAAAGAGAAATGGAAGCTGTTGCAAAAATACAAGTTATTTCTATTATAATTTACATTCAGCTTGATTACGACTCTAATAATAGTTCAAGTTTAGTATAAATCGTTTGTCATTCTGACATCGCTGCTAACTAAGCACATTTATCTGTATCCAAGTCTAAACAAATTACGTTAATAGCTTTCAATTTTTAAGCAGTGTTGTTGAGCTTAGCTCGTATTTAACTGATATGCATGTCATGTCATGCCAGTATCTAATCTTTTATTCTGAAACGCTCAGAGCGCGTTGTTGTGCTTCACGTGCTCGCGCAACCTTCGATCCAAGCCACGCCACGCCCCGTCCCCTTCTTCGGCCAGCTCTATTTACAGCTCACGTTGCACTTAGTCGCTCAGTGTTTACTCAGCCACTTGACGCAACGATTTGCGGCAAATTAAATGAAAGCCAAAGGCAAAGCTACGATGTGACTGCCAGAATGACAGGAAACCTGCCAGAGCACAACATGGCAGATGAAGAAGAAGCAGAGGCAGAAGCAGAAATCGTCGCCACTCTGCAGAGTTCAGCTGCCATTGGCAGGATACGCTTCAGTTATAATGGTTGGCGTGGCTAAAAGCATCTGACTGCGCCATAAATCAAACAAGGATGCGCTGAATAAAGCGCTTGTTTTTGGTTGAAAGTTGAACGTGACCACAATTCATGCAGCTGCTATAAAAAGTTGACTTTGGCACTGTTTTTATTTATTTTTTTTCTTTTTGGCACAATTAACACAATTGATTATGCAATAGTTGTGTGCACATAAACCACAGAAGCCGCAGTGCACATAAATCATAGCTCACAGTTGCACACGCAATGTTGAAACCGCAGTGCCACCAAAACCACAACAATAACATCAACAAACATCCTACTGACAAAGCCAATCATAAGCGACCCTAAAATCCGTTCAAATCGACCACAAAAATTGCGCCAACCTGTTGCGTTGACCGCGAGCGTCGTGTAACTAAAACTAGAAAAGATGCCTAACTCAAATTGCTGTCTTGACGTTGACGTTGACGTTTACGTGGCGTATGCGTGTTGTGCTTACACTAGACAACACACAATCATTAAACCGATGACATCATTGACTCTGGGTATATTATAGGTTTTGACATAATAATAATTAAGCTGTCACGTTGTGCTTTAAGTTCACACGTGCCAGTTAACTGGGAAAATAATATATATTGAAATTATGTGATGAGAAAATCATTAGAATTTAGGTAAGAATTGAACAAGCAGTTCTTGGAAGGTTGTTATGCCCCAACTATGTTGTCTAGTGTGTTCACTTTTTGGGCTATATAGTAGTATGTGACTCACTTACCGAGGTGATTCGCGGAAAAAACCACGATTAACTAGACGCGCACGCGGTATTAGCTGCGAACGTCGCCGACTGCTGTTTGCGGAGCCAATTTGCAGATCGCTAAATGTCTCCTCACGTATCACGGCCAAGCTGCGCGATCGCCGCAAGCTGCACGACTCGCTGCCAAAGTCAAGGAACGTGGCTGTTACGGTGGCGCCCAATGCTGCACCCGCCTCTGTCGCAGTTGTGGCAGCTGTAGCTACTGCTATTGTGTCTGTGGAAGCTGCTGGCTCTAAGTTATCATTAACTAAAAGCAGCAATTGAATAATGGCAACGTTTATTGTTATGCCTCAGTGCATTCATTCGATTCAAGGGCAAAACTTACCCGAGTAGTTGTTGCTGTTGTCGAGCTGCTCAAGCGGCGCTTCCGCATCGAAACGCCAATAGAACTCGGCTATGTCCAAGGCGTTCTCCTCACGCTCCAGCTGCGTATAGTCCAAAGATCGAGCGTTTCTCAGCTGCCCCTGACCAGCTGCAATGCCCACGCGACACTGCGTCCAATGTGGCTGGGCGTGTGGTGTTAGCGGCGGCTGTGGATGATGCTCCTGGTGGTTGTGATGGTCCTGGTGGTTGTGGTGGTCCTGGTGCTGCGTCTGGTGATGGTGACGCAGTTGCACTTGCAGTTGTTGCCTGTGCGGCCGATCTATGCCAGCGCCAGCTGCACCATGACAGCTGGTGGCCAAATCGAGATGCGAAACGGATTTGTGGGTGTGTCGCCAGCCGGCGGCTCGCAGCTGCGGACAGCGTGGATCGTGTGTGGTTTGCTGTTGGTGGTGCACTTGCTGATAGTGTGAAGCATTCGTATCTTCTAAACGCACTCGATCCACGTAATTATGCTGATAGCTATAGCTGTCCTTGCCACTGTACGAAAAGAGAGAGAGAGAGAGAGAGATTTACTTTAGTAAAGTATTTTTCCACTCAATTTCTTAAACATAATGTTTGGAATATATTAAATGGTGCTCCTATTACCTGACCACTAAGTGAATTAAGCTTAAATGTCTAGGCCGATAATCGTAAACTCTACTCCACACACACACACACACACGTAGACCAGTAAAAGCCCAGTCTAAACTGTTTTGGCGAACCGACAGAAACAGAAGCAGTAGAAACACTTTGCTCATCGAAGCATTTAAGCCAAGCAATTGCTTATTGCCTCTTTGCCGTGTGCCTCACTTTACCCAGGCATTTTTTCTAGCTCGCTTTTTCTCGCAGCTTTACTGCGACTTAAAAGGTTGCGGCACCTTCACGTACATACTCGCAACGCCTGTTATGCAGTCTCGCTGTTAAATGAAGCGTGGGATTTGCGGCAGTCAGCTGCGCTGCGGGCGGGGCAAGCATTGCGACAACTGCTGCTTTGTTTCTGCTCCATGTAGTTATTCTATGTACTATTTATGCAGGGAAAGCCAAAAGGTATTTGCTTGTTGGAAGTCTGCTGCGAATTGTGCACGTTTGATTGGATGAGGTTTATTTAACCATGAACTGCAGTACTCAAAATGCCTCAGGTTGAAAATTGAACAAAAATGAAGAAATTAGCTATTTCGAGGTATTCTTTAGAAGAGAAAACTTTTTAAAAAACCCAACTTAATGACTTTTTTATGCCTAGAGTGAGTCTCTGTGCACTTTCACAAGCCATTTGCGTAGAGAGCAAACTGTTTGTAATAAAAACAGCTTGAACTTGCAATCAACTGGCTCGAAACTGCTTACACACATTTAATCTCCATTATTTGCTTTACTTTTTACCTGAATACTTAAAGTAAATACTTCCAGAATGGCAATGCTGCTTGCGTTTATGCAACATTTTAATGCCACGAGCGAGCTGTATGTTAATTGCCCGGGCCCTCCACAAAAGTTTAGCTGTTGCCCTGACCTTAATGCCTCAGCTGACAGATAAAACCAAGTTGGTCGTAGACCAAAAAGGGGAAAAACGCGTTCATGGGTTTGTGTATTTTCGGATGCTGCCAAGCATAGGCAGGCGACGCCCATTACAATTGCAAATGTTGCCATCTAATGCCTAACTATGTGAAATGCGAACGTCAGGATTCTTCTGGCGCGCCATCCTGGCGGCGCCTGCTGTTGCCTGTCTGCTGCTTGAACTGTAGCTGCAGCTGTTGTCCTTGTCTTATGCTCAACACTCTCCACATTTTTCGAGTGCTGGCTAAAAAGTTTATGAACCAGACACACACACACACACTCACAGAAGAGAAGGCATGAAAGCTGCAGCTGCAGCCTCGACTCTAAGATGACCTATATGCAAATGTCTCACATAAATATATGCACACATATATGTATATCTTACCAATCTGACCCAAAAACTGCAAACATACATATATATTCTAGACAAGTAAGCCCTAAAGTGTGCTATAGTTCTGGCCTTCTTTTCGTTCTTATCTAAGGTGGAGAATTCTTTGTCTCTTAGAGCCTCCTTAATGTTGGGTATTAGAATAACTTAGCACATTCAGGTTAGATGAATTGCCGTGGCTTTACATGTCATTTGGCTAAAAGAAAAAGGCACATGTAGAGCAAGGTGCATGAGAGTTGGGGGTTGCGACATAGGTTAATATACATTTTGTAACATTTTTGTGTCGCTTTTATGCTATTCAATTAAAAGTTAATTAGGTTACTTGTCATTTGCGCTGCCAAACGCACAGAGCTCCCCTTACCTTTCCTACCTTTCTATCTTTTTAGCTATTTATTTTATATTTTTGCACACCATTTCTTTTTGCCCTCTGCGTGTTTGTCGAGTATCGTTTGTGACGCACAAAATGCTGTTAATTAATTTGTTTATATGAATTTCTTTACCATCTGCAGTTTTATATCTCGTATCTATAAACATGGTTGAAATGGGGTATAATAAGCTGAACAATATGTATTGTTCGCACAATTTGTTTTTTGATAGGGTAACTTGTAGTCCAGCCGTTGCATCACGCACACTTTTAAAACTTTTAGCATCTGTATTTATATTTAAAGATCTTTATGGCGCTGTTTGCTTGCGGCTTTGAGTTTTAATTGCATTCTCCACATATGTGTATGTAGTAAATAATGTATTTACTTAAAAACACGTTAATTACCTTTAGCCGTTTTATGATTGCCGTCATGTCAGCATTTTAGATTATTTTCAGCAATTTAATAGCTCATTTAATATTGGTCTCAAGTCACGTGTTTTCCTTTATTGACATTTTAAAAGCGATTTAACTTATTTGAAACGTGTGCGGCATTAAATTTGATCACTTTTAGCACCTTAATAAAAAAAAAGTTGAAAGCTCTTCTTTAGCCCAGGCGCATGGAAATTTTGTCAATTGGTGCGAAAATAAAAGTAAACTTAACTTAATGGTGTATTAAAAAAAAATATTAAAAATGCAAATGAAGTTGGCAGCTAATTAAAATGTCATAATTTATGCACCGCAGCGCAGTAAAAGTTTTTCATTCAGTGAAAAAAAAGCAAATATCAATAAATAAATTAAGCCAATGAAAATGTAAAACAATTTAATGCCATTCACCATCGGTTTTATATTAAATAAAAGACACGCACAGTAAGCTCATCACTGAAGAGCAGCTAATTTAATTATATGCAAGCACAAACCACATACATGTATGCTACTAGATGATGAACATGTTGGCGAAAAAGTTTCGTGCCAAAATGGAAATGGGAAACTCGCATGACAGCCTCAAATTAATTAACACAGAAAACTATTGGGCGAATAATATAAAATAAAAACTACAACCGAAAACAATAAGCAACAGCTAACAATTTACATGAAAGCCAGTAACAATAAACGAAGCATAAACCAAAATGCCAGAAACAAAAAAAAAAAAAAATAGAACTGTAATAAAATTGCAATTGCAATGGCGCTTTTCACACAGCATATTTTATAATTGCACAACTAGAATAAATATTAAAGAAGCAAAAACTGAACGCGCAACTTGAACAATCAGAGCATGCCACATTGAAGAGCTGAAGAGGCTCCACCAAATATGAAGGGGCGGGGGATGGCTGGGTGCATGTCTGTCAAAATGAATGGCCCAAAACGTAGCTGCCAAAAACGACCTGATGACAGCACCGCAGGCAATCGGAAACCACCAGCAACAGCAACAACAACAACAACAACAGCACGCGACATTTGCAATGACATTTTCGAAAATTTGGCAATTTCCACGATGATTCGACAGCGACATCATCGACAGCAACAAAGCAACGAATGATGCTAATGGCGCCAAGGGACGGGGCATCGAAATGTGAGTAAATGAAGCGCAAAGAGAAAGAGAGAAGGAGAACAAGTACCCATTGTACTCTCTGCTGTACTGGAACTGGTAGCCGCTCACTAATAAATGCTAAATCAATTTACTTGCCTTCGCTGCTCCAGCTCCAGCTCCAGCTCTAGCTGCAGCCACAGAAATTGCATTTTGAGCCATGACACGAACTTTCGAATGCAACGAACGAACAAAATTGCAAAAAGGCAGCCATAAATTACATGAGAAATCGTAGCGACTGCCAAAAACTAGTGAGAGTAATTATTGTGCGGCTGTTGGGGGCACACAGTGAAGCCTCCTATCCTGCAACAAAGTCAACCACAAATTACGTTCAGTGCAGCAGAGCAATAAAATAAATTGCTTGATTTTGTGACATTTATAAGTTTTCCATTGAGAGAAATTCTATGCATCTGTTTCTTTTAGTTTGAGTTTTTTGCCCAAGAAAACTACTTAAACAGGCTCGCAATCATTTTCACATTACTCTAGCCGTTATTAATGACCTTCAGGACAAAGCCAATTACCTTTATCTATGCGGCAATCCTTAAAGTTGGCCTAATGCAAATGTTAATGGCCGCATAAATCCACTCATTGATTATGGCCAAGAGGGGGATGCTGGATAAATAGCACTATATTCTTAATGATGCTACAGACTTTGTTTGCCATAAAAGCCAATATTGACAAATTGTGAATGTGTGTGTGTGTGTGTGTGTGTTGTGTATCTTGTGGTTGGCCCACATTGACGCCGGCCAAGTGCAAATAAATAAACAATTGAGCTTCTTCTTCTTCTTCTTCTTGGGTATTTGCAAAGTTTTCGCCCAAGCACACAGTTACTTTGGAGGGGGGATGCGGTGGGTGGCTTGCTGCAGCTTTCTATTAGCGTCGCCGCCTGTTTGCACAGTTTGTTGATTTTTGTGGTTTAAAGACAGACTAAAAATGCTTTTATTGTGCTTTAAATTGGCCAAAAAGCAACAAGAAACTCACACGAACACAAAAAGTCCGAGTTATAATGATAAAAAATAAATTAACAACGCACGCTTTAAATTGCTTTCTTTCTCTCGCTCGATCTCTCTCGCTCGCTCTCTCTCTCACGTTTGTGCACTTGTTTTATTCGCCGCGTTTTTCGCCGGCTCGTTTGTTGTTTGTTTTTGTGTGTTGTGCGCGCGTTTGCGTCCCGCGATAGACTGACGCCAAGCGACAGCGGCAGCGTCTGCTGAGCGCAAGCTCCGCGGCCAACTGCGACGCAGTGATTGCGACTGCGCAGCGTCGGCGAAGCTGCAAACTTTGCCGCTTTGTGTTTTTTCACTGCCAAGCATCGTCTTTCTCTCTTTTCCCCTTTTGTGTTGGTGTTTAAGGTTAACAAAATTACATGCCACAGTTGCCACAGCAACAACAACAACAACAACAACCCCAACAATAACAAACAAAACAATGAAGTAATTTTTATAGTTTAATTTTCAGAAATTTCTCAAGTTTTACGTTTATTTTGTACAATTTTGCCATCATCTCGCACTTTTAATGCAATATTTGAACTTTAGCACGACATTTTGTTGTTGTTGTATTTTCTCACATTTTTTATGCTAACTGAATTTATGGCATTAAGTGAGTTTCGCTTGAAAAGTAAAAGTTTCTTAGATGTCAATTAAATATGAGCGCAACTGCTAACTATTGCCCATTAAAATGCTCTTAACACTTTGAGAATTGGCAGCCACTGCGATACAAAAAGTTGTGATTTTCAGGCACTAAAAAGCACAATTTAAGCCCACATGCGACCAAACAAAAAGTCTGGCAAAAATGCTGAACGGTTGCCACAAAAGTGCTGCCTCTTGAATGGCAAGTGAGGCAAGCTGGCCAGCTGGGATTTAACTTTAGATGTTGTTGCTGTGTGTAGTTTTAGGGTTTGAATTGAATATTTTATGAGTGGGCTCTTTGATGTGCTAGTTTTGGAATACCAATTAGAATGCTTAGTTGGTCAACTTTGCCTTTAAATAAATTATATAAGAAACTTGTGCAAAAATCTGTAGTTTGTTTAAGATTTAAAAGATAAAAGAGTTGAGTTTTATCATAAACGCTTTACTTAAGTAATGTGAAAATGCAATTAAGTTAAAGCAATGTTAAAAGGCAAGTTGGGTTGGCAAGAAATGAACTCGTCTGAACTGTTGAACAACAAACACGTTAATTGAACTCTTGACTCGTGCTGCTGTTGCTCTTGTTGGTAGTTTTTTTTTTTTTGCACTTTGTTTGTTGGCTATTTCGTCATCAGACCCAACAACGTCACCTAGTTAACTGTTAGAGGTCGGAAGGGGAGTACTTTATGCCCGGCCTGGCGCACAGCAACAATAGCAGCGGAAATGCGTTACTCACACAACTCTCGTGCATTGCCGGAAGTGAGCGAGTTGCTCATAAAAATATATATGTATATATGAAAATAGGTAGCTTGCAACACTCGGAGTGGCACTTGTGTGCTGAGTGTTTTGTTTGTGTCGCCTGATGAAAAGAGTTTTGAGATGCACTGAAGCGCGAATACATCGAAATGACGCAAAACTGAATTACCCAAAAAGCAGCCGCGATGCCAACAAAACAAAAACAGCCCTCTCCCCCTCCCTCTTACCATTCCATGGTCAGCATTTTGACTGAAAATGCGGAGTATGGCACATTACTACCATGCGAAATAAGTTGAAAATGTTTTGACGTGTGACGACGCATGGATATGGCATGCAAAGCATTTTGGACACGGCTAACGTTTGGGATTTGTGTGTTGTGCCTTTTGTTTTCCCAATGCTCTCATTCTCTCTGCTCAGTAGAGCGTAACCAATGAAATGTTTGCTCTTTGCTTGGACCCTTTTCAGTTTTGAAAGCTGGCCAGCACAAGAATTTTAATTTATAAAAAACGATTTTCGTGTCATAAATTAAGTGAACTGCGACGACCACAGCGCAAAATTTGTTAGATGGTTGTGCCACATGGAATGAGTTGGTTGCCACAGCGTAAACTTTATCGGATTAAAAGGTTGTCAAGATAACTACATCACAGTTTGATAGCCTGAAGGATGCCAACAACATAAACTAAGATGAGAAATGGGTTAAGGTTTAGTTCTAACAATCAACATAACGAACATTAGTTAAATGTCGATTTAAGTTAACTATAAAGTATAACAATAATTTAAGGTGCTGGCCATGACACGTAGTGTTCAAATTAATATGAATTGTGCAGAGAACATCTGAGACACCCAAGACGTACATTATTTCAACATGAATGCAGTAAAACCTGAGCTGCGTTTTGTAGTTTTATCTGTGGCTATCAAATGAAACTTGCCCCAAGTGGCGTTTAATGCTTATACGTGTGAAAATATGTTAGAATCTCTCAGAGACAGTCCAGTCTGTCGACCAAGTGCAGAATAGTAGAGGACAGCACAGAACAGCAACAATAAGGTTTTGGATGCGCCTGACAGAGTTGCTGCATAGTTTCAGGCGCTTGGCTATGGGTCAGTCCGGTGTCCGGACTGTGATTTGTGTGCATATAATGCGAAAACAACTTACAAGTGTGAGTATTTATTTTCTTTTGCTTTTATTAAAAAGCCGAACAAATGTCTCAAGAGTACACGTTGCAAATGCAACGAGTCGGAAAGTATTTGCAACGCTCTAACGACACAAATGTTGCGCAAATTTTCATCTTACAATGCAGCAGTCAGTCTTGCTTTTCTTTCCACCCTCCCTTCTCCCACTCTCTCTTTCTCTCTCTCTCTTTCTGAGTGTCTTTTTAAATGTTGAATGCTAAGCAAATAATGCCGCATGCCGCGTCAAGTCTCAACTCTTGCCTTGTCCTTAGTCGGATTGTTTCGCCATTTTTTTTGGTAAGTTTGTCGGCGAGAAAGGAACGCAGTCGTTGCATGGGTAATATTGCAAGGGATCTATGTGGCAAGTTCTTGGGAAAAACTGCTGCATTTTTCACTTCAGACATACCACTCAGCTTTGACGGGGTACTTTGCTGCGCGGGCCTTTAAAGTTGCCAGTTGAAAGTTGCAACAACGAAGTGAACTGGAAAAATCCAATAAAACGGCAAACTGAGCACATTACCAAGAGGAAAAAGCCACAGCAACAGCAACAACAACAACAACAACAGTAATAATAAATGCAGCATAAGCAACTATTCTGCTCTTACCTGCAATAACACGATCGTTACACCCACAACCTCTGCCCCTTTTTACACTGTACATATGCATAAGAAACGAGACTTTTTGTTGGTCTTTGGTTTTGCGTTTTCCTGTGGACTGAATCAAAATGAAGGCAAACTTATTTACCGAGCTCTCTTTTTTCTTTTTAGCCATTTGTGCTTGAGGCCACGTACGTTAACTACACAATTTTATGTGCACATTTTCATTCTAGATTGCTTTAAAGCATCTCCTCAATATCAACTTTGTTGGCAATTTGTTCAATTTCATAAACATTACTGGGGATACTAAAACTTGCTATCGCAATTTTTCACACAGCAACACATTGGGGGAGAATGTTTTTTAAGGGCTGTAAAGTTGCCCCAAGAGCTTAGTTGTCAATTAGTAAATTAGAAAATGAAAGTACATTTACATTTATAGTATGCAAATTCAAGACTGTATCTGAACAATTTGCAATTTAAAACGAGTATGAAAAACTTCGTATTAAAAACGAATAAAGTCGTGTACATGAAAAAGTTATATGCAACATCTGTTGGCCAAGCCAAAAAAAAAGTTATGTTTTTTCTAGTTGCAGAAATTGTTGGTTTTTCTTTACTTCGTGTGTTTACTTACATATATTTATCTTTTTTTTCAACTAAATTCACATGTGAGCCATGTTTTATTTGTGTCTGTCTGCCCGCCAGCAGGTTATGAATGTAAACAAGACAGACAAGCCAATGAAGCATGCACGCAAGTGTAGGGGATGGCGACAGACCCAAAAAAAGACAGAGACGTATGCAAATAAAAGAAACTGAGTACGTGTGTGTGTGTGTTGGAAAAGTCCATTGCATTAAATAAAGTAAAGTGCACAAGTTGCAATTGAAATAGATTTAAACTTGTCTAAAGTAAATTCGTTTTTTGTATCTCTGCTTTGTCAATTTGCATGAGATGTCTATCAATTGAGTAAGGATATCGCAGTGATAATCAGACGTTCAATAGGAAACGGCGGAAAAGGAAGAAGAGAGAAAGGCAGAAGCGACATTGATGATATCGTTAACTAATTGCAGCGAAAGCTTAGAGGGGGGGATGAGAGCTTTTTTATAGGCAGATGGTAACTTGTAACGTCTTTTGTCTATTATAGGATGCCCGGCAATTTGTGTTGTCGGCTTTCAGGCGCTTCGTCACAGACACAAAACGGAAATTGTTGCAACCGATGTTGATTTTTTTCTTTTTCCCTGCGCTGCAGGCAATTTGTGGTCATTAGTTGTCCTTCCTTCAGCCCTACTTTATTTAAACGTTTTGCTTGTCACTTTTCTTTTTCTCTCTGTTGTTTTCTACAAATTGCTGTGATATTTTAGTGTGTAATTCCTTAGCATCATCATAAACTACAGGCAAATGCAATTATTTTCTATTTTTGCGGCAATTTACATAAAATTTTGTATTTATGTAGTATGTGTGCAACATGCTGGCAAAAGTTTTTATCCACAACTAATTGGTAAACTTTTTCGAGGCCCTCCTAGCTCTTTTTGCGGTTCAGTCTGTTCATCTGTGCCACGTTCTGATTCTGGTTGTCAACAGTTATTATTTTTGAGCATCATTATTAAATTTGCAAAGTTTCGCAGCTGCCATTTGCAGCGATTTTTGCTGCTGTTATCGCTGTATCGGATTTATGCTGGTCAAATGTAAAACTTTTTTAATGAACATCGAATGTCGAAACTTTCACAAATGTTCACAAATTTGCACACATATTTGTTAGATACATTTACCCCATTCGAATATTGCCTGCTACAAACATAACTAACCCGAACATTTTCCTTTTTCTTCTTTCGCATTTCTTTACAGGTAAGTTGACACATAAAACACAACTGGGAAAGGTCAAACACTACATGTTAAGTATGCACACAAACTTTATACACTCTTTAACTCTTTGTTTCCCATCCTCTACAACACACACACACCACACTTCTCACAAGCACGCACACGTTTCAAGATATTCCAAGATATTTTTATGTAATTTTCAATATAAAGTTACGGCACGTGACAAAATGTCACGAAAAATGTCTTTTCTGCTGAGCCTGTGCTCATCTGTATCTGTAGTTGTAGATAGATGTATTATGTTTGCATAAATCGATTTGTTTGTGTCGTGCCCAATGCTCCAAAAAAATACAAGTCACCAAATTCTAGTGCCTAACATCTTTATCTGTTCCACACACATAATACACATTCCCTACATTCGCCCTTTCCCTGTCTCGTTAACAGCCTGTCAATACACAAATATACAGCTCACTTCCTTCCTATCGCCGCCCACTTTACTCTATGTGTATGTAAAAGAAGCGACTTCTGTGCGTTTGCAACGCAACGGATAGCAAACAGAACCAATTGGTAAATTTTCACTCTCAACACCAAAAAGAAAATTCAATTGTTGGTCACCTGGCCGCGAGCAAAAAGCGAAAAAACCGCTGTTTGCCAGGCTTTTGACGGATATTGCAACAATTTCATTACTTAATGGAGCGCTTGCAACACGAATTTCAGACGCGCGGGTTGCACGATTAATGCATGAGTTAAGTGAAGTGATTGGATAAATAAGTTTTGGCATATTGTAAAATTATTCAGATTAAAAATAACTGTTGTTATATATTTTTTTTGATTAATTAACATCTTTATTTAATATTATTCAGGAACAGATCTAATTAAAGCCTTTAACCTAAATGTTGTCTTAAGTAAATAATCTCTTAATTATAAATTATAATTTGTTTTCATCTTATTATATAGGAATATGTCAAATTACGAATAGTGAGGTTTCACGTAAAAATGTAATCATATTAATATCTTAGAAGCAGCCCAAAATGTCTTCTTTTGAGCCTGCGATTGGGATAGCCCCCTGTAATCTCCGGGCGAGACGATTACGGTGGGCAGTTAGTCGGTCGTTGTATCTACTTGGAAGAACGAGATTTGGTCTTCAACAAGGCTTAGGTTTAAGTCATTGTGGAGCGTTTGGCCGCTAACGAACCACTCACAGCCAGTGATTTGTCTTAATGTCTTGTTCTGGACGGTTTGAAGTCGTTTTCGGTGGGACGCAGCCGCCACCCCCAAATTTGATGCCGTATCTCCAGTTGGTGCGATGATTTGCTGATAAATCTGACGCTTGCATCTTAGAGGAAGTTTGCGTTTCGTATTTAGCATCCAGAATAGCTGGTTACGCTTTAGGTTGCACATTTTGACAACTCTGGCAATATGTTCACGGAAGGTTAGGCGTTTGTCCAGTGTGAGGCCTAGGTATTTGCCTTAGTCGCTTCTCTATGTCCACATTATTAATGTGGACCGCAGGAGTTGTGTTACGGCGTAACGTAAAGCAAACGTTTACGCATTTGCTTTCATTGATTTTGATGTTGTTCGCCATGGCCCATTTCTCAATTCGTTGAGATAAGTTTGCAGCGTTTGTGACGACTCGGTCTCACTGTTCGGAGCTGAGAAGCAGACGTCGTCAGCGAAGCTGGCCAGCATCATTTTGCTGTTGTCATGGGTCATTTCATCATAGCTTGGCTTGGGGATGTCTGCTGTAAAGATGGAGTACAGTAGGGTCCTAAGACGCTTTTGAGGTACGCCAGCTGCAATGGCAACCTTTGCAGAGGTTGCGTCTCTTGACTGGACGCAAAACTCTCTGTTTGTGAGAAACGACCTGATGAGCTCGAACAAGTTGGCTGGCAGCGCTGTTTTGACTTTGGCTAGTAGTCCCGGGATCCAAACTCTATCAAATGCCTGTTGTATGTCAAGGAATATGCCGTTGCAGTATTCTTTATGGTCGTAGGCCTTCAGGATATGATTGACTACACGGTGCAATTGCTCAATCGTACTGTGGCCGGCTCTGAATCCGAATTGGTGCATTGGGATGATATCATTGTCTTCTAGGTGTATTATAAGTCGGGAAGCTATCAGCCTTTCCATAACCTTCGATAAGGAGGGCAGGAGACTGATAGGCCGGTAGGAGCTTGGATCCTGTTCCGGCTTCCCTGGCTTTAGAATCATACTGATTCTAGCACTCTTCCATTTTTTGGGAAAGTATTGCACTCTAAGTATCGCATTGAATATCAATGTGATAAGTAAAAGTGCTCTCTTGGGAAGGATTTTAAGAACTGCGTTGCTTATTAGGTCGTGACCTGGTGCCTTTCGACTTTTGAGGGTACGTATCATGTTTGGACTTCTTCCAGACGGATATGTCTTATTGGAGGTGACATCTGGAATGGGCGCTGTAGTACTTCGTTTATTCTGTTGATATCCCCTCGGATGCGAAATTAAACGCAGTGAATCTGTCGCCAAGGTGTTCCGCAAATGTTTGTACTTGCTCTTCTAAGGAGCGACACCAGTTACCATTGCTGTTCTTCAGAGGCGTAACTTTCTGTGGCATTCTTTTTACTTTTTGGTAAAGGACCACATATTAAAAATGGAATCATTAGAATAATCCATATTGGTCAGCATATGTTCGAATTGCGCATTTTTCAATTCAGCCATGGCAACGTAAGCTCTCTGGCGCATCTATGCCATTGAGCTTTATCCTCAGGACTGTGCGTTCGAATATAACGTCTTCTCCGTGCTCTCTTACGGACTAGAATCTCTGCAATGGTTGGGTCAATTCTATTCGAGTGGCGTATGAGGGCTCTGCTATGATTGTTTGCAGGTACACGTTTGCACTCCTCGCCGCATTTGTCACGTTGGTAGTGAAGAGGTCTACAGCGTCGTCAATTTCAGCAGCAGAGTTGAGCTCAATGTTAAGGCGTATCGATCTACATAGTTCTTCCTTGAAAACAGCTAATTTGTGTGTTTGCCAAGTAGTTGCCTACGTTGAGTGCATTGTATGGTTTGTTTAATGTAGTGATGAGAGACAGGTGGTCCGATTCAAGGTCCCAGCTGTCTCTGATGTTTAGCATGTCGTGTGGGATGTTGCGATAAATTGCAAAGTCTAAACAGGATGGTCTTCGAATTACTGCGCTTGGATAGTACGTTGGTGCTCCAGTCGCCAGGATGTTGGCGTTAATTGAGATGACGCTTGCGGCAAGTCTCCGCTGATAAATGATCTTGGGAAGTTGAAGTTAGCGAATATGTCATCAAATTCTGATTGAGTCCAGCTGAAGTTTGGAGGGCAATAGATTGATCCGATGAATATTTGTCCTATACATGTTTGGATTTTGGCACCCACGATTTGGACTTTATCATGGACGATTGGCTCAATGGGAAAGTGATTGATCTTTTTGTTAACCAGGATTGCAGCTCCACCCCTGCGGCTGCCGTCAGGTAGATTTGAGTGTAGACTTCATATCCAAATAGTTGAAGGTTGGATGTCTTCGTTTCGGTGAGAAGGAGAATGTCAATATTCTTCTCTCCGCAGGGGCCGATTGCCGTCATTTGCCGGCAGCACCTCGCGTGTTCCAGGTGAGAATTTTTATTTGGGACATTGTGTAGTTGCGCGTTAATTGCGACAAGCATCTGCAGCATCTGGGCTTGCATGGCGTGTAGACCCTCGATAGCTTTTGTGAGCGATGCAACTGCCATTTCTAGTTTAGATTCTTGTGCATTTTGCTGTTGTACATCTGGAAGTGGCATATTTTGACCGTGTGATGTTGTGTTGAATGGCATCCTTGCCTTTTGTTGGTTTCTGGTTTTGTTTTGTTTTCCTGATTGATTCATTTCTGGCTATTTGAGCATAGAAACTCCATTTTTAAGTTTGGTGTGTTATTTTTTACCCTTTTGGTTTTCTGTACATTGTCGTTATTTTGAGAATTTTTGATAGGATTTGCAGCCACGGTTTGCTGGGTGTTTTACGCTAGTCTTGCTGGTGCTTCTTTGTTTGGGCATTTGATTTATGGTATTCCCAGAGCACATAAAGGTCTTGCAATATCTTGCGTATGACACATTGGCATCTCCACATTGCCAATGTCCTGCGCTTTTCTGGTACTTAAACTGACGCGTTGCGGCATGAAATGTGTTAGTTATTTTGTTTTTATATTCTTTTACATTAATATTTTTTTTCACCGCTCTTGTTGCTTTTTGGGTTTATATTGATCGAACTTTTGCCCTGACTGAGTAATTCCTTTGTTTTATCATGGAGCTGTGAATGTGTAATCCTCGCACTCTGAATGGCTTCTCTTTTCATTTCTATTATTTCGTTCAATTAGTTGTCGTCTACAGCTGTGGTTTTGGTTTTTTGATTTGTAGGCCGATTTGATTTCACATTTTCATTTGTAACTTCTATAGTGGTTCGTTTTTGTACGTCATAACGTTTGGTGTTTGTACACCAGTGAATCTGGTTTACCGTGTGAATCTTTTACTTTGTACTTTGCGTTCTTGTTATGTACGTTGCTTCTTTGCTTGAAGCGGTGTGAGAACGGTGGCCGTGCTGGCGTGTGGTTCGTCCATATTGCGTCCTTCTCTTCAACTGATGTTCTCGAACCTTTTGTTCTCATGGTTTAATTTTGTAACGGCCGTTTTGTTGAATTATTGGTTTCGTGACACCTTCTCTTCTGGCTCTGTATTTTTCTTTAATTTTTGGGTTTTTGTGTAAGTTTGCTGCGTTGCTGCTGTGTTTGTGTGGTATTTATTGTATTGAGTTTTGTATTGTCACGGTCATTATGTTGATACTGCTATACCTTGTTAGCTCGTCGCTGTGGCCGAACTTCTGCCATTAACTCTCCTTACTCTCCTCGTTTAGGTTTTCGCTTGCTAATCATCGTTTTCGAATTTGCCATTTCTCTTTATGAAGACGAATGTGTCAACCACTGCTTTTATTCTTGCTGGTTGACAGATCCTAACGGCCAATACGCCAACCTGCAATGGTCTTTATTTGTGTTGTTTTTCATCTCTGGTCCTTTTTTTTTTTCGAATAAAATAAGAATGACTTTTTTTTTCTACTTAGTTGTTATATTTAAATTAATAAATAAAATTGATTTAAATTTTCATGACAAAATACAAACAAGTATACATTTTTTTCAAAGCCCAAAAGCATGCTATACAAATGCTAGACGATTTACTTCGAAAAGAAAATATAGAGAGAGATGTGCAAATTGGCATTTTGAATCGTATGATATACGACTTTTTTGGACCTTTTCATTTGAATTGTAAATCAGTTTAAATATTCGATTTCTGTTGTGCATTTTGATTTCAATTCCACAATAAACGTAGAACTGCCGCCAGTAACCTCATTACAAATGGAAACGTTTGGGAGATCACAAGAAAAAAATCCTACTCTCAGAGACATGTAAAGCAACCCTTTCAGTTCTTTTGCCACAGCTGCTGCAACGCCAGATTGGTATTTGAGCTTTGAGCCAGTGACTGGCAGATAGTTAATGGCTTTGGCTCCCCCCCTCCCTTCGCTCCCCTCGACAACGGTTCTTGTTACGGCCACGCCTCGACCATCTGTGTCAGACAATTTCTCTCGATTCTCTTGTATGCGAACACCGTTAGCCATTTTAATTGCCGTTCTTGGCGATTGTGTTCCATATTGCAAAGGCGCCGCCTCTTGTGGCGCCCCCATTTCGCCAGCTTTTTATTAATTGGAAACATTTTTGAAGCCCACCGCTTTCCCCTTTTCTTCTAAGGCATCTTCGGTCTTGAAATCAAATCGATTTCAATACTGGAGAGGCCTAAATTAAATTGACAGCCACTAATTTGCTACTAAGAAAAAGGAACTAAACGGATTTTATTTCACTGTCTTTTGTTTCCATTTTGTGGTCAAGGCAATTAAATTACATGCCACATGCCACACAAAGACAACCAAAGGAAAGTAGTAAAGTTAGTCTGCAAGTATTTTGTTTTTAAGTTTTGTTGGACATTTTGATTTTTCTTTGTCCTTGCCTCGTTTCACACGTACGAACTCATGTGTACAGAAATTTTTCTCTATTTCCTTTCTAAATCGGATCAAAAGCTTTAAGGCGGAAACCAAGAAAAAGTGCTTGAAAAGCGAATTTTTAGGCAAAAATATTTTCAAGCGTTGAAGTGTTGTACTTTAAATGTAATTGAAAAACTTTGTAGGCTCTTGAAACTTTTTCTAATCAAATAAAATAATTAAATAGACAGATGATATCAAGCTTATAGATTTAAATAGCTTACACTTGTCTTAGAAATGTTCAACAACAAATTTACACTTAATTAAGGTTACGAAATCAGCTTTTAGATTGCTTCTCGTCTTGTTAACCCTTTTTTCTTTGTGACAAACTCATAAATTGGTTGGGAAACTGTCGACCCTGCCATAAATATTGATGGCTAGCTTGTAGTAGCTTATTAACTGAAGCTGACTTTTATTTGGCTTGCTGCATACGTCATTGACTTTTATGGCCGACATCTGTTTGAGGGCCAACACAAAAAAAAAGGGTCTCTTCAAGTTATGAGTTGACCCAGGGTGAGAGTTATGTAGCAAGTTTGGACTTACCGCTTGTCCCGTTGGCGTGAGGTTGTCGATGTTTGTGACGTTCGAAAATATCCGTTGCCCATCGTGCCGCCATAGCAGAGGCTGTGACTCTGTCCGGAGCCTATTTTGACGCGCAAAATGTGCCGGACTCAGCGTCAAACCAATATATATTAAAAATAAACACGCCCACTTCCGGTGCAGGCAGCGACAATTTTAGATGTTGATAGTAATGATGATGGAGATGGTGATGATGAAGATGGAGATGATGATGATGATGAGCAGCGCCTGCAAGTGGTAGATATAATGTGCTTGAGAAATTTCCTTGTCAAAGTTGACGCAATTAATTTTACTCGAGGCTGCTCTCAACAAACTCAAGCACACATGGCCTGTAGGTGGGTTTTCGGTCTTGTAGTATAATGAGCGCCCAAGTGGAGCACAACACTTGGGGCAATCACAAGCGCTGCTGTTTATGTTGCTAGTGCCTGTCTGCCTAGCTGCCTTGTCTGCCACTAAAGCTCAATATGTCGACGCCAGGTGTAGTGGTTAACAGGTTTTCTCGAGCACACACATTGTTGCCTTGTTTTTCTCTTCACTGGACCAGTTAAAAACAAGGCAGCCAAATGGGATTACACACACATTGTGAAATTTACGCTGTGTGCACAACTGAAGGCCAAATGAAGCGAATACTTTACTCAGATCGATTATGGGATGCCAGTGCACCACTTTTGTGGAGCTTATAGAGCACAGTCTATTGAAAATACAGCAAGGCAACAAGAAATGCAAGCGTGCAGCATTATAAAAGCAGAATTGAAAGAGAAAACAAGGAGAACATAGAGAATATGAGATAATCAGCAGTTTATAAGAACGTAATTCAAGAACTGCACTTGTCTTTGGATTTATGTGTTCAGTATTGTATTTCAAGTAGCGACATAATTTAAGACAATAAATAGATAGATATCAATAGGTATGTGCTAAGCACGAAAAGTTTCGCGTTTCCAAAGCCAATATTTTCTAGTCCCTAGGAAGACTAAAAACTTCATCCTCTTCTTATTGTGTTGAATGAAAAATTGAACAGCTACAAATGTGTATATAATTGAAGTGATTGCTTAGCTGCACTTGCCCATCAGGAAATCTAAAACGTTACTTTAAATTGTGCACATCGCACACACAGAACGAACGGTTGACCTATACTCCAAACTTCCCACTTCACTTGTACACAAAGTTGCTGCATTTTGTAGCGCAGCAAAAAAGAAGACCAAAAGCATTGCCTACTTTTGCGCGCAGCAAAGAATTTTTTGGCTTTGTTTACATTTGTTGTTAGCCCGCATGCGGCAGCTTTAAGTTAAGTTTGTTGTGCGAACTGCGCAATTGCTTGGACTGTTTGCGCAAACACACGCAATGCCTGCGAGCAAAAAAGAAGTACATAATGTACAGACCCTGAACACGCGCAACCCAGCCGCATTGCTCGACGAGCTTGAAAAGCCAACGCAACTAAAATATTAAAAGCCTAAGTACAATGGATAACACAATGGCCGCCGTTGCGGTTGCTGCGGCTTCACACTCGTACACACATAAAAGGGGAAAATCGTCGTCTCTTCTGTTGAATTTTCCAACAGGTTCAGTCTAAAAGCTCTCTCTTTTATTTTAGTTTGGCCTCTGTTCTGTGGCAAGCTCACAGCTTTTCATTAATTAAGTGCATTTTTCGAAATATGTTTTACGTTCGTTTTGCCAAATTTGAAAATTCTGAAAGAGGAGAAAAAACCGGGGACAGAGTTTAGCCTTGATTTATGTTGCCACAAACTGATTTGAACTTGAAAACCACATAAAGTACGATTTATTTTAAGCTTAGAGCGTTTGAAAATCTGCCAACAAATTTATTGCTACGCATATCATAAATAACTAATAAAAAGGGTGAGCTCGTATAAATTTATTAAAGCACTCGTATAAATATTAAAGAATCAAGCATAAAAACAGCATGAAATTTCATAAATATTTGATTAGCTTAAAGGGATATTGGAATTATGTTTTGCTGCTGAATTTGCCAGTTGTGATTTTCTGTTTCCCTTTGGAAAAATTTTAACACAGCCTTTGAGATGTTGTTTTGTGAGTGTTGCTTGCAGTTAAGTTGCTGTTCTTAAATTAAAATCATTTTAAAGAGTCCTTAAAGCTTGAAACAGGATAACGGAGAGCTATCGTATAATTTAACTGCTCTCAAGCAGGTCAAAGTGCTCAGAAAAGGCTCCAGTTTGCAAAAGGCTTTTAAAGTAAATCAAAAAGGAAAATGAGTAGGGCAAATATCTTAAGCAAAAGCAAGACAGCAAACAATAAGTACCAAAATGAATGGGAAGTAAATTACGAACAGGACTGGTAAAATCACAAAACCGTAACATAAGATATTTCCTAAAAAATCTAACTTAATATTTAAAGGGGAATTTCAGACTTCTCAATTTAAAAAAAAAATAGCTCAATCAAAATTAATGGAATCATGTAGAAAATAAAGCACCAAATCAACAAACAAAAGCCATACTCTATTCTATTGAAATTTTCATTTTTATTTCTTCAAATATTCGTGACACATTCAGAATCGGGCAACTTAGCAGCTCGTCATTCATTCTGCGCATAATGTGGCTGACAAAAGCATTCAACTGCCTGCCACATCTCCAGCTTAAGCTGCCCTCCCTTCCCTCAGTTCTACACCCAACAAACACACCCGCATTTCATCACTCTCTGCATTAATGTCTCGCGATGTGCGTGTCATTTCCAGGTTTTGATATATAAAAAGGAATGAAAGGAGATGTCACAGGCCTTTCGTCCTGTGAACGTCCATAGCGCGTGTCTTCATCAACATTTTTCGGCCGTTCACATTTTTGCTTATATTTTTTAACACATTTACCCAAGTTTGTTGCTGTGTTTGTTTTTTATGTGCATTTTGCGTGGCGTTAACTGCACGTGCCATCAATTTTAACTGCGCTTTTTTACTCTGTATCCTGCCGCTGCTGCTGCCTACTCTCCTTTCTTTGCAGCGCTGCCCTTTTTTTTTGCGTGTACGCTATTTGTTTTTTGATTCATTATGCAAAAGAAAAGAAGGTGCCGACGAGTGGCAACCGCATTTGTTGCTCCTGCACTTTTTACTTTACTGTTTTCTCCCTTACTTTCCACGCCTTGTCTAACACCTTTCAATGGAAAATTTTAATTTCTTTTTACTCATTTTCTGGCACGCCTATTTTTCCGTTTTTTATATTTTTTACTTTGTGTTTCTTGTTTTTGTTTTTTGTTTTTTTGCTGCTGCGCTCCGTTTGCCAGACGAGGACTTGGGGCGCCTCAATTTGAGCGATTTGAAGGCGCGTCTGCGAGAACGCGGACTAAGTGCGACGGGCCGAAAGCAGACTCTAATTGAACGCTTACAGAATACAACAACAGAAGTAGGAGATACAACAACAACAACAAGCTACAATTTGTCGTCGTGTGACCCTTGGGAGCAAACATCGCTCGTAAATAACATTGCCACCAACGAATCGTGCTCCTCGCCGTCGCCGTCTACGTGTGGCAAGGGCACAACTCTGCCGCCACACAATGGTAGGTAGCCATCCTGTGCTGGTCAGGTGGTGGATAAATAAAGGAGTTGAGGAACCCGCAGCAGCCTTTGTCATCGTGTTCGTGTAATCGCAGCACAAAGGCAGTTATCATGTCGTCACTGCCACGCCCCTTTTCACCCACATAAAGCGCATGCTAACAGAACTTACCACGCTAATAGCTCTAATCAAAAAAAATACATTTTCTTTCTTTACGGTTTCGTGTGTGTTTTCCACTCTTTTCACTGATTTTTTGTGTTAAACGAAAAAAAACGTGGTTTTAAATGTTTTATGCATGCAGCTTTTTTCTGTTGTTTTTTTGCGCTTCGGCTGCGTTTTTATAATTTAATTTAAATGCTGAATCGTCACACACGCACAGGCTGCTGCTAAAAATGTAGTCAAAACGCAATCACAGCAAAATTGCAGACGGCGAAACTTGTATTAATGCAGCAAAGGACATTTTTATGTGTATTATGTGCATGAACAAAAAGGGAAAAAATTCATTTGCTGTAATTCCACGGACCTGCACAGATGCCACTCTGATATAATCATGAAATGCTCATACGCCACGTTGCAACATTTAAATACGAATAGACTGCAAGTATGCAAGCAATTTTGATTGCCTGCAAGAAATACCAACAACCTTATAGAGCGGAACGCAACGAATAACAAATTTTTAATATGTGAGCTTAAAGGCGTAATGAAAATATTTATTTATCAATGGTATTGTATTGCTTTTGAAATTCGTTTAAAAAAAGTTATCAAAAGTTTTCACCCACGAATGTATCTAAAATGTATCTAACTTATTTAAATGCAGAATTGTTTTTAAAACCAGAAACCATTCCTAAAAAGTCGTTTGCTTTGCAATGGAAAATCCTTAATTATCATAATTGTGATTGCTGCATAGATTATCTCTCTGAGGTCGGAATAATAACAATAGGATTTTATCTGTGACAGCACTGGCATAATCAAGGACAAAAATCTATCCAAATGTTTGACATTTTTGAAAATTAAATTAACGAAGACAACAGAACGAACTGCTGATTTTTATCACTGCCAGTAACTTTATACAACACTTAATTGCAATACCAACAAACTACACAGAACAACAACAAAAACCGGCAGTTATAAATTGGTAGGCTGATTGCTGCATTGCATTTCCGCTAGCAACACTTTGACCCCATTTCGTAATAAAATACGTGTGTGAATGTATGTGTTTGACACTTGTTAACCTTCTGCTGCTTGGGCGGCGGAAACTGGCTATTAAGTTTTGATGAGACCAAAAGCACCAAAAGTTGTCGGCAAAAGACATGACACACTCCTTAAAGGAAAACATGAATTTAATCAATGTTTGCACGCTTGCTCTCTCGCTGCGGTTTGTGATGGGGTGTCGAATACAAATACAACTACGAGGTGCTAACAACAACAACAACAACAACAAAAATCAGTGACAACTTCTTTCGTTCTACGGTTATGTGTGTGTGTTTTAGCCATGTTTCCTGTGGTTTCGTTATCTACGACGAATGCCGCTTGTCAGAGCTTTGCAAAATTAAACTTTTTGCGTTCGTAGGCAACGTTACAAATGTGTGTGTGTGTGTGTGTGTGTGTGTGATTGCGGCTTACACAAGCGACGCAATGTGGCAGCACTTTGACACGACAGCAGTGAACACAAACAAGTTCATAGAACTTTTGTTTTGGCCATTTTCTTATATTGTGGTTTATGTAGTCGTTAGTTGGTTTGTCTTATATCACATATGGTTTATAGCATTCGGATGTTTTTTTAATATACGTATTTTTTATAGCTTCTTGCCACGTACACGTACAACAAACAACAAAGCACAACGCACAATTACACTACGTGTATGTGTGTGTGTGTGTGGATGTATGCGTTTAGATTCCGAGTTGAGTCGAGTCGAGTCGGCGACCAACAAACCGAGACACACGTCTGCAAGCGCGAAAATCAGAAAGTTAACTGAAAATTAACACAAAAGTCTTAAACTATCAATAATCCAGCAGAAGCCGCAAGCAGCGCAAAAAAAAATTATATATATTAATAGAAGAAGCAAAAGAAGTGGATACAAAAAAAAAAAAAGAAAAGAAAACATTAAAACACACACAGTGCACACACATACATATGAATGGTGTTTAAAATCCCAAAAAATCAAAGTGCATGAAAATTATAATCACAACCACAGCTAGCAATAAACAACGCGTGTGTGTTTGTGTGTGTATGTGTGGACTTGGGCGCAGTTAGCCAACCAACAACAACAACAAAAACACTAGTTACCCACATTTCAGTGGCGCCGCCAACAACAACAACAGCATCTAATAGGCTCCAGCTCCAACTTAGACAAAGTAAACGCGCTTAAACAGAGGCAAATCTCTTATTAGAAGCTAACTTGCTTGCTTCGTTGGCCACTTGGCGTGTTGCATGTGCCACAGCTATACACATACATACTTGCACTCAAACTTATGCATTTATGTTTTGTGCTACTTCAGAGCCAGCCCCCACACATGCGACAAAGTGAAAACTTAAGCACGCCAACACAAATACAGCAAATTTTTTAGCGTTATGTTTAAAAGCTGCAGCATCAGGAGCAGTAAACGCAGCTAATTGAAATGTTGCCGCTGTCATTTGTGTGTCATCTGTTTGCATGAAGCTTGCAATCTTTAAAGCAACAACAACAATAGAGTTGGGGGCAGCTGATGTTAGTGCGTCATGCAACAGCAATCAATTCGTACGTCTAACTGCATTCAACAACCTTGAGTAGCTGTGCGGGCAATTAATAAAGTATACGATAGAAATAACTGCAACGCAATCTGGCACAAAATTACTTACTACAACTGCTTGGAAGTCATAACAAATAAATAAAACACTGTTGGGTTAGGTTAGAATCGTTGCAACATTATGACTCGACACATTAGGGCAACTTTGTGCTGAGTGCTGTGTTAAGTACTCGTAAGAAAAGCCAAAAGTCACTCCTCAACATTTTCTTCCAAGTCAGAGTTTATCAAAGTCAGTTTTTGTGAATAGTTTGAAGACAGCTTTTATGAAACTTTGGACAATTAAGACCTCATTTTAATTTCTTTGCCTCTGCTTTTTCAGATGATGTTTGCCTGGAGTATGTGAATGGTATGCCACATTTGACAGTTCGCCTGCCTAGTCGCAATGAGCTGTGCCAGTTCGCACTGAAACCCATCTCGCACACCGTTGGACATCTGCTGGCGATGCTGAGGGAGGAGGATCGTGGCATAGATCGAGCTGCGATTACTAATAGGCATGGCGTGCGTATTGCCTCTTCCTGCACCATTGAGAGACTACTGGACGATGAATTCAGGTGGGTGCCAAAGATAATTATAGTGTTTGCCAAAGCTTATTTTATTAACTCTTTGACAGCATACAAATTAACAATCGTTGTTTGGTTGTGAAGCCGCCGGAACGTGAAAAGATAACGCTGGAGAAGATTGACAAGATGGACGATGTGCGCAAAATCATAGCACAGGTAAGTGAAATACTATTAGTTCAAATCCAAAACGATTAAGTTACTTAAATCTTAATTTATGTAGCTTTATGAGGCCTTTAATGTCGGCGAGTATCAGCTGGAGAAGAGCAATCAACTGGCCAAGGAACTGGAAAGCCTGCGTTACGAACTGGAGCCACTCGAGCAGGTAAGTTTACCATTAACTAAATTATGCTAACTAGGATTAACAATCATTTTTATTAACAGAAAAAAATGGAGCTGACCAAAAAGGCTGAACGTCGCACCAATATGATGACCTGGGTGGGTCTGGGTCTAATGTCCGTGCAATTTGGCATACTGGCACGTTTGACCTGGTGGGAATACTCCTGGGATATCATGGAGCCGGTAACCTATTTTGTGACCTACGGCACGACAATGGCCATGTACGCCTACTATTGTGTGACCAAGCGAGTGAGTTCAAGCATAAAAAATATGCTTTATGGAATAATTCATGAATGCTTTTCCCCTTTAGGAATACATTATGGAGAATGTGTATAATCGCGAGTACTCGCTGAATATCTACAAGAATGCCAAGAAGGTTCAGTTCGATGTGGAACACTATAATCGTCTGAAGCGTAAATCGGCGGAACTGGAATACAATCTGAGACGCCTGAATGATCCCATCAATATGGAGCTGCCAGCTCATTTGGTGCGCACCCAAATTGAATCACCGCCCACTGATGAGAATAGCAATGCGTTAGACAAGAGTAAAGAGAAAAGCACTTAAGAACCTCGTGGCCTTCACTGCCCGCCCACCAGACTTCGTAGCAAAGAGTTGCGTGAAGATTTAAATGGGGGAGAAAAAAAGGGAAACAAAGCTGACGTTGCCACCTATATAAAATGAAACTCAAATCTATAGTTAAAAACTCGCACGCTCTCAATCAATCAACTCGTCATTCAGATAATGTTGTCGTACAGTGATCGAAATTATAGTCAAACTTATTATTTACATGTTTACCTATGGCTTTTTTATGCTTTTACTTAATTGTGCGTCCTTTTCTGTTAACTGTTTAGTTAGTTATGTTTAATTTTTAGCTAAGCTAATGTTTCTACGGTCAAACAAGCGCACAACAACCACAAATGACGTAATCTGATAAAGGTGTTTGCTTAATGTTTGTTTAGTTATTTATTTAGTAAAAAAAAGGATTTGTTCCTAATCCTAAACTCCTTTTGTGCGTTGTGAATGTTTTAGTAAAATATATATGAATTATTTATTGAATATTCTTTTTCTTTAATTTTTTTCTTTATAATTTGCTATAAGTGTTTGCCAGCCCATACAAGGGATGGATTGGAATTAACGCTTTGGAGAGTTCAAAGTTCATTGTGGTGCATAAAAGTATTTTATACGCTTAAGAAACGGACAAACAGACGAAGCATTTTTATACATGCTCAAAATTTTTGAGATATTTGTAATTGTTAAAGAAAACACGACTTACCATTGGGATGCCTGAATAATGTAGCATACTTTTAGGTTCACTTGTGGCGTGCTCTCGGGCTAAATTCAACTGTAAACTCCTTGGCATACTTTTTGGCTGCAAAGTGAATAAATTACAATTTAATTTCTTTCGGTTTTCGTTGCTAAGGGACACTGATGGGGACGAAGAAAAGCTGTTTTTGGCTTTATTTTAAACCAAAAAAGCGGAAAAAATTGGGAAAGCTGATTTGACATTAGTGTGCTTCTATAATTTATTTATTCAATATTTTCTTTAAATATATCATCAATTTTATTGAGTTCAATGGGTTCTTCAATTATTGGGATTTAAAAACCGATTGCGCCAATTTTGTATTTAGATTTTTGGGACTTTAAAAATTGACACTTTCAAACGATTAAGAGATAGATAGCAACAAAAATAAGCCAGATTTCCCGCTTCCCGCAATTTGCTAATTTTTCAAGCGATTCGGTTTGCAAAAAAGCCAGATTTGACGGAAAAAAACTGATTTGACATCAGTACTAAGGGAATAATAAAAGAGACAGCATTAAGTCCCAGAAATAAGCTGGCTTAAGTACTAAAGACACGCATGCGCCACAATAAAAAGATTATACAAAACATACAAAATTAAAGGCATAACTTAAACAGAAACGATTTATACTTAACCACCTAAGATAAATGCAATTTAATTTGAACAATCTGAGTTAGGAACCTCATATGAATGGAGAACGCGACAACTTGCAGTGAAATCTACTAACTTCCTAAGCTTTAATATACTTACTTAGCATATACTACTACTACTAACTATGTACTTAACAAATACTACATACATATATATACAAATTGTAAATAAAAACGCACCAACTATTTCATTAAGAGTTTTAGCAACAAATAAACATTTACCACACCAAAATATGTAGTTAGTAAAGTTTACGAAATTCCTAAAATTAATTGAGAATAAATGTATTGCCAGAACATTAGTAACAGTAACTAATTTGGTAGGTATACACAAATGTATATGTAAATAAATAAGCTGCTGTGTTTCATGACAACGTAAATGATATTTAAGATTACAAAATTGTTTGGCAAAAACGCAACAAAGAAAAAACCAAAAGGGTGCGAGAAAAGCCCAAGATAAGTTTAGTATTAGCAACTAGGCTTTCACATTTTATCATTAATTGTTGAGTTTAACGCTCTCTTTATACTCTAGAACTCTAAACTTAGAATCGCGAAAAGGTTGTGTTGAAAACTTTATGCCTCTACCAGTATGTACTATACAAATTTGCAAACCCCAAATCAATCCAATCATAAACACCCACACTGGGAAGCTTATAAGCCACACTCTAGCATAGCTTTTCAATGCGCTCACTACACTTTAAATAAAAAGAAAAACGCACATTTTAAATACACAACTAACCAACAACAAAATTTAAATAATACACACACTAACATTAGCTGTAGCATTACTCAAACGTATTCTACAAATATTTAAAAACATTTGTGATTCAATTTGAAATTAAAAAAAGTAAACACTGTTTTTTGTACCAAAAAACAAAAAATACACTAAAAAACCAAAAACTACACTAATCTAAACTTTACTTAAAAATCAAACTCACCTATAAAACTTTAAAAGTATTTACTTAAAAATCCCTTAAATCATTTATGTTTAACAATTTAATTAAACAAATGGGAGAATTCCCAAACCTATTGTATTGTTGTAACCAGCGCCAAAGACTTATAAAAAATACTTATAACATGTTATAACAAAATTGTACCCAGCCTTCTTTAAAAGTTTAACAATTTAAAAACCCTATACTGCTCGTTATAATACTTATATACATTTATACTTAAACCCAAACTATTGTTAACTTTACCAAAAATACACCACAAAAACTGGATTAATCCCCAACTGGTGTTTAACTGCTCTTAAGATACTTATAATCATAATTCTCAAGTACCTTTATTTTGAAAACAAACCAATCTTAAATCTTTTTAACGAATTTATACCTAACAACTAAACAAAACAAAAACAAAAACAAATATTATGATAAGTGCTTTAAGTATTCAATTGTTTGAATTTCAACTAAACAAAAAAAAACAAGCGATTTTTTACATTTATAAAACCAGAAATTTGTTTGTTAAACATAATAAATTCGAGGAACCCAGCTTAATAAAACATAAAAAACGATTAAGTATGTAAGAAAAACCAAGAAGTTAATAAAATCTAAAAAAAAAAAAAATACATGCAGCAAACTAGACAACTGATTAAAAATAATAAATAAACAAATGAAATATAAAATTAAAAATAATAAACTTTTTAATATTTAATTACAAATGTTACGAGTCTCGTTTTTATTTGCTACTAAAACGTACAAAAAAGACAATCACGAGATTTAGGGTTGAACTAAGATACTACTACCTTTCAAGCACAGCGAACTTCCAGCCTAAAACAGCGATTTGAATCCGTTGTATTCCATCTGACCAGTTCAGCAATCGATCGACTTGGCTTTAGGAAAAGCGTCAGACGATCGTTCAGCTGCAGTGGCGAGAATTTACTGATGATTACCGCCTTGGTGGAGTCACGATATTTGCCCACCAAGGTGTCATTGTTGAAGCTGCGTCCACGCAGATCAGATACCTCAAACGTGTGCTTTGCCTCATTTGTTACATCATCTATTAATCGATAGCTGGGCAGTCGATCCGGATGGTAGCCTAGCTTCGTACATATATTTTTTACTTCGGCCACGCTGGGTGGGGAGCTCTTGGGAAAGCATTTGGTGTGCCATATGCCGTAAGATTGTTCAATCACCTGGCCATACTGCGAGACTGTTGTCTTGTGGCTGTGTCCACTATGTGACCAGTAATCATTTTGCTGCTCATGCAGCGGATGTTCAATGCCAAAGCAGAAGCGTTCATCCTCACCATTGGGACAATCTGGCTGCTTGTCGCAGACAAAATCGCGCGGTATGCAATCTTCAGGAGAGCTAAAAAATTTAATTTATAAGTATCTTGGCATTGGTGATGATGCGAATTAACTTACGAACTGCACTGAAAGTGATCTGCAGTGCAGTTGCAAAGCACAGAACTCTCATCGCTTTTATCCCAGCAGTTGCGCTTGCCATCGCATATTTTCGACGGATCCGTGGCTCTAAAAGGAGTGCATTAGACAGTGAAATTTGTATAAGTGTAGTTTGTGGCTTACTGTAGGTAGGTGAAGCAGCTGCATATGGTTGGCTCATCCGTCATATCCTCACAATCTGGCACATGATCACAAAACTTGCTCTTGGGCACACACTTATTGCTCGTGCGGCATTTCATTTCGCCTGGTGCACAACGCTGTTTTAGCTCGCGACACTTGGACTCCTCCTCATCGCTGCCATCGTGACAATCACTGCGACCATCACACAAAGCCGACTGCTCCAAACAGGCGCCCACTGGACAGCGATGTGTGGTGCAAGGCGGCATGGACTGCACGTTACTGCAATGCGGTTGATCTGCAAAGAAACCGTAAATTTTAATAACTGGTTACAAGGTTTGATTTTATAAAATACCCATGATATCTTGCAGTGTTTTGTAAGCCTTGTCCAGTGTTCTAATGCTGAATGGTGCCTTGAAGCTTTGACAGTTGGTATTATTGTAGCTAAAGAGCGCTGTGGGAAACCAGCCGGTATGTGAATCCCGACACACAAGCACGCCCTGATCGCTGGGATGGATTTCAACATTTGTATGATTCGTTTGGCCAAACTGTGTGCAGCTTGTGAACTTTGTAAGTGCAGGCATCTCCCTGGCAGTTACACCGCTAATAAATTCAACTTCCTCTGATATGGAGGATATATCCTCAGCGCTTACATTAAGCATACGCATTAAGTTGCCAGGCGGCTTTCTCTCTTGTAGCTGATAGCAGGAACTGCAACTGGTATCATTTTTAATCTCAGCAATCGCTACAGTTTTGATGCGTCCAGTAAAATCATCATGCAACACGCTTATGCATTCATGTGGTGAGCTCTCTTTCTCAGAGGAACTGTAAAAGTAATACATTACTTATAGTTTACACTGAGAATATGTTATGAGTACTTACATATCGGGCAAAAAGGTGGGCAGCACGTAGTGCGTAAATCTTGCTGGCTGCTCCAAATGATACAGCAGCACATTTGACTTGGGCACTGCCTCATAGCAATCCACGCGACGAATCTGCTCGTGTGTGCTGCGATGCAAGGAACGCTTGGTCTTGCCACCGCCCAGCAATGCGCTAATGTAATGTGTGTCAAAGCTGCAAGTAAATAAGACTGGGTGAGAAACTGGCATAGAAGAGGAGCATTTACTTTGCAAACCTTATGCCCGAAAGACAACTCTCGTGCACCAGCAGCCAGTGTTTGTCCAGGAGCACGCCCAGGCACCACAGTTCACCGTTCGCATAGACATCTGCCAGCCAGGGCCAGTGCAGCTCTGCAATGGCCTCGTGCAGTTCCTCTTGCACTAAGAGCGTCTTGTTATTCTTGCTCTTGATCAGCATGTCCAAGCGATCCAAGATCTCATCCTTTTTGTTGAAAATTTGCGCAGGCAGCTGCGGCTTAAAGTGCACATTTGGCCTTTTGTGTGTCTCAATGGTGGGCAGTAGCTCAGGCAGATGTTCGGTTGGTCGATGTTTTATGGCCTGGCCAGCGCTGAAAGTTTTTATTGGTAGAGTTGTATTGGAACGTGGATTACATTCCACATAGATGCCCACACAATTGTCGGCCATGACACGTGCTTTTTGCTGCCCAAGTAGCCTGTGGCGAATATCCGGAGGGGCTTCTCTTTCGCTACTGGACATTTGTCCATTATCACGCCTCAGAGAGTGAATCTCTGAGCCGGCATGAGACTTTCTAGATAGCTCCGGTGTAACTGGATGCATCTCCTGCTGGCTGACAAACGTAGTGCTATTGAAGTAATGGGCACCCTTAAAGCCTAACAAGGCGCAGACAGTATCCGCTGTTTTGGCTTGGTGCTCATGGAATCCCGTCTCATGGGCGCAGACCACGCGCCACGTGCCATGCGCGTTCTTCGAGAAGATGCCAACGCTGCTGAACTTGGGCTGCTGATGCGCATCAAAGTGCACGTCGTGACCATTAGTTAAGGCAACTAGCAGAAGAGAATATTAGTCAATTAGTGGAAAATTAAGCGTGATGACAACTTACAGCAATCTTTTTCATCCTCTTTGAATTTACAATCGACGGTATTGTCACAACGTTTCTCCAGCGGCACGCAAGTCTTTGACAGCGCACAGTGATACTCATTTGGTTGACAGCCACCTGAAAATTATTAAAATTAAAATGACTTGCTTATAGTGCCTTTTATTTACTTACCACAGTTTTGTTCATCGCTCAGATCCTCACAGTCCGCTTTGCCATCACAAATTAGAACGCTTAGTCCTCCTTTTAGATATTCACGACAGGTGCAGTCCAGCTCATCGGTTCCATCCTCGCAGTCCACTTTCCGATCACAGCGATGCTGCAGATCCACAATTTGGGGCATTCTGCAATGTCAAATAATAAAAGTTGTTAAAGTTAAAGACATTAATTGTAAGAATCCATATCTTCAGTATTACAAATGCAAGTGAAACTTCTCCTTTGCTTTGGATTAGTTGAAAGCTTTTTGCAATATAAGAATTTGACTTACTTTTGGCAGATAAACTTATCAGGCAGCTGTGTCTTTGAGTTAACTTTACTGCTCTTTGTTGTTGTGATTGGGTTGGCAGTTGTTGTTTTCAGTGTTGTTGTTGTTGTTTGTGTGGTTATTGATGTTGTTGTTGGCGGTATTGTTGTGGGTATTTCTGTTGTTGACAGAGTTGTTGTTGTTGTTGTTGCAGCTTCAGTTGTGGTGTTGTCTAAAGCTGTTGAAGTCACAAAAGTTGTGGTTTCAGCGTCTGCTGTTGTTGTTGTAGTCACTGCATCTGTTGCTTGTGTGGTTATTGTTGTTGTTGTGGGCAAGATGGGTGCATCAGTTGAAATGGTAAGCAGCGTTGTGTTTTCCACATCTTCGGTAGTTGTTGTTGTGGGTACCGTTGTTGTTGTCAACTCTTCCAAAAGTTGGGTAATCAAATCGGTAAGTTTCGTAAAATCCTCCGTTGATGTCGGCCATGTTGTTGTTGACGGAGTGAAAGTTGTGGGTAATGTGCTTGGCAATGTCGATGCAGCTGTTGTTGTTGCTATACTCTCTGTTTGTAAAGTTGTTGTTTCAGTTTCAAAGTTTGTTGTTGTTGTTGTCATATCAAGCTCCATTTCAGTTTCAGATGTTTCGGTGCTGTTTTCATCAGTTGTTGTGCTCGAGAAATCACTTTGTGTTGTTGTTGCTGCAGTTGTTGTTGTGCTTTGCTGAGTGGTTTCATTTTCAGTGGGTGACGCTGTAATAATTTCAGCAAACAAATCGGCATCCTCTATGGACACATCCTGACGCTGTTTGTTTTCTGTCTGCGCTGCTTTCTGATCTTGAGCTCCGATTTTCTGAGTATTCAATGGATGATAGTCACTCTCTGTGGTGCTGCTGATGTTTTGCCGGCTGCTGCCCACCATATCCGGTATGAAGTTGTAGGCACAGCCCACTTCATCCTCGCCACCCAGGCAATCCACGTTGCGGTCGCAACGCTGTCGCTGCGCAATGCACCGTTTGCCACCCCAGACGCACATAAAACCTGGACAGAGCTGAAGTGGTTGCCGTGCTGGCAACAGACGTGGCATCACTGCCAACTCCAGCCAGTCCAGATAGAGGGCAACACGTGTATAGACGCCGAACTCCTTGGGACGTGCACATCCATTGCCGTGGCTGACAACGCCCGCCAGATACCACTGATCCGGCTGGGAGACGCTGCGACAGAAGAGTGGTCCACCCGAATCACCTTGGCAGGCATCGCGTCCACCATCTGGCTCGCCAGCACAAACATCCTCTGAAGCCTGATCCTCGGGATCAGTGCAACCTTTGCGAATGGGCAGAATAACCTGACGCATGGGATCACCTAAAGTGGAAAGCAGCACTCAGTTTTGATTTTTATAAATAGAACATAAATACTTACTACTAGGACCCTTTTCTCTAATGGCACCCCAGCCGACGACTGTGCAGAGCGTGTGCTCCTCTGGTCCCCAGATCCAGTCCTGGCCAAATGTTGTCCGTCCCATATCCGGCATACAGATGGGCTTCACCCAGCGATTGAACTGTAATGGCGATGCAACTCTAAGCAGCGAGAGATCATTGCGCATACTGCGACGCTCATAGGCCTGATGCACTACCACATGGGAAACTGTTTGGATTTGCGTTGCTGGCGAGTAGCTGGTGCGGCGCAAGAGTCCAGCACGCACCTCATAATAATACTTGGCAAAATTGATGACACAATGCGCAGCGCTAATGATCTGTAAAAAGTAAATCAAAAATAATAAGTATATATAATCAGTTCAGTGAAAAATTCGTAGACCTACCCAATGCTCCGAGTAGATGGTGCCACCACAGTGGAACTTGCCGTCACGATAGATGGCTACCACAAAGGGCCATTGCAATTGTGTTGCATAACTACCCCCAACGATGCGACTTTTATCCGTCTCTGAATGATCCTGAATCGGTGCTCTCTTTGAGCGCTTCGTGTGCTCGCTCAGACTGGGCTTGCTGCGCAATCCACATTGCGGAGCTGGGCACTTAACGTAGGCAACGTGATTCACAAGCGTATCCTGATCGTTGCGTCCATGGCAAGCTTGGGCAAAGTGAATGCCGGCATGCAACGCGGGCTCAATGAACGGACCCGGTAGCGTCAACTCCTTGAAAGTTAAATTCGTGGTTTGATTGGCTTCCTGCAGCTCACAAGCATCGGATGCCCACTTGCCACCATTGTTGCACACCGGATACCAGTCGCCACGATGATTGTGATACAAATAACCCTCCGAGGCGGTAGCTGCATGAGACTAAGGAATACAACATTAGGTAAGATCAGTAACCTCTAATCTAAATCTTTTCCCTGCTTACCATATGATGCGTGACATCTGTAACCAGCATGCTGCACTGCATCTCATCGCGTCCGTTGAAGCAGTTGAGGTAGCCATCACAGCGCTCCAGGCGACTGTAGCACATGGAGAGCATGGAGCGATTGTGTCGCGCATATTCCTCAGCAGTCTCATAGCACGAGTATGCCAAGGACTCACAACCAAAGCAGCCCAGCTCATCCTCGCCCATGGGGCAATCCGCATAGCCATCGCACAAGCGATCCTCATCCAGACGATCAGCACAGGTGCAAGCAGATTCATCGCTGCCATCGGAGCAGTCGACGACATTGTCACACCAGCTTGACGTTGCTATGCACTCCTTCTGGCCGTAGCAGGCTAACTGATCCGGTTCCGGACACTTGAAACGTTCCAGCGGCTCTTGCGGCACATCCACATAAGAGGCATATATAATCTGGCTCTGTTGTGGCGCACCTGTCTGATTGGCACCATGTCGCATCTTGAAGTTGGCATTTGAGAAGCCGGTCTGGCTGCCTGGTGAGAGATTGCTCTGCATTTGTTGACCCTGTGACGTCTGTCCCTGCTGATTTTGCATGTACGTGCAGTAGACCTGCTGCTGTCCATTGCCACCCTGCTTCTGCGGCGACGCATTCTTTGAGAAGATGTTTGGCAGCTGATTCTGTGTAGCACCACCGCCAGCTGTGCCACCGCTGCCGCCAAAGAAGTTGCCTGAGGGACCAAACTGTTGTTGCGGCACAAAGAAAATGCCACCGGCATTGGAGGAGCCACCAAAGTGTCCGCCCTGCATGCCCATAAACGATGGCGTTGGTGACCACATGGGCATGCGGAAATTGGCCGGTGTCATATAGAAGCAGACGGGTATGCTGGGCATGCCAAAGTTTGGATTGAACATGAACTGGGCCGAGGCTTTCATGGTTTCACCGGAAACGGGAAATCCGCCAGGTGCGCGACTGGTAAACTGCACGCTAGGCGAAGCCGTATATGTATCGGACTCCGTTGAGGTAACTTCCGAGGCTGCCGCCTTTTGGCGCAACTTTCGAGACATCTGTGCACACATTGTCATCAGTTGTGCATCGGCAGCTGTAAAATAAATTAATTGAATAAATAGTTCTGGAACTTTAGGGAAGCTTAATTAATACTCACCATTCAGCTGCTTGCCACTGGCTGTGTTGAGTTTGGGTCCCAGTTGCTGCAGACTCTTTGCATCAAGCTCCGTGCCAAAGGTATCAATTAGTTCATCCTGTGCCGGGGATGCCAGCTGCTCGAACTCCTTAAGCCAGTGATTGCGATCATAGACACTGGAAATATTCTTGGCCGGCTTAGGAATTATGGTCTTCTTCTTATTGCTGGGCATCACTTTGATTAGCGGCTTCTCCTTCTCATGGCGCTCAAAACTTTCCAACATGTTCTCTATGCTGGTGGGATTATCCAAAGGATGCACTGCACGTGAACTTATAGTGGTTGTCTCTGTGCTTCTCTCAGTGCTGCTAGCTGCATGGGTTGTAGTATTTTCTTCAATACTGCTGTCATCGCCATCGATGATCCAACTGAATTTTATTGGCTTGGGCTTGGTTGGAAAGGCGGTGTGTTCCACAGCTTCAGTGGTTGTAATCGAACTGAGTGTTGTGCTAAGATGTGCTGAGGTTGGACTTATCGTAGCATTGGGCGTCGCTGTGGTGGCTGGATGCACAATGGGCTCCACAATGGGCACCTCTACGTCCAGAATCCATTCGTGCTGCAGTTTTCGTGGAATCGTCTCATTCTGCACTGCGATTGTTGTTGTAGTTAGTGGTTCTGGTGCATCAGTTGTGGGCTGAAGGGTTACAAGGTCATCGGAGTGCAGCGGAACTGGCTTAAGCTCGAAGCTTGGCAAGGTGGTTCCAATTGTTGTTGGTTTTTCATTTGTTTGCGCCGTGGTGTGACGAATTTCTTTGGGCTTATCAAAACGATCAAGAAACCAAGTGATTTTATCTGTAATTTCATCCAAGTTGGGTCCCTCAGTGGTTAGAACCGGCACAGAATTGTTGGTGGTTGTTGTTGTTGTGGTTGAGGTGCTCTTAGCTGTTGTTGTTGGTATGGTAGTCTCCTCTGTTGTTGTAGCCTGAGTGGTTGTTGTTGTTGTTGAATTAATCAACTCCGTGTTGGTCACAGGTCTTGGTGTATTCTCTACATATGCCTCCGGCTCGTCGTGTCCATGTCCATCGATAATCCAACTGATTTTTGCTGGTGTTATCTTAATTCTTGCCGGCTTAAGCGTTGTCTCCTCGTCGCTCGGAGGTGAAGCAGTCAGTTCCTGTTCTGGCGCCACAGTCGTTGTCCTGATAGTTTCGAGCGATTCCACGCTGCTGGAGCCCAAATGATCCCTCATTATCTCCTTCATCTTATTCATCTTCTCGGTGACCTCCTTGGCCATCTGATACATGCGCATAAACGCCGACATGCAATCCTCGGGTGTCTGCATCTTACATCTCACATACTCATTCTCCAGCTGAGTCAGGGCAGCTTTGGCTCGCTTGCTCCGCAGCCTTGTATACAGATCCTGCATGTTTGCCTGCAACTGCAGCGGATCAAGCAGATCCACTGACTGTATACTACGACGTGGCTTACGAAGTTTGTGCTTCATACGAAACTTGAATCGCAAATGCTTTAAGCGCAATGCCAACTCCTCACTCTTGGTAGCTAGAGGCTCTACTTCATTTTTATTTGTAAGCGGAATGTGAAAGGGTTGCGATTGTGGGCCTAACACAAAGGTGTTATCATCATCATCGATGTGTTGTAGGTTCTGTGCGTGTTTCCTATTTAGAGCCATTATTTGCCGAAGGTGATCTGTGAGAGGAAATGCCATTTTAATATAGAGTATTGGGATACTTTTGGTAATTGAACTTACCCATGCGTTCCAGTACAATGCCATGATAGATGAGTGAGATCAGCAGTGTGATGAGCACCAATATGGATATAATCAGGATGCGAGCGCAGGGCAGACGTGGAATGCAGCAGCGACGAGGAATACGCTGCATGCGCTTTGCTTCCACCTCTGAGAAAGTCAAGGTTAGATAAATGTACTTAACATATAACGAACAATAACATTTTTTAAACAAATTTGCTTCCTAGAGTATAAAGTATTCGGTTTGTTTTGGTTTCACTTTCGCTTATAAATAAATTTTATTGTAGGAGTTCTGATTAAATATTTTAGTGCAGCTATGCAAAAATGTATGTTTACACGTTTTTAACTTTAACACAGTTTAACATTTTTTTTATCAAAAAAAAAAGGTTTAACTTTTTTATTTTGGTCAGCGGTTCTTTGCAGGCCACTTTCGCAATTAATTGAATTGCTGATGTACTCAATTATCCAAGCGAATAAAATTAAAAGTTTAGCTTTAATGTCTGGAAAATGTTTCGATGTGGCACTAAAAAGCACATCGTTTATCAAAGATTTTTGTTATGTTTTCTAAGAATTATAAATGTTATACGATACTTGTGGGTAAACAAGCGGTCACCTACCATCCAAACTTATTTTCATTTTATACGAATTTTTCTTGATTGCACTTTAGTTAATCATTATTTTGAACAGATCCTTAAGACAATTAGTCACTGTTTATTTATTGATATTGATTCATTTATATTTGTTTGTCTTGCACTTGGCGGCACTTTTGTTTGTTAAACAATGTAATATCCAAAAAGGAGCATCAAATTACACAAATTCACTTAAACAGCACACAAAAAAATAATGAAAAACAATCAAAAACAAAGAGCTGATCGGGTATAAGATATCACACAAATACGACGATTTCCACGACGAGCGACTTCCACACGGCAACTGAAGACTTTGTTGGCAGTGGGCGCGCTTATGAAGCTTTCGGAAAGTGGATCAGCTTGGGTTTGACAACGAATTCGACCCAGTTCCGTGCCGCATTTGTGCTGTGCTGTGTACAAAATGTTTTGAACTTAACAATTTTTTGGTTAATGAAAATGGCAAAGAAATTGCGGGCACAGCATTTAAATGCGTCAAGAGTGCAAGTTGAAGGGAATTGCAGAGCAACGACACCACCCACCACGCACCACTCAAGTCATCAACTTAGCAATATATCAATTGATATGGGTGGCAATGCCCTTTGTTGAGGTCGAGCAAGCCTTGACTTATAGGTTTTGTTGGGTCGTCATTTTACAAATTTTGTATAATTAAAACAAACAAAAACATTTTTTTTTAGTTAGTTCAAAAATCCACACGAAAATAATTATAGCTCTTCATATAGAAACCTCCATGAAAGCATCAGAGAAAATCCTTTGGACTTTTATCAAAATTCTTTTATCCGATTTAATGTAAGTAATTAGATGACTTTTAAAATGATAAACTGATTATCCGCTTTATAGAAATCACATACCAAAAATTGATACAAAATTAACTACTGTCGTATTAACAACCCCGAAAAACTTAGCGCGGTTGAGCAAGATGTGTCCTGCGATAATATATTCTCAGAAGAGCCAGAGCGAATGGTAAGTAATATTAACGATTAGTTAAGTAACAGAAACAAAAAAATTTATTCGTTCAAATTAGAGGTCGATAATCCGTTTATATCGATTAGTTAAATTATAAAGAATGGTTTCAGTTCAGAATTCACAAAAACTTAAGGTATCTAATGGTCAATTCTTATGACAAGTCTTTTAAGTAGTTAATGTTTGGAATGTTTTGATAATGTATATATATGTAAGTTAGTGAGAAAAAAGTTTAGGATGTGTCTACGTCACGTGAAATGGGCTTGCTGGTGCTTAGCTCCTCGTGGATTAGCTTCATCAGTTGATGGAACAGCTCGTAGCTCATATTGTTGCTGACACGCATCAGCATAAACCAGTCACCGCAGCTGAATTCGCACATGGCGCGCTTCAATGATAAGAAAGGCATGAAGCGAGATTTTGCGCGCAGCAGTTGGAAGCGCAGTCCACGATGAAAAACGATAGCGACGCGATAGATGAGCTTCAGACCCGCCAGCAGAGCCATTAGCATAAACCAGAGCCACAGGAATAGAAAGATTTTCTCATTTAAATTGTTCAGTGGCAGCAGACACAGATTGTCCACAGATTCCAAAGTTCCACTGCCGCCAAATTTGAAGATCTCACATTTTGCAATCTTAGGGAACATGTGCGTGGTAATGCGATTCCATTCATTCCAATCGTATGCAGGCACTGCGGCCAATGCCTTCACATAGTGCGACCAGAAGCCATCCAAAAACACATTAAGCAGCAAAATGTTGACAATCTGAAGGGAAACCAACAGTTTTAACAAGTGCCAAAGTTAAAGACGGTATTTATTACTTACGCTTATGGCAAAGTTAGAGAGCTCGCAGATTATGTAGGAGACAAAGTAGCGAAGATGTGTCTCCTTGTAGTCCCTGGTAAAGTATTTTGCCAGCTTGCGTAGATGCGAAGTAGTTTTTTCGCTTCCGGCGAGCACATCGTCCAGATTGGCGCACAGATTCTTCAGTCTGCCGCCCTCCCAGGTCTTCCAGAGAAATGCCGGTAGATAGAAAATGAAGGACTGCATCATTAGCACTGGCACCACCCACTGATAGTAGCGTAGAAAGACGCGTTCCTGTTGCAAACCGTCGTTTAATGACTTTAGCGCCGCATAATTATATAGCATGTTGTTATCCATTTTTAGACTATAGAATGATTTGTTAACTTCAGCAAGAACTAGACTTCTTCGATTAGCCATAAGTTCGTTGTCGTCGTAGTTCATTATGTACATTCCCATGGTCCAGCAGTGGGTGTTCACAAAGTCGATACTCTTCATGTCAGATATGCAAATCAGGGGGTCGCCAAAATACTGCTTTGCAGACAGAAGAACAGTAAATGCCAACAATAGGGCGCACGTAACTTTAGTGTGAAGCGTAAATACGCCATCGTAAATGCGAACTGATTTTAGTTGCAAGTACTTTGATAACGGCTTAACAGCAGTGTACATTTTTCACAGCACTAAAAACACAATTCACTCACAAATGCTTAATTTCTTTTTTTTCTCGAGATAAATTCACCAAATTTCTCAAAACCACGCGGCATTCTAACGGTTAATGGTGTTAGAGATGAGCTGTGTTTTATTAAAGAGATGAATAAAAATTGTATCGATTGAGGAGCAACTCTGCAAAATGAGGAGTAATTCTGTTAAACATTCGATATATCGGAAATAATTCTGTAAAGTCAGTTAGCAACTGTTGAGTTTGAAACTTATATTATTCGTTAAGACTGCGTATGTATTTCTTTGAATTCAGTGTTATTTAAGCTATTTCACAAGTACATTTATTCATAAATTTTATTTATAAGGAATAACAACCGCTGTTCCCGCCAAGTTGTATAATGTTAATAACATTACAGCAATATGTTAAGTTCATTGGCAAAGAACTTTTGCTGGTTCGCATGTGTGATTCGTTCTTTTGAGCTTGTTCCATGCGATTCGATACAAACTGTGAAACTCACATGTGTTTTCATTTTCCTCGCGCTGTGCAGTTTAATCAACAGGCAAATGAAGATAAAAGAGCAAAAATCATCCTCAAAGCAGCAGGAGCGCAATGACAAGAAAAAGAAAAAACTGGCCGCGCTGGCAAATCTAATACAACTGAACGACAAGGATCGCATACACGAAGCAGAGCAGTTAAAACAACTCAACGATGTTGATAACGAGGACGATGGCTTCATCACAGTGAGCCACAAACGAAAGCCACGAAATCGTCTCACCATTATGGCAGAAAGCAGCGGCAGTGAGACAACCATTGCCAACGCTGGTGAGGATGACCTCAATGAGCCTGAAGCTAAACGCAGTCGCAATAATTCAGCTGGCGGTGATACGCGCACCCTGGACGATTTATCTGGAACGCTGACACAGGAGCAGTACAAATCTCTGTCAACGGAGCTGCGGCGGCGCAAGCGAGAGCTGGAGAATGTGCCCGGTGTTCATCTGCGCGATATGGGCAGACGTGCCATGTTGCAGATTCCGCAGGAGGAGCGTACGCCCATTTTTCTGGCAGACATCCAGCATCTGCTGATGGCAGCGCTCATTGGCAAGAGGAGTCCGTGTGCGCCGGATCGCTGGTGCAGTGCAGAGAAGTTTCAGAGCCTCTCGCACAGCGTTGTACTCATATTAGATGGCTTGTCCTTGTTCCATTATGTCTCCAATGAGAGCCTATTTAAGGCCACGAATCGAATATTTGAGACAAAATTGGAGGTGGTGCTGCCGCCACACGACGAGGGCAGAATAATCGATTCCATTGCCCAGGTGAGTGGTAAAATGTTCAATATAATGTTTTGCAACTAAAGGTTAACCTTTTTAGATACCGCTGACGAATGTGCAGGCCCAAAAGTTAATTAACGAGCATGGTTCCTTAGAATCAGCCGTGGAGCTGAACAAGGATCCAACGCTATTTGTTAAGGCACTCTTTCCCATTGAGAAGCAACCAACGCAAACGGAACCGGTTGACCTGCATCCAGACGACAAGTTTCCACGCACGAAGCTGTTGCTCTCGGCGCTACAATTGGTCGATGAGGGCTATCCAATACCGCTGCAGGGCGAGCTACACTCGCGCTTTAATACGTTCAAATTCACAAAGAAGTCATATGCGCCTGTCAGCGATCGCAGCCCCATGTTCGGTGTGGATTGTGAAATGTGTCGTACAGTAACCGGAGCAAATGAATTGACACGCATATCTATTGTGGATGAAAAATACCAGACGGTGTACGAGACGCTGGTGCGTCCTGATAACAAAATCACAGACTATCTCACACAGTACTCGGGCATAACGCCGGAAATAATGTCGACGGTGACAAAGTGCTTGTGGGATGTGCAACGCGAGGTATCCGAACTACTGCCCATGGATGCGATACTTGTGGGTCAGTCGCTCAACTCCGATCTGAATGCCATGCGAATGATGCATCCGTATGTGATAGACACCAGCGTCTGCTTTAACGTGAGCGGCGTGCGCAAGCGCAAGAGCAAGTTGAAGCACTTGGCAAAGATGTTCCTGCAGGAGACCATACAGGAGAATGACGATGGCCACGACTCCGTTGAGGATTCGCGAGCCACATTAAAGCTGGTCAAGATGAAGCTGGCCAACAGCATTGAGTTTGGTGACGAGATTCTGACGCAACGCAAACGCATTCATGACGTCATACGTGCCGCCAGCGGCGATGGTCTTCAAAACAACCTATTGGCGCATGCAGCTAAGCGGGACAAGCGCACGGCCATCGTGACAGTTGGAGATATGAAGCCGCAGCTCAAGGAGGTTATAAGGAGGGCAGAACAAGCGATGTCGGGCGACAGCAGTAAATCGGTATTTGTGCACGAAGTAGCCAGCACTAAGGAGGCTGTGCGTAAGGTCAACGAGATTGCGCTGGACAATGCAATGACCATTGCCAATCTGCTAGTGCCCGAGAAGGATTTCATGCTGGACACCGCAGAGCGTACGGCTGCCAGATTGGATAGTTTTATCGAGCGTGTTTGGAACACAATGGCTCATAATGGACTCTTCATGGTGCTGATGGGCGGCTCTTCCGAATGCCCCAAGGGTGTGGCCAAAATAGCCATTAAGCGTCGTAATGGCAGCATCCCAGCAAGCGCGCTCTTAACTACGCCTCTAACATCAGACCCTTAAACAGATATACAAAAACACACTCATATACACACTCCCACACTATATGTACCAGATTTACATACCCCCGCATATATAGACTTAGAAACTCAAACAGGATTCTTTCAAAAAATCAACGAAAAGAGAAAAAAAAAAGAAATACCAACAAACCAAACCAACAGTTGAACAAATTGACACAACTTTCTTGGCATTTTTCTTTTCGTAACAAACACGCCAAGGTAAAATCGTTGTGAATTTCATTCTGATAAAAAAAAAGAGAAAAATGCCTTTTAAGAACTAACATAAATTTAACACAAAAATAAAATACAAGATCACACTGAAAGATTAGAAAACTGCCAAAACTTTCGAAAAATGTTCTAAAATCCTTGTTTGTAAGGGATAAATAAATATAAACGTACCAATTGTTATTTGCATGCTTTATTTCCACTGATGTTAAATCAGCTTTTTTCCTGTCAAATCTAGCTTTTTTCCAAACCGAATCGCTTGAAATATTAGCAAATTGCGGTAAGCGGGAAACCAGGTTTCTTTTGTTGAAGGATCAGCTCTTTTTTTTATTTCTTTATTTTAATACCAAATTTATGCGCATCTTGTCCACTGCATCGTTATTCGTTATTCATAGTTTTTAATATGGGGCGACGTTTAAGGAAATCATAAATTTTGTTTATTATTTATTATTATCGTTTGAAAGTGCCAATTTTTAAAGTCCCAAAAATCTAAATACAAAATTGGCGCAATCGGTTTTTAAATCCCAATAAATGAAGAATCCATTGATCTCAATAAAATTTATGATATATTTAAAGAAAATACTGAATTTAAAAAAAAAACCATCAGCTTTTTTCAGCTTTTTCAATTTTTTCCGCTTGTTTTGGTCTAAGATAAAGCCCCAAAAGCTGACATCAGTTTTAGTTCTTACATTTTGTTTGGCTGAAGGTGATTAAAGTGGGTACGCAATTCATTTTATTGCTCACCCTAAAAATATGCTATAATTTAACGTTTTGGCGAGTAACAAAAGCAGCCCAAAGTATGTTTTTTTTTTAAAACAAATAAATTAATTTTTTGCCGTGTGCAGTTTTAACGTTAGATTGAAAATTATCACAAAAATAAATATATTATGAATTTATTGTTTATATACAGTTTTCAGGCTTATCATTTTATTCCACTACAATCAAATGGAACAGGAATTGTAAAAATATACAAAATATTTTGTTCACAGTCATGTAATTTCAAAAATCTGCAATTACGAAATAATGACTCAGAGTAAAATATGGAGCCAGCTTGTTGGCGGCTGTGGGTGGCTTTTTCGTTGGGTGTTGCGATTTGACCTAGATTCCATTCCCGAATTTTTGTTTCTGTTTGTTTTTGTGCCTGCCAGCGGGAAATGTTTACTTGTGTGCGTGTGCGTGCTTGTCTGATAACAACAATAAATTTCCTACCTCACTCAACGCAGCGCTCGGTTGTCTAGGGCCTCAATGCCCTACCTCCTACCAAAAATTTCCTCGACACCCACGCAAACACGCTCTCTCTCTTTCCCTCTCTCAAATACAATGACGTGAGAGCTATCTTTCTCTCTGACTCTTTCAGAAAAGCGAAAGTATTGAATAGTTGTGCGTAGGCTCGTTTGCCTGTTTGTCATCATGTAATATTGTGTCTTATCACACGCTCGAAAATGTTGCGCCTTGCACTGAGCAACTGTAGATTACTCATACGACCTGTGGGTCGGCGCAGAGCGTAAATACGCAAAAGGCGTCCAGCGCGCATGTCTGAGATGCGGAAAAGCGGCGAGAGTTTTCCCTAGAACAATGTTGCCAGATAGATGCTCGAATGAAAAACATGTCAAATTCATTTTGGTAAATTACTCAAAAATAATAAAGAAATATTCTAAAAATAAATAATAAATGTATAACACTAACTCTTACTAATTTAATATTACTTTTAGCTGTGTGACTGTTGTTCAAGTACATATGTGGTGAATTTTTGGCATGGAGGAAAACTATGGCAACGCCAAGTTGGGAAATTTGGTATGTTTTTACAACTGATTGTTTTTGGCCGCGGATTGCTCAACTCGCGCGTGTGTGTGTGTGTGTGTAATCCTCACAATGGCACACCAAATATTTTGTTGTATATACGCTTTTCGGCTCTCGAGCAGAAACGTTGTCGTAGCTGCCTTACAATTTGCTTGGCACGTCGCGCGCAAAAAACTTGCTCGACAAATACGCGAAGATATACAGTTTAATCTATATGTATATATACAGAAATGTTTACAGATCGTTGTGTGTGAGCATAAAGTTATTATAAACAAATGCAAAACAAGCCATAGCCGTGCATATTGTAAATTGATTTGATACGTTGCGGAAATTGGCGGAACAAGTTTATTAGTTTCTAAAAAGCAACTAAAAGTTGCTTTCTGGATATATAACACAAATTGCTGCCATAAACTGTGGTAAGTTTTCTCTGGCTGTGCAATTGGCAGCCACAATCATAATAAATGCGTTAAATATAAACATAAGCGAGCAATTGGCAAGCATAAATTGTGTATCCATAAGATACACAGACACAGACGCACTTACACAAGCGCTTGTATAAAAGGAACCAAGCGAGAGTTTCCTTTTTTTTTCGCTCTCTGTATGTGTGTGACTGGCTCAGCGCGTATATTTGTGTGTTTGTGTGTGTATGTGTGTGTGTGTGTGTATGTCTGTGTAGAAAAGTCGTTCAGTGTGTCAGTGTTTCAGGCGGTGGCAAGAACAACATCAGCTGAGGCATCACATTGCATTTCATCGCATCGCGCATACGCCGCGTTGTAAATTGTTACTGTCTATGTTTCTGTTATTGTTGTTATTGTTGTTGTTGTCTGGTTGCCCATTGTGTTACTCGTCATCCATTTGGCTTGCAACGCCCTTGGCACCAGTTGCCCACAAACATGCTGCTGCTGCCATCGACCCCAATCCCCCGAGCCAAATCCTAACGGCCATCGTAGCGCACTTGATATTGGCTATTGGCCTAGCCATTTACACCCGCATCAGTTGAATACTTTAACCCCCCGCTTTACTCCCTCTCCCTCTCGCGTTCGTATTTGTCTTCGCTGCAAATGAAAATTTGTTCGTTTGCTTTATTTCCCTTATTGTTTTCAAAAAGAGCGTGCTCCAGTTTCAACCCCCCCAACCAACACACACACACACAATATACACCCCACGCTGAACATGGAACATGTTGCGTAGGGTTTGCTTTCTATGGGGTGAGTTTTTTTTTGTTTGTTGTCCGTTTTCCATTTGTTGTGTTCTGTTTGACTTTTCGGGTGGGCGTTGCGATTCTTTTGTTGTCATCAGGTGAAAGTTTCTGGCTGCAAAAAACCAATTTGTGTTTATTAACTTTTGATTATTTACCCCAAAAATTAAGGTAGTTCACACTCATAGATTTTTTGTTGTTTTATTTTGTCTGCTTCGATTGGGCTTAATTTGGCTAATGACTCAATTGAAACCCCCTGCGGCGCATAAACTCTTGACTGATTGGACTGACACATCCCACTGGCGTATGGATGGCGTTGTTTTTGGTCAATAGGCTGGCTTTTTAAACATCTGAATTCTTGTTGGCACACGGCCAAAAGTGATAGCAAAACAACAAATTGTGTCTGAATTTGCAGCTTGTCTTTTTTATTTATTTACTTTTGCTTTTGTTGTTTAAATCTATTTGATTACTCATCGCTCTTGTTGCTCGAAAGTGCAGTAAAATAATATAAGTGTTTGAGGTGCTTGTGGATGCCGCTTGAATTGTGGAAAGTTAAGCCAAACGGCATTGCATGATGTCATTGGCTCATTGTGAAATCCTGTCCTAGTCGGCACATATATAATATATACTATATGTTCACTAGGGGTGTTGTTATCTGTAATGACTCAGACGGATTGACTTTGTAGGTGCCACATAGTCGCAGTTGTGACCGTTGCAAATCAAATTACCAAACCAAACTTTGCGATAACATTTTGCAGGCTTCAAAAACAAAACAAAAAGTCGTCATGCACAGATCACATGAGTTCAATAGTTAACAAGCTGATTTGTAATGGTAAGAGTCAAGAGTCATAAGAATAGCATATATCAATGCTTAATCAGGCAATGAAAATAATATTGCTTTACATATGCCAAAACACACTTTCCCTTTTTGTTGTGTTCTGTAAATATGTGAATGGGAATAAATATTGTATTAATAGAACACTGAGCTAATGCACTCGTTGAACTTTTCTAACGTTTAAAAGCTTAAGAAGATTTACATTAAATATTCTGCTAAGGTAATTAGCAGTTTTATCTTATATAGCTTATTAGTTTTAATGACCATTCTCTACTATAAAATTGCCTGACAATTTTTGCAAGTACATTTGGTCTTTTATTTTTGGCAATATTTGAATGCAACTTTTTTGTATAAATAGCGAAAGAGAGAGAGAGAGAGAGAGCTCTGGGCCATCGCACTCGGCCAAAATACGCTGAACTTTTCTGGCTTGGCCAAGTGTTTTATTTTTGGGATTGTTGGACGCCAAAAAAATAAAATTCCTTGGCTCCCAGTGCGGCAGCCGAACAGGTACAAAAACACTCTCATTGATCATTAGGCACTTTTTCGAAATATGCTACGCATTTTCCGAGCGTTTTGTTGTTTTTTATTCCCTTGTTTTTTGTTCAATGTTTTGGTTGTGTTTCGCTTTGTTTGTTTGTTTGCTTTTGTAGCGGCTATTACTTAGAAATACTTGAGAATTTGTTTACGCTTTGCCACCTCGTTCATAATTATGTTTAATTAAACTAATTAAATGGCTTTTCATCTTTGGCTGCTGTTCTGTTCACTGTCGTTGTTCTTTTCGCGCTTTGCTAATTAATTTCCCTTATGAATACAAATATTTGATCTGTTCATGACGATATTGTCAGCAATTTGTGATCATAAACGGGTTTTAATGCTCAACATCTGCTCTCATGTGCTTACATGAGGCAGGAAAAGCTGCCCACAAAGCCTTGCCACTCATCTAGGTGTAGTCTCCGGGCTCAGTGTCAAGGTAGTGCGTGAGCTTAACAAAGCGGCTTTTAACTGTTAACTGTTTCGAGGCGGCTTTCGCGGAACCAAAACGATGACGACTCATTAGCATGCAGCGCATTTCCAACATCATAATACAAATAGACTACATTTATGTGTAAACATGTCAATAACTAGAGCTGAATTAAGCAAGCGAGGGCTGCTCAAAGATCACGCAGAGTGAGTCATTACATACATGCACATAAAACATGTATGTTTGGTAGAGCAACAATAGAATGCCAACAAATTTGTTGGTAAAGCTAAGCAAACAACAGCTAACAAGCTAATAATGTAGAACGTTAAGCTACCAGCTTAAAAAGTCTTTTCGAAAGGTGAATAAGAGATAAGTTACTAAACTTTATACTTACACAATTTGTATGAGAACTATTCTGATTTTAATCGCAAACTTATCGAGAATCCCTCGTTTGTGTATGCCTTTTTACTTAGGCAGCTGCAGCTTTGATGCGCTGGGGCTTTGTTGCGGCCTTGGCTGCTCTCTTGGGTGGAGTGGTTCTCTGCTGCGGCTGCTGCTTCTGAGTCTTTAATCAGTTTGCTTTGCATATTTGAATTGCTTATCAATAAAATACTTAGAGGCGTAATTCGTGCGCAAATAAACCGCCAGCCGACAACAATTACAGTTGTCAAATATCAGTGAGACACCCACACCAACGGCCTATGCCCAGAATCAAAGAGGCACGCCCACAACCAGCACACCTACCGCCCACACACCCACACACATTCACACCCAGACCCCTAACCGAAGGCCTCTGCTCTACAATCGGTTTTGTTAATTTGAAAATCAAACATTGATTGTGAATCCGTTTTTTTTTTCTTTTCTTTTTTTTTGGCACAATCTTATTTATTTATTTGCTGTTGGTTGTTTATTGAATAAATTAAATTGATAATTGAGTCGTTGGACTACCATGCCGAAGCACTCGAGTTCATTTCCGCTGCATGCACTTATCTCTTGGTATTTTTGCAACTCCAGAATGCGGGCTCATCTCATCTCGGTCACTCTTTAACTTTCTTATTCTCTGCCTAAGTTGACTGGACAGAAATTCTAAATGGTTAGAGTTTAAGATTGTTTTTAATATCTGTTAGTCATATCAGATAATGTTATATGGCTTATCATATCATCTAATCGAATTATCAGTTATCTTTACTTACAAGAATCCCCTAGCACTTGGACTTATTTCGGATTCGTACGCCTCTAAATCGCAGTCAGCGCTGGCGTCGCTGTCGACGTTTACTTAAGCAGCAGCGCCGTCGGCGCTTTGTCTGCCAAACAGCAGTCGAAGTTCTAAACTTGCCGCGTGCGGTTCGCACCTTAAAAAAAGCCGACAAAAAGAATATTGCAAATATAATTGACTAGGGCATAATACGACTTTTACAAGAAATTAATGCCGATAAGTTTTATATTGATAAACCAAACAGAAAAACCTTAACACATACACATTTTGTATCTAAAGTCAGTGGCAAACGAAAATAAGTCGCGTTTGATTGATTGATGGCAAGAGCCTTCAACGGTGATAAGCGGCCAAAACACAAATAAACTATAAAATGTAAGAAGTGCAGTGTTACCCATAAAGTTCAAGTTCACATGTGCTTTAAGAGAATTAAGAATAGCATTTGCTTCATCCCACCCAATCCCAAGAAGAGCTGGTTGCTATAAAATCGCCCACGCCTGTGGCAGGTTGACGCTCAGGGCGGGGCAGGAGAGTTGCGATAAACAAAGGCAACCGCTTTAGATTATGACTATGAGACTGGTGTTAATTCATGCATTGTGGTCCACATAAAAATAGTCTGTGGTCAGCAGACGTGTTGGAAAGGGGAGTTGGGACGATAGCTGCTGTGCAGATAAAGACGCGTCGTGAAAAATCGTTCAACACCATAAATTTATTTGCATACGATAATTTCTTTATTGCACTCAGACTCATGTTTATTACATGTGTATTTGCTGTGAAAAAATATTTTTAAAATATAGAGCATTACAGTCTGCCTGCTCGAGTTTATCACAAGGGTGTCGGTGAGAGTGTGGGGAGTGTGGGGTAAGGCAACACGTTGTGTTTTCGATGTCGACATTCGTCTCGGCTTCGTAGCGGCATCGACATTTTGTCTTCCTTACAACTGTTCAAATATTGCTGTGTATATAATATTACTTTAATAATATTTGAACTTTATTTCATTTTTTTTTTTCGCTTTCGCGAACTTCTTTGCAATCATGCCGTGCCATAATTAATTTTGTTTGCATTGTACTCAAGGCAATAAAAGCAACAACAGTGAATCAAACGGTGATAAAAATGTGGTCTTATAAAACTCGTTAGGGTTTGGTTATATCGGTGGTCTATAGGGCAAACAATGCTTTATATTGTAAAGTTCTATTAAGAACACACTTACATAAATTTGTCTTTATTGATTTAAGGTTATAGTGCTGTAGTTTTGTTGAGAGTCGCATTTCCTGTCATATCATCTAATCTGGACGATGTTGTCTAGCCAAGTACTTTAAAACGGCTAGTAAATATTTTTTTTCTGTGTACTAAACTATGCTTCTGTAGTGTAAGATGCTATATTGCCAAGATTCAAACAGTCTATCAATGGCAATAAAAATCCATATCAGGCTTCCCTCAGAGTTATGTTTATGTTTATGGCACCCAGTAATAAATCGATTTAGTGTTAAATGACATAATCTTACAGTTATGTTCATTAATATATTCGATTATTGCGGTAGCTTAGTGAAAATTAGACTGTCAGGCGGGTTCTACTTTTGGATAGTACCTCCACTGATGGGTCTGTTTATCTGACATTATCATTGGTCTTTTCGTTGGGGCATTATACAATTTATGGGCTGTCACGCGCTCTGGGTGTATTGAGCACATTGCGTTTTGATAGAGCGCGATTGTGGGCCACATGATTTATGGGCAGTCGATGATGAATTGCAACCAAGTTGCTGGCAATCAAACGATTCAATGCTTTAAATCGATTGACCTCTGTCCAAAAAAAATATTCAAGGAGCAACTCTTTAGCCAGCATACTTTCAATGAGGTAATTTATAGTCGCGTGGAAAAATCAGCGATTAAGCTCATAAATGGACATTAAACGATTTGTGCGCTCAAGTAGAGCAATTGAAAGATAAAGCCACGGTGATACAGTAAAAGTGGGTGATGCACTATGTATGTAGTTTCCTTTTGGCTAATATACTTATATCATAGCAATTACCAAATATGGTGAAATATGGATAGCCAAAAGCTGACTAATTGGCACATAAATGCAGATAGGTGTTTCCCCGATAAATGTAGTTTAAGTGTTTATTTATTGCCATACAAGGAGGGGTAAAAATAGCACTGGTCTGGCTTATCTATAGCGCTAGCTTGCCGCCAAGTACTGCTCTGGTAGCTACAACCAATTTAGCTAAGAAATATTGGGTCTAGATAAGCGTGAGTGTCGTTAGAAATGTCAAGCAAAAGCTACTTAACATAGATAACATTTCTTGTTATAATTTGTAGGCGTGCTTAGTTTTAATACTCTATTTAAATTTAAATATTGATTAATTATTGTTTAACTAATCTATCTGTCTTCGATTTCTACTTGCAGTTGCCTTACAAACGACCTGGCAATAAGAATCGTCCCAAACTCCTTCAGAGCCAGTTGGAGCAGCAACTGCCCAAGCGGGAGCGCCCCACAAAGTTGCCGCTAGTGGGCGCTTTGGTGCACAAGGCGCTTCAAGCACGCAAAGCGGAAGCGGAAACATCACAGCAGCCAAAAGCAAACAACAAAAACAACAACGACAACGACGACGACGACGACGACGCTGACTACGAGGCCGAGAAGTGTTCAAAGTGTAGCATGGTTCTGCCATTCGGTCTGGGCCCCGATGGCCACCATGTGGATGCCATACAGAGTGCACCGGCGCCAAGTGCACCACCCGCACACCTGGTGGCGCCACAGCTCTACTCACGTGGCCAGACAAACATATACACCGGTGTGCCCATCATTGTGAATCCCTACATCGATTTCATAGTCGTCAATGGCGATGATCGTTACATGATACGCTGCGAAAGGAAGTCAGTGCTGGAGCGCAGCGTGGAGTTGGCCAAGTTAATTCATGCGGGTCCGAATAGCGGGCGCAAGAGCGATAATCACTTCCAGATCTCCAATGTGGACAAGAACGATTTTGAGCTAATCGTGCGCTATATGGAGAAACATTTTATACCCTATCGCGATCACAAGCATCTGCTAAAGATACTCGAACTGGCGGATCGCTTCAATGTGCCCGATTTGGTGAGTTAAGAAAGGAAGGGTGTGTAATATATCTCATACTAATCACTGCTCTCCCCTTTCACAATTCACACAGATTATATACTGCATACGTGAACTTGATCTCAGCATTTCGAGTGCGACCGCCTTGGACATATACAAGGCGCTGTGGTTCTATCAGGGCATTGCGCTGACCAACCAGCACCAAACGGTAATCACCACACAAGAGACTGGACAACAGCTGGCCCGCAAGCAGAAGACCAATGCCAAGGCGGCCAAGCAACTGGCCGCCGCTCAAAAGGCCAAGACAAACGAGAATGGCGCCGATGGTGACAACGCTCAGGTTAATCTTATACCCAATCCCAATCCGTTTACCACCGAGGACTATGGTGTGGCGCTGCTGCACAACACCATGCAGCTCATCGATATGCACGCCGAGCTGCTGCTCTCCATGCCGGCCATCTACGATCTGCGTTTCGAGGAGCTGGAGACGCTGGCCAAACGCAACACCCTGCAGCTGCGCTCCGAGCTGACCCTGTTCGAGTGCCTGGCCAACTGGAGTCTGGCGGAGTGTGCGCGCAAGAATCTCGACGGCACGATCGACAATCGCCGCATGGTGCTCGGTCCGTTGTGCCTAACGCCGCGATATCTGCTGATGAGCTGCGGCAGAGTTTCGACGCTGTTGCGATCGCATCGAGATGCTGCCACCGCTGGAGACATCGCTAATCAATGATGCACTTGAGGGTAAGTTAACTGAAGGTCTCGAGCTATAACTTACATAAAATGTTTCAACGTTTTGTTCATGCAGGCAAGAAGCTGAAGAACCTCACGGATCAGCAAACGGAGCTGCTGGAGAAGTTTCGCACACCAAGAGCTGAATATGCCCGCATGCCAGTGCATCTGAGCGACCGGAGCAGCCCCAAGAACTATCCAAAGAAGATGAGATTGGCGCACGAGGGTCGAGCCACCGAGGAGGGGTGCTGGGAGAAGGTGGGCATTAATTGCCTGCGAGTGTTTGTCTGCATATTCGATTGATCCGATGGCGATGAACCCACATAGACTTGTTGCATTAACGAATATTAGCGCTTATGAATTACATATATAGTACATACACACATACAAACACATATATAGTTATTGTTTATGATTGTTAGTCTTATGGGCAATACGTTTACACACTTACCAAAAATGCTGGCCAAGGCTGGCAGTGATTTTATAGCAGCTGTTTCTAACATACGATATATGTACTATATATATAGAACTATATAGAGTATATACATGTATATTATATAGTGTTTAATATATATAGCGAATGTAGGTTTGATTGTCGTCGCCAACCGTTTGATTGGAGTTTTGTATTTACTAGTCAAAGATATATTAAAAAGAATTAAAAACAAAAACTAACATTAGAAATAACAGAAAAACAAAATGAACAACTTTTATACAAACTTTATGCAACGTTTTGTAGCTGGACTCAAAAATACAACAAAATACATACAAATTACTTAACTATAGGTATAAAAATACAACATACTGATAAGCATTTATCACCGGTCTAAAAAAAGATAAATTTAAAATAAAACACATTCATACATAAATACACATAATTAATCAATCATCAATTGATTAATCGTTAAACTAGTGCAAATTATGAGTATTGAGCCGTTCATTTGGGCCCGGCCATAGCTAAAAAATTATTTGTTATGTGAGAGTGTAATTTTAATTGTTGTGCGATTGTCTGAAATGGAATTTATTAAAATGTTTTGCAGTTGCTCGGTTCTTGGCTTTAACTCATGTTACGAAGTGCTATATAGCAAAAAAAAAATCGCATAAACGCAAAACAAAAATCAAACAATCAATCAGATAAGCTTTAATCATAGTCAAATACTTATGTCAATATAAACACAAACAAACACACAAGCAAATTGTTAACAGAACTATGCATTTTATTAGTTTATACTTAAATACACTCAAATGCTTACAGCAGTGCTTTATCTTAAGATCCATTGATTCCAAACTATTATAAATGCCTTTGTTGTGAATGTTTTTCGATCAACTTGGCTAATTTTCTAGCGCCTCAAACATCAAAAGCAACGTACATTAAACAAAAAGTAGTTAAATAAAGTATGTACACAATTTTCTATAAATATTTAATTTTCTTACTTCTTGTCTTATGCATGCAAATAGCTCTGTTAAACTTAACAGAAAGCTTTGGAATATCTCTAAAGAACAGCAACTCTATATGCTGCAGTTAGCCAAGCTGCAAACCAATCCAAAGCTTAATAGTGCTTTTGCTAAAGCTTTTATCAGAAAGTTTATACTTGGTTAAATCTTATGAAATTTTGAGAAGATTTTTAGTTGAATAGGTGTAGCTCAAAATTCTTTCTAATATTTTTAAGGTATGAGTTTTCCTAGTTCATAAATTTAATAAATATTCTCTCCATAGACTAATTATATAATAACTATTTAATAATTATGTATATATGTTAACTGGTCTGTGATTCTCTCTTGCTTTCACTTATTTTTTATGTACTTTTTTCTGTTACGCAGCTACACTGTAAATTTATTATTATTTTCATATCTTATATATCTCCCTTTCAGATATGACTTGAATTTTAAATTCCAAAAAATGTTTCAAGTGATATATTAGGTTTGGTTTAAGTATTAGCTGCTTGCCCTTAATACAAAATGGGTTAGCAACTTCACTTGCCCCTTGAAGCTTATCAAGCTGACTACCAACAACATGACTCCTCACATGCTCTATCCATTTCCCCGAGCAGATGTTTGGGAGCACTTTCAGTTCCGCTGCAGCATCTAAGTTGCGAAAACCTTAACACCCACACACTCTCATAGTACTTGGTTGTGCACTAAGCTGACCACTGCTGGGCCGGGTGTAGTCTAGATGTGCAGCACAGTGTTGCCAGTTAATGTTGAGCCACTCACACTCACACACACACACTCGCACACATCTAGAAATCTTTCCACTCTCAGCATTAATGTGGCATACATTTGGGGGCAGACCGCAAATGCACTTGTCCAAGCACCCGTCTGTCCAAGCACTTTTCCTCACACACACACACACACCCATACACATACATGCGCGCACATGTTCATACAAATGCAAAACAAAAATAACAGCTTAAACACACACACACACACCCAGTTGCACACTGCCATTTTCCACTGGCTGTCGTGTCGTGCAAGCGCTGCAAAATTTATGATTTTATTTCACGCTTGCTTTTCATTAACGTTCCCTTTTGTAGATGCCCGCTGCTGTTGTTGTTCTTGTTGTGGCAGTTGCCTGCCAAATATTATAACTTCTTCTTGCTGTTGTTGTTGTTGGCCGCTATTCCCTGGACTGCGCTGCTGCTCTGCCTCGTCGCTCTGCCGCTTGTTAACCTTTTTCAAGTTGCTTTTACCCAAAACACATTTTTTTTTTCACTTCTTCTCTACTAATTTTTGCGCACAGACGCTGACAGTGGACAGGTCTGTATGGTATGGTAGGGCGAAGGGGGCATGGCTGCTGCGCCCTAGAGTCAAATTTTCGCAAAAGTTATGCAGCAGTCGCCACGGAACGAGGAACTCGGAACATGTAGCAGTAGCACATTTTGTAGCAATTTTTTTGTTTCTTTTTTGTTCGTTGCGCTTCTTTTTTTTTTGCAACATTTTTATTTAATGTTTTTATATATCTTCTCGTTTTTTTGTAGCCATTGGCTAAGCGAAAAGCAAATTGCAGAGGGATGAAGTGATAGGGATAAAAAGAAGTTGGCGAGCGGGGTTGTGGCAGGGTCAAGCTTGATGCTGCTGCACTGCCTGCAGCCAGGCGGCTGACCGCATATATAATTATTTCATATGAAACATGTATGAAAACCCGCCAGTGCCACATACCCCGAACCTCAATCCCTTGGCCCCACCTTTAACTCTTAGGCAGCATTCGCATATTTTTGTACAGAAATCAGCAAAAGTGAATTAGTGCACGGCGAGAGGAGGGAGGCAAACAAACCTGCAATGCAGTTGGTCGTCTAATGAAAATTGTTGTGAAATAAATCATTTTAAATAATTTTCATTTCTACATGTGGCTGCACACACTGCCACACAGAAACACACACATGTGTGTTTGTGTGAAAGTATTTCGGCTTTTTAAAGTTTAAATTGAAATGAAAGCCAAGTAGCTGCAATGGACTTTGCACTTTGCCTGTTACTTCAGCCGTATCTAACTTTTTTGCAGCTTGCTAAATTGCGCTAACTGACCAAAGCGGAAGTTTCAATTACACACACACACACACACACACACACACTCAGACACACACTAACACGCTGCTTGGTTTGTGTGTGAAAGGGCATGCATAGAGTGAACAGAATGAAAGAGGGAGCGTGGGTTTTTTGGGAGATCTCCATCAGCATTGACCTACACACACTGCGTATGCGTGCTCTGATGATATGACGCATACGCCCCCTTGAGCCCCATTTTGGTTAGCAGTCGCAAGGCCACAAATCTGTGTTAGACCAACAACGAGCTACAACAAAAAAATAAAACCCAACTGCAGCTCGTTGTAAGCACATTATGGCATAAAGTTTTTGGGCACCATTACTTGCAGCAGCAGACCAGCAAAAATGAAATTTAATACCCTTTAATTTATGCGCTTATTTTACATTCATGCGCTGGATGAGTGCGCATATCAAAGAGATGAAACTTAATTTGATATAAACGCCGCTGCACTTCTTAATATAAATGTGCGATGTAACATATATATGTATGTATGTGCTATGTTTATATGTATGCACGCTACAGGGCATCAAATGGCCAAATTATGGGTGGCACATACCCCCGCCCCCGCACGTGCCCAACAAAAACCAAGTATACCTAAAACGGATATTACTTTATCAAGCGGCATAAAAAATGAGGCAGTCGGCCGAATCGGAGTCGAGGTTAGATTGGGGACGACTCCTAGAGTCGCGGGGAAGCGTCGACGGGTCGGCCAAAGAGCGGAAGCAATCAGCGAAATTTATTGCACAGTCTCCTTTTTGGCGTAACTGATGAAGTGAGAAACTGAAAGACAGCCAAGGCAAAGTCACAGCAGCAGGCAGGCAGGCAGGCGAGTGGGTGGTTGGGTGGGTGGACGGAAACGACAGCTGCTACTAACAGTACGAAGTGTTGCCACCCCGCCCTGCCCTCCTTCCTACACCCTTCTCGTCTGCGCTTCATCTACTTCTACTTTTCTTGTGGCGTGCTGCTTTTTATTGCTTTATTTTTGTGCTTTTAGCCGCGCAGCTTTTAAATCTAAAAAGCAGTTGGAAATGTGCTTATATACCGCTTACAAGCGCACACACATACACACAGTTAGACTCTCTCACTAACACACACACACACACACACACACACAAAGACATTTGAATGCAAATGCAACAACCGGAAATGAAACCGACAATGCCACTTATTTATCTTTGTACTTGTGGCTCTGATTTTGTTGCGGCTTCAAGCAATATCAGTTTTGTTGCTTCTGCCTTGTTGTTCTTGTTTTTTTGTGTTACAATTGTTGATTTTGTTGTTTCATTTGTGTGCTCGCGGCTTTTTAATTAAACGATTTAGTTTGTTGATTTAGGCAGCCGCATAAATTTTAATTGTAAATAATTAGCAGCAGCAATCCTCCCCCACCCGCCTCCAAAATGTGTGTGCTTAAAAAATACGCACTTTTCAATTTACATATTTATGAAAAAGAGCAATTAAGATTTTTATTGGAGTTTGCATTAAATAATTGCACCAAAAAGTTGTTTTATTTTGTAAATTGCAATGTTACCAGCTGGCTGCGTGAGTAAGAAACAGGACAGAGAATTGTGATATAAAATTATTTTTATTTGCTCATTTATTTATATATTTGTTTGTTTTGTTGTTGATAGTTAGTTTTGCTTGTTTATTTGTTCGACAATGACGCCGGAAACAGTTAAATAGCTTTCCTGATTTTGTGCATGTTAAAGTTGTGTAAAAAACATTATGCAAACTATCAGTTAGATCAACAGTAATTATATAATTAGGGACAAGTCGAATTACGACTTCAAACAACCTCTGATTTTTACCATTTTTCGCAATTTAAATTTAATACAACGAATCCCTTTTTTAAAATCATGAAAAAAAAAATACTCAAGATTATAAGTGATTATATTATCAAAGTAATTCACCGTCAAGCTCTTTGTCGCTCTCTTTCTCTCTCTGTCTTTCTCTCTTTAATTTCCCGTTCCTCTTACATGTTACAAACTGCATATGAAAGTTGTAAAAACCTATTAGCGAGCATTAAAATCGTTTGCTGTTAAGAAAGGGAAATGAAAGGAGCTGGCACAAAACAAAAATTATAGAACCAAATGGCTATAAGAATAATGTTGAAATGAAATGACGAAAAAAAAATATTCATTGATTTTCTTAATTAAAAAATTTTGCGATTAACTTTTATGTTTATTGGCTTGACTTTGCTCATTTGTTGTTGCCCATTTCCAATTCCATCCCATCCCCCCGCATATACTCATTATTATTTTTTGTTACTGCTATTGTTGTTCTCGTTGTTGTAGTTAAGCGCAGTTTGCTGTAGGTTAAGTTTAAAATGTTCGTCGCGTCGGTTCTCTTTGTGCTTTTTGCCAGCGCTTCCTGTGCGCATTATAATTTAATTACAGATTATGATGAAATCGCACGCCACGACCTCCACAATATGCAAGGCGTACTAATAGTGGGCGTGGCAAATAGCATAACGTTCACCGCCGCCCACTTAAGTTTGGTGTTGAGAGAGAAATTCAAAGTCGATTAATGAGATTTCATTACAACACTTCGAGCTACCGTAATTGACAGCCTAATGAGATTTGTTAAAAGGATTGTCACGGCATCAGCTAGTAGTTTCCAAAAACAAAAACAAGAATTCAAATAAAAACTCAAAGGAATTCTAGCTGTGAAAAAATGTGCCCGTCAGTTAGCGAATGGGGGATGGAAAGGAAGAAAAACGATTTGAGCGCAATCGAGCAGTTGAGCCGCCTGCAGTTGTTGTCTTTCTTGTTGCTGTTGTCCGTATCAATTATGCAGCCAAAAATGCAAGCCAGAACGTAAACAAACATTTTACCAACAACAGCAGCAGCACCGACAGCAAGAGCATCAACCATCAGCAGCAGCAGCAGCAACAACAAAAACAGCAATTTGCCACTTATGTAGTCCTAAACGTAGTAGGTCAGTAATTGGCGATGCCGAAGCGCTTTGCAGACAGGAGAGCGCATAAACGAGAGAGCACGCGAACGAGAGAGCAGCAAATTGTACGTGAATCAGAATTTAGTACAAAGAGCACAGCAGCCAGCATCCAGACGAAGAGGAGAGTCACGAAACGAGAGAACATTGTAACCTGGGCGACAAAGCTACAGATTTGCTTTTGTGGTCGTAGCGTTGAAGCTGGCTCTCGTGTTACTGGGAAGCTTAGGCGTTTTTAGTGCTGATTACAACGCGTTGCCGTTTGGTTCATGTGCGCGGACAAAAGAAGAAGTCAACTGCAGAGCAGCCTCCTGATTCTCCAGTGTGCGTGTGTGTGCGAGTGTGTGTGCCGCGCTAAGGGTGCTCAGTGTGTGTTTTTCTAAATGTGTTAGTGTATGAGTGAGGGCATCGAATGACTTGCTCGAGGGTTGAGAATAGCGCGTGCTTTCAGTTAAAGTCAAGCGTGCTCAAGACTTAAAGTGCGCCCACAAGCAACTTACTTAGTGGGACATCTTTTAACGACAAACATAGCTAGATTTAATTAAATTGAATTTAATGAAAATTCTTAATGTAAGGCAGTTAGTTAATTGTTAAAATTAAATACGCATACAACTTATCAATAATAATACAATTAAAAACTCAACGTATCAACTAATTACAAAATAACAAACAAACTAACTAGTTTTACTAACTAGCAATAAACACCAACAATCAACTTTTTTTCCTGATATAAAACTCGCGCTCAAAAGTAGGCAATAAGTTTCGTGCAACAAAGAACAACAAGAAACTTTGGTACTAGTTGCAACAAATTGAGCTAACAAATACCCGAAAATAAAAACGCGCATACCACGCGAAGTAAAAAGAGTGAAAACAACAATATACAAGTGGAAAATTCTCACCGTATTTGTAGCAGAAGTAAGAGCAACGGCAACGGCAACGGCATATAGCAAATAGCAATACAAAATGCATTCGAGGCTAAAATTCTTGGCATATTTACATTTAATGTGCGCTGCCAGCATTTGCTGCCTGGAATTTAGCGCAGCTCAGCAGCAGCAGCAACAACAACAACAGTTACAACAACAGCTACAACAACAATCTGCATCGTTAACCGAGAAAATACCATTAGGTGAGTATCAAAAGCAACGCCCAAAGCACAGCCAAGAGCAGCTACCAACCAAGCAAACCCAGCAAAGCAAAGCAACAGGACCGAAAGCAAACTCTGCTGCAGTTGTCGCTAGAATTGTGCTACAATGTGTAATGGCAATGGTTATGGGTGTGATTGTATTTCTGTGCATTCAGCCAGGCATGCACACTACACACAACACGTATATGGAATTTGTGTGTTCCTACAATCCTATTCCGGTTTCAATTAGAATTCATTGAAAATGTACAAGTCACAAATTTGTACAGCAAGTAATGGCAAGTTTCAGATTCTAAAAGTTGCAAGAGGTGTGTGTAATAAATATTTTTTTATCAGATTGTGAAAACACCTTTAAATAAATTTCCAGTAGAACTTACAAAATATTACTAAATCAAACTAATTTTAATTTTATTAATTGTTTAAGTGCTTCTTTATTGACTAGCAAAGTTATTTGTTAAATTTGACTATCCTTTTTAATTGGCTTAAACTGTGCCACATTTTTTTTTATGTGCCACATTCCAATCATTTTTTCAATTTACATAATTTGCATATAAGCTTTTCAAAAAAATAAAAAAATGCACATATAATTGAAATTGTGGCGAAATAGCTAGCAGGAACATAAGCAATACAATTTGGTGTTTTTTTTTCGTTTTATTATTATTTTTTTTTTTTTACGAATTTCACAAAATTGCGCTCAGCTGCTTTATTTTTTATTACACTGTGGCGCCTCACTCAACACACACAACGCCTGCAGTCATTTTGCCACTGTGTAAGTGTGTGGGTGTGTGTATGTTTGGGCATGTTGCAGCAACAGCAAGAGCAGCAGCAGCAGCAGCTCACTGTGCTAATGTGACAGTCATGCTGACTGGCTTTGGCTTTGGCACACACGAAGCCATTCACCTGCTACTGTTGCAGGGACAGGGACAGGGACCGGGACAGGGTCTCCTTGTTGGCAGCTGCCTGCTGTCAGCCATGCAAAAGCGCAGCCAGCAAAATTGCTGCATCAACACTTCGTTCGGCATTAGAGTTACTCTGTGTGTGTGTGTGTGTATGAGTGTGTTGGTGTATGTGTGTCCTTGTGTGCCTTACTATCATTTGTGTAAATATTTATTCAGTGCGCTTTCGTTTAATATGAAGAGGACTGTGTCAAAAGCCGCCTAAATATTTAACGAAGCTAAAATATATTCTCTAACACGCTCTCTCTTTCTCTTTCCTTCTACTCTCACAGGCGCCATCTTTGAGCAGGGCACGGACGATGTGCAGTCAGCCTTTAAATATGCAATGCTCAATCACAATCTGAATGTCAGTGCACGACGCTTTGAGCTGCAGGCGTACGTTGATGTCATCAATACGGCGGATGCATTCAAATTATCGCGCTTGAGTAGGTTTTGCCACGCCTGCAAAGCCCCATCTACCCCCCTCCAAACCCCTCCACCCAACCCAATTCCAAATACTCCACAACAAAACAATGCAAAACAAATACAATAAAGTGAAACCACTCAATTGTTGCCTCTCACTCACTCACTCATACAATCTCCCTCTCCCTCTTTCTCTCCTTCTCTGTCTCCTTTATTCCCACGCAAAATACACATCCACTTGTCTGCATTAATTATGCGCATTTTTATTGAAAATTGCACACTGCAACCCTCGAGCCACCATCCCCCCTATCCCAGCAGCAGTTTAATTGCGCACATTCATTTACATCACGACCTAGACACTGCACACCCGCACACACCCCCACGCACACCACCGCACACACACAACCTACCTCACTGTAACTGTTGCCTTGTGTCGCATTATTTTTTTTTCTATCTCGCTCTGTTCTCGTTTTCTCACGTTTGCCAAAAAACGAAATTTATTGCTTTAACCTGCAGTTTGCAATCAATTCTCGCGCGGAGTTTACTCAATGCTGGGCGCCGTATCGCCGGACTCCTTTGACACATTGCACTCCTATTCGAATACGTTCCAAATGCCATTCGTGACGCCCTGGTTTCCGGAGAAGGTAAGTTACAAAGCAGTCAATAACAAACACACAACGACACCACCACCTACACCACCACCCCCGCCACACCACACCACGCTCGACCATACCACAGTAAAAAAGAATGTCATACGTAATTGATTTTGTGTGCAGTTATTTACATTTGATGTGGTTTGTTGCCAGTCAGCCAGAGAAGAGTCATGCTACTATGAGCCTGCCACAGAGGAGAGTCAATAAACTAAGTAACACACACACACACATCCGTATTCATGTGTGTGTGCGTGTTGATGAGTAATGAAGTTGCCCGAGGGCTCGGAAAAAAGGGCAAAGTTCGTAATGAAACAAAGAGAATATTTGTATGTAGAATGCGTATTTGTGTGTTTGGAATGTTCTACTGAGTAGGATAAATTATAATTAAAGCTCTACATCAGCTTTTGCGAAACTCTAGAGAAATAACAATACCCAAAAAAAAAAAAAAAGAAGAGAATTATAATGAAACTGATTTGGCAAAGAATGTTTTGTGCTATTTATTATGGTCGAAAGGTCAATTAACAAATATTTCAGCAACTGTCATGCAAGCGGAATGTTTAACAAAGTTGAACGAACAAAACTAAAATCATGCATGATGGCTTACTTGCTTGCTCAGAGCCAAAAAGCTAATGAACTGACCAAGCCAAAAACTAATCTACTACTGCCAAATATAATTTTGGAAAAGTTTCAAAATTAAATTTGCACAGCAAACAAATTGCCAATTGCATAACTGAAATGAATATGAAAAGAACGCAAAACAGAATGTTAGCAATTAAAATTTGCAACTTCACGGTCAACAAATTAAACAATCATCATGGGTATGGATGTGCAAATTTGAATAAAAGACAGCACAAAGAAATATTCATTTAAACGCTTTTTCAGCTAAGCACACAATTCGAAAATTGTTTGAGAAACTCGTAGTACTATGAGAATGTTTTCTGCTCCAAATATCAATTAAGACACAAATTTTTCAACAAGTGATTGCTTTGCTGAGCCAGCTGTTCTTAACTGACCTATCTACCCAATTATTATATATTTGCCAAAATTGAAATAAATTTCGACACACACACAAACACACAGATTGACATTTGCATATTTGAAATAAATGACAGCAACAAGAGCATTGAGAAAAAAAAATGAGTACAAAGTGGCAGCCCCAAAAACAGATAGAAATTGCTTGCTAAATGCCAAATGAAAAGCCAAATGCAAATAGTGAAATGAGTTTCATTTTGGCCGACAACAGATTGAACAACTTTTGCCGTCAACACAGTTTTGTGTTTGTGGCAACAATATACTGTGAATTTTCAAACCATTTAATTCAGGTCAATAGCTTGTTGTATTTTCTATGTCAATGCAGTGGAGTACAGCAATTGTATATGACAGAAAAAAAATATTAAAACGCTTCCACTACCAATTGGAAAGGTTCGCATTGAGCCGCATAGGACTTGAAGTGCATCATATTTGGCGTGGCTTAAGATTCCTTCTTGGTCATAACTTTTCATACAGCTCACTTAACAGCTTAAGCTGCAGTTTATGGGGTGTGTATAGAGCCAGGGTTTGCTACTGGGTTAACATTTCTAATTTAAACATCAAGCTGCAGCTGTGCTTGCTGCTTAGGGGGACAAAAATCAACACACAAACACAAACACATTCAGCTCGAGTTTATAAAAATGAAGCCATCGTATAAAGTGGCCATAAGAACACACACACACACACTCTTAGCTGCTGTTGTTGTTGTTGTTTTTGTGGTGGATGGCAGACGGCTGCACTAAATCAAAAGCAAAGCACAAATCATAATAATTGTAATTTGAAGAAAATTTACTACCAACAACAAGTCGGTTGTTGTTGTCACTGCTGCTGCTGCTGCTGCCGCTGCTGTGGCACTGTTGTTGTCACTGTGCCTGGCACTTCACAAAACAAAAAGCCAAAGAGCCCCAAAGAGCCGCAGCCGGAAGACAATGCCAAACGAGTGCGCCCCCAATACGCGCTCTACACCCCCTCTCCCTCTTTCTCTATCTCTCTCTCTTTTTCTGTCTCTCTGCCCCCTTTCAGTACATCTAGAGCCAACAGTGAGCGCACAAAAAAAATTTATGATGCGCTCTTGGCCTCTTTTATTTCAATCACTATAAATCAAGATATGGCGTCGGCAAGCAGCAGCACCAGCAGCAACAACAACAGCTTTCTCTCTCACACACACATAGACTGCGCATTTGCGTGCGCCTTCAGGCTTGTGTGTGTGTGTGTGTGTGCGTGTGTATAGAGCTAAACGGAAACGGGTCTCTGTGTACATATCTCTTGTTGTACCCATATACATATCGTGTATATATACTCGTACTAACTTAACTTTGCTGCGAGGCAAAAGGCAGGACTTACATGTCCTTCGCACACCCCCCTCTCTGTTTGTCAGTGAAACCCCTGTCGCTTCACCCGTTGCCTGTCGCTGGCAGCGTCAATGCGGAAACGCGTTTCATTTTATTATTGCTTCATGTAGCGTACACATTACATTGTTAGATTCAAGGAGGGGTGGTGGGTGGGCTCACACACACAAGCACACGCGTACACCCACACACATACACACACACACACACACACACACAAACAATCGCTTGTAATGTTAAGCCAACTGAGAGCTGTTGTTCCACTCATGGATCGCTTTGTTTTGCATACTTTTAGGTGCTTACCCCGTCATCGGGCCTGTTGGATTTTGCAATCAGCATGCGTCCGGATTATCATCAGGCAATTATTGATACCATACAATACTACGGCTGGCAAAGCATTATTTATCTATACGATTCGCATGATGGTGAGTATGAGATAATCCTAAGCAGTGGGGACGCAGAGGGGAGCCCCCAGAGCGGGGCTAAATGTGTGCGCCACATTATCCACATTGTTTACGGCGTGTATTTTGATTTCATTTCATTTTCGCTTTCGTTAGCGCTAAACAAACGGGGCGCCAATGGGCGGCCTCTATCTCATTCTTGTTGTTTTTATTGTTATTTGCTTTTTTTTTGTTGTTTTTGCTGTTGTATTCTGAGTGTTTGACATTTTTGTTGTATTTGTGTAGCCATTTTCACGAGGGTTGCCACAAAAAAATGTCAATTAAGTGAGATTGTTGCGTTTAATAAGCTAAAGTTATTGGAGAGAATTTATTTTTAAGTATTGCAAAAAACCCAGATAAAACGCCATTAAAATTCATGTTAAGAACACGAGTATTTTGAATAATATTTAATCAGAAAAGGTCTTTTAATGCAATTTACTTAACATTAAGCATTCCACGAAATGCGCGTAAGATCTGATGTATATATATATAAAATTTGTAAGAGCGCACTTAAAGGAATACCAAATAAAAGCAAATTGGCTAAACTTGGCTCAGTTATTTGTAAGCAATGCCCCAGCTCTCTACACTCGCTAACTCCCTGGCCCTTTAACCCTCGGAAATGTAAATAGAAATCAAACATCAAACACATGACTATAATATCTTGTGCTTGTGCCACTTAACAGAGCTGCTTCAGCTGCCCCCCCTTTTTTTGTGACTTCAGTTTTCTGTAGCTTTTTCTACCCATTTTTTTTTTTTTTTTTTTTGCTAATGTGTAATTAAATAAGCGGCACAAAGAGGCCGCGCCTTCTGCTAAAAGTAAGAGTAAAAGGACGCATAGGACACCGGCAGACAGATAGACATGCTGAGACTTGAGTGCTCTCGAGCGCTTAGAAGTGGCTCGCCTGCTTGAACAGGGACAGACAGACAGTGGGGACAGACTGTGTGCACATATGGCTGATTCTTAGCTACTACATACATGCCACATAATGTTTTTGTTGTTGTCGTAGGCTGCTTGCTGCCTACTGCTTTGTTACTGTATTGAAATTTATTTCAAAGCAATTTCCTGCAGTCTACGTGAGACGCTGAAACGACCGACGACGACGACAGCAATTACGGCCAAAGATGAAGACATCAAGGCACTCACACCACCACACACTGCCACAGACACACACGCACACACACTTGGATAATACACATGCGTATTCTTTTTACACACAATGGCAGACAGCAGCCGAAACGGAGGAACGACTTCAAGTTCTGTGTACAAATTTCATATGATATTACGTATACGTTGTCGCAGTGATTTCTGCGTGTATTATTTGAGCATTTTTATATGCCTGACGCCTTTTTGCGCCTTTTGTAATGAGTTCACAGGCTGCCGTTATGGCGCTGCCTCTTCCATTGTGCAGGGCGTCTGTGTATGTGTGAGTGTGTGTGTATGTCATGTGTTAATGACTCTGTGTGAAATAAAATTTATGACTTTATGCAACTGCTGGCAGCGCTTGGTCTTTCTTTTTTTTTGCCTGCCTGCTGGCTGCTGACTGCTGCTTGAACATTTTTTGGCCGTTTTTTAATATTTTGCGCCGTTTGCCGAAAAGTAGGCCGACATTGTTGCCGCTGGCAAACGGCAGAGGAAACGGAAATGCCGCAGCAGCGACACCAACAACAGCAGCAGCAGCAGCAAGAGGAGCAGCAGCAGCTTGGTCCGTGTCACAATTGCTGCTGCTGCTTTTACTGGCTGATTTTGCTGCTATTGTTGTTATTGTTGGGTTTTTGGCATTTTTGGCCGACTTCAGCTCAATACACGTTGCCTGGCATCGTTTACATTGTTAACGAAAAGGCACCACAGCGAGACTTTATATTTTAATGCCGTTGTCAGCAGTTTGTTGTTATTGCTTTGTTCTTCTCTAGACCCGGGATGCTGTTATCGCCAATGCTCTTGTTATTGTTGTTGTTGCTACTGTGTGCTTGTGTTGTGTTTTTGCTTTCTTTTTGCCATTTGGTACGGTAAACGAACATCGCACACGGCGACAAATTGGTAGCATATTTTTTGGCGCATTCATGAATACAAAAGTTGCAGAAAAAGCAATACGCGACTACATAGGAAGCATTCAATAAAACATCATCGCACACACACACTCGCACACACAAAAACACAAACAAACAACAACAAGCAAGCAAGGCAGAGTGAGAGCAACAACCAAATGGCTGAACAAACAGCAGCACGCACCCAATTTTATTATTATTTTCTTCTCTCCTCTTTTTTCTTTTTGAGTGCGGAAGTTATGGTGAGGGGAGGGTTTCGCTATTTATTGAAATGTTACCAGCGTGCCACAAAAAAGTACTTCAATTGTCTGTGCACTTCCGTTTCCTCTTTGGTTTGAGTGAGTGTAGTCGCCGCCGATGTTGTTGTTGTTGTTATTTTTGTTTTGTGGCCAATGCCAACAAATCATGCAGCCAAAAATCAATGGCAATAACAACAGAACAGCCACAGCAGCAACAGAAGCAGCAACAACAACATCTGTGACAACAACGACGTGCAACAAATGGCGTGTGAAAATGTTTTTTGCGGCCTGGGGAATGAGAGATTGAGGTAGTGATTGAGTGTGACTGAGTGACTGAGTGGGTATATAAAGTATTTATAAGCAGACAGAACTGCCACCCCCTCCGATACCGAAAAAAATCATATGCCAAGCAATATGGCCCAATAGCAAATAACTGTAAGAGATAAATAAACATTTTATAGTGTGTTCGTTCGATTTTTGTTCGGCAAACTTGGCCAAAAACATCAAAATTGTATTCAAAGTCTATGAAATCCAATTCAAATGCAACAGCTTCACAATATAAATAACAATATGGTTTACTCACGAACTGAATCAAGTTTTTTGTTGATTCTAAGTCGGAGAGCAGATTTCAACACATAACAGATTCTGAAAAAGTGCTATGAAAATAAACTACCTTTTGAGTTAGTCAATCGATTGTTTGTAGTTATTAAGTTTAACTTTAATAAGAAATTCACTTATTTAAATTGTTTTTAACTTAATCTTTTAAGCCTCACATTCTTTAAAGCAAAAATTCGTTTTTTGCCAATATTTCTTTTGAATATGGCTCGGTCTTCATTTAATATAGTATGTGATTGCATTTTTTGTTGACGGACGTTACAGTTGAGTTCATCTCTTAAATCGCGTTTATCTGGCGTTTTACTTTTGATTGCCATCCTCTTACCCATACACACACAAAGTTACACACACATAACCGCACACATACACAGTATATGTGGCTTATATGGCACTCAATATTACTCATACGCCACCGGGCTCTGTTTGTTTGTTTGTTTTTGCGTCACTCCCACATTTTTTTTTATTTATTTTTTTTCTTTTTGCTGGTCCATAGGCTTACTGCGCCTGCAGCAAATCTATCAAGAACTGAAGCCCGGAAATGAAACATTTCGTGTGCAAATGGTCAAACGCATCGCCAACGTAACGATGGCCATTGAATTTTTGCACACGATGGAGGATTTGGGGCGGTTCAGCAAAAAGCGCATCGTGCTCGACTGCCCGGCGGAAATGGCCAAAGAGATCATCATACAGCATGTGCGGGACGTGAAGCTTGGCAGGCGCACCTATCATTACCTGCTCAGCGGCCTGGTGAGTGCAAAATACCAGAAAACAAATTCCGGCAGCTCCTCCCCACTCTTCCTGTTCCTCCTCACCCAATCTCTTTTCGTTTTCCGCTTCCCGCTGGGCGCCTTTAATAAGCAATTATTGCCAGCATCCGTTGGGCTTTGTTATCCTTGCTGATTTCCCTCCCACTCTTGCTCACTTTCGCTGAGCTTAACTGTTTTTTTTTTTTGTGTAATGATTTTTTTTCCTTTTTTTGGCTGGTTTATGTGCGTAGGTCATGGATAACCACTGGCCCAGCGATGTGGTAGAGTTTGGAGCCATCAACATCACAGGCTTTCGCATTGTGGACACTAATCGGCGAGCATTGCGTGATTTTCACGACAGCCGGAAGCGATTGGAGCCAGCAAGTGGGCCAAACACAGCGGGCGGCTCCAACTTTCCAGCCATTTCGGTAAATTTTCACACAGTCGAATGCCTTGACTCACCTTTTTTTAACACACCCATGTCACTACTCGATTTAACGCACCTTTATATACCCCTACTCTGCCCCCTACTCCGAAACTCTACACAGGCACAGGCAGCGCTCATGTACGATGCGGTATTTGTGCTTGTCGAGGCCTTCAATCGCATTCTGCGCAAGAAACCGGATCAGTTTCGTGCCAATCATCTGCAGCGACGTAGTCATTCAGGTGGCCCTGGCGCCTCCAGTGCACTGAACGAGTCGAGTGCATTGTTGGACTGCAATACCTCGAAGGGCTGGGTGACGCCATGGGAGCAGGGAGAAAAGATATCTCGAGTGCTGCGCAAGGTAAGATAAATATATGTATGTATCTATATATTTTGCCATGCGGGAGCAAAAATGTTGATGAAATTCCTTGCAAGCAGAAGTTAAAGAATTTCTGCAAAGAATGTTATGAAAAAAAGTTATTTTAAATCTTAAATTTCGAAGAGGAAATTGTTGCAGATTGTTCGTAATGTTGTAGTACAAAACAAAATCATATATTGATTGGTGAAATGAGAAGCTTATTATCCCACTTTTCATCAATTTTAACGGCTACAGCAAACTCCAATAATTGTATAAGTATATTTGGAAAAGTTTTACTTTGAAAGGTGTCTGCTAGAACACACAAGCTCATAAAAGTTTCAGATTTCAAATATTTATCTATCGGATATTAAAAAGAATTTTCGCTGCAACAACAGAAAAGAAAAAAAAATGTTTCATAAAATTTCAAGTAAAGAGAATGCAACGAAATTTTAGCTTTCTCCGTCGCTTTCTACAGTTAGTTGAACGACTTGATTGTTTCTTACTAAAAAATGTTTAGCTTTTCACCGTGATTCCCAAATTCCCAGTGCTAATCTCATTGTTTACATTTGCTTTGTAGGTGGAAATCGATGGATTAACGGGCGCTGTGCGCTTTGATGATGATGGCCGTCGTGTCAACTACACCTTACAGGTTGTCGAAATGTCCGTGAACAGTACACTGCAACAGGTGGCTGAATGGCGTGACGATGCTGGCTTTCTGCCGCTTCACGGCCAACGTAGTAGCAGTGGTAACCATGGCGGCAACTCGCGCTCATCGGCCGCCAGCAATGGGGATTATACACGCAATCACACGTACATTGTGACCAGTGTGCTGGAGGAGCCATACCTAATGCATAAGGCTGGCTATGGCCAGCAGCTGGTTGGCAACGAACGCTTTGAGGGATACTGCAAGGATCTGGCTGAGCTGATTGCAAACAGGCTGGGCATTAAATGTAAGTTTCCCCAGCGTTGCCAGCTGTGTGAATCTGGTCGAGTCAGAGTCAACGCCATTGTTGTTATCCTTTATACTTTTGTTTTTTCTTGCCAGTTGAGCTGCGTCTCGTGCAGGATGGCAGCTATGGTGCCGAGAATCAGTTCGCTCCAGGCGGCTGGGATGGCATGGTGGGTGAGCTGCTGCGCAAGGTGAGTGAGAATCGTACACAACACACTTGTCAACACTTTGTAACTTGGTCTTCATTGTTGGATTAACAACAGGAGGCGGACATTGCGATTGCTGCCATGACGATAACAGCGGAACGGGAGCGTGTCATAGATTTCACCAAGCCCTTTATGTCGCTGGGCATAAGCATAATGATCAAGAAGCCGGTCAAACAAACACCTGGCGTTTTCAGTTTTCTCAATCCGCTCTCACAGGAGATTTGGGTAGGTCGAAGGAAAAACACTTGCTCCTTGCTAGTGCTTAAGGTTTTCTCTCTTTTTTTTTTGCTGTTTGCAGATGAGCGTCATCTTTAGCTATGTGGGAGTTAGTGTTGTACTGTACTTTGTCACCCGTTTGCCACCACACGAGTGGCGCATTGTGCGTCGTAATGCTGCTGATGCGAATGCACAACAGCCACCGGGCATTATTGGTGGTGCACAGATGATTGAGCAACCGGAGCAACATCAGCCACAGGCATCGCCAGCCAATGAATTCAGTTTGCTCAACTCTTTTTGGTACTCGCTGGCAGCGTTTATGCAACAGGGCTGCGATTTGACACCACCATCGATAGCCGGACGCATTGCAGCCGCCGTTTGGTGGTTCTTTACCATCATATTGATTTCATCGTACACAGCTAATTTGGCAGCATTTCTCACTGTCGAACGCATGGTGGCGCCCATTAAATCACCCGAGGATCTGGCCATGCAAACCGATGTACAATATGGCACATTGCTCCACGGTTCCACCTGGGATTTCTTTCATGTGAGTTGCATTTTTCGGTTTGAATTGAGTTTATCTAAACTATATTGCATAACTTTTTCACAGCGCTCAAAGATTGGTTTGCATAGCAAAATGTGGGAGTATATGAATGCCAATCCGCATCTGTCCGTGCACACATATGACGAGGGCATTCGACGTGTGCGCACCTCTAAGGGCAAATATGCGCTGCTTGTGGAGTCGCCCAAGAATGAATATGTTAACGCACGGGCGCCGTGTGACACCATGAAAGTGGGTCGCAACATCGACACCAAGGGCTTTGGCATAGCCACGCCCATTGGCTCGCCACTAAGGTAATTGATTGATGCACTGCTTTTTCTTCTTCTTCTTCTTCTTCTTCTTATGAACGAGTACCCTTCACTTTTAATCCCATCTGTACGTAGAAACCGCCTCAATTTGGCGGTGCTGTCGCTCAAGGAGAACGGAGAGCTGCTCAAGCTGCGCAACAAATGGTGGTTCGACCAAACCGAGTGTAATCCCAATCTGGATAGCCAGGAGACCGCCACACCCAATGAGCTCTCCCTCAGCAATGTGGCTGGCATCTATTATATATTGATTGGTGGTTTGCTGCTCTCCGTCTTGGTGGCCATCCTCGAGTTCTTTTGCCGCAGCAAGAGCTCGCGACTGAAGGTGCCGGCGAATGGCAATGCTGGCGGCATGTTGGGCTCCTCTACATATCAGCGGGATTCACTCTCGGATGCCATTATGCAATCCCAGGCCAAGCTGGCCATGCAAGCAGGCAGCGATTACGACGAACGTCTTGTGGGCGTTGAGGTAACAAAAGAGTTATCCCTTACCACAAAGAGTAAACCTTTAATATTTACTTCTTGTGCTCTTCAGCTGGCCTCCAATGTGCGCTATCAGTACAGCATGTAAGCGCTTGAAGCCCCCAAAAGTTAACTTGTACATAGTAAATTACTTAGAAGCGAGACGCAAAACTTAACTAAACGACGCTGGCAATCAAAAAAAAAAAAAGGTTGGAGAGGATTGAGGAAGGCAGATGGGTGTGTGACAACGCAGGCGGACGTTCTAAAACTGTACAGCATAATTATTTGTATTTTTGATAAATGTATACAAAATGGGATTGCATATAATACTTAATAATAATGTAACTAGCTGTAATTAGCGCTTAAGTGAAAATTATTCCAAATAATAAAGCATACATTTTAAGCAGAGTTCCGCTGAGCACCGACTATCATTTACATGTGGAAGGGTTTGAATTTCTCCTGGCTTTGCCCCATTTGGCGTATGAGTTATACAAAATGTTAGAAGCAGGTGTGTGCGTATGTGTGTGGACTTATAAGTGCGAGTGTTTGTGTGTGTGTTGGGTAAGCCGCTTAGCTGACTTAAAGTTTTAACAAAGCAGCCACGTCGACGGTGCTGCAGTAACCTAAGCGGCTTTCAATGTAAACTTTGCGTTTAGCGTCGCACGCGGCATGCGAAACGCAACGGAGGCGAGAAGGGGGGAGCTAGAGCCAACCACTAAATTATGCATGAGCGCCAAGTTAACACAAACACGTCAACAAAGCTTACGCTGCTTAGGTAAAATCCTCCAACTGCCCAACTCATATCTCAAATATTTTTATTATGTTTATATCGCTTTTTGCGCCTAGCTGGAATTTGTAATTTAGCCAAATTAGTACAAATAACACAATGGTAATGTACCTGGCTTTATTTTCTCGCGTTAATTGTTGTCAATCTGCGTGTGTGTGTGTGCATTTTTGTGGTTGTGTGCATTTAATTAGATATTGGCTATTAATTCAATTGCCATTGCATTTGGTATTGAATATCATGTTGCACAATAATGACCTTCCGCTGCCTTTCAATTATATCGAATTGCGGCCAATTTTAGTAAGAATAAGCCAGATTTTAATTTGATGGTTTCATCGAAATTTTTATTAAATTTTTCCTCTTTTTTTGTGGACTTTCAGTATGTTGTTAATTTGTAATGCAATGTTTGCGGGCAAATTTAATTAAATGGCTGTTGATTTTGCTTGTTTGGAAATTTTAGGGATTAATTCATGCGCTAATTGATTGGATATGTTTACAACAATTTTTAGTTTTAGGAACTGCAAATAATTGGACTATTAAAGGGCTTTAGCTTTGTACAGCGAATTATACAAAAAATAAAGCTTTATTGACACAATGCTTTAAAAATGCAAACAAAAAGTTAATTTCAAAGCATATTTTATTTAATGAATAAATAATGCATTCTAACAGCCAAAAAAATATAAATTACTTTTCAATAAGCAAATATTTTTGCTAAAATTATGAAATAAACTTTAAAATGTTTTCTGCAAAGAGATATCACAAATTATTTAATATTCAAATTTAGGTTTTCAATGAATTTAAGCTACAGATAGCATGTATTTTGTCTCCTAAATAAAAGTTTTAAAGTTTTTAGCTGCACTAATCGTGCTTCGGTTAGTTTTGAGTTACTTAAAAGAGTGTAGAAGGATAACCTTCTAACTAATGCCCAAATTCGCTGACAGCTTTTGCGAATAGACGACAAATCGCCTGCTACTCCACAGCTCCTTCAGCAGCCCCATTGTGGAGCCAACAAAAAAGTTATCTCATTCTCACTGGCTCGTTCTACAATACTTATACATCACGCTCTGGCACTTTGGTAACCCTAGACAAACTCAAAGTTTCACCTTTAACCCTTAACAAGTAGCAACCTCAGCTTACGACGAGTCTCAATTTTTGGGCCATTCTCAAACGTTGTGAAAAACTAGCAGCAGCTTTGGCTTTACTTAAAGTAACTCGCAGCGCTTTGCATAAATTTTTACGTTTTTCTTTTCTTGGGGTTTATACTTGGGTTTGCCTGTTTTTTTTTTTTTTTTTTTTTGTTCTTTGGGGCAGCAAAGTTCGACAGAGTCACGCGCTGAGTTGCGAGCAGTTACTGATGCAGATTACAGGGAGGTTGGAGGAGGCAGGTTCCGCTGCTGCTGCTGCTGCTGACGCGCATGGGTCGGATGCTGGCTGGTTGTCTGGCTGGCTCCAGGCAACGGGTCCTTCAAGCCGTGTTGATTTGCTGAAAAGCCGCAGGATTTGTGGGACTGTAAGCAGGCTGACTTTTTGCCTGGTGCGCATTTAATGCTTTAAAATCGATTTTTCAATAAATTGCGAAAGAGAGAGCAGCAGCAGCAGCAACACAAAAGTTCAAAGCCGTTGTTGCCCAGCTCAACACAACTCCCCACTCAAAACAGTTTTAAGTGAACTGCCAAAATACAAAAAACTTTTGCCGTAAATTTTCATATTTATTTATTTTGTCAATCCACCATGCTTTGCATTTTGCGTAATATGGCGTATGTGGTTGAAACTTTTGCAGGATGAAAGCGAACACACACACACAAGCACCCCCATCGTCGTTGTCGCTGTGAGTAGCAGGAGTCGGGTGACAGTTACTGGGATGCCTGGGAGCTAGCAAACGCGAGAGAGCATGAGGAATGCGTTTGAGAAATGAATGTGTGTCGCAGATCTGTGTCGTGCGATATGTGCATAGATATAGCTTCATAGTACACCATGTATAGTATTCCATGCGAATTTCATGTATGTTGCATGCTTTGTTGCCAGAGATAAGCGTGGCTGCCTGGTAATGGCCAAAAATCACAGCGGATTCTCTTCTTTCTTTTTTTTTGTGTAACTCGTGCAAAATGACACACAGATCAAGTGGCGCAACGGGCGGGCGCGAAACAGCGTGGGAAGGGAGGAAGGGGTGTCAGCGTGTGGGCCACGCATTTGCAATAAAAAATATGATGCTACCCATATGCATGCTCAACACTCTAACAAATTCTAGAGTTTGGGTCGCACGAAATCTCATAATATTTGCAAATGACGAACGTGAAAGTTTTTGATAAGTTCGGTTAAACTTTCTGGCATAGAGTTATCATAAGGCTCACATCACATCACATCACAAAATATATGTGTTGTAATATAAAAACATATGGAACGGCAACAAAATCAAAACAGAGCCGAAAACTATAATTTCATTATTCGAAAAGCGCACGCAATTTATGAGTTGCAGCTTAAAAATGCCAAACAGGTACAAAAAATCATATGCATACATATGTGTTCATCTATGGTATAAATGTGAATATAGAGGGTAAAAACAGCAATTGCAAGAGATTTATACGTAATGCCTGGGTTTGTTTGGTAAACTATGCAGTCAAAACAATGCTCTCGGCTTCATTTATATATAGTTTTTAATTGTTTTACGTTATGAAATATGACAAAACATGGAACTACTAAAAGTAATTAAGCATTGGGATTTGCTCTGTTGGGAAATGTTTATAATTTTTTGTGTTTATGGTTGGTGGGAGGAAAGAAAGAGAGAGGGAGAGAGAGAGGTGCCCATGTGGCAAGCTTGTTTGTTATGCACAATAATTGTTTACGATGGTTTTCTTTCAATGGCTATTTCGCATTTTTATTTTATTATGATAATAATTCATTTCTATTGATTTTTATGTTATGCTTTTGCTTAATTTCATTAATTAGTCGCCCATGATTTTGACAGTTTCAATTAGTTTGCAACTTTTTCAGCGCTTTTCCTATTTGCTTACTTGTCAAATTATCATATTAATTAAACTCAAAAAACAATATATGTAGCAGTAAAATCAAGTAAAACAGAAAGAACAACAAATAATATTTATGCAATATTCAAGCTAAAAGGGGAAACCACACACACACGTACACACACACACAATGGCTCCAAGCGCAGCAGAGGGCAATGTGTAACAATTTGTGAACACTTTTTATACACATATACGTAGGCATGCATGTATGTGTGTATATATGTATATTTGCCGATTGCAACCACATAAATGTAATCCACAGTCAGCGAACCCAGCCTCCAAAAAACCAAGGCAACCCCTGACATACCAAATCCACCCACTGTAACCGCAAACATTTGCCCACATGTAGGCAGCACTTTGAAGAGCCATTTTTAATACTTTTCTGTTGATGCGAGGGAAACACAGAGAGAGGATCGTTAGGTGGCGTCACTGCTATACATTTTTGCACCACACACTCTCTCTCACACACACACACTCACACACTTACACACTACATACACACAATCACACAAAATGAAATTCATGCATCGTTGCATACAATTCGCCATAAATGTAGCTGAATCTTGCTACCGACTGCCATTACCTGGCTTATAGCATGCTAGATGTATCTGTTCATATACATACCACATATATAGTAAATTTTTAAGGCAATGCCTTCATAAATTACAAACAGCATCTCTGGATACGCTTTTCATAGACTTTTTTCTGTACATTTCCTCCACCTCAAACCTATTGGGCAATGTGTATGATAAATGTCACGGCTCCCAATTGTGCAAGTGTGTCAATAGAGACGTTTGAACTTTTAACTATTACATACATATGTATGTATGTATACATGTGTCCTACATACATATAAGGCTTTTCAATTTTCACAATTTTCCCAATGATTTTATGATATTTTCGCATAGTCAAATTTGCCTTGTCTTGACTTTATTGCATGAATTTTTGACAATTTCTTCATTGCTTTTTATCAAGCCAATATATTACAACTGTGTTTGGACAACAGGGAGTGTGCTATTGTGCAGGTCTGGCAAGGGGGGTAGTTAGTGCAACATTTTGTGTAATCTGCAGACTTTTGCATCCATAAGCGGCTTTGACTTGGCCTACATAAAATACCAAACAATGAATTCATGTTATATAAATCTTTGAGGAAAATCAACAAATCAAAACCAAAATTTCGCTTGGGGCCATGCAGCAAAGTTGATTGCCAAGAAATAAGAACAATTGGAATTTCACATAAGCTTTCAAATCTGCACTATAAAATTGCACTTAAACGATGGATTTTCGTCCATTTTGCAAAACTCTCTCTCCCTCTCTCTCTCTCACATAACTTTTCTCTAATTTCACACATACAAATTGTTGATGAACGTCAGGGGTTTAAGTGGGAAAAAGGGTTTTTTGCGTTTTCAAATGGGGTGCTAAGTAAATAGGAAATTAAATGTAAACATCTAATGTTTCATTAGCAGCATAAAATGTGTGTTTAATTATTACGAGCTGGACGAAGTCGCTTTGGGGTCGTGTTTAATGTTTTCTACCCATAAACTTACCTAAATAAAAAGTTTAGTTTACAGACACATACGCGCGCACACACACACACACACATGTGCGCAAGCACACACAACCAACTACGCAATTAACTTTTACTATGTGTGCAGTTTTCTGTGGTCAACTTTTGTTGTGCATTTCGCCTGAACTTTTTCGCAAATAAAATGGGAAAAAAATAAGAAAGAATTGTTAAGCTTTTGACTGTCGAACAGAAAATACTCTACCATGCATTTATCAGTCTACTCTTTGCTTTCAAACTTGTACTAAATTTTTGATAAAGACATAAAATTTGTAAAAAATATGATAGAGCTGCATTAATCAATATTAAATATTAACCAAGTGTTGCCTAACAGAACAAAGTATAGGATACTTTCCAAGGCCAAGACAAAAGAAACTACAAATAGTAAAGTAAAATACTTTTACATATTTTTAACTATTTGCAGGCGGGTGAAAGATCCCCAACCGAATCGCTCTGGTATTGAGTGAGAACTTTATCTGCGCAAATGTGCCACGCTTTGTTTGCCAGCTAACCGCATTGAAAAGTAGCTGCTAATGGTGAATGCGGATTAAAATTGGGGGAGAGTGCAATGGACAGTGTACGGCGTGGTGGAGCCCAGAGTTGGATGCTGAGGATAGAACTACGCCCAAGTTGTAGTAAACTTTATAAATTGCCAAAGGCAACTTTTACAAAATAAGCCCTATTATGCAGCTGACCAGGGGACACAGGGAATAGTGCGGCGGGGGTGGGTTGAAACTAAAATGAATTAGTTGGCAGTTGAAATCCGACATATGAGTAACTGTCGGATCGGATTTGAATGCAACAACGAAATGCAGAAAACTTATCGGGAATATTAAAGATAAATTGATAGCTGAAGACAGATTTGATTGGTTCTCTTTCTCTCTCTATCTCTCTCTTTTAGTTGTACTTGAATGATTGATAGGCTCTCTTACTTTGAGTTGCTGTAGACTGGTGAAAATATTAAATTGGTTGGCTGCAATTGCCATGCGAGCGATTACTTTTATGTGTTTTAACAGCTTTTGGCCTGTTGCGAAGCGTTTAAATGCGTTTTATGTTCAGCGTTTTTAATATGAATGACTCCATAAATATGCATGAAGTTTTAACACTATGCAGAAACAGCTGCAGCCAAACGGCCTCCATTCGTCCTCGTTCTCGCCATCGTCCTCGTCCTTGTTGCTGTCGGTGTCGCTTACGTCCACTCGCTGTTCACGCTAAACGAGAAACCGGCCCTTTTAAATAACCGAAACAGAATCCAATTCGTGCAACTGAAAAACTGGCTCAACTTCAACAAGTCCGACTGCAGCGCTCCAATGGCCATTTCTCGCAATATTTATGCGTATGGCCTCTTCTGCTCCTTTGCCATTGTTGTTGCTTTTTTTGTGTGCCCATTTCATTACAACATTGTTCATACGCCGCGTTGCACATAATTGAAATGGCAAACAGTGAAACGCAACGATTTTAACCAAATATGCAGACTCGACACACGAAATGCGAAACGCGAAACTCGAAAATACAAATGCAAAAACGAGCACGAGCTTTGTTTTGTTTCGTTTCATATTCGGATTTTGTTTTGTTTCGTTTCGCTTTGTTTTGGTTGACGACAACGAAACCAATTGAATTTTCATAAAATGCAACAGCCAGCAACAGCACGCGGGTATCAACACTAACAACAACAACAACAACAACACTTACAGCAATAACAACAACAATTGAAACAAAGCGCTGCATTTAAACAAAACGCTGCAATACGAAACAAATTAAAAGCCAACGCTCACAAGTGCAAACGAGACAGAGCAGCAGCGCTGCAGGGAATGTGAGTGTAAGCGAGAAAGGAGGGGATGGGTAGAGCCTGGTTGGGGATAGGCAAAGATTTAATGCCAACACAAAAGATTTGCACATGGCAAACAATTCTCTTTATGCCCCCAATTCCAATGGTAATCATCATGCCAAGCACATCAGCTGCCTGTAACAGTTTGTGATTGTCAGAATATGATGGAACAATCTGTGAAAAGGAATTTTAAGAGCTACCGAATGCTGTAGACTTGATGAATTAGCAACACTTATAACTCAATCAGTGCTCGGTGTAATTAGCTGAGATTTAAGTAATTTTATATTTAATAACTTAACTGGAGTTGAGTAGCTAACCTGAAGTACTCAATCTCACGTTTTTCTCCTTAATACAAATATTTAAAGGCTTAAGTTCTCACTAACAAGAGAGATATAAGCTTGCTGATATAACAACTAAATTTCAATTATCCGTTTTTCCATCTATTGGCAGAGCATTAATGCAGGCGGAGCAAACCTTGCGCCAGCCACACCAAACTTCTCCCTGGCGTCATTTTTTAAATAATTGCGCATACGCCGCGTTGGCTTTTGTGTGTCTGCACCTCAATGCATTTCAGTGCAAGTTTCATTGCTGCAATTTTACATTGAAAATTATGCAAGGCGTCGACGACGACGAAGCAACCAAAATAAAAAAAAGAAAGAAAATCAGGGGAGAAGAAGAGTAATAGCTCCCCCGCTGAAAGTCTTTTGCTTTTGTTGCGCAAACAGACAAAACCTCAATAAAAATGTTGCTACAATATTTGCAGCTGGCGCTCAGGAAAAAATCTTGTACAATGCAAGTACATCTAAAGAATATGCATGTATATATATATATATATATATGTATATGCGTATATATATGTATGTATACTTATTCATGCACTCTTGTATATTCACGTAGCTGTTCGTATTTTATTGTATTTTTGCGCGCTTTATGCAATTTCTTTTTCTTCTCTTCTCCTTCTTTTTTTTGTGTGTTTGTGTGTGTGCTGTGCATTTTTTTATTATTTTTATTTTATTTCTTTTTTACCAGCTTCTTTTTCGTCGCTGGCAGCCAAAAACCTGAGCCATCGTTTTCACATTAACAGCCAAAGCGAAACGTATGCACTTGCCAAGACGACTGCTCCTGCTGCTTGCCTGCTGTTGGTCCTGCTGTGCGGCATGTCCTTGTGCATATACATATATACGTGTATCTATGTGTGTGTGCGCGTGTTTGTGCCATTTTGTGCAGCGATGCCGCGCTGCGATGCAAAAAAAAGTAGAAAGAGAAAGAGTGAGAGAGCGCACGCGAAATTTCCCAGCAGGCAAATATATTTTTCAATAGCGTCGCCGGCGACGTGATTAATGCAAATAAAATAAAATAAAATGCCAGCTAGCGTCCAGGACTCTCTCTCTCTTGCGTCCGCTGGCAGCTGCATAAATTTAAACTGCACACAGAGCCCCCACAAAATGTTACACTTGAGACGAGGCTGGGCAAGGACCCAAACAGGGGCGGCAAGTAAAGGGTTCGTCCGGTGCAATCGGGCGTATGCGTGATAAGCGCAAAACTCGGCCCGTTTACTATTAAAACGCCGCACGTAGCTCATAAAGTTAATCAGAGTGCAGGTTTGCTGCTTTTCCCTTAACCTTAACATGTGAGTCTGTGTGTGTGTTTTTGTGAGTTAAGCTGAGCTGTTGAGCTTTCGTAGTTAGCCACAACTACAAAGGACCGACGCCCACATAGCGCTCATATTTGCGGTTAAGTTGAACGCGGTTGCTGGGCTTCTCTATGTCTCTGAATGTCTGCGTCTCCGTTCGTCGTTGCGTGTAAATCTATGCGCGGTATGCACAAATTTATCACTGGCATCCACTATGCAACCTTCACCCAAATGCCGCTCCTCTTGGCTTGGCGGGTTGGCCAATATGCTGGCCAGCATGATGGCCAGGATGTGAACGTGGTTTCCTATACACCATGAATATATGTACGACTGTTGGTACGTGCGGTGTGTGTGTGTGTGTGTGTGTGTGTGTGTGTTGGCGTATTCGCTTTTTGATGTTTTGGGGTTTGGCGCTAAAAAATGCTTTGGCCAACAGCAGCACCAGCAAAGGCAACCAGCAAAAAACTATTGGAAAATTTTTCTCTTTTTTACGATTTTTGTGTTGTTTTTTTCTAACTATGCCGTGGCATCTATGGCATGCAAAGCAATGGAGCATAGAGGGGGAAATGGGACAAAAAGAGGAGGGACCAAAGGGCTGCCCTCACATATGCAGCGCTGACTGCTGCTGCTGTTGGTTTTTAGGGGTCGCATTGATTGGTGCACAAAGTGAAATATTGAGCGAAATTTGTTGCAGTTGCAAGCCAAAGGCCGTGAGCCGACGAACAATTTTATATCTAACATGCAGCGAGTACATGAAAAGCTAATTAGCTGGTTAAAAGGCAAAATGTTGCCTAATTGGATTTTGGATAACAAGTCGAACTCAGCTAAAGCCTTAAATTGTTGTGTGTGTGTGTTTGCGTATGTGTGGGTGTGATACAAGCCACAAGCCTTAGTACAAGTATAAGCAGCATTATTTTTCATTTTAAGGACTCTCGAGTTCATCCTCTTGGCAAGCAGTAAGCAGCAGCACACAAAGTTGCAATCCCCCAAGAAGTTTGCCCCGAAAAACAATTGACACTTGCGAACAATCTGCAGCAGCATCAACATTACCAAAGTCATTGCCATTCTTAGAAGCGTACCCGCTTGCCACTACCCTACCCTCTTCCCTCCACCCTCCACCCTCCCGTAGAATCTCCTTTGCCAACGCTGTCATCGTCTGCATTTTCCGCTGTCTTTGAGCAAACAGTTGTGCAAAAAACTGAGCAGCAGCCAAGAAAGAGAGAAAGAGTGAAAAAAATTGCACTCGAAATCTGCGGAAAAGTCGTGATTGCAGCCAAAACGCTTAGCAAGAAGACAAAAAACAAACAACGAGAAAAAAAGGCTAACAAAAAACCAAAAAAAATAACAGAGGAAAACTGCAAGAAAATCAAATACTAAAAGGAAGCGTACAAACTAAAAGCGATCCAAAGGAAAATAAAGCAAAATGACAAAGCAAAGAAAAACACACGCTCACAAAGTGAAGTCAACTTGACAGGCCCGACGAGTCCTTTGCGGTGGCATGGAACAGTGGAGGAGGATTGCGGGTCGCCTGCATAGGCTGCGCAAATAATAGTGTCATGTGTTCTAGTAGGAGCTGCTTTCCAGAGAGAGTGAGTGGGAGTCACGGATCAGTGGCGTTTTCCAGCCGGCTGGATGACACTAGCTTTAGCTGCAGATTTACTTGGCAGCTACGAGTCAGCTTAATATTGCAGTACCCAAACCAAAGAACGCCCACCATCCATTCACTCCCACACAGATTGTGCCCCTACTTCATCTAGTCCTTGCTTGCCATTCAATGCGCGTTCCACTTGAGGTCTGAGGGTCGCCTTTTGTATATATTTATTGTGTAAATTACAAGAGAGCGCAGCATAGCGCACAAATAACTGTAATGGCTTTGTTTTGGTCATGGCTCAGGTGCCAAGGCACGAGCCAAAGAAGAAACGCAGGACAACGTTGACATTGTTATGCCACCCTCACCTACTCCTCCTCCAGCCATGGCCTGGACCTCCACGCTACTAATAAAAAACAAAAAGCAGTTAGATAAAAAAATCTTTATAATAGCGTGAGCAACGAAATACAAAAAAAATGTATGCGAACAGAAAAAGAACAAAAAGAAAAACAGCGTCAAGGCTGCGTGTGACAACAACAAATAGGAATAGGAACAGAAAAAAAAGTTGGAGAAGAGGCAAAGGAAAGAAAAGAAAAACATTTGGCTGAATGGCCGCCTAGACCCAAGCTAGGGAGAGTCGGAGAATTTTCCTTGCCCAGGATCACACAGTGCGGTCGCCAAGGCGCATCATAAAAATGTTAATGAAGTTGACAGGCAGCGAGCCAAGACCCAGAGACCTCGCGACCCACACACACACACACACAGATACGCACCACACGGACTGCTCCTTTTGTGGCGCACAGGGCAACAGCGACAGCAGCCGCAAAAAAGGCAAGCCAATAGCAAGAAATATTTGTTGAAAATAAAATAAAAATTAAGTGTGACCTAGAAAACGGCCAAAAACATTTGTAAATTTGTCATCGCGAGGGCCAAACACAAAAAAACACAAGAAAAAAAACATTAGAATGTTTAAAGTTGAATCTGCTCAGCTTCTAAATACTCTGTTAATGGCAATACAAATAAGCATCTGAAAGCTGCTTATAAAAATTACAGACTTTGTTGATTAGGGTAGAACATGCTTCTTAACAATAATATTATTTCCACTCAATGTTGAACAAATTAAAATAAATATGAAATGAAATGCCCGGTTTGGTTTTTTACTGCTGCTCAACTTGTCGCATTTTGTTGTTGAGAACCGACAAGGAAATATGTTTTATTTTTTTATTAATATTTTTTCGTTTTTTAATTTCGGCTTTCATTAGCTAATGTGTGCCAGATAACTATCATATATGGTTTTTATATGTGATTCATGCCCCAAAAACAGCTTTGATATAAAAACAAATCGCGTAATGGCTAAGAAATGGGTTATGTTTGGGGGTCACAGCTTTTAAGATTTATTCGGGATTTAGGCAAAAATGCGGCACAAAACTGTGCAAGTTTTAAAAGCTCGTATCTTGTATGTGTGCATGCGTGTTTTTGTATGTGTATGTGTGAGTGTATCTGCTGTGATTGCTGGTGCTGTCGTTGTAGCGAAAAATATGATAAATGACATTTTGCACTTGTTTTCCATGATGATAATTTATACTCCGTTCGCATCGCTCGCATCGCACGAATTAGTCGCCTGCCTGCACCCCGTTGCCATCGCCACTTGTCCCTATCTCTGTTCCTGGCCCTGGTCCTCAACAATTTGGCCGAAAAGGCTGTAAAATTGCCAACGGCTGCCATTTTCATTTTCATTTATTTTTATTTCTTTTCATTTTTTTGTTTCTCACATTCTTTTTTACTTTGTGTTTTATTTTAACATTGTATTTTTTTTACTTGCACATTTGCGTGCCAAAAAACGAGAAAATTTGCAACGTTGATGGATGATGAGTAATGATTGAAGCCAGGCTGCCAGCCCTTGTAAACGCCCACTGCCAAACCTCTATACCCCCCGCCTCTCTCCACCACCTTTCCCATTCCATATCGCATCGAGTTGATTGTCATTTATGTCTGTTGGCGGTTTTTACGTTTGCTTATGTCAATTTGGCTCCAGGGAAATTACATACATTTCGTTTGTATCAGAAAATTAGTAGGTAGCTGCCAGCGTAAAGCATAAAAAATGGAAAAATTTTTAACACAACAGCAGCAGGAACAGCAAGAACAACAACAGCAATATAATTTAGAGTTTAGCTGCAAATGACCTGAAGGCGGAGGCACACAACAGCAACCACAGCAATGTTTCTTTGCGGCAGTTGCCAACACATGAATTTCGTTTGAGCCACTTCAATCTTTGGCCCTGGAGATTGTCACGAAAATTGCTGTAGTTTGGCAAGCTGGCTATAAGTAAGGCAACTGGAATAAGCTGGGAGGGTTGCGCAGCTGTTAACGCTCTCATATTTGTTTATCAGTTTCACAAATGAAACTCGCTTCATTAAGGCAAAATAAATACCACGGCCAAGTGGTTTTTGGGCCATGCCAGATAAAAGCATGGCATGCCCCCCCCCTCCCCAATTAAATATTATTATACGCACACACACATACACATACATAAATAGTATATTTAATGTATACATGTGTGTGTACACAAGCATTTAAGGCCATAAATAATCAAAACTTTAATTGAAATTGACAGTTGCACACAATTTATGATGAGAGTTCTTTGAGTTCAGTGTTAAATATCAATAAATTGCATTGCCTGCTCTCCCTTTTGAGCTCTATGCTCTGGACTAGAGCAAATTAAATGCTCACATTCAGGAGAATTATTTAATTTTTAACACACGGCTATTTATTTCTCTATTTGCAGTGCAAGCAGGTCTGTGCGTGGTACCCAGTGTTGACAATTGTTGAAAAGCAGCTAATGGAATTTAAGTACAGAGTTATTCAATTTACTTTATTCTAAATTCTTTACTTTCTATACAGAAGCAGCTCGAGAGGAGGTTAATAAGTCAGGAAAGTAAATCGAATATATAACCAAAAGAAAATAGTTTAAATTCAACCATTTCACTTCTTAAACTCCTTTTCTATTTACTTTATCAATACTATTCCATTTTTTCTTGTGCAGTTCAATGCCCGCCAGTGTTAGGTAATTGTTTATAAGTGTCTTCAGGCAGCTTTATAAGTGGCTTTCTGATTTATACCCCTTTTGTTGAATTGCAAATAAAAACATAAAGAGTCCCCAAAAAATGGTGCTAAAGTGGAAAAACCAATGAGCACTGAGCAAACACAAATCGAAACTGTTGGCGCTGGCGGCTTTTTAACGTTGCCACCTTGTTTGCAAGTTTAAAAGCTGCCCTTTTCGAGCAGCTTAAGCATCACATACTCACCTGTAACTTTGTGTGTGTGTGTGTGTGGTGATGTGTGAGCTGTGTGCGTTTCCGGTTTTGCGCTTTGGCAGCGACGACGTTGCCATCAACAGGGGCGTTCACTAGCAAGCTTAAAATGCAAAAATAAATGCCACGCATGGACCAAACACACACACATACACTTACACTTTTGCAGCAGCCTTTCACTGGCTCCCTTCTCCCTTTTAGGTTTTTGTACGTTGCTCGCTTTTGAGCTCAAGTTTATATTACGCTTGGCCTGTTAACCGCAGTTGCAATAGCTGACATAAGTGTGTGTGTGTTTGTGTGTGTGTGTGGATGTGTGTGTGCCTGGCTACCTGCTAAGCACTGCTGATTGAATTCTTTTGTGTTGTGATTTTGTAGCACTTTGGTGGCAGTCATGTCCCTGATCCCCATACCCAGGCGAACATTTAAAGTAGCAAATTTTTGCACGCTACAGTTCCTCTGTGTGTGTATGTGTATGTGTGCTTACTTGTGTGTGTGTGTGTGTGTGTGTGTATGCTAGTGTGCCACGTGATGCTGCAGGTGTGAAATGTGCACATAAAATTTGCACCTGTGTGTTGCTTTTTTTGTTGGTTGTTCGCTTTATTTCTAGTTGCCTTTTTCTTGCTCACACGCTTTCACTTTCACCAAAGTTGGCAACAATAACAAAAGCAACAACAACAGGAACAGCTAAAAAATGAAGAAGAAGCAGAGAATGCAAAGCATCAGCTGCAAAAGTGTCGTGCAGCGCATAAAATTCACTTGAGCGCGAACGAGGCAAGGCAAGTGTTTACCCAAGACATAAAACATTTTCGCAGTGAGTGAAATTAAATGCCAGCATGACACCGAAATGCAGCAGAAAAACCACCCAGGCACCAAAAGCAACCAAGCAGCCGAGCACCCAAAGAACCATGCACCACCACATGCCCCAACTCAATGCGAGCCACGCCTACTTTATGCACACCTGGTAGGCAGGCAGTGAACCAGGCAGGCAGGCTGGCAGCTGGCAAGACAAAAGCCATTAAAATGCGCTAACGTCGCGTTTTGGTCGACGGAAGTGTGGCCCATATACGTGTTTGTCGGTACGGCAGTCAGGCTGTCAAGCAGGCAGACAGATCCTATATCTGAGAATCTGTTCTAAAATATGATTTTGTGCCAAATTCGTGAGAAATGCTTTTGTCTGACCAGCAGCGAAATCTGCTTGATTTGTGATAAATTTGGTATTTTAATGCAATTAGAAAATAGTTTTCGGTTCATTCATCTTCGGGATTACATATTCAAACCATCAGGTTCATTAATATGTATTTTAAAAGTCTTACGCCTTAATTACACCAAGTTTCTTATGAATTTCTATTACTACATTGATGCAATAAAAAACTTATTTCTAATTCAAATCAAATACGGTTCATTAAACTCATTCGCCGTGATTTCACCAATAATCCAAGACTTGCCATGAATATAAATGTTCAAATACAATATTATGTATCTTAAAGTTACTTGGTATTAATTATGGAAAGTCAATTGGTACGAGACTCAAATCCGTTAAGTCCACCTGTATTCACAGAATGTTATCGAAATGAAGAGATTTGGTTTTAGAGAGTTTGCTCACAAAGAAGTTGAACAGGCAGAAGGTAAAGATAAAGAAGCAGCAGATGCACAAGCAGCTGTTATCTGCACCGATTTGCAGTGCGTAATTAAAAATGCAGGCCAAGCACGCCGAGCATTGCATACTTTGGGGCGTCGTTTAACTTTGCACTTAAGCAGTAATACCAGCACCAGCAATAGCAGCAGCAACAGCAGTAGCAGAAGCTGAAGCTCAAGCTAAAAACGTAAATATCATTTGCATTTTTAAGTGCGTTTCGGAATTGGGCTAGCTGGCTGACTTTAGTGCTGTTGCCGTCTTTAAGCTCTTCGAGAGAGAGAGAGAGAGAGAGAGAGAGAGAGAGATAGCTTCAAGTTGAAGCCATAAACTGGCCCTTGGGCTGTATATATAGACCGACCGCAGCAAATCAACGCTAGCACCGCAGCGGACGCCTCTTAAGGCCATAAAATCAGCTAAAAGCAGCCACAAAACACGAAGAGGCAAGTGCCACAAGCAGAGACCCATAGCCACAGAGCTCTAACCCAGCCCTAGCCCAGCCCAGCCCAGTGCGAGAGCCAACGGCAGCAAACTTGAAGTGAGCACGGAATTTATTTCAATAAAATGTGCATTAGCAGACCAAAAGGCAGCAACAAATAACTTGAGGCTTTTAGTGCGCACAAAAGTATGCAACGGCTAAGGCAACGGGCAAACGGGCGAATGCAAAACAAAACCCTAACGAAACGACAAACGAAACGAAACGGAATGGAAACGAAACGAAGTACAGTTACTTGGCACAGTACCTCGAGTACAAGTACTATAGAGTCACATATTAATATGAAAATGTCGCATCGTCGCCGTCGCCGTTGTCGTTGTCGTCAACTTACCAGATTTGCTAATACCCCAAAGTATGAAACATTTTACCCATGAGTAACTCTATTTGAAATCCATTACTGCCAACGAGTCCGCAACAATAAAACTGAAAAGTTTCAAATTTATGTCAAAAAAGAAGACGATGACGAAGAATAAGAGTGCGCCAGCCAAAAGGAGCAACAACAACAGCATCAACAGTAACAGCAACAGCAACAACAGCAATAGCTACAAAAAACTGAAACACTGAAAAGCCAAAAGTAGGTTAGAGCAAGAGAAGGGACAAAAGGGGGGCGGTTGGGTTGGGTTGGGTCGTTGTGCGACCAAAACTTGAACAATAGCAAAAATGCGTGGCGTGGCAATATGGCAGACACGGGGGACACCGACAAGTCTGCATGTGGCGGAGGGGACATATAAAAAGAAATGTGTGTACGCCAACAGGCAACAGGAAAAAACATTCTAAACGTTTTTGATGGAAAACTTTAGGGAGCTTTTTGGCTTGCTCCAACTCCTTGCAACTACAGGCCACTCAAATTATGGAAAATTTTGTGGTTGCCAAACAAAAAACGAGGAGAGAGAAGAGCAGCCAGAAGAAAATATGCTGGCTGGCTGGCTGCCACTTGAAGTCAATAATTTGTGGCGCGTTTTTACAGCAATTCAATTAAAGCAACAAACACACACACACAAATTCACATGTAAACACATACACACGAAAACACACGCAAACACACAAAGAAGAACTGCAGACAAAAGATGCAATCGAGTTGGTTGAAGGGTTGGCCAAGAGTCCATTGCATGGCCGGAAGTGGTTGCAGCAACTTTTGCCGAGTGCCATTTGGCACACAAAAGATGGATGACGCTGAATAAGACAGATAGCGAGAGGAAGAGAACGAGAGCGAGTGGGAGAGAAAGAGAAGGAAAGAGCACTCAAGTATTTTCGTTGCTGTGGAATATGTGGCAACGCCGCCAGTCGGAAGCTGTTAATCAATGGATTGCTTAAAGCAGCACCTTTTGTAAGAAACAGAAACAGAACTCAACTGACTTTACACTATCTTAAAACTAAAGGCCAACAGTTAATGAGCTTACACATGGTTATGGCTTAATGGCAAACAAAGAGTTGAGCGCTAAAAGCCTGATGCATAAGACAATTGTTTAAAGCGACTCAAATCGGCTTAAACTTAAATTCTATGCAATATTCTTATTCAAGCTGCGTATTGCATTTAGCTTAAAACAGAGCTTTTTGACTTTGGCAATTTAGGTTAGCTTAGTTACGCTGCTCCAAATTCCGTTACAATGTTAGTGACCTTCTCACAAAAAATGAGCTGATTAACACAGCCAGGTAGCCTTGGTAACTACCAGTTTCTATTCTTCTGCTCCCTCTTTCTTTTTGGTATTTTTTTTTTTTTTTTGTATGATTATGCGCATTATGTATTTTCTGTTTAGGAATTATTTTGAATGCCTTTTGTTGCTGTTTTGGCTTACTTGACATAAATCTTGCTCACTTTACAACACGCACCCCCGCATCTTCCCGCACTACCGCACCTGCCCCTTGCCCTGGGGCACCACCCCTTAAATGGCGTTCTCGTTGACATTTTATTTAACATGCATATTTTTATTTCATTTTGCCAGAGCGACTGTCAGCGCTGCAGAAGAGATTTTGAACTAACTGACAGTGAGACAGTCCGACACATAAGCGAGACATTCAGCCAGCGGTTTTTTGCATTTTCCGCTCTTAAAAAGCTAACACAAATTACGAGAGAGGCGGGGCGAGGCCGGGCCTGGCATTTTTTTTTTTGTTTGGGGGCGTGTCAGCGTTGTGTAAAAGCAAGAAAACTTGGAAATTAGATTTTTTAATATTTTATGCAGTCATCACAGCGTTTTGTGGCCTTAAAACGCAGACATACACAATATAAAATTCATGCAAAAATTTGTATATATACAACATACATATATATATGTACAAATATTTCTTTGAGCATTTTCATTTGCATATTGGAGCAAGTTTAAATGCTTTGCGCTTTTCTAATTTCATGTCATGTTGACAATTTGGGCAGTCAAATGCATGAAATGGATATGTGACAGCAATTTCTGGGTTTTTTTCCTTCTGCCCTAACATACCATACCATAAATATAAATGCTTATGTAGTCGTCTGCCTGAATGCCAGAATGCCTGACTTACTGCCTTATATGTATGTATGTCCATTTACATATATATGAATAAGAGTCGAGCTGAAATTTAAGGCATAAATTCAAATAAAAATTGCACACATTGTCGTATTTATGAGCTTGTGATAGAGGCGTGTTGAGTTCCTTGCCTCAAAGATAGATTTTTAGAAAGCATGGAATTTACCATATGAGATAAATATTTTTATTGCATACTTTTGTGTGTTCATATGTAAAAGCAAGTCATGATATTTGTTTGCTCTCTACCTAATTATAATAATTATCATTATCATCTTGATCAGCACTATCCTCCTCTTCGGCTTCTTCTTTGATTTTGTTCAGCGAGTACAGATCTAAGTGCACCAAATGAAGCTTTCGTACTAGTGACTTCTTTGTCCTGAATTGTGAGTAAGCTTGGTGTGTTGCTTGGTATTTCATATCCCTCGGCATCAGATAAAGAAGAATCGGTTTGCCGTTTTTGTCGTTCCATCGCCATAGCCATGGCGAGGGACATAAGTGGTTGTCCGCCAGCTAGTTGGCGAAACCATTTGGATTTCTTGCAAAGCCAATGGTCCACTCTTTTGCCCAGAAAGTAAACATCCGCTGAAGTTCGTGCCAACCTGTCTCGTTCCACATTTGTCATTGTCTCAACTGAGTCATCCCAAACAGGTGGCTCGGTAACACGAACCATGGGTTTCAAATCTTCGTTTTGTGGCGACTTTACAATGAGATCCAGCAGTAGGACAGCTTGTAGCAAATAAACTACTCCAGTCACTATACAAAGCAAGCTCTGCTTCTTGCAGAAACCAAAGAAAACATGATCCAACTCCTCATCCGCACCCATAAAGACCAAATGAAAATCTTTTTCAGTATAGTGCATGGATAACCAGCCGCATATGAAATGCATCACCATGCCGCAAACAACGAAGAGCAACTCCGGATGCAGTACAGTCCGTTGTCCGGCAAGCAGTCGAATGCAGCGTATGCTCGATAGCAGAACAAAACCGGCAAAGGTGCCACAAAAGATCAGATTGTGTGGCAGCGGCTCCGCTAACTGCAACGAGCCTAAAATGTGAATGTACATGCAGCTGATGCCCAGCAACATTTCGAGCAGTTTGAAGAACAGCCAAACTTGATTCATTTCGTAGCTGACAAATAACCGACCAAAAGTGACGAGAAAATTAGTCAAAGTGAAAAGATAAAACTGAAACTGATTGGAAAAACAGAGTATCCCAAACTGATATGAACTGATTGATTTACACAAGTAAGAAAACTATAAGCACGCCTCCTTTTTCATACCTAGATCATATCAAATGTCTTGTATTTGTATGACAACTATATAATATAGTTGTTAGATCTGGCCGATTTTGACATATGATTCTTTCAGCTTGACAGCTCTAACAAACAGACAGACGGACTGACAGACGGATGTAAAGAGGTTGTAAAGGTATCCTGCTGTTGCAATCGGAGCACATTAAGGTGCTGCAACTCGGTTTGAAGTAGATAGTGTTGTAACCTTAAAGACGGTTAAGGCCACGTTCGTTTTAACAAAGTTAGTGAAAAGTAGAACGTTTTCTGATTATAAATCAAATCAATAAAACCTGTATTTAGTTTTAATATCATTTGTTACATTGGATTCTTAGCGTTCAACATGATGTTGATTGTGGCACGAATGCTTTGGGCCAGCCTCAAAAGCCAATTCAATTTTGAGGCGTATGAGCAATGAACGTTTGTGTTTGGACCAAATGTGATTAGCAGGACATTCGAAGGACTTCATAGGCGTTTACGAAATGTGCTATTTAATGCTCAGGCAAACTTCAATGTCAAGTCGGGGTAATTTCCTTTAATGGCTTTTCATTTTGTCGATAGTGACACTTTCAGTTGTTATCACTGGCCCGTAAAAAAGGCCCAAAGACAATTACGGTCTTAGTGGGCTAAAACACAGAGAGAAAAATGAGATTGAGGGAGGTTCAACAGCATTGAGTGCTAAACAGGAAATGATTTTCTTGGGCTACTACTCTTAAGAACTTGGCAAAAATGGGGCGCGCCCCTTTGGTAATGAAATCATGAATTAGATTTGAGCTCGAGAATTGTTATTGTTTTCGGCCACTTCTTCCCTCTTCTTTCTTCTCTCTCTCTCTCTCTCTCTCTTGCTCGCTCGCACTCTGGCTTAATGACTTTTGTGGCTAGCTGGAATACGTGGTCAGGTCCACAGTTGTTGTTGTTGGCCAGTGTCTGTCCTGTCCAGCTGTCTGGCATATTCCCCAAATGTCTATAAATCCCTTTTAAATGTTTTTAAGCTTTTGTTGGACATTTTCAGCAAAATAGCAGCAGCAGCAGTAGATGACTGCAGCAGCAGCAGCAGCAGCAGCTGTAATGTGCGCCTGGTCTACACACAGACACACACGCATACAACAACAAAACCAAAAGGGAACAATATTAACGTGTCAACGAGAATTTATGTTTACCGCAACTGGACAACTTTCAAAAGCAGCTCCATAGATCCAACATTCTCACCAGCTCCTCTGTCGCTACTGCTATGGGTTCCTAGTGTTGTTGTTGGGGCTGCTGTGCGGAAGTGGCAGCAAATGCTTTACTGTCTCGCCAGTTAGCATTTTTTGCCCCATTGTTGTTGCTGGCAGCAAGCGTGGCAGGAAAGAAAGCTGCTTGACTGCCTGTCTGCCTTGGCCCCCTTTAGCATTGGCACACATATGCAAATGATCCATAAATATCAACACTTTGCACACACACACACACACACACACACACACAGAGTAAGAGATTGAAAGAGATAGTATGATGTTATTTAAAGGGAGAGGGAGAGAGAGAGAAAATTGTCTGTGGGCAGGGACTCGACGCAATTGAGAAAATGGTCAGCTAAAAGTGGCCAGCGATTTACACAGCATTCTCTTGTACTATCTATCTCGCTCTATCTGCACAGCACACACACATAAACACATGTATGTGTGCTTATGGTAATTGTGCTGAAAACTTGAAGCATTTTGCGGACTGAAAGCTGAGGCAAAGGCCTCAACAGTGGACGCCATAAATAAATTACATTTGTTGCTCATTAAACGTTGAGTGGCCAAATGGCCGCAATTTAAAGTGTAGGTGGTCGATGGGTGTCAAGGGGGGGCGGGTTACTGTGGGTAACTGTCGGTTACTATGGGCTGCGGGCCGTTGGGGGGCTGTTTGAGAGCAAAAGGGTTGGAAGTTTGTTTGCCCGCGGCGAGGATTTAAATATGAATGTGTGTGTGTCAGCGTTAGTGTGAGTTTATGTTTGAAGTGGCATTGATTTAAAGCAAAATTCACTTAAGTCCCTGCCCAAGCTGCACACACAGACACATACGCACACATGTAATTAATTAATGGGGATGAGTAATGCGACTTAATCATTGGTTAATAATTAAACTTCATTTGTTCGCAAGTGCAGAATCCACACTTAAATAACAACTTGCAACAATTTGCAGCAACTAATGACATATGATTAGCTAAATTGAAAACGCGTTTAAATGTATGAGTAATTGAAGTGTATTTTTACATGCTTTTATTTAACTTGACTTGTCTGTTTATTTGTTTGTTTGTTTGTTTGTACCGGATTCTTGGAATCAAAATTTCACCAAGCTCCCGACTAGCTAGAGCTCTGCAATTTCCACCAAAGATGTGTTTCAGATGACAATACATGTTTTTTAAAGTTTTCGGCACGATAAAATATTTAATACCATGTAAAAACCACGAAAATCAGTTTTCCCATTTGCTTAACTTACTAATTTGACTCCCAAAATTTACAAGCTCTTGTGGCATGGAGGGAAGACTGCCGCTTCACAAGCCGAAGGTCGTGGATTCGAACCCCGACCGAGACATTCATTTTTTTATATATTTTTTTTTATTAATTAAACTTTTTACATGCTTTTATTTAAATTGACTAAGCTAACCATTGTATGCAAGAAAGCGTATAAAAGCATGTCTTCAAAATTTTTTTGATTTTACTTGTTAGTGTTTAAGTCAAGTAATAACAGTATTGCTTTAAAAATGCTTAAAAGTTTTCACAGTCAAAAATATGTTTATCAAATGCTTTATGTGTTTTTAAGCAATATTAAATTGCCAAAAATCCATTGAAGTTGACTGTTGTTCTTTTGTTAACAAAAAGAAAAATAGAAAAATGAAATTTAGAAGTTTTTGGAACTTTTTGTCTTAGGTTCAAAGTTGAAGTGAAATGCAAGAATTAAGTTTTTAAGGAAGTTTTTAATGCTTTTGCTAGAAAAGTTTTTTGGACTAATCATGGCTAAAGAAACTGCAAACTACGCATCGCTTGCGAGCTGAAATCAACACCTGCAAACACACAGACACTCTGTACCAGACAGGATAACACGCAAGCATTTTGCACAGCTGTAAATTATGTCCAAAGTCTTCTATTCATAAATGCAAGAGGAGAGGGAGGGATGGAAGGTGGCTCATCAGGTGCTGAGGTATAAGCCGCTGATATAATGCCTTATTATCATTTAATTGAGCAGCCAGGGCTTTCAAACAGTAAACTGCTAAACAGTTTACACAATTTATATAAAGGCCTTCCCCAAAAAAAGGAAGAAGCAAAGAAAAGAAAAAAATACAGGCAGCGGCAACCCTCAGCAAAAATGAAGAAAGACAGAGAAAGAGAGGGATAGAGTGAGCAAGGGAGACAGGAGTAGAGAGAATTTCACGGCTTTATGACAGGCAGGCAATGATTATAAACCGGCATAAATTTAAATTGAGTGTCACTAACTTGGGCCAGAGCAGTTGCCTAAGGCAGGCAGGCAGGCAGCAGGCAGTCAGCCAACTGGGCTAACAAAGTGGGTGGGTGGTTGACAGGCACCACGACGAACGATATAGGCACGCCCACTGCGTAAACAAGCCGCACAATGACCAGAAAATAACCGAAGCAGCAACAAGAGTTGCGACAAGATGTGGCAGCAACCAGCAGCAGCAGCAGCAGCAGCAGTAGCAGTAGTAGCAGCAGCGACCGAAAAACGGAAGCCCAAAGCAAACACAATAACAGTAAGTGGAGCACATTTTGGGCCAGCGATAAAGAGACACAAGGCTAAGGGCTATAGGGAGGGGGCGTGGTGGGTAGCGGGTGTGGTAGTTAGGGTATTTGTGTTGGCATGATGCTGGCAGGTCAAGCAGCGTATAAAATTCATAAAATATCCGCACTTAAAAACGCTACTGGCTCAAAAAAATAAAAATAATAAAACTACAAAAACTTAAAACTAAACCAAAGCCCGATGCCGACAACAAAAATTCTTGATTTTCTCCTGGGCTTTTTATTTTTGTTGTTTGTATATATATTTTTTCATATATATATTTTTACTTTTCTTTTATTTGTGTTTTTATTTTTCGGGTGCAAACAATTTGTGTGCGCAGCTGTTTGTTTGGTTGTAGTAGCTGCCTCCTTGTGGCCAACGAATTTGTGTGTGCTTTTGTCAGTTGCACATGTGCACCACCTACCACCACCACCTCCCCCCTAACACTGGCCAATGGGCGGGGCAAAACACAAACACACACATAACAGTTCATTATGCTTCATGTATATTTTATGGTCTGCTGCTGTTGTTGCTGCCTTTTTGGTCAAATGCATTTTTGGCTAGAACGAAAAATGTGACAAAAATGCAGCCCATTATCAAGTGTTAATATTTATGAGCTGATATTGTTGTTGTTAGTTGTTTGTTGCGTGTGTTATTTAAATATTGTTGACACATGCACTTGGCCAAACAACAAAAATATCAATAACAAGCATAATAACAAAACACATACATACAACATACCAGAAAGTGGGCAGCAACACATACACAAACACACACTACAATCAAAACACCACTAGTAACAACAACAAAAAATCAAACAAACGGAAAATAATTTGGTTGCATTTTACATGATGGTCACTCAATTCACACTCACTACAACAGCAACAGTAACAGCAACAGCAACAACAACACCATCGTCCAGTGGGGCTATCATCACACAATACAAAACAACCTGACAATCAAGGGGCTGGGTGTAGGTGTTGAAGGGGTTGGTTTTTTGGTATTGGGTTTCTGGGCTAAGCTATCAAAATGCTGTCATTGTTTCAAATGCAAATCAATGGAAACAGGCCACTAAACACAGAACACTCACAGCAGGAGGGTTGTGGGGTTGCAGGTAGGCTTTGAGGGGTTGGGGTTGAGTTTGCTACGCTTGTTTGATTTATGCCCATGTGCGTGTGCATTTAAGTGCAAATTGTAGCATTGTTGCTGTTGTTGTCGTAACTGCTTCTTGCTATTTTGTAGTTGTCGTGGTTGTGTACATGTATTTGTATATTGCATTTTGTAAACATTTAATATTCCAATTATGCTCTGCACAATTCAATTGACAATTTGCCCAATGCTAATGTCGCCACAATGCGCCGAACAACAACCGGAATTGCAATTGTCTCTGCCTGTATGTGTGTGTGTGTGTCTATATCTGTGTTTGTGTGTTTGCCAGCGATATAATAATTTGTAGCATACCTTTGGGTGCTGTTCGAAAATCACATGACTGCGGGGCCAAGCGCGATTGCTGCAACTGCGAAGGACATTCATCACATAATGGCATTTACATACATATATTTTACTACTACTGTTCATGTGGGTATATATATGTATGTATGTGAAATTCACTTAGCTCCGCAACCAATTCCCATTATCGATGCAAATTAAATTCACTTAATTGAAATGCGTTAATAAATTCCAGTAGTATTCACAAATATGTTAAAGATCTTTACAAGTGTGGGCTCTAAATGTTAACTTTACAGCTTAACAGCTACCCCTGTTTTTCACCCCTGTTAAATTTGACGATGTTGTGCAGCTGTTAGGCCAATTTATGGTAGCTTAACATATGTTATCTTTATTTTATAGCAACTCATGTGTCCCTGCTATAAAATAACAGTTGTTTCTTTCATTTACAGCGCTGTAAAGGCGTTACCCCTGCTTGTGGAACGCTTCTGATGCTAAAAACTGTTCCCAGCTGTCGGTGGTTGGTGAGATAACCGCAAAATGTGAAGAAAAGTATGTTAACGGTCAAAAGGCAAAAGAAAATATAGAAAAATGTGGCAAAATTAAAGTTCAGAATTATTATGTTAAAGAAAATATATGTAATAATTAAGAAATGGGAATGATAAACAGCTGAAAACTAAGTCACCTCTCGAGAATGACTTAATTAACCCAAAAAAATTATGTAATTTATGGCATAATTTACGCAAATTGAGACTGACGAACAAGCGGTTCAAGAAGAAAAGTGAACATTGCAGGCAACAGAAAAATATATGTATGACACATTAAGACTTTGTAACAAAAAGTGAAGTTAAGACGTGGGTGGCAGCAATATGTGGTAAAAAGAAAGGGAGGGGAGGGTACTCAGTCAGTCGTCAATTACAGCGCACATTTGTTGACAAAGTCATTAGAAAAACTTGCTTAGCTACGAATTCGACTGCAGTTCCGACTTCGACTTTAGCTACGTTTAGACCAAAGTCACGCGCTTTTGCCACGCCCACAATGCCAGCAGCCATAATTGCAAAAAGTATTGAAGTCAGCAATAGAAGCAGCAGGCAGCAACAGCAGCAGGCAACAGCAGCAGGGAGGTCCTTGTGCACACGAATGCCCAGGATACCTTATAGAGAGCGTGGCAGAAGCCTGGGCTCTGACTGCATTTCAAAAATATTTGCTTAAATGCCGCAAACCAAAACTCACATAGTTCAAGAATGAAATACGAAATATGCGCCCACACACACACACACACGCACACACATAGAAATGCGCTTGGCTCACGTATAAACTCTATTCTTACTCTTTCTCCCTCGACCCCCTGTCATTGCGGTAACCGCACCACAAAACGCGCAGCCAATGCGCCCGCGGGCCCTTGGCAACTTGGGATTGATATAGAGCTTGTTGGGTGTGCGGCGGATAGAGGCTTATGCGGGGCGGCTGCAGCTGACGGTGGGGGGTAAAGGCTTTTGCGGACGCTGCCAACTAGCACGCGATATATATTGATGTGCACGAAATATGCCAAGTACCCGAGAAGTGCACTAAGCAAAAATTAAAAAATATATATAAATATGCATAAGGGTTTAGGAACTGGGCTAAAACTTACCAAGAAGTAACTTAGTATAAAAAGTCATAATTAACTTAGTTGTAGAAAGAATAAATAGTCAATTGCATACATTTAAGCTGAAACAAAAACATAGCTTTAACCAGAAAACTAAATATCAATTTAAACTTAATTAATTTTTAATATATTTAAAAGGGTAACAAAATGTTCTTGAAGTCATAATGTTTTTTCCAATACATACAAGCATATATTTTTCTAAGTGTAGACAAAGAGGATGACACACGGGTGGGCGATGCGGTCACAATTGCAACAAGGATGCACGCCCATGCACTTAACATGTGTATGAATTGTGTGCTCTATATACGTACATGTATATGTTTGTAGATATGTTTGTGTGTGCGTGTGTGTGTTGCGCGCAAGTTGCCAAATCAAGCGCAAGCCCAAAAGTAGCAACAAATAAAATTTTATGCGCTCGGCGAAAAAAGTTTTTCTTTTGCATAATGCCCAGCAACAACAACAACAACAACAAAATGGCAATTTTCATGCACAATGCAAAAGTTTCGATTTTATTGTTAGAGTGCGAGTAGCAGCTAAAACGAGTGGCTGCTTAAGCGTGGGGGGGGGGGGCAAAGGGGTATTGCTGTCTGTTTAGTGTTTGTTTTACATTTGACAGCTGCAGCAGCAGTTGTTGCAACATCACCATTTGTAGTGTGCTGCCACCGTCGGCGCCTCCGTAACCGTTGCCCCGGCGTCATGTTGAGCCAAAATGTGTGTTTTGTGTACTTTGCGATAATGCAATACGACGGCCGAAGCCGACGCCGGCGTCAACGTCAGCGTCCAAAAAGTCAAAAATTGTTGCAAATACCATTTATTGTATTTAGAAGCAGCATTCAGTGTGCATAAATGCCACAGCACAGCAGACCCCAGCTGGCGGTCGCGTTACGCATACGCCCCCCGAAACGGGGTCGAAACAATAAAGGATCAAATTTTTTGATGGCTATTCGGGCACCGTTTGACACTGTTGGCTCGAATATTTAATAAATTTATATAGATTATCTGATAAAGAGCAAGCTAATTGCATAATAAAAATTTTAATAAAATGGGGAATAAAAAATTGAATTAAGTAAAAGTGATTTTATCGACGAGTGTTTGATGAAAATACATTAAATTCAAAGTCAAGTCAAAATCCTAGCCGTAATGTGGTATACTATGATAATCACTGCCTTTGTGCAAGTCTTTTGGCCAAATTACGTTTGAGCCGCAATCGAATTGGATAAGACAATTGTGGGAAGGCAAATACAAGACAATTGTATATATTGTACTATCAACAGCAGATACAATCTAGCCATGTATCTTTGGTGCCATACATTTGTTTGTCAGTCCCCCTAACCTTTCTACCCTCCCTCCACGCATCGCCTTTTGGGCTATCACCCCACGCTTCCCGTTACCGATTGCCAATGCTTTCAGGGTAGACAAATCGCAAGCAATTTAAAGTGTGCTGCCAAGCAACTAACTTGCCACTTATGCATCAGAATGTGGATGGGTGGCAGAGGGATGTGTGAGAGGGAAGGGAGGAAGGAATGTGTGCTAATGTAGTTTATGCCCACAATTTAGCATTTCAAACGCTCACAGCTGCAGTGAATCGCATAGGTTTAACTAATTTGCATATTGTCTGATGCAATTGCATTACAGAGCGAGCTTTTAAATGTGCCCAGCGATAGGTATGCCATGGGGGAGTTAAAGGGGGAAAAGGACAGAGTACTGTCAGGGGCAGCAACCTAATCAATTGGCTCGTTATGCGTTAATGAAATGAACCGTTGCATGCAGTGCCAAAAAGCAAGAGAGCGAGATAGTAGCTGTAGAGTACCTAACCTACTACAAACATATAAAAACAAACAGATTGAACGAAAGTCTAGACCTTTGCCATACTAAGTACTATAGAGAGGCAGGCAGACAGGCAGGAAGCTAGCTCTCACTAATTACTCTGAATATGAAAATGTAATTATGTATGTTGAAAATAAGTAAACATGTGGCAAGCAGCCACAAAGAGCTGCACAGTCGAGGTTAGACCATGGGGCAACAGCAATACCAGGCAGCAGGCATGCAACAGGAAAAGGTAAGGGACGGGTCTGTGGAAGAGAGTGGCACAACAAAAACACAGAAACAGGCCAAGGTGGCAATTATTTAAGAACCTAAAACGCAACCAACACTGTGCAACATAATTAAATACATGCTTAACATAACGTTGCTGTGCCTGGAACCTGCAACAAACAAGCTAACCCTGCCACAAAATATATATTTTTAATTAAATGCAACAAAGGATATCGGTATATTAAATTCACCGTTTTCCTATGGCGACAATGTTTAAGTGTTCTTTGAATTTATTTCAAGCAATTTATGCAAAAACCATCAAGTTTTTAAAATACCTAATTGGAGACTTTCTTAAAAGAACAAAACCCATCATAAATTATGCCCAACAACTTTGCTCGCTAAGGAACCAAATTTCCAACTCTCAGTGCTACCAAATTCCAGTTGCATAGTGAAATCTGCATCTGCCACACGCCCCCCTCAGCCAGTGTACGGATTTAAGCCTAACCAGTAACGCGTTGCTAACGCTGAAACTTAAGTATTAGCAGACCTCGTGACAGTTTAAAATTCCACAGCGACATTTTTTGTCTGCTCTGCTTGATGTTGTTGTTGTCCTTGCATATTTCTCTTTATTTTTTTTGTTTTATTTTGTTGTTGGTCTGATGATATTTTTTTTTTTTGAGCCAGCGGAAACACAACGAACTGCCAAATGGCTGGCGCAAAGCGGAAGAAAAACTAAAACAAATGTCAGTCGTAGCTGACGCGTAGCCACCGACGAACGACCAACCAACCAAGCAACCAAGCAAGCAAGCAGTCGAGCAGCGCTCCACTTGGTGCACCACCACCTTAACCCCATGCCCCCTCAACCTCTGCTGCTTATGGTGCAGTTGGAGCTTCAGGCAGCTAGCGAAATGCAAATGTCATTTGCAGTTGACACTTGACTCAGCACTTCGCACTGTCCTAGGGCACTTTGGGTATTTCACCTGCGACGGTTGCTCCGGCGTCAGCTACTGCTGCTGCATTTGTTGGCACAATGGTCGGCACATACCCCTACCCAACACACACACACACACACACACACACATAAAAAGGTTAAATAAAGCCCAGAGGTGGGTGCAAAAAAAAAAAAAAAAAACCAGCTACTAAAGTCAGCTGAGCAGGAACAAAGTCGTGAATCCCTTTGGGTAACTGGCGCGTCCACGTTGTCGTTTTTATGCAGCATTCGCGTGGTCGTCATTAGGAGGGCATACGTCAAAGTATGCGCTTTGTTTTTGCTGCCACTGCTGCGTGTTAATAGCCCCCAACCGTGGTCGACGACGACATTTGCATGACTTGACACACACAAAGGGGGCGGCAAATGGCGGCTGTGGCGCCAGTGGGGCGTGGCAAGTCAAGTGTTGCGTCTGGCGTGTGAGAGGCGAAAGTGAGTGAGAGTCCTGTACAACAGCAACATGCTGCAGTCCCATTAAAAATAAGGCTTAAAGAGCGAGCAAAATCGGCTTAAGGTCTAAGTGCTATTCACTAAAAGGGCTTAGTTTAAATATTAATGAATCCAACTTCTTTTAAACATATTAAGTGTAAATATTTTTATATTTCTGAGTAGCTTTTACTTTAGCAGCGATTTTGTTTGATGTGGCGTATGATTAATAAATACGAGCGACGCATTTGCCTGTTATTCGAACTAAACGAAAGCTTTTGTTCGACAGCTTTAGCAAGCTCATGCTTAATTTGGACAATAGATGGCGCATTTTTATAATGAGGTGTTGATTATAATATTTAAATTTGATTTTTTATAAAGTGTCTTTTTTAAATAATTAGCTAATTGTAAATTCAAATGTTTTAGAATTTGAATTGATAATTAAGTGCTAAACTATTCATTACTTGCTGTTTTTATAGACAACCATGTTAGTCTTAGCGCAGGTTATTATAAGCGGTATAAACCCAGCCGTAATAATAACTACCTAGCTACTAACCCTTTTAGGCGCAAGTTGACTGCTTTAACTAGTTGAGAACAGAAAATATACAGTGGGAGCCTACTTATTTCCCAAACAAATACTATTGTTTACTAATCTCGGAGAGACAGCGGTCACTTGTATCTTTGTATATATATTATTTATTGCACTTGCGAATCTGTTAAGTTCAACTTCAGTCAGTCGTTGTTTGGCCTGCCACTCGAACGGCACGCAGCGCACAACTGTCACCGGAAGCAGATACATTTTTGAGCTGAACTCCGGCGACAACGTCATGTACGCACAACACAGCACACAGGATCAAGTGTCTGGGGAGGCAGGAGTGTTGACGTTGCAGGAACGCCAAAGCTCTGGCAGCGCTCACAGCTTGAACAATCATACGTTCAACTCATCCGCGTCGTCAACCATGAACATGCCGCCGACAATCTTTACGAATCCGGCTATACAGCCTTCGAGTGTGATCAATTTGTCGAATTCAACGGACGTGGTCATTGGGCCAATGACACAGTATCAGGGACCTGTGAGCATCTACTATATGGATGCCAGCAGCCAGTTACCGCCAGGTGAGTTAATTTATTTCTACACAAATATTTTACATAATTCATATGTTAAACTGTGGGATTATTACCCTAACTGTTCAGGTAATAAGAAACAATTTATGTAAATGGCTTTAGGGGCAATGTACAAAAGTTAGGCATAGTCGACTTTCTGATCAGACTGTACTATTGTATCATATTGTAAAAATCTGAAACGTTTTATTTGCTTATAAATTATAATTGTTATACTACTACAAATGCTTACTTTATAAAGTTGCATATCTATGAAGAGACTGCCTTTATCTATGTATGTAGAAACTCAACTTCAAACAGTGTCAAGTAGTTGATATACAACTTTATATGTATTTTGTGGAAATTTCCGATTCCAAGTAATGCAGCTGGATAAATATACAAAGAGCACTTTACTTTAACACGCTACAAAACCAACTTATGACTTGGAATTCCCTTTACTCAAACATGCTATAAGCGAGAAGCGCATTTGAAATGCGTAGCGTTTTGCATTGCGCATACGTCACGTTGTCTGGCGACGCGCGCCGCATTTAAAAACCGACTCCAAAACGGTAAAAACAAAAGGCACACACATATAAGAGAAAGAGCAACCAGAAACAAAAGTGCAAAAACAAAATAAATAAAACAAAAAAACCGTAAACGATATGGCAAATCCGCAGCAACAAAGCCCGGCAAAGCATGACGCAGCAAGAGAAAGAAAAAGAGAGAGGGAGAGGTGGACAACGTTTCCCTTAGTTCCCCTCCGCTGGCAAATAAAACATGTCAACCACGGGCAAGCTTGTAGCCCACTACGGGGTGCTCTGCTGTCCGATTTGCAGTCGTCGCCGCCGTCGTCGTCATCGTCGTCGTCGTTGTGCGCCGCGTTGTTCAGTTGTTTCAGTCGTTTCAGTGACGGGTTCAGGTGCGGCAGTTGCTTACTTGAAGAAACGAAACGCTCGTCGCGCTCATTTATCGGTCAAAGGCGCCTACGTGCCCATTCGGACAATTACTACATAACTCACTCAATCTACATTCTAAGCGCCATTTTTTTGGTCGAGCCGAGTTTTCTAGTTTTGATTATGATTATTTGTATGATTCAATGCTCGATCGCATTAGTCACTGACAAACACAAATAAGACTTAATTACGAATGCCTAAGCATTTAGTTTGTACGAAATATAAGTGTGCCAGCGTGTGTGTGTAAGAGTGTGTTGATAAGCGTGTGTGCTTTTATTTTTGTTCTGCCTTCTGCCACTGTTATACAAGCACGCCCCCCTTTTGCTTCGTGACATGAAACTGCTGTTGAAAGTACATTCCGAGCGCACAGCTCGTAATCGTCGCACACCCGAACGCACCTATAGAACGGCATCGCCAGCACCAAGTCGTATGTTTGTTCAAACCTGACTCCGCGTCCCTCTTACCCCACTGCCATACAGCCAATTAATCTATCTTTATTAACAGGAATCAACACCAGCAGTAGCACCAGCAGCAGCAGCAGTGACAGCAGCAACAGCAACAACAAACGCAGTCGTGGCAGCTCCAAATCAAAACGTTTGACACGCAACACGTTGCTGTTGGGTCTGCTCGTTCTCCTGGTACTGATTACAGCCATTGTCATTGTCTACATAGAGCTGAGTCGCACGAGACAGGCAGGCGAGCTGGGTCACAACAAGTCCATTTACTTTGGCAACACCTATGAGGATGGCACGTGTAAGTGGGCAGCAAATGTGGCCGCCATAGCCTATTCACAAATTGTGCAGTTCCGAATCTAGGAAACGGTCATCTCGTCATCGAGCGTGTGCAATGGGGCGCCTCCGACCGTGCGCGACAGTTAACAATGCCACTGCAACGTCCCATACCCTATGTGCTAATTACGCATATTGGCGTCCAGTCTGTGCCCTGCGTCAATCTCTACAAATGCTCCATCAAAATGCGCACCATACAGGACTCGGCAATTGCGGAGAAGAGTCTACCGGATATACAGTCCAATTTTTACGTAAGTTCCCTCAGTTTCACTTCCAACCACGATGCACAATTCTCAGCACGTTCAATTCGACTTACACTTTTGGACATTTCGCTTTCCGCTTACGCAAATTGTGTACATTTTGGCAACTTGGCAACATGGCGACTCGGCGACTTGGCGCGCACAGGTATCCGATGAGGGCAACATTTATGTGGGTCGCGGCTGGGACTGGGCCAACACGTATGCCAATCACACACTGGCTATTACCTTTATGGGCGACTATGCACGATATACGCCCACTCCCAAACAGCTGGAGGGCGTTCAGTATCTTTTGGCCCATGCGGTGGCCAATCGCAAATTGGATTTGAACTACAAACTGGTCGCCCAGAATCAGGTGAGCACTCAACAGCTCTTCCCAAAAATCCCCTTAATCATAATTTACTTATTGCAAATGCGTGATTAGATTTACAATTGATTTTGACATAAACTTTGATGTCAACTATTAAGTGATTTCTGAAGCGAAGAAAGATAACAAATTGATATGCGATTAACTTAAAGACACACAGTGTTCAAATATATAAATTATTTTTTTTATTTTTGTCAGCTTACTCTTATTTTAAGAATTCTTTTCAGAGGCTAAATTTTAATAGGTTGCGTTATATATATATATATATAATTCCAAGTAGTCTTGAATCATCTCCAACTTTATTTGTATTTACTTTTAAAGTTAACACTTTAAGAATCTTGCTTACTTTTCGTTCTTTTAACTTTAATTTGCTTTTTTTTGCAGACTAAAACGAGCCGGAGCCCTGGCGTCAATGTCTACCGTGAGATTAGCAAATGGCCGCACTTTTACGGTTGCAACATGCAGCATGCGCCCAAATGTGGCAGCGAGGTGGGCATGACGTCTCCCGCCTGGGCTGCTGGCCAATAACAACGGGCTTTAAGCCAACTTTTAAGCTTTAAAAACAACAGCACATACATACAAACACATATACATATTTGCATCCTTATACAAATAAACCAAATAAAAATAGTACTTAAGTTTTTGCCGTATGCATAATATTCAGTATTATATTTACTCGGCTTGAAACCGGTTCGAAGGTGTGTACCTTACAGGTGTTTTATTTATAGAGCGTGGTTCTCTTTCTCGTTTTCTCTCTCTCAAGCTCTACTCAGACGTGAAACTCTCTCAACTAACTCAAAAGCTGTGGTATTTTGTTTATATTGCTCAAAAGCTGGAAATACCCAAGCGCAAAATAAAAACCTATCAGTATATAGAGACGGGTTGTGTGTAAGTCTAGAGATACATATATACATACATATGTACAACATCATTATCGGCACAAGTTGTAGTCAGTTATTTTTTTTTACACAAACACATACATGCATGCATTATATTGATGCTGTTTTAGTTGTAGTTGCTGTTGTTGTTGCAGCCAGTGAGTTAATTAAAAACTGTATATCATTTGGAACCATTAAATTTCCACTGATAACTACAGCAACCCATTATTTCTGGTTAACAATTTTGCAACTAAATAACGGAAATAAACTTAAATTTTTCTACTTAGTCAAATTGAAAAAGGTTTTTAAAGTGTTCTGCTTATCTGATTAACTAATGACCTATGTTAACAAATGCTTAAACACTTCAACCACTTATCAACATTCCTCCACTCTTCAAAATCAATGCAATAACTCAAAGATTAAATGCCAATCTCAATTTCGAATCTAATGATTGGGGTTGGGGCTTTTTGGGTACAAGTGAACTCAAACTCAATCTCATGTTTCAACTGGCAAGTGGATAGATCATAAATGCTTACTAATTATTAAAGGTCGCTTTTTTTACCTGTATATTCGTATCTAGTATAAAAATTGTTGGCTGGCACAAAACAAACAAAACAATTCTTAGAATTTTCGTTGCCCACACTCTGCATAGCATCTGTCATTGTAAATTTTGGCTGTGTGTTTGTGATATTTGTTGTTTATAAGTTTTGCAAACAGTAGGAAAAAAAAAAAAGAATCAAGAATAAACGTCGAAAATATAATCAAAACCGTTGATCGTCATGATGGAGAGTCTGGAGAAGGAGAGAAAACTAGCCGCAAAAAATCATTAAATATTTAAGAAATAGCTCGAAAATAACAAAAAACCCGAATCCAGAAGCAGCACTCCCTTCAAAATAAATGAGCTGAAGAACAGGTTCGTTTCAATGATGATAAACAGAAACAAAATGAACTTAATGTCACGGATTTTCCTGTGGTTAAGAACTAGTTTTAATATGGAATGAGCCTAAAACTTAATGAAAAGTCACCTAGCTATAACCAGTTATTGGTCTTAAAGGTATTTGATGTTAATTACAGTCACCAAGCAGGTAAAGACTTGCACAAAACTAGAACGAGGTCTACTTAATTAATATGTTTTGGATGTACTATTTGAAAACCAATTCAAAAACTAAAAGGAGCTAAATATCATAGAGCTACAAAGAAATGAATACGAAATATATATTTCCACTGTTTCTCTCACGATCTGTCACTCTCTTCTCTGCGTGATCGCTCTCTTCTCCCGCTCTCTGTGTGCTTTGCCGCTCTACTGACAACAGCCGCCAACGCTTGAGGGCAAATGGCTCAGTAGCTCGCTTCGCGTTTTGATCGCCGCTCAGTTGATCGGAGCCATTCAAACGCGTCGCTGCTGCTCAGTGAATTCAACTTGGTGCTTACCTTAACAAAAATAAAACACATACATACATAGTATTTATACTTACGTATAGTATATGCCCTTTGTGTAAATTCAAACAAAATATTGCGTTGCCAACACTTTGTATTAGTTGTTCATAAATTATACAAAAAACGCGCAGTGAATAGTTTCTGTTTTTTTTTTGCAAAATTGAAACGTTGTTGTTCCGTCGGAAATTGGCGCTCGGATGCCTTAAATGTACGGTAATAAAGCGTATATAATGGATTTAGTAGCGCAAACACAATAAACTAAGAGCATTATGCTTGTGCGGAAACAACAAAACGTGTTTTAGAAAGTGTACAAATGAGAGAAAAAGTTTTTAAAACTAATGTGAAAAAACAATTTTTAAAATCAAATATTTTTTGAACCAATATAACTAATGAATATTTTAATAAATGTGCATTACAATATTCAAGAGACGAATCGAAAAGTAGCGGAAAAGACTACAAAATACCAAGTCATACTAAAAAAAAACAAATTAAAAGTAGAAACGAGAAAAAAACACACAATTCATTTGCGTCAAGCAATTCACATTCAATGATAATTGTTAACACACATGAAACATTTAAGCAAAACTTGGTAATTGCACTGTTTTTTTATGTGTGTTAGACTGACTATCGAGCAGCCAAAACATACACACACATACATACAGAGAGAGAGAGAGAACAGCTATATAGCTGCACGTGTGTTAGTGACAATGGCCGCCGCTTAAATGCCGGTTTGTGAGTATTGGTGCGCTCAGAGACATATTTGTAGTTGTTGTGGGGCCATTGTTATCTGAAAAGTGCGCTCTGTGCCAACTTTACGGGAGCCACCAGCGCCTTATCGCACACTGCCCGAAGGCCCAGCTGAGCCGTCACTATATATAAACACATACAAGCAAATATGAATATATATTGTGTTTGTGCATTGCTTTATCGCTTTATTCTGGGAAGAGTTTCAAGCGGTTCGCAATGAAAGACTTTTGATTGTTGGCAAACCAAAAACCTGGCCCCTGTCTGCTTCAAAGTCAATCAATGTATTATGAAACCATTTTCGATTAACTTTAGTGTTATGCAGCATTTATATGGACTCATAATGCTTAAATATCAACTTATTTAAGTTGATTTCGAGCTTTGCTCTTTGCATTATTTATATAAAGTGGGCAAGCTCAATTCTCAGAATGCACTTTACGATCACAAAGCGTAAATATTTATAATTAGCATAAGACATGCGCAATATCAGAGCTTGCTGTCTGGACTGAAAGCTTAGTAACTAAAAGCAGACTGCTAAATACACTCATTTATGTATTTGACGCATGACTCGTTAGAAAAGACTTAAATTATATACACATAATAGAGAGTAAGATTATAGAGTGGGTAACAAATAATTAACATTCACACGATTAGGAAGAAAGAATAACTGAAGGGGAGGTTAAGCTTAAGACTAATTTTGAATTTGTGAATCAGTGTCTAGACATGGAACATTAAGTATTTAATTGCTTTCAATAAATATTCATTTTAAAATGTGTCATAAACGAGAAGCTAGCTTTTAATTTACTTGATAGTTTTATAAAACAATATAAATCACATTGCCCCTGTCAGTGTTCTTACTGTATGACAAAGAAATGTTCTCTAGTACACTCGACTGTCCTCATTTGCTTATCAATCGTAAAGAAAAGTAAATACAAACTCTGAAATATTGACGTATATCACAATATGTCAATTAAACAATGACTCAAAACTCTATAAAAGCTGTGACAATAAATAAAGTAATATAAATACTAATAATACACTAATAAGTGTTTCAAGTGAATATATTCAAAATTGAACAAACTAAAAATGAGAAATCGCAAAAACTCTATAATGATAAAATGAAATGATAAAACTAATATACAGACTTGTTGAACTTTATCATTTGTCGCAGTTATTATCAAAATTCCAAGTAAAAAAGTACATTTACTTTCAGATGCTCATGCTGTGATGTTAGCTTAGAGCACAGGCCAAAACAACGCAAAAAAAAAAACTCCCAACAAATTATACAATCACAATGTTTGAACAGAAGTGAAAAATTTGCTAAAATCTTAAAATAAACAAAGTAACAAAAAGAGAAAGGAAAGATTGAGCACAAAAGTAGAGTAAACCTGGTGCAAAAAATGTATTGCGATAATGATACGGAGTTAGGCACAAACGCAAATTCCAACAATATACACATCATAAATAGAATCAATGGCAAGAATTGCAGCACATCCTCAACAGATTCGGGCGTCGGTTTCATTGATAATGCAGCTACATACAAGGCGGAGCCAACGACCAAAGATAACAGTTTCAAAACCAGCAGAAATTGTGAAGAAACAAAGCAAACGCCCCAAGAGGCGGAAGCGAATCCACATCGTATCAGCATTGAGGTTGAGGCAACAGTAAATCTCAAACAGAAGCCAGCAGCAGCAGGAGCAAAGAAATCATCACCCGCACTCTCAATACGCAGCACAACGATCTCGATCGTGTCGATCGATGAGAATGCCATCGATTCCAGCTGCATTGACAGCGACTCTGAGGCAGAGCCCGACGATGGTTGCACGGTGCAAAAACTTGGCCGTCAGGTCAACTACCCGCCACAAAGCGCCGAATTGACGCAGCTTAACAAAGGACTGACAGTGGTTAGTAGACAGGTGGTGCCCACCAACGGCGAGGGGCAACCGGTGCCACCCACATCAGCCGATGCAGTCGCCAAGCAGCTGCTCAATGGCAATTTGAATGTGGCAACGCCCACAACTCCGGCAACGCCACAGCAAATCGGCAGCATTGCGTTAAACAATACTACAGATGTTACCTTCGGGGATAAGCACTACTATGAGGGTCCTGTCACGATACAACAGATCCTCATTGATAATCGCGAAAAGTGGAAAACACTTGATGGCGAGGGACAGGATAATCCCGGCTTTAATCCGCAGTCAACGTCGAATGGCAACGCTGCAGGTGAGCTAAGATACTAAAGTTAAGAGATAGTATTAAATATATATTTACCAGATTACTTTGTTGTCTGTTTATCCGTCTGTCTGTTGTCTGTCGTCTGTCGGTCTGTTGGTTTGTCTGCTTTTATTTATACTTTGTTTTCACCTTGATTCACTTATTTGTTTAGTGGGGCGGTCTGCCGCTAATGTTTTACGCGTGCAATTTTTTTCTGTTGTTTTCTGTTGTTGTTGTTTACTGAGAGCTTTGAATAACAGCGCCGCAAAGCAGACATTTTGAATTTTGATATTTGCCAGCAGTCAAAGAGAACTTTTAAAATGATGTGCTAACTGCCCACTAATGAAAAATTATCATCATGCACTGAAGTATTTTATGAATTTGTGTACTTTTAAATAAATTCCAGAACAGGAAGTTGTACATAATAGTATGTACATGTAGGTGTATACTGTTGTACACATTTCTTTTAGTTATTATATTCAAATCTCTAGGTCATTGCAATAATTATCGTATCGTGTATACGCAACGTACGCTGAAGATATGTATTATGCATATGACCGCCGCTATAAATCAGTCAAACGAAAACAATACAAAACCCACACACGGTCTCATTTGTATCTATAAAGACGCAAACAATGGCAGCTGGCAACAGATAGAATTGTTTACTTGACTGCTTCACACAATTACCATAATTAAAGATCGAACTAAAACAACAAATACAAATAGAATTCAATATGAATTGTAGACAAATAGTTAGAGCAACTAAGTTAGTCGGTGTTCGAGTATTGGATCAGAGTTGAGAGACCGCCGATTAAGGGACTTTTTTTTCGTAAGTAAATGTACATTAATTACTTTCTTCAACATGAAAAACAAGTGCAAATGTTTAGCACGCACATGTTGTATTTACTTTTTCGAAACACATATACATATAGAAAAAAAAAAGAACCGTTGTGTCAGAAATGGCATTCGTAGGCACTTTTGCTGCGTTCTGAGCAGTTGCTGTTAAACAGTGTTCGAAGAAATGTCGATGTACGCTTTTCAATTTTGTCTGCAATGCCGCGAGTTTATCAAACAAGATCCTATCATGTGCGATGGTATATGTGGGCGTGTCTGCCATAAACGCTGCTCTGGTTTAAGCGAGCAACAGTTGCAAGTTATTCAGTTAACACCCAATATTAGTTGGCGCTGTGATAGCTGCCTGGAGCAGGTCAAGAGCAATCTGCAGCTATGTCAAAAGCTCGAGCAATGCCTTAAGCGGCATGAGAAACGTTTGGAGTTGTTAGAGCTGGGTTTTGATAGGCGTGAGTTTAAGATAGATTATTTCCTCGACAAACTATTTCTGTGTTCCTACCATAACCCAATAACTATTCTTTTACTTTGCAGGTGCCAAGGTGGACGAGTCCTATAAGGAGCCCGTGTTGTGTCCATTTCTGCCACATACAATCAGTCGCAAGGCCATTTTTATAACGGTATCATTTGTGCTGTTAACTATTGTGTTGGGCATTATATTGGCAACGACAACAAATCTGTTTGGAAAGACGATAAATAAAAGTAAGCTTGGTGATGGCGACGATTCCCGACAAAATATTCCAATCAATTCAACAATAGGTACAGTTTTGTCGCCCTTTATGTGTGTTCGAAATCGCTTTAAAATTGGTGAATTTTTCAATTGGCAAACTCGCCCTAACATACCTTTTATTCTTCTCTATTCTATTCTGTTCTATCCTCTTTCTGTTTAACCAATGCAAATACATACAATATCATGCTCAAGCTAATTAACAAACTACTAAATAACGCGGCAAATATTGAAATACATTCCCCAACTTTGGGTAACCAAGCGTAACTGTACTGCGCCTCACAGTGTTGATAAGTGCTTAAAACTTCAAGTGTGACCTAAGTTCAATTGAATGGAATATAAAAGTGAATCGCATTTGGTGTTATATATAATAACTAATGACCAAAAAAAAACAACCAAAAACTTCGTGCCACAGCCACACTGGAGCTGCTCAGTGTTGAGGAATGGGGAGGAAGGCAGCCGAAAAGTGCGCTCACGAATCTAACTTTGCCCGTACATCGGGCTATCATATCACATACTGCCGCCGAAGGTTGTGAGACAAGGGTAAGTTTCACAGATTCTCCTATCAACGATTCCATTCAGTTTAAAGAATCATTCTCTTCGCTTCTGCAGGAAGTCTGTGAGGATCGTGTGCGCATTGTCCAGAACTTTCACATGGACGGCTGGAATTGGGATCATGTTGGCTACAATTTCCTCGTTGGCGGCGATGGAATCGTCTACGAGGGTCGAGGCTGGGATCATCAGGGCGCCCATACCCTGGGTTACAATGAGGACAGCATTGGCATCTCCTTCATTGGCACCTTTGTCAAGCTGCATCCAACGCCGCAGCAGCTCCAAGCTTGCCAACTTCTGCTTGCGGAGGGCGTGCGCCTTAAGAAGCTAGTGCCTGACTATCAACTATATGGTCATCGACAGCTAAGTGCCACAGAAAGTCCTGGAGAGATCGTATATAACATTATACAGACCTGGCCACATTGGACGAAAGAGCCGCCCAAGAAAAAAGCATAGTTACAAATATTTAAATGTTAAGCTGATTGTATTATAAGTTTGTATCTTAATAAAGTGAGTAGCATATGGTAAATCAACTGTGTTCTTTGCTTTGTGTAAATTTCATATCTCATCATTTTCCACCCCTTCAAAACGTATCAAACACATCAATTTTAAACGCGTCTTTCATCACTGTGCCGTTTTTCAAAACAAAAAGTGCTGTGTAGTGTTTATATAAAATATCAATTGGCATTTGCTGTTTTGAGTTGAATGGAATATCAATAAATATACATTTAATGCACGTATGTATGTACCCTACTCTATGCACGCTACTATATATATTAAAACATACTCACTTATATGTAATCGTGTGTGTTGTTAACCACCATCCACCTTGCCAACTTGACCCACTAACCAAAGGCCTTTCTGTGCAGCTATCGATGGCAGCGAACTTGTCTTGGTCAGCATTGATGAGTGGGATGGCAAAATGTCGCGTCCAATGGATCATCTCAAACTGCCCGTGGAACGTGTTATTATAGCACACACAGCAACTGAGGGTTGTGATAATCTGGTAAGTGAATGGGGTTCATTGAAAGAACATGGTTTAAAAACTAAAACTTATAATCAGGATGCCTGCTCTTATCGTGTGCGATCCATGCAAGCCTATCACATGGACACGCTCGACTGGGAACAGATTGGATATAATTTTCTGGTGGGCGGCGATGGACGCGTCTATGTGGGTCGCGGCTGGGATTACATTGGAGCACACACTATACGCTACAATAGCCTAAGCATTGGCATCGCCTTCATTGGCAGCTTTGTGAAGATTACTCCCACAGAGCTTCAGCTGCGCGCCTGTCAGCTGCTCATTGCTGAGGGGGTGCGTCTGGGCAAGCTGACGAAGCACTATAACATCTATGGACATAGGCAATTGATAAGCACCGAAAGTCCTGGCGATAAGCTGTACAGCATCATCAAAACCTGGCCGCATTTTGCAAAGCAACATTGAATTTCCTAAAGTATATGCAACTACTATAAACAAAGTATACAATTGTGGTATTATATTCTATTCAAATAAAACTTAACATAAAATTTAAGAGTTGTTTTTCTTTCACTTTCGCCTCATTCATTTCCTTTCATGCTTGCATTAACTGTAAACTGTTTGATAAACTCTTTAATGTTGTTAATTCATTTATTTTACAGATCAGGACAATATTGGCGGCGGCCTAGTCTTGAGATTTGTGCCACGCGCTGTTTGGCTAGCACAGCCACCGCAGAAACAGCAACCCAATCTGGATTTGCCAGTGCCCATAGTTATTATATTGCCCACAAACTCCGAGAACTGCAGCACCCAGGCGCAGTGCGTCTTCCGTGTGCGCTTCTTGCAGACCTACAACATTGAGTCGCAGCAGCTTGATGATATTTCCTACAATTTTCTCATTGGCGGCGATGGCAATGTTTATGTGGGACGTGGCTGGGAGACAGTTGGTGCCCACATGATTGGCTATAATACGCGCAGTCTGAGTCTCGGCTTCATTGGCTCCTTTAGGCACCAAAAGCCATCGGCCAAGCAGCTAAATGTCACACGTTTGCTGCTCGAGCAAGGCGTCAACTTGGGAAAAATTGCGTCCAATTATAAGTTAACGGGTGCTGGCACTTTGGAGCCCGGCCAGACCGAGTACAATGCGGAGCAATTGTACCAGAGCTTTGGCAATTGGACACACTGGACAACTGTAGTTTAAGCAAAATAAATAATTGTAGTCATGACTGGTTTTTTGTCTCGTTTTTTTATATGTGGCATATTGAATTAAGCTCGTAGTTGTAAGCATTCTATACAAAATTGTGATATTACAAAAACAAAATTATAAATTTATTAATGATGAACGTTTATATTGTTATTATGTTGTTATTGTGCCCGTAGCACTTTGAGAGAGAACACTCAGGCTCTCAGTTTCAAATGCGCAACAGAATAGTATAAAATGCCACTACCATATTTGGCTCCACCTCCAACAGAGATGAGTTTGATTAGGAGAGCAAGCAAATACATGGAAAAGTACTTAAAAAAGCACCAAAATGAATCTTTCCTCTACCTGTAAAAATAGTATTGACTGAATCAAGCAATCCCACTGCCTCACAAGTACAGGGTATAACCATAAGCTTAGAAATCTATTGCTTGATTATTAATATAACAGGCGCTTTGACAAAAGCTCGCTGCTTCTGCTGCTTCAACTTCGGGGATTTTTCTGCAACCGGTATAAAAATTAAAAAAGAAGAAAACAAACAAACAAACGCAAAAATAAACAACACGGTCGATTTGCGGTTTATCATCAACTTGCTGCGCTCAGTTCAGTTCAGAACGAGCAACCGGCTTGACGAGACAACAACGCTGCGAGCTCTGGAAAGTTTTGGGTGATTGTCAGAAATGAAAACACAACAAACAACAGTACGAATCGAAGATCAAGCGCCGAATACAAATAGTGTGCGGCAACTGAGTGGTTTGATATGGATGTGTGGCATTCTGTTGGTATTGGTGGCCACAGCTGCCGCTTACTTTGTGTGGATGATAAGTGAGGAATTCCCAAGTGCTACTTGTATCTATTATGTTGACAGTCTTATACTCTTTTAGGCCAAAATAGCGATCCAACAAACAGCGCTTTGCGCATAATTGATCGCAGCGAATGGTTGGGGGAACCACCAAGTGCCTTTAAACTGCTACCAACTCCAGTATCCAATGTTATTATTCATCATACCGCGACGGAGGGATGCGACACAGAGGTAGGTCTATTCTAAACACGTTATCAAGCGTTTTAATAAGCTTCAGCAATTTTAAATAATTTTATAATTAAGGTATTTTTTGTTTTTAAAAAAAAGTTCCCCTTCTGATCTAAAATCTTTTAATTAATTTATCATGTAAATCTCCCATTAACATTTCTTTAGGATGTCTGTATCTATCGCATGCGTGTTATACAAACCTTTCACATGGGCTCCCTGGGCTTTACGGACATTGGATACAACTTTCTGATCGGTGGCGATGGACAAGTCTATGTGGGACGCGGCTGGCATGCACAGGGTCAACATGTCAAGGGTTACGGTGCCGTTAGCATTGGCATTGCGTTCATAGGCACCTTTGTCAATGTGGCACCACCAGAGATCCAGGTGCGAGCCGCCAGACGACTGATGGATGAAGGCGTACGATTACACAAGTTGCACCCGGATTATCACATCTATGCCCACAGGCAACTGCGGGCCACCGAGAGTCCGGGTCAGAAGCTCTACGAGCTGATGAAGCATTGGCCACGCTGGTCCGCAGACGTGACCTCTCGTAAGCGCCATCTGTCACTTGTCCAATCACTTAATCCAACGTTGATTCATTCCAGTCCGCAGTCTCAACAACGAACCGCTTAGATTTGTTGCTCGCGACGCTTGGCTTGCTCAGCCCGCATTGCAGGTGTTGCCCACTTTGGAGTTGCCTGTCAAGAGCGTGCGTTTGGAATCGACCTCATCGGAGTCGTGCTCCACACAGGCATCGTGCACCTTTCGCATGCGCTATTTGCAAACGTTGCACATCGAAAGTCTCAACAAACAGGACATCAACTACAACTTTGTGGTGGGCGGTGATGGCAACGTTTTTGTGGGCCGGGGTTGGGATTCGAGGTGTGAGGTTTCATCAACAGATGGCTCACAATTCGATGGACTGATTGTTGGCTTTGTGGGCTACTCGAAGCCCACATCAAGTCAAATGAAAGTCGTTCAGGAGTTGCTCGCACAGGGCGTCAAAGTTGGGCAAACTTGTGCAGGACTTTAAACTTATAGATGAACCGAAGTAGAAACTGTGAAACACATAATTGTCATTTACCAGTGCCATACGAAGAGTGGCATTCATTCCGGTGATTCAACCAAAAACTATTGCTAAATTAGTTTATAGACACATCGTACATTAAATTTCGAATTTGTATAGATATAAATATGCCTTTATAAAAGTTTAACGGATTTTTAAAAAAATTTGAAAGCACATTTGAAACTTAACTATGTACAAATCAGAAGCAGTTTTTAATTTTTATATTAAGGTATATGATGCGGCCTCACTAGATGACACTTTGTGCTTACAACAATTGGCTATATAAAACTCGTAATTTTGGAACTTTTCGAACATGGCTACTACATAAACTTAGTTAATTATGCTACGAAGATAACGACAGATTCTGGCATATCACAAATATATATATTGCTGTCGGTTAATGATCCAAGATGCGCATGTTACCCGAAACAATCTTGTTCTCCAGTATGGCACCGGCGGGTATATCAATACGATCACCATGATTGGCAATAATGATTACAGTGCCCTGTAAAAGAGTTATGAAGTTAGCACAGTTGTTGCTTAAAGCTTGTCAGGCCAAACTTACTCGCAAGGACACTCCACGTCCAAAGGTCACATCACCGCTGACCGTCAAATGGTCCAGCTCAATGATATCGGGTATGTTGGCAAAGCGGCCCAAGAACTCCTTAACCTTTGAGAAATGATTCTCACCCAGTTTGACCAGGGGTGTGGTGGGGAACATGCGTTGTGGCGACATCACCAGGCTGCCACTCTTAAGCGTATACAAATTTGACATGACCAGCAGCAAATCTGATGATTTTTTCACGGGCAAGAAACGGGAACGTGGCACATTAATGCCAATGGCGCCATCGAAACACTTCATGGCCGAGCCCACAGCTGTCTCCAGCTGGATGACACGCAGACCATTCTCCAGTGTCTTGTTGTTCACAATAATCTCCATGTTAAGCGTGCGCTCACGCAGTACACGATCAATAGCTAAAGAAAAGAAGCAGCATTTTAGGCGCAAGCTTTAAATGGACAGACTGAAAGTTTGTTTACCTGAGAGGTTAGCCCAAATGTTATTGGTATTGAAGAACTTGAAGGTTTTGACGGATTTAAAGTCATCCACATGCTCTGGTGGCACCTGAGCGATTTCCAGCAAGCGCAGCTTGTTCTCCATTTGAATTAGAGTACCACCCTTGACATCAGCACGAGTCTTGTCTGTGACCTCCATAACGAATTCTGGCGGCGTGCTAGCACGCTCCTCGCCCACCAGCTTATTGAGGATGTTCAAATCGACAGTGGCACCCAGATTGTCGATGTTAGACAGGAAACAGTATTCGCGACCCTCGCCAATGAACTTTTTCAGCAGGCCAGAATTGCGGAAAGTGTCGTAGAAGTCACCGTGACCAGGTGGATACCAGCTAAAAGTGTAATACATTAAAGAACTGTGTATTTGGGATTTGTGAGGTAATACTTACGCCTCCATATCCTTTTCCACATCAAAGTCTTTGGCAACGGGCAGAAAATGCTCGCGACTGATGCGTGGAAAGCAGCTTTGATTGAAGGTGTGTATCTGCACACGGAAACCCTTGTACTTGCGCACAATCTTCTCCGTATCCTCGTCCGTATTGAAGGAGTTCATCAGCACCAGCGGCACATTGGCGTCATATGTCTTATTCAGATGCTCGATTTGCTGCACTGTCAGATCCAAGAACGTCAAATCGGAACGCACGGGAATCACACTCTTGGGTCCATGGCAACCCATTGAGGTGCCCAAACCACCATTAAGCTTAATGACCACCAGTTTGTCCAGCATAAGGCGAATCTATATGGAATGATTTTGTAAACAGATTAGTATGAAGTATGGAAAAATTATTTAAAGGGGTTAGCACAAAGAATTTGTTAAGCTGCATTTTGTAATTTAGTACAGCGCTAGTTCTAAAAACAACCAAAGCAATTATAATATAGTTAAACCAACAAACTAAAGAAGCAACCATAAGTCCAACATAGATTAGGAATTTAGCGCAGAGCGTATATAGCGTAGAGCGAGAGAGTTAAACATGAAAAGCGCCAGGAGCGAGAGCTAGAGAAGAGTTGAATTAAGAAAACGCTTTTACCTCATTCTATATATTTTTTCGATATGTATATATAGGCAGACATTAGCCATAAGATAACGGCAACAATGAGTACAATTCAGTATCAGAAATCAACGTACATGAAAAAATATGTAAAGATTAAAAAATATATGTATGTATTGTATGTTTTTATGTACACAAGAAAGTTATTATTAGGTAAAGTTGGATTGTTGAGGTAGGCGCGTATATTTTGTTTTTCTCTTTCTTTTTCTTTTTGATGGTGAAAAGATAGCAGGGACAATAGATTAGAGACAACTACATACCTGCTCGTTTTTGGGCGACTTGAGATTAGTGTAGTTCATTACGGCATTTTCGGGCAGCTTTTGAATTTTATTCCAGTCCAACGCGGGACCCTCTAAAATGATAAAAAGTATTTGATGAGTAAAAGGAAATAGTTTTAGATGTTATTTATAGCTTACCCTCTTGGAGGAAGCGTCCGAATAGATCCGCAAAACGACCCATTTCAGCTTGGAGCGCTGGGCGACGAGCTGGCTCCGTTGTTTGGAGCAGACGATCCACTTCGTTCTCCAGCAGACGCAGTGCATCGCGCTTGGTTACCTCGTGGAACTCCTTTGAATCGGATGGAGCGCGCTGATGGCCCCGCACCTGAAATAAAAACACAATTGTTACACTGAAGAAAATTGTGGCAAGTAAACGATTAAAGCGGCTAGCAAAGCGCAACAAGCTAAAAAGCACTCAAGTGACAAAAGTTGCAACAACAACAACAACAACAACAACAACATGACATAAATTGTTGTTGGTTGGCGTAATGCGTGCCTGGGGCAATTTCAAGCATCGTGTGGCAGGCAGACGAGGGCGTTATTAGCGCTTGTGGCGACAGTTTTCCTTAGACAGTCATGGCAAGAAGTTGGCCGCTTTCATTGAGTCTTCTGCTGCTGTTGCTTAGTTTCAGCCAGCAGACAACAGCTGGCGTCATGGACAATGTAAACGATGGCCTGAAGTTGGCAGGACAAATGTTTGGCATCAACACAGCCGCAGATGTGGCTAATCTGGTGGCCAAGGCCTTCTCGAGGGCGACAACACGCAAGAAACCTGATCTGATGAGCGTGCTGCAACAAGGTTTCGCAACGCAACAGGAGCAGGAGCATGAGGGGGAGGAGGAGCAGGAGGAAGAGCAGGAGGCGGAGGAAACGGAACAGGAGAATGCACAGGAGTCGCCGCCAGCGAGCAACAAAAGACAACCTCTAAAGTTAAATAGCGTTCAAATGTTAACCAACATGATGCGCATAATTGGCTTCGATCCACGCAAGCTGGGCGCCTTGGCACTCAATGCAATTATAATGATTGCCCAAGCGGTGAGTAGCTGAACTATTAAGGGAAACTCTTTAATGTTCCCCTCCGTCCTCCGTATTAAGATTGGCAGCACCATAGTGCAGGCGACACGTGGTGGCAACAACAATAGCGACACGGGACCCGAAGCGCTCTTCGAGCCCAACGATCATCAGCCGCGTTCACTGTCTCCCGGCAGTCCCATCGATTGGTTCATGAAGCGTCCTGGCGAGCACACACAGCGGATGCTGCGTCGTATTATGGATCGGGAGCTGCCCGAGCATGTTGTGGACATGATTGCCTCGAAGGAGTCGGTAGATGGCAATGAGGCGGCCTGCCTCAAACTGCTCATGTGCAAGAGTTCACCTATTATTTGGGGCATGCAGAATTCGCTGAAGAAGCGTTTGGCTGGCGAGGTCGAGGAATATGATGAGGAGAGCTATATGAATGCAAATAGTTTTTTCAAGTATTTGCCCAGTTTGAGTGAGTTCAAGGAGCATGGTGTGGGCTGTGAGGAGCGCTTTGCACAGCATTGTCCTCTGAATGATACTGTGGCACACCCAAATATGAAACCAAAGAAGCGAAATTGAGTTGTTTTAAGTTGTATTGTATGCGCATACGTATTAAGTTTCATCAATAAATCAATAATTTGTTCCGCAATTGGCTCGACATTTAACATCAGAGATAAGACTGTTCCAGTATGGACGTAATGTTCCATGAAATGACCTCTAAAATACTAGATTATATGATCTATTTTGCCTGGTTTGCGTTTTGTCAACGTGCCGACTTTGTTTTGGATTAGATGCTATCATTATCTGATAAGCAAGCTATTTAAAACACACGCTGACTATAATAGAGGTCTTTTACATGCATCAAAACCATGACTAGGAAAATTCTTAAGTGTGTTGCAATTAAAATTGATCTGATATATTATTCATCTGAAATTTTTATTTCACAATCGAACCAAACCACAAATATTATTAAATGGAGTTTCGAACGTCTATCAATATGGCTATAATTATCAGCTGTTGCTTATCGATAACGTGCATGGCTAAATACGCAATGACAAGCGCTAATAATACAACAATAACAAAAAAACAAAACAAAAACTATAAATGTCTTGTGTCATTATATTTGCAAAACTGAGCATTGACATTCAGCAAGGTTGCCAGGCCCTCAAAAAGATGACAGAGATGCTGACTGATGCCATTAACTGGCCAAATGGCTAAATCAATCAGACAAACTCAAATATTTGCTGCAATTGTTTTTATGAAGCTTGGCTTAGTCCAATGACACTGCGGTTGGGCGCCATCTAGCGTTCGGAATCGCGTGCAAACATCAATTATATAAAATAAATATGTATATACTATTTATACATAATTGCCATAATCGTTTTTCAACTTGATTGCACACAAAGAACAAAATAAAGAAGCAAAACACACTCGTAGATTTATTTATAAACGACGCCTAGCCGAGTGATAAGACAAGTGTCAGAGGGCAGGTGTTTGAACTTAAGGAAGGTCAACTGTTCAGATAAGTAAATATGACAACGTTTTCTGTCTGCCTGTTACGATTTTTAAGTAGTACTATTTTTAGAAGACTTGTAACGCAATGTGTTTGGCATATTTATTAACTTGCTAGTGAGCATATTAATTACTGACAACAACAACCATTTGCTGGGCATATCCGCACCCATAAATCTCTTTAATGGGTTTTAAGCAGTTGAAAGGTAATCTCAAATATGATAAACTTTAACCATCTGTGACACGTGCTAGGCTAACTCTTTGAACTTGACATTATAGCAAGCATGTGGATGATATAAGTTAATGAAATTTCAAAGGTTTCGTCAAACATCTGATGAACAATTGTCGCAAAGATAAGATTGGCACTTGAATGCTGGTTAAAAATAACGTTGTTTCTAAGTGCGTTGAGTTCTGAACACATTCGTTCAATGCACTTAAAAATAAGACACGTAAGAAATATTTTATTTGTGGTCATTTCAAATCGCACTTGGCCCAAATATCGCATAACAAGGGCTTTCCAGTTTACTTTTGATAACTTACACCGGCCCGCTGCAGCAGAACATCGATGGGTCTAATGCCTGACGTCATGGTTAAAACGTTAGCAATTAACTACAATTAACTTTAATGTTTCGCAAACACTTGTGTTTCTTTCTGCTTGACAAATAACAATTTTTAACTAATCGTTTCGCGACGATACCGTGAGACGAACTTTGCGCGTCGACTGTGCAATTGGAAATAAGCCTAGAATTCAATATGAATTTGAATTTCAATACAATTTTTCAACACGACGGCAGCAGAGCGACTGAAGCAGCGACGTCGACAGCGACGTCGGTGTTAACAGCGACGCTGGCAGAGCGACGAAGTGAAACAGCAACAAGTGATAGCGCGCGCGTCTAAACGCTACTGTAAGTAAGTAAGTGTGTGTGTGTGTGTGTATATGTTTGTGACAGCAGTAAGAAATTACTAAAAACAAGCAGCAATAAGAAAAATTGAAAGAAACGCGTACAACGGACAAGAGCAAGTCAAGTAGCAAACGAGCAGCACGCCGGCCACTTAATGAGTCGCATAGAAAAGTGTTGAAGCAATAGAAATAATGATAAGTAATAGAAGCATTCTTAATCACAACGAATAATGAACACTCTTGCACATAAGAGAGTCAGCTTTCAATCAGTTTTTATAATACTCTTTAAATACTTCCCTAATTATGACACAAAAACACTTTTAAATGTAAACCGTTACAAGCTACATACATCAGCTGTATTACCCACCTCATGGTGAGTTTAAGATTACGAAAGGGTCAGCGGAAAGGAACAAAAATGCGGGCAGAAGCAGCAGCAGCAGCAGCTGTTTATTACACACGCCGCGCCCCTTATACAATGAGGTCAAGAATTGTCAACAATTGCGGCGATAATCGTTAGCATTTGCTTATCAGCTTATCAGCATTGCGTGGTATAGTTTGGCACGCTGATATGAATTGAATAATCGGCATTTATGCTAGATATTTTGTTTGGAATATGATGACTTAAAGTTTTTATGACAACCATTTGCTCTACACATGCATGACACGTCAAATTAAAAACAACAACAAAAATTTGGGCAAACGCAACCCAAAACTGTTAGGCACACACACAAACACATACAAGCAACCCACGCGCTGTGTGTATATAGTATGTGTGTACTTGGCGGCTAGGTCACATGAAGGTTAACGTAAACAGTGCAGCGCTGTGGGAAAACCAACCAGAAGTGCAACAGCCGCTGTCAAAGGTTCGGCTATAAATAGAGAGTAAAAAACCGGCAGAAATTGTTGCATTTTCTGGAGAATTCACGCTGCAATTCGGCTCAAACAAACTGCATTCAGAGAGAGAGAGAGAGAGGAGCGTTCGTATGATGGGGAAGAGAGTGTAGGAACCGAGAGTGATAGATAAATATAATAAACACAAAACTTACCTTTCCTTCTTGTGGCACATCCAACATATTGCTTATTTTATTTTTTAAATATTACCCTGAACACAATTTAAACAAACTTAAGTGTTTTTATTTAATAAACGCAGACTAACAAACTACTCAAAGAGCGTAAGACGCAAATTTTGCCGCAAAACAAAACCACGCAACTCAAAGAATTTCAACAAACTGGCGTTGCTACAACGACTAGCAATAAAAACACAACAAGAGCAATAAGAATGATATAAAAGTGGTCTCTGATTGGAGAACTCTTTGAGCAGAACACATAGGGATGAGCCACTAAAAAGTAACTGCGACTGATTCACTGTGACAGTCATTTGAAAGGTTTTAATTCAACATGTCACTCCAAAAACGTACGGTAAGTTGAAGCATATTTTCAACTGATTTTTAATTAAAATAATTTCAGATTTATAATAATTCTGACATTCAAGTTTGAAAATAAGTCATGCTTAAGATATCACAGTTACAGTTAGTGCCGTGAATGGTTGGACACATCTCAAAAAAAAGCAGCTGATTACGTGCTAGTGATGACACTTTCTCTTTAATGTCAGCTGGCCAAAATGTCACAACAAAACAAAAGCAAGTAGTGTAAAGTAATTGAGTCGAAACTGCGTAAAAAAAAGAAGCCCTACAGACAACAACTTCCACTGACAGTCTAAGAAAAACAGCAATAAAATGGGCCTGTGTTCATCCTGCTGCGGTAACAGCGCCGAAGAGACTAACCTGATGCCATCCCCGGTAAGAAGTTAATGTTATGGAATAATTACATTTAAGCATTTGCCTTTAAAGGAGGAGCGTCGTAGGCAGCAACTAGAGGCTGCCGAGCGCCGGCAGCACGAAAATGAATCAAGAGGCGTTAAGAATCTGGATAAGGTGCGGCGCCAACAGCAACGTGCAGCAGAGTTAGAGCGCAGAGAGGAGGAGGCAGCACGTCAAGGCGGCAACAGCCCCACTTTAAGGGTGAGTAGGAATGAGTCAGAAATATCGATACGATTCAATAATCGAATTCGATGACTGAATAAAAGCGGTGTATTTACAATTTCAAACTGTTTTTATTTAAGAGATATTAAGTAGTAATGATGTTAATATAAAAATCTTGTTGAATCTCTTACAGTGGCAATCAACTTAAAATAAGGCTTAAATCAAATTCACCTCGACCGCAGTTGCCTTACCGGGCTAACGGCGCCCTTTTATTGACTGTGTGATAATGCATTTGTATTTAATTGATTTTCTTAAATCTGTGTATATATGTACCACCAGAATGTTTTTGTGATTATGCATACCAAAATTAAAACCAGAAATAAAATAAAAAAAAATTCTAAAAGACCCAAGCGACCAGTGTTGAGCAATGCAGCCTAATGGCAAAACAGCTGTTTTCTTGTCAACTGCGCAATCGGATTTGTTCTTGCTCACCTGTTGCAAACTTTTGTTTTGATGTTAATTAGATTAAAATGGTAATTTACACGAACAGTTTTCTTACCTTGTGCCTGCTCTGTGCCACACAAATTGTTTGCCATGCAAAAATTATAAAGAAAGCTGAAGCCAATCTGCTGCGACCACTCCAAGAACTAAGCCCTTGGCAGGGCAAATGGTTTCCTTATGCGCCAGGCCAGCCACATACTATACCGAAAAATGTGCAACGTGTGCAAGAGTTGCAAGCAAATGCAATTCCCAAAAATGATGATTCATGGCAAGGCAAGTGGTTTCCCTACGCACCCGGCGAACCACACATCCCAAGGAGGGAGCAACAGGCGCAAAGTACAGATAGCTGGCAGGGCAAATGGTTTCCACAGGCTCCAGGTAAGCCGGACATTCTAAAAAGTGCGAAATTAGCCAAGGAGGAGCAGCAACAGATTTCCATTTGCGATGATGGCGTGGTAAATAACAAACTTGACACAATTGTGGTTTTCGACATTTTTAAATCTGATTTCTTTTATAGCATAATCTCTCTGTGGACTACGATGCAGAGGATATACGTCAAAACTACAATTATCTGTGCTTTAACAGCAACCGAAGCCTCTTTAATCCTAATCTCAATACGGAGGCTTTGCTGACAGAACACTTTTTGCCCAGTGCCTACGTGCCGCCATCCAAGTGCTTAAATGAGACGATTGCTTACACACACAGGCCGCCTACGAAGTTAGTATTTACAGTTTCCAACTTTAACATGTAAAAGTAATCCTCATCTATATTTTACCCTAAAGCGGCGCTTTTCGACCGCTTCCCGCCGTCTATGGCAGTTATAAATACTTGCCACCGCAGCGCTATATGCGCAATCTTGCCGAGGGTGCCATTGTCATGCTGTACCATCCATGTGCATTCCAAGGCCAAGTGGAGCAACTGCAGCATATTGTGGGAGGGTGTCTTTATCGGCACTTGATATCGCCATCACAGCTGCTGACGCCGGAGAGACCGCTGGCTTTGCTTGCGTGGCGTCATAGTCTGAGCATGTCTGTAGTGGACAAGCAGCAGGTGTCCCAGTTCATTCGAAAATATGCCAAGGTTGGACCATTGGCACTAGAGAATCTCTCCAGAGTGGTGGAAAAGCGGGAAACCTACAAAGCGGCGCTGCTGACTGAGGCGCGGCTTGTCACTGATCTGGATGATAGCGAGCTGTGCGGCTACTTGGAACAGCGCATGTAATACTTGTTAGCACTTTAAACATTCGAATATTATTTGATACAATTAATATAAGTAACATTTAAAGACCGCTTTAACGTTAAATAAATTGAATTTGTTTACATTGAGTCATCGATACAGCGGTTCGATAAGCAATCGACGCGATATCTCCAGACCGATAAGTTGTGGTGGCCGGCAGATAGATAAGATGGCAATTTGTTGTTTTTTTTCCACTCTACCATAAATACCTTTTGTTTTGCGGCACTCACGCATTCAGTTCGTTTCTCTTCTACAGCTAAAAACAATTATTAAAACGTTACGCGTTACTCCCTATCATTCTGCCGCCTGTGTTCCATTTTATTTAATTGCACACCAGCTGGAAGAGTAACAAACAACAGCGGAGAGGTGAAACAAAGGAGACGGCGACGGCGCAGCGCACATCATAAAAAAACACACAATTCATTTGTATTTTGTAACTTGTCGCTGTCGTCTGACCGCAACGAAGCTGCCAGTAAAAATTAAGTGATCACAGCACACGTGATAATTACGTGAAACCGTGATATTCCCTGCTCCTGCCGATAGCCCTAAAAGCAAATACAAAAACAAACCCACATCCTGTGTAAACGCGTGTGTTTTACATAACAACATGATGAGCAATCTGGCGGACACGGTTGTCGTCGATCCGGGCTTTGGCGGCGGCGACAAACAGCAACAGGCAGTCGCCACCCAGCCGCAGGATCCCAGCGTTGTGGTCCCCCCACCTGCCACCAAGCAATCATCGGCCCTGAAAAAGACAAGCCGGTATCGCAGTCGCTCCCTAAGCGCCTCCTCCACGGACTCCTTCAGCTCAGCCTCATACACGGGCAGCAGTGAGGACGGCGACGATGTGCCGCCGCGCGAAAAGGTGCAAAAGAACTCCAAGGGCAGCTCCGATTTCTGTGTGCGCAACATTGCGGCCCAGCATGCCTTCGGTCGCCGTGAGATTGAGATCGCGGAACAGGAGATGCCCGGCATTATGGCGCTGCGCAAGCGGGCCGCCGAAGACAAGCCCCTCAAGGATGCCAAAATCGTTGGCTGCACTCACATCAATGCCCAAACGGCTGTGCTGATTGAAACTCTAGCGGAGCTCGGAGCCAGCGTTCGCTGGGCTGCTTGCAACATTTACTCCACCCAAGTAAGTTTGAGGGAAATTTGTAAATTATTATTCTTGTGATTAATAATTGTCAATTAGGTACAAAACTATAGATCAATATTAACAGCTCTTAAAGATAAGCATTCCACTTTGCAAATATAAAAAAATAACTACTGTATACATAAAAGAAAATAGTTATGGTGCATGGATGGAAAAAAACCAAGTTGGAATTTGAATACCCTGTATTTAGTGCTAATGTACACTAGATCCATACACAAATGATCTTGTGGCAAGTGTTTTGAGTCTGTGGCTGCGCCATTTGCTTCACGCAAGTCACTTGAGCCAATTTGTTGTCACGCACAAATACATAGATAGATACTGTACACAGAAACAAACAAATCATCAATCAAGCGACGCAGCAGACAAAGTTAAAGGGGTCGCGGGCGGCTCAAGTGGTTTGGCAATCAAAGAGGCGACGTTGATAATTGATATGTGTGCGCCCGAAATTGGGTCTCTGTCTTCCCAAGGGGCTTGCGGAAGAACTGGTTTATAGCGCCTAACTCCGGTCTATGGTCCCAGCTTAAAGCCTCGACTGCAATTAACACTGAATGTTTGCACCAGTTTTATGTGCCGTCTAATTAATCGCTGCCCACACACTGGCACGGATCGGGCCAGCGCCCTTATCGACTTCTTCTATTGACACACTGAATCACACGAAAAGCATACACTAAGCACAGCGAGAGCTGTTAGCTTATCAGCCCAACCTGTACTTGTCTTTTTGATGTATATATGTATACTAAATAATCCCCACCCTATTTTCAATGCTTGCAGAACGAAGTTGCGGCTGCTTTGGCGGAATCGGGCATACCCATATTTGCCTGGCGCGGCGAGACGGAAGAGGATTTCTGGTGGTGCATTGATCGTTGTGTCAATGCGGAAAACTGGCAGCCCAATATGATACTGGACGATGGCGGCGATGCCACCCATCTGATGCTGAAGAAGTATCCAACAATGTTCAAGCTGGTCAAGGGCATTGTTGAGGAGAGTGTGACGGGCGTGCATCGCCTCTACCAGCTGTCCAAGGCTGGCAAATTGACGGTGCCGGCGATGAATGTGAACGATTCGGTGACCAAGACCAAATTTGATAACCTCTACAGCTGCAAGGAGTCGATTTTGGACAGCCTGAAGCGATCCACGGATGTCATGTTCGGTGGCAAACAGGTTGTCGTCTGTGGTTATGGTGATGTTGGCAAGGGCTGTGCCCAAGCCTTGAAGGGTCAGGTATGCCTACAACTTAAGGCTGGCTAACATATCAAACTCACAATCTTTGGTTTTTTTTTAGGGCTGCATTGTTTATATCACTGAAATCGATCCGATTTGTGCGCTGCAAGCGAGCATGGATGGTTTTCGTGTGGTGAAGCTGAACGAGGTGATCCGGAATGTGGACATTGTGGTGACGGCGACGGGCAACAAGAATGTGGTGGTGCGAGAGCACATGGATAAGATGAAGAGTGGCTGCATTGTGTGCAACATGGGGCACTCGAATACGGAGATCGATGTGAATGGACTTCGCACACCGGATCTGACCTGGGAGAAGGTGCGCTCTCAGGTGGATCACATCATTTGGCCCGAGGGCAAGTATATCATACTGCTCGCCGAGGGTCGCCTTGTCAATTTGAGCTGCTCGAGCATACCCTCGTTTGCTGTCTCCATAACATCTGCCACACAGGCGCTGGCGCTAATTGAGCTCTTCAATGCTCCACCTGGACGCTATAAGTCCGATGTTTATCTGTTGCCCAAGAAGATGGATGAGTATGTGGCCAGTTTGCACTTGCCCACATTCGATGCACATTTGACGGAGCTTAGCGATGAGCAGGCCAAGTACATGGGCCTCAATAAGGCCGGTCCTTTCAAGCCCAACTATTATCGCTATTAGGCGGTTAAGAAAGGGGGACAATAAGAACAAATAACATAAAAAAGAAACAGACAACAATTAGGAACGCAACGCCAACGAAAGTATTTTCTTTGCAAGATTAAAAACTATTTACGCGAGAAATCAATTTCTCACATATTGTTGACACTAAAAACAAGCAAAACATAAAAAACATACACACAAAAACTTATAACAATAATAACACAAAGTTACTATATAAATTGTATTGCTTAGTTAGCGAGACACGAGACACCAAACAAAACAAAACACACAAATCACAAACATAACAACACAAAACGGACGCTTTTTAGTTGCTAGCATTTAACTAATTACCATTGTGTATTTTTAGCAGTTTAACTAACAGCCGCAAAAGTATTTATGTTTTTCTTTTCGCCACATTTACTGTCACTTCCAACACTAACTCCCAACAACTAACGGTTTCGGTGATTAAAAACCAAACTTTCTTTCTCTCTCTTTGCTAACGAACTTATTCTCACCCAGCTCTCTCTGTCCCAACCATCTTACGCCCCGCTCATTTGGTGTACTTAACTTGCAGCATTTGAATTTAAAAGATATATATCTAGAATATATATTCAAAACGTTTTGTTGCCCTTGCATGGAATTTACTTACTATATCTATAATAACTATTTGTATTTGTACTTGTTTAGTCGTAACTTTTGTATATGTTAATGTCATTTTTGTTCCATTTTTTGTATCCTTGGTCCTTAAGCGATAAAAGTTAATTGAATGCAGTGCAAATAATTCCATTTATTCAATTATTGAGGTATTATATATACCTAACGCAGGCATATATCAAATAAAGAATTCTATATATATACACACACACAAGCATATACATATTATTAGAAAACTTTATGTATAAAGATTTAAAAACAAAAAATGTTTGTAAAAACCAACAACTGAACTTTGAGCAAAATTGTGAGAAAAGCATAAACAATAAAGAAAAGAAGTTTTATTGAGCAAATGCTTTAAAGGAGTATTTTATTTCAGATTTTAGGAATATATACGTACTTTTTTTTAATTTGCCCCGAGCCCATATGAATAATACATGGAAAACGTTTTGATTTTTGTTTTTTATCAGATGCATCACTCGTCTATTTGTTTTTTATTATTTGATATTATGCCTTAAAATGTGTTTTTTTTTTCAAAATGTTTTTTTTTTATATCTTTACCGTAAAATGTAAATACAAAAAATTATACATTGTTTTTTTTTTTGTTGTGTTTGTTGTCGTTTTTGTTATACGTTACTTAAAATGCCGTAAACTACATGAAAATATTTGTAGATTCTTCCGTCTAAATTATGGGTTTTATCCTAACACATTGGTGGGTGAGCCCAAAAAATTTATAAGTCAATGACGTGTGCAAAATAATTCTTAAACGAGAAAGGAATCTAAATGGAAGAAACAAATGTCGCAGGGCCGAAAGTTTGCATACAACAAAGGACTAAACTAATATATTAAGCGATGTTCGTGTGTGTGTGTGAGACTTTGTGTTTGTGTATGCGCATGTGTGCTGGTGTCAAGTGTACGTGTTGTTGATGTGTGTGTGTGTGTATGTATTGTGTTGGTTCTGGCTGACCAATTGCATCTGGATGGGACCTGGGCGTTTTGTTATTGTGAAGCTACGAGCTTAGTCGGTCAGGAAATGTGGCTTCAAGTGCTTCAACATTCCAAAGGTGCGGAAACGTTTGATTTTCATGACCTTCATGAGCTCATCATCGCATATGGCAAACTGCTTGTTCTTCGGATCGTACAAATCGCGCTCCTTGATGATGGCCCACACCTTCTTGACCACCTCGTGACGGGGCAACGAGTCGGCGCCCATGAGAGCAGACAGCTCCGGCGACAAGTTGTAGGCGCGTGTGAAACCGGTGCTCTTGCGTTTGGTGCTGCTGCCACCGCTGCCGGATTTGGCGGCCTTCTTCTTGGGAGTTGGCTTCTTGACTACCTCGTAGTCGGAATCGGAGCCGGCATCGCTTTCGGTGCCGGAATCGTCGGCATTGAGGCTCTTGCGCTTCTTCTTGTTGGATACCTTGTGCTTGGTCGGCTGCGGACGCTTCTTGGGTCCCGGCTTCTTCTTAGTTTGTTTCTCCTCCTCGCTGCTGGTGGCGGCCTCCTCCTCCTCACTTTGATCGCTATCGTCGGGATCAGCATCGGGATCCTTGCCATCATCCTCCTCATCATCGTCGTCATCATCCTCCTGCTGTTCGTTGATTATCTCCATGACAATCTTGTCAAACTCCTTCTTGCGGCTCAGCAGCGAGCAGCTCAATTTGCTCTCCACCTGCTCGCGCACTCGTTTGGCCGAAATGGTCGAGAGATCGGCATCCTTGAGCACTGCCTGGATTTCGCTACGGAGCTTAGTGCTGGAGATGTCCGACATTTTGTTCTCGTTGTTCGTCTCGATTTTTTGTTGTACGACCGACGCAGACTCAGAAACCAGACACGTTTCGTTAACTAAATAAAATGCGATTAAAATGCACGTGAGCATTATTTTTATTGCAATTTTGTACTATTTATTACATTATTTACACTCACTTACCTTTCTATGCGTTTATATTAATTTTCTCGTTACCTGCGAGTTTTTTCAGTTTAAGAGCTAAGCGGCTCGTTTTTTTTTTCTTTATACCCTCTGCGGCGTCTTAATAGGGTTGCAACTTGCAAGCCTGGATACAATACGTTCAATCTGCATGATGGCGTCGTTAGCGTTGCATCACACTAAAATCGTCTACCGCCACACATGCAACCCTGTCTGTGGCGGGCTGCCAACTGTTTGCAAATGTGCTGTGTTTAGTTTGTTCGAACAGCTGCAGGCGGCGCTAGTGTGCAATGCAAGTGTTTTTGTGAATTCCGCGACGTCTGTGCATAAAATTCTAAAATTAAGCAACATTAATGCATTAAATCAACTAAATGCTATCTCCCAATGTGCAATAAGTGTTTAAAGTTGCTAATGAACATCAAAAAACCAGTGTCAGATTAATAGTGCCAAGTGGCTATCGCCGCAGCAACAATAACAATCGCCCCGAGACGCCTTCAAAGCAACAAAAAAAATAAAATAAAATAGAAACGGGAACGGAATCCAACAACAACAAACGCAGCAGCAAAAGCGCTGAGGTAATTTTGCTATTTTTTATATGCCTTTTGTTTATTTTTATTGTTGGCCATTACATTGTGTGTGTGTGAGTGCGTCTGTATATATACATATGTGTGTGTGTGTGTGTAGTTGCTCTATTTCTAAATTTGCTTGCCCTGGGTGCAATCTGGACGTATTTGCTACTTATGTGATTTGTTGTTGTCACTTTATATTACTATGTTCTTTGGTTGTTTTTTTTTTTTGGCAAACAAATGGTGTTAAAAGTGCAAAAAGTTTTGCTGCTCTGCTTCTTCTTGTGAACGCTTTTGCCTTCTCGCTTTTGTGTCTCAAATTCGCGTCTTTGTTTTGCCGGCTTTGCGACGGACGCCCTTTTCCAATATGAAGTCGCATGTGCAGCTGGTCCCATTGGCTTCGTCTCTGTTCGCGTGTGTGTGTGTGTGTTTTTTTTTTCTTTTTGTATGAGTGTCGCTCGTTGCGTGCGTGCAAAAAACCCGTTGCAATCGGAATATGAAATACTAACTGCAACTACAGTGCTCGCTCTCTATACAGGACGCTTTCTATTTAAAACTTGATTTTTATTTGGGAAAAAATTAAATTAAATACAAAAATAGTTGTAATATTAATTGTTTTTACATTAAAAATTGCAATATCCGATTGTTCACCGTTTTGTATACTCAAAGATTTCATAAAACAATAGTAAATTTCTAGGTAAGTTTATTTATAAGCGGCTGCTGATTGTGGGCGGCGGTTGGGTGTTTGTTGTGTTATTGATGTGAGCCCTCTCCCTCTCACTCTCCCTCTGCCAATCTGCTTTCAATACCTATGCAACCCTGTTGTAGTTGTTGTAGGTGGCGGTTTTGGTGTCATCTTTGCGACATTTTGATTTTATTGCTTTTGTATTGTTCCCTTGGTGATGATTATAACAAAAAACAGCTGTAAACCGCATTTAAAACATATAGTATGAAGAACCACAATAACAACAATTGAGAATTCCCTTATCACAGCAAATGTTTTCTTAATACAATTCAACCTGTTGCAACAATTCTTATTGGCATTGGGTGTATTGGTAATTTTGTCGCATAGGACTATTAAGCGGGTATAAATAGAGCATTCAAATGTTGCCATGCCTGTTATATATTATTCGCTATTTAAATTTTGTCTAGTTTTATTAGCTGATTTTTAGTATATATTTTGAACTGTGATGAGCAAAAATCACTGAATTGTGAAAGCAAACTTAAGTGCAGTCAGAATTCTTGCCACAATTGATTTTGTGGCTAAATATTTACCAAAAAAAAATCAATCATATTTGTTGGAAGTATCCTCTGGTTTTTTTGTTCATGTTTCTAACTTAAAAAACAGTTTTAATCTTAAAACAAAAATTGTCTTATGACTCTGAAATATTCAGATTTTGTTGTGAAAAATTGTTAACATGAATAAGTTAGCATCGCCAGTTTTATTTGCCACAATTAATGGGTTGTTGTCGTGTTTGTTAATGTTGCTAGTTTGTGGCTCACACTGTCTGCTTAAATTTTATCTACACCACTTGTTGGCACCTGTTGCAGTTCCAACACCCACACACCCACTGTGGGTATACTTTTGGGTCGCACTATAAATTTCTTTTTGGATTTTATTCTGGTTGTTTTGTGCACCAATTAGTTGTTCTTGGCATAGTTTTATTCAGTTTCTTGCCACGGCACACACACATACATATTTAACATTGCTCATTTAAGTAATCACATAAATTATCACCGATTATGAAATCAACAGTTGAATACTTTCATCAACAGCAGGGCAACAGGCAACTGTCGGGAACTGTCATTTCGTTGACTTTGTCCAAAGAGATGTGGCAGTCATAAAGATTTTTCATTTATTTATGAAGTGAACTTTTTTTTTGGCATAAAAACTGGATTGTTTTGGCTGCATTTGGAATCATTTTGTTGTTAATTGCATATTAAAGTATATATATTCTGGATCAGCATGTCCGTCTGTCTTTATGAGCTCGTCGATCTCAGAGACTATAAGAGCTAGAGACTTCAGATTTTGAACATAAGCTCATCTAAGTCCCAGGCATTCAGGGTATCTCCTAGTCGGGAATTCTCGACTAGAGCCTTCTTACTTGTTTTTTCTCCATTACTTATAAATATATATTTACAGTTTGTTTATGGCCTTTTTCCAAACTAAATGCTGGCCATTTCGTCATTATAAACGACGTCAAAGTAAAAAGCAGAGCCGCCCCCAAGAGACGAGCAACTTTCGCATGGTGAAAAATGTTTTTCAATTTCCACGCCCACGCCAATGAAAAATGTCTGACGCGCTCGATTTCAGTTCAGTTTTCTCTATTATATTCTGTTGCTTTGGCTTTTTATGCTACCAGCTTTTGTATAAATTATATGCAAAAGTTTGGGATTCAAATAAATAAATAGGAATTTTTTTTATTTTGGGCTGTTTCTCCTGTTGTTAGTTGCAAGACATTATTTTGCACAGTGGGCCATAAAGATTTGCGGCCCACTCATAATTCATAAGCCAAAAAAACTATTTGCAATTTTTCACTGACCCTGAGCAAGGTGCTTGACAGCAGCAACAACAACAACAACAACAACCATAATTATTATGGTTGCAAAATGTCATTGCACATATATTTTTATGTTTTTAAACATGTGCACAATAAATTTAACAGCCGCCACCCCCGAAAATTTCGGTGTGCAATAAATTCCCTTACTTTTTTCGTTGTTCTTGTTGTCCCTGACATTGCAGCATGGAGTGGAAAAGCGTATGTGTGGAAAATGCAATTTTCTTTTGAAAAATGTGCACATTGTTTCTGTTTTATGACCATTTGCCAGACGATAAGCGAAACTATTTGTTGCATTTTGTTTGGCTATTTCTTGGCTAAATGTGCATTATGAGTAATTAGTTTAAAGTCTGGGAATCTGCCCACGTCAATCCGTCACCGCATACCACGCCCACTTTTGCTAGAGGGGTGGGCGTGCATAGGAGGGGTGGGGGGTGCGGAGGTAAGTCGGCAACAAACAGTTGCTGACGTTCATCTTTTGACTTGCGCCCAATTTGGCAATAAATTTGAAAAATTATTTCTGTTTTTTTTTTTTTATTTGTCGTCTTTTCCTCATTTTATGCACAAAAATGTTGTCGCCAAAGAACACAACAACAACAACAATAAAAGCCAAAGCTGAGTCAATTTTCTTATTTTTAGTTGATATTTTGCTTAGAGGAGAAGTGCGGGATGCGGGCTGCGGGGGAGGGTTGAAGAAATTCGCTTGATTGCGATTTATTTTTGCCAGCGCTGCGCTCGAAATCTATTTTATATGAATAGGTCGTATATATACTATATATATTCCACATATTTTATTGAATAATTGTATATGTATTTTCGAATAGAAATTAAATTTTTATGCTATATTTAACAACATTTTTCTTGGCTCCGATCTAAATTTAAAAATGCCATTTACTACGGCTCGAGAGGAGAGAGGCAGGGGGTGCAATTAGTCATGCAGGTGTTTCTCTACACACAGAAAAAAAAAAAAAAAAAAATCTCGAGAGAATTGTAAATGAAAAACTCGTGCACACAATTTGATCAATGTTTAGATTATTTTATAAGAAATCATATAAATTATAATGCAGATATCGGTAATTGGCGCGTGAATTTGTTTATGCGAATCTATGCTGCAAAGATCGTGGCGAAAGTTGTTGAAAACTAAGCGTGTGTCTGTGTGTGTGTGTTTTTTTTTCAAGGTCGTTTGGTCTGTTTTATTATTGCCGCGCAGCAAGGATTTTTTCTTGTTGCGTTCTTTTTGTAGTTAAGATAAGTTGGATCATTGCCAAATAATTAAAACATACTATTATAAATCTTAAAGCTGTTGCGCGTTTTTAGTTAAGTAACAGAGCTCTGTTAAATATTCATGTTCACAACACATAAATCATTTAAATATACTATGATCATGTTTTACGAATTACAACTTATTTAAGTAATAGCAGAAATAACTTTTACCACAGCGCCAACTGAGTTTTTTAACGGCACTTGCATTGGCCTGTCAATTAATAGTGTTGCCAACTTTGTTAAAGTGTTGTCTAACGAAAATAGACAAAAGTTAGGTTTCCAAATTGAAAACTTGAGACCTTGGTTGAACTTGCGTCAACGAAAGGCACCTCCTGATTTTCCCCTAAGAAATTCAATTAAGCAAAAAAAACTCTTACTAATTGTTCGCGCCTTGACCCAGAAACCCACTTAGCGCACAAATCGTATATTGAATCCTGAATGCTTCATCTAAAACTATTCGTGTAGGGTGCACAGAGCGTAGAGAAAACTTTTCGAAAACTTTTCTCTCTGGCGTTAGATCTTCTCTGTGCCCTGTGCTATATTCGAAAACGTTTTCGAACTTGTGAGAGCGCAGAGCTTCCGAAGACAATGTTCGAAATGTGAAAGTTCATTGTTTCATTGAGGAAAATGGTAAAAAACTTTTTTTCTGCCGATCGTGCCGACGCCAAATTATCTAACACTTGACGGCAAAGACGATGCTCGTTCAGAATTTTCGATTGTGAGCGCGTTTTCGAAACTGTCTCTCCTCGAAAATACGTATATTTTTCTAAATTCTTTTCGAAAACATCTCTTGCGGCAAATGGGGCGCACGTTTGCCTGCTCAGTGGTCTCTGCGGAGGTTTCACGTTTGAACGTCTCGTACAATTTTCACGGAAAAGCGCAATGTGAAAGCCAAAAGACTAGAAATAGCCACGGCGTGACGTCCCCACATACAAAACAGCCTAGACAACAAACTGACAGTCGCAAACCGAAGCGAACCCAGTTCAGATCATAAAACACACACAGATCCTGTGAATAATACTAAAAAAAAAAAAAACTGTGTGTGCGTGTGTGTGTGTGTGTGTGTGCGAAAAATGCTGTTAACATTCCAAAATAAACGAAAGTGTTGAAACGATTCTACGACAACGATTATTTCTTGGCGCTTTGTGCAATCAGGTGGTTTCTGCGTTACCGTTATCCACCCTTCCATTTGAGCGCGCGTGTGTATGTGTGTGTGTGTGTGCGTAAGCTTAAGCGTGTGTGTGTGTGTGTGTGTGTGTAGAGATCAAATGCTGTGCCATCAGCTGACATTGTTGTGTTGTTGCTGGTCGTGAGGAGAGAACGCATTTCAGTTTGGTGGAAGACAATTGGGACCATGCCGATCATTGCCGATGCCGTCAACGATGAGCCACCAGCAAAATGTTGCAAATATTGTGAGGGTATGCCTAGAATTCACTTACATACTATATACTACACTTAATAATTGTACATGCAGTTTCTCGCTTTGAGTTCACTAACCCAAAACACACATCTCCGACCGGTAATTAACTTGCTGCCCAAATCCAAACACTACTCTCTCTCTCTCTTTCTCCGTTTCTCTCTTACTCTCTCTCACAATAGATTTGATTGTAGTACGCTTGCTTCAATTGATAGATTTATGCGTAATTTACATTGCCTCTCACTCTTTCTCTTTCTCGCCCGGTCAGCGGCATTTGCTTTTTGTTTGTTTTACTTGTTTCCACAAATTTTCAGTTGTTGTTGGTGGTGGAAAAGGAATTGTTGAGGGCACTTTGTTTTTCCTGCTGCTGACGTGTCTACTTAAAATTTTCAAAAAATCATGACAGCCACACATACTCTTACTAGGCCCACAAATTAGCCTACAAAAAAAAGACACAGCTATTTTGATTTTTATGTTTTTAGCTTGTTTTCACATAGGCGGAAATGTCAAAAGCATATGGGCAAAATTAATTATTTTACCTAGACTTAATGGAATGTCAACAAATCTAAAAATTGTATATACATATATATTCATAGAGATGTGACTCAAGTTATAGCCAGATTAGCCAAGTGCTATATTATTTATGTGCTTGTTTTCCTTTTCTTTTCGTTTAGTATCTCTGATAAATGCTAGATTTAGTTTTAGATATTCTATTGTTTATGCTAATTAGAAAAAGTGTTGCCACAAATGAGGCGGCTTCTAGACACTTCTTCTACTAGCATATAAGCCGTGCGTTTGGCACGCGCTCAATGTCAGTGCAGCAGACCGCCCACCTCATCTCAGTTCCCTCTCCTTCCCCCTCTGTCAACCAACTTTTTTTTTCTCGCCTGCTAACAATCTGTTTAGAATATCTGCACATAATTTGCAAATTATATAATGTGTGCTGCTTTAATGTGGCACATTAAGTGGCAAACATAAACATTTTCCCAATTTTCAATTAAAAATATATGTGCAATTCCTTGATATTTGTAGCATGTTATATATGCGGATATCAAACTTTATCAGGGTTAAAAATTAACGAGAACTTTTCTTGTATCGTCAAACGTTTTTATTATCTGCCCTAAACAACTGCTTAAGCGCCTCTAATCAACTTTTCTTTCTTGCGCCTGTTTTTAAATCAATTTCCCTGCCTCCTATATCAAACGCATTTAAGAATAAATAAATTACTCTAATACCCAGAATTAATCAATCTAAAAAGCAAGAACAACAACGAGAATAGAGCATCAACAGGCATTAGGTCATATAAATGACTTGTTTACAACAAAAGCGCATTGTTTACAAATAGTCGGATAACCCGCAAGAAAACTCATTTCTGTGGGCCAGGCCAACAAAACATACACACGTAAAATTGTTACCAAGCCTTGACACTCTTTTTTTTTCCATTGCATTTTTATTATTGTTATTCGAGAGATATTTATACGAATTCTGCTATAACAAAATTTGATTAGCTTGAAACTGCAGTTTTTCTTAAGATATATTTATTATTAAAAAAAAATAAAATGTTAACGTCAGACGCTTTTGCTTTTTTATGGCTTTTTTCATACACATAAAAAGCGCGCTCAAAATTAGCTGCCGTGCGACAATCAACAGCAACAACACGAACAACAACAATAAAATCAAATTTAATGAAAGCCAAATGAGAAATATAAGCAAGAAAGGGACGCTGCCTTGTTGTTCTTGTGGCATTTGCTGCCGTTGCTGCCTTTTTTTTATGGCCATTTTCAATGTAATTTTTAGTGTTGAGTGGGGCATAAGGTGTTGTTTTTGTCTGTTAGAGTGAGTGTCGTGTGTGTGTGTGTGTATTTGTGCTCTTAAACACTTTAGGTAAGTGTCGCTGCTGCTATTTTAAGCATTGCCCCCAAATGTTTCCCTGTCCAGCAGGCGGCAACGTTGGCAACTCGACAATATTTGCTTTCTGTTTGTATCTATCACTGTGTGACATAAGCTGGAATTTAAAGCTTGTAGCTGTATTTCAGTATGTGATTAAGTGATTAACTTCTTTGCAAAGCTTTCAAATAACTTGATAAACTTTTCTTATATGCCAATGCATAAATATAGTAGTATTGTAGTATTTAAATGCTTTCCATACCTGCTATATTCAACCCAATCATTGTTTAATTACTATAATTACAAAACTCACTTCTGCCCATCAATTAAGTAAAAGAGATACCAACCAAAATTTCAGTTAATTTACAACACTCGAATGCAAATCTTGTATCCCTTTTTTCTGGTTGTTCGTTCAGTCAACAAAACATATTTGAAATTGTTGCTGGACGCGCAAACAAAGTGGCAAATAAATTTGTACTTGCATCATCAGTAGCACCAACAACAACAGCAACAACAACAATTTTGATATCCATGGCAGCCAGGGCGTCGTGTTCAATTGTTTTTGGCCGAGCTGCGCGCCAAAGTGTGAAAAACATGCCGCAAAATTGCCGAAAAAGCCACACGCAAATCCATACACACACACACACACACCCATACACACACACACAGTCGCTTGATGGTTGTTTCTGTTTTGTATTTTGCCCATTTTTGTAGTCAAATTTCGATGCTGTTGTCTGAATCAGCCGCGTCGCGCTGCTGACGTCTTTTCGCCGTGCTGCGAGCTGAGGCTGCGGTACAACGTGGCGTATGAATAATTTTGTTGTTTTCGGTTTTGCGCAATGTTTACACACACACACACACACATTCGCTGCTTGGCGCGCCAAAGTCAAAATTCATGTAAAACGATGTGTTGTTTGGGATACAGGAGGCTTGTGGTGCTAAGGAGGGAAGGAAGGGGGTGTTTTTTTCAGGAGGGTTTACGGTTGTTACGAGCTTGTGCATTACTTTTGCATATTGCAGACATATGTTCGACAGAGAGCAACAGGCCGGCTGTTGATTTTATACTTTTCAGCTACTGCCCACAAATGTTCGAGTGTGTGTGTGTGTGTGCGTGTGTGATGGTGTGTGTTTGTGTGTGTAGGATCCACATTTGATTAGCGTTGTGTACGAAATTCGCCGGAAAAATGAAATGAAACAAAATGAAAGATCCACGCATTTGTGCAAATAAACAAAATGGAATAAATCGAAGGCTGCTGCATTCCAGTTTTATTAGGATTAACCAGAGATAGACACAAAAAGAGTGTGAAAGAGAGAGGAGAGAGCGAGTGAGAGAGAGAACATATTGCTAGCAATCTGCAGGTGTGTTGTTTGTTTTTTTTCCGGCCCTCTCTTTCATAAGCAATTGTTTTTGTGTTGCTTTTGTTTTTATGTATTTTTAAATTCTTTTCATTTCGCTTTCATTGTTGTTGCTGCTGCTTATTGAAAAATATTTTTCTTGGCAATTACCGTTGAAGTTCTCAGAGCCACGTTGCCGTGCAACATGTGTGTGCCCCCACCGGGGGGGGTGGAACTGCCTTACTCTAAGGTCATTCTTGATGTTGTTGTTGTACACACTGCTTTATATTATTTAATAAGCTTCTACTGTTTTTCCTCAATTGCAAGAACGACGTTTTATTGAAATGGAATGCCATTGCTGTTGTTGTTGCTATTATTGTTTTCCTTCCTCTTTTCATTTTCCTTTTATTATATTTTATTATTGTGTAAAATGCAACAATTTGTATTCATGGCATCGCTTGGAAAAACCAAGTTCGAGACACGGATGATGTAGCATGAATGTTTTTACTTGTTATCCCCCCTTTGGGGAGCTGGCCTTGATTTTGAACTCATTTAATGAGGATTGCAGCATTAAAATTGAGGCCAATGGCTGTTGGGTTTCTCGGGTTGCCAGGGAGTTGTGTGCTCAGGTGTTTCTATTTCATGCAAAGGGGCAATATAATTTAATTAGGGCTTGTTTGAAGGGTTTTTGTAAATAAGCTAAAATTTATAGCTATTTTTTAATGATACTTTAAAGCTAGAAAACTGAGAACAGCTTTAATTGAATAATCAAATCAGCTTTCTATATTACAAAACGAATTTCAACTCAAAAGTGCAGAAAATAAAATGTTGCTTAACAAATGTAATTATTTTTTTTTATAGTTTATGCTTCATCAGAATTGTTTTTCTGCTGAGATCTCACTCATGCCACAGTTATTCAAGCAACCCACATCACATTCACACCCACAACTACACACACCCGCACACACACATGACTCCGGCGCACGCCTCATTAGAACACCTTTCAGTTTGCTGTGTAATTTTCGCAACAATTTTTAATGGCGTGCGGGGACATTTTGGCACCACTCGACTGACCGTGTGTCACAGTCCCTCTTTCTTTCTCTCTCTAGTTTTAGTGTGTGTGTGTGTGCTCTTTGTCACTCGCATTGCGTCGCACGCAAAACTATTTAGAGAAGTGTCAAGAAATGTCTGCATTGGCGTCGTCGTTGCAACAATTTTGCCATCGTCGTTGTCGCCTTCGTCGTTGTGCGTCGTCGTGCCACACGCCTGCCACGCCCCACATTGCGTTAGAATGTCCTCCCCCCCCTCAATCTCTCTGCCCCCTCTTATGCGGGCGGTCGTTGATAAATTACAAAACATTGCGCCGGCTATTTTAAATGTAGCATAAAATTTGCATTTTATATTTTTGATATTTAGATATTTTTAACAGCTACAAATTTGCTGCTGCTGCTCCTTTTCTGCTGTCATCGAATCGAGGTCTCGCAAGTCCGTTTCTTTTTGTAAAAAACAGCCTAATCTAGCCAAACGTGGGCGTACTGCAAAACTGTGTCACATTGCTCATTAGCTCGCTTGCATGAAGCATTTCTTTTTATTCTCAAGCGAAAGCAAAACAATGAAACAATGAATAGAAAATAAAGTCACACACAACACTATTGCCAAAAAGCTAAAGAAAATTTGTCATTTGGCGTTGCGTTTGTGTTTGTTTTGTTTTGTTTGCCGATTTCTTGTACTTGTTGTTTTCTGATTTATTTTCACTTTGACAAATGCACAAAAATTTGACCATGGCACGTCAAGAAGTGTGGTCATTGTATTTTTAATGCCACTTCGATATAGATAAATTGCCAACAGGCGCGACACTTTTTAGCTGCAGCCGCTTCTCAAAATGAATGCCCAGAAAATATCGTTTTTTAAATTGACGATTCCAGAGTTAAACTCGCGCTGTGACTGACTAATTAGCAACAGCCGAAAAAGAAAAAATCTCACGTAATCGATTGCTTTATGAACGATTTATTGAGATTTATTTCGTGCTGCAAGTATTTAATGTGTTTGAGAAGAAATGTTCAATATTGACATTAATTAAAGTAGTTTAAAGTTCAAACACAGCCAAAGGACACAAATAACTTAACCAATTAAATATCCAAATATGCTCAAGTGACATTTAATTAGTTTTTCCTGGAACTGAAGTTGCATCGTTTGTCCAGCTTTTTCCCCTTCCAACTTTCAACACACTTTTGGCCTGCAAATTATCATTCATATACCATAATTAAAGTCAGCCAGCGCTGATAACATTATTTTCCAGCGAAAAACAAAACAGCAACAGCTGTCTAGAATGTTTAGGGCCTGGCTGCCTCGGCTGTGTATACTTATTAATAACTGGGAAATAGTCAGGCACTTGATGTGGGTCAAACATGGCAAATAGGCGCAGTTGGCGCTGCCTTCGTCTATAAATAAAGTAGCGTCAACTGAAGTTGAAACAGGTGCATGTCGCATGCATGCTGAATCACAACGTGCTGCGGCATGTAAGGCAATAAAGTTTTGCAGCTTTACGCTCTCGTTCATGTTTGTTTGTCGCTTGTGGTAGTTCTACATATGTATGTGGTTGCAGTTTTCTAACTGGCGTTTGACTCTTTGGCACTCTGAACTTTTTAGATTGCAGTTTTGTGAACACTTTGATACTTGCAGTTTTGCATATGTCAGGGTACAAAATTGCATTTTACTCGCATACTCGCTGCTAGTAGAGTGTCTTTCAAGTCGACAGTAAATCTGCAGGCACGTGGCATCAACTTTCCAATTTCAAACACACAAATCCCCCATCCAACACACACACACACTCCCGCTGGCCATAGACATGCCAGTTACGTGTCTCGACAATGCAATCAACATAAACACAAATCCCAAAACTATTTTAATGTGGATGGATCTACAGACCAAATGCCAAAAACCTAAACCAAAAATCCACCACCACTGAGGTCGCTATGTAAAAGTTGTTGTCTTAATGGAAAAGTTGCCACAAACTGAAAAATATATATGTATGTGTGGCAGCAGCAGCAAAAAAAAAAACAAAAAATGCAACCAACTTAAAAGCGTTATACGTAATTTTTTTGGGTACTGGCCAAGCGTCTAACGTGGCGTATACGCCATGCAAGCTCTGTAACGCCATCTAGCGCTTAAGCCCATATGTTGTAAGCTGAGCTGCTGCTGTTAACTGGTATTACTCACGTTAAGGGCGTTAACAGTGGTTTCACTGTAGTGTAGGTGTTTTCAATAATTTGCATAAAATACGTTGTAAATTAATAATTAAAATAACAATATGTATGCACGTTTAATTGAGCTGAATTATCTATTAAAAAAATGTGTAGAAACGTGCTTATATTGTATGTGCTTTAAAGTGTAATAAAAAAATATTTAAATACCCTTATTGCTAAGCTTTATTTTTAAAGACCAAAGTTGACAATAAACAGTTTTATTAAGAAACCAAAAAATTGGCAAAAGTGTTCCTTCGTAACGTTTCGTTATGAAAGTGTATTTAAGTCTCGACTTTTGCAGCTTAACTGTGTGCTCACTTACTTAATTTATGTGCTCATTTATTTTCTTTGTTGGAATTTGTAAATTCATTTACTTTATTGATTAGTTAATCATTCAAATGGTTGCTACGTGCTTAAATAATGTTTGCATTACTTTTTTATTACTTATTCTTTTTCTCAGTAATTTTGCTACTAATAGTTGTGTCTTATTAGTTCATTTTACGATTATTTGATTGTCCCCAGCCTTAAGCTGGATGCAAAACCTTTTTGCAAGTGTCAACAACTGTTGGTAGCTGCCTGATTGAGACATTGTTGTGACAACTGTCTTCACAATCTGGCTGAAAAGCTAAGTTTATCCAAGCCTTGCCCTCTCGAAGGTAAACAAACTGGGCCAACAGCCCCCCCCTTTTATGCTGTTCAAGCCAAGAACTTGGACAAACACACGCGTTAAGTTGATCAACAAACTGAAAGTCTCCTCCCCCCGCACAGCCTCTGCCTTAAGGCAATTCATGCTGTTGTTGGTTTTGTCTGCTGCAAGTATTTGGCCAAATCTTGTGGAGAATAAATATGTTGTGGCAGAAAATGTTGTTGTGCTAATTGAAAATCGTTTCCTGACAATCTCATTTTTTTTCTCTTTTTTTTTTTCTTTTTGGGAAAGCGTTGAACTTTGTGCTCGATAATAACCCGCCTCAACCCCCCTCTCCTTTAGCTAGCCATATGCAGACACTTCTTCTGTGTTTGGTTCATTGACATTTTGGCCATTTGTTGCCATTAGGCGGCGGCGATGGCTCGCCGTTTTTGTGTCCTCATTTCAAAGCAAACAAATAAATATGGATATTATGGCACGCAGCATAATGAAAATGTAACTCGGCAGCGAACCAGCCCCTCTTCCACCCCCTTTGCTTCTGAGGCGCCACATTTGTAGCGACTTTGCATAAAAAAATGTTTCGACTCTTAGCTGAGGCCAATTAAAACCATTTGTGGCAATTGGGTTTGGGATTCACATGATGCCCATATTTCGATCAATTTCGATTTTTGCCACCTTGCGCCTAATTGATGGCCAGCCGCATTTGAGCCATATTATTTAGCCATGTTATGTGGAAATTTTGTTGATTTTGCATAAATTGTTTTGCTTCATGTTTTTTTGTTTAGATCATTTCAACGCTTTATTTTGTTTTGCTGTCTGTTTTGCTATCTGACTTTTTTATTGGTTTTTCAGTTGCGCATTTCCCATTTGTCTATATGGATTTTTCTCTCATTTTCCGCTGTAATTGTTAACTTTAGTCAACTTCGATTCGAGTTTTGGTAGAAAGCGTTCGCAATATCATAATCATAAATTTTGTTATGCCTGCGTTTATTTTTAAACTAAATTTTCGACGAGGCGTCCATAGTTTTAATATCAACTTTATTTTATTATTTATATGTCGATGTGTGTGTGTGTGTTTGTGTGTGCTGCTGCTGCCATTTTTATGCGTGTATTTGCTTGTCAGGCTTTTAAAATTTATGTTATGTTTTTCACATACATTCCTTGGTTTTTGTCTGCTGCCGGTTTTCATTATTATTTCGTTTTATTCTTGTTTTTTTTTTTTTTGTTTTTTTCTTTTTTCGATATAAAAATCGTTTGCTGCTGCCTTTGGTTAGAGGCTGTAGTCGTCGTCGTAGCCAGTCCCAAAAATTCTCATACCTATTCCCATTCCCTTTCTCCCATTCACATTCCCCATACCCAGCCAATCCGTGTGCCGTGTGTCCCAGGCGCAGTCAGCAGAGGCCAGCATGGCGCAACAGATTTCTGTTGCTTCCATCGCCACGCATTTGACTTTCAAATGAAGGACAAATATTGAATGGCCCGAGCTAAGCAACAAACAAACAACAAAAACAGCAACAATAACAACAACAACAACAACAACCACCACCAAGTTGTCGACGTGGCAATTGGTAGCAGACACAGCGTCAAGCATTATGTTGAGGGCGGACTATAAAAGTTTTGCAGTAGATTTTTGTTTTCGACTACAGAGGTGTGTGTGTGTGTAGTATAGTATTTGGGTGTGTGTGTGTCAGTTTTTCTCTAGTTTTATTTCAACTTTGAATATAAATTATGTGAGTAATTTGATTTTAAACAGTCGCTTATTGCCAGCATTTTTTTATATGCTTTATATTGAGAAATTTGTTACTTATAGAAAAGGTTATGCAGTCGTCTTATGCAACAATAAAAATCAAAACAAAAGGAATTTCAAATGGCTTGTCCCACAATTTTAATTTCCCATTTTTGTTAGAGACAATTTGAGTTTAATTTGTGTGTTTGTCTTTAAATGCGTTTTTATGCTGAAAGCAAGTAAATAAGTTGTTTTATTTAGTTTTTATTTATGCAGACGGATGGAAGAGAAGACTCAGACAAAGATCACGAAGTGGCCCCGGCTACTTGCAATGGGCAGCCGTAGCATTATAAATAGATGGAGGCAACGTCGCCACTTAAGCCAGCTCTCGTGGCAGCTACAAATTTTATCGACACGAGCCAACTGTCAGCCCCAAAAGACTGCCAGCCAAAAACATCTTGCCCCATAGAAGCGGGGCATCAGCATGCAAATCCACAGCCCTCTAAGCATTGTGTCAGCCATGTTGAGCCCAAACGGGCAAAAGTTTTTTAGCCCAAATAAGCGCAAAAATACGCATGCCACGCACTTGTATCTTACAGATACGCAGCAACAGCATCATCAGCTAGCAATGCAAATAACTTGGCACAGCAAACTAAAGGGACAGTTGGACGGACGGAGACGGACAAACGTTGTGCATGAGCACAGATTCTAATGCAATTTCACTTGTGTCTTGCCAGCAGGGGGGAAAGAGCGGAGAGTGGAGAAGTGAGTTGATGATGTGTTCTAGTCGAGTCGAATTCGTATCCGTGCAGTTTTTGGTCTTGTTTATTTAGGACTCGTTTCTATTTTGCCTTCTACATTTGGACTGCATAAAAAATGCACAACATTTTGTGTCTGTTGTTTTTTTTTTTTTTTTTTTTAGATACCCATTAAAAGCAGATAAAGAGGAATACAGGAACTTGAGAAACAAGAAAGTTTGGTCTTTAGTCTTTAGTTCTCTAAGTAAAGAACATCTCTAAGTCGAGCAGTCTCTATCTATAACATTTTGTTGCTTGTTATTTTGTGATTTTTGTGACTTTCTTTGTTGCCTTTGTTGCCGTAATTAATTTGCTAGCCACATAAACTGTTGCAAAAAGCAAAAACCAAACATGAAATCCTTCCCTTTTTGGCTGCATTGTGTTTAACTTGTGTTGTGCCTTGTTTTGTTTATTTGTGTTGTACGCTGGTCAGTCGCATCTCCGATCTCCTCTGTTTTTGCTCTACTCAGTTCTATACTGTATACAATGACTATGGTGTGGTGTGTTGTGGTGTTCCGATCTAGACGAGAAGATGCTGAACTGAACACACATCAAACGACAAGACGCATTTTTTGCGTACTTGAAAGCACTTTCGAAAATAGCGCCGTATTTAGGTTTTAGGTCGTTCTACCAAACGCATTCAATGCGCATCACTTTGACGTTTGCCAAGCTCTAGAAAATCGCAGCAAAATGCACAGACAGACATCTCGTAAACTATACACACACACACAACACACACTCAGACACGGACAATCAGCAGTCAGTCAGTTGGTCTCTTGGTCTCGATGTAGTTGTACTTGCAGTAGCTACAAATAGAAGCAAGTCGCGATGTCAACAAAACTATTTCATATCTAGTATCTCACAAATACAACAAAAGCATGCTGTGACAATCGGTGTTTGTCATCTGAAAAAAAACATACCCAAAATGCAAACATGTTGCTAACAAACTAACAACTAAAAGCCCCTGACAAGTCAAGCTGAAACAATCTATGCTTGTATGAGTGTCACACAAGCGCAAACATAGCGCACGCAAGCTCGTAAAAACAAAATGGCGTTACACAAAACTAAACACTGTATCCGCATTGGGAGTGCTGACAACAAACAGTTTAGCTGGAAAACTATAAGCTTTAAAGCGAAAGGATTAAGTTTTTTTTCTAGTGTTCTGAGAAAATAACTTTTTGATATAAGAAGTTTTAAAGGCAAAGTGTAAACTCAAGCACAATTGAAAAAGGCTTTACAAAGAAACTTTCCAGGTAGTATTAGATATTGTTTCCAAACTAACTGTCAACTTTTTGTTTGGCTTAAAAATGCCAACACTGTGCGAAAGCATAAAAAATCATTGCAGTGGCATTCTTTCACAGCGTTGAACACACCTGAGAAATCAATCAATCGATTTGTTCAACTGTAACACATACAACAGAGATGGCAAAAAGAATCAGAGAGAAAAAAGAGGGAGAGAGAGAGAATGGCAATAAGTTTAACAATCAGCCGCAACATGTTGTCAACAAATTTGAACGCTTGATAAAAACGCTGACTAGCTGACTGCTGCCACACATAACCGCTGGCACATTATACTCTTGTATGTCTGTTTTACAAAAGTTTTTAAGGGGGATGTGGTTGGGTAGTTAGGGAAGTGCTTACAATTGTCAGGCAGCAGCAGATGTAAATAACTTCAAACAGCCCAAAGAAAACAATGAAAGTAAAAATAAAGAAAAACGCTAAAAGCCTGCGGCTTAAAGTGTATTTGAGTGTGTGAGCAGATTTAAAAATTTATCTTTGACTTTGTGTGTACAAATTCAAGCAAAGCAAAAAAACGCGAAGGTAGCAAAAGAATGTGCAACTGGGAATGTGTTGCGCAGCTTTACAATTTGAAGGTGACAGTGAGAAGGGACAAAGGGAAAAGGAAAAGGAAAAGAGAGAAGGGGACAAGCAATCGCCGAACATTGCTGGAAAATCTTGTCAAATGCCTTTGACAGTTGCCCTCAAAGCTAAATGCAGCGTAGCCAGAGAAGCAGCGCCCTTTCATTTGATTTACGCCGTCCGGCAAAAGAGCATGGAAAATTTTCACACAGACACACACCACATACCATGTAAATATTTGGAGCAAAGACGCGAGCAGTGGGCGGCATTCGTGAGGGGGAGAAAGAAGAGATGGCTGACAACTGTTGCCCATTTCCGTTTGGCCTTGTGCAATGGACTCGCAACGTAAAAGTTCATAAAGGCAACTACTGTTGCTCCAGTTCCAGTTCCATTTTCATTTGAATTTTTATTTCCAGCTCCCAGGCTTCTTTTGTTCCTGTTCTCAAATCAGCTTAAATACTTACTTACAATTGCGAGAACAAGTTGTGCCATCAGGTTTTGCACCGCTGCCTGCCACGAAAGTCAACAAGCTTCTGCTGCCTGCCTCCCAATGCTGTCGTCTATTTTTGGACAACATTTAGTTGCGTTCCATTTTCACATCGCTCTTTCTGCGCGTAGTGTGTTAGGCGCACAAGAAAAACGCTTTTTTCTTTTTACCTTTGACGTTGCCTTAAGGTGGAGCATAGCACAAAATAATTATAGATACATATAGCGATACAAAAAACATACATACATAGTTGGATGGCTTTTATAGCAGAAGTAGCTTCGTGTAGGCGACAGTGTGTTCCAATTTTGAAACAGTTTCCGAAGCCCTAAGGCCTTTGGTAATGTATAATACTGCCTTTTTAGAAGTTTGTTGCAAAGTTTTTATGGTCGCATATACATAGGTGGTATGAAAGGGGTTCCAAGCTCTTTAGACTTATACTTCTGAAAAGTTTCTGAATGTACCCGAATCGACTTATATGTTAAAGTTGGGACCTTATTTTAAAATGTATCTCATTTGTTTAATGTGTGAAAATTGGTGGAAGAATAAAATTCATTAAAAGAAATATTAAATGCTAATAAATTGCACATGAAATAGACAAGTATGAACATATTTTTTTTTGTGTCTGTGGCATAAACAATGATGATTAATGGGATTGCATAAAACAAAGGCAAAGTGCGCGTTCAAGAAAAAAGTAACAAACAAACAACAACAAGAACAATTGGAAAATTGTCGCATACACATCCATCATAATTTTGGGATCCTGTGAGTCAGTCAGTTCGTCAGTAAGGGGCGGAATGGGGGGTATTTCTTTTTTTGACAACTTTATTGCGCCGCCCGAGAATGTCATAAATGTTTTGCACTGTCGTGTAGATTTACAGGTTTTTAATTAATTTCATTCCATTCAGATTTATCAACTGTTTGCTGACTGACACTTTTCCTTCCAGCTTTCCATTTTGTCATTTTTTTTTTGCCATATGCATTTAAATGCGTGGGCTGTTTGACGTTGATTTGTATGCTTATTTGATTTGATTTTGTTTTAATTCTCTTATATCTTTATTATTTGTTGTATATCTAGATATTTATGCTCTTAATTTGGCTCATGTGTTAAATGGCGCTGCACTTTGGCTGCCTCTCCGTTGCTAGCCTGTCAAATTTTCTAGCGTCATTTGCCATTTTGTTGCTTTTGTCTTTATTTTGGCTGTGTTGTTTTGTTTATTTATTGCATTTTTGTGCTGCAGACAATTTTGTGCATGTTTCACATTTTGAGCGCCGCGTCGCGCATCTTAATTGAGTATTTTATGTGCTGCTTATAATTTATGTACTTTATGGCTTGTAGAATTGAACTTTGTTGAAAAATTAGCTGATTAATAGATGCTATCTTTAAAATGGCTAAAAACAGTTGGTAAAAATTCAGGAAAACTTACGTTTTAGTTCACTGACCTATATGAATAACAAAATGCACAAAATACCACAAAACATATTTTTTAATGTGCCATTTTAAAATATTAAAATTTTTATGTTTTAATTTAGCTGAGAAACGCTTGAAAAGTTTCTTTTTGTTTTAATAATTTATAGTTCTTGGCTATTCTATTGTCGAAACATTAATTATGCTACACCTAAACACAACATAAGTCGAGGCAGACGACAGCTGTTTATTTTTATTTTTATTGTCTTATTTCTAAAAGTGACCAAAATTTATTAATCATTATCAGCCTAAATGTTTTTGTTGTGTTAAGTATTTAGTTTTGTTTGAATGTCGAGTATTTTAAGTATTTTTACTTAGTACTTAGCAGATATACAAATGACTTTGTATATATGTTCAGTGGTGCGTTATATGCCGGCCGGTATTTAGCCAAAAAAATGTTGAGAAATTAGTTTATGAGGCCATGCGAAATTTCCTGTGGGCGTCAAGTGAAAAAATCTCATTCAAATGCTCGCAATGAGTTTCAAGGCTATAAATTAGCAAACAGAACACACAGCAGCAACAAAGTATAATAAAGGAAAAGTTTATTGTATGATTTCTTTTGACTTTTGCCCAATGTTGCCCACCTGTAGGCCACAAATAACAATAGGAATTCGAATGTCTAAGCCAAAGTCGGGCAATAAGTTAAAAAACATTAAGCATAATATATTTAGAAACATACTTAAGACTTAAGGCTATAATATATATATTTTAATGACCCTCATTTTTGTCAGCGCAAAGTTGAGCAAAAGTAAAAACAGAATAATAGAAGAAATCTTAAGCCAAGTTGCCAAGAAAAATAGCATAAAAGTAGCTAGAGAATATTTTCTAAATATTTGTATTTAGCGCAAGTTAAATAATCAGACAGATTATGCATACGTTATAAAAATAACAAAAAAGCCAAAATGAAAAACGTTTTTCAAACCGACTGAAGCGAATAAAGAAAAGCGACAGGCCAGCTAAAACAACAAGAAAATGGCCAAAAATAAAAGCGACTAAAACAATTGGCAAATATTTTAACGCCATCGTTGCAAAAGTCTCCTCTCACTCTCTTGCCATCTCTCCGCCGCTCTTGGCTTTATGTAAATGTTTGTACAACAACCACAACGAACACGAGAAAAACACCTGTAGAACTGTACGTAAGATGTTTTCCAATCTCATCCAATTGGGTTCGCCCACATGCAAATTTTTGGTTACATTGTTGCACTCATCTACAAACATGTGTGGTGTAGTTATTTTGGTATCTACTTTTGGCTTGGGGTTCGTGGCGCTGCTCGCTTGATGGCCTGCCTCTCATCTGTGACGCTGCTCAACGTTAAAAAGCGGCTAAACCGACGCTATTTTATGTTGCTAGTCAGTTGAGCTTGAAATCGTGTCACAGTTTTGCATACCCTGCACTAGTGTTATAAAGGTGTCGATTCTTCCTGTTGTTTCACCTTAGCTGTCAAACACTTTTGGCAAGAGTTCCCTTTTTTCTGCATTTGCGGGGCGGGCTACTTAATTACTTTGGCATTTGTCACATTTTTCGACCCCTGCTGCTTAAAAATACAGAATATCAGTGTATTCATATTTTGTTTGTTAATTTGCTTGAATATGACACACAAAGACACACAGTCTTCAATCAGACGAAAGCTGTCGAAGGCGACGAATGCTGTGCTCCACTTAACACTAATTGTTTGACGTGCCACGCCCACAGCGGGTGTCCTAGTTGACAAAGAACCGCAAACTGAAGAGTATTAAGGCTGAATTCAACTTGTAGTTTGTGGCTTAATTGTTTTAAACAACAGGACATTAGCTGAATGGCGCTGCTTGGCAACCAACATAAACTTATCAACGCTTTAATAAATCATCTAAAAGTTCGTTTTATTATTAAATCTCTTCTTGTTGTTTTTTTTGGGAGGGAAATAAAATTTATTTAGTCTTGTGTTGTGGGCGTCCACATACGCCCCGTTGTACAGTTTCGCTCATGTTGTGTGCAATTAATAAATTTAATTAAGAAATAACGTGCACTGCCGCAATCGTCGCGATTTCAAGTGTGAAAATTATGAAAATCTTTACGTTTTCGCATTACGCCAAATTTACCATGCAAAATGCTGCTGCAGGCGGAATTGGCGCACAGAATGTGATCTTCTTCTTTTTCTAGTCGCCTAAGAGAACTATAACCATAAATCAGTGAAGCTTTTGTTGGCGCTGGCTAGTTTTTAATTAAATCTGGCGTGGAATGCAGTTGCGCTGCATTTAAGTCTGCCCTCCCCACCACGTCCCTTTCCACCCTTAAAGGTGAAATGGTTGCAATCAAATGGCGCTCAGTTCAAGGCTATCCATGAATCTCCCGAACGTGAATCCAATATAAATAATAAAAAATCGAATTTAACGTAATTCCATTCGTTGCAAATTCACGGCAACCGTGAACCGCATAAATTCAATCCAAATGACCCCGCCCACACACACACACACACAGTTCATCAGCAATCGTAGTGAAGAGGGAGTATGGAAGGGGGCAAGGTATAATGACCAACACTATTGCTGCCAATAAACTATTTTTATTGTTTGTTTGCCTTGGCCTTAAAGTTGTGTGTTGGTGACTGCGCCTGCTTTTGGCCTGCATGTAAAAGGATCAAAAGGGGCAGCTGGCGCTTAGCAACCACTGCTTGACTCAAAAGCAAAACTGAACAAATACCCAAGAAAAAGGGACCTGTTTACAGGTTGCAGGTTGCGAGCTTTGCTATCAAAGGACATGCACCTAAATCATGTTGTGTATTGAAGTGCAGCATCATTCAGCAGCTCAACAACAAGTACTGCTAACAATGCAATTGTAAACATAGTTGTGGCAAGGCAAACTGTGTGCGTGTGTGTGTGTGTCAAAGCAAAAATAAAGTAAAGATAAATAAAATAGATAAATAAAGGTAGTCTAGAATTCAGTCACATGTGCAGCAAAACTAATCAATAAGAAGTGAATGGTAAAAAAGGTTAACAAAATTTAAAGTGAGTTTTTCAAGTGCAGCTTACTAGAAAAAATCAAGTAGATATAAGCTTGGATGATTCCAGACTTTTCTGATTTTCACACTATTTTCTTTGTGTATTTTATTATACTTCAGGCACGAGTAATAAATTGTTTTTATGGTAAACATTTATGAACTTGCATTTTGAGTCATCGCACAATTATTGCGAAACTATGCGCGCCGAATTTTTCGTTAGCCATTTTTCGTTATTATTGTTGTTGTTAGTGTTATTGTACTTGTGCTGTTGCCATTTGGCATGCGCTCTGAGTGGCCAAAAGTATTTGCAATTATTTATTTAAAAATTGCCAGCGCTGTGCACAACGCCAGCGTCGCAGCCGACAGCTCAGTTATTGCCAAACCATCAAAATATGCGCTATGAATAATATTCTCTATTCTCTTTCTCTGTCTGTCTCTAATGCCGCCCACTACAGGCACCACCCGCACTTACCCACTTAATCACTCCTGTTGCTGTTGCTGTGTCCGTTGCCAACAACGAATCGATGCTCAAAACGTGCGAAAAACTTTTATGTTCTAAAGATTTCGTTTTTTTTTTCCTTTCTTGTAACTTTGAACTTTTCAAACGCTGCATACGACTTGGTTTTTGTATGGGGGGTGGCTGCTGCACCTTCTCCTCGTCTGGGGGTGGCTGGCTAGCGGGTTTATTGGCAAACGACAAGACGACATTACAACAACATTAAAAACATGCGCTACACACACGCGCAACATTTGCTAGCAATTAATAAATTTGTGGCTTTTGTGGGCTCGTTTCTTTCTTGCTCGTTCCGCTGCGCTTTTGTTAATGTTTATGAATGAAAATTGTTTCGTCTCAATTGGTGTCCAATAAATTGCAATCACACTCGGCCGCACGTTAATTAATTTGTAGATCAAAAATTATGATTAGCAACATGCCTGCAGCTGCTTTCGTCTCCGCCTTGCCTTGCCATGCCTTGCTTCGCGTTGCCAGCCAGCCTTGAGAGTGCGTTGACCAAGCGTACGTGGCGTATGCGCAATGTGGGCGCCTAATTAGTTGACATACGTTGTTATGAGTGTGTGTTATTGTGATAGTTTCTGTTATTATTTTGCCTCATATCCATTGCTAATGTCTAACCATCTGTCTTTCCCTCTCATTGCAGGTGAGTTGAGCAAGCGAAATTGTAAGCAATTAAAGTCCCAGATGTAGTCTAGTAAGTAATCAATGTGAACATATGTGCGCGCATAACAAAAACACCAAAGTGGACTAAAGTTTGGCAAAACGACTGAAAAGATACTCTAACCAAGTGATCAAGTTCATGCGAGTATCCAAAGAAACAGCCTAGTTGTTATACCTATTGGTTAGGGTATGGCTAGGCAATATTTTTCAAAACCACAACAAACTTGACCGTTGCTGTCAAAATGTGCAAAGGAAAGATGCTGTTGTTGTTGTTGTTGTTGATGTTTTGGTGCACATGAAATGTTGGCCAGGCCAAAAAGCAGCAAAACGTTGTTGTTGGCGTCTGGAAAGGCGCGTCAACATCGACGTCATTAGGCACACAAATTATTTGCTGCTAATGCGCAACTTTGTTGTTGTTCGTGTGCCATGTTGTGTGTGTGTGTTTTGTGCTGTGTTTGTTTGTTTGTTTTACAAACGCGCGCTACACAATCAAAACGCTGGCGCTCACACACACACACACACACAATGAGAGAGCGAGAGCATGAGTGAGTAAGTGAGTGAGTGGAAAAGCGATCAACAAACGCCTCGCCTGCTGTTGGCTAAATGAATTATTCAGTTAATTGCGTGTGTGGTTGTTGTCTATGTGTGTGTGTGTGTGGCAGTCTTTCTTTTTTCAATGTTTCATGCATAATTAAGCATTTTTGCAATTAGTTGTATGTGCGTGCAGGCACCTTAACCCAACACAACCCAACCAAATACTAAACTAAACCCCCCTCGAGCAAACAAAATAAACCTCAAACTAAATTTGCTTTAGTTCTAAGTTTTCTCCGCCTTAAAAAGAGATTTATTTCGAGTACTGTGAATGCAAATTCATTCAAAGCTATGCAAATAAAAGCTGTACGTTTAACGTTCATAAACAAGATAATTAAATAAGGGAAAATATATAGCTCAGGCATCACGCTGTGGCATATGTACTCTATGAATCAAGTTTTAATTGCTTTATAACTCGACTCGGGCTAGCCTTAGGATTTATACTTTTAGTGCAGCCTTCTTTGACGTTGTCTAGTTGCAGTTATAAAAAGAAAAGTTCCTTTGTCTTATATTTTAGTCAGTTTTAATTCAATGTTCTGCCTTAACAGTTTTAAAGATCTTACGGGAGCTGGAATATTAACCCAATTACTTTAATAGCCGAAAGTGCACAAAGGACGTCATAGTTATAAATTAAGCAGTCTAAATTCCCAGCGCGTGCGACTTTGTATTTATACCCACTAAGTTCTTCTCTCTAATCAGGTGATGATGCCGCCCACTATAAATACCAACTAAGCTATATAAACAGCTAACTGAGCATCATTATATCCCCGATCAGTTGTGCAGATTTTGCAATTTTAACTTGAAATTTCTTGCTGGGTTTGTTTTATAAACTTTTAATGCTGTTTGCTCGCTGCTGCCGTGTGTGTGATAAAAACACATAAACAAAATATTTAGCCCTGAATTGTTTGCCAAAAAATGTTGATTTCTCTCGTGCTTATTACGCTTTTTTTTATTGTTTAGCCGGCAAAAGCAACAACAATGAAAGCCCATAGCCAACAAAAAACAACAACAACAACAATGCCAAATGAAATGTACAAAAACTAAACATAAGACGCTGCCTGCCCGGCTGGCTAGCCATACTACAAAAGTCTGCTCTCTAGATTTTCGAATTTTCTTTTTGTTTTCCTTTTCTTTTCGCACAATAAATAAATGTGTAGAGTGGGCAAGAACAGTAACAACCACATTGGTTGATACTACGTACTATGTAGAAAAACTTGCGAAATATTTTCCACTTGGCACGCAACATGGCCAAGAAGCGGCAAGAAGAGGAGGGGGAGGATTCACAGCCAACAAGTTGAATTTTACACTTTTGATTTTGTTGTTGTTGTTGTTGTTGGTTTCTGTTTTTGACCATTTATTTTTAATTTGTACTTCTCGCCTGATCTGATAAAAACTGAATGCAGAACATATTCCGGCCAAGTGTTTATTGTTCTATCGCCCACTTGAGACACACACACACACTCTAAATAATAAGAGCGAAAGAGAGAGAGAGAGAGAACAAGCTTGTTAACTTACTGTGAAGGGTGGCTGGTTGATTATTGTTGGCCTGGCCACACCTACAGCATCCGGTCGATACCAGCCCACAAAATATCTATGTTAGGATATACTGTGTGTGTGTGTGTGTGTGTGTTGGGGTGCAGTTGCCAAAAGCAAACCAATGTGTGCACTTGATTAAAAATAGTTTTGCCAAAATGCTATTGCGGGTGGCTAGCAATAAAAACAACAATAACAACAACAACGAGACGGGACGAGATGACATCGTCATCTAGTGTTTGTTTCTACTCTATCATTGAAAATTCAATTTCAATTATTCGTGCTGCAGTATGTGTGTGTGTGTGTGTGTGTATGTTTGTTGCACAGCACTTAAATGTCAAATTTTTAGTCTATGTGTGGCTCATTTTCTTGACTCATATTTTTGTAAATTAAATTTTTATTGAGCGTATCGTTTGGGCATAATTAATTTTAATTGAGGACATGCACACACACACACACACTCACCTATTTATATGGCGCTCAAAAGCCTAGAACAGCAGGAAGACAGTTGGGGGCGCAACCAAGCCCAATGCCACATTCTGTGAGTCTTGCTTCTGCAACAGCAACAGCTTCTGAACTAAAATTTAAATCAAATCATCAACTATTTGATTTGTTATTGGCAAAAGCGTTAAACTAATTGATGAATTTTGATTTGTTTATGTAGTATTTGGCAAATGTTGTTTATGTGTGCTGTCAAACATATTTCTGAAATTTAAAAGGTATAAACTATGTGCAGTTGCTTTCTACCATCAAGGAAGTAAAACAAAATATATTTTGTGCTAAAAGCAAATGCATTAAAAATTCATCAGTTCTTGTGAATGAACTTTAAGCTCTTTAAGTTCTACTCTACAAAGTTTACTTGCTCTAACTGGCTGCTAATGCCTTTGGGCTGCTGCTGGCCAGTTGAAATTCATCATGTACGTGTTTCACATGCGACTGACACACTCACACTCGCACTTACACACTCAAACTTTGTTGTTGAACACACAAAGCACACACAAAATACGCATTGTGGCCCGAAGTGCTACAATAAGGCATCACATCCTGGACAGCCACTGAGCGCAGTCGTCGTCATTACAGGCGCTGCTTTGTATGCAAAACACGCTGCCTGCCAGACAGTCCAGAGAGCTTGTGGTTTCTATGCGTGTGTGTGTCCAATTGACTTTTGTTGTGCGATGTGCAGTTGTTTGGTCAGGTAGCACACACAGAGAAAAAGAGAAATAGAGAACTGGCCGCAAGCGTTGATGTTGCCCGCAACTCATTTGCATGCAGCAGACGCAGAAAAACAGCTTTAATTCAATTTCAACTGCAATTCCATTATTCGTGTGTGTGTGTGTTTGTGTTTGTGTGTGCTACAATGCAACCCGGTTGCAGTATGTGCGTATTGTGTTCGCTTATTAACCAACCATTGTTGTAAGATTCTTCTGATTCTTCAATTCTCGCTCTCTCCCTCTCTCTCTGCTCTTTTGCTTGTTCAGCCATGTGCCATCAATCAGCGCAAATATGTCAACAGCATAAAAACGCTGTTGAAAATTGAAGCAAGTATGAGACACAGACAGAGGGAACAGGCCGCATAATGCCAGTTAAGTCGACTATCGACAGCCGATAGTCGACACCGCCCACCTCAGCAGTCAGTCACTCAGTCAGTTGGTCAATCGTACGTCATCAGCTCAGTTCCAACAAAACGTGTTGCTTGACTCGTCGACGGCGCTCGACCAGGTTTGCTTAGTTTGCCGGTGCGCGCTTCACACGTTGGACAACCTTTTTTCACGCTCCGCGTTCCGCCTTTGATAATCAACTGATAATAACGCTAGCCATGACTCATTTGCAAAGTCTGTACTTAATCTCTTGCTTAAAAAGTGATATGCTGGCAAGAAGTACATAAAACAAAACAAATATATATTGATAAGACACGGCCTGTGTGTAAAGTGTGTACACAATTTATTTTGTTTAGTGCTGAAATGTAAACAAAAATAACAAATAAAATATCTATATTATGATAACAATGAGTTATTGCAATTGAAGTAAGTTTCGCTTTCGAAAAATATCACTTTAAACTGATCTTAATATTTATAGTGATTCATAAATCTGATATGCAACTAAAGCTCTAAATCAAAAAACGTTTTTCAATGTTGTTTTTTTATTGCTTGTCCATAACTAACACGTTTTGTCAAATTGTTAGTTTTTGCCTGCTGCTCTTATACTTTGATACTGATTTATTTATAAGTGTTTGTCCCCCGGCCCCCTTTGGCGTATATCGTTGTCACTTGTCATGTAGCGATAACATGCGAAATTTCTGCTCACACTTAAATGGCAAAAACAACTTGCTGCATATTAAAAACTATTGAAAAAACGTTCGCTATAAATTGTTATTAAATGTTATTATATTATATACATTTTGAACTTGTTGCTTGTTGTTGTCGAGTAGCCAAACAAGTTTTTTGCCTTATGCCCAAAATAAGATGCATAATACATATATGTATATATATATATATATATAGCTGAACTGTGTTTTTCTTGGCTCTGTACTTTTTTCTAATTCTTATTGTTTAGTATTTATATTAGTTGCGGTGGTTGTTGTTTGCTATGTTTTCTTCCCCATTTAAATGAGTTTTTGTCTATGACGTCTCTGCATATTGTTTACAAATATACATTTCAATTTCATACTACATATGTATGTGTACTATCTATAGATACACCCACAGCGACACATGGCGAATTTGATGTTTAGTGTATCCGATTCTCGGTGCACGAGCTGTGTGGCGCTTGCATAATCCTCGCCTGTCGAAGCTGTCAGCAGCGTTGTTGCTACTTCTACTGCTACTGCTGCAGCAGCAGCAGCTGCTTTTGGCATTCAAATGAATATGTAAACGTCGCGCAGATTGTTTTACAAAGCACAAAAAATCAACAATTGGCTGCGTCACGTTGTTGCTACTACTACTACAAAGGTCAGCAGCGTTTTGCACGTTTCGCATTTTTCAATCAATTTTTATTTTTTCTAATTTCATGCCTTAAATTTGATGTGCCATAAAAGTAGGCCTAGCTATTAAAGTCGTTTTCTTGATTTATGCACGCTAAAAGTGGCAGGTGGCAAAGGAAACGTTGTGGTTGTTGTGGTATGTGTAACGTGAAGATAAACTGCAAATAAAACTTAATGTTTATGCAGCCGACAAATTGCCAGGTTAAATGCGAGTCTCGTACGACAAGCATCGATTATGTCGAATTGTAACATTAACAGCATCCTGTTTCCTGCTGTTGCCGAGAGGAAGTGCCAGCCAGTCACACACACACATAGAAACTATAACACACACACACACTCACACGCAGCTTAGTCAGAGACAACAGCAACAAGAACGAGAGAAATGAAAGCGGCGTTCTGTAGCATACTTTGCGGGCGCGTTAGCTCGTGAATAGCTTCTAGCTATATTCCGGAGCATGCATAATTGATGTTTACTACACACACACACACACACACACACACACACACTACGCACACTAACAGATGCTACCATTTCCGCCGTAACTTCCGTTGCGCTTTGAATGATTAGTTCTGTGCATGGACAGTCAAAAGATGTGTTAGCTTAACCAACTGACTGTTGCTTTTAGCCATAAAATTCAACGATTGTGCGAAGGCATTGGCTCGCTTTCAAAGTGTTGGCCATGGTCTGCCACTTTGGCTAGGCTTTTATGAGATAATCTTTTATAGTTATGCTCCGACGCCCAAAGAATGTATGTAGCAAATAGAAAAAAGGGTTGATGTATTAAGGTTTGTCTATGCCATACGCATTTACGGTTTATTGAATATCCAGTGTCTTAACCCCTAATTTGTTTTTATAACCTGCATTATTATTTTTTTTTGTGCAAACTAAAGGTTGTTTCTCTTAATCAAAGTAGACATAAAACACAGTGCAGACAGCAAAATATTTTGGCGTCTCAATGGCGTGATTAACAAAGCCATCGAATTCGGCATCCCAAAGGAAGTTTGCCATCGAGTACAAGCCCTGCATGAGGAATTCGCCAATGTTAATTACGACTATAAAACGATATCGATCGAAGTTCAATAGTTTGATGCGAGTCTTGATATCCTCGGCGACCTGGGTAGCCAAATGCAAAGAGTGCTTCGGGTGAAAGCCATACTCATATGTAAAGTTCTTTGTCATCTCCGACTTAACGATAATCTCTATACGCTCCTGTTTCAGTGGATTCTTAGGCTCTAGACGATAGGTAGGCGCATAGCGTACAACAGGCACCTTCGGTGCCATACCCGTTTGCATGACACCCGAATTGCGACCTTTTTCATCTTCCTTGGACTTTTTGTCCTTGCCATCTTTGCTCTTTGGTTTTTCCTTAACAATCTGCTCAAGGCCGGATTCCTCCAGAAGCTCTGGACAATCTACCATGGCTATGTGTTTACTTTGTGTAGTATTAATAGACTGTAAAAGTTAAGTTTTTGAGGTTTTTCAAAATTGTCGAAGCGACTATCTAGATTTTCTACAAAAATGATTTGCTTGGCAACTGACAGCTTAGTTTTCCTCTATTCTATTAAACCGACTGCTGTGATATTTTAATTATTGTATTTATTTAATCATTAAAGCACATTTATGTTTAATTAAATAATATTATCTATATTTGCACTCAATTACACATTGCGCATACGCCTCGATGGCAAAAATGTTAATGGGCAAGGTGTTGTCAGTTGCATGTGTGTCTCGTTCACGTCTGTTAGATGCGACTTGGAGCGATTGTAGACCAAGGAACAACCAAAGAACAACCAAAAAAAAACCACTTGCATTTTGCCTGCTCGAAAATAGAATTGGCAATGGCTTTGTTTTTCGGCTGCGTGTGGACAACATGTCGCGCCAATGAGCGAGCAAGTATCAAAGCTATGCTGCAGCATTGCATCGCATCGCATCACATCTGAGGTAACACTCGAAGCAGGACATAGAAGGAGGGCGGTGGGTGGGTGGTGCCTGATGGCGACGTTGATGCACGCCAAGCGTAAACAGGCGTCGCGTGGGGCAATGCTTGTGGCAAGTTTCATGTGATTATTGTTTTGTGCTTTTACAGTTGCTTGGCACTTTGGCGGCGCCCACATTATTAAACAATAGATGTCACAACAGCATTAAGCGCACATAAATCTAGTTAAAGACAAGAAATATTCAGCAGATGCTGAAATTTTGGATTAACTTAGCGCCGAACACAGAACTTTAGCAGCTGTTAGTTGTCGCCTAAGCACACGCTAAATATAGTTCCATTTAGCAACAAAGTAAATAAACCTTTAACACTTCAACTATGAATAGAAATAAAAGAATTGCCAAAAATAAAGGCAAAGCCAAAATGGTACATTTGATAAGTGCATGTCAGTCTGTTGCAAACACATATGTAAAAACTTGCCAGCTCATTGGCAAAGGGTATAAAAAGGTTTTCTATTTGCGGACATAGCTAAAAGTGTTGACAAAACAGTATTGCATAACTCGAGGCGTGTCTGGGAATGTCGCAGTCGCCTGATGCAATAACAGACGGTGCCAAGAAATTTTTGCGCTTTTACAGCTATTACAATTACTTGCATAGTTAAGCACACACCTACAATCACACAAAAACAAACACACACACACGCACGCGCGTTCGGTTTATTAAAAACGCCCAAAAACTGATACAAACTAAATGCTATTGACAAGTGCGTAAATAAAGACAAGGCAACTAGCGCCAAAAAGAAAAACAACAACTGAAATTGCGAGACAGAAAATTGAAAAAGCACAACAAAAACATCAACAAAGAAGAAATCATCAAGTACGCGCGTTGCTAAGTTTTCATTGCTAACAGAAAGACAGGCGGTATTGGAGGAGGGGTGGGCGTGGTCAGCACTAAGTAGGTTACTTGGCAGTGCTTAGCATAAAATAACTGGCACACGGGCAGCTGCGTCATTGGCTTGGCCACCAAAGGGTGTTCAACATTAAATAAAGTGCGCAAAAAAAATATTGACTAAATAATAAAATATATATGTACATAACATGTGGCAACTTGCTTGGCAGTTGAGAGGGTCAACTAAAGGGGCGTCTCTAATGAGTTTGTTATGAATTTGTTGCACGTGTTTCATGCTCAACGCATAGTTGTTGGCAAAACAAAGTTTAAATATTTTAGTTGTGATAAATAAATACATGAAATTTATGGCAAATAATAAAGCGCATAAACTATTTGAAACGTTATAACTAACAGCTAAAAATTTTACTTGCTAAAATGTTTTCCTGAACTTTGACTTGAACATAGACGCATTTAATATGGCATTTTATTTTTATTTTTTGTAAAAGCAATCAATCATTCAGTTCAAAATCATTTTTTCTCAGTAGAAGGAAAGTTAAAAGCGCATACAATCTGCTTTCTTTTCAACTATATTAAATTGATTGATCTAAAAATCACAATATTAAGTATACGCATTAACATGTAACTTTTCCTATTGCAGAGTCTACGCACAGCGTGGACGGCGGCCCTGCATCGTGGCGTTTAACGCTCGATCAGGATCTAATTGACACGCTCAAGGGCAACTTTCCCACTTGGTTCCAGTCAGGCACATCAGGCACCGCAGCAGCAGCAGCAGGAGGATCAACAAATAAAACACAACAGCAACGGCAGCAAAAGTTAGTGGCCACCAGCATCATACCCATAAGCATAGACACCAAATCAACCAACAGCAGCAACAATACACTCCAACAACAACAACAACAGCAAACAGTTATACTAAGCAGTTGCTCCTCTTCAGCATCGCCCGCCTCGTCCATAAGCTCGAATTCTTCAAAGAAATCCCATAGCAGCTGCAGCAGCATAAGCAGCGTGAGCAGCTGCAGCAGCACCTGTTCCAGTTCCAGCTCCAAATCCGTTGGCCCAGCAACGGCGCAACGTTTGCTCAACAAGTCCGCTTCGACGTCGCCCAGTAAGAGCTTGACGCGCACACTCAAGGCCACCCAGAAGTCGCACGGCAACAGCAGTCCAAAGGTTGGCCAATTGGTCAAATCCGCCTCGCTGCACAGTTTGAGCAGCGGCAGTGGAAGCAGCGCCAGTGGCGGCAGCGGTTCATCGCTGCTTGCCACCATCTCCACATCGCCGTTGACCACCGTTGAGCTCATCTCGAGTGCCACGTGCAACGGCCTGCTGGCCACACGGCTCAGCGGCAAGGCCTTGGAGCACACATTTCAGGATATAATACTTTTGCACGAAGCCTACGACGATATGTCGGAGGGTGAGTATTGAATTTTCTCAAACATAAGTTCACTTATTTTATCTATGTGTTGTTTTACACACAGGTGAACAGCGTTTGCACGCTACGTTCTTGGGAAGCGGCGATGATGGCAACAATTCCGATTGCTATGATGCCAGACAATCGCCACCAAAGGCCATTGTCGACTCCAGTCCGCTGCAGCCGGCCATGGACAAAAATAAAGAATGTAAGTAGAAGAATACTTTTCTGTTTTTACACATGAAAATTAAAATTAAATTCGCCCGGACACTATGCTCTGAAATTTATGCAGCCCTGAGGCAAATGCACACCTCTTAATGTATGCAATAATATTTTTTTAAATTCAAATTACCACATAAAAAACTATAGCAATAGCAAAACAGTTTTTGCTCACGTTGTCATCTCTAGTTTTTTTTTTTTTTCTGACTGTAAGCCCTTTTTATTTATTTTTTATGTATTCGCTTTGTTGTTGGCCCATGTTTACAGATTTGGTGCAACCGCCCACACTTTTGACCATCTCGCGGCTGTTTGACATTTGTCAACTTGTTTTGTTTCGTCTTTGTTTAGTCATACACACATGCTGGCAACATTTGACGCTGACCAATGAAGTCCATATAGTCATCAAGATCTTTTGCTCATTATCGTCTTGGAGACGATTTTGTGCAAGCGTGCAAAAGTCTTAATGAAGCTGTCAGTGCGCTGCGGGCGCTAATGGCGTGCACTTCTTACACTTGCCACGCCCACGCCCCTCCGAGCGCCTTTCGAATTGCTAGCTGCAGCAAAAACTCATTCATGGTCTCCGAGCAAACACACACGCTGCTCAAAATATTGTCAACAGTTTTTCCGTTTTGGCTTCTTTGGTTTGGCCTACATATTTGCTTGGCATTTTGAGTGAAGCGAAATAATCTTATTCATTTTGAATGGCCTGAATATGCTATACATATACTTGAGTGTGTGTGTGTGTGTGCGCTTGTAGTCGCATTGTCGCTAATAGTTTTGACAGCTCTTGTCGCCTGTGCTTTTGGCATTTTTGTCGCTCTTTGGTGGCTGCCAAATGCGGCAACCAAACCAAAAGTTCACACACCCTGACCCTGACAAAAGGCGCCAATTATTTGCATGCATTTTGCATTGCAACATGTTTTGTGCCACTCTAGCTTTCTTTATTTTTTTCGGCTATATTAAAAGTCATATAAATTGCCAAAAGGCAAATCAATGGACGGCCCAAATTTCCGGCAGAACACACAACACACAAAATCCCGTTATCTAACAAATAAACATCGACTGCACATTAGCGTTCGTTCAATCGTTCAAAAAAAAAAAAAAAAAAAAGGCCGCTCTGTAAACATTTTGCAATTTGCAACTAAAATTTATTATAAACAGATGGCGGCCAGGCGCGCAGGCGGTGAAGGTGCTGCAAAAATGTTTTGACAAATAAACACGCTGCACGCGACTTGAAAAACTCTCGATGAAGAGAAGCGGTGAAGATGCTGACCAAGTTTCCTGGGTCTTGACGGTTTTGCGGGGTGTACACCTATGTATGTTCAGTGAGTGGTTGCTGTAAAATGCTGTTGAATGCTATGGATGCTGCAGGCAAACGACAAGGCGGAAATAGCAGCCACAAACGCCAGTCGGCGCAGCCATGTAAAATGCCAATGCACAGTGGTTCAAGGTAGTGCAAAAAGAAATAGACTCTAGAGTATTGTATGCTAGTTTAAACTTGACAATCAATAAATTTGCACACACATAGCATATATGTAAATGCGTCTAAATATATATTTAGTTTAGCATGTTTGTCCCACTGTACCTGCTGCTGCCTTACTTTTACGTTTACTTGGCCCACGCTGATGGCGTCTTCGCTGAGGCGCTGCCGCTGATCACGTAATCGATTCTATAATACTATACATATGCATAGGTATATATTTGTATATGCAAGTGTGTGTGTGTGTGTGTGTTTGTGTGTTTGTGTGTGTTATGCGGTCAGCCAGCTGTTGCCTCTCTCATTGTTTCGGTCATCTCTCTCTTTCTCTCTTTCTCTCACTTGGTTTTTGCTTTGTTTACCTGACCTTCGCCCGTGGAACTGGGCCTCCAGGCAGAAGGGCAGCCAGCCACCCACCAAAGCAACCACCCACCCACCCACTGAAAGCACCGTCAACAATAAGAAGAAATCGAGGAGAAGCAAAAACAATGAGAAGAAGAACGATTTAGCTACGTCTACGTTTTTATTGCTATCGCATAAAAACTTTTATGTGTTTAATTTGGAATTTTGTTATTGTTTTTATCAATCGCGTGTGTAGGTGTAAAATCGACACGTAAACAGAGCAGCGCCCATTTAGAAATTGAGATGAAGACAAAAACAAAAGAAGAAGCAAAGCCAAGAATAAATTGCTAGCGTAATTAATTTGGCAGACGGTGTAATCGTTGGCTTCGTCACCAATATTGTTTTTAGCCTTGTTACATGACCAAATATTTGCCAGGCATAAATGAAAACAGCAACCACAACTTTAAGAAAGCAGCAGGAACAAAGCAATATTAAACAGATCACAGCTGAAAGAAGAAACAAAAGTAGGGGTAATTTTTTTATTCTTTTCTTTTTTATGAATTTTTGTGCGCTGTGCACACTTCAATCATAAAATGGGCGACAGCTGCCAGCACCTCCCCGCGAGACAATTACGCGCCTTGGCAGCTCTCCCTCTCTCTTACCTTCTGTTTCTTGGTCTTTCGATGCTTCTTCAGTTGTTTTTTTTATGATGATTTTCCAAGAGCCTAAATGACTTTAATAACGTCATCGTCAACGTCTTCTCACTTTGATGTCGTCGTTTCACTTATGTATGCGACTTTGTTGTGGCGTCAAGTGTTTTTTGCATGTTTTGACTTGTCTTTGTTTTCTTAGTGCTGTTTTCTTTGGCCGGGCTAGAACTCGTGTCAAATAAATATTTGCACATGTGTAGTAAATGTAGATGTGTATGTAACCACATTAACCAAAAGCCAAAATTAAAATAAAATAACCTGCACTGCATTTGGCATTTGTGTGCGGTTGTGGCCTTGGCAGCAAAACCCGTAACCACACGAGCATCACCAGTCAACCACCCAGTCCACCCACACCTCACAGTGCACTGCACCCTACAGGAGCCATAAGATATGTGTTTTCATTTCATTTGCGGTTTTTGGCTTTATTTGCTGCTAGTCTCTGTGCCTTAATGCGTATGATTTCGTTTTAATTACATGCCTCAACCAACATAGTCTCGCTAATGTCCGTAGCCTAATTGATGTTAATCAGTTTAAGACAACAGGTCGTATGCTTAACAAGTTAACAGAGATTTACTTGAAATGTATATGTATATTTGCTTGTTGTTGCTGCTCAGGATGCATACAGGAAGGAATGTGCAGCAATTTACGCAAACTGACAAGCTTAGTGTAATTAATTTAATGGGCAATTATTAAAATAATTTATGCAGTGAGAGCATAATTAATTTACATAAATTGAATCAATTTATCTATTTAATGTCAGAATGTATTAAATTTTCAGATTGATGCAATTAAATTAAAATAATTAAAATAATTTTCAACCTTCAATTTTATAGTTACACCTTTGTTTTATCCTTTTAATAATTGAATGGAAACTTTATTGTTTTCATAGTAATTTTCATAGATTTGCCCTTTATTGGAAGCCTAAATCTTTTCACAACGTTTTGTGTCGCACGGCAGGCGTTTTCTGACTTTATGTCAAGTTAATTGACGACAATCTGTCATTTAGTTGCTGTGTTGCCACATAATAATATTATTACGCATACGCCCCATGGCGCCACCATGGACAGCATGTGAGTTTGTAGGCACTGAGGACTTGGCGCCCGGCTTAAATATTTAATTTTTGGGGGCGCCAACTTTACACTCGACGGTGTTAAGCAGACAAAATGAATAACGAAAAAGTTTACACACCAACAACAACAAAAGCAGACCGCACATAAAGATATTAAAACTTTTCCTTGTGGTTTTATTTTATTTTTTTTTCTTTTTTGTGCTTTGCAGTAATATTTTTGGTGTGTTTGTTGGCTTGTTTTTCCATTTGCAGCTGTTATTCTTTTTCTTTTTTTGTGTGTGTGCGTTGGACTCGACATTTATTGCTTTGGGTTGTCATGAAATACGAAAACCCGCTGAAAACTTTGGCATTTGTGTTTTGGCCAGCTGTTTGGAGCGTTTTTTATGAGCTATGTTTATGTTTTGATCTAGCAGCGAGCTTTATAATTTATGGCCGTCAAATTTGTGGCCTTTTATTTGTAGCTGCAACTTGTTGAACTGTCATTTTCCCCTTTTGATCATGCAACAATGCGAACTTGTATTATAATTTGATTATCTATCTATTATCCGTTTCTTTGCAGCGCTCAAAGTGAAACTGATGGTGCGACGGCCACACTCGCAACTTGTCGAGCAGGGCATTATACCATGTAAGTACACTGCAACAAATATTGCACCATTTCAGCTTAAGTTGTTGGCTTTTAGCTAGCCAAATCGATAAATAGTATTGAAGGGGCGCCACAGAAAGTACACATTAGCCTCACTTATGTGCTTCAGCGCCGCGTCCTGCCAAATGTAAAAGCCCGTCAAAAAGGATATGCAAATATGTGCGCATATTCAATGTGCGCCCCTCTTACCAAATTTATGCGCGGCGCGACGCAAATAAAAAGGAGGAGGAAAGGAAGAAAGTTGAGCGGAAGAAAGCCGAAAAGAATCAACAAAATACGCGAATTTACAAACCAATTCAATGTGCTCAGCGCAGCCGAAAGTGAATTTGAATTTAAATGACAAATTTTCGACAGCGCAAGGAAAAAAATAAATAAATAAAAATAAAAGAAAAATAAATGAAATAATAATAATCTTTAGCTGGCTCAGAGATGCTTTAAAACCAATTTGAAATTTGTGTTGAGCAAGTAAAATAGAGTTTAGTTAAGTTTTTGGTCGTGAATAATATTTAAAACTATATTTTGTTTGTCTCTCTCGCAGCGCTCAAAACCTCGCCCGCCATCCACGAACAATGCAAACAGCTGGAACGCGCCAAGACCAGCGATTTGCTAAAGGCCAAGATCCAGCAGCGTCCGAATCGCGAGGACCTGGAACGGCTGCACATACTAGAGGAGGATGAGTGCCACATCGATCCAAGTCTGGCGGAGAAGCAGCGCATGCTGAAGAAGGCGCGCCTGGCAGATCAACTCAACTCACAGATTCAGCATCGACCCGGACCGCTAGAGCTTATCAAGAAGAACATATTGCATACGGAGAAGCCCATTGAGAAGATTGTCAAGGAGGGCCTGGTGCCGTTCAAGGCAACCAGCGAGGGTCTCTTAACGCGACCCCAGCATCCGCACAGCTATGTCACCTACGATGAGGATTCGCAGAGCTCCGAGAGCGATACACGTCAAACGCCGCCGCGTCTCGATGAGCTTATGCCAGCGGTTGTGGTTGGTAGCGGTGCTGCACTGTTGCCTGCAGAGCCACTTGCTGCCCCACCCAAGGATGTGCTGCAGGCAGCTGCTGCCTCGGCTGGTATTGTCACCGTGGCGCCAACCACGCCCACGCCCACATCCACACAGCCCAGCAGCAGCAACTGTGGCCAACAGCAGCAGCAGCAGCAGCAGCAACAACAACAATTGGTGCTAAGCATGATGCCCTCGATACAGTTGCTAAACACAACAATTTGTCACATGGAAAGTGCACAACCGCCACCACCGCCGCCAATGCCCATGTCCATGTCCATGCCCACTGCCATCAAGGTGAAGCAGGAGACGGCCAATCTGTTTGAGGAGCTATGCCAGAGCGTTGCTGGACCCACGGCCAACAGTCCAGCGAATAGTCAACACATGCTGCCCATGCTCGCCTCGCCCTGCTCCTTGGGCTCCAGCACATCGACGCTAAGTCCACTGTCTTCCATTGCCTCGCCGCCACCACCAACGTTGCCGACGACGACGCGTTTGCATCTGCAGCCCGTTGCTGTCAAATCGGATGCGCCCGGCAAGGACAAGAATCGCAAGAAGTCCAAGTCGAAGCCGGTCTCCAAGGCGCGCACCATTAAATTCCACGAGTACAAGGGACCACCCAGTGCTGCTGGCCAGGCACAGGATCAAGCGCAAACAGATCAAACCACCTCGTATCAGCTGCTGCTCGAGCAGCAAAACTATCTGCTCAAGTTCTTGGAGAACCTCAACAAGAATCAGTCCATACTGCCAGCTGGCAGTGCAGCTGCAGCGGCAGCGGCTGCAGCAGCCAACGCCAACAACAACATCAACAACAACAACAGCGGCAGCAACTCCATCAACACCGCAGCCAACAGCATCACAGTGACCACCAAGACGGTGCCAGCCCTGGCCACAGCAATCAGCACACCGGCAACACCAGGGCCCATAACGTTGCCCAACACCATTTCCATAACCAGCAGCTCGGGTGGAGCACCACTCAACTTTGGGGATGCCACAATGCTGACGGCAACGCCTGCAGTCACGCCCACACCTGCACCGCCAACACTGTCGCTCATTGCCACACAGCAGCAGCAGCAACAGCAGCAGCAGCAACCAACAGCAACAGTTGCAGCAACAGCAATGCCGCAACAGCAGCAGCAACATCCACCGCCGTTGCCATCGCCAGCTTTATCAATAAGCTCCTCCATACCGCCCAGTCCGGCAAACAGTTATGCAGAGTCCACCACTAGCTCCATATCGGATCTGACGCGGCTAGAGAAGATGAAGGTGTCCGACCTGAAGCAGCATCTAAAGCGTCGCAATCTGCCCGTCTCTGGTCCTAAGCCACAACTGATTGAGCGCCTCAAGCCCTATCTGCCACTGGAGCCCCTTGAGTGCTGCACCACGCCAGCTAATGCGACAGCAACTGCCACAGAGATTATCACCATCAGCGATGCCATGGACACCAGCAATTGTGGCATCACAGATGCAGTGCAGCAGCATCAGCCAACGCCAGTGGCCATGCTAGTTGCCGAGTCGCCTGCAGAGCACGTGGAGCAAATGGATGTGGTGCAACAGCAGCTAGATGGCAATCATGCATTGACGTTGCAAACGATTCTGCCCCCGCAGCCACAAACAGCAACAATCATACAAAATGAGGAGCTCTTACGGCGGCAGCAGCGTAAAATCGATGAGCTGCAGCGACAGTTGCAACGTTCCCAGCAGGAGTTGCAGCAAATACGGCGGCAGCAACAACAGCAAACGGTAACCGCTCAGGTGGTTAATGGTGGTTTGCCCTCGCAGCAGATAACGCTGATAACAACCACCACAGCAAATGGACCACAGCAAACGTTGACGGTGCTGCCGCAGTTGGAGAAGACCATACCAGCCAAGGTGACGGTAAAGCAACAGGCAGCTGGAGGTGCAACGGCAGCAGTAGCCAAGCTTAATGGCAACAGCAATCAAGCCAAGAAGTCTGCTAACAACAACAGCAACACTTGTAGCAGCAACAATAGTTGCCAGCAGCCGGCGCCCTTAAGTCAGAAAATGGTGGTCAAGCAGCAGCTGGAGGCAAAGATACAAAAGCAAAAGGCAGCCGCTGCCGCAGCAGCACAGCAGGCATTGCAACAACAACAACAGCAGCAGCAGCAGCAGCAACAACAGCAGCAGCTGCGTTTGCTAACGCAAAAGACACAAACTGTACTCATTCCATCCAACCACAACAATAACAACAACAACACCACAAATAGCGCGCCCAAGCCCAAGCATGCTGCTGCTGCCAACACAACAACAATATTGCATGCAGCCAAGCCAGTCACGGCAACAACATCAGCCATGCCGCATCCTAATAATGTGGGTCTCGTGTGGAACGAGGGCAACCAGACAATATTCCTGCTGGGCCTCAACGATCAACAAATGACGGCACACACACTGGGCAACATTAGCTTAACAGCGACAACAACAACTACATCAGCAGCACCATCGCCATCAGCAGCAACAACGGCTACAAAGAAGCTGCTCAATGGACATCAGCGCACAAATTCGTTGCCCAGCATTGTCTTTCCCATTGATGCCAAGCCCATTATTACACAACAGCAACTGCAGCAGTTACAACTACAACAGCAACAACAACAACTGCAGCAGCAGCAGCAACAACAACACTTTCAACCGGGTCAGCAGCAACTCATACAGCTGGATATTAAGCCGACAACAGCGCCGCCGCCACAATATGAGGAAGCCACCAAGCAGCTTGCGGCCAGCAAAGCAGCCGCTGCCATGGGCAACAGTATGCCGCTGATGAAGATTAAAGAAGAGCCAGCAGCATCACCCGCACCAGCAACAGCAGCAACAGCAACCAACAATAGCTGCTTGGTACAACGTAAGCCTGGTGGCATTAAGTCAGAGCAAGTCAGCGATGTGTTGGACATACTCATCAAGCAGGGTGAGCTGCCCGAGAGCGCCGCCTTGGAGCCCATAACACCGCTGACGCCGCTGCCCGAGCTATCTATGTTCAATGGCGTGACGCCAACAACGGCAGCAGGTGGTGCCAGCATTGTGCCACTCATACCGAAACTTGAGGCGCCACCAACACCACAATCGCTGCCCAACCTGGACATAGCCATGGACACCAATGACAGCCACATGAGCTATGCCTCCAGCAATCCGCAGACTACAACGCATACTTACCTTGAGAACATTGATATGGGCTCGCCAGCCTCGTCGGCTATCGATGCGGAGAGTGTTGCCAAAACTCTGGACATATTCCTGGAGCAGCATCATGCCACACCGCCGCCCAGCACGCCGCCTAAGTGCAACAGCAGCAGCAATAGTGGCAGTGGCAGCCTCAGCGACAAACCCAACAGTCCCGATGCCAAGCTCAATCATTTCGATGAATATGAGCTGCTCGAGCTGATGTCGCAGCAGCTGGAAATGGACATTGGCGACGACTCGAGCAACTATTGTTCGGCCACCGGCAAGAGCAATGGCAGCAACGGCTGTGGCAACAACAACAGCAGCAGCAGCAGCATGCGACGCGATCTCAATCCGAGCCTGCAGCCTAGCATTAATGAACTGCTCGATGCCAGCAGTCCAGAGAGCGTGCTCCTCAACAACAATCACAATCACAACGCCGATGTCGATTTCGATGCGGACAGCTTTGTGGCGCAGCTTAGTCAGCATGTTGGTGCCAGCAGCAGCAGCAGCAGCCACAATGGCAGCAACAGCGGCAGCAGTGCCAACAATAACAGCAACAATGCTGCTGCAGCGATTGTTGTTGAATGTGGCCAGGCAAATGGTCAAAATCCGTACGGCAGCGGCACACCAATGGATGTATGCGATGATTTTGAGAGCACACTGAACTCCATCATGCAGGCGGTTACACAGCCGCAATCGGGTGGTCATGGGGATTACGGCTCGACCGCAGGTGGCATGGTTAGCGGTATGGGGGGCAGCAGCGCCATGGATAGCAGCAATGGCGCTGTGGATGCGTTCAATGCCAGTTGCGATATTTTTGATTTGTTCAACATTGATGACTATAAGATGAGCTGGGCAGCCGGTGATTTTACCGTCTAATGAAAGGCAACAAAAAACTAAATCAAACACACACACACAACAAACCCACACACACGAACACATAGGCCTTTAATTGGGACACACGTGTTGCTTAGCCCAATTTGAATGATCCTTATGCAATGTGGCTAACTTTTCTTAAAAGTATATTCCTGAAAATTCGTTACGAACAAAACACAAAACTCATATAAAAACAACAAAACTAAAAAACAGTCCTATTTATTTTCAAAATGCATTTAAAACATTTGAACGATATAGTTAAAATTTTTAAAACTTTACTATTTCCAATACAACATAAAAACGAAAATACGAAAAATTAAAACACAACTAAAGCCAAAATTGCCGGGAGCGTTGGTCCAAAAAACACTCCACTATATTTCTGCAACCCTTTCCTATATAAGCAGCAACAGCAGCAACAACAACAAAAACATATTAAACAGACAAAACATTTAGAAATTAATTAAATATATGTCTTAACATATTGAAAAAAAAACATGCTAAAATGTTGTAAAGCTCGAAAAAAAAGTACATGTTTCTAATTAAGGTCATTCCAATTTGAAAATATCGCGAGTGAAATCTAACTAAAAGTCAAGCCAGAGCGAAAGAGTGAGCGCAAGAAGTGAGTAAGAAAGCATGAATGAGTTGATTGAAGGATGAAAACAATGATTGATTATGATGATTATGCTGTTCAGCAATGAAATTCGGTTGAACCCTTTATCTAAGTTGCGCAAAAGAAACAGAAAAAGAAGAAGAAAAAAACATACACTTACATACATGTCTTGTCATTGCGAGAAAAACAAGTAAAACACATTCAAGAATTTTGTTTTAAGTTCTATTTAAAATGAAATTAATTTAAATTTATAGCAATGGAAAAAAAATACTGGAAAATTCTAATTAAATTGCATCAAATTAATATTAAGGTAAACAATTTGAGAAGTATTTCCTACAAGGAAAGAAAAAGCCTTTAAAGTAGTCGAAAAAATTAAATTAACATAAATTAAATCAATTAAATTAATTCATTTAATGCCTTGTAAGCCAATTATTTAAGCGTAAAGAGCAAAATATTTTTGCATTCAAATATTTTTGTGGCATGTAGAAAACAAAGCAAATTCCGTTACTTAAAATAATTTAAACATTAAATACAATTTGTTCAAAGCGGCATGTACTTAACATCAGATTTTAACTTGTCCAATGAAATTTATTAAAACAAAATGTAAATGTTTCGTTTAAGTGTAGGTGTAAAAAAAAAAAAAAGATCATGCTTAGCATTCGGACATATTTTGAGTGTTCTACGCACTCGTAAAATACAACAAAAAATTAATTAATAAAAACAAGAATAAATCTGAAACATTATGTTGAGCAATTGACACATTTCAATAACAAGAATGAAAAAAAGAAAACTAAAAATGCAAAATATAAAAACCAAACAAAAAAATAATAATTAAATAATACTTATATGTCTATACATATATATTTATATATTTTTATATAAGTGGATTACTTGATATACTTTATTTAATTGTAGCCTAAGTCCAGAGGCGTTAAAACGCGCCCAAAAACTACATCAGCAACAATTAACTTAACACTTGTTTACATATGCAATAATCCATTTAGATAAACATGAAATATTGTAACTGATTTCCAGTGCATAAAAATTTAATTGCATGCTTAATATACTTAATTCATATTATCATCAAAGCGCTTTAAACAATGTTTCCATTATTATCAACTCATTATTTAATTTAAACAACAAAAGTGAAAAAAAAAAAAAAAAAGAGTTTGCTAAAAGTTTACTTATTGTTAGGTGCCTGACAGGCGCACAGAATTTAATTATCAATAACTAAATTTATTGTTTTTATTAATGCTTAATTCAATTATATGAAATATACATACATACATACATACATATATATATCTACTTTAATGTTGGCTTAAACATTTTGTGTGTTGCGTTTAAAATTTAATTTAAATACAATACATATAGAATCAATAAAATGCAGTGCATCAATTCTACCACGTCATCAAAGCTGTGTATTTTATTTCTTTCCTCTTTTTTGGCTAAAGAATAAATAAACATATATGTATAAAAAATTATACATGTAATTTGAAAAAAAAAACAAGTGATTAACATATACTTATTCAAATAAGTAATTGTAAATGTGCATATGTGCAAGCAATTATTGCGTAAATAAAAACCATATTCATTTTTCCAAAATCCATTCCGAGAACTTAATGCGATGTGTCCTTTCAGCTTAAGTTAATACCACTGAAATCATAATTCTGATAACTCATTATGTGCGATTATAAAGTCATATAAATTCAGTTTTAAACAGTTCCAGTAGCGACGCTTGAGAAATTCAGCATTCAAACTTTAATGAATGGCTGCATAATGCTCTACGATAATGATTTTATGGCAGCAGCAGCAGCAGCAATAACAACAATAATAATGGCTACAAAACAAGGCTTATCATTAGCCAAACCGGCCATTGCTTGATTGGTGGGCGGCATTTTAGGGGCTGTCCGACTCGCATTAACGGTTGCTGTGCTGTGTATTTTTAGACTTGAAACGAAATAAGCAAACAATATGACGCAAAATTGCAGCAGCACAGATTTCAAGCAGCAGCAACTGTGTGGCAACAATGCCACACAGTTGGACTGCTGCCAAGCAGCCTCAGAGCTGGAAACACAGACAAAGACAGCATCGTCTGCTATTTGAGTGCGGACACAGAGTCAGGCACAATGCCCTTTCATAATGATGCTCAGTGCTAAGCAACGCCAGCCGGGCTGAATCCTTTTAAACCAACAGCAATCATGGAGCCCGGAGCTGTTTTGTTCGTTTTTGTTGGTTCGCCATAATTTTGCCGAATTTGTAATTTAATTGATTCATGGAGCAGTTTACTTGCTCTATACTACAAATCATATTGAAGCACAAATTGATTTGTGTAATAAAATTAAGCTGCAAGCAATTTTGTGTTGTTTGAAGTGAAATGTTACTTAATGGGATAGTTTTAAATATTCATATTGGCACTATTCTAGTTGCATTATACAAAATTAAATAAATTCATAGAGTGTTGTGTAGTCCAGCATATGAATAGTTATTCAATTTACTTTATTTTTGCATATACACATACAATTATTTTGAATTATTTCTTACGCAGCGCCATTGTTTTGGTTTTGATGGAAAGCAATACAGCAGCAACAATATGTGCCAGCAACAGTTGCCGCAGCAATGAGCGCCCACTACCACACCCACTCTTCGCCTGATAAAGTCCCACAGACCAACTAAATTTATACAGCTCGCTGTAATTTGCGTTATTAAAATGGCGTCAGTTGCTTACCAAAGCAAAAACGTTGCTCCTCAACTCTGGCAACCATTAAAGCGGAGACTTTTGTCTGTGTGTGTGTTTTTGCTGCCAGTCCTCTAATTGTGTGTGCGCAGCGACTGCGCTACAAATAAGACGCTTGAAGAGGCGTGCTTCCAGCTCGAAGAGGCTTCTATAAGGTTGCATCCGGAAAGATAATCACTTAAATATCAATCAATTTATATTTATTTATTACACATACAGTTGAAACATTACAGCGCACATTCAAAGATTGTTTAGCTGGACAGCACTCAAACGAATCTCTGACACTTACTTACGACTCGTTGCCCGTTGGCTGTTGCTTTGGATTGCTGGTGAAAAACGGATAGACGTGCAGCTTACTTTTGAAAGCAGTTATGTCCGTAATGTGCGTCGCATTATTGCCCTCGCCAATGTACTGCAAGCGAACGCGATCGCCAATCTGTTCGAACAGCAGTTGCTCCTCAGAGATGTTCCGTTGCACCTCATCTAGTAGCATGGCCAGTGAGCCAGGTCTTCGGCCCAGACCAGTAACAGAGCCATGTCTGGCCGCAATTGCATCGGATATGGATTGTGTAGCCGAATGCCTAGTGACAGTTGGGGCGCCAATCACTTGAACGGATAGCTTGCGCAAGTTCGCTTTGTCATGTTCTACTAAAAAGCCATGAACATCCTGCTTGGTGAGTGTATTCAGCGTTTGGATTTGCATGTCGGTGCGATTGAAAAAATATTCCCTGCTTACAATCTCGCTCCAGTTGCGATTTACCTCATCGTCCAAACTATGATCGCCCAGTTTCTTGCCATTGATGAGCGTTGCTCTAACCGCCTCAAATTCCTGATCGCTGAGCTGAGATACCAGCTGTGGCATTCGGGCACGAAATGCCTCCAAACGCTCTTCGACATGGTGCGCCCGATGTTTATTCTCCTGCGTATTTATGTTGAGTATGTAGGCCAAAATGCCGTAGCCGATGCGCTGATACACTGCCAAACTATAACCAAGCTGTTCCTGTGTACGCAACTGATTAAAGAACGGCTCCTCCACAATCAAATCTACCAGATCCATGATGCATTCCATGCGCAGACTACACGGTCCAATTTGATAGTAGTTGCTTACGATCGTATTAGGATCATCCTCGTTGAGAGTCTTCACGCGCAAAAAGTGTTGACCAATGGGCAGCTGCAACAGACGATTTTGTTGCTCCTCTAAATTATCCACCTTAGCGCTGTGATAGGTATCGTGTACCTTCTGAATCACTTCACGTGCCTGCTCCTCTGTAAAGTTGCCCTGGATCAAGGCCTGTATATACATTTGCTTGTAAAATTCATCTTTGAAACTCTGAACATTATCAACGGTAACGGAATCAATTGCATTATACTTCTGCAGCAAGCTGAATCGCATGTGCTCTAGCACACTGAGCCGAAGATCCAGATTCAGTGACCTGCCTGTAATAAGAGCATTGAAGAGCTGTCGCTTTTTCAGCTCTTTGAAAGGAGATCACCTGGGCAGGATCAATTTCAATTGTTTGCATCACATTCATAATGATTTCTAAGAGCAGTGGCAACTTTTGATTGTAGCCGCTGACACGCAGCACCAAGCCCTTATCCGCCGTTTCCAGTCCATAGGTTAATCCAGCCACCAGAGCCGGATACAGTTGCTCGGCAATTTGAAACTCCACCAAGTAGGTGAACAGCACCGCAGCTATATAATCCTGGGGACTTCTCCGTAATATGGGAGAGATTAGGTAGAGATTAATGCAGCCATCGGGCAGAAGGAAGGTATCATCCTGCCGAAACCACAGCTCGCACAAATCATTCCGAATCAACGCCTTGGGACGACGTGGAATATGTGGCCTTCCAGCCTTTAGCCAATGCGACGTGAAGTCTGTGGTTATAAACGGATTTGGCTCGGGCATTTTAAGTTCAGGATGAGGTTGTGGATTTGTCCACATTGTCCGCCACTTTTCCGGAATCTCGATGCCCATGTAATGTGTGCCAAACCATGGCTCCACGCGATCATACTCCAAGTGCTCGTAGGGTATGTGAGAGGAGATCATGATGCTAAAGCGGAACTCGCTCAAGTGCTGCTTCAGCATACTCATGGCTTCCTCATCATAGTCAAAGTACAGTTGTGTGCCAGTCAGAACATCCTTTGGTGGCAGAAACCTTAGGGCTTCCACAATACTCTGCACATTGTCCATAGAGGGTATTTCGATTTGAAAGCGAAAGTTGTTAGCAGCAATTTGTTGCAACTCCTTGAAGGTTGTTTGCAGCGTGCTGCTCTCGTTGAGCAATCGTATCCAAGCAAATGTGGCAGCCATCACATCATCCAAATGCTCAAAGCCATCGTCTGTCAAATAAATGGATAGGGTAAAAAGAGAATAAATCGAATTGTTGTCAAAGGTACTGGGACTGACACCAGCCATGACGCTCATGCACCACAGTCGACGTCGCAGATAGGAGCACAGACTGCCTACGCCCTCATAGCCCAGCATTTGTGAGGCGAACGTATCCGGCTTGGATCTGTAATACTGACGCATTGCAGGCAACACCCAAGTGATTTCCAGCCTACACACATCCTCCACGGGCTGTACAAGGAGCACCTCATTGAAGAGTTCCTCGCGAAATGCTTGTCGGTAGTTAAACTTGGTGAAGTCCAGCACTGGCTCCTCGCTCTTTGGTATATCGGAGCAGTGACGGACGAGCAGCGCCTCTAACTCATCAAGAGGAAGCTCTGCCTGCAGGCAGACTGTCATACGATTGGCACCATAATGCTTGCGGCGAAACGCGTGTAGTGTCTGGTGAAGATGTTTATCGTTCACGTTATCCTTCAACGACTTGAGATTACCCCAGCTAAAGGTGCCATGTGGATAGCCATCACTGGCCAAGCTGGCCAGAATCTGATCCCGTCGCACCTCATCAATCATGTGAGTCTGCTCGAACTCTGACTGTACAGCGGAGCGTTCACGTGCCATGGCATCGATGGACATGAGTGGCGCTTTCATCAGATTCATAAACATGTCCAGCGTCTTGTCCAAGTGCTGCTCCTCCACCTCAAAGTAGAAGCAGGTGTCCTCGTTTTCAGTATGAGCATTGCTAAAACCGCCGCTCTTCGACACAAACGAATCGAAGGCGTTCTCTATCGGATACTTTTTCGAGCCCATAAATATCATATGCTCCAGAAAGTGTGCCAATCCCTGATACTCACGTGGTTCATAGAAAGAGCCGACGCCTATAAGAACCGCACAGGCTGCTAGCTTGCCCTTGTAGTGTTCCAGCGATGAATCAGAGCTTTCGGCTGTGGAAGGCGCCTGCTGGTGCACAGATGCTTGCGAGGAAGCATGCGATCCCATGCTGGGATCAGAGATGAGCATGGCCTTCAAGCCATTAGATAGACTCAATGTGCGATAGAGCTTGCGATCACCCTCTGATTTGTCGGGCGCTTCTAGATGCGTGACATTCATGCTCTTAAAACGACGCGAGATCCACTTTGGACACTGCTTAAATATATAACGTGGATCAATGCGATGCCTTAAAGGCATCATTTGCAACTAGATAAGATGTATGCTAGTAACACTTTGAATTTAAGTTGGGTAGTCCATAAAGAAAGTTGACTGCCGCATTGCCTAATAAATTATGAACCACTTGACAGCAATTTCCATGCGCATTATTCCGACTTAATTATGATGTCAAATAAAACATTTAGAAGCAGTTCTCTAACAGTCTTTCCCACTTGCCGCCTATTCACCCACTAGCCACCCACTTTTAACACTAAGCCAATAGCCGCAAGCTGGCTGTTTGTCGGCGTGAAAATTCAATTAACTTAGCTGTAAACACAAAAAAAACAAGGCGTGTTTTCACTCGGCTGCCTCCGCGCCCCGGCTAAACTATTTGCATTGAACAATCAACAGAATTTAGCGACCAACTTGACTTGTCGCCAGTTGCCCCAAGTCTAAGACTGAGCCTCAGCAGCTCTTTAAGCTTAGGCTAAGGACACTTGTCCTGTCTCGCAAATTGCTCTAATTAAGCTTTGGCAACTCGACAGCGGTAGCGGCTGCTTAAATGCCAAATTAAAATTGTAATGAAGCTCTGTATGCTTGTTGTTCTGTCTATTCCTGCTGCTAACACCTGAATGGAGAGGAAACGAGGCAGAAAGAATTATGGAGAGTACGGGATGAGTACAGCTGGGTATTATGTCATTTAGTAAACAAAAGACTTAAGCACAAGATTTCATCAGTAATTAAATGAATTAGCAATTTTCATTAATCAGTTTTATAGGGAACCTTAACGAAGTGCTTTAATTCTGATTAAATAGCTAACAGATTCACCTAGGCATAGTGTATTTTTCAGTAAGCAGCCCTCAGCTTTAATTTCTTCTCTCATTATCCGCATTCAATGCAACAGTTGTTGTTTCCAGAGTTTGCTGCAAGCGCTTTCATTAGCGTATCCCTTTTAATGGGGGTCTTTTTAATAAAGTTGCTGGACCATTGCCATTGAGAGGCTTCAAAGGATTAAGCAAGCAATTGCATAAAGACTCTTCGTCCTGCACTGAACCCTCCAGTGAGACTGAGGCTGCATTAATTGAGTGCCATGGCAAATGTAAAATCAGCTTAAGCCCTCAATAGTAGTAACCTTGGGCAAGTGGCAATGGCAATCATTTTGACCATTTTGTGCACTCGACTAGTCGACAGTTTTAGTTGCATTTGCCCTTGGCTGACAGTTAAATAGAATTTTAATCCAGTTTGATGGCAGGCAATTAGCAACCAATACCATGTTCGCATTGCTGTCGATTGATGCATTTTAAGAGTGTGTCTGTGCTGCTAATGGTTTTCTTAAATATATTTTTAATCCAGCTTATGCTAAGATTAGAACAGAAAAAGAACATGAACAATTTTATCGAAGGAATAGAGTCCTGTAACGATAAACATACATCATTAGTTAATATATAGTCAGATTTGAATGTATTCAACACGACATAAATATTTATGCTTAATCAACGGGATGTCGTTGATGTTTTAACTCCCTCCTCGTTGATCTGTGGCAAGTACTTTTAATTGTTGCATACTTTGCAGCGCGTGACGCTAACGTTTTCAACGTGGCGTTGATATACGTGTCGCACTGCTGCTATATCCGATTTACTTGCTACCTTTATGACTTTACCAACTGACCACATAGGTACACATACATACATACATAAGCATTTCGGGATTTGTACGTATAGATGAATATGTACATATGTAAATATTTGTGTACTTTGTTGCGCTCGGTTTGATTTTGTTTGTTCTGCGCTGCGAGTACTAAAAACTTTTGCCGCAGGACTATCACGCACGGCTCTGCATTGTGTGTGTGTGTGTGTGTGTGTTGAATGCTGAAAATATTTTGTGGCTAAACAAAAACATTTGCACGAAAATGTTTTACTTTTACTTTGAGTTTTTTGCCTTTGGTTGCCTATGGTAAAGTTTTGGCTGTGCGACGAGGTTAAAAAGAGGGGCAGCAACTGGTTTAATGTTTGCATGTCGGTTATGGTTTTTGCTATGTGCTGCTTGCATTGCTAATTGAAGCAGAAGTTGGCTCAAAACCGCGCTAAACTCAATGGGACCCATATTTCATTAGGTTTGACCCTGAAAAGCAAGCAACAATTTTTAGAAGCAACTTAAGGCGAGAGAAAAACAACACAGACAGCAAGTCCAAAAAAAAGGAAAGCTTAATCTGAAAAAATCAATCTGCAATAAAAATAAAATTAAGAAGGGACTCAACGAAAACGCCGACAAGCAAAAGAGAGAGTAAGCAAAAAGGGGCAGCGAAAATGCTTGGTTGGACGGAAGGACCCTCAGGTATGCGTCAGGATTACGCGGCATTTCGTTGCGAGTGGCGGCGGCCATAAAGGCGTGAGGCATGCTGTCCTGCACGCAACAGCCAACAACGCTTACGCATCCCAAGGATATTCATAAATAAATATCTGCAGGCATACAAATTGATAAGCTGACAGGCAGAGAGCTTCAGCTCCACGGCTCTTCACATGGTCTCTGGGTCGGAATTGGGTCCAGTTCAGGCGTCTCGCTGTCTGTCATGACCCAAAGGCAATCCCAACAACAACAACAGCAGTAACAGCAGCAACAATGGCTCAGCATCTTAATCGACAAACGCTGCGTACCTTTTGCTTGTGTGTCCTTCGAACAGCAGCAAGACAAACATACCCTCGCTGGCTGCCTGGCTGGTTGGCTACCTGTAAACATTGCCAAGTTTTTTTGTGCGTTCGCTTTTGCAGCTTTCTAATGGACGCTCGTCCTTCAACAGGCGCTGCTCCTTTCACACGCAACATTTCTTCTTCGCTGTTTTCGTTTTTTTTCTTCTTCTTTTTCTATATATGTTGGCACATTTTTCTGCTGCCTCCTCACATTTTTTGTTTGTCCTTTTTGTTGTTGCCTTCGTCCTTCTTTATTTGCGCCCATTCAATTTTATTGTGCGCTCTCAAATTGTTTTGGTATTGAGGCTTTAAGCACGCGACTGTTTGTAGGCCCGACTTCCCCAACCACCATCCTTCCTTCCTGCCTGCGGTCCTGCCGACCCCAACAGCCAACCAACCAGCCAGTCAGCCAGTCAACTTGCCTGCCCCTCCTTGTTGTTGCTTTTGCCTTGTGTGAGTGCTTGTCGATGTTTTTGTGCCTGTCGATGTTTTAGCAGGTTTCCAACATATCCTGTTGCTTGCAAAAACGCAACCAGTTGAACATTTCCAGTCGCGCTCTCTAGGCTTCGGTTCTGCTCGGCTTTTACTATTCGTTTCAAGGGCTCTCTCACTCTAAAACTCACTTGCTCGCTCTCTCTCTCTCTCTCTCTCTCTCTCTTTCTTATGCAGACTGTTGCTCTTCGCAACGCTTGGCACATGTTTAACGCGCAATTATTATGGTCCTGTTGCGCTTTTTTCTATGTGTGTGTGTGTGTCTCTGACTCCAAGTGTTGTGTTCAGAATGGATACAAAACCAAATGGAAGTCGTCAAAAGCATTTCCCTGCCATTCAAATTGGCCAGTTAGGGAAATTAAATTTAAATTGAAGCTTTGCAAAAATTAGAGTCAACAATAACACTTTTTTTTCTAATTGAACTTTCAAATTGAATTGGATTGTGCAAACGAATTAATTAAGTTTTAGTTTTTGGCATAGGCATAAAAGTAAACATTTAAATATATAATTATTTCGTCAGGTAAAAATATTGGATTTGATTGTTTCACAACATTTTAAGTATTATTAATTATTATGTTTTTTTTATAATTAATATGTCTTTGAACAGTTTTAACTTAAGCTGTAAAATAAACATGTTGTTCACCTTGACGTATACGCAACAATCGCAACATCATCGCATGCAACAATTATGAAAGAAAAAACTCTCCACAACGTGCGGTGTAGACACAGCGGAACGTGCAGAGCACGCGCACAAATGCGTAGGCGACTGGAGGCGGGGCTCCCGTGACAGCATGGACGCCGCCACTCACACACACTTACATATACACATACATACACAGACGCTGCTGCATCCTGGGAAATCGCTTAGCTGTTGCTTTCGCGTTGCGACGCTGTTTGCAAGGTGGAAATTGATATTACTTTTTAATGCTGCGCCAGCTGGTTTTTCGCCGAACCACTACACACACACACACACACACGGACACCGAAAACTTTCCAGTCTCACGAAGGTGCGTGGGAGAGCGTGAGCGATAGAGAGAGAGAGAGAGAGAGGCTCTTGACTGGCTGTGGCCGCAGCAGCTGAGCGTCGTTACAGTTCGAGTTGAGCCGTTCCGTGAACAGGACACAAGACGCGGAAGCTGCCCGCTGTTTGAAGAAACTGATTGTGAAGCCAAGCAGCGTTTTGAAGGCGCCGCGTTCTGCAATCTTTTCTAACACTCCACAACACGTCAAGGTGTGCGTGGTGGCTGTGGCTCTGTGTGTGTGAGTGAGTGTGACTGTGTGTTCGTGTGAGACGGTGAGCTTGATTGTGTGCCAGTGTGGGTGTGTGTATGTTTCTGGCCAACACAAAAGAAGCAGCAGCAGCAATTTAAACATACACAACCACGATACAAATTAAAAATAAAAATAAAAACGAACGCAGCAACTTTCAAGTGGCAGCCAAGTGTTAAAAATTATACGGTATTTCAAAAATTTAACAATCGCCCGCCAGTAAAAAGAAAAAAACCTCAAGTGCAAGAAATAAGTAAATATATATATAGCAAACAAAAATAATATAAATGCCAAAAACAAACAAAGTATAGCAAAACACCAAAAGCCTCACCAGAAAGTGGAGCAGGAACAGGTAAGTTGTTTCTCTAAGAGCAATTTTTTTTCATTTTGGTTTTGATTTATTTCGGTCTTGTCAGCAATTGTACTGTGATTGTAGGAGGTCCTTGTGGACAATTCTCGCTAAGAAATACTTTAATTTCCGGCGTGGTCGTCATCAAGCGCACGTCCGGTTTCAGTTTTTATTTCCGCCTGCCCCAATAGTGGCAGCTATCATCATGCGCCGCATATAAATCTATTTAATGTTATACGCGTATTCACATCCTCTCTAACTGACATAACTCATTTCAGTTTTTCGATTGTTCTGCGATTGTCATGGCAAAAATATTTCGCATTTCGCAATTCGCCATATTGATTTTCCTGGCCAAGTTTAGCCATTAGGCAAGCTTAGCTGTTCTCCCACTGGACACCTACTCGGAGGGATTAACCGAACAAAAGCCCGTAGCTTGCGGCTCCCAAAAAGCGCATTGAAGGACCAAATAAAACCAGCTAATGAAGCAAGAAATTGAAAACATTACCAAGGCGATTAATTATTGATACTTTGATGTTTGGCACCGACTCGTCTGGCATCCTATGCTTTGTTAGATAATTAATTTATAATTAAGTTAGTAATTTGCCAGGCTCCGGACGCCATTCAACAACAGCCAAGAGCTTAAGTTCAAAAACTGTTGTTTTTCTTTTATTTTTTTTGTTTTGCCTTAAAATTAATGGGCTTTAAGTTGTGTCCAGCAGCTGTGCGGGCTGTTCGATTAAGACTTTCTGAACGTGACTAGCCTGACATATTGATGGCAATCAGCAGCGGTGTTTGCGCTGCGCTCTACTCTGTACTCTATACTCTATGCTCTAGGTGCTCGCTGGTGTGAGGTTTGTCTAATACCACAATGGCTACAGTAACGGTTCAACTAACACAAGCCCCGAGCCCCCTAGAGCAACATTTAGCTCTATGGCGAGTTTGAGCCGTAATGGAAGGTAGTGGCAGCCAGTGAAACTGTCATTACTCTTGGCCGCCTAATCCCCCCCTAGCGATTTGGTGAGCGTCTGCACCTGTCCGTGGCCCAAACGTCTGGGGCCAAAGTGTTTTTATGGATGCCATTTTAATTTAGATTCTTATCAATCCGTAATAAGCATTTTGTGCGCCCCGTATTTAGGTCACAGACATTACAAAATTATAATTGTGATGATAATGACCAAATTTAATTTTTTGAGTGTTTGTGCAATGCCACAACAATTGCTGTCACAATTGTGTAAGTGTATGAACAAATATTTTTTTAGACAGCTTTAATAGATTTTTTTATGGCCTATTCTTTGACATGGCACAATGTAAGCAAAGTTGTTTTGAATTCCCGTTTAACTGTTTTATGGCACATCTGACATAAAAACGCTAACATTTGTTTTTTCCAGCCTTTTGAGCTGATTTACATAAATTTCTGACTCATTTTGTTAGCAATTTGTATGCGCAGGCAACTGACACGTGCTTTTTAATTGAATGCAAATAAAATACACCATAAGACATAATATGACAAGCCATAATCCTGACAGCAACAGTTATACATGCTGACAGCTCACCCCCCTCTCCACTGACGCACAAACATCGAGGCAGTGAGAGGGAGGGGGTAGCTGCCATGAGATATGTCACTAGCCTGACAGGCTGCCCATCTCCCAGCATTTAATGGCATTTTAAACTACTGCTTTCCCTCTTTCTCTCATTCATTCGTACAATTTGCGTCGCTTTGCTGTCTGTTTATATGTCTAAGTTTGTCTGGCATATATCACAATATATATATATATATATATAAATATATTTGTATATTCATTAATGTCTACCAAGTCAAAGTGTTTAAAATGTTGTACACGCTTGTGGCATATCCTGCCTGCCTGGATTAGGCTACATTTAAGCCTTTTGTAATGTGAGACCCTGTGCTATTATTGTTGTTTTTGTAACTGTGTTCTCTGATTTATACATATTTTAAGCAGCAGGCAGGAAATTAATTAACTTTAGCAGAAGCGCCAAGCAACGTTTTTTCCACTTCTTCTCAAACTGTTCATATGTGTTTTTTTTTTATGTGTGCCTATACGCTTTGTGTGTGTGTGTTAAACGAGTTATTAAAAAAAACTCTTCAGTGGCGACTGCTGCAAATTGCCACTTCATTTGCACAAATTGTTAATAAACCAACGGCCAATGTTTATTGCATACATTTTGGAGCTGGCAAACAGCCGCAGATATACCACATGCAAAAAAGTCGAAGCGTTTTTTGTGTGCCTTACCATTGGCAACGCTTTTGTGACGTTAGCTGCAGACACAAATATTTATTTTACATTTTTAAATAACTTGCATATTTGTCTCTGGTTTTTTTCATACACATATTCACATTTCTTTTGGGTTTTGGCTGCCGTATTTTATGCAAAAGCTTACACAAATTGTTTGGCTGTCGAACACACAACACGCAATAAGTGAGCGGAATTTAATTAATTTAATTTCGTTTCGCATGCTCTGCCAACGATTGTGGGAGCAGAAGAGAGGCGTGGCAAGAGTACGAGTACAGCGCTGCCTTTTTAGTTTATTATTCATGCAGACATTTTTGCGAGTGCGGCGCAAGCTGCAGGCTTATGCAAAAATCAAGCGCCTCTAAATGAAAGGTAGACACAGACCCACACAAACATCTACCCACTGACACAGTGGCACACACATAACTCAGCCATGCAATCAGTTTTCAACTTGTCGTTTGCAGTTGCTGGCACTCCTATTTACTTGCTGCGGCTCTGCAATTTTCAATTAAAATGTTTGCTCAGAGTAGGAGAGAGAGGGGGAGAAAGTGCAGCTGTTTCTAGCAACCATCGTTTCAGTCATATATTTGCATATGTATGCAGATATAACAAGTTACTGCCATTCGAGGAAGTGGTAGTAATAGTAGTAGTAATGCCTCAAATCAACGTCCATTTAAAAGTAAACAGCAACAAATTGGTGGCTTAAATTATTAAGGCATGTCCTCTGTTGGTGGTTGTGGCTGCTAAAGATTTTCATTTGCTTAGCATAATAACATAATTTCCATATAAATGCAAAAGAAAATCCGCACGCCACAGCTAAAGGACCAAAGAAAATGTAACAAATTTTACAATTTCCGTGCGCCATTTTTGTGTGTGTGTTTGTGTGTGTTTTTGGGTGTCTCAGCTGGATTTCGTTGGCCGTCGGCTGTTGGCATTGCCATTACTTTTACGCGGACTAAACTTAATATCCGGCAAACACACACAAAAACACACCCACACACTAATACAGAGATTCAGACAAAAGGTGGTTAACTAAGATGCTGGGAGGCCTAGCTGCCTGTTTACATTTTTGTTAAACGCGTCCCTGACCCATGTCCAACTTTGGTGCCCTTGGTCGTCTCCAGCTTCATTGCCTGCCGACTCTGCCTCTTTTACCACTATAATCTGGCCAAAGCAGCTGATAATGGTTTATGCTAGGCAAGTGGCCCGCACGCCCAAGTAAACACAGATTTTTGGCGCATTGTTTGACTGCGCTGTGCAGTAAAATTGTCATTTTGTGTCCTTTGCATCGTTCGAGTGGATTTTGGGCTTGTAATCTAATGAAATATTTGAGTCCAGGCTCTGGTGTTATGCTTTGATTAATGTAATTGGCGCCCAGGGGCACAATTTGGCATTGTGATCCTGTTGCCCCGTGCACTTCAAATGATTAATGTATGCAGCAAAAGCTACGCAAAACTTAAGCAGCAGAAAACAAAAATAATAATACATTTTCAAGCATCTCTTACTAAATGTAAAGTTAAGCATGCACAACAACATAATAAAGACTGAGATGGATGGCAGCCAGGGGAAGTTTTGACAGCTCCTCAACTGAACTCAGCTTCTAGCTTCTTTTACAGCTAGTTGCCCCAGTTGCTTGTTTATAGGCAAAATCCAGAGTGGCCAAGGCCATTTCAGCCCTGGGCATCTTGTTTGCTTAAAGTTTTACGCAAATTTCTATTTCTTCCCTTTCAGCTCGTAGCTCAATGCTAATATTTTTTTCGACCACATCACTGAGGCTCGCTGATATCGCTTGGTTACATAGCTCCGAAAGTTGAATGCTGGGACGGGGACCTGAGCTAAGCTGAGCAACAGTTTGGCGAAAAGTTGAGACAAACATTTATCAAGCGAGCAATGCAGAAAGTTTTGCCACAAGCGATAGAAAAAAGCAGGAAAAAATAATGGCAAAAAAAATCTTTTATACGACGACAACTGAATGCTCTAACCTTTTAGAATTTCTGGTATGCAAATTTGCTTGATTTGAGTAGTTTGGTTTTTAACAACGCTCAAAACTCTCTATTTTTTCTTAAAGGGTGCTTTTGAATATGGTGCTGTACCCAATTTCGTACAATTTTCTGACAGAGTTTTTGTGGCTGTTTTGTTATTTGTCGCCGTTGTTGTTTTTGTTGCGGTTGTAGCTCATATGCTGAGCGTAAATTACAAGCGGTTTTGTCAGTTTGGCAACTGCCGCGCCCAAAAGCCAAAGGATTGACAGTTATTAAAAATGAAACGAGGCAATTACGAGTACATTTTGTGCTTCTTCTTCTTCTCCTTGTTGTTGCTGTGGTTGTGCTGGGTGTGTTTTTGCTGGCATGTTTAACGGCGCTTTGTTGCCAGCAGACACAGTCGACTGTTTATTTGACTGTGCCTCTGTGTGTGTAAGGGTAAAGGGGTGGTGGAGAATCGAGGCCATGCATATGCTGATTGCCAAGGCCTTGCCTTATCGCTGGCTTTAAGAAAAAAAAATAACTGAAAAGCAAACATTACGCTCTTTCAGACTCAACGCTTTTTTGTTTGCGACCCTCAAAATAAATCATATATTTTCCTCCATTTTTTGTTGTTTTTTTTTTTGGCAGCCGTTTCTTTTGGCTCTGCTGTTTGCCTAAACGCAACAGCGCTTGAATCATTTTTTATGGCACGGAGAAATATTCAGGCGCATTAAGCGCCATTTATTCCAGCTTTTTTCTTTTTGCCAAATTTTGGATGGGTTTTTGTGCTTTTTGAAATTGAATTTTATATTTTATGCGACTGCAAAATAAACGTTATGTGCAGTAATTTGTTTGTTTGCCCGCTGCAGCTAAAAATCAAAATCCCTTAAGTGTGCTTGCCAAATGAAATATTAAACGCGACCGGACCAAGCCAGACGCCTCATATATCATTCTATAGGGGCGGCGTTTCCGCTTACAGTTCGCCACAGTACGCCAATTATGCCATATGGAGAAGTATGGGGCAAACAGTCTGTTGCTTTTTAGCTGTTTGGACTTGAAGCTCTCTTTTTCGCTCTTTGCTTAACATCCGCCCGAACAGAGATAACGTAAAGATGCAAAACTTTGCATAATAATGAGCAGTTTATTTAGCTCCATATGTATGTGTGTATATAACCTAGTGTGTGTATGAGTGGCTTCCGCTTTCAAGGCTCCCCATGTGTGTATTGGTTGCTTCGTCTGTGCCACAACAGCCACAAAAAGCGACGGCAACAGCAACAGCAACGGCAAAGGACGAAAGTTTGCACAATTTTCGTGTTGTTCTTTCATTTGGCGCAAAATTGTTGCGTTGTTTTTCTTAGCTGCCGCACTTTGATCAGATTAACACGCCCAGAACCGTGACGTTTGTCTGCCTTGCCAACTAAGTTATAAATAGGATGGCTAAAATAAAATGTTATTTCTTACAAAGCAAATGATTTAGGACGCGCCTGATATAAACTTTAAAGCAACATTTAAACAAAAAAATCTAAATAAATACAATTATTTAATGGTTAATCCTGCTTGCTAACTAACGAATTGCCATAACTTTAAAAGGGTGGCACTACGAAAATGTTTGTTAGTCAACTTGTGATGCATTTTGTTTGTTTTAACTATTTTTAACTGCTTTGTTTGCTTTGCACTTTGCTTGCTGTCCGAAACCTCGCACAAAACTAAGCTCCGACCAGAAAGGCGAGTGCGGCATTTGTGCTGTTTGCTTAGTGCTTGCCATGCTGCAGCCACCACACACACACATTCTAACACACACACACACACACACACCAATGTACAGACACCCACATGGCACCACAGGACGACAGTCAAGGCAGTGTGAAGCAAACGCATTTCTCACGCTCACCAAACGCACATCAAATTTGCATAATTTTGCGCAAAGTAACATTTTGCACAAGCAAATGGCCACCTACCAGGCACACGCAACAGGCAGTCCAAAGTGTGGGCCAGTTTAACCCATAATGGGTGGTACAAGAGGGGAGAAGGTTGGGATGTCATAGCTGTCCTGGCTGCGAATTAGTTAGTAGATTTTATGAGCTGTGTTATTGCGTGAAACAATGAAATCTGTGCGTATTTGAATGCCAGCAAAATGTTGCAACTAAATTTTTGACAGTTTGGCTAAAGTTCATAAACGCTAATTAAAGACGCAGCTGCCAACGATGCGTATGCGTTATGATGCCATTTTTTTAATTGGCTTAGAATATGAGACCTTGCAGCAGCAAAAACTTTACAACATGTGCGTGTGGCATCAAAATCAACATGTGAAACATGAGCGAATCGCTAAGTGCTGGGTTGGCTTTCCTTCTTTTGCTTTCTGTGTGTGCGAATGTGTGTGTATGTGTGAGTGTGTGGGTGTAAGCGTGGCACTGACTGACTGCTGCTGTCTGCTGTCAACTTATTAAGTCAATGTGTATATACAATGTGAAGGAAGGCAACTCTGTGAATTATAAGCATGGCTAAAAATACATTCTCATGCTCCAAGGAACAGTAAGGTGCCCGAAACAGAAAAGATACGCAGAATATAAGTTAGGAAGTTGAAAGTGGAACGACTATTAAATGCCCATCAAAAGATTTTCTTTGTCATTACTCTTAACAATAAATGAGGGCTTTTGTTGTTCCAAAGATCACAGAGATAGCAAAATGGTTGATTTTAAAGATCATAATTGTTAAGAAAATGATTAGTACTCACAGACTTTTTGCTCTTCAAACTTTAATGCGGCATAGGAAATATTTGATATGAATTTTTAGAAAAAATCATAGCTTAGTTCTTCTTATATATCTTCTTTCTTTGTGTAACCTAGCACCCAAGTGGCGCTTGACACGCGCATTTCGCAAGCGCTTACTAAGAAAGCCCGCATCGCTGCAACATTTTGCGTAATTGCTGCCACACGCGTGAGATACGGTTGCCGACATGTACGTACTACGTACATGCTATAAGTATATATATATAAGAGGCACCCCAGATAACTGTGTATAAGTATAGTTAGCTTGGTTGCCTTGACATTGACTGTGCGGTCGCATGTTAATGATGTGGCCTTAACTGCACTTGTTGAGCATAACTTCGGGGCTGCCACATGACGTGCCACAAACGTCAATCTCAGCGAAAACTCGCACGTTTCTCACTTACGGGCTCCATTGGCAGTATGTGCACTTTGTGTGGCGACATAAGCTTCAGCAAATCTCTATTGATTATTGCGTTTATGTGTTTGGATTTGGTGGCATAAAGGCAAAGCATGTGCCTTCGGCTGGGGGCGGGCGGTGTTTCACTGGGTGTGGCACATACGAATTTGAACGTGTAGCAGCTGTCTGTGATAGCAGGTAAATCAATATTTTCCAATATAAACGCATGAACAACCATATATTTATTTTCTTTTCATTCTGCTTTTGTGTGTACCACTTGCGCTGCTCGGCAAGCAAATCCTTTGCCAAACAAAGGAGACAGGACTTTGCTGGCAGCATGCGTGCCAAATGAGCTCGGATTCGATGCCAAGGATATAAAGAAATGGCTGCTGCTTTGTTTCGCTTAGTCTCCATATCCCTCTACTTTTCTGTACATGTGTCTTATTTACATTTATTTGGTTTATTTGGCCATCTAGAAAGCATTCCCTTTGTTATGTGTATGTATATGTAATGCCCTGCCGGGATATGGCAGCAATGAGCAATGCACATTACATGTTACGTATACGTAACGTACTCAACAGACAGAACTTAAAGCACAAAGCATCCTTGAATCTCTACACGCGCTGAAAGCACTTTAAATTGCCTTGGCCATTGTCAACAGAACGGGTTACCCGGAAACCGGAACAGGAACTGGCGAGGGAAGTACCCCATTGCAATCGTGGCAGCAAGCAGCAAGCAGCGGGTAGTGGACTCCTGGCCGGCAGCTCGTGGCAGACCACTTAATCCGCTCATTAGGCAACAGCTGCAAATAAAATTTGTAGAAAAAGGTTTAATTTGACCTTTGCACACAGCAGCTTAAGCTCGCACTATAAATAACAGTTTTTATTGTCCCCACAGACACTGTTATAACAAAAGCCCAGATTGTGGAGGCAATATGCAGCAGAGATTTAGCGTGCTCTGGTCCTTGTGCAAAGTGACACTTTGTGTGTTGCATTTCTTAGTTGCATTCCAGGGGCAAGTCTCGTTAAGCCTGCTGCCATTTACTAGATACAATATAAGCAGCTGTCATTTGGCATGCCTCGCTGCACCTAGCTTCTAGTTGGAGGCTCTTGTCTAGCCCGCATAAGTATGCTATACTTGGTCGGTGGCGTCTTTGTGTCACACTTGACTGCTGCCGCTGTTGTTGCTGTTGTTGCTGTCTCTGTTGCTGACTTCTGGTTTATTTATTTACAAATACACGCACACACACACAAGCTAGGCTGCTGCGCCTTAAGTAAACATTATTAAAATTACCCACGCCGTTGCCAGGCAATCCTGAAATAACCAAAGAACCCACACAGCGGGCAAAAATAAGAAAGCAATAGTTGGAGAGAAAGAGAGAGAAAGATAGAGAGGAGGGTGGAAGTCGCCCTTCTGTCGCTGAGCGAGTGCCTTTGTAGTGGCAATGGAAATTGTCATTTTCATATATGAGAAAAGTCTCGTTTTTCCAGGCTCTTGAAACGCCACATTGAAAAATACGAAGCGTCATGGCAGCCAAGGTGATTATTATTATTGCTAAGCTAAAGTGGACGGCACACACAAATACAAGGCTATCCATACACACACACATAGCGATACATATCTGTTCTACTTGTTGCTTGTGCTTGTGGCCTGTATGGCGTCACATCCTTCTTGTGGCGCTGATTATCCTTTTTTACTGGGTTTATTAGAAAGCTGTCACCAACTCTCAGCGCGCCTCGACGCACAGTTGACATTTATTTATGCAAAAATGTGAAATCATTTGTGAAACTTGCTTTCACAGTACTCGCACCCGCCGCCAGGCACATGGAAAAAAAATATCAGGAATAAAAAAGGGCTCATGCCTCAATGACTAAGATGTGTGTGTGAGTGTGTGTTTGTGTGTGTGGCACAAGAACCGGGAACTGGCCATAATACAGAAGAACAAGTAAAAAAAGAGTTCCAGAATCAAGTTTTTGTGCAAAAAAAAAAAACCAAATTCCTAAGAACAAAGACAGAAAGAGTGAGAATGGCGATAAAATGTGTGTGGCAGTAAACCGTTTCTTTTTGCAGCACTTAATGCCTTACACAGCTGCATATCGTGGGCTGCAGCCTGCAAGAGAATTTATCTTTTCTTTTCTCTCTCTTCTAGTGTGCTAATAACTTCTCATTAGGTTTCAAACTTTTGTCTGAGAACAGCCATTTGTGTTATGACGCAGGCAACGTAAATTTCAAAGCTCTTTATAACATTTTTACTGTGCTGTTGAAAGCGCTTTAATTTAACAACAGCAAGCATAAAATGTTTATATTAAAATATTTGCGTAAACGAATTTAAAGCTGCTTGGATCATTTATGGCTTAGCTACACTTCTCATACGTTAAGAATCTTTTGTAATGCATATTTCTTTTGTTATTTTTATGATGAATTTCGGTGCGCACGTGTCTCCGGGTTACTTCCGTTGCCAGGAAGCAGAGGCACAGCCAGCGTAGGTAGCTCATTAGGCTGGATGCAAAACAAAATATGTATTTGTATTGTGAGAGTTATTCGAAAGGTTGTGCTACGGTTATTACTCTATTAGTGCCAAGTAATCGCCAAGTTGCTCTGTACATGTAATATAGTCATTCAAGCATGAGTATAAGCCTTTTCACACTCACACACTCTCACACTTTAAGCAGCGAAGGCTCAACTTGAATTGCTTCGACGCATATCAGGCGCAAATATCTTGGGCACACTTCACTGAGCTTAGACAAACAACTAAGCGGCAACAACAACAACAAATAGCTATAGATATATGCATACATATTTGAGTACATAAAGCCATAGCTATTGCTATATAACTTTATTGTTTATTGAACAAAAACAAGTTCATGTAGATACGAAGTGTCTACGTGTCTTTGGACTAAGTTAACTTTTGCTCAGTATATTGTCGCTATTGGTGTCTGACTGGCACGTACAGAACGTCTCTCCCTTCGCCTTTGTCGGGCAGTGCTTCATAATTTTTTGGCCCTGGCTATATGCATACTTATTGAGCATGTTAGTAAAAGTTCCAATTCATGTGCCTCAACGACTTTGATGCTGTGGAAGATGGACTTCGAGTTAAACTTTTGTCAACATGATGAAACTTCAGACTCTTCGGACAAAACTTTCTCATTGCCTTTGTGTAATTTATGCCCTTGTTTTTCAATGTGTGTGTGTGTGTGTGTGTGCAATTCCGGGCAAGGACAAAACAGTTTTGTTGTTGCTGCTGTTGTTATTGCTACCATTGACATTGACAACTTTCGCCAACGCTAACTGGCTTTGCACATTGTGGCTAGGTCAGCTATCCCTTTCTCTTTGCCTTTCTCTTCCTGCCTCTTCTTGTTGCGCAGCTGTTGGGCATTTTCTAATTTACTAATTTAAATCAACTTTTGCAGCGCTGCCGGAAAAGTTTTTTGGCGCGCACAACTTAAAATACGCCACTTTGCACAATAATGAGCATGTCCTGTGCTCAAAATTATGCCAACACTATCATTAGTTGTTGCCTGGCACAATACAAACTCAAAACACCCCTTGCCGTGCCCCTCCCCGCTTCCTAATTGAAGTGCATACTCGAAGGGCCTGCAAGGGATGGGCGAACGGCAGGAATGCTTCATTGTCAGCGCCTTTGCCCAATGGGGCTCAACCGCAGCCTCAGTGCAGGGCCCCCAAGGCAGCCCAGTTGACCAACTTTGATAATTATGAGAGTAACGGCTACAGCCGCAAATGCCAAAGCGGCAGCAAAAACTTTTGCCAGTTAGCCAAGAAATTAACGATAAAAATATATTTTCCTTGTTGAATGCGACTTAGTGCGAACTTTTGTCGACTTAGTAGACACTTAGACTGATATTCTCATAATTTGTGCCCACAGAATGTATATTTTTAAATTATTTGCGCAGTTATGCAAAGTAAAAACTTATTTATACAGTCTATTTCTGTTTATTTATTTTGAATAATTCAACAATTTAAAATCGATTAATAAAATAATATTCAATTTTTTCATAGAAATGAAAATGATTATTTACAGTCATAGGCCTGCATTTATATTTTTACATTTAGATGAAAGGTTCGACCTGCAGATAATTCTGCAAATATTTGAATAAGCTTCAAACAGTATTTCAATTTATTAACATTTAATGCATTTGGCTTAATTAAATTGAATTCCTGTTGACTGGATTCTTAAAATGTGCTTTTGCGGTTGGTTTTGCACTACTCAAACATTGTTTTTGTGTTCGTTGTAGTTTTAACTGCGCTGCAAATGAATCCGGTGTTTGAGTGATTTATGCATCATCGCACCTTATATTTGATTTATATGCCACATTTCCAATTCGACAGCTGTCGAATGCCATGCTACACATTTTTCATCTGCTGTAAAACCACAAAAATATCATTCCTGAAACCAAATCAAGCCAACAAATAAACGAAACAAATCGAGCAGCTTGATAATGGCAACAGCAGCATCATTGCCAACCACAGAGGAAATGAAATCAAATCGCACAGGTAATTTGTACGCACAATCTTCCAGAGCGTAAGAAGCACATTTAGTCTACACAAATGATTATATACTAAACCATCTTATGTACCCATGTATATACATAGTGTGTACGTGTGTGTATAAGTGTATGCAATATAAATGTGGGGATTAGGATGGGGTTTGAGCTTGAGAAGCCTTGAACAATATACGGAACGGTTAGTAAGCCACAAGCCGATACGCCAGCAAGGCAGCCGGAGCCAAGACAACCCTGCAAGTTGCTTACCCAGGCAAATGCGGCTGAATAATAGCATTATCCATGCGGCTGCTGGCAGAGCCAAACCACAACAATTATTGGTTCTCCATTGCCGGTGCCTGGGCGGATTCATTTAAATTGCCGGATTCAATAGCAAAATTACGTTGGTTCAACTCTGTTTGTGTTTCTGTCTGTGTGTGTTTTTGATTAATAACCATGTTAAATACATTAACAAGAAAAATGATTTGCCAAAGTCACTTCAAGGCGTCTCATGCGGCGTATGCGCAACATGTGTATATATGTCCTCGCACATATACTATGGAGTATACGACACGCTGTGCGACAACAACAACATCAAAAGCAATTCGTTTGTACATGCTTTTTCTGCACCATGTCTCTCTTAATAAAAATCATATATTATGATGATTGATGTTGATTTTAATGGCGTCGCAACATCAACACAATTACCAAAGCGCTGGAAAATTTTGCATATGAATAATTGCAAAAAAAAATATATATATATAAGTGGCAGCATAATTCCGGCAGCAATCGCATTATTTTCAATTAAAATACATTCCAACATTATTTATGATTAAAAATATACATTTTTGGCTGCGGCAGTTACCTAGAAAGTTGTTAATTTTATTTCACCCGCGCAACAATCATATTAAGTAGCATACATGATGTATTTGGTTTGAATTTTTCATGAGACAGTCATGAATTGCATGTATTTAAAGAGAGGAAAACTGACAGCTGGAAAAACAGCAGTCTGTGGTAAACCTGTGTGTACAGAATTTCATGCCACAATTGTATGCATGTGTAAATAGCACAAGTCAAAATCTGCGGCCAAAACAATAAAAAACCATGAACGTTTAGCTGACTGCTCTCTCTCTCTCTCTCTTTCTCTCTTTATCTCTCTCTCTCTCTCTCTCTTTACGTCTGTCATCCTGTCTCTGTCTCTGTTCGTCTGGTTGTCTGTCACTTGCATTTGACATATAACCTTCGAAATGTTTGCAACCAGGCGGCGTTTATCCGCTACAAACAATGCAAGCCCTTGATAAATATTTCATGAGTAACAATATACAAGAAATAAAATACTTCTATTAGCGCGTGCCAGGATACAGCATACCCTGTAAGCATTTGAGAGTATAAATAGAGCTGTGATTTTATTTTATTTAGTATATCATAGCTATTAATAAATAATTAAATGTTTGAATTTTTGCTATATGGACTTATTTTGTTAAAATACCTTATCGGTGCTAGTTACAGGATCTAAACAGAAAAGAAATGCAACTTAAATGAAATGCAATTCTTACGCTTGAACATTCACTGCGGCGAATGGTAGAAAAAAACTTATCCCCAGAGACAACTGAGGGCGGCACTCTCTCTTACACACACACAGACACATAGACAGTCAGACTTCATGCCAGACGACACATGTGTGACGTTGCAATATGTACGATAAGTAAGCGGAACAAAACAGTTTTAACAACAACAATGAAATTGTAATAACAATAATGATAACAGCAGAAGACGACAGTCAAGGATGCGACTTCGTCCGTCACCAGGGAGACAAAAAGTCACGCCATCTGAATTGAAGGCAAGTGAAAGTATGTATGTGCCCAACCACACAGTATTCTCATATGTGTGCATATGATAATAGACAGGATATGTAGATACTGACACAGACAAGTGGATTGCTTTGCAACTTAATATGGTGCTACATAATGTTTGTCTTTGGCACGCGGCTGCTTTGAAATACAAGCTGAAGGAATTTCTGAATGAATTGAATTTATTGTATTTTGGCAACTTAGTAATAATAATATTATGTTAAGGGTTACAAAGTAAACTGTTTTACACTGTTCCAAAGAGCACAAATGCAGCGCACTTAATTTGCATACATTTCAGGTTTTTTGCATATTAATGCTTACTTTATTTAGCTGTCCCTCATATTTTTAATTGACTTTGGTTTCAAACGCTGACGAACTGACATCTAGAAGGACGTCCTTGCTGCGCCGAAGGACTCTGACATTGAATACGCATTAGTTGCGCTGCAAAAGTTCATGAGGCCATTGAGCTGCCAAAATGCCTCCCTCCCTCTTTGCTTGCCTGCCAACTTTGTTAGCTTGTTTCAATAGACGACAGTTTGACATTGAGACTGACATTGACATTGACACTGACATTGGCACTCGGCGCTTGCACATGCCAAACCACAAAATACGAAAGCTCAACGAATTGAATACTTGATGCGTTATTTTGTGACAGCTTAACCTTTATACTATTGCCCTTTTCATTTTTCAAAACATTTAATCAACAAATTAATGCAGCCTCATTTCGCCTTTTTATATCTTTCCCGTCTTGCGGCAACAGGCACCATTTACATGTTTGTTTTTTTTTCTATTTTCTTCAAAGGCATTATCATTATTTATATTGTAGACGCCGCGAGTTGCCATCTTTTTGAGGCTAATTAATTGCGGTCACTTTGTTTTCGTTGAAGTTCCAGCGTTAGAGCCCGCACTTGGCTGCTATTAAACCCTTTTTTGTCTGTACTTTGAGATTTTCTAGGTTTTTTTTTTTGTTTCTTTGCTTTTGTATCGTAGCTGTTAAGCAAGTTGATTTAATTTGCTAGGCATTCATTTAATAAAATGAAATAAATCAAAATTATGCATTTAGCAGCTCTAACAAATTGCCAAACAAACTTTAGCCCAGCTGCTGAAGGCACTCTTTCTAAATGCGTTGGATTTCACGCATTTCTAATGTGCCTGCCTGGCGCGACATCATAAATGTGATATAACCGCGAACACGAACACGCACTCCCTCTGTAGGCGGGGTGGGTGGGGTTGGTCCTTGAGGACAACAGCTGAGTTCGCTTGGTTTGTTGCGTGCCATCATGCAGGCAAATGGCCAACCGCATTGCACATGTCGAGCCAGCGTTAATGAGCTCCACGCCATTTTTTATATTGCCCATATTCAGTTGATTTCGTTTTATAGCGTCGGGACGCGTGACATGAAATGTTTTATGTGTTTGTGCCACGCTGCGTATGCGTAATTGGTCCTTTGCGCGTTTTTGGTGTACCCCTACGCCATGTGCGCTTAACAAAGTTCCGCATAATGCTGCACTAAATGCGCATTTCCACTCTATCAACTGTTATAACCATGACATAATAAAGGCGAAGAAGAAAAGACTCTCTGCTCTGTATGAGTAATCTGCTTGATCTAATAAACTCACATAACCCAGTTACAGGTAAACTGTAAGCACAATTCCCTCGTGTTGGTATGCGACAGCAAATAACATTTTCGAATAAATAATGTATGTAACAATACGGCACAGAAGTAAACAACACACAGCTCAGTGCAGTGTAGAACTGGGCTCAGCAGGGAGCACAAGTAAATTTAGTGTAAAATTGGAAATAAAATTGAAATATATATAGTGTAAAACATGAAACAATAGGATGTCATTAGTCGTCAGAGTCAACAAAATTGTTTCGAAAAATTAGAGCCAATAAATTGCGTGAATGACAACAGTAAAGTTTAGGAATTGTAAAATGGCACAGAACAAAAGCAACACAAAGCACATGCCACACAATTACATTTGGTGAGTGAAAACACTTTGATTTGATTTCAATTAAGATGAAAGCAACAGCACAACAACAGCGACAATATACACACAGCCAAGCAACAGAGCACAACAAGTGACAACTGTTTGGGGCAGACCGCATTAAGCACTTGAACTTGTGGCTTAAACACGAGTTTCTCAATGCAGCACGTTGCCTGAATGGGTTTTGAGGGGGGTGGAATTGGGTGGGGGATAGAAAATTGAGTATACGCAGTGGCTTTCAGCATGTTGATTAAATGTCAAATTGCAAGTATCAGAAGAGGACCGCAGCAGCACATGTGCCACGCCACGCCACGCCTACGCAGTTACGCAGCACTCGCATTCGCATCATGGCATTTGAATAATTGAGTTTGAGTTTAGTCAAGCCCTCAAACCAAAAAGTCAGCTTAAACGTTTGTTTGCTGCTACAGACAGTCTAGAGCCGAAAAATGTTGTTGTCAACACGCCAACGCCCCCTTTGGGCGTAGTTTCATTCATTTCATTTGAATGACATCTACGTGCCACGCATAGTCAATGATAAGTGGCAGCTGCTGTTTCGCCTTCAACATCAATCTGTACGGCCAAGCTACCTGATCTCCAACTCTCGGCTTTGGTGCTGCCCTTTTGTTGTGCTTACTTTTAGCAATTAAACGTTTAATTTCACTTGTTTAAAGTCGTGCGTTGATTTGAGTTGTAACATTTTAAGCGTTTACCCGCTGGCGCATTACGCAGTCGCCATGTTAGCCGGCCAATGTCAATTATGTAAACGGGGTCTGACAATGAGCTTCAGCTTACGCTTCACTAGCTAAAAGCAAATGCCCCACAATCCCACTCACCTTGCCACGCTTTCAGGCTCATTAAAAATCCTGTTAGACAATAATGGCCACGCTGCCAGTTTTATGTCTGTGTGTGTGTGTGTGAAATGCTTTTACAATGATCCTGGCAAGGGCATATGTGCGGCTGGACGGGAAATGGATGGTTATTGTCTGCACTTCCGTAATGCACAGTCAGCCAGCCAGGCAATATATTTGATGCTTTGATAGCATGATGGCAAAACTAATCTATGCTGGAACATACATTAGTTTTAATTACTATTTACACGCAGCTTAGGTCTAATTATTATTTTTTAATGAGATAAGAGGATTATTGTGAATTCACTGACTCTTAATTTGCATTGAAAGAGCGTATATTTCAATGTTACGGCTCAACTAAAGTTATTTTCAATGTCAATAAATTATAAAAATTATCTATAATTAAGAGTGCAAGCTTGGTTCAGCCTTCTCCTCATTGTTGTAGCTCGTAGAGCATTACAATAATAAATAACATTAATTAAATTCGTTTTATTATATGCCGTTTGTGGTAAATGAGTTATCGTTTTGGCCTTAACGGCTGTGCTGTAATAAATATCAGAAAAGCGCTTGAAAGAAAGAAAGTCGTAGCGTGACTTTCTCGCTTATATTAATTACTAAAACAGTTTTTTAAAATAATGAAAGCTTACTTGCTGAAATCTATATTTATGGACTAAAATGTCACATAGTTTGAATCACTACAATCCAGTTGGTCTTATCTCTCAAACCCTGTCCCGCTTCACGCCTCATAAAACTTGACTCGAAATGTGTTGCAAATTCAACATTCATCTTATCTTGTTACTGGCTAAAGTCCTGACCGCAAAAACAACTCCTACGTAACAGCATCAACGCTAACAAGCCAAACAACAGGCAACTAGTTGTAGTTCCAATCCCCATGCCCCATGCCACATGCCCCAAACCCATTTTCATTCTTCGTCTCAATTGTGTTGGCAGTGCCCCTAGTTGCTTCGCATTGTTGACAGCGCTTCATTCATGGCATTCACAAGGCTGTGGCTTCCTCAACAGCCCCCCGCCCAACACTGCACTGCACCCTGCAGCTGTCCACTTTATTTATGAACTGCACTGCGATTTCTCAACTGCAATTTGAGCTACTGCTGTGTTCGACTCCTGTTGATGTCCTGTGGCTGTGACGCTGTGTCGCTCCGCTTTGCTCTGTTCCATTTGAGTTTACTTCATGCTTCATTTGGCCCAACACAATTTCATCTGAACGTTTTTGCTGGCCATTTATTATGGGCCAAGACATGCTGCTTAACAGTTAATTTGTGTCCCTTGCACGTTCCGGAATTCTGAATTACAATTCACTTTCGACACTCCATTGACGTGTGTCCCACACAACAACAATAACAAACAAAACAAAACAAAACAAAATAAAAAAGGCAGAATCAAAAATACAACACACAGAACCTGTCCTTCTTGTATTTATTTATCGAACGTTTCAATTTCGATTTAGCTCGCCTGTGCGTGACAATTTCGGGACTTTGTTGTGTTGTGTGTACATATGTGTGTGTGTGTGATAAATCTTGTTTGATTTTGGCTAATGCACGCATTATTGCCACATACATTTTGACCTTTCTCGCTATTGGCTGTCCTGATCAGTTACCGTTTAGCATGCAAAGGGCGAAGTTGGCTGGGATGGTACTACTTCTTGTGGCCTCCAGGCACTGGATTGCTGCCAGCTCGTTTGGCCAATTTCGCGCTAATTAACTATGTGCCAACCACACCAGTTGGAACTCTGCCAAAAAGCCTCATCCTATATGTGCCTGTGTGTGTGTGCTTATGTGATTTCATGCTTGTTGCGTACAGCAGCAGCAGCAGCATCAGAAACGGCAGTAAAAGCAGCAGCCAAAGTTACAATTTATGAGCACATCCTGGCACGCTAAGCTCGTATAAGCAACATCTCTTCCTCTTTTTATTCTGATTCTGCTTCAACATCGTCGTCAGAAGAGGGTGGCGTGGCATGCAAACACTTGTAACAGTTTGCTTCACACTCTGAGGGCAAACGCCCCCGAAAATCGTCCGACTTTCGCATATTGCATCGTGTCACTGATTCGTATTTGTCTGTGTCTCCCACACCTCCCCGCTGCTGCTCTCCCTACCGTGGCATGCACCTCTTGCCTGTTGACAGCTTCGAGCGTCACCTAATTTTCCTGATTTTTTGGTCTCTTTGTGCCGAATGCCATTTACAAAGTTGAGCAAACTCAACTCATTTAGCAAGTCAAAAATGTTATTTAGCGTAAACATTTTCCATGTCATGCCCGAACCATTTGCCACGAATATCTGAGCTCTGCTCTGCTCTGACTGCCACTTGGCGAACTTTAGAAACTGCGCTTCGATGACTTTTTATGAACTTTTGTAATGTGCACAAAAATTGCTGAGAAGAAACCCAAAAACAGATAGAAATAACCCAACAATGAACAAAGCATTGAAATGAAATTTCTTTTGCCAATTTCATTTTACGCAAGTTTCCCCCACAAAACTTTGGCAGCCAGCAAAAGTCACCATGTGAAATAGTTGAGCACACTGTCTTTAATTTTTGTAGCAGCAGCAACTAGCAATGGGAATTGCAAATATTGCAGGATCTTATATTGACTGCAAATCGAGCGATTGAATTGCTATGTGGGTCATTTGATTTAATAAAGCTGCAGCCAAGCCAAAGCGAGCTCAAAACAACTCAGCTGCTGGCGTATCGCAAGTAAGCGACTGAAAGATACCCTGCAACAAGGTTTCTTGCCAAATAATATATTTTATACATATTACCCATTTATATATGAGCAGGGTATAACTAAAAGAATAGTGCTGTTAACACTGACAACTACTTCTTAGTCAGGGCAAGTCAAGAAAAGAAGAGCAAAAAGATTTGCTGTGAATGTTCCATAGACTATACAAAGCACAACAGTTGTGAATGGCTGTGTGCAGCTTATGAGCACACGAAGGATTTGCTACACTGCATAGAAAGCTGATGACAATGACTGACATAAGGGACAAAACTTTAAGGTTTTTTTTTTTTTGGGGAGTAAGGCGATTGAGTGGCAGGTAACAGTGAAAAGTAAGTATAGCAAGTCAATACTCGTAGATGCTTTTAAGCTATGCGATAAAGAACGCTTTCAAGCATTTACCTCTAAAGTACAGGAACGAAATACCCTAAGCTGCTTACTAGCCAAAATGAAACAAAAAGAAGAAAAATCAGAAACACGATTGTACTTTCTAAAAGGTCTTCTAGTCGTGTACCTTTCTTTTACAGTGCAAATTTAAGGTTATTTTTACACGCAATCTTAAGGAAGACTGCGTAGCCTAGCCTTGTTGTAAGTTATAGCAGCAGCAGTTATTATAACGGTCAGTTTATCGCGCTACTTCCACGCCCCCCACTTCACAATAGCCAGAAGTACTTTGCATGCAGCGCGACACATTATTTTCCGCCTTATAAACTTTTGCCGCTCGACTTTTCAGCGCCATGTCAAGCAGTCATCGCATGTGTGTATATGTGTTGTGTTTGTGTGTGTGTGTGTGTGTGCGAGGGCAACCCAAATGCCGCTGATGCTTATCGCTGGCAGAAATTATGGCGGGCCCCAAAAAACTTAAGTAGGGTATAAATCCTGGGGTTGTTTTTGGGGTATGGCTTGAACTTAAAGCGAGTCCTGCAATTTTACAGCATAGACCCAATGACTAATTATAATTCTCTACCATTTATTGCAGCTGCTGTAAATGATGGCCGATGTTAATTAAACTCGAATGGCAACAACAACACACAGTTGGCTTTAAAACCTATTAAAAAACATGTGTCTTTAAGCTCTGCGGCCGACATAAATCAATTACACGCAACTAGCAACATGTAGTGTGGCGAGTTGTGTTGCACGCGCTTTAAGGACTATATCAATATACACACAATGTTAATGCCTATTTACATGCCGCATGAAAAATGGGCATTTGTATTCAATCAAATTGAACCGAGCACAGAATGGGCAACAACAACAACGGAAATGCAACAACAAAGCGCTTGGAAATGACTTAAAGCCGCTTAAGCGCGCAACAACAAACGAAAAACGAGCAACAGTAAAAAAAAAACCAAAGCACACACACACAGACCATCGCAAGCACACACATTAAAACAAAAGCCGCAGCGACATAAACTACAGCAGGCAAGCAGCCAACGCGGCGTATGCGTGATTAATTGCAATTTAAACACAAACAAGGATCCTGCAAGGACAAAAACGCTGACAAAATGTTGCCCACAAATGTGATGACGTTCATGAAAAAGGTAAGTGTGGAAAAACACTGTAAAATTGTAAAAGCTGATGAAACGCCAAATATCCAGCCTTCAATTATTCCACTTTGGCAGTTTAATTAATTGTTCGTAAGCAATGGACTGTAATATTCTTACCGTTTGGCATTGTTGTCACAGACAGCCGCTCGCGTTATTTATGCCTTAATTTATTTTTCATACTCTCGCTCGGTATTGATTTTGTAATTGTGCTTTATTTTTCTTCATTTCTGGCACTGAAAGTTTAATGAGCATTTCACTGTTTGAAATGCAGCAAAAACAAATGAATTGAAACTTAAATTGAAGTTTAGTTTTCTGCATATATTAAAGGTATCAGCGCCCTCCTGCGTAAGCCTGTCATGATTTTAAGCCTTTTTTCAAACACAGATCAGCAAAGACAAACAACTTCAAATCGCGAAGCGAGTAGAGGAAACAAAAAGAATATGCAAACAAAACTTTTTAATTAAAAAGTCCGGTAAATGCTTTGGACGCTTGACTGAATTTTTTTTTTTTGGGTGCGTTGCAAGAAAAAAAGCCAAAAATTTAAAAAATACATAAATAAAAGGGACAGCAATCAAATAGATTCAATAGTACTTAAACACCTGCCTAAGGGTTGACGCTTTTCCCTTTTTTTTTATTTTTAAGACATAAAATTAGACAGAAGCTCTGCCAAAAATAACTGCAAAAAGACACAAAAGACATGCCGGAAGAAGCCAAGGAAACCCAACCAAAATAAATGTGTAAATTCCGCTGAAATTCTTATTTAGCCCCAAAAAAAATTCTTTGCAAAAGTTTAGGAAAACCAACAAGTAAAAGAAAATTAAAGTTAACAAAAAAGATATATATATAAAACTGAGACAAGCAAATGTCAAGCGGCATTAAAGAAATGTTTCTTCAGGTTTTCTGAGCAGAAAAACTTTGATTAGACGAAATGAAGCACAAAATCAAAGTCGAAACCCACCCAACTCAAGACACAATAATGTGCTGATGACAGTTTGAGCAATGAGTCTGTCAGCAGATTCTTTAAAAACAAATAAAGTGAAAGAAAGGATTGTACAAAGTTTTGTTATTTATTTTGCCATTTAAATGCCTAACACAATTTGTACGTTCCTTTCTACTTGTGTTTTTTTTTTTTTTTTTTTTTAAGACAAAGCGAAAGAATAAGCAACAACAGACTTCAAAGGCAATCAGTGAAACCTAAATGTGGTGCATGCTACGAGATAGCATCAGAAAAAGTGCGTGAGAATGACGGGAGCTGAGTTAATTACAAGCAAGCTCCTGTTGTAAATTATGTGCAGTAATTTTCTTAATAGTTTCCTGGACTTTATCGCAACACAAACACACATACACACACATGTGCAATACTTTAGTGGCTGCCTGCCGTTTGCGGCTGATTGTTGTTTGTGGTTGCTGCACACAAGCAGACAGTTACCAAACTTAGACTGCTGCTCTGAAAGCCACATAATGTCTGCCATTTTGTTCAGTCATTTATTTTACCTTGCTGATACCCTTGCAAAGCTTTTTGCATTTTTAAAAAAGAAATTACTTTGTTTACCTCTCAGGAACATAAATTGGTTTTAAAGAACAGCTAAATTTGAAAGTTCGTTGCAAGTTCGTTGTATATACATATTTTGACAGGTGCTTTCACTTTACTCTTTCCATTGATTTTTATTTCATGCAGTCAGCTGCAATTCGTGTGCTTTCAATCATAGCGCGTAAAAGCTGATGATGCTGCTTACATCTACCAGCTCCCAGCTCCCAGCTCCCACTCCCATTACGCTGCTACTATTATTACATATTGACTTGCATTTGATGAACCAAACGTAGCATACTTTACGGCCATAAAGGGCTCACATATGGCTTGGACTGGATTCTGAAGGGCTTTGGCAGCAATTTTATGCGCGCACTGCAGCCCATAATTTTTGGCACTGAACTCAAAACTATTTTGGCGGTCTGGGCTTGCCTCAGAAAGGGAGAAGAGAAGGAAAATAACCTCATAATAAATGACAAAATTAACACAGCAATAATTACAAGAGCTAAGCGGCAGACGCTCAAGACACTGAACATGAACGAGGCGACAGCGAGACCATAAATTAAAATGAGCAAAAGGCGTAGTACATATAGTAGACTAAGATTGGATAGCAGCGAGTAGTAGAGTAGATGGGGCTGACAACAAAACAAACACATACATAAATCCGCAACAAAATTAATATTACCTGGAGGCCGTCTTCGAAATGACATCATCAAAAATGTAGCGCAGGCTGAGCACAAAGCGGCCATAATCTGACACTAGGCAGCGCTTAGTTGAGGCTGAGTTCAGACCGATGAGTACTTTTCTCCTCGCCAAAGGTAGTCCAACGAAAAACGCTGCAGCCAAAAGCACTTAGCGTAATTTGTGCTGTGTCTGAGCGAGAGAGAAAAGAGAGAGAGAGAGAGAGATGGTTTGTGTGGGAGGGGAAGCAAGAGATAGTGTGCTGGTTGGTCTCTGTGTGTATAGCCCACACATAGGCGGTTGTTTGTTCCGGTTTCGTCGCCGCCATCGCTTTGGCAAATAGAAAATTTCCACTTCATAAAATGCTGACAACGCAGAGCACTTATGTTAAGGCAGGGGAAGGGAGGGGGTGCTCGCTTGGTCGCCTTGGCAGCTAAAGCTTTTTTGTTGTTCTTCTCAATTTTTAGTGTTATGTTCCCCTCTCTCTTTTGTATTCTCTCACACTCTGTTACTGTATGCGATTGTAACTGTGTGTGTGCATTAAAAAGAATGACGGCAATTTTTGAAAGCCGCTCGCTTGGGCACGATTTGCGCAGTTTAACCTTCGCCTTGCCAACGGTTTTTTTATGTACACATTTTAGCATATTTGGAGATCAGAATTTGTAATATGAATAAAAAAATTTCCAAGAGATTATCAGTGTAAGAATGGTTAAGGAAAAACATGTTTGTTATTATTAAATTCAAAGGCAAAACTTTAAAAATATGCTCAATGACTAGCAATCTTGAAATGCTGCAATCAAAACCTACGTAGAAGCTTTTTTTTAAACAATGTAAATCGCCAAAGTCACTCAGATGGATATTCGTAAGACAAAGGTTAAACAAAAATTACCTGCCCCATTTTACGATTTTGTGGCAATTTGTTGCGCCGGAGCCGCAGCCGGTCCAGCCAGTAAACCAACAGGGAAAGTCAAATAAAACGCAACGCGTTTTTTTCACCTGCCTGCGCTTTCAGCATTTTCGACAATGACGATGCCTAAATGAAGCATGAGCCGTAAAGACGCAATCAAAAAGATGATGGTACAAAAAGTAAAAGAAAGCAAATTCCAATAAAATTAACAAATACGCAAGGTTCTGCTCAGCAACAGATGGAGCTATGCTGCCAAAATGAACAGCCATAAAGCTGTACCGGAATTCAATTTGAATTCAATACAAACAATCGGAATTCGCATTTAACATTGTGAAAATTCAATAATCTCTACATTGGCTTTTTAGTGAGCACATAACTATAAATATTTTGTAGCTGCCACAAATGAAAGTTTCGCTTCAATACGTTGTTAATAAATTCTCAAAAATCGTTTCTCTTTTTCTCGTGCAGATGGTGGCCACCGACGAGCAGACAAACGAGCGGCAACAGCATGCAACAGATTCTGGTGGTGGCGCCTCCAATACGGGCGCTTTAAACAAAATGAAGGCAACGCTCTCCTCTTCGCTGCTAACCGTGACAGATAAAGGTAAGAACAACAGAGAGTTGGGGGTTGGATTGGATTTTGGGTTTCTGGTTCGTAAGTGCAAGCGAATTTATGGCATGAATTTTTTTATACAAGTGCTCATAAAGCTGCTGGAAAAAACTTTGCACAAAAACTTTGCCCTGCTCTTGCCAGTGCCAAAGCCAGCTGACGGTTTTTCTGGAAAAATATTACGTATACGCAGTGTAAGCGCAAACAAAAGGCCAAAGCTAAGTAAGCGCTCAAAGTGCACGCAACTTACAACAATGAGCCAAAACAGGAGATGTGCTAAGCTGACGGCTCCCATCGCTTCCCCTAAACTCACGGCACTTTAACCATCCACAAAGCATCAACCGTTGCGTATACGCAATATTTTCTTATAGCTTGCGCTTGCTGTGCCCTTGCTGTGCACTCGCTGTACAAATTGAATAATGCAATGGTCAGTGTAAGCGATGATGCAGGAGTGCATTACCCAGTCATTGGCGTTGCCATTATCATAGTCATTGTTATGTTGGCCATAAATGTGAACAAGTCTAACACAATTTTTGTACTAGTGTCCACAGCACAAATCCAGTGTCAATAAATGGCTAATAATTGGAAGCAACAGCATCCGTAGAGTTGTCAAACACCCACGCTATCATATTGTCTTGTATGTTGACTTTTGTGTTATTTTATACCCTTGCAGAGAGTATTATCTTCTCGTCAGAAACACACAACAACAATCGTTAATAAATACAATATATACGACCGTATATGTTATTTTTACAAAATTTTCTTATCGGGTTACTTAATTAAGTTGTATCAAAATTTCGTTCTTTTTTTAATAAATTTCTGTTTAAACTAGTTCACTGTAACACACATTTTCCTGGTAGGGTATCTAATCATCAGCATACCGATGCAACCTATTCCTTCTTGCTTTTATTACATTTTATTTGGTTGGGCGTTGTTTTCCTGTTTTTATTTTGACCACAGCAGATTTATTAGCTCGAAATAAAATGATATTTTATGATGTTTATTTAACCAACTCTACTCAACTTAACGCAACTTGACAGCCCCCACCGGACCAGGAACCCCATGCCATAAAAGCAAGACAAACCGGCAGCTTTGGAGTGCTTTTGCACTGTTGTTGTTGCTGTTTGCGCGCATTATTTGTGCAAATACTTGAAACCCTTGTAATTGTTCAAGAATGCGACCTCGGCTCGCAATTCCTATTGCCACATGCTGTTGTCACATAATTGAATGTACTTAAGGGCACATTTTGGCGCAGTTGTTAGTTGCATTCCGTTGCCATGCCAACACAAGAGTTGGCTTTCCTTAATGGTGCTTTTAACTCGGTTATGAAATTGTTTTTATTTGCTGACAGTTAAAATGCAAATAATCTAATAAAAGTTGAATTTTAATTGGGCGCAATCTGAAAACCGCAAATGGCATTTTAGCCACAATTTACGTTATTTCGTGCAACACGAACAGTTATTGTCTAATAAAGATTTTTGTCTGTAGACAATGTGTTTTAAATTGTCTTTGATAAGTGTAATAAGCAATTAATTGCCAAGCAGCTTTTATTGCTTTTTAAATACGTAATAAAAGAAAATATTTAGTATTTATTAAGTGTTCGCTTTTTACAGTTTTTACATTGTCAAGTTTGTTTTTTCCGCTGGCAGAAAGAAAGGCTGCTTGTACAGCAGTGCGTATACGCAATGTGCCGAACAAAGCATGCTTTGTGTTTTGCCTTCCGACTGTAACTAATGCATGATGCGACCCTTTTCAAGGCATGGCTGCCTTCATACTACATGTTTGTAGACAGTCAGCTGACCTGAATTAATTTATTTTTATGCGTTTTAAATAAATTGTATAAGCTACTTTAATTGTATTCATTTTTATATCTTTTCTTTGTGCAAACAAATGTTTTTTGCAAAGTAAGCCATTACTTTAATAATTCAGCTGTCATTTTCTCGGCCTCCATTTTGCCAGCGTTAATTGGTCAATTTGGCGACACGCCCACTTGTCGCAATTTCCGTTTTGACTATCGCTAATCGCTGCCATTTATTTTATTTATCGCTTTTGTCGTCTACGTCTGTCACGTCACCAATTTGCAAATGAATTAATTATGAAATCAGGTCACATTTTACCCCAGCAACAAGTTAATTATTAAATCGGCCTCGCCTCAAAGAACTGTTGGGGTAACAAAGGGTGCGGCTCATAAATGCAGCTGTGAGCGCTTTTATACTTCTGTTTTCTTGTTCGTTGCAGTTAATAAAATGTCGCCACGCCCGTCGCTGGTGCCAACGGATGCGGACACCAGCGGCAGCTATGGCTCCGCCAGCTACCAACAACAACAGCAGCAACAGCAGCAGGAGGCCAGCAGCAATCTGAACAACAACAATAACAATTCGGCGGGTGGGAGCGGCGGTGTTGGTGCCGCTGCGGCCAAACAGGAGCCCGGACGGCGAGCGGGCGCGTGTCGGGTGTGCCTCAAGTCCTTTAAGCCGGATGATTACCACAAGACGTGCTTCGAGTGTCAGCAGCGAGTGTGTGAGGATTGCGCCAGCTACAGCAAGCTTGATGAGCATGAGGATGCGGTAAGTGCTGGGTGTTTACGGGTTGCTACAAACTGCAGCAGCAGAACAACAATGGCTTTCCATGCCACTAGGCAATGTCTATTTGTGAGCGTGGTCAGTCTAAATAAAAACATTCACCCGCGGAGCTTAATTAATAAGAAAAACAATATATATATACAAGCTGCATATGCTTAATGTACATTGCTTCTGTTTCCGTTTATTGGAGGCAAAACTAAAGCTCTGTCGGCATCTAGCTGTGACAATGATTTCTAGGGCGTGAGGCGGCACAGGGGCGTGGCAGTGGCATACATTAACCGCTGCCTGCACACAAATTAGATTACATTTAAGGGGCGAACTGACAGCGGCGCCAACAATAGCCTTGCCACCGTCTCTGCCTTGTGGCATTAACAAGATAAAAGCCAGATTAGCGAGATTAAATGACGGACACAACAGGCCAAAGCAAGGCGGGCTATATGGAAAGTTGCACTTGGCCTGTTGCCTGTTGCTTGTTGCCTGTAACCATGTTGTTTGCCCAGTCATGCGATAATAGGGCGCGATCACCCACTGCTGAGCTTGCTCATGTATCAATACAACACATAATGACTATTGACAGGATAACAATGGCCAGCTGAACATATATGTATATTGAAAGTCGTATCTGTTAAATCAGCAGTGGTAAAACTACAGCTGCAACTTTGTCTTTTGTTGCTTGGTCATTTTAGCAGCCATCGCCATCGCCATGTCTGTTTGTTTCGTTGTTTGTTTGTGTGTTTAAGTGTGAGTGTGTGTGTGTGTGAAGTGTCCGGTAACGCCCTGCGCATAAAATTTAACGTTTGTCCGTCAACTGGCCACTTTGGTTAATTGAAATTGATGTTTGTGGGCGGCCATCAACTTACTTGCACACGCAGACGCCTACGCCTACAGCCATAGCCACACAAACACACGTGCGCACACATACCTATACGTACATATGTATTTATGACCACAGAAGCGTAATTACGGCCAAACGTTTGCGAAGTGAACGCATGCAACGTGGGTGTTGGGCATCTGTTGGCATTGACCACAATGTGGCCCAAACCGCTGTCATCATATGCCATGAGCTGACATTTTGACGTTTTGCGTTGGATCATATGATTTAATCATTGTACACTGGTATTATTGCAAAATGATAATCTCAGTTTCGTTTTGAATTTAAATGTTTTGTATTTGATATTTAAATGTTATCCATCATCATATATTCAAACTTTCAGTTTATATTCTTCTACTCAGCTTTAAATCATATCTTAACATTCAAGCTATGCTTTGCTTCTTTGTTTCACTTTCTCGCGCTTTTGCACATCCGACAAAATCAACTTCCTTGTTATACATATGAAATCAGTCTTTAATTGAAAAGCAGACTTTTGGATATAAAATCTCAGCTGTGTGTGCTGCAAACTTAAAAACAACAACAGTTGCAGTTGATTTCTCGCTGGGATAATGAACTGGAGCCACAGCAGACGTAATTATAGCGCACGCAACTTGGGAAAACAAAAGCAATAAATGAAAAAGCGCTGTTCCAGCAATTGCTATTGCCTCGACACAGGGACAATACAGCACGATCCATGATTATAGACGCACTTGCTGCCCACACACATCCATCCACACACCCACACATATACTCACAAGCTTATACGCTCTGTTGCAACTTAATTAAAATGGCGCCAAACTTCCGGTGCAGCATTCACTTACACACACACACACATGACTTCGGCTTCCTCAGTTTAAAATAAATCAACGACCCGGGCATTGTCCGGGCTTAGTGCAAAGAGAGTTTGGAGCTGTGTGGGTGCGGTCTGTGTTGTACTTACCCGTGTGGTTGAGTGGTTGGTGTGGCAAGTGGGACTGCTGCTCACCTTTTTCACGTGGCGCAAAAATAGATTTTTGTTATTCTTCTGTTTGTTGCTTTTTTTATTTGGCACAGCTCTCGGCAACTGCAGCAAGTTTAGTTCAGAAAGTAATTAATATATATTTTCAACCATCGCGACAAAAATCATTTCCTGCAACAACAACAACAATATCAGCTTAATGTGATTTTCTTTAACTCCAACAAACTAATAATAAATATTCTCCCGCTGGCTTGTGCAGCCACAAATATCATCTTACTTTCAGCATAGTTAAGTTTAATTAACACAACGTATACTTAATATATTTTTGCATTGATTTTCTCACACCACACCCGACACACACACACACAGAACATGTGGCGTTGCAGCGTTTGCCGTCGTAAGATGGCCTCACGTGTATGCATACCACAGGATTCCACAGACTCAACGCTGGATGTGCCCGTACTGGAGGCACTGCAGCGTCGCCACTCGGATGCCAAACTAGGCAGCAGCACACAGACCCTAGCGCCAAGCAACGGCGCCGCTTTAGCACCACCGCGCAGCCCAGAGCTGCGACGCCATTCAGATGTTTCACCTGCATCGCTGAAGGAGCTGGAGCGCGTAAGTTGAAACCAGCATTAACTTACCCGCTTGCCTTTGATGCCTTATAATTGATGTACTTTCAGCAACTAAAAGGCGGCCGCAGCATGGCGCCCAGCCGCTCGAATAGCCCGCCACGCGGCAGCGAACTGGAGCCCGCATTCGGTGCGCCCCTCTCACGCATGCAGTCGCGCCGCGGCTCACGTGTCTCGCGGCAGCACAGCTACGACGACGACATGCAGAAGGGCGGCGTGGGTGGCAGCATGGGTGGCGGTGGACCCGCTTTGGGCTTGGGTCCAGATGCAGGTCTTGGCATACCAGCCATGCCGCGCAGGTAAGACACTGAGGAATAGCCAGCAATTTTGTGCCAAGGTGTAGTTAATAATACAAAATGAGACTTATTATACCATTTAAACCCATGCTGAGGTCATGAAAATAACTTAAATATTATAAATGAACCGATTTAAACTAAAAAACACAATGCACAGCGTACGAAAATAATACACGAACTTTCTTTGTTTTTGTAACATCTATGTGAAACAGAAAGTCAGCATATGATGTGTTTGCCACAGGACAGTTGCAAGGTGCACCAGCAGCAGCAGGAACACAGCAGCCACAACGCTCGCCATGCGACGGAGGCGGTGGTGGCATGATGCTGCCCGGGCAGTTGCCAGGCTCGCGACGCCCCTCGTTTCGGGTGCCGCATCCCTCGGAGGATATGCAGAACGATGAGTCGCCCGGCTCACCGGATAAAGGCAGCCCAGTACTAACTGTGGACGATGATCGGCGCATGCGGCGACGCGGCTCACAGCTGTAAGTGGATACCACCGTTGCGGAAGTGCTAACGGGCCTCGTATTAATATCATGTTTCTCTGTGCCAGGCCGGACATTGCGGCGTTGCAAAATCGCGGTGCATTGCCTACGGGTTTGCCGGCTTCGATACCGGCACCAATGGCCTCGTTTACGGGACCCAATTTGGAGGATTTGGAGGCGCCGCGCAGGCAAACGTCCATGGATGGGGAGGCCATACGCATTGTCATACACGATGTGGATTCCGGTCCGATATGTGCATCAAAGCGTCGCATTATCCTGCGCCGGGACCCCACGGACAAGGCACATCGCAGTAAGTGAAGCCGGGGCTTACCTTTACGTACATTCATAGTATATGTATGTGTGCTTGTGTGTTTGTGTGTATTAGCCATTTGATAAAAGGACGCTGTGTGCTCGCCCATGTATTGCCTTTCTGGTCTCACCGGAAATGGCCAAGTAAATAAGACTCATTTACAACGTTTGGTTATGCTAATTCGACAGAGCAACCAAAGGCCGAGGAATGCCGTCAACATTTCCTGTACGCTCCTCTCGTACTTACAAACAAAGTGCACCATGCGAGGGCGATACGAAGGGACCGTAAAGGATAATGTGGTTGGGCCCCTGTGGGTCCTAATGAAAACCAAAGCGGAAGCAAACTGTTGGCAGATTAAGCAACTGAGAGGATTTTATCGACATAAAGGACTACAAGCACTACACACAGCTAGCTGCACCCCACAACACAATAAAGCGCACACCAGACCACACACACACACACGTCCTTACCTACTAGTTTACACATGCACACACACACAACACACACACATGTATAACAACGTTAAGCTGCCGGCGCTATTTCTCCGCATTCTTCGAACCTCTTTGCTTAGCAGTATTATTTTAAGTGTGTATGTGTTAGTTAGCTTGTGTGTGTCTGTTTTAATTATATGCATTTTCTTCTTTTATTCGTTACATTCCTTAACGGGTAGTTGCCGCAGCTCGAATAACGATGCGCATAAAATGACCGTGCAAATGAATTTTTAATTATCAGCACAGCGAAAAATCAATAGCATAAAACGTGCCTCAGAATTAGAATTCAAGGAAATGCCACACAATAGAAAAGTGAGAGAAAGAAAAACTATTTGAATTTTTAAGTGAAAGCAAGCTAAGGTCTTAATTACCAAGAAAAACTTATTTAAAGACGCACTAAAAATACTTACACACCATATTATTGTAGAGGAGGATTAAAAAACAATTTGTTTAAGTAAGCGTTATTACTGTCAGACACATACCTACTTCCACATGAAACTAAAAACAAAATAAAATAGAATTCGAACATTATAGTTGACCACTTGTCCCTTGAGAAACTGAGATCTGACACTTGGACACACACCATTTGCCTCTGGTCAATAGCCAAACGACAGGACCAAATTTCAAAAGACTTTTGCCGAAGCAGCAGCGAACGTAGTGCAAATGTGAAAAGTTGTTACTAAGATGGGCAGGACGAAAAGGGCAGGTCAAAGGGGCAGGCAAAACAAGCTGAGTGCAAAGTTTATGCAAATTTGTTAGAGCGCAAATTGAAAATCGATGTGTCAGTTAGCAAAATCCTAATTGAAGCTCAAATGGCTTTAGAGAGTAGTTCGCCAGAAATCATTCATTTTAATTTCAACAACAAATAAATGTAAGCTGTTATATACATTATAGATTTAAATTTGGAACATAACAAATACGTTAGCTGAAAATTAGTCAGCTGTAAAGTATGCTACGCTTAATTGGCTTAAAGTTTCAGACACGAACGCATATAATTTCAATCAAAATAACTAGACCATGGCTTTATGCCACCTGCGCCACAGACGTGCATCTGCCTGACAAGCTTATTTTGTAGTATATGTACATACATATATAGTAAAATTTCAATTTGCATATCATAAAAAATGTCAATACCCAACAAATACGCCAAAGCCCAGCCTGCAATGATAAAAATGTGAGTGTGTGTGTGTGTGTGTGTGTTCATATCAAAAGTTAAACACGCTCTCCTGGCTGGTTGGGTTGCTGCCTAGCTGACTGCATGCTTGCCTCACAGCCTGGTTGTCTGCCTGCTTACCCGGCATATTTGATATGCAACGAAGCAAGTGGAATTTTAATGTGCTAAACCATTTTCTTTGCTTGCGATGGCACTGGCACTGCCACGGATGTTCCTGGGGTTTGTTGTGGCTGGCATCGTTATATATATGTACGTATATGTATAGCCTTAGCCGTATCCTTGCCTTAGCTACTCGCAGTGCTCGGCTTAACCGCAAGCACACGCATGACGCACGCTGTGGCTCTGTGGCACCTGCTTGTGGTATCCAGCAACAGCAGCAGCTGCAGCTGTGCTGCAATTCGCCTTGAAAAGAGAGAGAGATATCGGCTTGCATGCAATGAGGGTATGTGTGTGCGTGTGTGTGTGTGTGTGGAACTCTTCGAGGGTCATATAATTTAAAGGCAGCTCGAGCCATTCGTTAAAACTGTTGTGCAATTAACAGCTGCTTTGCAGCTAATGGAAGGTCGCTTAATTAAACAGAAAAGCTCATCAAATGTAGCTACAAAGCAGCCGGCAATCGATGGCACAAATGTCATGTAATGTGATTAAATGGTCAAATGCGCTTTCAATTATTCAAGCAGCTAAGTGTTTTACGGCTCTTGCAACAACGGCAGCAAGAGCTATAACAATCACAAACGCCACGGGCCATTTTGTGTTTGTGACGCGAAATGGCGTCTTAACATGCCTAATCAAATTTTATGCTGCCTTATGAGCTACTCGCATTTATGGCTGCAAATCACGTAAAGCACACTCACACATTGGCTTGTAAGAGGCAACAGGTAGCCAGACCACGCCCTCCTCTTCGCCATTGGTTTGGCTTTAACTGTAGCTGGCATTCATAGTTTTAGTGCTCTTAAGTACATTACTTACTTGCCATGCTTCACATGCACTTGTGTGCCTCCACTCTCTCTCTCTCTCTCTCCCTTCCTCTCTTACTGCCTCTCACTCAGCTGCTGACATAAACGAGCAATTGGCTGACGCTGCTGTTGGTGTGCCAGGTGTTCAAAAGTAGCACTTGGATGCACACACGTTCGCCTGGCTTGTTTATTAGTTTTGTCTTAAAGTTAGCTAACTGGGCTAAGGATTGTCGTCGCCAAGGCTTACCTACCCCAACCTACGCTCTTGCAAGTTTAATTAAGAATCAATTTTTATGGCTACTGATGGCAGCCACTAAAAAGCTTAGTCATGCCTGGCCAACAGCTGCGTGTGTGCTGCACAGTTAATGACATTATACTTGCAGGGCATGTCCTGGCATGTCCCGGGCCAAGCAATTGCCAGGATACAAGCTTAAAAGTTTCGTGGTGAAAAGGTACAGAAAACTTAAGGCCACCGCAACATGCATAGATCACTTTTTAAGCGTTTTACTGAAATTAGTGTGTGACCCCAAAAACCTACTTAAGCGGGTTGCCCTTAATAATAAAAGTTTGTGCAAATTCTGGGCATAAACACGGCCATCACAGGGCCAGCAGCTATTCAGTTCAGTATTTGGCTTATTAAAATCCTAATGATACCCACATAAAAATAAAAATACAAAGCAAAAATAAAAGAGCAACAAATTGTATCATAAAACGTAGATGAATGACAAATACACACGAAGGGACAGCACAGGACAGGACCGGGCAGGACAAACAATGAGACAAAGGCTACAAAAATAGCCAAAGCGAATAACGAGTCAAAGTAAAGCCCACACACAGAACTCGGGCAAAACCCGACCTTACCTCAGCTCTGGCCATTCTGCTCATGATTTTAATGTGGCGGGTCTTATGGCCAAGACTGATGCCAGACTTTGCAGAATATAAAAGTATATCGAAAAATTCACTCAGCGCACACATTTCGTGCATGTTAAGTGAGCTTTAAAGAAATAACTACCAAGGCTTAAGGTGAAGCAATTTCGACTAAACAATACCCTGCAGAAAGTTAAACCTCCATCATAAATTAGTTTTCATGATTTTTAAATCGCAACTGTCAAAAGTGCTGCATCATAGACCACGTTCCTGTTCTGAACAGTTCATGAATAATCTGTGCAAGTTTTCATCCTTTTTTGTCATTTTCTTTTGCGCGGTTACAAAACGAAGCAGCAGCATCAGCAACGCTGACAGCAAAGGATTTGTGTTTTATTTATTTCATTTTTATTGCTGTGTTTAGCAAGCGACAGAAGAGACAAGAAAAGAGCAACAACGGAGAGGGAAAGAAAGGAAGTGACACAAAAAAACTTTTGATTAAAACACTCAAAGGGCAGAAAATGTCGCGTTATCCTAATTGGGTATCAATGTGCTCCAAATCAACAGCAACGAGGCGTATGCGCAACATTTTATTGCATACTTTTTTCCCCGGCCTGGCGGCTGGCGGCTGGCTGATGACGGATGGCGGATGGCGACGTTAGCAGTTTGTTGGCATTTTCCTGTGGAGAAAACTTTTTTGCAAACGGATGCCACCTGCTTTGAATTATTCTGCTGTAAATCCACACAAAAATATCACCCAAAAACTGCGACGAACAAAATTTCATTGTCAATGTCTTGTTACCGTCCACTCCCAGATACCCCACCACCCACTCGGCTGCTCTCAGCAAGTCACTAGTTAACTTTCTTGGCCATTGTCTGCAGCAAAGCGTTCAAATGTCTGGTCGCGAACTGAACGAATCGTGAGAGCAGTGGGGGTGGGGAGGTGCGGAAATCCGCTTTCGTAAGTTTTCGTGCACAAATTGTTGAAATTAGTTTTCTGCGCCCAATGATAAGTACTTGAAACTGAGCTGCACATTCGCATCAACATTGTTGGTGGGGATGGGGGAAAATAAGGCAAACAGCAAACTAAAATTGCAATTAAATTAATTAAATTGTTGGAGTTCTTTCGACGAAATCTTTTGCGTGCAGCTGCATCTTCAGACTCGTTATAAATACAAAGCCCATCTTTAAGAATCAGTCGCAAAAGAAAAGTTTTCTTTTAAAGCAGGAATTTTGTTTATGAGTGCATAGAAATATTTATTCACTTGTTCGACAAGGCTAAGATAGGTCAAGTTCAACTCGACTAATAAATCAGTTTGACAAGTAGTGCATGTTCGTGTTGAGCAACAAAACACAAAAATTCTTTCAACCAGGCCCAATGACCTTAATAAAACATGTAAGAGTCCAACAGTAGCATATATATACATAGATCCTTCTGCATGTTATAGTGTAAAACAATAACTGGTGTGTGTGTCCTTTCAAGTTGGTTGATTGATAAAAATCCAACATCCCTGTTCTACTAGCTGAAGGCCCTTGAAGCTAGAAATCCTTTTCGCATTAGAGACGACTAAGCACAAAATTTGTGCAGACAGTCCAGCTAGAAAAGTAAATAAACTGCTTGAGGACTGGAGTGTTTTTGTTAGTCTATGCATTGTACTTATGGGTGTCGGACTCAATATACTCGTGGGTGGCAGACAAACAGTGCAAACTGCAAATGAAATCAACACAAATTGCTCGACACATGCCCCCAAAATTGTTTTTGCTACGTGCTACGTCTGTTTGGTATCTTAGATTTAATATTGATTTTCTTCTTTTGTGCTCTTATTTTTGTTTTTTCTGGCCGTAATCAGTCAGCATATTTTCTTATTATTAATTTCGTTGCTGTGTTTATTTGCAGCACGAGGCTTCGGCATGCGCGTTGTTGGGGGCAAGACTGGCGCCGATGGCCGACTATTTGCCTACATTGTGTGGACGGTGCCGGGAGGTCCGGCTGAAAAGAATGGCCTGCAGCAGGGCGACAAGGTGAGTTAACTCCTTATAATCACATTCCAACAGAAACGAAATTCAAATAATTAATGAATTTTGAAAACAAGACAAAGATGAAGTGAAATTTTTAAAAAACAAATTCACAGGAACTGTGAGAACATTCCTTTTGATAGACAGCTGTCATGATGTTAAGCTAACGATAAGCTAAATTTGACAAACGGCAGAGACAGGAATTCATAAAATTTACAACTGCTTGTCAGCACTTAGCAATCAGTTGCTGACAAATGATAGCTGAAAAGGATGCTCATTGTTTGTACTTATTGCTCTACTTCTGCAGATACTCGAGTGGAATGGCATGTCGCTTATCGACCGCAGCTTCGAGGAAGTCTGCTCCATTATGGATCGCACTGGTGACATTGTGGAGCTGCTGGTGGAGCATGCCACCGATTTTCGCATGTGCGATCTGTTCGATGAGAATCTTCCACCCGGCAACAGTGGAGGTCAGAGTGGACCACGACGTTCTGGCGATGGTCCTGTGGGTCTAGGACTTATAGCTGGTAAGTTTCAGGCACTGATTTATGTAGTTAGTTCCATTGTCTAACATTGTTGTAACCACTATTGTATATAATATATAACTATTGATGTGCCCTTGAAAGCAAAACATTTACTTAATTTTCATTTTGTTCTCGTTTCTTGTTACTTCTTTCCCACCAAAAAAAAAAATATATATCAATTGTGTTACAAAAATATCAAACAGACCCCGAATCCAACACAGACAAATCACCAGCATCGCCAACTAGACGGAAATTACCAAAGACTCCGGTATAAAAACAATTTCGTAACATTAATTTCACATTGAGAATTACGATGAAATTAAAAAAAAAAATGAAAAGAGAACGTGAACTCTGGCAGTGAACGAAAATAACTTAATATATTTAACTTACATACAATACACAATGGGCTATAATGCAATAATTAGCTATTAAAAAAAATAAAAAAATGCAGCTTTGAAGTATACACAGTTATTTTCCACACAAATTTTTCAGCTTTTCCTCAAAGTGCTCACAATATTTACTATGAAATCATTTGGCATATTTCAGTGCAGCTTTAGTGCTATGAAAACTCACCCTTATTTCAATCCACTTAACTTTAATTACAGGTTTTAATTACTTTACATATTATTGTTTTCTTAAATATGTTTCAAATATGAGAACACTTGTATTTATAGTAGCTAAATTGAATATAACTAAATATAATTATGTTCTGATTTCATTTCTATGTGTTTTCGATTTTGGTTCATATTATCTACATATATAATTATTTTGATTGTTAATATTACTTACTACCACTAACTAACAATAAACAAATGGCTATGGCTAAATGTGTTCTTTGCTATTTTGTCATATAATCACAATAATTATATTATATATATTTATTTATCGGTGTTGGTAGAAATTATTGTTAGTTGACTAAACAAAAAACAGAACAAATACAACTACATATGTATATGATAAACATATAGTAAATGGCAACTACTTAACTAGAAATACTAGAAGTGACTACTTTTAAGGTTACAACCATAAACCAAAAAAAAGGAATTAGCTTAGCTATGGATGCTCAAAACTTATGCTACTACTTATACTAACAATTTCGATATGCGCTATTTAGCAACTAATAATATTCGTTACTTATGTTTTGTGTTAGTTTGAACCTTCTCTTCGGGCAATCGAATTGCCCGATAAACACAGTAAGAAGAAAGCACCAACAATAGATTTATAAGCTGAACATAGAGTTTTACATAATTGTTAGTCGTTTCTACTACTAAATATGTATTACGTGTGAGTAATTGTCTGCAGCTGAGGAACCCACTCGACAAGGCAGTAACGAATTTTTAAAACATTTTCCTATATACGCAGCTTGTGTAGTACCATTAAACTAGGCTCTACGAATTGATACAATATTAAATAATCCACTACTAAGAATTGTGAAACAGCTGAGCTGAGTTTTAAGCCAAACTTAAATATAATAGTTGGTTTTCAACTCAGTTTTAAGCTATAAAGAAACATATTGTAGAACTGTTTATATAGAATTACCAAAGCCAAAAAAGAAACCAAAAACCAAAATCTTTATAAATGTTACTAGTGCAAATTGTAGCAAACAGAGTTTAACTATATGTGTGTTTTAAATGTTATTAACTTTATAAAAAAAAAAAAGTAGTAAGCGAAAGTGCAAAACAAAATATATATTGAAAAAAACAAAACAAAATTAATAAGTAGATTGTTGTTGAAATGTTTAAATGTTTTTTAACCTATAAGAAAAAAAAAAAAAACTTAACCCAAACCTCCTTATATGGTACATATAAATATACGAGAGTTGTGCGCATTTTTTAAACCCAATCATAAGTTATTTATATATGTATAAGTATATGTATTTGCATATAATACATACGCCTATATTTACACCTATACGCATTTGTATTTGTGTATGTCATTGTTAGTGCTGTGTTTGTAAATGTTTAACATAAAAATATTTTGGAGAAAGATAGATTGTGGAGCCCACCTACTTATACTTATAGACACACACACACAACCACAAAGTCCTAAATGAAATTTTAAATAATTTTCTGAGGGAACCATGAAATAATCTACATTTTAGACACTTTACTGAAACTGCTGCTTAGCTGTGTAACTCCTGTCAGATGGGTGATAGAATTGATCTTTGATTTTGTTAACTACACTTTGTATAGCCTACTCTTACACTATGACACAAACACACATACATTTGCTAAATATAACTATAACTGTACATGTACCTATGTATTTATAAACCTTATACAACTCGTTGAACTACACACATACTTAATAAATATGTATGTACTACATAATATGTAAAACTAATGTACTAATACCCCCAGCTATTGACTTAAGTACAATCGAAAAGAAAAATCTGTATAATTATATGGGAAATATGAAAACTGATGACTGTAACTGTATATGTGGCGCAAGTTGTTGTTGCATTGACATTTTTTGTACATGTTTAATTAAAAGTAAAGATAAAAGGGTGAAAATAGGAGAGCTCCGTGTCGAACTACAAAAGCTGAGCCGCTGGCAGCAAAACTAATCATATTTTAACAAAATTTCAGTCGCTTATCTATCTATAAATATATACATATATACACATATATACCCATGTATACATAACTTTACAATTCTATACGATATCTACTATATACACCCGGTTATTTTGAACATTTAAATCGTACCATTGTGCTAAAGATACGAACAACAAAAGAAACGTGAAAAATAAAGTGTCTCTATTTAACTGCAAAAATGAGTTCATCAAATCAAATGCCTGGAACTTCGCTAAATAGTATCTTTTGTATACAGCAGCAGCAGTCAATCAACTGGTTAAGTAACTTTCACTTGCCCAGTTGCCAGTTGGCCAATTTAAGATTCCAGCTATAGGCAGCCTCGACCTCGACACCACTACCACCAACGCACCCCACAGCGATGCCCACCAAATGGTAAATGAACAAAGCAACTCTATCAAAAAAAAAACTGAATATGTAAATGAAGCTTTAAATACATAAAACCTACTCTTTTTATACCCTAATTACTTGTACAGTTCTAGCACACCCAAAGAAAATAACCTTTTAGAAAAAAATCCATTCAAAATAAAAAATAATAAAACAATAGCCAAAAAAACAGTGTAAAATAACTAAGTTCTATAAGTTGTACTTACTTATTGTAATGCCCACAAAAAAAAAATACAAATGTAATGTAAAGTGCGCTTTTCTTTATCATTTTGCTTTTTACATTGGTTTCTTCTGTTTTGGTTTATACATATACTTATTTTTTTCTTTGTTACTTTAACGTATACGCCCTGTTTTTCCGCTGCGCTGTGTCCTTGTAAACAATTTCCATTTCTCTGTCAATTTATGAGCTTTTGTTTGCGTTTCGCTTAGCAAATATTTACCTATCCTTACCCAACGTTTCATTTCGTTTCGGTTTATGCATAATTCTTGACTCCTTAATGATGCCAATCTCTCTGTGTCTCTTTCTCTCTGTCTTTCTCTACTACTCTAAAAATTGTATTCGTACATAGTGTTGCATAACGTTTTCTAGCCGTCTAAACAAAGCGAAGCCCTGTAATATACCTACTTACTATCTCCACAACCTGCAGTTGATACTATACTTCTAATTCATTTCAATATTGTTTCTACTTTTTTTGTTGTTTTATTTTTTGTATATAAGAAAAAGTAATATTTTCTGTAAAAATACAAGGAACATACATTTTAATATACTAGACAAAGAAATACAGCTTTTAAATCATTATTAGTATTAGCTGCTTTTGTAAAGGGTCGCTTGGCAGATTTACAAAGAACAACAGACAAAACACAAAACAACTTTTAAACCATGAGTTTTCTTTTAGCTTTTAGTACTATTTTTGTATCTTTCCATTGAAGTTTTCAATTTATTTAACTTGATTGCATTTTGCTTAATTTGCATAACATGTAACGCAAAGCCTACCAACAAATTTGTTTGACTAGCATTTAGTGGCTCTTTAATCTAAACCGATTAGCATTTCTTTAAACAACTTGCAACTAATACAAATGCATTTAACTATAAATCTATATAAATACAATAATATATATATACAAATATTTAATATAAACAAAACCCTACAACTACCAATTGTATATGAACTCAAGTTTTTATTTTCACCTGTATAACAATTGTAACCCCAGCTGGCACGAGTTATGGCAATGAATAATTAACAAACGTTACCAAATCAGAAACTGCAGAAAAATGCAGCACTCAAAAAGAAATACTAAATAAATCACTTGGTTTTTGCCACAAAAATACATACAGTATTAATAAAGTTACCAATGACAAAAATACCTAACAAAATACTTGTTAAATAAGTACCATGCAGAACAGGAAGAAGAAGAAACAGTAGCACCAAAAAAAATTAGCGTCATCAATTTGATTGATTGACTGATTGACTGTTGAGCTATGCTGTTTCTCGTCTGACTTTATGATTGATTGATTAATTGATTTATTGAATGTAATGATTCCATTGACATATGCATACAGCCAACCTCTAGGCATAATGAATTGAATTTTAAAATATATACATATCATCAACATCAATATTTATGTAGAATGTATATATTAATGTGACTTTTACTTGTACAATACTTATATATGTGCATGTTATGAATACGCAATGTGCATGCTTTATTTTCGCATTTAGTATTATAATATATATTTATTAGCGTGTGTGTCTGTTGAATGTCTTCTGTTGTGTCTGTCTGCACATGCATATATTATTCATACGCACCGTAGTCGCATAAGTTTACTATCAATTTTAGTTACTCTTGCAACACGCACCAACTAGACAAAAGGGAATGGGAAGTAAGTAGTCAACCGCAAGCCATCGCCTAGCTGCGGTTTTAGCTACAACTTTTATTGCTATCTCTATCTATGTCTCTGTCTTTATCGCTGTCTCTGGGGCAGGTGTCAAGTTGGCGTGCGAGTTTTTCATTACGCCCAAAGAGCAGGCAACAGTTGACTTTCGCCACAGTACCCAAGGGATGAGCTGAGAAAGAAGCTCTGTTTTTAGGCCCTGGTGCTGTGTCAGCAACAGGTGCTGTCGCCTTTAATTGACAGCTGGCAGGCATAAAATGTTTGAAATGTCGAAAATTAGAAAACTTTTAACAACAATTCCGGCAGCAACGTCGTCATTATTATCGGCATCGCTTCTGAAAGCCAACCAGACCCCACATAACTTCTTTTTTGCTCAACCCCGTCTCCTGTCAGCCGCCTGCTGCAAAGTTTTACAAGTGCTTAGGCACTTATCGCTGCCTGCCAGCCTGCCATTTTGATAAACTTCAATAATCCTGGGCCTGCAAATGTGTGTTTGGGTGTGGGTGCTGCTTACCTGTAGATAAGTGCGCGATGCTGCCTTTTAAGCTCCCCGCACGAATTCGATTTCGTGAGTGTGTGCGCCGCGCTCTATCCACTCAACAGATGAGAAATGTGTCTCGTAATGTAATAAACTTTTTGGCACTGCCATAAAGAGTTGAACACACACACACACACACATATGAACGCAGAGCAACAGTTCCTTTCATGGCACATGTGTATGTTGTTGTTGTTGATGTTAGTGTGGTCCATTTCCGTTTTGGCACACGTTATTGCAATATGGCGGCTTCCGTTGCCATTGCAGCATTCTATGCCAGACAGTTCGACAGTCGTTTCAGCTGTGGCTGCTTGTTGTTGTTGCTACTGAGCGCATGTACACGCTATGAATATGTTATGAGGTTGCGCTATATTTTAACTCACATACACGACACGAGTATAATAAACACAACACTATGCCAACAATAACAACAACAGCAACAAGAATGACTCTTGTGCGCAACTGCGCAGCAATGACTTCCGTTTGTCAAGGGAAGGGGATGCGCTGGGGGGCAGTTACATAAAAAAAAAAAAAAAAACACACACACACTAGACAGCGCCCGCAGCAGATTGCATTTGCGGTTCTACATGTGGTCAATGTAAATACAAATATGTCTCTGTCTCTCTATATGTGTGTATGTTTGTGTGTATTATAACGTGCGCTTATTTAAGCATCATTTACATGTAACTATGCATGCGTATTTGTATTTGTGTGTGTGTGCGTATGTTTATTCGCATGCTTTTCATTTCCTTGACTTTTACTCTTTCTCTTTCTGTGTATGTCTGTCTTTCTCTTTGTTTTCACTTCTTTAATTAGTTATATTTATATTTCAATTGCTTTAATTTGTTGTTCAGTTATGTACACACTCAAACACAACAACAGCTACACAATCAAGCAAACTGTAAATATGCGAGTTGAACAATAAACCAAAGATTAACAATTCATATTGTAGACTTTAGGCTAATCTAACAACTGACTTAACTCAATCTAAACGCTAAGACTTGTACAGCGCAGCCTTTAAACAATGCTTCGAGTTGTTTTGTCTCAATCAATTGGAGCTTGTTGTTCTAATCGTTTTCTCAATCGCAGGAGCAAATAGCACGGGAGAAAATGGTCAGCGGCCGTGTACAAATACAGGTTTGGTATCATTCGGAACGCAGCGAACTGGTCGTATCCCTAATGGCTGGCGATGATCTGGCATTACGAGATGAGTCCTATGGCCATGGTCATCTACCGGAAGCATATGCCAAAGTTCGCATACTGCCCAAGTGGTAAGTGTGGCACAAATACTTAAATACTTATTATCTTAAACTCTAAAGTTTTACTGCTTTAAGTTGTCATTTCATAATCTTTAGCTTACAAGTTTCTTAAGCTTGCAACAAGCTTTTACCTTATAGATAATTGTTTTTGCGCTAATTTCTCGAAAAGTTTTTACACTTTTCCCCTTTGTTATTTTAACTTTATTTTTTTGCTGCATTTCCGTAGTTTGCCAATTACTTTTTTCTATCCAATCTAAACTCATCAACTTTGCAATTTTTTTCGTTGCATGCTCGTGCAGCGGCGATGGCAGCGTGCAACAGACGGAGGTCAGTCGACCCACCCAGAACCCCATTTGGAATGCGACATTGACCTTTGCACATGTGAAGGCCGACAGCTTGATGGATCGCTACATTGATATACAGCTGTGGGATCTGGTGCCGCACACGGAGTCCATATACCTGGGGGAGTGCAACATAGAGCTGCAGCAGGCCTTTCTCGATGACCAGGCTATCTGGTGCCGTCTGGAGGATCCCAAGGGCTTGCGTGGCATAAGCATTAGCAAGTCGCCAAGCGTCTCTCCACGTGGCTCCATTGCCGCCGGAGCGTGTGGTGATGTGTCCCGATTGCTGCGCCGAGATTACAATATGCAGCGTTCCATATCGGATGAGGTGGATTCGATTGGAGATGGTGCATCGTTGCTGCATCCAGATCATGCTTACATAGCGGGCTCAAGACGTGGCTCATCGCAATCGGAGACCATGGAGGTGGAGGTGTATCAGCTGGGCAAGGACTTCTCGCGCTCATTGCCGGGCTCGCGTCGCTCAAGTTTTCAGGATGCCGAAAAGAATCGGCTGGAAGAGGATGCCATGGCCACGCCGCCCACATCCTATCTTGTGGGCAGGCGTCGCTCATCGGTGGCGCGACGCGATCCGGATGAGATCCTGAAATCCTTAAAGGCTGTACGTGGCGAACTGGGACGCACCATGAGTCTAGGCACCGAGCAGAATAAGCGCATGGGCTCACGACGTAAGTTTCGATACCATGTAATTTTAGTTCTTTACTTTTACAGCTTGGGTTCGAGAATATACCACATGTCAGACTTTTCCAAGAGTACTTCTACTGTCTAGCTCTGTCACACTACCTCACTCTCACACTCTCTCTCTCTCGCTCCAAGCCTATATCTGTGTACATCTTTTTTTTAACACTTTCTAACACTTTAGACCTGCCTTGCTAAGTGTCTGGTACTTATTTCTGGCTCACTATAGCAGCTATATATACACATATATCTATTGCATTTACAACCGTCTATCTAATTTCTTTGCTCTCCCATATCTTTCTCACTATTAGCCACAATATCGGTGTCGCATTATCAAAGCTTTGACACACCCTACTACACTACTAACTGGACAAACACTAAAAGATAAACCAAACAAATCACACAATATACTCAATTAATTAAGCAATAACAAATAAATTACATAACTTCCAATGATTATAATAATGCAAGCAAGTTTTTAAAGAACTCTCTCAGCACCTGACACTCAATTTTCAAATTAAAAGCTCTTATTTATACATATTTAAACAACCACTTTTTGCACGGCAGATAATTAAATAAAAAAACTAAGCCAAGAAACCACAATAGTAGCCACAAAAAAGCAACGAAAAAGTACGAAAAGCCTTTTTGTATATTATACACACTGCAAATTGAGCTTGACAGCATAAATGTTTATGTAATTGCATAAAGTACTATATATATACATATATATTTATAAAACAATACAAACACTAAAAAAGCAAAGCAAGAAAAAAAAAACCAAGTAAATAAACACACAATAAAAACCACCAACTCACCCACTGGTAAGAATGCAAAATGAACTTTCGTTTCGTTATGTCGAGTTTTTAGTTTCAGTTTTTGCTTGACTAGTGCTTGAATTTGGCTTATTTCATACTCACTAAGGATTTGTGGGGAAATATTTTCCTCGAAAAATTTCTAGCTGCATGCCACTTAATTAACACACACTTAGCCACACACAATTTACCTGTGAACGCTGCCTGAGCTTAAGAGCACACAGTTCTTGGCATTTTATTAAGCCACACACACACGCATACTCACACAAGGTAATCCTATGTTGCGTGAGCGTAGAAGGCAGAAAAAAAAAAGATGAGAAGAAAAGTCAAGTCCCTGAAGTCGTGAAAAACTTCTGATGCCATCATTTGGTTGGGCTTAATTCAGCTTATTGCTGTTATTTGCGCCAAGCAACAAAGCAGCCTCAACAAATTTTATTTAAAATGCAAAGCCACACACACACTGCCTTCCATTCAACGAGCTGCCACGCCCTATTACCTGTTGGCTGACAACTCCTTGACGCCTGCCATGAACCCTTCATTGGCACCGAAAAATAGCTCAACCTTGAAATTAACTTTTAAAAGCAAGCGACACGCGAAATATGAAAAGCCGCATGAAAAAAAGGAACCAAGGAAACAAAGCAAAAGAAGCAAAATAAAAGTAAATAAAAAATGAGGAAAAACAAAAGGCAAACGAGAAGTCTCCTTGATGAGCCACAAAACAAGCCGTTAAGTATGGAAATCAACTCTGACTCTAACTTTCTCTGCTCACAAATTGAGAGCTATGGCAAAGGTTTCTATTAGAGATGAGCACGTGCTCATGTCAGAAAAGAAAACACGACATTATCACGAAGATTATAAGCATGAAAGCTAATATTGCCATCTCTTGTTTTCAATAAGGCGAAAGTTCAGTAAATTTGGGCTTTGCTTTTCGATATGTTTTGCCTGCCTCTCTTTTTTTTGCTTTGTGTGGCCGAATTTTATTTGGCTTCCGGCATACTCACTCACAACCCACACACCCACACACTAACCAACACACACATGTACACAGCGTTTGCAAAGTTTATTTGACATTTATTTTATTTTTAGCGAGAAGGGCCTTGAGAACAAATTATTTGAACTTTTACCATAAGCCTTTTTGCCTATACAAAAAAATAAAAAAAAATGCTCAGTTCGTGCTGTGCACTCAATTGATTGAATGATGGATTGAATGCTTGTGTCAGCTGCTAATGGAGTATTGACGCTCGCTGTATCCAAGGGCAAAAGTTTTAATGAAGCATTACTGCCAAATAATTACACATATTCTATATTTCGTAAACCGTCATCATGATTTTTAATCGCGCTCATATCCGTGTGGCAAAAACCATGCCAAACCACCAGATACTGCGTATGTAAAGTAGAGTTTAACAATAATCTTTTATAGAAGAATTACGATCTGATTTCAACTAACTACTTATCACAACTACAAAGACATTCATGACGACCAAGCAGTGTTTGGCCATTAGGTTGCCAACTAAATTAATGGATATAATAACACCGATGCGTGCAAACAAATAGCTTAAACTGACGGCATTGCCTCTGAAGAATAAAAGTTTCAACTCAATATTAAATGTAGTAAGTCGAAGTTACTCATACGCACTGTTAGCAGCTCACCTCATGTGCGTTGGCACCATATCAACCATAACAGACGCGGCCAAAGGAATGCTGCAGCTGCACAATGAAACGAAAAACACAATCGCAATAAATATGGCGTCCTTATTTGTCAGCACATTAAGGCACAGTCCACTGACGGCAGCGATAGTTGCATTGCAGAACAAAATTATGGAGCGACGGATCCAAAACAGCATTATACTAACGGCAATGCATACGAGCAAAAGGCCGACCCCCATGTAAATACCGCCACGGTAATCCAGTGGCTTGTTCGAGCATATGGAATCTTCATCTGTGGTATTATCAAAAGAATGGACACGAATCATGTGGCAAAATATTAGATCAGATGGTGGAAAGCGTTGGCGCATCTCCATTAACCACATAGAGAAGCCGTAGCCCCTGATAAAGAAATATGAATTGGCAAACGGTTAGTATCACAAGCAACTTACACAGAAAAGAAACAGCTTAGAATGGCGGTTACATGGAAAATATTTCGGGTGTAGGGCCCCTTAAATAAAGGCAACGTGTCATGCATCATTCGCATGAAGCAACTGTAACGTCCAAACATAAAAAGACTGGGTGCCGGAGGTATAGAAGCCATATTTTCTACGCCCAGCTCCGCTAAACTTTTTCCACGATTGCTTAGACAAAGGCGATTAAGCGTTTCGTAGGCGCGTTCATTTTGCCCATCGAGTAGCAAAAACTTAGCTGACTCGGGCAGAAACCACATCGAGATGAGCGCACAGATTCCAGGAATTATGTTTAGCAGCATATTGATCCGATATCTTAAAAAATCCAAGTGGCCCAAACTGAAAACTCTACGACTCAACGGTTCCAGTGAATGCGCCAAAACTAAAGAAGCGGTTAGAAGAGTTAAATAATTGAGTGAGAATACTTACGAGGCACATAAATGCCTGCCACAGCAAAGGAGAAGCTCATAAAATTTACCATGCGGGGACGCATCGACACATTCGTATATTCTGCCAAGTAGGTTATATACATAACGCTAACACCAGCGATACTGTGTGATAAACGCACATACATAGTATATTCTAAACTGTTCACATAAGTGCCGAAAAAATACATACAATAGACCAATTACAAATCTGCAGAAGAGCATCGCATAGAAATTGGGCATTGTTAGTGAAGTAAATGACGCCAGCATGGCCAAGGATAATGAATAGATCATAACCTTGCGCCTGCCAATAAGATCTGCCTGATAGCCCCAAAAGTGTGAGGAAAAAACCAATCCGAGAAATGCTGCACTTGGTATCAGTGCGAGCGTTTGTTTCGGCTCTAAGAAATCACAGCCTATGGAAACAACCATTGAGCTGATGCCTATGACCTCGTTGGACACGTAGACGCCACTCATGCCACAGGCAAAGACCATCAGCACCTGTATGCGACCAAAGCCTGTAAGGAAATTCATTTGTTCACCGCTTGAACCAAATGGCAGAACTTACCAATTAGAGTCAAGACATCATCTATGTCGGTATCCATTATATTAAAATAAAACTCTTACAATTTAGCATTACAAAGCAAAACTTAACATTTATTGAAATTGAAAACAAAGCTTTAGTGACTTAATGGCTAGCAGCCTTTTTCGGCAAGCGGCTGATAAGTACCACACAAACTAAATAATAGGGAGTTTAGCAAATATAGAGCATACGCAACCTATGTCACACTTACCTATCATGACCACAACAAACGTATTGAATGTAAACCAACAGTTCCACCGTAGCGTATAGCCTACAAACATATTGACAACCAAAACACCAATGCGTCCAAACATCATAGCCAAGGCAACGGCTTTACTTCTACAAATTAAGTGTTAAGAAATCTGCCAAAAATCATGCTACACGTTACCTCAAGTGCGTTGGTATAACATCAACGACCACAGACAAAGCCAGTCTTACACTGCACAGAGATGGCACGGTCAGAAGGACGTATGCAGTCACAATTAATGCATTATATATAAAAAAGTTTAGCATAAAACCTGCAAAGGCAGCGATAGCAGTGAATGTCAACAGAATTGTCTTACGATTGAGACAAAGCAACAACACGCTGACCAGCATAAAACAAGCCAAACAGCTGCAGCCATTATAAATGGCAGCATGTAGATCTTCATTATCCAAAACGCACTAACGTTGAAATATTTTAAAATCTATTGGAACTTAGCTGAACTTAATGTAATACACTAACCTTTAAATTAGACGAGCTTTCACTTAAGCCACCCGATTTTTTTTCCGCTTCACACAATGTCATTTGCTCTCTAACCTGTTCAATAGTTTTGATCACACGCGGCATCCAAATCATAAGTCCAAAACTCCTGGAAAAACTCATGAAATTGGAAAAAATCGTGAAATAGTAAAATACTCTGGGTGACACTCACTCGCCAAATAGCAAAAACATAATCGTTATCGAAAGCAGCATTTGACGCAAATAGATGCCTTGCAATAGCGGCTTCGTTTCATACCAGATGAGGGAACAGCAGCTGTGTGGATAAATCAAGTTTGAGCACATGGTGAGCAGCTTAGTGCTAACTCACTTTCTATGTGCTGGTGCTTCATCGCTTCTTGTACGTGGCTGCGTCACCGAACTAATGTTCAGACTACTCAGCGTTACATCCTTGCCCTTGTTGTAGCGACAGCATTTTTCCAATACTTGAAACGCCTCTTCCGGCTTATCAATGGACAGATAGTACTTGGGACTCTCTGGCATATAATAGATGATGATCCAGCCAATCACGCCAGGCAGCAGATTGGTCATCATGAGGATACGCCAGCTGCTGATTCCATAGCTGCCCGAAATCTTCAAGTGTATGTCAAGTGGTATCAACACCATGGCACTTGCTGTGTGAAAGGACAGCACAGTGGGCATCAGGTATTGATAGTGTTCATTCTCGCTTACCTGGCACATAAATCATGCTGATGGCAATGGAATAGTTGAGAAAGTTGATTACCTTGGCACGCATCGAGATCTTGGTAAACTCACTCATATATGTAAGCAGCGCCATGCCAGGTCCTGTGATACTGCCAAAAACAAAAGAGAAAGAGAAAATGAATGGACACACAGAAAGACAGAATTACTTACACGCAGCCCAAGATGACGCGCATCACAAGAAATGACCAAAATTCAGGCATTAGAGACGAGATAAACGAACAAATCATGCTCAGCAAGGTCGAGATGAGCATCAGCTTCCGCCTACCAATCTCATCCGATTTGTAGCCCATGTAGTGGCTGGATAGCACCTGTGCGGCAAACACACAACTCATCAGCCAGGCCATGCGATGCTCATCAATGTGAAACTCACACCTTGAGGCCACAGTAACAAGCGCGAGTCCAAACTGCTCATTGGTCACATATAGCTGAATTATTGAACAGCCAAAGAATATGACAAGCTGTAAGCGTCCAAAGCCTGTATATGACTCTAATTAGGAACTAGGTTGATGGTTTGAAGAGCTGCTTACCCAATATATCAAACACGTCGTCAACATTTGCTTCGACCATATTTCATTTGTCAGTCTTTTTTGGGAAAAGCATTTTAGAAACTTAAAATTTAAGCAAAAGTACTCAGATATTGAAAGTTCTCAAGTGTTGACTGGATTAAAATAAGATTTAAAATCACAAAAAAAACACATATTTATTCAAATATAACGCATTCGCACTATTTGTTTTTCAATTGTTCTGTTGCATGTATGTTTTGTGTAGCTTTAAGCACTTTCACTTCCCTTAGACCTTAGACTTAGACATTCTTCACACTCCGCCCAGTAAAAACTTGAATACTTTGAGTTAAAGTTACATACATCCAATTGAGTGACATTTCCGTTCATATCAATGCCGAATTCCATTAATTTTGTGTGTGCTCGTTCCCCGCCCCACTCTACGCCCCTACTCCCCTGTGTCTAGGTTCCAGTCGTGTTGGTTTGCCCAGTGGTCCCAATAGTCGCAAGAGCTCTATACTGGATTTATCGCGCAGCAGCAGCAGCAACAAATACAATTGCAACAATTGCAGCTGCAACAATTGCAGCAATTGCAACAACACCAGCACCAGCACCAGCTACCAATTGGCATTGGCACTACAGAGACCAGTCCACCGTCCGATGATGAAGACAAACGCTTTCGGCCACGCTGGAAAGGCTCGGCCACACAGCTGCCGCCGCAGAGCGCCAAGCAGGCATTGTCTCGCCTTAAACAGGCTTCCTCCTACTCGAATGTGGCGCAGGAGAAGCAGAGCCAGCTGCTGGGCAGCAACCTCGGCGACTTCAGCAACAGTCAGCAACAACAGTTGCGTAAGAGTAGCATGGTCAATTTACGTGGCCAGGAAAATTCACTCTCCGCTGGACTACAACAGCATCAGCATCAGCAGCAGCAGCAGCAGCGCAAGGGCAGCATGTTTCAATTGGGCGAACCACAATCCCAATCAAAATCCCAATCGCAATCGCAGTCGCAGCTGCAGCGTAAGGGCAGCGTTTATGTGCCCTCTGGCAGCGATACGCCCACAATGGGCACGCCCACACGCAAGGGAAGCGTCTATCAACGCAACAGCACAGAGAGCGGCACGGACAGTCCCCAGCGGAAGGGCAGCGTCTATCAGCGACCAAGCACGGACAGCAGCAGCAACATGGACAGTCCGCAACGGAAGCAGAGCGTGGTTAAAACCCTCAGCGGCAGCTATGTCAACGTCAACGTCAACATTGCCGCCATTACGGGCAGCGAGTCCAGCTACGGCCTCAAGTTGGGGCCAAGCCAAATCCATCCCAAGGGCTATCGCCTCTCCACGGCTCGTCATGGTGAGCTAAAAATGGGATTTGTGAAAATCAAAGGAAATGTCGAGGTGGAGGTAAGTGTGACAATACTTGTGAATTGATATAAAAGACAGAAATTCTGGCAAGTGTTGAAATTGTTATCTTACAAAGCTATATTAGAGGCAATTAACTGAATACTTTTATTTTGTCAGCTGATATGTGCACGAAACATTGTTAACGAGGACTGTGAAACGCCGCCGGATACATACGTCAAATGTTATATTAAAGATGGCGAGCGATTGCGACACAAAAAGAAGACGCGCGTTGTGCGCCATGCTGCGGAGCCATTCTACAAGCAGACCATCAAGTACCAGGTGAGCAAATGCGCCATCGTAAAAATGGGGCGCCAATGATGATGACTCAAATGGCGACAAACGGCATTGACGAGTAGCTGGTCAACGGTTCGTTCGTTCGCGTGCTCGTTCCTCCTTGTTGTAGTTGTCGTTGTTGGTGGCTGCATTGTAATGCGATTAATGGCGGCCAATTTGCAGCACAGAGTGCGCTGTGTGTTGGCCAGGCCAGCGCGTGTACGAACACAACATGAAAATAGCCATAAAGCTATTGACGTCTGTTGTATATTTATTTATAAATATACATATTTCCCAGTAATTACACAGTGGCATTAATGCAATTTGTATGCAAATATATTTTATTTCACACACACACACACACACACACATTAACACAAACGCAGAGCGCTGATGTCTTTGGTCGGAATATTGTCATAATGGTGTGGCAGCGTTGTGTGGGCTTTGAGCACAATCAAGGATTGGGCGGCACGGAGGTGAATCTGGATAAAATAAATATAGGACAGCATATCACCGGCTGGTATCCACTATTCCCTATGCACAGTTATGGCGGCTCGGATTCAGATAATTCTTCTTGACCGAACACGCGAATGCGCGCGACAACAGAAACAATAAATTTGAAATGCATAACACCAATGTTTAATGATATGCTGCTGCTTAAAGTAAAAGCTCAATTTGTTAGTACCTAAGAGATGGGCCAACCCAAAAACAAAAAAAAACGCCATTTGTTGTTTAATCAAGTTAAAAAACCAAACACCATTACAAGTATATAAGTATTTGTCCCTTAATAGTTTATAGTTCAATGAGCTTCAAAGCGATTTGCAATGTGTTGAATTAAAATAAAAAATAAAAAAACAAACTTTATAGTATTTGGTGAGAGAGCTTTGTAAGTAAGGTACAGTTAGGACAGCACGATAGCTAATCTACTATTGATATGGCGAGCACAATAATTGAGAAATGAGAGTACCAGAGTAGAAACACAAACCAATATAGAAATGCAGTACAATACATACATTAAACAAATGAAACAAAGTATATACAAATATATATTTTTGCTTGTTGCTGTTGTGTTTGTGAGTGTTTAAAATGCCAGTTGCGTTTTGTATTTTGGGCCGCGAGCAGAGAATAGAAAAAAAATATATATATATATCAATGCAAACATATGAAAATAAACAATAAATTTGTAAATGCAACGCAACGAAAAGGCAGCTAAAAGTTATTGGCAATGCTACAGAAAAACTTATATAGTACACTAAATATAATTCTTATTATCTAATCGTTAGCTACATAAATGTTGCGCAAATTAACCACTATTTATGCTACAATTTCGAAACCATTTCAAAACTGTTTAAAAACCACAGCTAAGTGAACCCGCAAAGGTTTCATACTACACAAAAATACACACACGAAACCCCGAACGCTAAACTTTCTCAGTGTACCAAAAACAAAAAGAAATTCAACTTAATTAATATGACAATCTCCTTATGTATGTGTATGCGTGTGTGTGTGCGTGTCAGTGTGTGTGCGTGTGAGTGTGTGTGTGAGATACAGAGTGCGAGTGCGACTAATGCGTGATTAAGACGAATTTACTGTAGTCATTTTTTCGGTAGACACTTCAAGTTTAATTGCTTAAATACAATCCTTAACTTCCTGCCTGCTTGCTATTCCAGCTTCCTTTTCCTCCTCCTACTTTTTAACTGGACAATCTCTTGTATTAAAAAACTAGAAAAAAAAACACATGGTTGCGGATCTAAAAAAACGACTTCTAAACAAAATCAACGTTCACCCTTTGACTTGGAGTTTCAAACTTGACAAACAAAAAAAAAACGACGAAAAAATATATTTACTATCTAGCATACACTGGAGTCATATTATAAATACTAAACTACTTGTAAGCGTATAGAACTTTTTACTATCTACTACTACTACTAACTGGAAACCTCTTAAAGTACACCTAACTATTTCTACAACTGCGACAACTTTTTACTGTTAGTTAGCAAAAGGACATCAAACAATTTCCACACAAACTGTAGGAAAGTACTTGTTAGACGTTGTTTTTTTTTTTAAATCCTCTAATTGCTAAAATTATAGAATAATTCATTTTGTCATTGTCATTTTGCTTTTGTTTATATAGTATATATAAAAATGTGAAGCTTGTACAGGTAGTCAGGGTAAAATCTTCAAGTGTAGTTGGGGCAACAAAAAAAACATTTAAGTTAAAACTAAACACTAATTACTCTTTACAATTTGGCTGTTAACTTTAGCCCGAGAATCTTTTTTCGACAAATATTTGTGACAAATTCATGTTACAACGAAACAAAACAAAATGAAAAGATATGAAACGAAAAACGAACAAAAAAAAAAAATGGTTGTGCTAAAAGAAAAAAAACACTACTATAAATCATTGTTGAAACTCTATTTTCTGTATTAGCTGTTTAAGCTCTAAGATATTTTCTAATAATACTAACTGTTGCTGTAACTGAAACTTAAGTCTATTCGATCTACGTTCTGTACGATCTCTACTTTAACTATTATTATTAAATCTCTTACTATTACATTAACTATTACATGTTGGGAGTTAATTGTAATTGCAACGATGTACTCTGAAAAAATGAAACACTGTAAAACTAACACCACATCAACGTGTAGCGTTGAGCACAAGGATTAGCAAAGGTTAAGGGACAGCGCTTTAAAAGTGCATAGAGTGTGTGGTAGCATGGCTTACGATTATATAAATAGAAAAACAAAACGTAACTTTAAAGATTTGTTGAAACATTAGCAGTTACTGGCATGACAGCGGTGTAATACATATACATACATACACAAAACATGCTATTTATAGACAGATGTGAAGAATATAAACCAATATATATTATACAAATATTATTATTATATTAAAATGTAGCAAAAAAAAAAAAACAAAAAACCAAAAAAAAAACTCCCACAATATGTATATCAAGTTGAGTTTCAATAAACATACAATATTTATTTGGACAGCATTGTGTTGAGTGATGTCAAATCAGTCGTTTTTGCAAACCGAATTGCTTGACAAATCTGGGTTTTTCTTTTGGGAGATCAGATATTTTTAATGATACCAAATTTATGCGAAACTTGTCGGTTTTGTGTGGGTTTTACATTGGCTTTCATCCTCACTCAACCATAATTTTAAGTTTAAACTTAACTTAACAAGGTATGTTAAATTCATATAATTCGCGCATGTCCTGTAGATGGCGCCAGCATTGACTTTGTAGCAAGTAGTCTTATATAAAATCAACATGCCAAACTTCAGAGGCACGAGCTTTCTGTCAGTCATGCAATCATCGAATGTCCTTCATTTTATTTAGGAGTAAAACATGTTAAAATGGTCGCCACTAAAACAAGAAATTCAAACTAGGTCTTATGAGCATATTTAGTTGGTGTACAACTTACTAAGCATGACGACCACAAAAACATTGAAAGCTATATAGCAATGGGAAGACATGCAGGTACCAATTAAGACGTTGGCCAAAACGACCGACAAGCGCGCAAGCATAAAGGACATACTAATGGCCTTGCCCCTGTAAATCAAGTATAAGCAAATCATAATTAGAATTAAATAGTACAAGTGTTTTTGTTTGTGCTCACCTCAAATGCGTGGGCACTGCATCGCTGATAACCGATGCTGCGACTGGCATGCTGCTGGTGGACAACGATATGAACAGCAACATGGCAACAAGTATAGCTTCCCGAACATTAAAAAAATTAACGCTTAGACCACACAGTGTAGCGAATAGTGCATAGGCGAACTGAACTTGACTACGACGCATAAACATTAGCAGTATGGTAATGCCAATGCAACACACAAGAAATGTGACGCCTAAAAAGATGCCATCGACATAGCTAATTTGTCGTTTGCCCTCTTCGCATTCTAAACCTTCATGACTCTTCGCACTTTGCAGCCCTATAATTTGGCAAAGAGTAACTTTAGAATGGGGCAAGTTTTGAATCAGCTTTATAAACCAAAGCGCCAAACCATTTCCCCTAAGGGTTAAAATATTAATGGATAGTTAGACATAGATAGAGGTCCCAAATTAAAAGGCAACTCACACAAAGAAATAGGCACAGATTAACAAGGTGCAAAGCAGATAGGAGCGTAAATAGGGAGGCTTAAACAATGGCACTGTATCATGCCACAAACGCTGAAAGCAATTATCTTGTGTTTTGATTTCTGCACGTAAGTTAGGTTGAGTTACACTTGTTATGCCCAGGCTTTTTAAGTCCTGTTTCCGGCTTTTAATACAGAGGCGATCGAGAATCTCATAGGCACGACCCGCTTTCCCCACAGAGATCAAAAACTTGGCTGATTCGGGTAGTTGCCACAATGCAGCGAATGCTATTATTCCGGGTGCCACAAACAGCATCATATTCAAACGCCACATGCAAACCTTAAAGCTGCCCGCAGTGAAAACCAAGCGATTCAGCGGCTGCAGCAAATAAGCCAGAGCTAAATATGGAGAGATTAAAAAAGATTCAATGGTAAAATTAGGCAAGTAGACTTACCTGACACATAAATGGTTCCAAGAGGAAAGGCATAGCTCATTAGGTTGACAGCCAAGGAACGCCTTTTGATTGTTACAAACTCTGTCACATAGGTAATAGTATTAACAACCGCACCAGACATACTAAGAAGCATAGTAGCCAACTTTTAGTTAGTGTCCCAGTTTATAGTCATAAACGTACCCACAATATTCCCAATAGAAATCGCATAACCAAAAACGAAAAGAGCTCGGGCATTAAAATTGATACAACCGATGATATAAGGCTCAGTCCCATCGAGTACAACATCATTAGACGCCTTCCATATCGATCCGTCAAAAAGCCCCATATGTGAGAGGATAAAACTAAACCCGCAAACGCAGCACTCGTTAGACAAGAGATTTGTAGATTACTCATTTGGAAATCGCAGGCTATGGGAATGGCTATAAGACCGATGCCCATACACTCGTTGGCAATGTAGATGCAGATAGTGCCACAGGTTAAACACATACACGCCTGGGTCCAGCCAATACCTTTAGGAAAATATGTGTGTCTTAGTTAAATATTCAATCTAAAAATACAGGAATGTACCAATTTCATTCAACACCGTATCAATGTCTGTCTCGCTCATGTTAAAATCTACTTAAAGCCCGTAAGTATAAATTTATACAAAGAGAAAAAACGAATTGCAAGTACACACATTAAATTTTACATTGACATTTAATGCTTACTTTACTCAGAGAACAATTTTTTAGTTGCAGCCATACATAGATAAATAAACCTAACATAGATATGTAATAAGCGCCGGTAACTTTAACAGAAAAAGTTATACGCATGAAACCAGCTCGCTTGATGGGAAGATGGACTGAACGAATTAGAATTATTAATCTATGAGTTACAGCGATCTAAGTTCCGAGTAGTTATCACAGATGGCGCCATTTGCAAGCGTACCAAAACGCAACTGTACATTCAAACTAGTTCAACGTAGTTACTACAGATGGCGCAATTTGAAGAGCACATCAAGCAGCTTTTTGTTGCAGATAGCAAAGGCACGCACCACACGCAATTTAAAGTTACCAATTGAAAAATATAGCTGTTAAATTATTAAGTTTTCGTTTTAATTTCTTTATTGTTGTTTGTTACATATGTTGTCAGGTTCACTCAATGATTAAACCACTCTCACATATGACACCGTTTGCCACATACATTTTCTCTCTGCTTGCATTTCATGTAAAACATTTGCTTTTTTCTCATCAAGTGTTTGTAGTAAAAGATTCTTTAAAAATTATATAAATTTAAGAATTTTGGAATTATTTGTTATCTTTGCGCACGCACTTAGTTCAGTTTCTTTTATATGGTTTTCACTCGTTTACAGTTTATTTAAACATACAAGCCACACAAAATATTCATTCTGTTTATGCACGCTTAAATACTAAAGCAATCAAAAATTTAATTCATTCAAAAAGTTTTGGTATGAAAATGAAAATGTAACTTAATGGACAGCTGTGACATATTTACAACCAGCTTGGGTATAAAGAAGATCAGACGGATATGGAAGATTGGCAAAAAAAAAAAAGTAAAGAAATAATAAAATTAAGAATCTAGTTCAATTGCCAAAATAGCAAAATGTTTGCTTTGCTGCAGACTTATAATTTTTTGATTTCAGTTAATATTTATGCTTGCTTTAATTTATCTCTTTTTTTTATATGTATGCATACATAATATGTATATGCTATATATATTATATAATATATTGTATAAATAAATGTATTGCAAAGTGGCGTTCAACATAACAAAAGGTAGCGCCGTCCGGCTTTGCATTTGACTTAAGCCTTAAATGTTGTCAACTTAAATAATTAAATGGGCCCTAAAACGAAAATAATTTCGACTTTAATTCATTCTCTTCTTAACTCATCTCATAGTTTAAGCATATATACGTTTATGTGTAAGTGTGTATATGTGTGTGTTTGTGTGTGAAAATGTACAAGGCAAAAAGCAATACAAAAAGTTATTTAGGTATAAAATTATAATTAAGTTTGTTTTGTTTTGTTTTATGCATAATGCGTAAAGTAAAATGTACAATTGTTGCTATTCCATATATAACAAGCTAGCGCGTTCTTTGCTTCCAAACTCGCATATGCCTCATGCATAATGCAAAATTGTCATAACTTTTGCTATATTATTAAAACGTTAAGATAACTTCTCTTTTAATTTTATGGAATTGTGGTCCATCTTTCAAAATTTATGTTCTCATTTATTATCCTTTTTATATATTCATCAATGATTTTAGGTGCGATTTTGTGTATTTCTTTTTTTTTTTAATTCAATAGCCACTAAAACTGTTGCTTTTCTTGGTCAGCTCGAAAAGTAGCAGGTGCTATTCAATATTTATGAAATGTGATTATAAAAAATAAATCTAGTAAGCATATTGCAAAGTGCGTTTACTTTTTAAGGGGCTTTCAATATGTTTACCAGCTTATTTTTCATGTTGATGGAAATGTGAAAAATGTGTATTTTTCATATACTTATTTAAGTGCCATATAAATAATATTTTATATATATATAAATGTATGTATATATAAATAGTTAATACATGATTGTTATATACTTGTTTGTAGTTCGATTGTGAAAGAGTGTAACGTTTGCGGTGCGTTTGCTTACAATTAGGTGAGGTCTGCTCGTGGGGTGCATTTATGTAGTATGTAAGTAAGTATGTATGTTTATAAGTTTAGTGATCGTATCGTATAATATGATATTTTTACTACTTTAATCTGCATAATCTATGCATTTTCAAAATCAAAGCAAATATACAAAAATGTGTTTAGAAAACGAAATTTTTAGCTTATCTTAAAACAAATGTACATGGTTGTGCGTAAATGTGTGATTTTTCGTGATAGTCGATACATAGTTAGTGATTCATGTAGTAGTTTCTTTTCTATGGCTGCTGTCCAGAATAACGCAAAGTTATGACAAAAGTACACAAATGTATGGAACATATGCAAATGCTGTTAAGTAGTTAACATTTAAAACTGCCCGCTTCTTTTAACTAGAGTCTAAGCAAAGAGTGTGCACTCAATGTAACTCGTGGGCACGAATCCTTCGTCCCAGCCATTTGAGTTGTTCGCTCGCCTCACGCGCGTCCATCCATCTCCCTGATCATTCTCAATCACCTGCAGCTCCTCGCCCTCGCTCATGGGTATGCTGCCTTCGCTGGTAGCTGTTTATTAAGAATTCAAATCATTAGATTGTATCATTTCTGATGTTTGTATAAAACTTACCTTCGAAGGGATAAAGCGCACGACATGTGCCAATGGGTTGCAGCAGTTCTACCTCCGTTTCATAGCACGTCTCCTCGCCAATGGCATTCTCATTGGCGCTACCCTGACCGGAGCCGGGCAGCGATGTGTGCGAGGTGCCTAGGCCGCTTTCGGGACTTGCCGAACTGCTGGATTTCACCATGGAAAAGGCAAAATGAAACGAAATATTTGAAAGAAGTTGCAATTTTGATATTATTATGTGTTATATGTATGGTGTAAGCAATCAAATCAAACTAAATAATTAACTAAACGTATTCTTTTCTTTAATAAATTTTGTTTTTTTTTTAGGAATATTGTGGACTTTTTCTTTTTATGGGCACTTGTGCTTATTTCTTAATAATTTATATGAGTTAAGAACGTAAATACAACTGAACAAATTGAACCAACACCAACAAACAAAAGATGCCACCAAAAATATATATGAGAGAGCAATGTACAAATGAGAAAACGAGCCAAATCATAAGCGATATACGATATACAATAATGTATGTATGTGTATGAGTTTGTTTCTTTGTGTGTGTTTGTGTGTGTGTGTAAGTGTAGCTGTGTGTATATATAAACATTGAACGTAGACTTATGAGTGTACCCGTTATTGTTATTATTATGCCCATTTTGTATTTGCGCCACATTATCCTCAGAATCTGACCTGCTTAAGCTGCCAGCATCATCGGGCTGATCATCGCCATCATGATGATCATCAGCGCTGGCGCTGCCATTGGAATGTCTGCAAAAAACATCAGTTGATTAACCAAAGACTTCAAGTTGTGTGCAAAGAATTTACTCACCTGGATGTTCGGTGTCCGTTTTGCAGTTGGTTACGATTCGATTGCGGACTATTGTTGGCCACCTGCAGCTGATTAGCCTTGTCCAAAAAGCCCTGATATTTTTTCAAGTTCATTTTCAGTTTTTCCAATTCATGCTCAGATTCGTTCAGTTGTCCCTCAACGGTCATGGGATTGCCAAGCGATGAGTTCGCCTCATATACAATCTTCATCTTCATCAGGCCATCCCGTGTGTTCGTCTCCTGATCAACCTTATGTTGCAGCTCGGCAATTTTTGCCTGCAGCTTCTTGCGTTGCTGGATCGGTGGCTGATCGCTATAGTCCTCCTTTTGTCCGTCCGCAGTTAGTGAATTCTATATGTGTGAACATAAATTGACATTAGTTATGGTTTTTTTGAAGCAAATAAGGTAAGGTTTGTATATAATATATAGAAGTGCATTGAGTACTATACAAGGCAGAAATGACGGAACAACAATTTGAACAAACACATTCACAACAGTTAACATAAAAGGGTATACAACGTAAATAGACACAACTGAGGAACTTTCGGAAGGTAATGAATTGAGTAATAATTAGTACAAAAAATAATAATAAGAAGAAACAAATTTAATGCATGTTGCAATTTTAACAATAATACATGCTTGAGAGTCTTATAAACCATAATAAAGTCAAATAATAATTAACTTAATTCGTAATTAACACAAGTTATTTGTTCTGCAATGTGTGAGTGTGTGCTGTTTTGGCATGTTGTTAACCAACTAATTATTAAACAATTGCTTAAAGTATTTAATTAATAGTAGTTTTAGCTTATTAAGATAAGTTTTAACGATTAGGTGTTCAAGGTGAAAGTGACTCAATGAAGAGAGGTTAATAAAAATTAGCTAGTGTTTGGTTAAGTTTTGTTTAGCAGTTGTGATTAGTAGTAGCTAATGCTATTTAGTTGATGTGTTAAGAGCAGTTAGTTAGAAGAGCTGGAATATAGTACATCATACCTTCATCGTGATACAGGCTTCAATTATCTGCCGTTGCTATTGGCAGCGAATTGATTAAATTATTTATTTGTTTTTTAATTTATTTTACGTATCACATTTTTGTTTTTTTTTCCGAGTGTGTAGGTGTGGTGTGTTTGTGTGTGTGGTGTGTAAGTAAAAGCATGTAGTAATTATTTATTTTTTTTGTGTTAGAAAATTGTATGACAGCAACAAATATGCACAAAAGAAATCAAAGAGTATAATGCAATTAATATTTGTATGTGGTTTTTTATTCTGATTAACAAAAAAAAAAGACAAGGGAAAAGCGAGTGGAAAAGCGTTGGCAGCCAATTGTTGCATAACTAGCGATAAATTTTGGTTAAGTAACGTGACACAAAACAGAGACATTAAATAATATACAAATTTGTATGCACATGTTAAATGTATAATATATGGGTTTGAGTATGGTTTATATGAAAGACTGCAACAATTAATTTATATATATTTTGTTTGTTGTTGGTTTAGATGACATGTAGGACATGAAGATAGAAGGACACGAAACGAAACGAAACGGAGCTGAGCTGCCTTTTTGTGGGTTAGGAGGCAGCTGGACACTTGGTACTTACAGCAAGGTGGAGAACCAACGTCCGAAAGTTTCGTGACATAAATTAAATAAATGGCAAAATTTTCGATAATTGAAATAAGAACAGAAAAAGAGAGAAAGAGAGAGAGAGAGACGGCATGAGTAAAAGAAGAAGACACAAACTTAAAACTAAAACAAGAAGCATCCGAGAACTCAAGAGGCAATTGTGCTGTGACGAATCTCTCGCAAGAGAGAGAGAGTGAGATTTAAAGACACTGTGCCAGGCAATGACAGAGATGGGATACAGAGACAAATAAAGAAAGACCACTTAAAGAAAGAAACAACTTGAGGAGAACTTGCAGCTAAGTTGTACAGAAACAGAACCAGAACCAGAACCAGAACCAGTACAAAAGGCAATCGTCAACGGTTGCTCTCACCTTGTTGCTGCCAAAGATGCTGTTCAAGATGCCACCGCGTGCTTTCTTCAGCTTGGCGGCGGTGAGCGTGCCGCCCTTAATGGTCAAGTGATTGTAGGGGACACTGCTGTAGTTGGATTGCGGCACCGCGCTGAGGTCCATCTTTGACAGATCCTCAAACGGTATGTCCGTCGGTGGTGTGAAGCCCGATTGATATCTACAAAAAGAAAACTTTTAGTTATGGCGAAATTGAGATCAAGATGCAGTGAGTACCTTTCGATAACTTTTAGTGAGTCTTCCTTCTCGTTGATGGACTCGCCGGCTTTGACAATGCCCTCCATGCAACGCGCTATGATGGGCGCCACCGAGGACTCAACGTCCGCGGCGCCAATAATGAATTCGCGTATGCCACGCGTACGCTTCTCATCCAGCTCCTGCAGCCGATTGAAGACGGCGGGTAACAGCATGCTATAGTGATGCTGCTGTAAATTGTTTGTCTTCTGCAGCTGATTGGCATACTCGTTCTTGGCATCGTCCGATTGTTGAGTTTTTGACGTCATTATGTTCTTGTAACGCTCCACTTCGGCGCGACTCAGATTGAGATCCATGTCAGCCTTCTTGTAGTTATCAATGGCCTTCTCCGCATCTCGATAGGCCTTGTCATAATTGCGCTTTGCGCGCTCCAATGACGAGAGCTGTGCATTGAGGGTCTGTTGCAGCGTGGTGCCATCCGTAAGGCATTTCTACAAAGAGAGAGATCATGTGAAAAGTTATTGATAAGTTATTTATGTAATAGAATTGTGTATACTTTACCTTGCGATCCTCTCGCAGTGTTTTTGATAGCAACGTCACACCCTGTATTATCTGTACCTGCAGGGTCTCGGACACCACCTCACGCTGTCCCGCCAAGTCGCCCACCTCCTTGAGCAAATTGCGAAATGCTTGCCTCGATGTAAATCTGTAAGTTGTAACCAAAGCGCAATCAGTTTCCTCCCACATCTTTTCGCGCCTTGGGCTCAAGGCACTGAGAAACTACTACATAATAATTTCAGTCCCTAGGTTCACTCGATTTATGGCCCTCTTATTGGACACGCGCTGTATTAACGCCCACGCTGTGTGTCGCTGTCGTCGCCACTGTCTGTCTTGTCTGTCTTGTCCGTCTTGTTCATTTGTCTGTCTGTCAATCCGCATATGGTGCAGTTCCAGGCAGTTCCGAGCGGCAATCATGAATAAATTTATGGATTTTACAACTGTATATGGCAAAAGCATTGGCATTTCATTACCAACTCTTCAACTTGGACTCAAGCAATGGCTTCATTGTCATAAGTATTTACTACAAATTTGCGTCGCGCTATTTGCGGCCACATGATGTCAGTTCGTCACTCAGTCAGTCAGTCAGTTTGTCACTCTTGTCGGGGAATGAATCGAGCTCATTGCTCGTTCGCATGTAATTAAAACTGAGTGGCTCTGGCCGCAAAAATGTTATATTTATTCTCAGACCACACATGAAACACGCACCCAAAAGTAGCAACAATCATGCGTCTTCTCATTCGAGTGCGTGATTGTGAGTGTGCCACAGATACACGCACACAATTACACAATTAAACAGTCCAATTGGTCATATGAGCAATAGCTATGGAGAGTCATCATCTAAAAGCAAAATCCACTTAACACTTGGCTAACAAATATGCCAAACAGTCAATTGCGGATAATTTTCCAAAAGATTTAACAAACCTTTGCGCAAGAAAATGATCAACGATTTGATGGAATACCCTGTATAAAACTGAGCAAGGTATGCCACTATTGTTGTTATTTCACACATACTTGGTTATAGGGTAACTAACAGTTGAGCAGCTCTCTTCTGATGCCTGCAACTATATTTAATATTTTGTTTGTGCTTACTCATTGTCTTCCTCCTCCTTCTTTTTGGGCTGATAATTTTTCACTAAGCGCCTGTAAAAAAAGAGAAAAAGAAAACCCAAATTGCATGGCATTAGTGAAACTTTAAAATAGGCAACAATGTATGTATGTATAACAACTATTACAATAATAACAATAACGCTGGTTAAAACATTTGCATTAACACGAGACTTTTCATTTTGGCATTGCGAGACACGCAAAAGCAATCTTCAAATTTCAGATTTCTGATTTCACTAGTTGTTGCTGGCAACGCAATATAAATGTATATACATATATATATAGCGGAGAGTTTTCCATTTCATGTGGCCGCATTTGTGGTCTAGTTGGGTAGCCTGGGAAGAGATGATAATGTCATTATAAAAAGGGCTCTGCTCTGTACACCAGTAGCTACAGGCGGCGTATCAGAGACTAAAAGAGAGGCCACAAGTTCAGTTTCAGTTCAGTTACAGTCTCAGTCTCAATCTCAGTCTCAGTCATCAACTCTCGACGACTCATTTTGCGGCATTCAAATTGTGGGAACTGACGCCACCGCCAACGCCACCGCATTGAGAAATATGTATACAGTTTTCAAGAAGAAAATAGCTAACGATTGCCATGTTGCAAAAGCAGACAGAGTTCCCAACACCTTGAGGCGACAGTAGCTTTAGCAGTGAAGTAAATCTTCAAGTAAATTAAACAATTATGACGCCCGGTGGGGAAGTACATGCAATATAAACATAACATGGGCTCGGCGGCATTACTCAAGCTCAATCACATTTAAGTGAACAGAATTTTTAACTCTCCCCCCCCTTCTTTGGCGTCGCGTGTCTGTTGCGTGGGGCAGGTCGTGGTCGGCTCATGTTTTATTTTGTTGTCAGTCTATTGCGCAATTTAGCTGGCGACTGGACACAAACATGAGCATATATTATATAGGGATTGGGGTGGGTCTTCCCCCTCTTTCTTGTTGCGAGGTGCGGCGCAACATTCTCGAAATTGAGCCCATGGAAGGGCATTAATTGAAGTGCGCCCATGTACGTATGAGTAATATCATTATATGAGTTTGTTTGCTCGCCCCAAAGCCTGAGATTAGCTGTTGATTATTCCATCACCTCACTCCACTCTCCCCCAATTGTTTTGGAGTCGAGTGCTGGCCAGGAATGGCCATTGGACACAATGCACATGGCGCACAATCTCTAGAACTGGCTGACCTTGTGCTTATTTCAGCTTTTAGTATTTAAAAAGCAAAAAAAAAAAACTTCACATTTATGAGAATTGCATTCACGTTCAGTTTAATGTGTCTTGTTTCTTGTAAGGAATTATTTGTTGGTTTTTTTTCTGTTGCTTTTGTCTTGACAGGCCGCAAGCTTGCTAACGGGCGAGGCCTTTGGCATCAAAACAAAAATATATTCACATTAAAAATAAGAAGAGAAAAAAATCATTTAATTGACGTTCAAATATGGGCATTAAGTGGCGCCACACGATTTACACATTTTTCACAAACTTTAAAAGCAAATATAATTATTTCAATTAATTTTTTCAAACTTAACAAATATGTGTTGAGTTTTAGTTGTAAATGTTTTTATTATTAAGTTAAGTTTGTTTATCAGCAAATGTATAACGGAATTTTTGACTTAAGTTTGTTTGTATTTTATCTTTATATCGTTAAGATACACAAGTATGCTTATCTCAGCTTTGTTATTGTTATGATTATTATGTTACTTTTATGATTGTACTCACCTTAATTTGCCGGCATATTCCGTTTCTATGGCAACTCGATCGCGTAAAAAATTGGCATATTTATCGAGCACTTCAATGCCTTTGTTTGTGTGTATTGACAGATTATCATACTGATCCTGCAAATAAAAGTGCAAAAGATGCGGATTAGTGTGGGAGACGCAATAAAAGACCATAAATTAATTATAATTGTTTGACATTGAGCACAACAAAGAGAAAAAGCTGTATTTACTGGCCAGCAAATCAGCAAAATCTGCGCTGTAGAAAATTAATCGAATTTCGCATTTAATTAGAGCAAAATAGCAACTGCGTCATACGCAGCGTATACGCAATAATGAAAACAAATTGAATTATATATGTAAGATATATATGGATAAAAATTAGGAATATTGCTTTTCAATTAGTTGCTATCAAAACTTGAGCCAGAGACAAAGCCATTAATGGCCATAAAGAGACTGGAACCAATTAGCAGCTACTGCAAAACAATTTCGATTTGATGTTATGCTAAACGCCAGAGACAAACGAAATTAGTCATTTACAGTAGTTGTTGAGATTGTTGCCACAAATATGGAAGTCATCAAGCTGTGCAACTTCCTCAAACGTTGCGACGCGTCGGTGACATAATGCTCGAGTTATGCTGCTGCTGCGGCAATTTGCAATGCCATTCAATACAATTTGTCAATAGAAAGACAGAGAGAGAGAGAGACAAAAAAGTGTGCTTGCTCCACTTTTATACTATTTTCGCACGAGAGAAAAGTAACAACAATAAAAACGACAATAATAGTAATCAAAATAAAAATCAAACAAACAAAACGACGTAACATCTAAAGATGTCGCCAAGACGTTGCCAATCACGCCCTCATTGAATTTAAAGCAGTCAAGACTAACCTCAAACATGCGAATTTGCATAAGCCACCGAAAATGAAAACATTAACAACAATTACATAATGAAGCACTGTTATACAGGTTGCTACTACTACCACTACTACATATATCTCACGATCATGATCAATAGCAGCCCTCAAACAATGTGGGCCAAAACATTTACGTTTTTTTCCCCCTCTTTAATGTGTAGCGAATTTAAATTTGTTGCGTTCGCATTGATTAGTGAAATTTGGCAATGTTGCTGGCTTCGATTTTCACTTGAAAACGTGCACGCATTTCAATTAAGAAAAGCTACCGAAAAAAAGCAACTATTTAAGTTTCACTCGAATGTGTGTGGGAGTGTGTGGGAGAGTCACACCCAAATGAAAAGCATTTTTTTGTGCTCTCACAAACAAACTGAAACTAATCGAGAAAATGGTGAGGAAAATTCCGAACGTAAGTTAATTGAGTGGCGTATGTTGCATGCGCATTGTGGTTGGTGGTTGCAACTGCCACAAAATGTGGGTGGCAGCCTGTCAAGTAGCGGGCCTAAAGCATTATAGTGTCAACTGCTGCAGCTCGCGTGCTTTATTTTATATGCAATGCTCGAGGGAACTAAACTAGGCCTGGTTTAAAGCCAAATTGGCTTTTAAAATTCATTTGGTTTTCGGGTTTTATAACTGTTTTTTTCTGTAGCTTGCGCAACATCCTTACCAGCGGGAAATTGCTTTTACAATTGATCTGCACTGTTCCAGTTTTTTTTTCTCTACTCTTTTATGTTGATTAAATGTGGCAAATTGTTTGTGTGTGAGAGCAGGAAAGTTGCCATTAACGCTATCGATTTATATAAAGAGCTAATAACACAGTTGAGCGTTTGAAATCAATAATTAGATTGCCATCAAATTATGTTTATAGGCAGTCAAGAGAACAGTGATAATCACTTTACGATGTCTCAGATACATTGTGAAAATTTTAAAATGCAGCTTTTCTTTCTTTAATGATTTATAGTTTAGATATATAAATATCTTTATCTTTTTGTTAGCAAACAAAGAAACCCGATTATAACTTATCGCAAATTTTAATAAAATTGTTTTAGGTTTTTGTGTAATATTTTGTGGATTTATGATCCTATAATTACGAATACTGTTGGCAAAAAAAAAAAAAGAACCACGACTCATTTATAAAACTAAATAAAATGTATAAATACAACTTTAAGTTACGTAACCTTATGTTTTTAATCAGCTTATGACATAGATTGCATTATTTAGCTGTTAATTTGTTCCTGGTAGGAAAGACTTCATAAGTTGATCAGCGCTGATCTACACAGATTAAAATGCTGCTCGCTTGATTGGGCACAGAAAATAAATAAAAAAGTTCATCTCTATGCCGCACGGCAAGTCCACCGTTGACATTGACAGACGACGTTGGAGGTTGTTGCTGTTGTTTTGCCAATCGGAAAGCGAACGCAATGTATACGAGATCGCATGGTTAACCTTGACCAGGCAAATGTTTCGCGCGCCGGCTATAAAAGGCGGGCACACACACACACACACACACACACACACACATACAACAGGGTAGCAAGCATGCAGCAAGCAAGGGTTTAAAAGTTGGCATGTGATCCTTCAACTGTGGAGACTGCAGCATGTGGCAGCAGCACACGCAATGCCAAATGGGGGAGAGACTCGGCTCTTGCAACAAAGTTGTGTGTTTTATGTGCAAGTTGAATGTTGAAGCAGCGACAAGTTTGCTTGGGTTTAATAACCTTTGGTCATATTGGAGATAAGCAAAGATAAACACATTTAAATATTATTATTTATTTAAGCGTATCTCAAGATTAATGTCGCAATGTCCGAATATGCTGGCCAATAAATCATGGCGAAAGTTAAGCAAAGTGTCATCATCAACTTCAAATCCATCGAGTTTTTAGTCGCCACACCAACAACAACAACAACAACAACAACAACAACAAACACTGCAATCTCCCCCAAAAGACGCTTTCACTGATAAAAACTGTTGTGTGTGTAAGTTAACATTTTATTCCCGGTTTTCGATTCCCTTTCCTGTGCTGCAATCAACTAAGTGTTACAATAAGAATCAAAAGACAACAATAACTTTACACTTTCCCAAGCACACGAAACAAAAAAACAATGACAATAAAAACCAATAAAGAAATTAACAAATTGCTGCCAGCAACAATAACAAATAGCAACAAAACACGACAAAGAAAAAAAAGAAAAAGAAACTAAAAGTGTTAAATTCGATGGAAGATTGTCATTGATTGTATCGCTGTTGTTTCGTTGCCTGGAAATGTGAGCAATCAATGTGAAATGGAATCAACCACAAAACACACATAAGGGCGTTTCTGAGGTCTGAGGTCTTTTCTTCAGGCCTGACACATAGCCACTGGGTCAAGATTGAAATTTGAACGATTGATTAAAGCACTCGTCGAAAAGCAATCGACATTGTTGAAGTTCATTAAATAAATCGTGTCTCAGCTTCGATTCGATTCGTTTCGATTCGTTTTCTTACTTTATTTTGTTGTTATTATGCTTGCTCGTGACATTTGATCAAAACATTAGTTACAAGATAAAACTGCAGTTGGTAGATGAGAGGAAGTGTTGATTTCAAGCTTTTCAACTGAATCTATGATGAAAGACTTATCAAATAGTTACAATCAAACCCATTTTATTACAAAACATTTTCAAGTCTTAAATTTATACAATATTATTTTTTTTACTTTACCACATTTTGTTTAATTTAGTTCTTAGTCACAAACTCTGACCACAATAAATTTATGCACTAAAGCTGCACAAAACCCAAAAAAAAAACATAGGAAATTCACCAGCCAACAATTGCATCGATTGGTTTTTGTTTGTTTGTCATAAATTCAATTTTATTGGCAATTGCTGCCCTCGGGCTTTGGTTTATCTAATCGAATGCTAAACCATAAAGACACAGACACAGACAGCGATACACAGGTGTACAATTAGACACCAGTATAGTTAAGGCTAAATCAAATATTGGGCAAGAGACGTTGCGGTAAATGGCGAGGCAACGAGGCAACAACAAAAAACTGAACTGAACCGTCGCTCTCTGTCAATGTTTGTCTTTATATAATGACTGGCTGGCTGGCAGCAATGCAATGGCAACGGGTTAGTGCAACTGCAACGCGTAACTGCAACTGCAACCTCATCAGCTGAAGGGTGTCAATTGAAGCAGAAAGCGATAGCATTTGTCCCACTTGCACTTGCACTGATCGCATCGTGTGGCACAATATGGTTCCTGTTTTGCATTACAATTGTCGAGGCGTTCACTCGACCAGAAACATTGGCTTCCTTTTTTCGGGTAACACGCATTGCTGTTGTTTTACTCGCTCGCCTTTTTGTAGACCCAGTTTGAGCGACCGACTAACCAAGCAGGCTACTAACAACAACAAACTGGGTAACAGGTGCAGCGACAACGATTTTGTTACCAATTTGCCCGCTTGTGGCTGGAAGCCATAGCCATAATGACGGGTTGGGGTTTGGGGTTTGTTGTGGCTTAGACATGCCAACAGCTTAAAAACGCTGTCCCCCACGGGTATGCCACAATAAATACACTATGCAACAGAATTGCTAAAGGCGCACAAAACTAATTTACTTTGGTTTTTCAAACAAGAAAAAGGTTTAAAGTGAATTATGACTTAACAATCTTTAGACTCTTTTATTTAAAACTCGAGTTCGCTTTAAAAATGATTACAACAATAAGAACAAAAGGAGAGAGACGCAAAAAATGCAACTTGCGGATGACTCTGAATGGAAGTTCCGCAGCACGCGTTTTATCTGCAACGGACGTGGCACGCAAAACAAGCGCAAGAAAATGTCGCAACAACAACGACAACAACAGCAACTGTTGCAGCTGATAAGCACAACTATCGACAATGAAGTTGAGAGCCCCGGCATGCCGCTCATTGTTGTTGTTGCAGTTGTTGTTGTTGCAGTTGTTGTTGTTGTAGTTATTGTTGCTGCACCCATTTGACATTTGGATGACGCTGCTTCACTGGTCGTTGGTCGCCGCCGTTTGAGGCCTTGGGCCCTGGCAAATTGACATTGCTGCCGACACACACACACAAAAACAAACACACCCCACGCCACCCCCCTACTATTCATGCCACCCCGCTGTGTGGCGGCGCCTTTGTTTTGACTATAAACTGTCAAACTCATCATGATGTGTGCCTGAAGTGCATTTATTTTATATTTTTTATTTTTCTGACATTCGGATGAGTGTAAAAAAAATACACAAACATCATTTATGTGGGCAGTTCAACGAACCAGCAACAACAAGAATTGCACAAACTAACAAAAAAAAAGTAATAGCTTTAACTAACTAACACACAACTGTCAACAATTTGGCCAGAGCTGTCTCATGCGATTTTCCACAAATTTGCGCTAATTTCGTTTGAAAGAAAACTGCCGAAGAGTAAAAAAGAAAACAACAACAACAACAACAGCTCCTGACCCGTTTTTCTTTCCTTAGCTATTTATAAGCAGCTTTTATTTCTGCTCTCTATGTTGTTGTTTGTTGTTGTTGTCGCACATTTTCAGTTAATTTGTTGTAACGATTTTCCGCATCAACAGCAACAACAACAACAACAACGAAGCCCTTCCTTGTGGGCAACCATTGTGTGAATATTTACCAGCCACTTGTTAACCCACTCAACTCCTAACCCCACCCCCCCTCAAACCCCCCTTAACGACACAAGCCTCTTTCGGCATTTCAAATGCTATTTATATGTTTCTCTCTCTCTCTATCTCTCTCTGTCTCTTTCGTTGGCTTAGTTTCGACGTGTTTTTGCCTCGTCAAATGTGTTGCAGCGTACCAAAAATTAGCACATTAACCCGTTGTTGTTGGTTTTTGTGTGTCACGTTTGTTGTTGCTGCTGCTGCTGTTATTGATTAAATAACTTTTGCATTGTGATAAATCAATATCCATATCGATACACATTTGGGTTAGGCAACAACATCAAAAGCAAAGCGCTTTTATCCAATTATAAAACTTGACAACATTAACATTCGCAGCAAAAAATCAAATAAATAATATAGTTAAGGTACAGTTGCAAAGCAACAGCAGCAACAAATTGCCGCCTTACAAGCAATAATAATTACATATGTAGAAGTCGTGCATATATGTACATATATAGTATATATGTAATATACTACAGCAGCTGCTGAATGAATAAATGAATAAATCAAGCGACGCCTTTTCACAGTTAAGTCTTGGGGCAAAGCTTAAAGCCGCTGGCAAACAACAAAAACAAATCTTGAGAATCAACACAGAGCAGCAACAAGTCAAGTTAATCTCCAGCAACAACAACATTGTGGTAGCAACACACAGCTACATGATCTTGGCCAGAAGAAGCTCACGCTCGTAATGATGACGACGCCAACTGATAATGGCCAGCAACAACACAAACAGGAAGCATAAAGCATCAGCCAAAAAATCTAAAACACACACATTATACACATATTTGTTATTCTTGTGCGAGTGTGTGTGTGTGTGTGTGTGTAAAACCGTTAACAGCCAGCAGTAGTATAATCATAAAAATACTTGAACAACGCCGTTTATTTGAACTTTAACTTTAACAGCTAGCAAGCCACGAACAGCAAGTTGGTCAACTTGGTAGCCAATGGCCAATTGCACACAAATGCGAGATGGTCACGTGAATGGCCTAAACGCAAAACGGCTCACGCTCAATTAGCCAAACTCACGAGCTTGAGGAAAAACATTATTCAACTAGAAATTCCTTTAAATTTTCAACACATAAAAATCACTTTTTATTCATGTTATTAACTTCTTTACAATTTTCACCATCTACCAACACTTTGACTGTACTTTTCTAGTTACCAATGCAACCACTTTGGCCAGCTCTAGCAATCACATATTGGCTAGTCAGTTGGTTATGCAAAAATCAAAGCAAAACTTAAACGGCGACATTTAATTGCAAACTGGTTGGCCACGTTAATGTGTAGCTGGCAGTCAACAGCTAGCAGCTAGTTAGCCACCTGCAGTGCTGTTCTTGTTGTTGTTGCTGTTGTTGTTGTTGCCGCACTCACCAAAAATTCCAAATGCCAATCCTTGTGGCCGAAATGTGTAACAGCCGTCAAATAGTCAAGCAGACAGCTCATGTTGTTGAAAGCCAGATGCAAACTAATTGGCCAAGTGCTGGACGCGGTCTAAATGGCATCTCAAAAGTCACTTTTGGTGCCGATAAGCCAAGAACTTCAGATGGCTCAATGCAGAAGAAGAAGCAAAAGTATCGCAAAATCTTTTATTGTATTATTTATTAAGATTTTTATGTGACGCTCTTTTAACGCTGATTGCGCTCTGGCCAAGTGACCTCGAAACGTGCCCACAACGAGCTGTGAAACTGGCGCATGCCATGCTCTTGGCCAGGCCCGAAGAACTGACAATTGCGGCTCATTAGGCGAGCAGCAACAATTGATATACAAAGTACCTGGCAAAGTACCAACAAAAAACCCAGCATATAACTCTAATAATTTTCAATTGGCAACTAAACAAGTTGGTCAAACAAACAGTTGGCCAGCAAACACTTCCGGCTACTTAAGCATCATGCTGTGATCCATATATATACTATATATATATATATACAGACAGTCGGCTACAGAAACTCAATTCTCAAGCGCCATCCAAGTTAATTTGCTCCAATTATGAAAATGCCCATGTGCTCATTAAACTTAATTGAGAAGAGCTGCAGAAAGCTGGAGGAACTAAGTAAGAAGAAACTAAAGAATAACTGAGAAGATACACAAAAAACAAAAGCCCAGCAGATGCTGTACACTAAATGAATGAATGTATTGTTGGAATGAGTGAATGACAACGGATCTTTCCGACTTGACTGACACTTAAACTCGCAACGTAGTTAAGACCCACTTCATATGCAAAGCAAGATAAGTTCAAAGCTAATTCTTTGACAAGACGAAGCTTAAATACACTTCTTTGACTTGATTGTAGTTTGAATAGAAATATAAGACAAATAATCTTTGAATAAGAACAATATCTATTGAGCTTATTCATGCCATTCTTCCATTTATCTTATAACTGAATAACCCGCTCTATCAACCACTTACACTAACTTTAGTTAACTTCTATGACTTTGGCATTTAACCCTTCCCTCCCTCCCTCCCCGCTGCTGTTCAAGTCATTCTTTTTTATGTTGCATAGCTAGTTTAGCATTTTTGCGTAAAACTTGTACATAAATTTGCTAGAAAAGTTAAGTGTACTTATTTAGCTAGCCGCTTCTGCTGCAGCAGCAATGTATATTGAAGAAGTCTTCAGTTGGGGCTGTTAAGTAAAGTTGAAAGCAAAAGAGCTATAAATTCGCAGCCACATTCTTTTGGCTCGGCCAAAGCGGCCGAACAGGTTGAACTACTTTGTTGGCAACTGTGTGGCGCATGCGCATTGCCCAATGCATTGGCAGCTATGTAGCTATGTAGCTCGAAGCAGCAACTAAATAGCCCCGGACATTGTATATACAAGTAGAATCCCATAGAAAGAGGATCATGGTAAGGCATGGCATGGCCAAAAGCAAACAACAACTGACTGACTATCTATGCAGTATCTATAAATAGACATGGTCAGGACTTGAAGCAAAAGCGCTGTGACTTTGCCATAGTTTCGCTTTTTTCCAGCTTAGAGAGACAACAACAATTTGTTGCATTTCCGTTGCTTGTACGACAAAAAATGCAATGCTATTATGTTGTTTCAATCGTTTTTTTTTTTTCATACATATATGTACTATGTATTTTCTACTTTAACTAGAGCAGGCATAAAAAATAAAAAAAAAAAAAAAGTGAACAACATTTCCAAGTAAGTAATTTCTCATGCATTCGTGTTATTCGCTCAGCTCAGCTCAGCTCAGCTTCAGTTATCATTAATCTTAAGCGAGTGCAAGACAAGATTTAATAAGCATAAACATACATATGCATACATGTAAGCAATTTAGTTGTTGTGCTGTGTTCATAATTAAAAAATTCTCATGTATTTACATACGCTTGTGATTGTACGGGATAGCGCAACAGATTCGTAGAAAACAAGGTAGCAATTATAAAAGCGAAAAGCAACAACAAAACTAGGCGCAAATAAAATACGTATACGACTACTCAGAAAAAATCTGTTTGTACACACAAACACACACACACACTCATTACAAGAATAGAAGAAACAAAGAACTAAAGAGAGAGAAAGAAAGAAAGAAACAATTTTGTTCTCACATGCCACAATGTAAATAAACAAAGGAAAACTTAAATATTTTATTTGAGATCGCTTGAGAGTAAAAATTGAGGAAATGTTTAGTACACGCCATAAAAAAGAATTCGATGCGTAACTTTCGCTGCATTTTTGCGTGCTATTTATATATTCGCTGTGCTATATAGTTTTTTATATGTGTACCAAGAACGAAATGCATTCTTTGGGGTATATTAAAATATGATTATTTAGCTGTTTACTTTCTAGTACAAAGATTAGCTATGCTTTTTACAGGGTATCATTGTGGTTAACCACTCCAAACAGTATGCAAGGAACTGATGTGAGCCATAATGCACTATTTATGAGCCATGAAAATGCAATTCGAGTCTTCCTGGCAGGCAGACAAACAGAAATATGCCTCACACCTCGACAGTTGGCTTCCCTAAGCGGCAGCTTCCGCCGCAGCAGCAGTTGCCACGGAACTTGTGGGTGCAACCTCTTTCTCTCCCTTGCCCTCTCTATATATATAAATTTCTTGCCATAGACAGCGGGGCGTATGAACAATAAATTAAAAGCTGCCCATTTCGCCCAGTCAAGTCAACTCAAAAGTCAATTAATAACAGACAACAACAGCAACAACAATGAGAGGCACTCCAGACATGCAACAGCCACAATAACAACAACAACAACAACAAAATACCACAACTGACGTCACAAGTTTGCTGACTTAGCTGAGGCTCTCTTCTGGTCAGTTCAAAAGGTTAAATTGGCTATGACTTTTTGCCAGCTGCATGAACGTGAGAAGAGTTTCAGCTGAGTTGGCAGCAAAACCAAAAGTTATTTCCCAAAAATGCCATTAAAACAAAAAGGAAACAAAATGAAAAAATTTAACATGATCATTAAGCGGAAGAAGAATTTTAAGACAAGCTAAAAGCAAAGCTAATTGGCTTCTAAACGGACATGAAATATTCTTGAAAGAAAGTAAAATACAAAAATTATTCCAAGAAATATTTTAGTATAATTGCAAAGTAACGAAACCTTCTAACCACAGGTATTATAAGCAATTTTCATTGCTTTCAAAACGAGAACATTCAAATTGCGCTCTAATTCTATTCCAACACCCCAACAATATCAAAGCCAATCTGCCACACAGCTGCTGGCTAATCATTGTGGACAATTGGCTGGGTCCGGTCCGGGCCACAGACGCTTTCAATTAAGCCAAGTGAAAAGCAAGTAATATGCGCCTTAGAACAAAGCGAAAATTGCCTTTGCCAGCTGCTGCTGTTGCTGCTGCCAGGGAACACGTGCCAAGAAGGAACGGAACGGAACAGAGCCAGCTAGCCAGCGACAATGATTGGAAATCGTGTAGATCAAACTAAGGCGGGCGGGGGAAGAAGGGGTTTTGACCGACAGCCACAAAAGTGAAAATCTAAACCAAACGAAATTCTGGTTTCAATTGCTCGCGGTTATTTTTTTTTTTCCTTTTTTTTCGTGAAGTTTTCTATGGTTGAGTGCAACAAGCGGACTTTGCCATTGTTTAGCCGAGATTTTCTGTTTGTTCCAGCTGCTTGACGACGTTAAATACACACACACATACACACACATACACACAGACAGTTTGACGGGGGAGAGATGAAAGAGGTTTAGTTAGTTGCTTGCAATTCCGTTCATCATCAAATCACTAAACGAGTTTTGGCGCCAAGTGCCAGTCAGTCTGGAGCTATGCCATTGTTTCTTCTTATTTTTTTGTTGCTTTTTTTGGCCTGGTTTGGTTCAATTCCGTTCGCTTTGGGCTTTGAACAACGCCTTTGCGGAAAAATTGAAAATGATCGCCGGCACACAATGGAAGCGTCTGCAAAACGGGCTAATAAACAAAACGAGCCCGAACAAGGAGACGGAAAAAGGCGGAGGGGGTCGGGCTGGTGTGTTGGTGATTTCATAACAATTATTGCCAAATGCCTTCGCTCCACCTACAAAGCCAAAAACAATTTATGAATCGCCTTTATGCATACGTATTTTTTATCTCAAGTGTTTTTTTTTTTTCTTTCCTAATTTTTGCCGGCTGTTGAATCTCTGTTCGTGGCGTGGGCGATTTTTTGGTTGTGCAGAAAAACGTTAGCCAAGTGCTTAGCTTATTTTTAAATGAAAAACATATTCCAAGTGGCCATTTCTTTGCATATACAAAAATATATATGTAGATAAAATTTTTTTTTGTGTACAAAACAGAGGAAAATTTTGTGATTTTGATACTTTTAGTCATCAGAAAATATTTGTACATTTAATTTTATAATAGAATCAGACAAAACAACAGGGTATAAACTTTATATCTTTAGACAAAGAGGCTTTTTAACTTAACATATAAATCATCGACTAACAAAGACATTTCTAAAAACAAAAATTCTTTGACGCTGTATTATTTAACAGCTGCATTAACAGTTAGAATGCATTCGAACAACCGTTAGCATAGATTCTCAAAGCGCTCTACAAACAAACAAACTAAACAAAAAAAATTCCATGATATGTTAATTTTTGTTTAGTTTTTATTTTTCAACTCAACTCAACTCAAAAACTTTATGATCCGTCGTCTCTTTTTATTGTTGTCTACTCAATTTGCATTTTATTTGTGTTATTAAACCGAGAGAGCAATAAAACGAAATGTTTTCACTTTCGCAAATTAACAAAAGAATTAAGGCAGCCAGATTAAAAAAAAAAAAAAAACTAAAAGACTTTCCTAAAGAAATGCACAATATCAAATTATGCAGTCACATATCAAAATGAAAGAAATTCAACTGGTAGTTAAATCTAACGCTTTAAAAACCGGTTTTCACCTGTCTCGATATCTGGTGTGTGAAATTATGAAAGAGCTGGCAATAGAATGCATAAATAATTTTCAAAACAAGCAACAAAAACAACAACAGCGACTACAACAAATAATACATATTTTATAAAAACAAACTTGGTGTGTGTTTGTTATTGTTGCTATTGTAAACAATAGGAATGCAAATTGACTGGCCGCATGACGTTTTTTCGTTTTTTCGTTTTTTTCTTTATGATTTGTAATGTTAATTATGCTGATGAATAATCTCGTGATGAGGGGGAACTTGATTAGTCAGTTCCATCGGCCAGACAATGAAGCATTTATGAATATATATACATTTATGATTTTTGAAATAGGGGGGTAGGGAGAATGCGGAAATCTAAAGAGAATTATGAACGCATTGCATTTCAAATACAATAAATCGATTCGATTTTCAATTCGTTGCAAATATAGTAGATACACACAAAAGTAAAAGTTGCCAGCTGCCTTCTCACGGTTGAAAGATGGGCGAAATGGGCGTGGTCCTGAACTGAAAGAAAGGGCGTTCGACGTGCTGTTTACTCAAAACATATGAAGAGAGGAAAAACAGAAATGCGTCGAGGAAATGCGTCAAGAAGTTGGTGGCTGCTGTCCAACTCTTCTTCTTCTTATTTCTCTTGCTGCTGCTAACAGTCAATGTTAACATAAACAGAACACGAGCATTATAAACAATGAAGCGATCGCAAGCGCTTGAAATTATATTCTGTTTATAATAAATGCGCGTGGAGCCTTATAAAAATAAACGCATCAATTGCAATGCCGGTCTCCAAGAACGCAACTAAGGCCGTTGCTCCCCCCCTCCCCCACCCTCTCACTTACCACTCCTCTGTTTGTTTATACAGTGTGGGAGAGAGACGGGTTGGATGCGACTCACGTGGTTTGATTAATTGTGCAGTGAACTTACCTGGAAAGCAAACAGAGAGAGAGAGAGAGAGAGAGAGAAAGAAAGTTAATGAATATGCAGAGGAAAATTACAGATTTATATGAATAAGTGAATTTTTAGTTAGTTAATTTCAAAAAGAAATTGTTTGCCAAAGCTCCCACTAATGAAGAATAATAGTTAAAGAAATTGCAAAGGTCAAAAGCGATACTCTTTTATTTTTTGTAGCTAAATGAGAGAGAAATCTTAAGAATACTTTTGCGAATTTATGTTATTAATAATATATATATCCATGCAACACACGTCCAAACAGTTTTAATACTATCAAACGCTTGATTAATCGATTAATTTATCTTTCTGCTTGGATTAACATATTTTAATTAAAAATTCGCTCTGCATCACATAGTTTATCACGACGATGGAGACGACGACTACTCCCCATTGGGAGTCAACATCAAAGTCAATGTTCTTAGCTTCCTCCAGCGACTCTTCAGCAACTACAACTCCAACTACTTCTAGAAGTTGTTCTTGGTTTGCTGTGAAAGCAACGCTACCATCGTAGGCTTAATAGCATTATCACAAGGCGACAACGATGACAAAGTTTTTGTGTGTGCAACGAGTTGCATGACACGACCCAAAGCACACACACACACACACACGCTTGCAACACTCATTAGTGTGTGTGTAAGTTTACATATATGTATGATGCAAAATAGTTGGCAGCTGCCTTAGCTGCCACAATGACAGCGTCGTATGGAGTGCATTGCACCGGGCAGCAACTGTGCAACAACTTCTTGCCACCCAGCACCCCCCCACCCCCTCCTGCTCTGCTCTGCTTCTGCTCCACTGGCAGCAAACAACGCGCAACTTTTATGCCCATCGTCTTCTGCTTCTTCGTCTTCGTCTTCGTAAACGATTTTCATTTTTTTTTTTTTTCGTTTTGTAGACCGAGTGAAGTTTTAATATTATTATGCCACGTCAAAGTGGCAGCAACAAAGTTAGCGAGACACGTCTCAGACTCTTGACTCCTATTTCGACTAAAAAAGTGTGCCGCAAAAGCAAACTCATAGCTCGGATCGGATGTTGATGATGATCTTCCTGCATATCAACATAAATTGCGGCTATATCAATGCAATATTCACACGATTAAACACAAAGAGAGAGACTAAAGCTGTTGAATGATTGATGCATTTTAGTTCAAATCGTCATAAAACAAGTAAACTGACGATGGGGTAAACAACTAAACTGCCCTTTCTCCCCTTTCCCTTTGGCACGCGTTTCCTTACAGTTGAGTTTATGAGTTTGTGATTCAGTTTTGTGCAGAAACTGAAAGCGACCCCATTTACGTTTATGCCACGTACAATATGGCCGGCAGTCCAATGAGTCAAGCACTTTGGGGGATCGTGCCCAGTAGCCGGCTACGTGCGCGATCCATTCTGCCCTTTTCCCCTCCCTCCCTCTCTCCCTCTCTTCATGCCTTCCGGCCTGCCAAAAGAATCGATTTCTTTATACAAAAAAAACAACAACAACAGAACATAATAAAAATGAGTTCGTTGGCATCGTTGCAAAATGTATATTTGTATGTATGCTCAGCTTCGGCAACATGTTGCCGTATGCTTGCAACATGCAGCATGTTGCCACAGCTGGCCACAATAGCATTTAACGATTTCCGTTAGCTTGTGCAGCGCAACTCCTTCACACACACACATTTTGCCCACGCAGGCAACAAAATCTACCCAAAAATAAAAAGAAGCAAAAAATAAGATAAATAAATAATATTACTTGAGATTTTGCGAGCCACGCCAAAAACTCTCAAAAAGAAGTAAGAAAAGTAAAGCTGCGTAAGCCGAACATTAAATACCCTTTTAGTTGGAGTTTAAATCCAAATAAAACGCTTTATTTTAAGCCTCATCGAACTGACAAGATTCGTTGTAGAATCCTCATACCCTCTGTAAGGGTATCACAAGAAGATGCCCAAAACACTTCACGTATGCCTTTCAAATATTTATGAATACCAAGCAACAACAACAACAAAATAACGCTTTAAATTTTTTTTTTGTAGGGTTAAAAAGCCTCGAGCATATTGTCATGTGACAGGAAATGAAGCTAATTTGTTGACGGGGTGCGGCAGCTGTGTGTGTGTGTGTGTGTGTGTTTTTGGGCCAACAAGGAGAGGAGGAGCGCATTAAACACAAAGACCAGGCAACAATACAGAGCCAGGCCAAGGCAAAGCCAAGCCAAGGCGAGCCAAGAAATTGGCCAGGCAAACAAATAACATTTTTATATATATATTATTTACATGGCAGAATTCTTGATGGCAAATGGTTGAAAGCGCATTCAAAAAAACATTTCGCATAACATTTTATGATGAGATGACAACAAACACACACACACACACACACACACATAACACAACAAAGGAAATAACCAACAGCCCGCATTTGCCTTTGAACTTGCTTTGGGCTTTCAGGCAGCTTCAACTGCACTGAGCGAAAAATGTGTACGAGAATCTTTAGTATGAGATATTCTCACATGCATTTATGCTCAGTGTAATACTGAGTGAATATATTTCCACTTAAGGTACTAAGTAAACAGCATAATCAAGCATTTTGCCGCAATGTTAGTGTGGCAAGAGGGTGAAAATCGGGTGAATAAACAAAGCCATTCCACCCACGCAATGAATGTCCGCCCTTAGAATATATCAGCTGTGGATATGAGTCATACAGCCAACAGCTGTGTGTGTGTGTGTGTGGCAAAGAGGGTGGCTCTGCCTCCATCGTTATCATCCCCCAGCTTTGGGTGGGTGAGTCAGCAAAAATGACTCAAAAAGGAAAAGCTTTTGCGTCAACTGTCAAAGTAGATAATGATGAAACGTGTTGCGCTTTGTTGTAATCAGCCAGCAACAAACAACAGCAGCCAAAACGTGATGCAAAACTGAAATTAGAGCACACACACACACACACACACATGGAATATGGGGTGAATTATACGTGTGTTAACAATGACAACTGGTTGCCATGATTCCCCTCTAGCTGCAGGCGCTATTCCTGCCACTTGTCCACTTCATGTCAAGTGCATCCAACAGTTGAAATGGAAATGAATTTCAGTTTCTTCAAGGGTGGCTTCTATCTTCCTCTCTCTCCCCCTCTCTCTCTCTCTTCATCTTTCCTTCTTTGAATTCAAGTTATTTGTGGTCGATTTTTGTCGCCGATTTGCGGAAAAAAAGAGCACAAAAATTAAATGGCAAGGGCTCTTTTGTTCTTTATTTTTTTGGTCGTGTGGCAGCCACATGTCGGCATGAAAAATCAGCAGCCGTAAATGAATTATACGTATACGCTTTTTACAAAACAGAACGATGCCATAAATCTCAAGCGTAATTAATATATTTTTGAAAGGCTGACAGCACAGAAGGTTAACAATTATAACAAAAAGAGCAAAATACGAGTTGAAAACTCAACAGTTTTATATTTATATATATACATAAAAAGTAAGTTTTTATCAATGCCTGTAATCAATATTTATTTCAATATTGCTTAGAACTTATTTGCATAAAATCACAATTTAAAAAACAATTCATTTCTTTCCTGGCTTTGTTGTTCCTTTTTTTTTTTTAGGAATTTTTAATGATTGAAATAAATCTTTTAACGAAAAGGAATGCCTCTGACCATATTTAACTCTCGTGCGTTGCCCACTTTTATTTAATTTTTTTCGCCAGCCACACCCCAAACATGGCTCAACATTAATTGGCTGTGTTTTGTGGTCTTTGGGCCAACAAAAATGCAAACAACATAACAAAAAACACACAATGTTCTAAAAAGTTACCTGTCACGACGTTGTGTGTACGTGTTGTGTGTGTGTGTGTGTGTGTAGTGTATCTAATACCTAGCTAATATTTACTTATTAACCTTTGCTCGTATCTCTGTTGCCTAGGTAAGTGAATGTTGTGTGTGTGTGTGTTTGTGTGTGTTTAGGTGTGTGGAAAGATACCAAAACAGAAGTTGAAGAAGCAGAGTTAAGATAGATGGCATAAAATTTGGAATTCAGTATCTATCAAATTATAATTCGCTATTAGTTTGAGTTACATTTAAGTATTGTAAATCTTTGTTTTTTCAAGCACTGCAAATGATTAAAAAAACTTATATTATTCTCATTTTGCTGTAGGTCATATAAAGACTGTTGATAAGGCGCAAATTCCCGATAAAAATTATGAGTGTGTGTGTGTGTGTGTGTGTGTTAACAAATACATATAAATATATTTAACGAGCAGCAACAGGTTCATTTAATTTAGTCACAGTCCACAATACGAATGGATTTACTGATAAGTTTCTTACATTTTCTGACGCATCCAGCTACAAACTTATATAGTATGGCGGAAATCTGGCGAAATGCCTTATGAATTCCAATAAAAAAATAAAAAAAACAATTGAAAGCCACGTTAACATGAATCAGCTCACGATGCTGACCAAAATCAAATAGAAAGAATCAAAATAAATAAATACAACTTGTTGTTGTTGCTATGCGATGACGCATAAAGTTTAAACAAATTAAAGTGTTTGCCACAGTGAGGCGTGGCATTAAGGTGTTAATCATACAAACACTCACCATAGAAGGCATCAAATAAGAGAATAATCGACTAGCAGATGCCCTAAGTAGCCAATCGAAGATGTTTTCATCATACTTTTTAGCCAAAAAAAAATATGTGTGGAAATATTTGTATTGTTTCGTTATTTTTCAATTGCTAAGCATTTATCGCTGGCTCAAAAAATAAGTTGGTCAAGCGATAAGTTGCAAAGGAAATGCATGCTCCATTTAAGCAAGAAAATAAAACATTTCCAAGAACGTCTTGAGCTTATCAGCTTTGCTTTAACACACATACTATATATACACTTTAATTAACTCATACTTTTACTATGCTATATGACTATATATGTATTTAAGTGGAATTGGTCAATTGGACACACGCAGGCGCCGCAATTTTGAATTTGCAACAGTCGCTGCAACAAAATAAACATTTGCATATTAAACGCTTTGACCAAATGTATCTGATGGATACTCACAAGCGACAGCGTCAGTACTTAATATGCATGCGGCACAAATTGAAGGCTGAAGGCTACTGAAATCAATAGACAGCAGACAACAGTAACAACAACAACAACAACCACAACAACAACAACAAATGATTATTTTACAATGCACTTGAACAATGTGAGTGGAATTCGCAATTATCTTGTGCTAAGAAAGATTGCCATCAAGCGCAGCTCACGAAGCGAGTGAGAGAGAGTCATTTTACACTGCGCAACACACACACTAGGTAAATTTTGATTTGGTATTTCTACCCCAAAAATGCGTCTTAAATCCACCCAAAACGAACAAGGACAACCGGAAAGCAAGAAAAATTGTTGTGAAAATTCAGCGGATGCAATAAAAGCAGTTGCTAGAGTTTTTGCAACCACCCGTCGAGACGCCCAAAATGCTTTATCCTTGCAAATCCCAAGGCGAAAGTCCAGGCGGCACATTGCAAAAATTCCCAACCAGCAGACAGGCGCCAAGAAGTTGTCCTCCAACCCGTCTGAAGGTCCTGCTGACTGTTGGTAAAATCAATGAAAGATATTTGCTGTTAGGGTGCGACCCCAAAGTATATCTAATCAAAATGCGTTTCTTGACAACTTGGCCTTGAGCGCATAAATCGACACACCTCCGCCCCCTGTCCACGCCCCCTTGTGCTTTAATTGGATGCTGTGCGTCTTAAAGAAGGGGTCGCAAATGTTGCTTTCATTTTGGGGTGTGTATTTTAATAATGCCGCACACGTTAGCTAAATTAACGATACGACTGAGAACAGTAATTACAACTGCTAAAAGATATATGAGCCTCTTCTTTTTTTAAGACTTACATCTTTTGAGTATGTATGTATGTCACTCATAAAAAGCCATAAAAAAAACGTTGTTGTCGTGTTTTTATTTTTAGCTAGCATCTAGTTTTCGAGTCATTAAAAGTTGAGAGAGAGAAACCGCTAAAATGCGTACAGAAGAGAATTGTTTTTATTTTGGCTAATTGTGCACTCAAATTTTCAATGTCATGAAAACAATAACAACATACATATTATTTACACAATGCTCCAACTTTAAAAGCAACGGCATTGAACATCGAGTGGATTGTGGATTGTGGATGGAGAGTGAGTGTGTGAAGAAGACCAGAGACCTCGAATGACAGAGAGACAAATACAAATCGATAAGCCTTTACAGTTATAATCGAGAGAAAAAAATCACAGAAGCTTTGAAACAAAGAATCATGTTAATTAAAACTAAAGCCAATTAAAGGAATATCAAGCTGACAATAAGAAATCATTAAAATAGGTTATGATTACAAACGCGTCATTCGAATCAAAATACTCAGCATAGATCATAAAATAAATATATAAAACACTGTTGCACCTTCCTCCCCAACCCCCGCTCCTGTTGTTATTTCAAATGACAAGCGACTATTTTTAGAGCTGGCGTGAAGAAGACACAAAACACAGCGTTGAGGGCGGCAAAAAACCAAATAAATGCAAGAGTGAGAGAAAAAAATGAACGCAAAAACAAAAAAGAAATTTAACAAAAAATAACGACTGTTTTTATTACAATTTAAGTTAAGTTTATTTTTCCACCTTTTGCATATGCAATGGGCCAGGTTTTTAATGAAGGCGCATGCCTCAAATTTAATTAAAGTGAAAATTTTGTTCATAATATAACAACAAAAAAAACAAACAAAAAACGAAGCGAAACAAAAAAAAAGTGCAAAGAAAGTTTGTTTTGAATTTTTTTTTTAGTTGAGTGGCGCTTGGATCGGCTTCACTTGGTCGAAAGAGAGACAGAAAGACAACTTGGTCGTGGTTTATATCTATTTTTAATGCAGGCCCGCAATTGACCCGCTTATTAGCCCGGCCCAGTGCGGCTTAAGGCTTGCAATTTGCATTACAAGTTATAATATTTACGTGTTAAATTCGATTATACGTATTTAATGGCTCGCTTACACTTTCTATGCATGATATGCAAACATTACTAAACAAAATAAAAGTAAAAACACAATGCACGATTTTATGCTTAAGTATTTGCGTGTAAATTATTTATGCAAGCGTTAAGAAAAACAATAATTGTTCATTGTAGCTATTGATTTCGCAGACTTCTCAAACAATGCTGCACGATTGAGTTTTTAATTTATGAAAGACTGTGTGAAAGAAAGTGTAAGGTTTATAAATAAAATGAGAATGAAAAGAAATGTAATCTGGCAACGCTGTCCAAAACATATGTGAAACAAAGCCTGATCATGTTTTTGCTACAGCTTAGCTCAAATTCCGCACATTTGTTCATAGTTGTCGTCGGCGTAATCCACAATCCAAACAAATATGAAAGCTTTAAGCTTTAGAACTGACAAAACTTGTGCAAAACGGAACTATCAAAATCCAGCTGCCTTCCGACTTGCAAAAACGAAAAAAATATATATATATGCTAATAGCTGGCTGCGTGACTGTCTAGACATGCAATTTTATCCTGATACGAGAATACCGGCAGAAAATGCTGCTGTGCACAGCAACTTTACCAGCTGCACACACACACCTTCGCAACTATAGATATACATAGATAAAGAGAGTTTGGGGGTGTGCTGCTGCTGATGCCTGTCAGGAAAACTACCCCCGAAATTGCAATCGAAATCGAAAACGAATAATACGAAAAACAAAAAAAAAAAATCTCATCGAACTGTAAAGCTATATAATAAGTACTAAAAAATCCCCCTACTCTTGCGCGTTTAATAAACAGCTGAAGCAGCGTTTTTATGCGTGGGGTGGGGTAGCAAGAGGCAGAGGGAGGAGGGTATTCAGGTAAATTGCCAAAATCGGGCGTGTCAGCAGCAAAAGCAAGCTTAAAATTAAAACACAGCTGTGTGTGCCAAATGGCAGACAGGAGGCCGTGGAAAAACAGTTAAAACAAATAAATCGGTTGCCTGGAATGGGCCCAAAAATAAAATACTAACACACAAATATGTGGAATACAACAGTAACAACCAGAAGAATTCAAAGCTTGTGGCGCTCTCATATGTATGGCCAGCCGCAATTTACATAAAACAAGCAAAACCAGTTTTTAGTATTTTTTACAAAATATTTTTTAACCCGCAGCACACGACGTTCTGTTGGTCAAGAGAGCGAGAGAAAGAGAAAAAGCGAGACAGTGAGAACGAGAAACCGCAAGATGAAGAAAACGCTTACAACACGCTTGCACTTAAAGCTAAACGTACAAGAACAACAACAACCACAGCAATATCGACAATATGAGAGCTTAAATAGTATATAGAGAGAAAATAAAAACAACAAAAACTTACCCATAGCTCCGTACCCCAACTCATTTTGTTGGAGTTTGGCGCTGCTGCTGCTGCTGCGTTTTCTGACTCTGCCAGTTTCTGCTGCTGCGCTGCCTGCTGCTACTGCTGCTGCTTATTTTGGTTATTCCGCTTGCCACTGTTGTTTGTAATTACGGCGTTGTGAAGTATTAAAAAAATTAAAGTAAGAACTGAGAATTTTGTTTCGTTTTCGATGTGAGCAATTAACAATAATAAACAGAATGTAAAGAGAGCACATTAAAAATAATTTACGGAGAGCGCAGGTAAAATGCAAACGTGTACCAAGGCAATAGCAGCGACGCCGGCAGCGGCAGGTAGAAGACCAAAATGGTTAAGGAATTTGGAATGGGAACGGGAACAGGAACGGGTATGGGTATGGGTATAGATATAGGGATTTCTTTGCCAAATAAAACCGGCCGCCGTCGCTGCTGACGTCAAGAAAATTTTTAGTGCACAGGCATTCGCTGCAGCCGCGTGATGGATAGAGAGACAGAGAGCGAGAGCAAGAGAGTCAACGCGAGATTTGAGAGCGTAACTGCATTTCGTAATTGGGAGAGAAGGCAATTGGAATTTTATAAGCAATCATTTATTTAAGGCTGTCGATACATTTGTAATATTAAAAAACACATTTCTCAGCGCGCGCGTCGTTTAATTGAATTTGCCATTAGTTTTAATTTCCAATTTAAACGCATGCAAACAACGAACCGCAATAGCAATACAACAACGACAACTATGCGACGCCAGGCCAAACAATAGGCAAATGTACCTATTGTTGTCTTTTTTACATAATTTCGCACACACATACACAAGCACACATACATATACGCAAACACACAGCAACGAACATAGGCCGAGTGCACGCACTCTGCTTCTTCTACACTTCGTTGCTATTTCTTTCGTTTACCACTAAAGTGCAGCGTTTAGGATTTATTGATATTATTGCCGTTGTTCAAATGTTGCACAATATTTTATCATATTAATATGCGTTTGCACTTAGTATGCGTCATAATTTAGGCGACATTTGCCAACGCACACACACACGAACACATTTAATTTGTTTTTTCTTTTCGTAGAAAAACAAACGTCTTGCGGACCATCCGTGTCTTTACCTTCGGCGATTCGTTTGCAACTAAAACAAAGCTAGTCAATGTGACTGCACCCCATGTCACAAAAAATACTTGCTTGGGTCAAAAAATACTATATAAAATACCAAATATTTAAGATATCGATGTAACGATCTATCGATAGTCAAGTAACGATTGATTCACATTAAAAGTACTCGTTTGTCAGAAACGGGCTCGTTACATTCAAATGGAAATTGCTGCACACACAGTCGAAAAAGTAAACGCATATAATTCTGTAACAATTACATATAATTTATTGATTTAATAACTAACTAAATAGCGGACATTCATTTATCGCTTGCAACGTTATTGGTTTTATCAAGTGCAAATAATTTAATTTGCATTAAATTATATACAGTTATGCAATAACAATTACACCAAAAATATTCATTTTAAATCGTTTCGCTTAGTAATTAAAATATAGTAAAATACGTTTCTATATATGTGTATATATGATGTATACGTACAGTCATTGGACATTGTTTCTACTGAAATTCATGCAATTTTTGCCAGAGAGTATTTTCGTAAAAGATTCGAGACTTAATTGTGAGACAATTGATTTTAAAAAATAAGGCTAAAAACTTAAAACACGGCTCGACAAATACTATAAATCCAAATATCAAGCTAAACTAAAATACATTGTGCCCCAATGTGTTGCGACTTCCAGTTAATATTTAATCTACATATGTATCTAACTAGCTTGCAGCAGCAGCTCAGCAGCCATTTCCAGACTCCAGCCAGTCTGCTGGAGCGCCTGCTCACATTGCGGCCTGCCGGCGACACCCAATCGGGTCAGCTGATCGATCTTGTAGTGACGCAGGGCGAGCTGCACATCCCCGCTAGCGGCACGCAGCGCATTGCGCACATCCTGCTCCACAGCGGAGCTGCCCAGCTCCAGCAGCAGCTGTTGCAGTTTCTCCTGCTCGCGTGACGCCTCCGCCGGCACCGGGGCATAGAGTTGATGGGCGCCCTCGAGCTGTTGTTGCTGCTGCTGACGCATCTTGTCCAGACGTCGTTGGATTTGCTGTGCCGACAGCGGCGGTGGCGCCAACGGAGCTGGGCGGTGTGGACGCAGATAGTCATCGAAGGTGACCTCATCGTAGATGGCGGCATTGCCATTGGGCACCTGGCCGTAGTAAGTGGAGCCGGCCATGCTGGCTGCCACCGGATCATATCGATCTGCAGCCGTGGCCACGCTGCCGTACAGTGAGCCGGATGAGGCATAGACACTGCTCTTGGGCGCCACCACGCGATTCGAGATGGCCACAAACGAATGATGCGTTTCCGGCTGCTGCTGCTGCTGGTGATTTTGATACAGTTGCTCCATGGGCTGCTCAACTGGCGGTTGGGCATAGTATTCCGAGGGTGGCGCCGCCACACGCTCATACCAGATGCGATTGACGAGACTCTGTGTGCTATTGGTTCCAGCTGATGCAGCTGCTGCTGCTGCTGCAGCTTCCACATTGTTCTGCTTGGGCGTTGGCGAAGCCTGGCTGGCATTGGATGTGGGACTGGAGTGATTCGAGTGATTGCCACCGCTGCCGGTGGCATTTTTCAATGGTGTGAGATTCTGTTTGTAAACCATATCCTTGTTGGCATACATTTGTGCAGAGTTGCGCTGATAATCCTCCTGCGCCTTGTTGCTGCCACTGTACATGTCCTTCTCCAGCTCAGCTATGAAGGACTTGTCCAGCAGCACACTCTCCGAACTCTGCTGCGGCTGCACAGTTGTTGTTGTTGTAGTGCTAGAAAAGCAATTGATCTCGTGTCGCTCCAGCGAGAGATTGCTCAGATTGAACTGCATGGCAGCCGACTCCAGAGCGGGTATGTTCTCCTTGTTGGCATGTCCATTGGCCAAGGCATCGCTGCTCGAGCCAAAGAGACTCTTGCGTGCAGCTGGACTCCCGTAAACGGGAGCAGCAGTCGCTGGTGCATTCGAGTAGAGCATTAAGGCGCCAGCTGTGGCTTCCAGACTGCTCGTATCGAACGGATCCCGGTTGGGTGTCTGTGACTCCCGCTTCTGGGCAAATTCCATGGTATTCGAGTAGGTGGGCGGCATTTGATAGGGCGGCGGCTGCAGGCGAGCAGGAGAGACTCCCGATCCTGCTCCAGCTGCTGTTGACTCAAAGTCAAACTGCGGCTGCTCATTAAAGTACGTGGGCGTATTGGGGCCCGAGGAGTAGGCTGCTCCAGCTGGTGGAGTTTCATTAAAAGTGGGCACATCAATGGGCGCATCCAGCAGACAAAAGGAGCTGTCCAACTGCAGTGAGGAGCTATCGCCGACAGCATTAGGTCGCAGCTCCGGCGAGATGTCTATCAAGATGCCCTCCTCCTGCTGCTGCAGCTGATTGGGCAGCGGTGGTCTTTGTGGACCCGCCACGCTCTTCTGTTTGACCGCATTGCGTCGATGGAGACCGCCGGAGTCGTTGACCAGCTTGTTGTAGGCAAACTGCTTGGTGGATGTGGACTTGCGCTCCTTCGCATGACCCTGGACAACCTGAGCCGCCGCCTGTGGCGTCAATGAGGCGCATTTGCGCTGTCGCTCCTCGGAGCCCGGCGCACTGGCACCGCCCCAACAGAAGCCAAAGGGTGAGCCATGCGTGGAAGCATTGCCGCGCAGTTGGACATCACCAACGCGACGCTGCTCCAGGATCGCGCGTGGAAAGATGCCAATGTCGTAGGTACGCTGGTTCTGGCCCTTGATCAGCTTCAGCTCCGAGCGGCCATCAATGATGGCTATGGAGTCACCCGACTCGATTTGCAAGCCCTTGGAGTCATGATAGCTGCGACCGGCACGCATCACTGGAGGCGACATGCTCGCCAGATACTCCCTGCGCGCAAATTGAACACAAGATTAGATGAAGTTTCGATATTTAAAATGCAATTAATACTCACTTGAGTGCGGCAAAAGTGGGTCGTTCTGCGGGGGTTTTGTCCCAGCACTGGAGCATCATGGCATAGACATCGGGTGGACAGGCGTCTGGCTGATGCAGTCGCTCACCCTCACGATCGATCTTGCGCAATATTTGGGAGCCATTGAGTCCCACCCAGGGATCCTCGCCAAAGCTAAACATCTCCCAGAGCGTTACGCCAAACATCCAGGTGTCCGAGGCATGGGAGAACTGACGAAAGCGCAAGGATTCGGGCGCGCACCAGGGAAATGGCACCTTCTTATGCTCGGACATCACATAGCAGTCGTCCTCCTGGGGCAAGGCACGCATCAAACCAAAGTCACCAATCTTAATCTTGTTGCCCGCAGCCAGCAAAACATTGCGACAGGCGAGATCGCGATGCAGAAAACGCTTCTGCTCCAGATAGGCCATGCCCGTCACAATCTGCACCGACCAGTTCCAGATGTGGGTCAGAGATGTGTGCCGGCACTGCTTGCGCAACGTGTCCAGCAAGGAACCACGCTCCGCCAGCTCCGTGATCATCATCATGGGCTGCGATAGCACCACGCCATAGAGACGCACCAGATTGGAGTGATCCAAGGCATGCATGGCCTGCACCTCGCGAAAGAAGTCATCGATGATGCCCGGCTGCGTCAGATTGTCCGACTTGAGCACCTTAACGGCCACTGGGAGCACCTTGCCCGCCGGCGAAGCGCTCCACTCGCCACGTCGCACCACTCCAAATGAACCATCGCCCAGCTTCAAGCCCAGCGTGATGTCCTTCTCGTGTATCAGGCACGTTAAGGCACCAGGCTGCGGATGCTGCTGCTGTTGCTGCTGCTGCTTCTTGGAGGAGGGCTGCTTGCCACCGCCAATGAGCTTGGAGAGTATGTTCTTGCGCCACTGATGCGCCTTCTTCTTGCGCACCGCCTCCATGAGACGCCGGATGGCCGGCTTGCCGAGGCCACAGCGTTCCAGATCATCGGGCAGAACGTAGTCAAAGTGGGCCAGCCGGGTCACCTGCAGATCATCCCGTATGCGCTCCAGGAACTGTTCCAGCTGCACCTCACGCAGCAGATCCTCTAGCCAAGCGGTCTCGCTGGCGCCTCCGTCGCCGCCCGCTGGTGAACCCATAATGGTGTCCACAGCAGCTGCAAAAATGAATTTCATATGACAACCGTGTACAATTGACTCTTTAATTTAACATTTAAACATAAGGTACGAGAGAGTTTGATTAATATGATTGAATTGTTGTTTTAGTTATCTGCAATCTTTTTGTTTTGAAACTTGTATTTTTCACAATTTGTTTGGCACAGTTTTAAAAGGTGTGAGAATGTCTCTTTTGTGTGCCCACAACATCAATGTTTGTTTGCTGTTTTGTTTTTCTTTCAAGTTTGGCCGGAGGCACTTCCCACGCTTAGGCAATTTTTCTCGGTAAAAACTATGAATCGAGTCTAGTTTTTTCAACTCCAACATGTTTGAAAAGAGTTCAGGTTCGATATCAAACTTGTTGGCAACGCACCAATTTAGGAAAAGCACAACGAACTTGAACCCTAGAAGTCGTCACATACATAATTGGCATAAGTAATCAACTAGCGAAAGTGCCGTATGACAATTTATGGACAGTACAAAATTAAAATTACCGAAGCGACGTCGCTGCTTTATTATCAATAGCAGCCGAGGCATTACGTCAGCTATAAATGGTGACTGCGACTGCGACCGCAACTGCGCTGCTACAGCTGCAAGCAAGTGGGCCACGCAATGCTTGTGCATGTATTTGTGTGTGTGTGTGTGTGAGAGTTGGTGTCTGAATGAATGAAAGAGAGCGCAGCTGCAACTGCAATAGCACGCGTGACGTCAAAAGTAGGTGCTGCGACTTTATCGAGTTTCAAAAGAATTCTTGGCGCGTGCTCAAGTTGCAGTTATTGATGATAGGAGTAAGAGGTGAGGCTGCACTTACTGTTGTTGCGGGCAACGAGATTAACGGCTGCTAAACAAATGATTACAGCTCATATTTTTAGAGCTTGAGTCAAGATATATTATAGAGGTGAGCTTTAAAAAAAAGCTTTACCTAATCATACCGCTTAGCGCACAAAGCGCCCTCTCTTTCTCTCTGCCGTCTATTGAGCAATTACTTAGACGGAAACAATTAACTAGCATTGTAAAACGGATGCGGGACAATAACAACGCCCCGCAGTGAGCGGATTTGTTCTTTGTGGTGACGATCAAATCACCACCCGAAATTAAAACAGTTGCCAACAACAAATGCTACAAAGAATATGTGAACAGTTGTGCAAATTCCCAATAGAATGAAAAATAAACTAAGGGTGTTTCTCTTTTAGAAAAAGCTTCTATGAAACTACTTCTTATTGACATGATTTACGACACAGTACAGTTAGGACACTTACCGAAGCAAGCTTCTGGCGAAAGGGTTTCGGTTTTTCTGGGAACAGCTGCAGCCGCTGGCCGAATAAAGTCACAGGCGTCGGCAGTGGCTCAGCGAAGCGTTGACGCTTCCGTTGTTGTTGTTGTTGTTGTTGTAGTCGGCTGCTGCACTTTGCGAAACTTCCTGTCTTTCTGGTGAACAGGTTGTGAAGATGAAAATGAAACTCAATATGTGTGCGCGCAGCTTGGATGGCAACAGCAGCAGCAGCAGCCGCTAAAGCAGGCGCAAGGTGAAGGACGTCGGCGTCGACGTCTTTTTTTTTTTTTTTTTTTTGTATTGTCTCTACTTTTTTCGTGTATGCATGTATTTGCGTGCGTATATGTGGGTGTGTTGCTTTGTTTACACTCGCTGGAAGAGCAGCTGGCTGTGTTGTTGCTGTTGTTGTTGTTGTTGCTGCTGTTGAGTTTGTGCATGAAAATTGGCCATCATCGTCGTCATAACGGACGAATGGAGGAGCAGAAGGAGGCCGCTTAATATTAATTTATTAGCTGCTGCGCTGATGGGGCCCCACAGAAAACGCAAACACAAACGCAACAACAACAAACACTCTTTCCCGTTGCTGCTGCTGCTGCTGTCGTCACAGTTTTTTGCACAAATTTTCTACAATTTTTACCCCTTCGTTGTAGATTTTGTTGTAACTGCTTGTCTGCGTGCCAGCGTTTATGTGTATGTTACATATTCCTTACATTAACTTTGTGTAATTTCGCATAAATTAAACAAAAATTAACGTTTTTCATGGAAATGCGCGCACGAAAGACAACACAAAATAAAGATAGCGAAAAAACGGAGGGGCGAATGCACGAAACGAAGCTCCAGCGACTGCGCGAATTGTTGCGCGTTGACAAGCAATGCAAACAAAGCTTTTATTCGAGTCACGTTTACAGCTTGTTGTCGTTGAACAAGCTGCAAACAACAAAACAAAGCGCGAGGCTTAATTATATTTTAAAAAAATAATTTAGCTGGCAAATCCCGTGCGACACGACCGCTTTCTAGGGATGTTGATGTTGTACCAATACTGCACTGCAAAGTGACCAGCTCAGCATACCAGAAATATACAACATATTCATCGCCAAAAAAAAATACTATCAATACATTCCGCTCACGCAGCCAACTTAGCGTGGTACAATATTGATTGGCAGCTTTGGTCATACTGTGAATGTGATGTCGCCGCTCTGTAGTGAATGGCAATTGTTGTTGAACACACGTGCAGCTCAGTTGAATTTATTTTGAGTGCGTTTAGTTTAATGCCAAAACTGCTTAAAATTTATTAAAAACATGCCGGCAGCAGTGGCTTCAGGTGTGCAAATCAATGGCCCATTGAAAAATAAAAAAATTGTGTTCAATGACGATGGCGAAGCATTGGCAAAGCCAAACAAACAGAAGCACAACAACAAAAAGTCTTCCACACAAAAGCAACAAAATGGTAAACCAGCTTTTAATGGCCGAGAACAGGTGAAAAAACCGCAGAGAATCACATTTGGTGATGATGGGGACATAGAGGAAGTGCAGACAACTAAACCCACACCCAAAGCGGAGCCAGCGAAAAAAGGCAACCAGTTGCTCTTAGACGCTGCTGGAAAGGTGAAAAAACCACAGCGTATAAAGTTTGACGATGATGGCGCCGAAAAGGAGCTGGCCTCTGAAAGTGAAAAGGACAGCGACAACGAGGAGGCCGTGGAGGATGCATGGAAGTCTAAGAAACGTAACAAATATCAGTCCCATACAGACGATGATGATGCACAAAAGAAATGGTATCAAGTGGTAGGTTGCTCTCTATAGTGCTGTTGATTTTTGTATTAATTATTAAATTTGTAGCACACGGCATACCCGAGCAGCGATGAGGTGCTGGACATGAAGGAGAACGAGCAATTGGATCTTTTCAATTTGTGCAAAGCATCATTCGAGGCAGAGAAGTCAACGTTTAATAAGCGTTAGTTTTAATTAAGTTAGCTAGTTTCTTTGTTTTTAACTTTTGATTTATTTTGACAGGAAATCCAACCGATGCACGGTGGCTGCAAACGGCGCTTCACAAGGGCACAGCCAAGGATCGAGCCAATGCTGGTGCCTTGCTTGTAACCAGCAATCCACTGGGCAACCTGGAAGCCCTTTCCAACTTAATCGGTTTCTGCAAGCTGTCAAACAAGAGCAGCAACGATGTGATTGCAGTGCTGACGGATTTGTGGCAGGAGGTGCTGTTGCCGCCAAAGCGTAAGCTGTTGGCGATACATACGCGTGGCGCTGACTGGAAGCTGTTGAAAAAGCAGGAGCTGCATAAGGAGCAGTCAAGACGCATCTATGCGTATTGGTACTTTGAGAACGAGCTAAAGGATCAGTATCACGAGTATCTAAAGAATCTAATGCAGGGCCTGCAAACAGGACAGGAGCACAATAAGACGGCTGGCATTGTCGCTGCTGCCAAACTGTTGGCCTATGCACCCGAGAAGGAGCAGATGCTGCTAACGATGCTTGTTAATAAATTGGGTGATCCCATACCCAAGATTGCCTCCAAGGCATTGCATCACCTCAGCGAGGTGGCCCAGAAGCATCCCAACATGTGCGGCGTCATTGTCGCTGAGGCAGAGAAGCTGCTCTTCCGTAACAACATCTCAGAGCGTGCCCAGCATTTTGCTCTATGTTTCCTCTCCAGCATAGCGCCATCTGGTCGTCCCGAGGTGTGCACCAAGCTGGTCCACATCTGCTTTGCGCTGTTCAAGGTGCTTGTGCAGAAGGGTGCCGTCAACAACCGCACCATGCAGGCAATCCTGAGATGCCTGCAGAAGGCTATTACGGAGGCACAGCCAGCCAAGGGCAGCACCGAACTGCTGACCAAGGAGATGCAGGATACCATCTACCGTCTGGTGCATCTGGCCGACATACGCGTCTCGGTGCAAACCCTTGGACTGCTTCTCCAGCTGGTCACTGTGAAAACGGAGAAATCTGATCGTTTTTACAATGCGCTCTATGTCAAATTGCTGGACCTAAATCTGATCAACATTGGAGGCAAGACAGCTGCCCAGTTGCTGCACATTGTGCATCGTGCCATACACTCTGACAAACTTGTGGCCAGGGCCCAGGGCTTTATAAAGCGACTGCTCCAACTGGCGCTCTATGCGCCACCTAACATTTCCGCCGGTTGCCTGATTGTGGTGCACAAACTGTTGCGCATGCGCCGAGAGCTCATTGCAGGCCTTGGCGACGTGGAAAAGGCAGACACTGCAAGGCAACTGGTGCCAGCTCCTGCTGCTGAGGATTTGGACAAATTTGGCAGTGATACTGAAGAGGTGTACAAGGATGCGGACGTTGAGCAAACGGATGAAGCACTCAAAGATAAAAAAGAAGATAAAAAGCCTGCTGACAGCAGCAGCAGCTCCTGGCATCATGTTAAACTGGCTGCCACCGAGTCCAAGGTGCGCAACATTGATGCCTGCAAATATGATCCGTATCATCGTGTTGCAGCATTTGCCGGTGCCGGCTACGCCTTGCGCAATGAACTGCTTTTGCTGCGTCAACACTACCATCCAACTGTGCAGGTCTTTGCCGAACAGATTCTGCTAGGTGAGTAGCTTCATAATCAACTATTTTATGTTTGTTTTATGTAACTCACTGATATATCTTCTCTTAGAGAAACGCATTGATTACTATGGCGATCCGTTGCGTGACTTTGGACTGCCACATTTCCTGGAGCGCTTCGCTTTCAAGAATCCCAAGAAGATTGACCATCAGCAGGCTGCGGAAGCGGCTCACAAGCGATACACGGCATTTGGTGCACGTGGCAAGCCTGTCAAGTCCCTGACCAAAACCACTTGCACAGAGGATGAAATGTTTATATTCAATTATTTGGAACATAAGCGCAAACATGCTGAGCTCATGGAGCAGAACAGGAAGAAACCGCAGCCAAAGGTTGAGGAAGAAACGCAGGAAGCGGCTGATGATGAGTTAAAAGAGGGAGAAGTGGACGATGATGAGTTTGAGTCCTATTTGGATGGATTCTTTGGCAAGAAGGCGAAGGAAGGCGGTGATGGTGATCAGGACGAAAACGAACTTAACTTTCTACAGGAGCTGGGCGGTGAGCTGCAAGCGGACAAGTCTAAGAAGAAGCAAAAGAAGAAGAAAGAAACAGAAGATGATGACATGGAAGACATTGATGACGATTGGGGCGACGATGCTGGGGATGAGGAAGCCGATGAACAATCAGGCGCCGAGGAAAACGATCAATCCGCCGATGAGACAGGCTCACTTGATTTTGAACATATGGAAGATAACGATGACGATGAAGATGATGAGGATGAGGATGATGATGGTGCTATAAATATGGGTGGCGATAGTGACTCAAGCGATGCGCCCGAAAGTCCTGACGAGGACGAAGATGATGAGGATGCGCCCAAGTCAAAGAAATCACGTAAAACAGCCAGTCTAAATGAGCGTGGCTTTGCTCAAAAACTAAAACACAGCAACGGTGCGTATTTTGTTTTCTTATTCATGATTGATATTAATATACATTTGATTTGTAGATATGAGTTCGCTGTTTGCTGCTGCTGATGACTTCTCGTCCTTGCTGGAGGAAACGGGCAAATCCAAGGGCCAAGGCACCAGCAATGCTCTGTTCAACAAGGACAAATCATCCGATAAGCAACTGAAATGGGAGGAGAAGCGACACTCAAATAGCAAAAACTATACAAGCAAAAAGTTTGGAGGTGGCAACAAACCCAAATTGGGTAAAAAACGAAAGCATTAATATTGTTTTAACTCGTAACATTTATATAGAAATCAAAATGTGTTTATGAATTATGTAAATAAATTATATAAACAATTTAATATATGTGCTGTTTATTCTGTTCTTAAATCAGTTAAAAGTTGTTGAAGTTTTTATTGATTGCAATGTTTTATTTTAATCATATATTTATGTACAAACTTTGGTGACTTATAGTTAGCAAATAAAAGTTTGTTAAAATAACGCCACGAAATAATGTGCGATACATATATGTATGTACATACGCTTAAACATTATATATGTATGTATGTATCAATTACATGCTAAATTAAGATAATATTTGCGACTTGATTGTTGGTCTTAACTTCTATTTAGTTGGTATCGTCTTATCCTGTGGTTGTCTATTTTTTGCTTAAAAACATTTATGTTTTGATATATTCTATTGGTACCCTAGAGTCAAATTGTACAAAAAAAAAACTCTGATAATAATCATAAATGCTTGGTTTCTTAAAATAAACCAGCATTTTGAATTTTGGCTTACTCTTAACTGTAATTCATAGTACATCTTTTTTATTTGGAGTTTTGGTTTAACATTTTCGTAGTTGGTTTTATTTTTTCTAAGGCAACTTGTTGAAAGGCTTTGTTTTAAATATATTATTAAAGTTATTTCGCTTCACAAAAAACAATCTTGGGACCATGAGCTCTGCTTGTTAATATGCGGATATGTTACTGTTTGTGTTGTTTGTAAAAATAATAAATGAAAAACAAAAAATAAAACCAAAAAGCTGTAATTTATATGTTGTTTTTTTTAATTATTTCAGTTTATTTCAATTCAATTCATACAGATGATAAACGTTTTAAAGTGCTACGATTTTAAGGCTCGATTTTTTTCTTTTGGCTAATAAAACAAAATATATATAACATAAAAAAACATAATTTAACAACTGGAAAATTTTAAAATATATGTTTATAGTTATGCTGGGATAGTAAATCGGAATTACGAGATTGGACACATTTTAATTATATTGAAAAATGAATTTTGCGAATACGCAAAATTGCTAAGTAAATGAAAGATTTTAATTACGAAAAGGGCATGTTTCAGAACCATTCAGTTTGAAATAAAAATATTTGTGTTATAATTTTAAATGGTATAGGCTTAACTATTAGTTTTAAACTTAACATAGAGCACAACTAAATGTGTATTACTATAAAATATATATACATATGAATACATATATATTTATGTAAGTGTATGTATATGCATAAAATATGAGAGTATCAATATGTATGCGTTCAATATTCCGTTCGTTTTCTAGCTTAAATAACTATCTTTGCACTTAACTAGTTTTCAAATTTGAATTTGCTTTTCTCTTGATTTGCTTTGTGATTTTTTTAAAAAAAATTTACAATCACTTTTAAATATTTTAGGTTTTTTTTCTTGATTTTTTACATTAACAAAGTAAACAGTAAACTAATCCAACAATGAATATTGTATGTGAGGGTAATGCGATAAGATATTTATTCCAACAGTTAATCAAATTCAAAGTTAACTTAACCTTAAACTCAGCACGATAACAACTTCTAAACTTCTATTGAGAGGATCTTTGGAGTTGCTCAATGATCCCTTAGGCCCACTATCAACATCATCAATACATCTTGTATCATAGTGTCTCTGATCTATGTGTGTTTATTATTTTTTTTTTTACGCGGTCGCAATTCTCGTCCGCCCACCGAAGTCAAGTCATCAAACTGATGTCAGCTGCGCCGCGTCAGCCGAATCCAGCGCCGTCTCGCCAATCGCACTCGGGACGCCCCGAGCACCGCCAAAAGCAATCTCTGCTCTGCCGCATCGATGTCTTCTGGTGTTGCCACGGAGGTTTCGCCTCTGAGATGCCTTCGTCAGTTAAACACATAACGTTGGCGCAACGCACGCGCCCTCTCTGGCTGCACTCGTGTGGGTAAGCGTGGCACCTTTGGTGGTTTCTTGGCTCCGCCTTGTGCCCGCGGCTTTGGTGGCGGGAAAATCATTGGTTTCTCGTACGCCTCGTCGACGCGCTCTATTTTGATGCTGGGTGCGCAGTAAACTCGTCGCTCGTTCTTGAAACGAGTCTTGAGCACCTTCTGAACGCCATTGATTAGTAGACAGAAGTGTCGCCAGCTGGCGCGTGATTTGCGCCACGAAGGCGTTGACTTGCCAAATCCATTGAAATCTTCTTGAAGTGGGCGTGGCGTGTACCGGCGGCTGCTTGTTGGCACTACAGGCAACACCGGCACTACAGGGACTACAGGTTCCACCGGTAACACTGGCTGCACTGGGAACACTTGCTCCACTGGGTCCAGTGGCGGCAGTGGCAGATCCTTCAATATCCTATAAAGTGTAGCCTTTGAGTCGACCGGTTCTGGCGGCGCTTCAGCAGCTTCAGCTAGCTCCATCCGGCGTTGTTGGGCTCGTGTACGTTTAGCAATTTCAACTGGTGCGGGAGAAGGTGGTGCAGGAGATGCAGGTGCTGAGGGTGAAGCTGTTGGAGGAGGTTGTGTTGGAGGTGTTGATGTTGTCGGAGGCGGTGTAGGTGGAGTTGTTGCAGGAGGTGGTGGTGGTGGTTGTTGTTTTGGAGAAGGTGCAGCTACAGCTGGAGCTGGTGATAGAGATTGTGAAGAAGGTGACGCTGCAGCTGCAACTGCAGCTTGAGCTGGTGGCGAAGTAACAACGGGTGTCATCACTTGCTCAGATGACATTTCCTTGTTAGCATTAGCATCACTGCTCTTCACTGGTTCGTCCACGTATTGAATACACTCTCCATATATATCGGATTCTTCATCAAAGCCAAGGAAATCCGGTTCTACAAAGTCGACATCAAAGACGCTGCCAATGCCTTCATCTTCGTCCGACGTTCGATTTGCTTGCAGCTCATCTGTGGTCGACTTCTGCTTGACTGGCTCCACGATGTCTTCACTCCGACTCAGGTCAACAATCTCCACCTCCTCCACCTGCTCCTCAGGCAATGATAATATTTCCATATCAAAGTCGCAAGCTTCTCTAAGCCATTCGCTCTTAAGGATATCATTTAACGTTGGTCGCTTGGCCGGATCATATTCCAGGCACCAGCTCACCAACTCTCTGTACTCAGGACTCGCAGATAGCCAGCGCTTCGAGCGCTGATTGAAAGTTTCCTTCGTGATGCGTTTACGCAGCCTATGATGCTCCTCAGCGGTATGCTCATTATCCCCCAGGTACTGACGATAGGGGCCATGACCAACAAGCATTGCGTAGAGTGTCGCTCCCAGACAGTAAATGTCGACAGCTGGCGAATACCTAACCACATTGGCATCCTGCAGTAGTTCTGGTGGCGCATAATCTAGCGTGTACCGTGGTTTGTCCTTCCAGCTCACGAAACGTTTGTTAAAGCTGCAAAGAATTGTTTGTAAGACGATTTCACGATTTGGTTTCAAAGACAACACAATTACTCTTACCAGGCATTGCCAAAGTCGATTAGCTTAACCTCCGTGCTCGTTGGATTAACAAAGACTATATTCTCGGGCTTGATATCACCGTGTATGAAATGCTTGGAGTGCACATGCTGCATCGCCTGCACCAGTTGCAGAAAGATTTCTCGGCAAGCCTGTTCATCAAGACTATTCTTATTCAAATAGATGCCAAGATCTTCGCCGACAAGATACTCTGTGATTATCCACACCTCGCACTTATCACGGAACGCGCTATGATAGCTAATTATATTTTTGTGCCCGTGCTTGTCTAATGCGCACGATATTAGTGCATCGACTTCGGATGCACGGAACTTGGACAGCGGTATCACCTTTGCCATGAAGACCGTGGAGTCCGTAGTGTCCGTTACAAAATAGCAAATGCCATACGATCCTTTCATGGTTTGTGTGCCCAGCTCTAGCTCGTCTGGTCGTGTGGGTATTTGCTGCAAAGTAACAAGCAATAAGTTAAAATTACGCTAATAAAAAAACCAAGCTAGACTAAACTCACCCGCAGTTCGTTGCAGAACTCAATCTGACAGTGACTATCGCGTCGCATTTGCTCCAAATGCTCAGGCGCCACATATGTATAGCCACGAAATAGTCGGATGCGTGAGGGCGGTGCTTCACATTCCAGATCCTCGGGGACTTGATCAGTGAACTCGTTGCTAAAGTTCTGCACATCGTCTTCGGAATTGATTGTTGGCTTGTAAGGCGCTTTGCGTCGCTTGTAGCGCAGATCATCCCAGTCGATGCCGTTAAAGAACGGATGATCCTTGATCTCGCTGGCCTCACGTTGATTGCCGCCCAATCGACGCTTTGGATTCTTTTCCAGCATCTTGAGCACAAAGTCACGAGCGTGAGCACTAAACGATGATGGTATGCACGGCTGCTCCTTTTGTATGCGTCGCGAGATCTCGGATTGCTGACTCTGGCCATCTGAGGTGGCGAATGGTGAGGCGCCCGTGAGCAACTCAAATGTTAGGACGCCCACCGACCACCAATCTACAGCACTGTCATGTCCTGGCGGCCCAGTGCGTATTATCTCTGGAGCCATATATTCCAGTGTGCCGCAAAAGCTGTGTGCACGATATTCATTCTCGGAGCTCAGAATTTTGGACAGCCCAAAATCGGATAGCACAATGTGACCGTCGCCATCCAGCAATATGTTCTCCAGCTTAATGTCACGATATATAATGCCCAGCTGATGCAGCTGCTCCAGCGCTAGCACCACCTCAGCTATATAAGCGCGCACACGCGCCTCATCAAAATGCTCCGCAAGATAAAGATGTGTGAACAGCTCCCCGCCATTGGCAAAGTCTAAAAGAGCATGAAGAAAGAGTTAATCAACCGTGGTGATAATTTGTCAGGTGTTGTAATCTTACCCAGGACTAGATAGAGCTTTGATGATGATTGAAAGGCGTAGTGTAAACCGACCAGAAATGGACTGCGCTGCACTGCTTCAAGTACCTAAAACAATCGTAAATGTATGTGTTAAGACATTTTTGTTCATCGTACTTAGTGTATACTGTAAGTGAAAGTAAACAAACAGTCGCAAATCGATAACAAGACACGCCAGCTTATCGAATATTTTGCTAATGATTTTTGCTGCTATGCTTTGTAGCGTGTTCGTGTTATCTTTACGTTTTCTTTCGTTATGCTTTGTTTACATATTTGTTTCGCTTGGCGCTTTGTTAGTTCTTTGTTTTTGTTGCTATGCAGTTAGATTAAGTAACTGTACACTGCAGCTGTTAGCTTTAAATAACTTCTCAGAATATAAAAATACCAATTTCTGTATGTTTAAATATGTACTTTTTAATGTACAATGCATTTGCGTAAAAGTGAAAACTTATTTCTGTATAATTTCGTTTCATTTTATTTTATTTTTGCACTCATAGACAATTGTCCAGCATCTCTGGTTGCAACTTTCACATTTTACGAATTTATTCCTTTCCATTTTTGGCAGAAACAACAATAACAACAACAGTTCGCAACGCAGAGCGGACAGCGCAGCCAGGAAATTTATATACAATTACAGCCGGTAAAGCCCTGCCCCTTTCCTCTCCAACGAACACACCTACCAACAGACTATGTACATACATATATTGCAATCTGGGTTAGTGGCACAACCGTCATAGTCATCGTTGTTTATGTACCTCGAACAAAAGTACTACGAGTGCGTGTGCTTGTGCGTGAGTGTGTGTAATTGTATTTTTGACAAAGACAACACATTATACAAGTTGTGAATTATCCGCCGAAAAAATGCCCTTGTTATCTTCTAGCTCACCCCCACTCTCGCTCGCCACTCAAGCTACACCTGTTTGCAGTTATTTAACCAAGATTTTCAATAAGGTTTACTATTTTCAATGCCGCAAACCGGTCGTAAATTGCATACATACATATACGTAGCAGATCAACTTACTCTCTTTGGCTCTCTCTCTCTCTCTCTTTTTATTATCTCCCCACTTTTTACTCTGAAAATCCCCGTTAGCTTTTTGCCGGTGCAACATGTTGAGCGAGCTTATTCTATGTATGTATGTGTGTCACGAGCACGTTTGGATTCTTACTACGTTTTTGGCCCCCGCTAATTCTTTTTCTTTTACCATTTCCTTTTATTCTGACGTACGTGCAGCAACTGAAGGTTTAATTTCAATTTGATGCGCTTTTTGATCATGTAACAGCAACAGCAAAGTGAAAAAAAAGCTTAAATGTAATGGCGACACAACTTTGATTTGGACACGTTTCGCATTTTGGTTTGTTTTACTTACCACACGCTCAGTTTTCGTATGCTCAGCCGTTTTGCGCTTTTGCACAACGGTGATTTTATTGAGAACCTTCATTGCATATAGTTTGCCGGCATCGTGTCTGGTCAGTTTACGGACCAAGAAAACGCGTCCATAAGCTACACGGAAAAATAAATATAAATTGTTAACTAAGATTTGTTGTTATTTTATATTGCTTGTTCATGCTTACCGCCCGTGCCAAGCACGCGAATGATTTTAAAATCATTGAGGGACACACGCTCGTCACTGTACAGTTTGACTGGGGAAAGAAAGACAAAATGGAAATGCAAATTGATTAGCATAAGAATAATTGCTTAATGGCAAACGAAAGCACTTGACGCTAAGAACAAAGCACACAAGACAAAGCAACACAAGCTACCACACACATTGAGTGGCGATAATTAGTTAATGTACATACACACATGGAATGATTGTTGTGAAGGTGCTATAAAACAGCTCAATTGTTTACCATGTAGTAGAAGCATGTGATTAACATTATCGCACTATCGTTACTGAGCAGCACGTGCGACAGATAATATAAGAAGCTCAAAAAGTGTATGCATTGGAATGCATGCATAGAGAGAGCTGTCAGTTCTCCGCTGGTTATCAACAAGAATACATACATTCAATATTATATGTACTACATATGTAAGTCTGCACATGTATGAATATTTAAGAAGGACAATCACAGCGACGGGCGTAATTGCAGCAGGTGGCTGCCCCACTGAGAGAGCGGTCTATTGTGTGTGCAAGAAGAGAAAAAGTCTACGCAACAACCAATCAAATTCGACCCGCTAACCAACTCTCCCAACAGACTCTCTCGATGCCTATAGCCTTAACGGTTCAGTGGCACTGTCTCGCTTTTTCAGCAATTTACAATTATGTGATGTGTCCAGACGACATTTGTACATGGATAATGAAATAAATATTGCACACGAGCAAATACACGAACATATTTTATCAAATTTCCCAAGTGACTTAAATAGTCTTCTCTCACTCTCTTGACTTTCAAGAAACGAACAGTGTATTTGACAAGCAGCCGAGTCAGAGCAGAGAAAAGAGCGCAAGCACGCGACAGAGATAGAGAGCGAGTTGAATGCCATTGCTGGACGCTCGTCCTTGAACCTGTGGCCTTTTGATTTTGGCTATTCGTGCCAGTTATAAGTAAAAATGAGTGTTAGTCATTTTATTAAGAACGCTATCAACAAATAATAAGTAAAAAACTTAATTCCCATGCGTACATTCAACTCTTTACTTTTGTTTCAATCGAAATTTCAACTTGTTGTGAAATGTTCTTAGCACATTGACATAGCCAAAAAGGTTAATGAAACTACCTTGCTAATTGTTACAGTCATTGCAATAAACCAGTTACATATAATATTTTATTTAAAAATACAAGTTGCTAAATCGTCTCTGGACATTACTTTACGCGCAAGTTGTTTTTTTTTTTTTTCAGGGAGCAACGAACTTAATAGTGAGAAGCTTTTTCTTGCTTTGTGGGTGGTAACAAGAAAACACTCCAACAAAAATATTTTCCTTTGAATCACTAGCAAAATTATTGATCCAACAAACACAACTTTTAAGAACAAGAAACTACGTTTTAAGGCTACATGTAGGTTTAAAATTCATATTTTAAAAAGTTTTTTTAAATGCCTAATTTAAATCAATTTTAAAATGGTAGAATAATAATAAAATTAGCGTGATTAATATACATAATGGTCCTTAATAACATTGATAACACAGTTCTAAAAAAAAAGCTCTTATCAGTGAGAGAAAACTTTGAACAACACATGAAAACTTGTATTTTTTTTTATAATTGCTCGCGATTACTAGCAAAATGACCATCGCAATAGCACATTTAATAATGCTCACGCTTTTTATGAGCAAGTTTTATATTTATTGTAAAATTACACTTTATTTTTAAACAGCAAAATATTCAACAAGTAACTTTTGGCCTTGATGGGCGTGCACATATGCACGAATGTATATATATTAAGTGTCGTTAGCAGGCTCTTAAGTTGTTGAACCACAATGCGTTTTGTGTTATGTTTATTTTTTATTTATTTGACTAGCCAAAGTTGAATGGACGCGATATATACAAAAATGGGTATACCAAAATTTTATAAACAGCTGCTTTTTGCCAAACAACACAAAAATGGCTTTCAATTTATTTTGCTGATACATGTGCATTCATTGTTAATATTTGCCTATCCAAAAGAACCATGTGAATTAGCTGTTGAAGCACTTTTAAAAGTCCGAGCTATACTCACCACAGAAAGCACACAACTGTGTTTATGGCACGCATAAGTCCACACAACAACCATTTTGGAAAGTGATTGCTCTCTTTACTCTCTTCAAATAAAGAGCCAAATTTACGATCTGCAGCACGCACGATAACAAAATGCAGTGCGATAGAAGGAAGGCGAAAGAAGAGACTCGCTGACTTGATGTCGTGTCAGGTTTTTATTTATGCTCAAAGGTAATTGGCAAATTGCCAATTAGGCGCAAAGGCTAACATGTTTTAAATGCATATCTATATTTACGTATGTACATTTACACTTATGTAGCTGTTGCTGGGCCTGTTGCATTGTCAAGTTCAAGTAAATCAATTACTTCATATACCCAAACAAACACGAACACTTGCATACGTGCATATGCAAACAGTGAACGTCATGTCCGAGCGTCAATTGTTGATGTTCTAACATTGAGGTGAGTTGTGTTTTGAGGTGAATTACAACAAGCAAACGCATAAACACCCAAATAAAAGCACACACGCGTTTTGTATGTACTACTATGTGTCTCTATCGAAGTATGTCAAGGTTAAATGCATGTGCCCCAATTTAAAGGATTGACACACGCAGAGGTCATTGCGGGCTACACTGACCATAACAACCAGACATACATATGTACATGCATATGTATCAGCTGGAAGCAATTAAGTCTAGACAAAATTATTTACTCACCATAGGAACGCAGGTCGGTCAAGCTCTCCAAATCCTGCTGATGCGACTCATTTTCCAGATCCAATGGCGTACTATTTGTAACGGGCATTCCGTATGTTGTCGGCGATGCTGATGCTGCTGCCGCTTTTGCCGCTGCTGCTGCTGCCGCTCTTGCCTCTGCTTGCCCCGGGGCGTTGTTGATTTTCTTGCTTCTGGGCACACTTCGCTTACTTGTGGTAGGCGATTCTTCAACTTCCAATTCGCTTTCCTCTTCTGTCTCATCATAATAATCATTCTCCTCGCTATCCGCATCTGAAATACACACAACTTCCGTCACAATCTTGGACGGCGGAGAGGCCGGGGAGCCGGGTGAGGGTGGCGTTGGTATGGATATGTTATTCCGGTAACTGTATTCCGTTCGTGTTTTTATTCTAACTGTAGTCTCTTTTTTTTTCTTAGTGCTAACATTATTGTTGGTTCTCTTGTTGTTGTTATTGTTATTATTATTATTGTTGTTATTGTTCCGATTGACAGTTCTACTGTTGTTATTGTAACGCTGCCCACCGGTTGAACCAGAATTAGCTGTTGTACTCGCCTCCTTAAACTTGGCATTCTTGCTGCTATTTCCATTGGTCAAGTGCTTCTGTTGTTCATCGTCGTCGCTCTGCCTTCGTCGTTTTGAGGCTTTACTGTTTCCGTTGGTCGTCGCCGAGTGTCCATTGACAAGTTGTGCGGGTCGCAACATTGTTTTATTATCCTCAAATGTTGGCAGCGGCGGCAACTGTTTGCGTCTAGTTTTGGTGCCGCTTGTGCTGCTGCTTACTATTTCGCACTGGTTTCGCTGCTGCTGTTGTTGCTTCTGTAGGCGACTCATTTTGCGTGACGGAATTGCTTGCACGTATTACGTTTTTGGTGTGGCAAACTGTGGATGCTTATTGTAAATAACTGTTTAGAACAATTTGCAGCAGCTGATTATCATGTTTCGTGAAGAAAGAGAGCTGTAAAGAGTACAAGCAAAAACTGTTTAGCGCGCTCTTTCTCTATTTTTCAACAATATGGTACAGTTTGAATTAGAGATGAACGCGTGACACAACTTTTAATCAACAATAAAGAAACACAGAATTGACTTTTTGATATTATTAATACGGTAAAGTGAAAATAAAGCACATTTTTTTATTGAGACACATTAAATTAATGTCAAAACGAATATTTTGTAGTTTTTATTGGCCCGAATCAATTTTTCCTTGTACACGTACGCACGAACACAGCACGCGCTCATCTCTAGTACAGTTTGGACGCAAGCATCGGCAGAAAACTCTTTACAAGATCAACTACAACTCACCTCTATTCAACAAAAGGCGCAAAATTTGTAGGCAATTTTAACACAGCACAATGATATTTGAACAATTTAAAGGCTTTTATTGCGATGAAGTTTTTTTTTTTATTTTTATGTGAATATTTTGAGCCCAGGTTTTGATATTATTCAACCATTTGCTAATACAAAACTGTGATAATCACAAATTTCATCAATTGCTTTTTGCGCCTGCTTTTCGTATGCACTATTTTTCTTTTGCCTTTTTGCTATGGGTCTTTTTATTACTCTCACTCACACATTTGCGCTGGCGTTTTTCGGCTACGTTTCACGTTTGTTTTGTTTTGACTTGCAGATTCTACAGTGCAATAAGCTTGACTTTTTTTAATTCCAATTGACGATGATATCGGTTTAAGCGATATTGAAAAACATATATTAGCTTTTTTGTAAATATACGTGTGTACAATACGTGTGGATTTTACAAGTTTTTACCGCCGCTTTCTACTTCACATACACAGACGCACACAAAACCAACACCAATGCGGCGCGACGCTCTTTGCCATCTACTTTGCGCTCTCATTCTTTGCCACTTATTTGCTGTTGCATCGACAATAGAGCACATTTTTATATTTGTTCATTGAATACTTGTTATCCTACAGTCACAAGCGATTGCAGCTGCACTCAATTAGAAGTAAATTGTATGATTTACTTATTTACTCTTTGGGGTCTTTGGCAATTTCGATTTCCCGACAACACAACCGAACACATTAAAGTTATTTATAAAATGAAATGGTATGTGCCATAATCGATACGTGAAAATACAAAGCATACATATATCGATGATTTAGTCAACTACAACCAGACACGATGGTACTTGCCATGACTTTAAGCAATTAGACAGTTTAAAAATTTAGGTAGTACGACAAAGTCTTTGTTTGAACAAATACTTAGGCAATCTATTAACAATTATCAAAAAAAGTTAGTAGCTTCGAAGACACGGAAAGACTATCGGTAGCCATTCGCAGTGAACGCAAAAACAGCTGACTTAAGTGGCCTATCGCCTAACCGCCACCATTAATTAAAATGAGTTTACTCAATTAAGTACGATTGCTTGCTGTTTCATGTTAAAATTGTTGAATTTCGTTAAGTACGCTTGTGTGAAAATTTATGTGAAAATATTACCTTTCGTGACTCTATACTCAATTGTATATTCCTAGCATCTAGCCTCATAAAAATCAAGTGTTTTAATTTTGCTAACCTGGTATAATGGCATACCAACAAGGTGGAATGCCTGATCAATCGTTTCTTTGGGACGTATTCCAAAGGGTTGATAAAGATAGAAGTGGTCAAATATCTGCAGATGAACTTCAGGTGGCCCTTTCTAACGGCACATGGTCGCCCTTTAACCCGGAAACAGTGCGCCTTATGATTGGAATGTTTGATCGCGAGAGCAGAGGAACGGTGTCTTTTCAGGATTTCGAAGCACTTTGGAAATATGTAACTGATTGGCAAAACTGTTTTCGTTCATTTGATCGCGATAATTCTGGCAACATTGATAAGCAAGAACTAAAAACCGCTCTAAATACCTTTGGATACCGTCTCTCTGACCACCTGGTTGAAGTCCTAATTCGTAAATTTGATCGTTTTGGCCAAGGAACCATTCTTTTTGATGATTTCATCCAATGCTGTATTGCCTTATACACGTTGACTTCAGCTTTCAGGCAACATGATACCGACATGGATGGCGTCATCACAATTCAATACGAACAGTTTTTAAGCATGGTTTTCTCACTAAAAGTTTAAAAATGTATTGTCCACATTCACAAACCTATTTCCATTGCAACAAGCACCTCATGTAAAAATGTTAAAAACAATCTCAGAAAAATCAATGAAAAATTTGACAACTGAATGAAAAATATATATTTGCTGCTTATAACCTTTTATGTACTTAGTATTTCACCATAATATCCTGTAGCGCTTTCCGTTCCAAGTCCGGCACTTTGCAATCCTCCGCCGCATATCCCACTGCAAGCAAAATTAACAGTTTCTCATTCGCAGGCCGCTCGAGCAAACGCCGCAAAGCAGGACCACAATTCAAAGGGGTGGTGACCAGGGAGCACAGTCCTGCCGCTTGTAGAGCACACAGCAGCACACCCGCCGCAATAGATGTAGAAATCTCATTGTAATAATGCAGCTTCTTTCGACCATCCAATGTGTTGCCATGCGTTTGCTTGAAAATCAAAACGAGATATGGTGCATCCGTCAAGTATGGCTTGTGTGCGTTTGTTTGCAGCGGTCGCAAATCTGTCACCCACTGTGCCTGCATGCGAGTGCTATAGTTAATCTGCTCCTCATGCTCCACAATGTTCCGCACGGACTGCCGCATTGCCAACTGCTCAACCACGCAAAAAGTCCAGGGCTCGGTATGGGCGCCACTAGGCGCTGTTCCAGCTGAACGTATGCAATCCTCCAAAACTTCTATTGGTGGTTTGAGATTCGGATTAAATGCGCGCACACTTCGGCGATCGCGCACCAGTTCATAGAAAATTCTGGCCCCATCGGGGTTCAGATTCTGGCCAGGTACAAATGGCACATGTGGTTTCTCCTCCAACGCGGGCAGCATTTCTCGATTCTTGGCATCAGCAACCGGAAATTCAACTGAAAATCAAGGAGAAAGTTAGAATGCTTGACGGGTTTCTTACACTTTACTATAGCTACCTGCAATATCTTCTACACCATCCACCGAATTATCCTCCAGCCTTCGCTTTCTGTAAATGTTTATGTATTTAATGGCTAGTGCAATGACAAAACCCAGCAGAACGCTTGGCCAATGCTTAAAAAACTTTGAATTGCTCAACACAGCGTCCATCTTCGATCGCAGCTGCTGCCAAACTGACCAGCTATAACTCACCTCTAAATGAGTGAAAATTTTCGCTTATCTCTCTCGCAAAACTTGGTCAGGGCCGGCGCACAGCTGACTGATAAGTAGAGAGACTTTAAAGTTTACTGCTGGTTGGACAATAGGAACAACGAGATGTGTTCGGTTGACGGCTTATGCGCTGCAGTACAATTTTCTCCTTGGGCGCTTCAGTTGGACAATTTGCAGGATGCTGGGATGTTGAGTGCATTAATTGACGCCTATGCAAATCTCGCAAGATCTCAATGATGCGCCATTTGGCTTCGTAGTAAATGTAATCTGGAGCGGCACCAAGCTCTGTTCGTATCATGTCGCACAGCATTTGCAACTGTTGTCGCTGATTCTCGCCAGGTCTTAGCTGAGAGTTTGTTACTCCAGCAGTTCGAGAATCTTGACGGCGGCTGGTCTGGCTTATTTCTTCAGCGGCACATGGTCTTCGCTGATTGCTTGCAGCAGCTGTATATCGGCGATCTCGATTATAATCTGCCTGAGGAGATCCTTGAGATTGACGTTGACCTATATGAATGATTGCAATTCGTTTGCGACCACAATCAGGTGAACACTGATAGCTGGGAGGCTTCTCAGATCTCGAGTTTAAGCGAGACTCATTTGTCTGTTGCTTGGCAACTTTTTCCGAACGTTCTTGCACTGGATCATCGCTCTGTGGAATCGACTCAGATTGGCGGGATTGTTGCTTCTCTAAAACATCTTGCTGCTTTGTATTTTTTTGCGCATAGTCCTGCTGGTTTCCTTCAGCATCCTTCTGATCTGCTTCTTTGTTGTATTCTGTATGCTGCTCCTTTTGTTCCTGTAGCAAGTCCCGTTTCTGTTGTGGTTGAGTCTCTTCTGTTGTTGACGGCTCTTCCTCTTTTAATGGCTCCTGTGGCAGCTCGTCCTTCCTGATTTGCACGCGCCTTTGCGTTTCTTTTGCTTTTGCATCCTTTTCTGAACTAACAGATGTTGTGTCTGTTTCCTTTTTCATATTTGATTTCTTAGGCCAACAGGGAACACCAATACTTTCCGAAATTTGCGTTGGCAAGGAGTGGCTAATCATGCTGCCAATATTTGAAGCCGACATGTGGTTCCTATTAAGACAGCTGCATGATATATTGCTTCCTACTGACATATAAGAGGTTTCACCAGCTAAGCTGTTGCAGTTAGAGCGGATGCCTAAATAGGGCTCTAAGAAGAGAAACTCATTATAATATTTGATGGAGGGCATAATTCTCTCTCCATAGCTATGACGGGCATTTTGAATATAGGCGTATTCACTTTCAAAGAGCCTTCGCAACTCCAGGATTCGAGCTTGAACCTGTGCACCGGTCCTGTTGGGAAAGGAGCGGGCTATATCCGAATAGTAAATCATTTCGATATGACTGCGGCCATACTGCGGGTGCTGGGGATTGTACAGAATTTCGTACTGTGCATATAGATTTATCAACTTTCGTACATCCTCATCCTCCAAAAGCTCGTCGGTGGAGATTTGTGTTCGAACAGGTTTCGGATTTATAGTCTTGTTTCCACCCAAAAATGTTAACTGTTTAAGAAAGCCGCGAAAGCCTTTTGGTTTGCCATTTGTTCTGACTTGCGGCTGCTCGATGACTTCACAAGGAGTGGATTCCCTGGTTGGGCTACTAGAACGTTGTTTTCTATTGTAATTTGGTTTCGGTGGAGCTTCGCGTCTTGTGAACAACGAATTGGCATGCTTTGGATAGCTGCGATAGTGATTTTGTTCCATTCTCAGCTATTTGACGCTTCAGAAGATAGACACTGGAATTTGTGGTAAGATTGGATACTAATTCCTCCGAGGGCAGCAGCATTATTATTGTTATCAATTTTGAAACATTATCTCAACGTAAACATTTTTTTAAAATGAATTTTCAAATGTTTTCAAGAAACCAGACTAGAAATGTATTGACATATAGTTCAATGCAGTACTAATTGCTTCCAGAAGCATACTTCAAAACAAAATGTATAGAAATAGCCGTATATTATTGATGTTAATTTAATTCCGCTATTTTAAATATATCGATCGAATTTTATAATTTATTCGAGATGGGAATATAATAAGTAAATGAAGCTGTTAATAACATCTGACTGTTAAATAACAGCTGTCACCATCTGAGTCTGTAACAGGCTATGGGGAAACAACAAAGCAACAAAAACAAAAAGTTACGTGAAATATAAATGGAAAAAAAGGAAAACAGTAAATGACATGGCCAGCCGTGTGATTCCAAAATTAGAGAATTCGTTGTAGTCGAACACTCAGTGCCAACAAAACTAGATATTCATTTGGAACTCGGAGCTGGCTGTGCATTTGGCATTGTGGTTTTGGCATGTGACGTTACTCGTAGCAACTATAATTTAATTGCTGTTAAATCACGCTTTAGGTGATAATTATTGTAACAACTTCAGTTTTGACGGATGATCAAACAAAATAGCTATCAAAAGAACTTACGCACATGTGTAAGTACCTAAATTCCTGCCCGGCAATTCAGCAAAGTAGTGCAGACTAAATTTAACGTTCACCAACACATACACACACATGAAAAGTGCAATAAATCAATGCCCAGCAGTGAGAAGGCGGAAGTGACCAAAGCAAGAAACAACAACAAAGAGCACAAGACTGAGCGGCTGTAACGGGACATTGGCGCAAGCAACAAAAGAATTTTGCACTACATTTTACATAAATTTATTAATTCCAACATAACAAAATGGACGAAGTTTTCTCATTGCACATGGAAAAGCTCGACGTTTATGACGGTTAGTAACTAATCATGCTTAAAAATATGTGAACAGTATAAAATAAATTAAGAGTAGTTGCTCGTTTGTCATTTTGAGTAGACGTCGTCGTCTTCGTCATCAGATGTTTTCAATATTTCATCTACTTGACGATCCTGTTCTTCTGTCTTTTTGCCTTGTATGATTAAATTTCGCAGCGTACTAATGTGCTTCTTTTCAGCACCTATTTTTGCCACTAGTTCGATGTTTTCTTTTTTCAATTTCTCGATGCGCTCTTTGCGATCCTCGGCAGATTTCTTTGTTTTTTCACGCGTGCGCTGCACTGCCTATAATAAAAAAAGTGAAGCAAAGTGTATTTTAAGTATTTTACCACAATCCCCTGATGCTATTTTGGGAAGAAACTTTGTTTATAATTTTGTTTACACTTACCTCATTATTCTTCTTTCTTTTCAACTTATATGCGGGATCATCTGGCTGTGGACTGCTATCTGCGTTGCCTTTACTGGTTGATGGCCTTGTAGTACTTCTTCTCGCTGGCATTTTATCGGTGATAATATTAATTTGTATTTAGACTTTTTCCTGTTACTAGCCGAAAAAAATGTAACAGACACACGCCAGTCGTTGTGAAATTACAACGCGAATGATGTACCAAAGCGTAATTGAATAACATATGTGCCTACTTGGAGCGAGTGTTGAAAAACGGGCAGCAGAAGTTCACCAAGAGAACAAATTAGAGATGCGGTATTATACAATTAATTTATCGAGTTGAGTATATTTGGTCAAACAATATATCTTAGTAATGTTATGTACAATAGTAAATGCAACTAATAGTTACGTCCTCGAACATTTATTGTTTGCTCACAACTTGGTATTATTTTTGCCGATATGTTTAAAAAATCAAACTATAAGTTAATACAATTTATTTGTAAAGACTGATTTCTTGTATGTAGTTTAACAAGACCACTAAGTTGAAGAGAGTTGAAGAAAAAATATTTTAAAGTAAAACACATAAACAAACCCATGTAAAAGATGTGAAATTTACGTATTATTTAATAAATGTTGAAACCAATAACAATTGCGCCTTTTGTTTCATTGCTATTGTGCCTATCGATAACTATTTCGATAGGTATTCACGTTTTGCAACACTTGCATTTTAATTTACTTGCAAATAGCTACCGGCTTGGAAAATGTCTTCGCCTGCGCCTCCAAAGTCGCCTGAACTATCAGATAAAAGCAAGAAATATGATAGACAAATCAGGTAAATATATAAAGGCCGTTTAGCAATTGATTTGATCTAATATGCCCTCAACAGACTTTGGGGTGACCACGGACAGACATTGCTGGAAGCGGCCACAATTTGCCTGGTCAATGTGACTGCGGTGGGCTGTGAGGTAGCAAAAGGACTAGTACTGCCGGGAATTGGAGGCTTTACAGTTGCCGATGGCTGCACAGTAAAGGAGGAGGATCTTGGTAACAAGTAAGCCAATAGCAGCATGCGTTTCTTAGTTCAATTGTTGAGTATAACATTCTTGTGCATAGCTTCTTTTAGATTCTAGTTATCTGGGGAAATCAAAGGCACTTGCGTGCAAAGAGCTATTACAGGAACTCAATACAGATGTTAATGGTGATTACGTAGACGAGAGCGTAGACTATATCCTGGCAAATCGTCCGACTTTCTTTGACAGCTTCGACTTAGTTATTGCCTCGAATCTCAACGAGCAGTCGCTGCTGCAGCTGGCTAACCGTTTGTGGGAGTCCAATGTACCGCTTGTCTATTGTCGTTCTCTGGGCATGCTAGGCTCAATTCGTCTGCAACTAAGGGAGCACTGCATTATTGAGGCTCATCCGGACAATCCAAAGTTTGATTTGCGTCTCGAGCAGCCATTTGATGCTTTGCGCGAGCACTTGGAAGCCACAGAGGCAACAAGCAAAATGCCCTGGCTAGTGGTTTTATACAAATGCCTCAAAGATTGGCAGAAACAGCAGCAGCCTGGACTTTTAGCTCCTAGCAACTACAAGGAAAAGAAAGAGTTGCGAAACGCAATCGAAGCAGGAATGAAAAAAGATGAGGAAAACTACGAGGAGGCTATGAAGGCGGTCAACACAGCGTTTGGCGCTGGTCAAATATCCAGTTCTCTCAAAGCCATATTCGAGGACGATGCCTGTGAGCAGCTGCACAAAAAAGTATGTTCTTATTATTTTAATCCATACAACCATTTACAAATTTGTATTTTTACACCAGAGCGATGTATTTTGGATTATGGCCAAGGCCCTTAAGCATTTTGTTGTTGAAGAAAATAAAGGCTATTTGCCTCTGCCCGGAGTTCTGCCTGATATGACCGCCAGTACGGATTCGTACATAGCCCTGCAGCATATTTACCGCCAACAGGCATTGCAAGATGCCGATCAGGTATATCACAAATGTCAACACTACCTCAAGCAGTTGTCCCTGCCGGCGGACAGCATAGATGAGCGCACTGTGCGTTTACTTTGCCGGGAGGCTGCCGGTCTGTCGGTCCTTCGTGGCACCCGCATTGCCGATGAGTACGAGAAAAACTGTCGTCTGCTGCCATTGGGTGAGTGTGAATAAAGCGCAAGCTTATGAATTTCATTAAACTTATACATATATTCGTTTGTAGTGGAGGAGAATGAGCTGCAGGGTACATTAACCGCTTACAATTTTGCCCTGCGCGCTTATGAGCGTTTTTTGAGCGAGTGCGGCAGTATTCCTGGCGAATGTGCTGTCGAACAGGACATTGGTCGTCTAAAAAGCATCACCAGCAAAATGCTTAACGATTTGGGGTTGCATGCGACCATCAGCGACGATGTGCTACACGAAATATGTCGCTATGGTGGCGCCGAGCTACATGCTGTGTCTGCTTTTATTGGTAAGTAAACCTATAGGTACCACTAATGACATAAGTTAATTGGCTGAACATTTTGCTTACAGGAGGCTGTGCTGCGCAGGAAGTGATTAAAATCATTACCAAACAATATAAACCAATTGATAATACCTTTGTCTATAATGCTATCAGCACTGAAAGTGTTACGTTGAAGTTGTAAACCAATTCCTTAGAATACAATTGTTGAATAATACAAAAATGCTTATGATCAGATCAACATTTAAAGATGCGACGGCTTGTTTTAATCATTGTGTAGTTTTTATTTATTAATCATATCTCGGCTTATCTCCTAAATATTGTAAGCATTAAATTACACATGTATCCTTGAAATAGTACTGTGTATGTATATGTCAGCTTTGGAGCTTACAATATGTTTGTAATATATGTGAATTTTATTTATTTAATTGTTTTTTTTATAAAAGCCCAGACCACAATTGTTTAATCATATGTTATCTTACATTCCTGTACTTATTTTTGTTTTTTTAGTTTCATATACGGGTTTTTTGTTTTGGTAATTGTTATGCATGGAAATACGTTGGCATCATTTGCGCCAAACGCAAATAGTTGACTTAGTTTAACATTAACTTTATGTGTGCTTTTACATGTACAAATTGATGCTAACAAATATCAAACGAATAATTAGTACATTATATCATTTCAATAGGCATTTACTTACAGTATACTTGCTTATAACCACAATTCAGTTTATTTGTGTTTAATTTATTTTGTTTCGATGCAAACTTAGTTTTTATTTGTTATGTTTTTAGTTATTTCTAATAACTTTTTTGCTAAGTGTCTATCCAAAATCTTTACAATTAATTAACAAAAATGTACACAAGATTTCCTATCATGAGAACAGTTTATGCCTAAATTCATTTATTTATTCAAGTGCTTATTTATACAAAAAATTAGGCGTCTGGTGTTCCAAATTCTGTAAGCTTTACCTATATGTAAACACTGTATTACTAGCGATCCAACGCATTAGCAGCAGAAAATACAGTCCGATTATATATTGCCACGTTGCAAGTGCAGCACCTGCACCACCATGATGCAGCTCAGCAAAGCTTTCGCCTGAACGAAAACGATGAATTTTATAAAGTGTTCTTTGATATTGAGAGAAATAAAAACTTACCGTTTAGTATATGTACGACTATTGTAAAATTTTGATATTCACTTATGGAGCACGTATAGTTTCCGGAATCCGCTTTGTGTATTTTGGCAATAGACAAAGTTGAATTCGCACCATCCTCCATCAGTTCAGTTTTAACACTACCAAATGCAGACAAATATATATATTTAATATAGCAGTTTAAGAAAGTACAGTAGAATTTAGGTAACGCTACCTTACGCCACCTCGTGTTACATCATAGTTGAGCACATTTTCGCTATGCTTCCAGAATACAACGGAACTAGTCATGGCAACATTGCGTACCACACAGGACAACTGCAGTGTCGAATCAATCTCATAGTATTTCTCCTGCAATGGATCCCCATACTCATCGACAATCATCACTTTGGGTGCTATGGGCGAGAATAAAGCTTATTAGATTAGGTGTATGGATGTATTATTAAATGTCTCACCGTTTACATGCAAATTAATTTGTATGACGCGGGGCGGATGCGTTGAGATTTGGCATTCGTAAGTCGCCTCATCGTCCTTTTTAACATTCACAATTTTCAGTCGCCAATTGTTTGGATATTGAAACTCCATTTTATAGCGCTTATCACCAGTGTAGGCGTGCAGGCCAACAGTTAATAAGTCCAAAGCATTCTCCTCATTAACTGCATTGCGACGCACCCAAGATACCTGTTTAAAATGACAAAGTATAAGAAATAACATTTACAATTCGATACAAGTTCAATCCGTTTAATATTCTAAGGTTACCCTACCCAAAACTCAACTTCTTTCTATGATACTTACAGTCTTATCTTGCAGCAACGATATTCTGCAATTTAAATGAATGCTGCTGCCAGCCTGCACAGTTATATTTGTTGGTTTTCCAACGCGTTGCACGTCCTCAAAATGTGGCCCGTATCTGCAAAAGAAAAGTAAGCATATGACTAGCTTTGAGTAAATATACAAAAATACTTGCAAACATGTGTATACACTATGCATTTTTATTGGTCAGCAGGTGTGCATAAGAAGTAAACCCAGGCACACACAAATGCCAGAGATTGTGTTTCCTTCTGCTCAATGTTTATTGCTGGTAGCAACAGTCTTAAAAGTTTAAGTCCTGAGGATTGTACACACCGCAGCGACCTTTAGTAAATTGTTGTTTTTTTTTTTTGTTGCTTGCTTGGGTCAAAGCACAATTGAAGTGGGCGTTTAATAACTATGTTGCTGAACTATTTTCTATATTCTATTTACTTTCCAATTAATAGTACAAATTACAGATTTTATGTCTGCGTATAATTAGTGTCTCATGAGTTTTAAAAGCCCAAAGGCCATATGCCTAGATGTTTTATTTTTAATAGCAATGTTGTTGTTATTAGTTATTCTTTATTGATTATAAAAGTGAAGTTGAAATCCCCTGGCATAAATGCAATTGCTTTCTGTTGCTGAAAGTTTAAATATTTATTTGCCCAAATTAAATTGGGTCACACTTTCGAAGAGCGCGAGATATAATAATTTATGCAAAAGTGAATGTGCAAATTTTTTAAAAACTCACTCAATAAAATATTTTTGAATAGGTTGAGCAAAACTTGAAGGGGCAACAAATAGAGTGGAAATATTATTTTAACATAAAGAGATTTCGATTAAAATCCACTCAAAGTTTTGAATAACACTTTCATTTGCACTCACCTCTGATCATGATGATGATGTTTATTGGCCGATGAATGTGTATCAAAGATATAGTTTAACATTGGTGCATCAGTTTTCTGTTGTTTGGGCAATATGTATCGACTTTCGACTTTCTTGGCAGAGGTGCGTATATGAGACTTATCCGCTCCGGACACTGTCGATTGGGTTGGCGTCACCAGGGATCCATTTTTGTTGGCAGTGACCTGTTGACTGTTTAAGCTATCATTGGCAACGGTTACCGTAGTTTCTGGCACATTTCCATTGATTCGTTGCGAGCCAATTTGTTGAAATGTGCCACCGTTGTTGCTGATAGAGTTTTTCAGACTTGATGCGCTCTTCTCGTGTTGCGCCACATTTGCTACTGCTGCTGCTGCTGCTGGTGTTCTCACAGTTGATGCTTGATGCGAGCTAAGCTGCGATAAGGATAATAAATCTTGTGTTTTTGCATTCATTAGTTGTTGTCTGCCATTGGTTGTGGCAGCCGGCGTTGTTGCCGTTGCTTTTGACTCAGCTCTCTCATTTTTCTCCAGCGTTGTATTCAGCCCCTGCTCCATGGCAATGACGTAATCATTGGCAGACTTTTCAACGTCATCCGCATCAGCATCAGTATCAATGGCGATATCAGCCTCGACAGCAGCTGCTGCCGCTCCCGCGGCGGCATAGGAATTATCGATTTCATTGGAATCTATGGTGCATAATGAAAGATTCAAGACAAAATTAAGTTTAAGGACTTTTGGCGTTCTACTTAGCTAGAAATATAGTATTACTAATAGTTTTTTTTTACTCTTAAGTAACGTTTCGTGTAAGAGCCCAGCCCTGACCTCATTTGTAGCATACTTATTTGTGCACTGTGGCACTGAAACATTAAAGCTAACAGAGAGAAGATCAAATTTTGATTGTGGTTCGTTTATGCATCTTTTCCTTAAAAATCAAACACACATTTTAAACAACTTAAATAAAATGTCATGTAATGAATTTATTTACAAGCCTGGAAGGGTATTTAGTAAACATCACGACGTCGCGCATATCTTTCCAACAGCATCTTACTGCGTCGTGATTAATATGTTGTAATAAAGTTTCGGCATTGACGAGAACGTTTTTTCTTTTCTTGGGGGTCAACTGTGTTCGTGTTAGGTTAAAGCTGCCAGCGATTTTCGTTAAAAAAAGTATCGTAAGCTTTTCAAAAAATTACTTTAGATTAATGAGTCTATAAATAACATGGTGCACGTCAATGATCTTACTTATTCCTTTATTTATTACATGTGTTTAACAAAGAATGGCAAATAAAATGCTGGGGATAGGCTTTTACATAATATATTGTTTCATTTTATCGGGGATTGTTTCATTAAGTAAGCAAAGAAAACGTTTGAGTCTGATTAAATGACAAGTTCATTGACAAATAGAATTATTTATAGAAAGAAAGAGGTACAAATGATGGTACCACTCAAATTCAAAAATCTGAGAAATTTAAATAAGAGATTTCCGCGAATGAGGCACAAAAATGTACTTGGAAAGATGAGCTTTAATTTGACAGCGGTCCCAATTTGTAAGCGCTCTCTCTCTCTATTCCTCTCTCGAGTTACTTATTGTGAAGCTAGTTCAAGGACGCCCGGTGGGCGAGGCCTGTGGACCCAATTACATTTACACACACACACACACACACACACACATATATATATATATATTCGACACATTCTTCTGTCAGTTGGATTACCGCAGAGTTCACAAGCTCCAGCCACTTACCGTAACTAACACGTAAAGTTGTTGTTGGCGACTGCCTATGATGCTGAGTGTGTGTATGTGTGTGAGTGTGAGTGTGCGAGTGTGTGTATGCATCCGTTGTAAATTGAAATCCAGCAGATGCCGTTGTTGCTGTTGTTGTTCCAATGGCTGGCCTTTTGGCAGCAACCTCAGCGCTAACTGCAGATGCGGCCAGGAGCATTGAGGAATCGTAGTCGGTTGGTGGCAACTCTTCCAACTGTTGACCACTGCCAAACGCGTCCATGTTAGTGGGTTGGGCCTGTGCCTGCGGCAGTAAACCGCTGCCCAATGCACGAGTGGTGCACAGTATCATTGTTGTTAGTATAAATAATTGTATTAAATTGCATATAAAACATTCAATTTGGCTTGTTGTTGTTGCACTTGTTGTAATTGTTGTTATTGTTGTTGCGGTTGAAGCTTGAAACGCTTTTTGTTTCGTTTTCGTTTTCGTTTTGGTTGTGTTTTTAATGCGTGTTGTAGTTGTTGCTGCTCTTGTTGCTGTTGCATTTAAACGCATTTTGTATTTGTGAATTCCTGTGTGGAATTTGCCTTAACTAAAACACATTTCACTAACTGCATTGAGCTTGTTGCCACACTGCCCCTGCCACCGCCACCGTTGTTGCCACTGCCGTCGCCGCCGCCGCCGCTGTTTGTTGCCACTTATTTAACTGGTTATTGTTGTTAGCTAACAGCTTTTAGTTGCTGTTTTTATGTTGAAGTTTTAGTTTTGCGGTTATTTGATTTGAAACTTTATTGCTATAACTTTGTTTAATAATATTTGCGTTTTTGATAATTGATATTGGCTTGTAATTTGTTGGTAATTGCATTTGGTATCTATGTGCACTTCAACTATAGAATTTTACATTTTGCAATTGAAATATAGATTACGTTGAATATTTAATGAATTTTTATGCTTCATCGATCTCTGATGCAATTCATAATTGAATTTATCTCAGTTTGTAATTATTTAAAAAAAAAATCAATTTAAAATATAACGATTGAATAAATCCAGCTCAAGCAATCATTTTTCTATTATATGTGTGATTATTTGTGTTACTGCCACAAATAATGTTTCTATTTGTTTGTAGCGGACGGACTAAGTGTGAAAGAAACCAACTTCTTTGCATTACATACACTTTTTATTTGGTTTTGTGTGGGCAGGTGCTTTTATGCTTTATCCTTTATGCCATAAACATGTATTTATTTACATGTATGGTTCGCATTTCTAGGGCAACATAAAAGCCCAAAAAACAAGAGAACATAAAATTCACGAGCCTAGGCATTGCATGTTGGTTGCTGTTGGTGTTGATGTTGTTGTTTGTTGGGTTTTTGCTGGTGTTTGCACTCGTAATAAATTCTCATAAATTCGGATATCCGGAATTATAAAAGTCAACGCACATAAAGCAGCTGTCGGTTCAATCACAAAACATAACTCCCGATTTGTAATGTGGTAAGGTAATAAAAATAAATATGTATGTAAATTAGCGCCAAATGGCTTTTCATAAAAAAATATGTTTGGCGTTATTCAAGAGCAATTACTCTATAGTCCCATTCCGCCACAATGTTTGGAATTGTTTTAATTTTGCATTTTTGTATTGCCAGTCGTATATATTTATCTATGTGTATGTAGTTATTTCACAGATAGAATTTCACTAACGGCCTAGGCTTGGCTATGAGCCCACACAAATATTCTTGAGGGCATAAAACCGCGACAGCGAATCCCATTTATGAGCTCCGCCCTTTGCCTTTTTTTCTCCTTCGATTCTTAAAGCGCTGTCAATTTAAGCTTAGCAGCATGTTAAAAAAGCGGAACTTTGTTGTTTCGAACTTGGTGTATGCATATTTATTTTGTATAATATAGTATAACTTGTGCACATAACGTATCAAAAGTGCTTTCACTTGACAACAAGAATATTTTATTATTTATATTTCTTGGTTTTCATATTTGTTTTTGTTATTATAATTTCATGGCATGCACGTAAAATTAGCATTTCTCTTGCAACGAAGCACACAGAATATCAAATCTGAATAGTTACGATTTCACGTAGTAGTATTACACGCAAGTTTGAATATCTACATTCGCCTCAACGACAACATCGACTCTACGACAAGAACTACGAATACGTTTTTCGGTAACGGTTCGAATACGTTTGAATGTTCTTCATCAGCCGGTGCGCATTTGAGAAAACGTCAACACACCGTTACACTTCGTTTATGACTGTCCTTCTGAAGGCAGACCAAATCAGTGGGTTGTTGAATTTTGAATTGTTGTTGACTTGCCGAACTCATCAAAACTGCGAAATCTCTGCCTCGTTGTCGGCCTCGGCTCGTGACATGGGGACAAGCGGAGTGGCCAAAGCTTTCTTCGTTCAGTTTGTCTGACTGTTGAGTTTATCAACTCCGAATTTGTCAGGGGTTGTGTGGTGAAACGGTTGGGTAAAAATCGGTTAAGCAGTGCAATCGCAGGGGTAGTGCTTTTTGGCCTAAATCGCTTTCACTTATAGGTAACTAGTGTCGTGTGACTTTTTAGTATTTTAGTTATTTTTTTTGTTTTTTATTAGGAGCAATTATATGTAAAATACCTGAATTTAACTTAATTTTCACCTAATAGCCTTAAAAGATTTATGTTTTATTTACACAGTGTTTAAGTTATACAAAACATTTATAAGTCAGTCACGTATAAGAACTTGCAAACAGCATACAACTTACCCAAAGATGGCGCCACTGCCGTTTTATGCCTTTAGGCAGCAAGTGCGTAAATACTCAGAGCATAGTTGAGCTGCTCTCTCTCTCTCTCTTTCTCTGCATCTCGCTCTCACTCTCTAGTTATGCGAATCAGCATCTGGCACTGTTGTGACTGTTGTGTTATCAGAAACGCTTGGATGCTGGTCGGTTGCAGACGTCCTTGGTCCGTGTTGACAAGAGACACTCTTGTTCGAACAAAAAAAAAGTATGCTGCAAATAGTTTAAAGTGCGAAAAAGTCTCGGCTGAATGAAAAAATGTAAAGTTATGCTCAATATATACATACACAGCATCAAGAACGTGAAAAGAATAAAGCAATGAGTATATTGTCCTGTTTTTGTTATAATCAAGACAAAACCCACTACGCAGAGGACAAGTGTAACGCTTTAATGAATACCTAAGTATACATACCTATAAATGCATACACACATATAAACGTGAAAAGAAAAGTTGTTTTAGGTCAAACAAAAGCGAAAAAACGAAAAAAACGAAAATCCAAACATTGGAAAAGAACTGAAGAGAACGCGCACAAAGCGAACCTGGCGAAAATGAAAATCAATTAGAAAAACGCTGTTAAAATTAAGGATCCATTAAGCTCCCGACGAGTAAGTAATTAATTATGCATAGTGTAAGCGTGTGCGTGCCTTAGTGTGTGTGTGTGTGTGTGTGTGTGCCTGCTTTGATTGTCCTTATAAGGTAGTTATATAAAAGTGCAGAAGGCAAGCATCCTGAATTGAGCTTCTGCTTGAGCTACTCACGTGTCCTGCCTCGTTCAACTTATGTAGGTGTCTGCAGCAGTAGTATGCACACCTGTTTCGGTATATCGCTTGAAAATGTCACAGACACTGGCACAGACACAAATCCAAAACAACGTCAACAGCTTGTTATCAGATCCTTCAGCCTTCAGCCGCCAACCAGTTGGGGGATTTGTGCTAATTGTTGTCGCTTGCTGTGTGCGGTTCCCTACAAGTGCCTGCCTGCTGCTGCTGCTGCTGCTGCTGCTACTACAGCTTGTTGTTGCTCCTTAAGATCTTGTTCGTTGCTATTCTTGGCACTGACATTGTTGTTGTTGTCGTTGTTGACTTGTTATGTGCACAATTAGCTCAGTGTGTGCGCGCATACTTGAACTATGTGGGTGGGTTTCTCTGTCTAAAACAGCCTCAAGTTGCGAACGAGATGACCTTACTACCGTACAATATGACACAAACAACAGGTGGATGGGGTGCGATGTCCTTAACTATTCCTAGATATTGGAATTGCCATTCTCAAGTCACATTTTTGTTAGTAGGTTTCTGCGAATGACAGTACAATAGATAAGTAAGAAGAACTTTTGAAATGTGAACTTAGCTGGAGGCGAACGAAAAGTTAACCTTTATTTTAGCTCAAAAGTTATTCTATTTAAAAAATGTATCCAAACCAAAGGGCATTTAGCTTTAGATTGTTCCCTACCTTGATTGAACAACAGTTAATTTGTAGTTCGCTTAAAGAGTTTTCACACAATACACAATTTGATTACAGGATACCTTTTAGTCCATAACATTACACTTACCTGCAACGAGCATTGACAACAATGAAGTGATTACCCTATTCAGAAACACAGTTGCTTGATGCTCGCTCTCTTTCTCTTTAACGGTTCCTTTTGTTTGTCCTGCAGCGCTTCCGTTGATGAGCAGCTTGTTGGCTATAAATAAAGCCACCACCACACCACAGAGCGGGACGTCAATGTGGTTGTAATGCCGTCACGTCGCAGCGGTGGTGTTGGCACCACAAGGCGCAAGCACTCGCTGGGCAATCTGCGACGAGCGCATCCGGCCTCCGGTGCCACATGGAATGTCCAAGTGGTGCGTGGCAAGATGTCCTCGAAGTGCTTGTGGCATGCCTGTCGAGCGCTCATCCTGGGCCTGGCCCTAATGATGGTCGGTGCCGGTATGGCCACCCTCGGCTACTATGCGGATCATCTGTCCATGGGCTCCGAGCTGCGTGGCAATGTGACGGTGCGCGTCAAGAACGACCTGAAGGGCTTCCATTTGAATAACTTTGCGTATGTGGGACCCATTGTGATGGGCTTTGGTGGCTTCATTGTGGTTGCCTCCTGTGTAATGACTTTCGAGGCACGCGACTCTGCTGCTAAGGTGGTGCCAGCTCGTCTGCGTGCGGGAGGAGGCAGCACTTGCAACAAATCCACGGGTCGTAGCAACCAAGGCAGCACGGCATCACAGCGACGTGGCATGGGTAAGAGAAATACAATATGTTAATACAAGTTAAACAATAATATGGTGATGACTAGATATGATTATGTTATGATTAGGAAAGTCTTTAATGTTATTTCGATTTCACTTCATCTTACAACTAAATGTTTATACAGGCGCCCAGTATCAGTCGACGCGCTGGGATCAACATTTCGGCGTCTTTCGCTCCTCGCCCAATGATGCACATCAGCAGCTGCAGGCGGTCGCTGGTGCCGCAGGAACAGTTCCAGCGCAGCCCTTCGATCGTGAGGCTTTAACAGCAGAGCTCGTCAAGTTTTCCAAGTCGCTCAGGTATTTGCTCCATTAAGTACAACTTATCCCATATCAGCATCGCACATACTGTAAATTATTTTAAATACCAACAAAAAATATGCTATTGGCTGCTACTTTCGCTGTCTGTCTATTTCAATTTCTGCCTGTCTTCCTGTCTTCCTGTCTGCCTCTATCGTTCTGTGTATCGTTCTGTTCTGATTGCTTTGCATCTACCATTAGCGCATCCACACGCTACTCGCCACAGTTGTCACAGCGTCGTCTCACCTTCACTGGTTCCGTGCCCAATCTGTCCACCATCCATGCAAATGCTCATCCATCCACCGACTGCATCGACACTAATCACTCCAATCTGTTCTCGCCGCATCATCAATCGACGCTGGAACATTACTATCAACTACAACAACAACTACAACAACAACAACAATTGCAACAACAACAATTGCAAATGTGCTGCAAACGACATCACCATCATCATCGCCATCATCAACACAAACAACGCAAACAACAACAACAACAACAACAACAACAACAACAACTACAATCGAGTAGCAGCGTTCGACGCGTTCGTCAAACACGCACCTCTGGCGGTGGTGCGGGTGGTGGCGGAGGCGGTGGTGGTAGCAAACATAGCGCCGCCAACACACGCATCATCAGCAACTCCTCCAGTTTGATACAGCGCACAACGCGGGATTACACAACCTGCACTTTGCTGCAGCCGCCGGCTGCCAGTCGTGTTTACTGGCAAGCCTCATCCTTTGATGCTGGCATGGGTGTCGGCATAGCTGTACATGCCACTCACCACGAAAAGCGCGCCGAGCGCAATAAACGCTCTGATACGGCTAAACGCCATGTTCTTTCACGCCAGCGACCCATTGAGCATGAGGAGGCAGCGCGGGAGAGGGACCGAGATCGAGATCGAGATCGAGATAGGGATCGTGAGCGTGATCGTGATCGTTACAGTCCATTGGGACACAGGCGGTAAGTGCTACTGGGAACACTAGCTGGTAGAGCTTTATACATATTCATGTGCCTATTGTTTGCAGCCCTACAACACTCAAACGTTGCTCTAAAATTATAAATTTAAGCTATTTGGCATTAATTTCATAGCTTATAAATTTTGCCTTGTCCTCATCTAACGAGAACGAAAATTAGACTGCTTCCTTTAAATTTGAACTGCTTACTTTGTGTTTTGTAAAGAAAACAAAACAGCCCTGTTTGTAAAGAACAGGAAGCATTTTAAGTTAGTGCATTAACTATTAAAAAACTAATTGAGCGTTTCAATAGAAAATACAATTTATACTTAGACAAATAAGAATCTCGTATTTTAATAAACTTTATTTAAAAGCGTCTTTTAAATCCTTTTTGTAGCAACTCAACCATGTCAGATTCATCGTATAGCGGCCGCTGGACGGCACGCTGTGCTTCGGTAGCTAGTCGTACATCCAGCATTGAATCGCGTCGCGTGCAAGTGGATCTGCATAGTCCGGAGGTGATGCCCAAGTCGATACTGCGCTCACCGAAACGCTACAGTTCCGGTGTTTCGGCCACGCCATCCGTTGAAAAGGAGTTCCGGTAAGTGATGCTATTCTTGGCACAGCATAAAGGACTTGTTCACATTTAACTGTTAAATGCACACCCCTATAGCAGTCAGTTGTCGGTGTGCTCAGAGCCACCGCCCCCAATGCGTCAATTGTCGGGACAGTCGAGCATGGAGCCCTCTGTGCCCGAGGAGAGTGTTGAGCTAATCGATGAACGTTCGCCAACTGAGTGCAACAGCAACAGCCACAGCAACAGCAACAACAACATAAATGTCTCATACAACGAGATAACTGAGTTGGCACATCACAGCCACAGTCTGCCACCAAAGAAACAGCGTCCCGACTTTCTGCCCCTGGGCGGCAGCTCAGGCCAGCCAGAACAAAAACAAAAACCAAAACAAGAACAAGATGAGCAACAGCAGAAGTCGAACGCTTCAATGCTTTATAGAAGCAACAGTTCAAGACAGTTCTATCGACCCAAGCCCAAAATTGCCAAGGATCGAGATGATTCCGTATTCTATATACGTTCACTGGAGCGGGCCGCCAGCTCCGCCAGCAATGATGAGCACATGTACGATTCTCTTAGGGTGATTAATGAACGCCGCTCCACATTGCTGAAGGCGGATTCACAGAGTTCGCTGGCATCTGCAGAACGAAAACTGAGCAGCTTCTCACTCAAAATGCCGGATATCAGGGAACGTGAGAATTCATTAGATATTGAGGAGGTGACAGCAGTCACAGCAAAGCCAAGGTCGGCAGAAAATTCACCCACAGCAGAGCTTGCGGTAAATACAAATGATACCTAAATCGATTGTAGATAAATATAGAAATGTGTGTGTTGTGTATTGTTAAGGTGTATGGTATGTTAGCCAACGACAGTTACTTTAAATAAGGATCTATCTGTCAGAAGGTTTGAAAAATTGGTACACCGAAAAAATTGAATTTAAGTTTACAAAATATAGCATAGAAACCGTCTCAAAACACGATCTCAGAACTCTATTCGTTTCAATTTCTCAGAATCTATTATCTGAATTATTAGCTGTGTTAAATAACGTAAATACCTAAACTACAAATCGTTATCTGTGTTGCCATAGGCGCTAATCAATGTATTGAAGAAAAGCAACTATTTTATATATTTATGTGTTTAGCAGATGTAGTCTTCTAACTGTTGAATTGTTTATGTTCATATTTAAAATTTTCTTGGTGGATATTAACGAGCTTTTAAGAATTAAGCACTACAATTCCCATAAACTCCTATTTCCTGTTTCCTTTGTGTAATCTTTTCAAAACACAATTCCTTGAACAAGCACTTTAAAATTGTATGTATATAAGATACCATATATATATAAAATACAATCAGCTTACAAGCGAAGACTGATGTTCGTAAAGTTATGTTCTATTTATGGATTGAGCGCTACAGAGTCTTAATAATGTCAATTTTTGTTCCCAAAGCAATAAAAATAAACTGTTATTAATTCATAATTATAAAGCACAGAGTGCACTTAAGGGCAACGAAAGGTTCGCCATAAATAAACGAATAAGAATATTATTATATAGCTAAAACTTACTAAGCAAATATCAGAAAATATCTATTTTTACTCATGTGTTTTTGGTTTTCTAATGTTAGCAATATTAAAACATAATTGTTTCACAGACGCAACTTCTACCAACGTAATTATTGATAATCATTTATGTAAAATGTACAATACACTTTACATAATACTTATACACAAATAATATGTATTTTATATCTGAGTGTTAATTTATAAAATGCAAGAGCGCAAACAAATGTTTCTCAATCCATGTTTTCTTATAAATGTGTTAATAAAATAACTAAGAAATCAAATTTAGTGCATTGGCACTAAAATAAATATATATATGAAGGAATTTGTACTTATGATAAATCAGATAAAAACCCAAAATGTTATACGTACTCATTATTGATGTGCAACAAAGTTTTATATTAACTGTTTATTGCATGAGAAATCCATATTCATTAGAGATACAAATAATATTTATATCAATAAATGGAATTATATGTGTGTTAAACTTGAAAGAGTGTACTTTTTCAATTTTTTTTTTCGGAAAGCCTATTTATTTTGTAATTTTACTATAACAGCGATCATTCTGTACGAAGCATTTTTTTTCTCTTCTAGTTTAAAAAATATTAATTTTTCTGTTTAAGTTTTTAAAGGTTTTTTTTAAAGTGTTATTTGGCTATCGCAGTTAGCTTTTGTGTGATACAGTTTAACGATGCCAAATACGTTAAGTGTGGAGTAGTGTGGAATGTTTTCGTTGGGTGTGGAGCACTTCTGTTATCAAGGCATGATGGAAAATGCTAATAACATTTATCTTAATGTTAAATTTTAGGGTAACCACAGCTGGCGCATATCAATTTTTTGTTGTTGTCTTCGCAAAATACACATTCTAAGCGGAATTTTAGTTAATAGCAACTAACAACCTACGACCAGACTCTCCACAGTTTGGATTACTTCCTGTCGAACACGCTCCCCTTCCGTAGCCCCTAAGCAAACGAAACAAAATGGTATTTGGGTAAGACTGAAAACAAATGTAAATGCAAAAATTACGTAACCTTAACTAAAGCTAATCTTACTGCCCTGTTCCAACTAGACTCCTGGTGCGCGGCGGTCTGGTCACTGGTGCTGTTTACTACACCAACAAAGCTGGCGTCTGGGGACACCCGGAGGACTCCCATAAGCTATACAACAATGTGAAAGCGCTTCTTTGTCCCTACGTGCAGCAAGCACAAAAGCAGCTGCCCTTCGAGCTTCCACAGATGCCAAGAGTGGGCGAAATGCGCTTTTTGGCAAAGCACTACTACAACGAGGGTGTTAAGGGCTCGTTTAGATTCGTGCACATGCTGCCCTGCTATGCGGGTCGAGGCATGAAGAAAGTGAAAGACACATTCGAAGACTTTGCCAAATCGCCAGCGATCAACGCCAGCGAAAAACCGGCGACGCCGACAAAGTAATAAATAGTCAAAAGATTTGCAATGCTTATCTGTTTAACGGCAGGCTGTTTTCATGTTAGTTCATAGTTAGTCTATTGAATACTGTGTTTATGTACGGAACACCCCTCTCCCCAAAGAGGTCGAGCTGTAGATGAATATACCTTTGCATATTGCGCTCGATCTTATTTGCTAGCAATAAACAATATTATGTATTAAGCATGAAAGCTGCCTTGCAAATTTATTAAGCATCATTTAATTGAGACTAAACATGCTAAACGGAACAATTACACACTTTAAGAGCCAGTTCAGGAAGCCAGTTGTAAATCTCGTCGAGTTCTCTGCGTGATTTATGTGACAGAAGTTCTCATCATTTAAACCACAAAAGATAAGCAAAATGTTAAAACTGTTAATTTATTGTGAAGCAAAACAAATAGTTGACTAAAAACGCCAGCTATGATGACAACGGTAAAAAACAAGTTGAAGATGATCGTCTGCGCAGCACGTGAACAAAAAGAGTATCTTACTGAAATGGGTAACCCCAAATGGTATCAAAGGCATAAGAGATTGACTCATAACTCATAATTAGTCAAAGATATCTCACGAAGCAATTAAATTATTCATTCTATAAATAAATACTCTTCAGATAACTATGTGAGCAATGATAACACTCATGGCAAAGAATTTGAAACGGATACCAATTGGACAATGAGCTGTTGCCAAACTTCAGATACATTTGGGAAGTGTGGCAACAACGTTCTTTGTCTGCCTTCAGATAAATGATTGATATCATGATGTGGTTGGTAAAAACAGTGTTCCAGATTGCCAATCAGTTTAAGATATTACAGTTTGTTGTTGGTGTGAGAAAAACCCGGCGCTAGAGCCGACAAAAATAAATATTGCGGCAGGTTTCACACGCAGCAGCAACGTCACTCTTCTGAGAGCGGCGCATCATCTTCATCATCATGATCATAATCAAGTATTGACCGACTGAGTCACTGCTTACGACGTTAGAGCGAAAAGGTTGTCGGCCTGTTGGCATTTATTACACATTACAGATTACAGCCAATTACGGATTGTAAATGCAGCTTCCGTTATGAATTGGTCTAGTGTAAAGATTATTACGCATACGCCGCCGACGCCGCCGCACACGTCCAAAATAGCAGACATTAAACATGACTTTATACGTTTCATGGGCGCAAATAAAACAAAGCTAACAACAATATACATACGAACAGACGTCAGACGCAGTAGCAAACGTGAGCCGCACACACTGATAAGGAACAGTTATAACTGTGCCGTAGACTCTGCTCTAGTTGAATCCCTAATTGGGTGAAGCACTTGAGTGCTTCTCCCCAAAAATACCCACTATGGCTGAGCGATAAACGTCCGTTAGGACAGTTGCAACAAGTTGATGTAACTGTCACTGGTTTAATTTTAGACCTGTCCGCAGTCAAAAGCACTTGACTGACTGATTATCTTTGGACAGAGTGCAAAATATGAATTATTTATATTTTTAATTTGCTAGTACTAGTATTTGTCATGTCTATTTATGATATTTACCTACAGTCGACGGGCTACTTACTACTTATTAACTATATATTTACTTAGTAGGCACTACTACTTTTTAATTAATAACACTTTTTGCTTGTTGTCTTATTGTTATTGTTGGCCCAGTTAAGCAGTACCAAACACAAGTAACTGTCTGCCAGAAAGTTGTCATCTCTCTGCTTCTCCGTCTTCATCTTCTTGCCGCGTTAAAAGGCTGCAGATAAAAATTTACTACGCACCTCCCAGGTGCACCCCTTGCTACATGACTCATCCTATGGCAAAGATAATGTCAAGATCTTAGGGTACAGCAGCCATTGCTGTTGTGTTCGTTACGCTGTCGGCGAAACTACAAAAGCACCGTTATGAATCGAATTATATCACGTGTTGCACGGGGCAGCGCATTTTCATTAACTTGTAAATAATTAAATTTGTTTTGGTAAGCGCAAATTGTCAATATTTGCCAGCGCACGAAACAAATATGAAATCACATTTTCGGCGACCCATAAAAAAAAACACAATAAAAGCAAATAAATAAACGCTTAACCTCTAAATGGGGAAAAAACATGTATACGCAATGTTGTGCCACCCCTCTCAGGCACAACAAGCAACACCTCCGATCTGGAGGCCGCAAAGGAGAGCAAATGTTGTATGAGCATACACACACAGCTACTGATAAGCGAATTTCTTTTTTCGACATTGCGCATACGCCACGGGTGACGACAGAAGAAAGCGTACATAAGAATAAGAATAAAAATAAAATAAAGCTTTGTTTATTTGCCAATTGTGAAGAATAATTAAAAAATGCTTTCTTGTTTAGTTTAATTAAAGTTCAAATAAAAATATGCCCAGTTAACTTGGTCAATATACAAATTGACGCAATTGCAAAGTTCAACAAATACATTGGATAAATAATCGATAGAGCGTAAGAAATGTTAGGTGAGGGATTCTTGGAAAAGCAAACATCTTTAAAGAATAACATTTTCTAGATAGCTTTAGTCACACTTTTACTATTTTCATAAACGATTATTTGTCGAAACGTCTCTCAAACAATTTTATCTAACAACATCAACAGATTATGTCTACTGTTCAGGTAGTTTATGAGCTGATTTAAGTTTATGATGCTTAAATTATGTGGCTTAAGTCGTTTTTAACTGACAACTGGAACAATTTTAAGTTGGATCTGTTATCTAATTGACGTGTGTTTTTTAACAGAAGAACATTTAACTAAACAAAATTATTTGTATACTTTCTACAGTGGTCCAAACACAAATAACAAATATAGTATGTATTTCAAACTGATATGACACATCTCTATATAACATTTAATAGTTTATAATCATAGCTGCTGTCAAGTCTTGCATTTTATAAAAGTTCGATTTGTAATTCGTAAAAGATATTTCCATATTAAGCGAATACAATGCCCAAGCAAACAAAAAAAATCAATTAAACAAACAATACACAGCCCAAAAAACAACAACACACAATCATGATCATGATCAGGGCTTTCAGCTACTGTCGCATCCAATAATAATAGTAGCTCATATTGTTATTGGCAATTTGTGATATTCAATAATTGTCACACATATATTTCTAAGTCACGTTTTAACTTTTGCTCATTGTTGTCATTGTTTATTAATTTGCCAATAACAATAGCGTTAAGAGGGCGACCTTTAAGCATAAGCCGCCAGCATCATACATACACAATACACAAAAAAGTTTGTTCAACCACAAAACAAATCGGCATAATCAATGATTGTTCTCAAATAATTGTTAGCTGATAAGAATTAAACAGTTTTCAAAGTTTTGCCAGTTTGTTGAACTGTTAACCGCAGCCAGCAAGCAGAACCAGCAACAAGTTATATAATAATTTATATGCCACATTCAATAATTAATTTGCTCAAATCATGTGCGTATGTGCATTTGTTTAAGCAACAGCGAAGCGTGTGCCTTGGGCAAATAAGTATTACAAACAGACACCTTGCTCCCCTCACCTAATTCAATTGGCAATCGCTTAATTACATTTGTCGATCGTAAGTATTGCCACAAACACCTGATCACACACACCCTCTCCAAATACACTAGACTAGACTCCTCTCCTTTCAAACTCTTTACCCCTCTACTCATGATAGCTCTTGATATGCTAATGCTGCAACAAGAATGCTACATCAATTTACACATTTATTTAATATTCCTGCTACTATTTTGCACTATTTTCGCTGACTAGAACGCATTTCCAAGACTTGGGGATACCGGTTTACATATTTATTTCAATACACACTTTTGTACTGCTTTCGATATCTGTGTATATTAATGAGTCTGTGCTATTTATTTTTAATGTCATTTGTAATGGTACCCTACAGAAAGTGTGTGTGAGTAGTGTTAAAAAATTAAGCTCAAGCAACGTAACACAAGTTTGTGGAGATAAACTCTTAACTTGGCGTACTTTAGGCTGCGAATGTTAAACGTTTTTTAAATACCTGATAAGCTATTAGAAACTCGCAACAAGATTGTCATTAAGTAAGTAAATCAAAAATGTATTAAGGTTTACTCTGCACAGGGTATGGAAAAGTCGAGCCAATTCCATGTTGCTGCTGCCACTGCTGATGCTGTGGCCAGGTTATAAGTGAGACGATCTCCAGCGACCCTGCGCTGTCGCCTTTACGCTGTTCGACAGCTAACACCGCCGCACTGAGAAAAACACTAAAGAAACACCTTCACAAGTATAGTGTTGTTTTTGTTGTTGCTATCGGTGTTGTGTGTTATCAGCAAACCGAACACATAACGTACATTTTAGGCAACTATTTGGTACTTGAAGAACTTTTGCTGAGCGGTTAGAGCTCAGTGCTCTTTGAGGCGTCGCCGTCGACGATAACCGTAGCAGCAGAAACGGTCGCAGTAGCAGCAACAGCAGCAGCGCCGACGGGCCAAGTAGCTAGCAATTAAGTATTTCTGCGAAGCGTAAACGCAACGTGAGCTCAAAGCGGCAACGACTAGCAACAGGTCCACGTCCTCGACATCGACACAATTAAAGTATTTATATTTCCTAAAACAATTCGTGATTTAGAATTCGATCGCGTAAAGTGAGTGTGAGATGCAGCGAGGATAAAAGATCGTGTAGAAAACGAGCGTGTGACAGAATAAGTGTTCAAGTGTGCTAAAATAAAACATGAGCATTCAACAAAACGCAAAAAATAACTAAATTACATTCACGAAAAAGTGCGTTAAATTGATAAACACAATTAGGATAGTAACTTTTAAAATACTTTTAAAGTATTTTCTACACAATGAAAAATATGTGTTTTGTGCAGTTGACAAAAGTATTATTTATATTAGTTATATTCGAAAGCTTACAAAATATCGTTGGGTAAGTTAAATTAAAATTTTTTTCATCAAAAATAAAAAAAATCATCAACATTCTAAACTAATTTCTTTGTGGTATTTACACAAAAAAGCGCAATGCAGAGAGAAAGAAAGAGAAAACCATTTCGGCTGATAAAACAAAATAGCATTGATATGTTTCCATTTGTCAGAAACAAGACAAATTTTACCGGAGTTGGTAAAAAAAAATGATTGACTTCTTTGACTTTGCACTTCTCTTTGTTCTTTTCTTTGCTGCTATCCCAAATGTTTATTTGGAGTTCTTTGTTTTGCTTTAAATGTTTAGTCAAGTGTTTAAGCATTGCCAAAATATTGACAAATAAAACTGTTCTTGTTTTACCAACTAAAAGTAAAAATTTCCATTGTTTCGTATTTATTTCTTAAATAAAATTGGATACAACTTGAATGACAGCTACACAACTGATAAAAATGATAAGACATTGTAGCAAAATGTTAATAAAATATTTCCTTATGCTGTAACGTGATAAAGTCAAGAGATTGTTATCAATTTTAATAAGAAATTATTTGGCGAGACATGTTCCATCTGTTTTGATAAAGATCAAAAGGGAGTTTACAAGCAAATATATATTTATTTATATAAAATCAATGCAGGCTACAATTCTTAATTACATTACGTATACGCCATGCACCATAAAAGTTGCCGTTATTTATATATGCCGCCGACACTGTTGAACAAATATTTCCATAATGTGAAGGTGTAGAGAATACAAATTTTAATTAATTCAAACCAACTTTTGGGGCTTATGTGTTGTGTGTAGTTTAAGGTTAGATAGCTCATGGAAAATTATTATCTAGCATTTAAATGCAATGTCAATAGGTAAATATTAAAAAACAAACCAGAAATAAACGAGCTGCTGGAGTTTATTTATGGATTTCTGGTTGGAGACCTGGCCAAGTGCAGTAATTAAATTAGTTTCTCGATGCTTAATGTGGCAATACAACCGAACAAAAGCGTGAACAATAAGCAAGTTAAATAATAATATTAATGAGTGTAAAGTCAGCAAATATCTCAGATACTTAGCTGCCAAATGAGCTTGCACAGCTGCACAATGGATGAGTTGTTGCTTCTTTTTCCTCCTTGCAGCTCATCTCCACTTAAATATTTAGAAAGCAATTGCTTGTTAATGTTCCCCGTTAACACATAACACTTGTTAATATATTTAACTGTAACTTCATGGTCGTAATAATATTTGCATTAAAGTTACAGAAATTCGAAAAGCCAATTGAACGTGTTGCAGCTTTTTGTCACCTGTATTTAAATATAAATTAGGTTCGCTTTCGCAAATGGAAAATACTTCCTTCATAGCTCATAAAATTGTTACTTGAGCCCAATTTAACTATCCCGTTATCTTTCAGTGCTGCTAACGACAGCATCGTAGATGAGAACTGTCCATCATTAGCAAATGCAGATAGTCTACAATATACCGAACTTATACAGCGAATGACACATGTTTGTCGCTATGATCGCCTAGAGCGACCCATAGGCAAGTAATCCTTGGCAGCTCCAACTGCCTCCGCCTCCATTTCTAACCTCTTCTGGCTCTTCACAGAATACGACAAGGCCACATCAAAGCGTCTGCCCATTGCGGTGAAGATGCGTATCTATGTGTACCTGTTGCAGAATCTCAATTCGGATCTGTTGCAGTTCAAGATGCACGCCCTGCTTCAGATGAGCTTCCAGGATAAGCGACTGGCATACAAGGAGTTTGCCCCAGAGAGACGTGAAACGATTCTGGGCCAGAAACATTTAAGTGAACGTCTCTGGCTGCCTCATATATTTTTTGCCAACGAGCGAGAGTCAAGCATTCTAGGCACCGATGAGAAGGATGTGCTGACTTCCATCTCAAGGGATGGCAATGTAATAATCTCGACGCGAATACAAGCCTCCCTTTACTGCTGGATGAACTTTAAGAAGTTCCCCTTCGATCAGCAATACTGTTCTACGGTGCTGGAAAGCTGTAAGATTTCAAGACTTTTCCTTCTGATAACATTTAATTACCGATCCTTTTTTTTCGCCAGGGATGTATAACACTTCTGACTTGAGGCTGGAGTGGGAGGATCATAAGCCCATATCATTTGATCCCGATATGCGACTTACCGAATATAACTTGGATGATTTCTGGCACAATGCATCCGTTGTCCATTCGGATGATGATAACTTGCGGCACGGCGCATTTAGTAAGATCGACTGCCAAAATTCCTAAAAGTATCCTTATGTAATAAAGTATTTTTGCAGAGGGCGACTACAGTATGCTTAGCTATACGGTCAGCTTGCGACGTGAAATTGGTTTTTATCTGTTGGACTATTATCTGCCATCCATGATGATTGTCGCTATATCTTGGGTTTCCTTTTGGTTGCAGGCAGATGCTTCACCTCCACGCATTATGTTAGGTAAGCTAATGACTAACATTTATAAATACGGCAGAGTTATTTGAACACCTATCATTTCCTCTGCAGGCACTAGCACGATGTTGTCATTTATAACGCTATCCTCATCACAGAGCAAAACGCTGCCCAAAGTCAGCTATATAAAGGTATCGGAAGTGTGGTTTATTGGTTGCACCTTCTTTATTTTTGGCAGCTTGGTGGAGTTTGCGTTTGTCAATACGATATGGCGACGCAAGGAGAATATTGAGCTGAAGAAAGTCAATAGTAAATACATTATAAAGTCCACATTAACGCCACGCCCCTCACGACGTCAAATGGGAGGCAGTTTGAGCAACGAGTCGAGAGCACGTTCCTGCTCCAGTCTGGATAACATTGTGTCCAGCACGGAAAGTGTGCGCAATGGCAATGGCACTGTTAATCCGGCCTTCAACAACTATCTGACAGTTCATGTAAGTCAAACTATACCTAATGTAGCACTTTCTTTAAAGTTAACATATTTATTGTGATTTTCTCTAGCCAAATTTGCCGATCATTCGCACTGAGTGCGCTGACAGTGTTTCCGTGTGCAGTGCACGTTCCACTAACGAGCACGTTGTCGACATTGACAAGGATAAGGAGAAGGATGGACCCACATTTACAACCATGACGCCACAGGAGATTGCCATGTGGATTGATAGACGATCACGTTTATTATTTCCCGGCATGTTCTTGGCTTTCAATGCGCTTTACTGGACTTTTGTCTATTGTTTTTAAGTTATAGCGAATATTTAAATATCATTAATATGTACATGTGCCTTATTAACACACATTCACACACATACACTTACAACTGTTGCCATACATGTGAATTCTTGTCGCCTGTGTTTGTTTTCTCTTAATATTACGTTTATTGTAATATGTATTAATTAGTTGTAAGTCACATCATCTCATAGTCATAGTTATACAATTGTCGCGCATGTCTTATAAATATAATCAATAAATAGTTTTAGTGCGAAATAGACAACCAAATTCAAGTTCAGCTTTTAAATAAGGCGCGCTTTAAGTGCATTGAGTGTGACCACATGTCTTGTGGGTAGAAACTAAATGCTGTAAGCTAACATACTGTAAAGCATCGCTGCTGTTAGCTGATTTACCAACCTCAGTACGAGATGGCGTTTTTGTTGTCAGGTCTAAAGTCAGCCAATAGGTGGCGTAAGCTGCATGTTCATGATTGTAAACGAATCCGAACTGTAACAATTATGATAATTGCTTTATATGATTATATATAAACTGCTGATTAGGAAGATTTGTTCAACTATACTCTCTAATTACTGGCTCGTGCTTTGGAAAGTTTATCAATTAAATTGAATATACATTCATAAGTACATGGAACTGAAACTGTTCTTCATATCCGTTAAATTCAAATTTCCTGCTTCAGTTTGGTTCACTGCGTACCCCATCCACCCAAATGCCACCTACATGGAACAGTAAACATTATACTACTAAGCTCAATGCATTTTGGCACTTTCATTTCCTTAAATATAATCAAAATATGCAAATGCAATTAGGCAAGAATTTAACATTTACAAAAGCGTGTTAATGCTTGACTCGGGGAAGCATTCAAAGATTTTGTTTACTTTTCCGAAAGGAAAATTCCTTAAGCAAATGCAGTTTTATTTAAATTAAAGCAAATATTTGCGTTTAACAGCGAAGAAGCTTATATGGAATTTAAAATTTAATTATTTTCTATTTCTTAGAGTTCTTGAGTAATTTCCTCACCATTTTTTTGGTGCCTCATTTTGATCCGCTTTACTTTGCAATTTGTCTTCCTCTCTTTTGCAACTGGCTCGCAAATTGAAACATAATTTATTGAATTTGCGCGCTCATCGAACGATTTACAGCACAAAAGCCGAAGCCAAGGCAAAGGCAACAAAAATGCAGCATGCAACAGTTGGGCGTTGATTTGTATCACTTTATCAGTTTAATGTTACAATCAAATTACGCACATGTACTGAATGCAATCTAAACGAGCATAGAATGAATTGATGCCAAAAATTATTTGTCAATTGACAACTAAAACTTGTTTAAGATATATTGTACAATCAATTTAAAATTGTTGTCAAATGAAATAAATATGTAAGATAAATCTTTATATAAATAGCTGGTTTGGAAATTCGAGTAATTAAAAAAACTGAAACATTTAACCATAATTTCTATAAGTAAATAATGATAATTTTCGCCTTAAATAACAAAAGTTGGTATCAGCTTTTATATTAATTTTTAGAATAATTTGAGACAGTTAAATGCATTGTTCCTCACTCTTATCTCTTTGTACATCGTAGAAATGACAGCCATGCATTGTGTCATTCTTTTCGTGGCATCAACCGATGGGCTTTTGTCTCCTGACATTGCATTGCCTAACACTTGGGAAATCAAAAGACAAGATGTCAATCAAATGCTGCTGTTTCCCAAGTGGCAATCAATTGAGCTGCGGGTGCCAAACAAGTAAATAGAAGTTGAGAAAACAGGAGAGTAAGGCCTAGAGCAAAAAAGGTTCAGCTTGTTAACAATGCTGGCAATTTTACCTGTGGCCATCATCGAGTGCGAAATATCCAATTTCCGAAATGTTCGACAGCAGCAACAACAATCCACATATATTGTCATAGATACGTGTAACTGTTAAACATACATACATACATATATGGTATACAATGTGTATGCGTATAGGAATAGATAGCATCCGAACATTTGGATTTACATTTGTTCAGCTGTTATATTATTTGCCAATTTTGCTGACCAGTTACCGATGATTTTGCTGCACATCATTTGTATCTGTTTTTCCTTGTTTACTTTGTTTTTTTTTTTTGCTGCAACTATTTTTGCATACTATTGCTTGTGTTTCCAAGAAGTATTTTTAGCTTTAAACACAGTTTTGACAAGGTCTTAACAAGCATCGATCGAACTTGTTGAACTCTTAGTCTGCAAATGGCAAATACGTCGACTCAATTCTTAATTGAAGCTAATTATGCTTTCAACTGCTGGCTACATTGATGCAACAAATTGCGTTCACATTTCTTGACTTTACGCTTATTACGCATTCTGTTTTCGTTTTCGTTTCCATTTCTGTTTTCCCTTGGCTTCTTGCTTTTCATTTCCTACGTCGCACATTCGATTGCAATTTGTGTTATTAAAAGCTGAAACATGGCCGCATTCACATTTTGCTTTTAATGCGTTAATTTATCACCAGTTGCCAGTTCTTGACTCTTCGCCTTTGCTTTGCCTTTGAACCATTTCAATACAAAACACTTGGCAAACAATATTGCTGCACATTCGCGAGGAGATGTTTCGTTGAGCTGTATCTATACTATATATGTAAGTCACGTCTGCTATGGAGTCTCAGCACATGTTGAGCTCAAGATTTATTAGTACACTTAAGTGAGGTTTGATGGTTCTTCACATACCTTAGGAAAGTGTACAAGAAGTAGGTATAAAGGACGTGTGAAAAAATAACAGCTGGACATAGTATCTATAACACTGACATCAGTTGTCATTTCCAATTCAAAAAGTTATCCAATAAAGTTAACTTAAATGCATCTTAATAAGTCTTGGACATATTGTCTATTTAACATCAATATACAAATTATATCTGCCTGGGTAATTACAATTAATAATAAGTAAACGCATTTGAAATTCTGTTTTTGACATTGCCACACTCACAAAGGGGTAACAAACATTAAATAAGCAGCGCCTTATATTTATGAATCCCATTGAGTGCAGACCTGGACTCAATTAGGATATCACAAAAGCTAATTGTGTGTGAATCAAATTACTTTAAATTATGCATAATGCTCGAGTGTTTTTGACAGGTGAAAATAAAACACAATGCCAAAATGCAAAAGAGAATACACTTTGTCAAACTTGTGCCCAATGAAAAAAAACTTTTTAAACCTTAAGCTCTTAAAGTTAAAGCAGATTTATCAACTTAATAGCCAATCGTATGTGCTTTATAAAGTTACCTCACAGTTGTGATAAGCTCATGCTCAAAATATTGTCAATATTTCTTTTGAAAAATTGTTACAATTGAATTGAATTGCTGCAAAGTGTCCAACCCGAAAAATATATGTTGCATGCGCTGCTGCTGCTGCTATGGCCTCAAGCTAAATTTGAATTGTCAAAAATATAACGAGGTTTTACCTCGCATTCTCCACCCTTACCCCCCACCCCATCACGCCCTTTGCCCATCATTCAGATATCTCATCTCTCAGTTCGTTGGCCGTTGGCTCGTTTCGCTGACATAAACTGCATTGAAATGTCATAAAAATTGAAACACGTTTCGTTTCTCTCCCTCAGTCGTCCACCTCTCGGATCGCTTGCCATCTGCAGCCCAGGATTCCAAGAGTCCTGCGTCCTCTTCCTATCCCCATCCCCATCTCCATTCTGCTTGTGCTAGCTGACTTTGAATGGCAGTTGGCTTGTGTCGCTGCAGTGTCGCATGATGTTGTTGTTGTTGTTTCGGTTTTGGGCTGCTGCTTTGCATACAAATAACGGTAATCTTTAGCCACTCCCCCCACCTACTCCCTCACCCACCTAGTCTGGGTTGCCCGGTTTGCTGCGCTTTGCATTTGCCCCATTTTGCTGATGTTGCGCTTTTGCACTTTACACGTGGCCACTGGCCAAAAGTATGGGCGTGTCCCCGGCTAACATGTGTGTGGGCCAAGTTGTAGTTGGGCTTAGTTGCGCGGCTATTATGAAAATTTATTGTTTTACGTGTCGCTTTCTCGTAGAAGCTGCGGTCTGTAAATGAATATATGAGAGAACAATCCTGAAAGAGCTGATCAAAGTATCTGATAAATTTAATTAGTTCAATTGTTTAAGTAAAGTGCTTGAATAAGCATATGCAACTAACTCTTTGGCCCTGTCATAATGTTCTATATATCATTTTGTGGTTGTAGCTTTAATGATTTAATTGCTTATAACAAATGTTTAATTAATTTCAAAAGGAATATTCTCTTTCTCTCTTTCCATAGTTAAACCTTTTGTGCTTAGTCAAAGGCCATAACAAGAAAACGTCATTAAATGCAGTTTGTTTTGGCATCAATGGCATATTACCCACACACCAAACACACACTCACTCGAACACACACACATACACGCACACTCGACTCGAATATGGGCTGTTATACATTCGTATTACAAGCACAATCGATTTGCATTTAATTGCATCTGCGGCTGTACAGAATTTGTTGTTTGCAAATTTCTGAAATCGAAATTATTGTTCACATTGTCGTAATGTTTACGTACTATTTGTTTTGTTTGTTTGGTTTAATTTGCTACAAGTTTTGTTCTACCCAATGTGTGTGCATGTGTGATTGTGTGTGTGGTGAGAACTCGAGAACTGTGTTTTATATGCATGATATTCGTACGATGAGGGTGTTAAGTGCTTTGTTCATTGGCTAGGCCAGTTTTGCCACCTTTTGTTTATTATGCAATTACCAACTAGGCGTATACTTAATGAGCATAATATTTGCATGATAATCGTACCGTTTGTGTACCGTTTATTGCAAATGTAGAGCTTGAAGCTTATATTTAATGAGTCTTTGATATATTTGATTAATAATAACAGTACTTGGGAACTGCAACACATTCGTAGTCTGTAAATTCTATTAACATTTGAAAGTGTACTTACAGTAAGTTTATTCATAATAGGCTTAAAGGAAGTTTTGAACTATTTGTGTACAAATTTGAATGCAGTATTGTTTTAGAGGCCATTTAAAAATTGGATCGGTTAAAACAAAGTTATGACAGTATGAAGTTTGCTACTGACCATAAGTCAGTTTTTGATAAGAGATTTTAACATAAAATTTGAGGAAAAATTTATTTTCTAAAATTGTTTAAAATTTAAAGGCAGTATTGATTTAGAGGCCAAACCATGACTTTTAAGCTATAACACTTGAGAATCGGACCAGTTTTAACAAAGTTATTACAGTTTGAAGTTAGCAAGTTAGAAGTTAGTTTTCTGATTGCCTTCTTGTTTAAAGTTAGATTAACTACGTTTCATGATTTAGGGCCGTACAGTAAAATTAACTATTAATATAGTTGTTTTTTTACTGACTGATATGCATTTGCAGGTTTATCAAACTACCTACAGCAAACACAAAAGCTAATCAATGCGCGTCCGTCGTATGGTTGCATCTTTTGTCCATGCCCAAGTCTGTCTTTTGCTTTGTTAATATCATGGATAGCTTAAATTTATCTGTCAGCACGTTAGGTTTTCTGCCATATCCCAGTCGTCTCAAAAAGTGGTGGTGGACTTGCCTACAGATGCAATAGGCTTCTGCTACACCTATACATATATACATATTTGTAAAATGACATTTGCCTCTAGCTGCGTATCAATTTTCATTTTATGCCAACAACAAAAACAACATGACAACAACGACAAGCTGAATCAGAGGAACAAGGATAACAACAACAAGAACAAGTTGCTTGTTATGCATTCGTTTGTCGGCACTTTTTATGCGACTTTCTCCTGCTGACAACGTCGTTATCTATTCAAGTTTGTCAATTAAAAACATAATCCCCAATCAGAAGCCAATAATACCCCGCTCAGCCCCACTTTCCCTGCCCATGGCAGGCACTTTGCTGAATTCCTGCCTCGCCTCGCCTTGACTCGACTCTACTCCTGATAATCTGGAACAAGTCGCAAACCATCAAAGTTCCACAGCGGTTGGCAGTGGGCGACGGGGGGAGGGATGGCGTTTGGGCAGACTGGAGCGACATTGTCATGGCAAAAGTAAATATTATTTTTTTTTCCTTTGCCAATTCTCTTTTCTGTTTTGGCCTGATTTTTGTTACAATTTTGCATAGTACACTGAGACGAAGAACCAGGAACAGTTTGGAATGTGTGTGTGTATTTGTGTGTGTGATTTTTCTCTGGATTCTATCTGTAGGTGGTGGGGCACTGGCAGATAATTGCTGCGATTTCCATGACTTTGGTCGTGCTTTTGTCGTCTTTTTGATTTTTTGGTCGTTGACTGCCAGCCATCAGAAAATGTTAAGAGTTTTGATTGAATTTAAGCTGGATTACAATAATACGGAATTTCTTTGAGAATTTTTGCATGTAAAGCACGGAATTAGTGCGCTTTTCGGGTATTGAAATCGCAATAAGCAATTTGCTATCAATCTGATTGAAGGGTTTAATGAAGTCAATTGGAAAAATAAAAAGAAACGATTTACTCCTTGGCATTTCTGTGAGCCTAAACTAGTTTGGGATCATAAGTGTATATGTACAAATTAAGTGTGGAGTGGATAATAGATCATTGATTTACAATAACAAGGACTAAAAAGACACCTTTATTTATATACTTTTTCTTACACACATATAACTTTTCTAGGTATGTTAAGTTTGTTTGTGTTTAAGTTTATTAAGCTTTTTATTTCATTCTTGGCAAACATGATTTAGCTTTGCATCTATGCAGAGCAGCGTTTACAATTTGCATACCATCAAAGCAATTTTATAGCAAACATTTTTCAATTACACTTCGATCAAATGCAAAGAGCATTAGAAAAAATCTCAATTCATGTGTGTTGCTTATAAAATGCATGAATGTTTAAACACGTTGTTTGCTTTTAATTTACGCTCAAGTTCATATATTCACTGAAATGGGATAAGTAGAAAGAAATGGCGATATTGAAGCATATTATGTTATATGAGAATATTTTTGATAAGTAAATATATACATTTAAGCTTAAAGGTTAACAAGCTCAGTTACTTAAATAGTTTTCCTTGCTTCCACTTTAATTTTACTCCATTAGAGTTAACCGCACATTTGTAATGTTTTTCATTTTGTATGCCGTGGCACAAAGCTTTTACTGTTGTGCACATGACCAACCGCATAGATTAAAGAACAAGTATTTTGCGTCTGCGGTTGGGCAACTGGCCACAATTTTTACGAACCCAAGGACTCATTACTCAAGCATGTCCTTTGCACTTTGTTGGATTTGCAAAGCATTTGTTTTTTCCTGTGTCCTGCGACTCTGCCACACACATTAATAATTTTGTGAGTAGCTCTCATTGTGATTGTGATTGTAGTGGAAAAAGTTTTTCGGTCACGTAGTTTTCTAATGGCGTTTATCATTCGGTTTACACCTTTTGCACTGTGCTCGGAAAACTCACTAAAACAGCTGACATAACAATTATAATTGTGTGCGCTCTCTCGCAGTCGTTCTCTGAGTTGGAAAGCCAAAATGCAAAACAAAGCACAAAATAATCAGATTTGGCATTCTGAAAAGTGGAAAGGGAAAAGCTTTTAACTGTTGCATTTGCGTAAATTAAATGCCATTAAAATTATTTTCATAGCGCTGTGCCAAGCCAAACACACTGAAAACTATAAACTTGAGTAAATGTACGGAGCTTGGAGCAGACGGAGGGTTGAGTTAAAGTGCTGCTGGGTTAGAAATACATAATAACAACAATAACTCGCCATGACATTTTAATTGAAATGACAAAAATAGCTGACAAAAGATAGAAAATAAAAAGCTGAAAGATTCTTAGGAAGGAAAGGGACACTAAAAGTGTTTTCTTAGTGAGTAAGGATTTAATTTAATAAGGCTATGAAAAATGTAACTTAGCACCACACATATCAATCTGGCTTGTTAAATGCATTCTTTTCGACTTTTCGATAGGATTTAAGGTCATATAAATTCGACATCTTTTATCACCATCTCGTGCAATTTGGCCCTTCAGGCCACATACACTTCAGCAGTTCATTTCTCAGTGTCAACTTAAACTTTGAGCACTTTGTTAACAATATTTTAATAGAGCTCAACGAGCACAGACAGCCAAACGACAATAATAGCAAGTAAAACATGAAATAAAAACATGTTAAAAAAAAAATGAAGATTTGTTAGGCCAATAAATTTGTCTGCATGTCTAATTTGCGCATGTTGCACACACACCAACACAGTCACAATTCAAGCGGCATCACCATAAATAATTCTTATCTACTTCGTCATCGGGAGAGTGCAGTTTACCTTGTCGGGTCGGGCAGCTGTGGTCAGCAATGTAACCGCAAAGTTTTCGCATAGAGTGCAACATGAGTTCGTTTTTCGTAGGGGAGTCCCCTCACTGTTACTCTGAATCTGTTTGTCCAATGTACGTACCCATTGTCGAAGCACAGACACATTTATCTGAAACGGCGGACAGCCTCTGCTGCCCGCCTTTGGCTGCCGGACCAAAGCGCCCAAAGTGACCATAAATTAAATCAGCACACATAGAGGAGCACAGAGGGGAGCAAGCAGCATCCTCCTTTCTTTCCTTTTTTTCTGTGGGAATTGCTGTAAAATGACGCAATTGCAGCAGCTGCATCAATAGACTGTCTGCCAGTTGGAGGCAGCACAATGAAGTAGCATCCACATTTACTGCCCTTTTTGCCCCTTCCTTCATCAGGCTTAGCTTAAAGCGCTTGCAAATCTCCCAACTTGCTGCCTTACAAATCCTATATCTGCCGTTTGCAAGCTGCTTTTGCATTGTCTTGGTGGTTCAATTAAAGTCGGTAACTAAACGAAAAATACTTGATATGATCCTAAAAATGCTTTGGCAATAATCAAAGCGAAGACTAATTGTTTGTTTAGACATCTATGCAAAGTTTTGCAAAGAAACATCTTCGTTTAGTGCTTAAACAATAAAACTAAAAGTTTTTTAATAAACTATGCCACTATCTATATTATTAATATGTCTTCACTCAAGCATTTGAGTTTAAGCCCCATTCCAGCTACATGATTTTTTTGTGGGTATAAAAACTTTGGCACTTTGCATGACCAACTCAAACGATTTGCTCGGTTAGCCGTAAAACCAACAACAGACCCTAAAAGATACACAAAATGCTTACAGAGACCTTAAACGACTGCCGTACACTTCCCTTTCCCTTTTCGCAGCTTCCTGGTAGGGAAGCAAAAAGGAAAAAGGCTTTATAAAAACACGAAACAAACATACACACAGCCCAGAGGTTTTTGTGTTTGTAAGCACACAAATCCCAACTTAATCCGTGTGCAAACTTTAAGGACACTTTGCAAAGGGTTTCGCATCGAGATGGCCTATTTTGAATATTTAATTTATAAAAATCTTTCAACAGCTGTTGGCAATAACGTAACCTATCAGTTAAGATTTTTCTTTTGTTATTCAATTTGAGACAAATATTGTTGCGAGTAAATAACAAACATGTCCATCAAGTAAGTTTTAAAGTTTCAGCAAAGTATATGATATACTTCATCATGAAGTTCTTTCATTCTTTCATAATTTATTTGTCTGGATGTTTTCAAAGCTGTGACAAATGAATATCCTGTTTTGCATACATATTTTGATGCATTGCCAAGCTGATAGGTAAGTAAAAAAATGCTTGAAAAGCGACAATTGTTCAAGCTTTAAGTAAATAATGAATACAATTGTCCAGCTCTAGTTGAATATATGTATTGTGAATTCAGCAATTTTCATTTAAGCACTTAAAAATGAAATGCCAAAAAGTGTATAATGGTCTTAAAATGCGTACAACAAGTAGACAAAAGAAAAAGTATTGTGGGGCAGTTGGGATTTTTATTTGGATTTCTCACATTGTTGGCGACAAAGTAAAATGATATTTATGTGTATGTTTTTATACTACTATAAATGGTGACACACATGGCTTAGCAAGCAGCTGCAATTTTGAGGACAATGGCTAAAGCATTTTGTGTGTTGCCTTTTGTTGTAGAATTGAATTCATAAGAATTTTAGATTTAATTCATATTAAATGGCAGGAAGTGCATGAGCAATCCTTAAATAATTGCAGCTCGTGTGACCATTTCAAATTGCATTACATGCAACGACAGCTGTGCTCTTGCTGCCTGCCCAAACACTCACACACAATTGTGGTCCTAAAGATTGCACACGTTGCGTTTTTTAAAGCAAGATGAGGAGAAAAATGGAATGGGGGTAAAAGTGTTAGTGTCTTGATGATAAATTGTCACTAGAAAGCGACGGCGAATTGAATGCGCAAATATTAACATTCAAGACAGGCACACACACTTGTTGGCATCAAACAACCACAGCTGCTGCCCCTTCCTCCTTGCCACACTACATCACACCAGAAGGCAATGGCAGTTGACTCCTGACCACAGTCATGTTGAGTTAGTTGTGCAAACTATGTTAGAGTATCCGTTAGTTTTGACTGTTGTGGAATGTAAACAAACAGAAAACTTTAATTTCAACTTTAAATATGCATAACAACAAATTCAGGTGCTTTTCGCAAGTTCTTATGTATTAATTATACTAAAGTCAAATACCAACTACATACTCCTAAATTAAAGCAACAAAGTCTTTTTGCCACGCACACATTTCATAATTGTTTCGAAAGCCTCAATTAATGCCAGAACTAAAACTCAAGTTCCTCTGTATGTGTGTCAATTTTCTACACAGCATGGGAGATGATGATGATGATTATTAACTTTACCAACCATATTTGGTGGCTCTTTAAAGCTACATAAAATGCTGGCGAATTTCGGCTTCTGTTTGGAATTATACCGGCAGGTTCTATAATTGCCGCACATTTCCCAACTCAAAGCCAACACAATCTGTGCCAAAGGCCAATCATTTGGGGGGCGTGACGATGTCATTATGTCAATCTGTGCGTTTCCCGGAAAAATTCTTTTGCGTGTGAAACGTGTAACCATGTGTCCTTCGTCCTGGCTCCTGCTCTCGTCCTGGCTGTGTGGAATGATAATGAGTGTGTCGTTATCTTTTCTATGTTGCTGGCTGTCTCTGTTTTTGGTAGTTCATTTAGCTGTCGTTAAGCACACGTTCGAAACTTAATTAGTATGGGTGTGGGACACACACATATGGCCAGAGAAGAGGGCGTGGCTAGTTGACTATATTTTGCGTGGATTTGTAGTACGTTTATTGTTGAAATTTAAGAAATAAATATAATACGTTTATATTAATTTCACACTTGTTATGAGCTATTTGCATAGTTTTAACATATTAATTAATTGATTTTGTGCGAAAGTATTCTACAAATAAAAATCACATTAAATTATATTATTTAACATGTGCATTATTCATTTTCCATTCATGAAATCAACGCCTTTTTTTTGTTCTTTGTTTGGGTGCATTAAAATGATTTATTTTATTTGATTATGTGCAATATATTTAATAACCAAATCGATACTGTAAGTAAACACATTGAAAACTGTAGTTTAAAACACTCAATTAATAATATTTTACAATGTGAAATCGAGATGTTTAAAGCGTTAAAAATGCCTTAAAAACATTTTCCTGCTGCAGCAGTCCCATAAATAAAACAAAAAGCCTCAGAACCGCAACTTGGCAAAGTTCGCTTAAAGCGAACACAACAACACGAGCACAAAAACTTGTCTTGTAGATACTGCATGCATGTGTTTATGTGTGTATCTAGCAGATACTTTAGATGCAGCTTTGCCAGTGGCATAATAAAAACGTTCATCGAACTATTGTCTGGCCACAATTTCTGTCTAGTATCAGGCATTATGAACCTCAACGTATGATGTGGTGGTTGCTTGCTGCCAACTTTATTTATTGCTTAGTTTTTGGCTTACTAATGAGCGATGATGCGTAAGAGTTGTGGCCTGTGAGCTGAACAAGTCTGTTAAAGGATTGCCTGGTAACTTAAAGACTACAACACTGAGGGCTTTAAAATCGTATGTGTGTAAATGTAGTAGCTGTTTACATTGCTCGTAATAATAACTCAGACCGACAAACGTAAGCCGCACAAATCGCGTGCATTAAATATTTACAGTTTAATCCACTCAATGGCAAGAGCAAAGCCGGCCGACTCTGCCGCCAGACGGCGCCACATTGCCAGAAAATGGTGAGGCAATAAAAAATAGCAAAATATCTTACAAATCAGACACAGCGACAGGCGAAACGAACAGACAGACCAAACAGACAGACAGACAGTCGGAAATTCGTTGGCATTTCCCAGCAGACAAAGCGAGCACGGGATTCAAATACTTGAAGTGAATGTTAAAAACGTGCTCTGCTCTTAAGCAATACTCGTGAGGTGCAAAACCGCCCAAAAATGAAAAAAACCCAGCAGGAGATCCGGCTGTTTGTTTGCCTGGGAAGGCTTAGCACTGTATCAGCACTTCATCGGTCGCTTGAAATAATTACAGGGGAAGGCTCAAACGCAATTTGGGGCTTAATGCTGTGGGGCAGAACCCAAAAATCAACAAGCGACGCCTACCCCATAAGATGTATAGTTTGTATTTAGGCTGGAGCACAATATTAAAAGCTAAACAGCACGAAAATAGCGCTGAAAATAAAATATGAAGCATTAATATTCACACCCACAGGGGTGGGAGAGGGGGGAATATATGTGCCAGGGAAATGGGCACAAGGCATGCCACATCAGACAGGCGGCACTGACCTTTTGGCACGGCCTCACTTCCGGACGCCTCAAATTATGCCATAAAATGTTGCCCGAGGGATGAATTCATTTACGGCACACACAAGCAGCCCTTACACACACACACACACACACACACACACACACACACACACACACACACACAGCCATTAAATCACCAAAAACAATGAGCTCGTGCTGCTTCTGTTGCCGTTGTTGTTGTTGCGGCTCTTGCGGCACGTCACGAAGTTTACCTGCTGAAATTAATTTCATTTGAATTAAGCGCAGGCAATAATGCCAAAATTATTCACAGACACCACCAATACAATCAACTTCATCCCACATACTAGAACCAATTCCCCAAACCGAATTGTTTGCACAGCTTCTGTTGCTTTGTTAACTTGGCTTACGGTTTGTGTTTGTGGGCTTGTGCCTTTGACTTGAGGCTGTGTGAATGTGTAAGGGTCCAGCGATTTCTGGCAGCTAATTGAAAACATTAAATTCAGGTTTCGACATCAAGATTTGCATTTAAAATGTTTAACATTGTCTTTTCTAAACCATAATTCACCCCAAACATAAATATTCATATACACTAGTACTATTTGATTTGACCATAAACGCAAACATTTAAATTCATATTTCTTACATTTTGCTTTGCCACGCATTTTTGCCAGCTGTCCAAGCATTTGAACATACTGTCAGCTGGTCAGTCGTGTGTTTAAAAGCGCTGCCCCTGCATTTTAAATGCCACAAACAGACAGACTGACAGACGGACAGGCGCGACAGGCCCAGGGGATAAATAATATTAAATATTTACATGATGTGCCGCCTCTGCCGTCCTGTTATGTTTTTGTTACAAAATTTACATGATCTTCATCATAATAACAATAATAACGCATTTGTTTTGTGCTTGTGTTAACAAATGGCAAAACGGAAGTAAGTACTTCAACAGTTTTTTGAAGAGTTTTTTATCATTTATTTATAAGTTTTTGTGTGGATTTGTTTCGTGTGTTTTGTGTGTGTGTGTATATAGTTGATCTTTGTTGATTTACTTAACCATTTGGGGTTTCTAAAAATTTGCTTATGCTTGAGCGCATTTGTGTTATCATCAGCTGAGCTATAAAATGTTTCCACTTGAATATTTTCATATTATTAAAATCGCTGTGGTTGCACTCAGTGCACGAGCCAAGCACTGTATGTGGCATGCCCCATAGGTGTAGATGTAGTGTGGTTCCGCTTGCCTTAGCAATCTGAGTTGATGCAACACACTCATATAACCGTTTACAGGTGAAAGTCTCCATTTTTTTTTTCTTCTTTTGATATATTTTCCTTGGTATTGCTTTTGTTGCTGTTGTTGTTGTTTTATTTTCGCCTCAAGTTGATTGCATTTTTCAGACGCTGAACTACATATAAGAAAACAATCCGTTCACAGGCAGCTTTTGCATGCATCGCACGTTTGCTTTTGGTTGATTTCTTGCATTTCTCATAACCCCCTCTGGAAACACATACACTACACGAGGGAGGCAAGGAGGGTGGCGGAGGGGTAGATTGCGTCAGGTGTAGTTGGAGTCAGTCACATGCATCAAGTGCACACATGCATTTATAAAGCTCCGGCATCGCGGGTCAATTTCATGCAACGACGACGACGGCGACTTCGACCTGGCTCACAACCTGGACAACGGCACGTATGCGCGTTATTCTTCTTCTACTTCATACACTCTGGCGCTTTCGCCTTTTGCAGTTTGTCGTCGTTGCTGTGGTGTGCAAAGTTAGGCAGTGCCTCGGTGGCTGGGTGGGTGGGTGTGTTTTGTGGGCGTGGCATGCCGGCACGTAATTGATTGTTCAATCTGTTCCAGATCAAACGTTTGACACCGTTGCTTTCAGTAACAGAGTGAAAGAGCAATTGCTATGCGTAGCGTTATCTAAAAATGCCGGACACACCCCACTCAGCCACCCAACCTACCCCCATGTCGGTTTAAATGAACTGTGAGCTGTTTCTTAGGTACTCAACTGATTGGTTAGCTGAAAAAGAAAGAAATAGTGAACGCACGACGGCGCTTTAAGATGTGCAAATGAGTGAAGTGAGTTCTTAAATCCGCGTTGCTATCAAATTTGCCACACGCTGTGTGTTTGTAATGAAGTTCAAGCCGTGTCTAATTTGTATGCCACAGAGCAGCATTTTTGGCCTTGTTTCGTTACCCCAAATACAACAAATGACAAATGCTGATTGCCGTGGCGAGGCGGATATTTAAAAGTCATTCGGTCAATGCAGCTGTCACTGATTGCTCTCCCCTCCAGCCCCTCCTGCCACCACTCAATGTGTTGTCAAATGGCCCACTAAATCGGAAGTTTTATGCCAGAGCATTTTGTATTGCAAATTGAACTTTGAGCTGTTGCCAAATGTGCAGCGCATAAAAGTCACTTGGAATGTTGTGTATTTCTCTCTCCCTCTCTCTGCATCACCACTGTTTTATTCTTGGCCAAATCACATGCAGCATATTGTCTAACCAACTGGCAGAGGGCCAGTCGAAAGAATCTTGCATGTGTTTTGCAAATCAAATGACAATCGTTTTACCATTTACGGCGATTGCCTCATAAATCTTTTGAAAATGTCCAAAGTGGTGTATACTTAATGTTGATTATACTATCATTCAATTGAAGACTGTAAAACATTTAAATACAGCCTGAATTTAGTTGTTACATTTAGAATTTCTAATCTGCAAATCGGTGAAAAATAAGATTATTATTAGTATTTATAATAACAGCTTATAATGCTTTGGTGAACTGTCAGTAAACTCGAGAGCAGCCTGTATGCATTTATATAATGCATGAACTTGTAGCTAATCCTTAATCGAGTTCTCAGCGAGGACAATTTTGTCTCTGGACTCTTAAGCCCTTTTCGAATGACTGCTTTTGAGCCATTGAGTTATTCAATGGTAAGATTTGCACAGCAAGTTTTTAGCTAACTGCTACTGGAGTGGACACAGTAAGCACAGTGAAATGGAATTCAATTTGATTCAATTACAACTCATAATTCATGAGTGGCCTTTCAGTGTGTGTGTGTTCAGATTTTGCACTCCCAATGAATATGCATGGGCTTTGAATACCCTATCTGGCGTCCTTATGGTCTCTTTGGAACATGTGTGTTACTTTTTGTTGCTTGTTAGTGATTGTCCATTGGGCATTCATTTGAATTCTTTTTGCTTGTTTTACTCCTTTTTATATTTTTGGTGTATGCCCATGTCAAAAATTTGGACAGTTTGTCACTTTAATTGAATTTCCATGCCAAGGCAACAAAAAGTGCACAGTAAAAACCTCGAGTGGGAAAACATTGCAATTTATGTGTGTGTGTGCAGAAAAAATAGAAAGGGAGAAATAAAATAAAAAAGTTTGCATAAATTTGCGTACAACTGCTTAAATCTGCTATGTGTAGTATTGTATGTATATATTGTATATGTGACCATATGGCCATCTGGCAGCTGGGAGACACTAAGAGACTCTCTTCGCTGTCTCTATGTGCCACCAAATGCAAAACATGCCCCACATGCTACACACATGCAACACTTGCCGCCGCCAGCTGCTGCCTGACACATTGCCACACAAACACAAAGTGAAACAACAGCGAATTCAGCTAGAGAACCAGCGGCAAATTCACGCTTCTTAGACATTGCGGTGAGTGTATATGTATGTGTGTGTGTGTGTGTGTGATAGAGAGGGGGAGTGGAAGTGCGCTGTGTTGTGTGTTGACGATTTCCGGCGTTGAATGTAGAATGTTTTCCGCTACCTGTCCCCGGCTCACCTCACACACAACTCATTCAACACTCAAGCCGTGTGTCACCTCAAAAGCCGCCGATGCGCAATTCGCGCTTCGTATGCGAATGTGTTCTTGTAAAGACGCTTTCTGCAAATCCTACAGCTATTCAACCCCTCCCTCCCCACTTCACCCATTCTTGGCGTGAGCTGTTTATGTGCGTGTTATGTTTGCGGCATGTTCGCGATGCTATGTAAAACATCTAACGCCCTCTAAGTGGCTGCTACTGTGCTGCTGTTCTCACGACAACGACAACGATGACGACGAAAACATCGTGTGTGTGTGTATTTTAAAGTTGTTGATTGGAAATATCTTGTATCTCATAGGCAAAATATACACGCGCTTTGAATCTAATTAATCAGGCAACTGTTTGTTGGAATTACTCAAGTTTATGGAATTAATTAAATCACTTGCTACTGCAAGTTTTTAGTTGCATTTAGTTTGCTTTGACAGATTTATTCGATTTTGTCAGTTAATGAGTCTTTTTAGGTGGTAGAATTTAATCAGCTTCATTGGTAATGACTTAAAGTTTATTTAACTGATCTTCTTAAAAGTCTAAGATATTTTTACATCTCGTGACGTTCAAGAAAAGCTTTCACTTTTATTTTAAGCAACGTTTTTACAAGCGATTGACATAAAATCGAGCAACGGACAACTTTTATGACAAGGAAATGCTTTCGAGTAGGAAATAAAAAACGGATATTGTCAATTGTTTGCTGCTCATTGAATGCCCTAAAATGATTTCCGAGTTGGCTTCAAAGTGATGAATGATAAAAGTGGCATTTGGCATTGTCCTCTTTCCCTCTTTTAACCGAGCATTACTTAATGTCTAAGAATTAATCGTGTTATGAGCTTCACTTTACTTGGGCTTGAACGTGAAATATATGTTTGAGGGCTTAGGTAGAAAAACTCATTACCTCTTGCAGTTGGAGGGTTGGAGAGCTAAGCGTCTTCATTTGCCACAAATTGTCGCTTAACACCCTCTAAGATATGAGCTTGGATGTGGGCAGTCAACCGAGATGTGTGCCAGGCCATAAAAGCTGTCTGACAAAATGCATTGCAGCCAAAAGCAAACACACAAACAGACAAAATGACAAACACTCATAAACACTTTATGAGAGCCCAGAAAGGGGTTGGGGGGACTTCAACTGTGCTGCTCACACTTGGGAAATCAAACGACATGGCATCAATCAGACGTCCCCAAACTGCCAGCAACAATGTGACAATGAAATCAAACTGAGAACTCTATCAATGTAACACCACGAGAGCTGCGGGTTGAGGCCTACACACACACACACACACACAACCCCCTGGAGCAAAAAAAGAGTAAAGGACAAAGCTGCGTTTCAGTTTGGCCAAAGGCTAAAACCACAGATCGCACTACTGCTTTCCACTTCCCCTTCTCTCTCACACACACACACACACACACAAAAAAGCAAGCAGTAACCCAAAAAGCCGAAACTCTTGTTTGATTTTCGACCGAATCTCTCACACGCGCTGGCATTGCTGCAATTGGTCGTCTGCCTGGTCTGCTGGGTGTCCGCCCAGCTGCGCCTTGTCTTCATTGTGGGCCAATTTGTGGACCATCATCAAGTGCGAAATTTCCAATTTCCGAAATGTTCAATGGGCCAGCAAAACGGCCCGCAGCAACAACTGTCATGGATTCCCCAGCTATGTGTTTTTGTGCAAATTTGTTGGCCTGTTCTCAGCTACAAGCAAGAAATCTAACAAGTAAGAGCGCTTAAGGCGAAATAGCAAGACTTGAAGATACTCAGTAGTTGCCAATTCTTTATTCAAATTTAAGATTAGTCGTAATATTCCATATACTTTATAAGTTTTTATCTATAAACTAGATTTTGTGTGTTCTATAGTATCTTACTAGCTAATATACCCTAAAAGTGCAGAGTGCACAAAACAACAAATGTGTTGGCCTTGTTTTCGTGCTGCTTTTCTCATTCAACCGTCTCGAGTTTGGTTTCTCATTGTTATTTACATTTGGCCAAGCATTTTATTATTTGCCGTTGCAGCAATTTGGTTTTCGGACAGGTACACAATATTTGTCAATAGCCACAGGATACAAACCTGTAGATACCGATATAGATACTCGTGCCTCTATTGTTTAATTATTTGTTGTTTTGTTTTCTAGTTCTTCTAATTGTTAAGCCCTTTGGCATATGGTCAGTTCCGGGCAAAAAAAGCCATTGCCCTGTGGGCCAATTGCAGTTTGTAACTGCAGCTTGATTTAAATTGGCCAATTGGTTTAACTTTTCACCTTTTTCAACTAAAATCATTATTCAAGCACTTATACTTAGTATAATTATATTTTCTGTAGATATTTCCCAAAATGCTATTTTTTCCATCCGCAACTTACTTTTAACGATAATTGGATTTTAATGATATGAATTATAAGGAAAAGTATTTGAAATATTTTTGTCAAATTAAATCACCGGTAAATGCTTTTCTTACTTTGAGAGCCATTTCCTTTGACAGTACGCTGGCACTTTTGTATTTTGATCTGCCTGCGATTGACAGTTATTCCCAAAAGTTTTCGTCCACCATTTGGCAAATAAATCAACACACACAGTGAGAGTTTGAGCATAGCTGGACGCACCTTTTGGTATTTTCATTTTCTACCCTGCTGTTGCTGCTGCAATAAAGTTTTACGCATTCATTATGGCCACCCCCGGAAAATGGCAATTTCTTTGTGCATGCCGCGCTTTTCCATTTCTCCATTGGGAGGGCGTCGCGGGGTGAAAATGGTCTGGCATTAAATGGCCGCCGCGGTCTCCTTCACGTAAATCGTTCGACTTGGTTGGATTTTCTTTCCCTTCTTTTTTTCTCTTTGCTGGTTAGCGGTTGGCTGGGACGGGGGCGAGGCGGTTGGGTTTGGGACACCAAATGTCAATAAAAATAAATGCGATTGCTGGTTGATGCAGCATGCTTATTTTTTTTACCCCAAAGTGAAACGTTACGAAATACTTGACTTTGCTGTTGTGTAGAGATCCCTTTGATGCTGTGAGTGTGAATGAGTGTGTGGTCATCAAGTGTGTGTGTGTGTACTGCAGTTGATGATAATTGTCATCAAGTCAAAGCGAGCGTTGATGGAATTGTTGTCATTAAGCGCGCATAAAATGTTCTGCACAATACGTATACGTTATTGATCTCGCACTTAATTAAAGGAAATGTACAGGAAAACTCCGGGAAATTGTATGATGTATGTATGGATGTGCGGATAAAGCTTCATTGGACTGTTGTCACCCAAGCTTAAATCCCCGTTTTGGCCATAAAACATAACGCAACATTTGGCGATAACCATAAAAAGGGCGAACTCTTGCGATTTACATTCACATACCCAAATATCCAATACCTTCCTGTTCTATTTATTCCTAGACCAATTTCATTCCCTGCTGGTTTGGTTTTTTATTGTTGTTTGATTTTAGTATAAAGGGCGGATTTGCCAAACAAACGGCATCCATTTGGTTTTGGGTATTAGTAGGATTTGCTCTTTTCTTGTGACCCTCCCCTCCGGACTCCATTTCTTCCTCCTGCTGTACACAATTGTTGTAGCCGTGTCCTTACAGGCGTTTATCGTTTTTTCGCATTCTTATTTTTGTGTTTGTTACTTTTTCTTGTATTCGATTTGCATGTATTTTGTGCTTGTCGCAAAAAAGGGCGAGTTTCTTTGCATCCAGTTCGGGTGTGTGTGTTTATGGTTGTATGTGTGAACAGGGTGTTGCAAGATTACGCATACGCAATGTGTGCTCTTACAGCAGCAACAGCACTTTGTATTACGTTTTGTATTATGTTTGTTTTGACAAATTATGCAAATGAGATGCAAGCAGATGCTTCGGGATTTACACAGTTGGTCCTAAAACGGAAAAAAAGAATTGCTGCCCATTGTCCGCATTGTTGTTTTTGGTTTCATTAAATGCCTGAAACCCATACTCTATCTACGATTTTCATGACTTAATTTGCGTTGCGTGTCGTCGTTGTGCCATAAACAGCTTCACACAATAAAAGTTGTTGACATTTTCTTTGTTTTTTCGGTGTTGGGTGGACGTGCGCGGAAGTCCGTGGGAACGGGGCAGGAGTGGGTGTCTGGTGTAGTCAAACAAACACTTCATTAGTACTCGTATTTGTTTATAACTTAATCTAGCCCAAATGTCAACACGAAGCACGCCTACGAAATTTGTATGGCCACAGGACACGCACATTATACGCGTTTGTCCTCGGGCCTAGAAGTAAGCAGCGGAAATGGGACACAAGTTTTAAGCGGTCGGGGCTAAAAGTTAGGCAGATTATGATTTTGAATACTCTTGGCTACTTATTGTTGAATGAGTAGTAAGCCGATTTAAGTCAGGTCCCTGGCGATTTTTAATTCTGTTATTCTATATTAAAATCTTTGCAAGCAAAAATTTGAGACAGTTCTATTTCCATTAATTTTTGGGTCACGTTTTCTTTACTTTCCACCTGGAAGTATGCAACACAAAAACAAACTCGTTGAATTGAAGCTAAAAATAGTCAATGCCAGTATTTAACTTGTTTTAAATTAGTACTTGCGTAGTTTAGTAAGTATTCTTAGGATTTAAACATCCCCTTATACCACCCCCTTCCTCGTTATATGCACACTTTGCTGGCGCCCGAGTTTATTGCAGGTACGTGTCGTGAATTATTGTCAACGCTTGCTACGTTGCCAAGATTAACAAATGTTCGCGCCTGACGTTTGACTGCCAGTCTGACTGTCTTTTTCCACATTCCATACCCCAACCCCTGCCCGCTTGCCTGGCTGTCGCTTGCAAGTGGCTGCCGGCTTGCCAGCTAAATTGATGAGCTTGTAAACATGTGTCTGTGCGCTTTTATTTATGGATTTCCATAACAATTCAGCGTTACGTATGCGTCGCAGCTTTTGATTGAAGAGCGTCTAGCGAGTGTTGGCTACATGTGTAGCTATAAAACAAAGTAGAACACACGTATGTTTGATTAAAGGTTTTGTTTTGAGAGTTTTTCTTTCCTTTCTTTTCTTCTTTTGCATTTTGTGTTGTTCTTGGAGGCAAAGTAGAAATTAGGTAAGACGAAGAGCATATTATGAGAAAATGAAATATTTAAATGGGTGTGCTTTAAAAATTTGTTTTTAAAGGACCTTTTTATTTAATATGAAATGATGAAAATAAAAGGTGAACAATCTTGAAGAGATCTTAATATGTTTATTAATATTTAAAGTCTTTATGGTAGCAAATCAATTAAACCTTAAATCATTATTTAATCACTATACTGTGTCGAGCATTAGATTTATTCAAGTTTAAATCTGCAACCCATTGCTCATACGCCATGTTCACCCGCAAATAGCGCATAGTTCTTCACTCCTTATTGCGTTTCTCTTTTACATCTTTTTTGTTGTTGTGTTTATTCTGTTGATTGTTTTTGGCAACTCTTTTGTTACACTTTTGGCTATGGCTGCGCTTGGCACTATGCTGCCATTGCTGCTGTGGGTGCTGTTTGGGGCTGGTGTTGGTGATGGGGAAGCCGGATTAACATGCCGGTATGTTGTCAACGCGGCAAATGGTTCAGGTGTCAAAATTGCGGGGTGAAAGTTTGTGGCTGCTTTTACGGTCACGCTTATTTTTTTGTTGCTGTGTGTGTGTGTGTGTATGCGTTTCATGTGCAGGTTATTCATGTTATTCTTTAGCTATTGTAGCTACCATTGTTGTTGTTGCTGTTGTTGCTTGAGTGCAGCGGGCGAAAGTTTTGTGTATTTTTGCCACACCGTTGAAATATGCTGCAAAAGTTGCAAGGACGTCACGACAGCTTGCCTTAATAATGGCAAGCATGCAGCCAGGTGGGGTAAACTATTACATAGCACGCATAATACAAAAGGGGAAAGCAAGCAGTAAGCTTTCTGTCTCTTTTCCTTTCTTACTCTCTTTCACCCAAGAGAAATGCATAAAATGCGCTTTTTATTATTTCACTCGAAAGTTGTTTACGAGCTTCATTCCCCCCACCCCGCACATATATTTATGCTTTTCTTATATATACATACATTTTTTTTTATATCTGACGACTCAGCTACCCCGCTGCGCGCATTCATTATATTGTAATATGTTTTTAACATTATTTTTATTATAAATCAACAGAATGCACTCAGTGCAGACTTTTCAGTTGACGTCGCAACTTTTGCAAGAGCAGCCAAATGGCTGAAAGCAAAGAAGGGCGTCGGGGCATGAGAAAGTAGCAAAAAGATTGGACAGCGATTTATTTTATGGTCTTTAAGTTATGACTTGCTCTTATTAAGGACTTTATGGGCAAAGTCAAGGAAGTGGGGGATCAGACAAGGATAAGAAAAGCTGCAAATTTGCCTCAACCGTAAATTAACTTAAGAAAGGGAAAAGAAAAATGCCTACGAATATAAAGATACCTTAAATGTGGTAGCATGAAATGAACTTATATACAATTTTTTTATCTTTTTAAATTTGAATAATTATAAGCCCATATTAAAATATAAGTTCTACCTGAGAACTGTTTTGCTGGAGGGCAACACAAGAAATGAAACAATTCTTCAACATTTTCTGCGTTTCATTCGACTGTGTTGCGAAACAAATGCCACAACTGTCAGTCAACTGCGTTTTTTTTACTTACGCAGAATATGTCCTGAAAGATGCAAATTTGTTTCAAGGATAAATAGAAGCTGAGCGCACACAGCAGTTCTCCTTCTTCGCTTCTACTTGTTGGCTGCCACAAGCATAAGAAAATGTCACTGAAATTTGTCAACTTGCGGCATCTGCATAATGATGAAAAATGCCACATGACAGTCGAGTTTATAAATGCACAAAAAAAAGTATAAAGAAGAAACAGCAAAAGTAAAAACTTGGACAGAGAAAGTGAAAAATCCTGCTTCCAATATCACTCATTAAAACGTATGCTAAGCATGCCTGTTTGCCTTTACGAGCACCATATTTGCAATCAATATGTCACTGATTGCGGGGGCAACAAAATTTACTTGAATGTTGTGGAAAATATGATACGAAGTTATTTCATTTCTCTTTCATATATTGATGTCAAAGGAACATGTTAAGAAATATTATTACTATGCTTATATTAAAAGTTAAAATGCATAGCCATTTTACTATATTTATTTAAATATGTACTAGCTGTACTGATAGATGTGCACATGAGAGTCGAGAGTCGTTTTTCAGTGAACTGTGTAAGCACAGGTTAACAGTATCACCCGTATTTGACCCTTATATAATACGTGCAACAACATAATATAGCTGAAGTTTAGCTGCGGGCTTTTTCGTGTGAGAGCAGCTCAACTGGAAAAATTACGAATGGTCGTGTGTTCAGTACAGTCGAGTTTTTATATATTTTTGAGGCAAACATAAATTGAAATCATCATCAGGAGCACTTTTGGCCTTTTACATGAAGCAGGACGAGCTGTGAGCCGTGAACTGATTAATGTGGCTTTTGCCGTAATATGGTCGACTGATGCTGATGAATGCTGTAAGTCACTTACGGCTATAATGTGTAACAACTGTATAATGTTCATGGCCATAATGGCATACTTTCATTGCAATCCCGACCTGGCTTATTGAGTCCGCTAGCTCTTAGTCTTGGACGCAGCAGCTGCAACTTCAGCCGCTGGTCATTTGCATGCTGATCTCATTAGCACGAAGCACAAGTTCAACTCTGCCGCCTGCTTTTGCCTGCCTGGTCGTCGCCCAATACGCTACACGTCCGGGCAATTGCAGTGTACCTACGAGTATTGGGAGTTGGTTCACTTTCCGCTTGCCATACTTGGCTGACTGCATCATTTGCATGCAAATGTCGTTTGGCACTTTTAGCCACCAACAAGTCCCTCGTTGGCGCTTCCCACCTCTCTCCTCACCATCCTCTAGCTGGAACGTTTGTCCTTCGTTCGCTTTGTGGCGCTGCTCTTGCTGCGCTTGTTCATTTTGCGCTTTTGCACGCCTTTGTTGTGGTTTAGTCCTGCACTTCAGCTCGACTTTTAGCCACAGTAACGGGGCCGGCTCATAAAGCAAGCCCAAAAGCGGCGACAGTTGCAACTGCCGTTGACACTTCACTAAGGCCAATCTGCCAGGCACGCAAAGTAAGAGCGAGATGGCCATACCAACGCAATAGAACCAAAAAGAAATCGAGCAAGAAATTTAAACTGTGGCATGTCGAACAGTAAATACTCTAAAGGAGTCCGTTTCATTTAAAATCAAGTGTGTACCCAAAACTGTTTGTGATATTGTAGTCAAATTTTGATTATGAAAAAGTTTCTTTATTCATGAAGTATTATAAAGCGTAACACACTTTGTCATATTGTAATTAGACTTCTCTTTTGGCTAGTGTATAAATTGCCTGCTTTCATAAAAACTTTTCTTTTGCTGGACAAGTTTTTTGTGTGGAAATTGTCGTTTGCGCTTGTTGTTGTTGTCATCATTTCCATTTTTTTTTGATTGGCTGACTGCTCTTTGCTCGTTGCCTGCAAATGCGCACTTTACCACTCATTAGTGACAGTTTAGTTATAGTTACTTGCTTTGAGTGCTCTGTGTCTCATCTTAAAAGACAAAGCAAAATTCAGAGAAACCTCATGTACATATATGCAAAAATATGTTCTAATTGCAACTTCACTAAGTTGGCCCAAAGTACTGGCCTCGAACTTGTTGAGGCATACTCTACTTGCAACTTTGTTGGAGTTTCGCTAAGAGACTTTGAAATCCGCTTACAACCAGAATATTACGCATACGCATCCTATGTGGGCCTACTCACATGCAAGCTGTGTGTGAGTATGTGTGTGTGTGTGTGTATGGTGAGGGAGGCCAATAAATAACGGCAAAAAGGTATTGAAGCGTTGTGTAGCCATTAAAGCACTTCGCTTCGACGCGCTTCCCAAACGTAAAGTCTTCGCGCTTCGTTTGCTGCCAAGAACAATTAAGGATTTCAACAAACTCCCCAAAAGCCACACAAAATACGTTTTGGGGGCTACACGAAATAAAATTTAAAGAACAAAAAAAATTAGGACAGACAGCAGAAGCACCAACGTGCACCCCTAAGGCCAAGAAGTCAAACTGGTAAACGAAAGAACATAAAAAAATATCAAAAATAAAACAACAGCGTTAAACCTCAAGCAAAATAAACAAAAATGTAATTTGCGCCACTTAGCAGCAAATGGACAGTGCCATTAATAATTCCATTTCAGTTTTTTGTGCTGTACTTCTCGGCATTATGAGAATGGCCCCAGCACAGATAATAAGGAAATATGAGTTTGTGGCCAAGTCAGTGGACACCGCTGGCTTCTGCCTTGCTTGGCTTTAAGCTCACAATTTGGCCCTAAACATAGCATGAGCAGAAAAACGGAATTAAATAATGACAATGAAAAAGTAAAAGCAAAAAATACAGGAAACACAAAAAGATTGCCACCAAAAATACTAAAGTTTAACATGAAAGTATGAGGTGTGTGACTATTTATCTTTTATTAAATATTTATTAAAAATTAAATGGAAACACAATTAAATTCAGCTGGTTTAAAATTATTGTTTTATATTGAACTTGTATTTAAAAATTAGATAAACATTTTACAGAGAAATTTATTTCTTTTCTACTTATTTGATCAGAATTTTATGTTTTCAAGTCTCTGTAATACTTTGAAAAAAAAAGCTGTGCAACTTCTAGGAAATATAAAGTTAAAGTAGCCTGTGCCACAAAATTCTACAGAGACCTTTGCATAGAAATTCAATTAAAGTGACAAACTGTCAAAATTTGTGACATGGGCGCACTGCAAAACCAAATGAATACTCCAAGGACAAACACACACACATGCTCACAACACAAAGCGAGTAATCCGCAAAGGGAGAAACATTCACTCACATGTACACACATTTGTCGCATCACATTCCCATCCGCATATCCACATGCATATTTATGGGTGGCTTATGAATTATGAAAGCTAACTGAATGCAAATTGAATAATGAGAGTCAGTGTGTCAGGCTGACAAGAAAAGTAAAATTCCAATGTCCGATTTATAGCTGACATTCACAGCGTTTCATAATTGATAAGTTGTGGACGCAAGTAAATTCTTATAAAGCCGCTGAACGGCAATCAAAGCACCATTTGAAGTCATGAGTGGCTGGCCAACAGTTTTGTTAGTTTTTCTTAGCCTGGTTGCAGCAGCAGAAGTGTGGCAAGAGCCACGCACCACAGCGCTGCTGCAGAGCCGATTGATGCTGGAGTTTGCTGTGCGGCACAAACAAATACCAAGGTTAACGTACTTCACCTGCAGCAATCCGACCAACAATGACACGGGCAATGTGCATGCCAGCCGCGACAAACTGAACCAACTGCGCGCGGCATTCGTTGCCAAGAATGCTGAGCTGATTGGTCGCCTCAACTACCAGGACAATGATGACTACAGCGACGACTACAGCGATGGCGATGTGCAGCGACCCTTTGTGCGCATTGTGCTGTTGGATGTGCTGCGTCAGGTAAGCGGCAGTGGCAGTGGCAGTGGCAGAGTTCGTGGCCAGGGTGGCAGATCTGGCATGGGCATGAGTTTGGCAGCCAGTAACGCCGAGTGGTTGGACAGCGTGCTGACGGTCGAGGCGCTACGGCAAATTGTGGTCGTGGATTTGGCATGCGGCATGCTAAGTCGTCGCTTCCTGGAGCTGGTAAGTGGCACGTCCTTATGCATATTGAGTGCTTATCCTGGCTGTGCAACTCTGCTATTTGTAAGGCTTCTGGCAAGATGCTCTACAACGATAAATATCACTGGCTATTGATTGAGGATTATACGCTGCACGTTGAGGCGGGCATCAGGCAGGCGGAACAGCAGCAACAGCAGCTGCATTTGACGGATACGGCTGTGGCAATGGATGGTAAAAGGGCAAGGGACGAACTAGAGCCCATTGAGAGCTTAATGGAGACCCTGAACTTCTACATGAACACCGAACTGACGCTGGCAAAGAGAGCGCCCCAAGACGCCAGTTATTCACTGTACGATGCCTGGTATGTATTGTGTAGTGGGTTGGAGTGTAGTTTCCCTCTGCAAGGGACAGCTGTCAAAGGTATTTTTGCTATTGACTTGTTGCTAGTAGTGACATTGAGTGCATGGAAAGCAGTGGGTGTAGATTCTTGGTGTCTGTGTAAGGGAATCTGTATTCGATTGAGGTATTTTCCAATAATAGCAGAAACATATTTCACTTTGAATATTTGCAAGAATCTTTATTTATTAGGTATGTTCATAAGAAACTTGATTTTACCAACTAAGTTGCATAACTAACTAAGAAAAACACATAATCATTTGTCGACTATCAAAAATGTTCCCCTCTTAAATCTTGAATAATTCACTTGCTCTCAAACTGCAATACCATTAGGAATCCTGGACGTATCTATGGCGGCCATGTCAACATAACGGAAATTGGCAACTTCACTTTGAGGCACGGCCTGCAGTTGCAGAGCTGGTTTCGCACAACATCAACGGTATTGCGACGTCTCGATATGAAGCATGCCCAAGTGCGTTGCATGGTTGTGGTAGGTATTGAATAAGCGGAGGGGGGAGCTGTGTTGCTCACTTTGACCTGGCTGTCCGCCTGTTTGCCACACTCATTTCGCAGGTGACGAACAAGAACATGACGGGCACACTGCTTCACTATTTGACGCACACAGTTTCTAGCCATATCGATACGATGAATCGTTTTAACTTCAATCTGCTGATGGCCGTTCGCGACATGTTCAACTGGACATTCGTGCTATCGCGCACTACAACCTGGGGCTATCTGAAGAATGGACGATATGATGGCATGATTGGTGCCCTCATACGCAATGAGACGGATATTGGTGGAGCTCCCATTTTCTATTGGCTGGAGCGGCACAAGTGGATCGATGCAGCGGGTCGCAGTTGGTCGAGTCGTCCCTGCTTCATTTTCAGACATCCTCGCAACACGCAAAAGGATCGAATTGTGTTTCTGCAGCCGTTTACCAATGATGTTTGGGTGCTGATTTTGGTATGTGGCGTTTCCACTGTGCTCATACTTTGGTTGCTGACAACCATTGAGTGGAAGTTGGTGCCCCACCAGGGTGCAGCACTGATCAAGCCAAAGGGCGGTGCACCAAAACATCATACTCAGCAGCAGCAACAACAACAGCAGTTGGAGGCACGCCCTGCGTCTCATGTATCACTTGCCTCACTGGATCTGCTGCCTGTGGAGGGCAAATGGTGGCAGCGTTGCTATGCAAGATTGTGTAACTACTACAAAATACGTAAGGCGATCGGTAAGGCCTCCAATCGACAGGGTCTTTTTCTGGAGTCGGTGCTGTTCTTTGTGGGCATCATTTGCCAGCAGGGTTTGGGTTTCTCCACCAGCTTCATGTCGGGACGCACAATTGTTATCACAAGCCTGCTGTTCTCCTTCTGCATTTATCAGTTCTACTCGGCCAGTATTGTGGGCACCCTGCTCATGGAGAAGCCCAAGACTATAAAGACATTGAGAGATCTGGTGCAGAGTTCACTGCAAGTGGGCGTCGAGGATATCGTCTACAATCGCGATTACTTTTTGGTAGGTTAAGAACGGTGAATAAGATACTTTTCTAGTTGTATGTTGTTTGCAGAACACCAAAGATCCCGTTTCCATGGAGCTGTACGCCAAGAAAATAACCAGTGTGCCCACAAACAAGGAAAATGAGGCTCCAGCTGGTGATGTAAGTGGTGCCGGTGGTGCTGCTCCTAATGAGGAATCAGAGACACAGCCAAGTGGCACATCCGCCAAAGCCTATCGCGATATTGTCCACAGTCATGAGGTTGGTGCACATGCCAAAGAAAATGCAGCCACTAATTGGCTAGATCCCGATACAGGACTAAGGCGTGTCAAACACGAACGTAAGCTAAATTAAACATGTGTGCGAGTTTAGGTGTAATCTCTGTTTGCAGGCTTTGCTTTTCATGTGGATGTTGCTGCTGCCTACAAGATTATTGCCGAGACTTTTAGCGAGCGGGAGATTTGCGATCTGACAGAGGTTAGCATGTTTGCACCGCAAAAAACGGTGACCATAACCCAAAAGAACTCGCCCATGCGCAAGGTTATCTCATACGGGTGAGTATGGAGTGAAATAGTGGAAATATTTTGATAGTTTCATTTGAAATTTGTGGTAGCTTGCGACGTGTCGCGGAAACTGGCATCTTTTCGTATCAATTTAATGTCTGGCACATGAGAAAGCCGCCTTGCGTGAAGAAAGTTGAGACATCAGATTTGCATGTGAGTTGAGCTAAACCTTTGAGTTGTGTGATATTATTGACATTATTCACAGGTTGATATGGATACTGTAAGCTCGGCGCTGATGATATTACTAATGAGCTATGGCATTACATTATTGGTGTTGTTTATAGAGATAATATACTCCAAGTGGCAGAAACGAATTGTTATTAGATTGAATTAGCTTACACTCCATTCCATTTGATTAGCTCTGAAAAAAAACAAGTCTACAAATATTTTAGGCGTTTGTCAAGGAGCGAAAGCTTAACTAAATGATCTTTGCAATAGCTCAAATGCAAAACACCTTAAATCAACGTTTATTTAATTCAATTTAGCTAGTCTCGGTTTGCTTTTCAACAGTCCAGACGTGACAGAGCCAAGACTTTTGTCGTAAATTAATTAGAAATATTTAATTGATTTTATTTAAGCTAACTTGATTTGCGCTTGATTAGCATAAGTTGTGTATACGACGTGTTACGCATATCGTAAATTTAATTAGTTTAACTTTAGAAACTTAAATGCTGTACACAAAAAACTCAGCCCTTAAGGCATAGTGAAATATTGAATTTACCACACAGCACGACAACTTCATTGGCCAAAAAACATATTCAACAAATAAAGCAACAAGGCAGCAGAAAAAAAAAATATAGAAAAATGGTTTTCTTTCGTTCTTTAGAAGTTCAACTCGCTATGTGCGCCTGGAGGCAAGCAGCTAGCTAGCGAGCAAACGAACGGCCGAGTGAGTCAATTTAAAACCACAAACGAAGTACAAAATATCCATTAAGATAACAAGTTTTCAGTAGTTGTAACATTTTCTCTAGCGCAGGCATTTTTCTGCCTTTTTAGTGCCTTTTAGCTGAAGCAGGGCGGTTGCTGCTGCTTCTTCTTCTTCTTGTCAACGGGAATACATACACACAAAGTTCTGGAGCAAGCAAGCAACGAACGAACGAACGAACGAACGTCTTGTGAGTTGGCGCATTGCCAAAGTGACGCTCTTAGGCATTTTTAAATTTGAAAAGACTTTTATTTCGCCGTCTGCGTGTTGTACCAAAGTCGAACTTGTTTGCCTTCTCGAAAGTGCTAACAAAAAACGAATAGAAAGAAGCAACCTCAAGAATGTCCTTGTTAAGACATTAGCGCTAAGCAAAGCCTAGAAATCAATTACAAGTGGTTTTTGTTTAAGCCCCCGGGGATTGCTGTGGGTGTGTGTGGCCAGCGTTCAGTTGTTGTACAAGGAACATGCATCAAAAGTTGCCGCTGCAGCAGCTGCTGTCAGTGTTTTATTTAATGTCCTTGCTCATTAGCGAGCAACGAGGAATACATCGATGCTCTGCTCGAGAAAAAAAAGATGGCCATAAGGAAAGACAAAACATGGCCAGCTGAGTGAATTTGCGGGTTTCGATGTTAGATACAAATAAAAAGAAGAGAAACGCAGTAAAAAAGTACAAAACCTGGCGAAAGAGTGCAGAGATTGCAACACTGTGCCAAATGACAGTTGTTGCTTATATGTGGTGTCAAGGATTCGTTTGGGGTTTGCTGATAGCATAATCTATACACTATACAGCTTGGCCCCAACCATTTGCCATTCAATGGGAAACTTGTCGCTCTTGCTTGCTAGCGACAATTAAATTGTTTTGGCTTTGTTTAAGCGCAAATTGTGCAACAAAACTTTTGCGGTTGACAAGAAAGCTAAACAACAATGGCAGGAAGTATGGAACAGGGAGCTGCAATACCGCGCAGCAGCAGCCAAACTGGGAGCCCTGGCAGCATAATTAACAAAGCGCTCAGCGGGGCGCATAATTTTACTAGCTGCCAGCCAGCTTCACAGTTTTGCAATATTATGGTGCGCTGGCGGTCTGGCCAAATGCGAAAGTTTCGCCAAAGCCAAAGTAAAGTAGTTGCCTTAACGCCCCTGGAGCTAACCGACTGCAACCATGAAGATCGGGCAAGATTGCGACACTAGTGAGGACAAAGCGGGCAGCTAGGAGGGGATTAGTGGGCGTGGCAGTTGCTAGGGCCAGTGCATATGCTTGGGGCTTGTGTCAAAGTGTGAAAAACTTTGGAGCGTCTTAATTAAATTTTATACAGAGCTACGAATTATGCGCCAAATTTGCAGCGTGAGGTGATGGCAACTTTTTAAGAGTGACAGCTGCACATGAGAAAAGAAATGCAGCAAAAGTGTACAGTTGGGGGTGCAGAGGGGTATCACGAAGGGGTGTCCAGGGAGCAGACTTTTATTTAAGCCAACTAATTACTGACAACTTTTGTTTTAAATAAGTGGCTGCTTATAAAGCTTATTTCCACTTTATTGCTGGTAGCTTCTAACTATTGCCACAGCTTTTAAATATTCTATACATATATTTTTAATTAATTAAAATAATTACTTTTATCATTTGCAGTTGAAATAAATTAAAAATCGATTTGTGCATTTAATGAAATTTGCAATTAAAGTTCATTAAAGAATGCGAAAAAAATATATTGCTGTCGTGTGCAAGCAATTAAAGCAAATGTGGATTGGCGATAGAGTGGGTTATGCTTAGCTGGCAGATACCCTGAAGAAAATCACCAAAATCAAGAATCGTTTATTGTATTCATTATTATTTGTTGGCATAGACTTGGGGCATAGTTGCTGGTTATTATGCCAGCTAACGTACGTTCACCAGCTTTAAATGACATAAATCGAGCTTGTGTTTGTATATGTGTACTTCTATTAAAGTGAATAATCAGAATAATCTCATGCTGTGAACACTGCTCCTTTTGCTGAACTCAGGCACAGGACCAGCTCCTTAATGAGGCTACCAAAACAATTATGTGTCCTTCTCAGCACATTTCTCTCTCAGTCTCTGCCTTTCTAACTTTGTGTGTGTGTGCGCTTTGACATTATTAATATTTAGGTCTGCCATTTTGGTCAGGGCGTGACACACACACACACACACACACACACACATGTAATGTCATAAATAATTCATATTGCAGGCTCAATTATGTATAATTGAGCGTTTGTAATAGTTTAAGCACAATTTACCCAGTATATGTTGCTGTGCGTGTGCAAATTTATTCCGTTTTTATTTTGGCATTTTTTGTTTCTGCCATTTATAAACCATTCGCACTTTCACTAAGTGTAGTTACATATTTATGTTTTTTTTAGTAAGTGTAATTTATTGTTATTATTTTTGCTCTGTGGCCGACGTTGGGCAAAGTGCCAACTATAAAAATAGCTATCAGCATTTGCAGGTGGATAAAAAAGTTGGAAAAAATATGCAACTGCTGTCTAATGCACATTAGATACAATGTTGTTTTAAATTTATAAAGATAAATCATTTGGCACAGTAAATTTAATTTTTGTTGTTTTGCTAAAATGTTAACTTGTTTTTAATAGACTATGCACATTTAATATTTACATACTTTGCTTGTATTTCGATCAGTTTAAAGTTTGACGTTTCACTTTTATCTACAGCTGCAAAAGCATAAAAAGTTTCCTATCATTTATTTGAAAAGTGCTCGTCTAGCCGATGGCGACGGAAGTTTCATGCAGCAACCGGAAAAAACTAAAGAAAATTGAAAGTTTTTTTGATATATAAGCGCGAAAGTTTTACGCTTCATTCGGCAGCATGAAATACACTTGCAACGGGTACTCAACGTTTGTCACAAAAGTAGAATTATTTAAGCTATCTACAAAAGAAAATTTATTAAAGCTATCTGATTAATGTTCGATAATTTAGTTAGCTTTTGAGTTCGTACGGTTTTATAATTTCGGCCAACATGCAACTTGTTTAAGTTTATGTATTTTTGAAAGGGCACTTAGTATTTCATAAGTCCCTTTCTCTATTTTTTTTATTAACTTCTGCTCGACTTTAATTTTGCAACTCACAAGTTCGCATTGTTAAGATGGTTTCGCTTGGAAATGTGCAATTGTCAAGATATTAAAAAGAGTGGCAAAGTTAGTTAACTTTTTGCACAACTGTAAAGACTGAATAAGAGGGGAAATATGCTTGCCATTTATCATAAATTTTCTTGTAAAAAACGTCCTTTACTTTATGCAATTGCATATTAAGTAATTCAAGTATTCATTTAATTACAAAAAATACAGAAATCCATTTTAAATAATATTGCGTATACGCATAGTTTTTTACACCTTTGCGACTATAATAGCCGGAGGATGGGCAAATAAAAAAGGACATTTCAATTAAATTGTCAGCCGGAAAGTATGCCACAAAATGTCAACAATGTGAGGCCACTGTTGGGCACAATCTGTCACTAATATCAACGAGTTTTATTTAAAGCTGGAAAACAACAGAACGATAAAATCGCTTTTGGCTCTGTTCTGACAAAATATGTTACATGGCATTTCCACATGAGATTTATCGCGGCCATTTGCTTATTGACAGGTTCTCGTACGCTGCATGACAAGACAAGAAAAGTGTAATAGAATAAGATACAGTAGATGCGAGTTGAGGAATGGAGGTCATTTGAGTAATTCATCATGCACACACTGTAAGACAAGTTAGGCATCTACTTACAGTAAACACCTGTGGCTGCCATCAATCAATTGACTTACAAGCCTCTTTCAATGCATAGCTAATGCTGAGAGAGAATGAATTTGGAATGAGTTGTAATATTAAACAAATTGAAAAAGTTTCAAGAATACCTTAAACATGTTCAAGTATTTAAGTTATCTCTCTAAATCCAAGTTAAAGTTGCTTGTCGTCGTCATTTCTAAAAATATATATTTGTTAAGTATTTCTTTTTTTGTCATCCTTTTTAGGCAACCACAAGTCCGCTAAGGGCTTAAAAGTTTTTGCCAAACTGTTTTTGGCCTTTTCGCCTAAAATAACGAAAAAGCGGCTTCGATTGCGACCGAGTACTCTTGATAAGCCCACAAAGGCAAAAGGGGTTAAAAGAAAAAAAAACTGTGCGCTGCGTAGAATGTTCGAAATTGAAAAGCGATTTTGAGTCCTCTTCCTTCTCATCCACATCTGTTGGTCTGAAAAGCTGTTAAGTGCGTACTCTTGATTGCAGCCAGGCAAATGGTTTCCCCAAGTGAAGCGAAACTTAATGGCACAAAGCGCACTAATTTAGCCATGTCGCCTCTATTTTCTCTCCTCTTCCACTCTCTACTGTGTATGCAAATATAAAAAGTGGCACATTGAAAAGCGAATTATTGTAATCCACTTCAATTTCAATCAATCACTGACTGCACTTGTTTTTAATGGTAGCTAACAACTTTACAACCAAGAGCAATTATTGGCTACCCGAATCTGAGAGCTGTTATTAAAGTTGGTAAGCAAATTTTAGTTGGGAGCTATATAAACTTAAACTAGAAAACTTAAATAAAAGCGGCTACTTTAAGGACTCTCCAGTCCACAAAATAACTGTTGCTGTTGGCCAAATATTTTGGCTGCGCAAAATGTTACGTTTCTATACAAATGCCAAAAAGGTCGGCTATGCATTAAGATTATTATAATGCCTTTTAAAATATTCAAACAGCAAAGAACAAAACAAAAGCCGCTTGACGCTTTTCTCAGTACTCAGCTTTCAGTTCTGAGGCTGAGACTCAGTCTCTTTGGAGCTCAATAAATGTGTCTAAAAACTTTGCGAATTGTAATGCGACTCTAGGGAATACAAATATATCCATCCAACTTGGTAAATACGTAAATATGACAAAATAAAAGAGCCGCCACAGCAAAAACAACAATAAACGTTCAAATGGAAGAAAAAAAACCAAATAAAATACAAGAACAACAAGCACTTTTGACCAATGGGAATAGCAAATGAAAAACAAAACAAAGCGTAAACTCAACTCAAATAAAGTGAAATCTGAAATCTGTTTGTTATAATGCCACGATTACGTTACTCTCACTGTCACGTACATATAAAAAGTTGCCACAGGGCAGGGTTGGGGCGGAGAGAGTGAGTTGAAATAAGAGAGGTTGTGCAAATATTGTTGAAGCTAAAATATTTGTCAGACGCATTTAACACGTATACGCCCCCATGGTAATCACTGTATAATGCTAACGTCGAGCCAAACAACACTCGTGTATTTGCATTGTCATTTGTGAACAAAAGACAAGCCCAAATTGAAGCTGCTGCTGCTGCTGTTGCTGCCAGTGGGTTTAACTAATAAATACATAGTACACCGTTCAGTGTGTGTGTTATATGACAGTCCCATTATCCTTGTGCGTAGTCGGCAAAATAAATGCAAGGACATGAGAGCACAATAAAGCAAATTTCAAATACAGCAATTGCGAGCCGATGCCACAATTAAATGTAAATCGATTGGGCAAATGGCACGCCCACAATCAAGTGGCAGTTGTGTGTGTGTGGTTCTATGTGTTGAATAACATAATAAACTGCTTTGTAGTTGAAGTTGTTGCCCTTCTGCAAGTGATGTGTTTGTTGTTCTTGGTGGAACGAGTCGCTTATAAGCGTATTTCATTTAAATTAATTGAAAATTATTGTGCATATGTCATTGGGCAATTTATTAATGACTCAGCTGTATTTTCTTAATGCTTGCAGATTAAATACAACTCCATTCGTTTAGCTCACCTGCACAGTTTGCTTGAAATCTATTCAAAAATGCACACATAAAACAATAAATTTTCATAATTACCTCCCAAGTTAACTGACACGCCCACAACGCCCCCACATGTTAGCCCGATGGCCACGCCCACATTTGGCCAGTGGCCACGTGTAAAGTGCAAAAGCGCAACATCAGCAAAATGGGGCAAATGCAAAGCGCAGCAAACCGGGCAACCCAGACTAGGTGGGTGAGGGAGTAGGTGGGGGGAATGGCTAAAGATTACCGTTATTTGTATGCAAAGCAGCAGCCCAAAACCGACAACAACAACATCATGCGACACTGCAGCGACACAAGCCAACTGCCATTCAAAGTCAGCTAGCACAAACAGAATGGAGATGGGAAGAGGACGCAGGACTCTTAGAATCCTGGGCTGCAGATGGCAAGCGATCCGAGAAGTGGACGACTGAGGGAGAGAAACGAAACGTGTTTCAATTTTTATGACATTTCAATGCAGTTTATGTCAGCGAAACGAGCCAACGGCCAACGAACTGAGGGATGAGATATCTGAACGATGGGCATACGGCGTGAGGGGAGAAGGGTAAGGGTAAAACCTCGTTATATTTTTGACAATTCAAATTTAGCTTGAGGCCATAGCTGGAGCAGCACATGCAACATATTTTTTTTTGGGTTGGACACTCTGCAACAATTCAATTCAATTGTAAAAGTAAACAAGCTAAAAATTTGAAAACACATGTTTTATTTTTAACATGAACAACATTCATCAAAACGATAAGCATTTGTTGTTCTATTTTATTTGCATATCAAACGCGTTAGACACACATTTATATGATCTCTGCCTCAGAGCTTTGAACGCACACGTTGGCCATAATATTGAGCTCTGTTTGGGTAACTGCTGCTGTTTGGTACCTTTGAACATTTGTTGGTCTCGAACACATTATTTATGATCTGTACGTTTTTATATATTTTTAATATGCTTGCCACAACTACAAAGAAGCTGAAACTTGCCACATAAAAGTATATGAGCTTATGTTTTATTTATGGGAACTTTGCTGCAGACTTTCCGCTTAATGATCTACTTAAATGTATTTAAAGAAAATTAAATTTGTTGTAAATTTCGCTTTCAAAGATATTTCTACTTGTTTCAATAAAATTATGAGGGGATTATGCGGCATCTCGATGACTTTAATACGCATAAGATATTAGCGAGAGAAGTATTCACAACGCGTGGGCGACTGAGTAGCTGGAATCTCTTTCAAGGGTTGTGGAGGGCGTTAAAAGCAGAAGAAATGGAAAAGGAGCAAAAGAACATCATCAACGGCAACTTAAGTAGCTCAATAAATCTTGAGCTTAACATTTGTTGAAGCTTTTGCCAGTTGGCAAACGTGACTTGAGTGCGACACATGCTATAAAGGTCTCTGCGTGTATCTGTCCGGAGTGTATGTGTGTGGATGCCGCAAAGTATGCAGTAATATTTTACAAATGCTACATTGAAATGCAGAAGCTTCTTCTGCTTTTGTGGACTCAACCCAACTGAACTAAACTCAGTTACATGGACGCTTGCGTCTTGGCACCTGACTTCAAGCATCGAAAGGGGTTGGCCATTAGACCAAGTACTTAGGGATTTGAATAACATGAGTTCTAAAGTTGCCCAAAAAAGAAAGAAAGTCTGGGTGACATATCAATTGAAAAACGCAGCAACTTTTGAAAGTACGCATCAAATATGCAAATTGCTGCAAATGGCTTTATCAAAGTCAACTTTTGGACTCCAGCAACTACACCTCACTGGTGTTGGCATTTGTAATTAAATTTAATTAAAAGTCTGCGCACATTCCAACTCAAGCAGATAAATGCCAACTGAACCTGAGCTGCCAAGTCCAAGTCCATTCGTCACACGGCGCTCACTTAGCAATTCAGTTATTCAAATGAAGCCTGAATCCAAACAGAGGGGTGGAAACAGGACAGAATGCAAAAAAAAAAAACGAAAAAAAATATCAACACCCCGCTTCACAGTCACTTGGTCGCGGATTATTTTAATTTTATTCATTGTGCATACAAAGATAAAAGGTGAAAAATCTAAATGAATTTTTAATGCGAATTAAACGCATGCTAAATGTGGAAGGCAAGCCTAGCGAAAACATAAAAAAGAGTTATTTTTAAATGTCAGGTGAAAAATGTTAAATAAACTTTTTATCGTATGAGGAATATTTTTTACTTTTTGTTGAGTTTTAAATTATGAAATATGCATTCAGTTTTAACCAATTCAAAATAACATTTTGATTTATTCGTATGCTTTGAATTAGTTATCAAAGTAAATACATACATATATGAACAATTGCTGTTGAAGGATCAAAACTAGATTAGGTTTTGTAACACATCAATAAAATGTAATAAGAAAATTGACGTAGCTTTTACCTTATGAAATATGTAAATTAAATATTTTGTTACAGTTGTTTTATTATATTAACTAACTTGTAGCCACAGAATAGCACTTAAATCCTTTGCTAGACACATTATCATGTATGCTAATATAGAAGGCTCTCAATGAGAGGTAACTGGAATCCTTGGACACAGGGAAATTAAATTTCTCACCTGATGATGGCTGACAAATTGTAACAGCAATGCCACAAACAAGGACATGCGAAATAGGCACTTAGCAACCAGTGTGTGTCTGAGTGTGTGTGTGTACCCCTGCCAAGGGAACTGATATGCTTCTTTGTCGCTTTTGTGGCACATTTCACTTGACCAGGTTAAGCCCGCAGTACAGTTTGATTTCATCCAACTGGTCAACTGATTGACGCTCTGTCCTTTGATTTCCCCAGCGTGCGTGTGTAAACACAAGCCGAAAGAGAGAGCGGGAGAGAGAGAAAGGGAGAAACCCGTTGTGCTGTCATAAAGGGCCACAACCTGAGTGTCATATGACCCAATGCGTTCAGATCTCTCTCACTTGCTCCATTTATTTGTCAATTGTGGGTTAGGGATCGGCAGTTGTTCTAACCAGATACGTATTTCAATTGTTGTGGCTTTAAGCAGTCAGCTAAATTGTTAACTATTTGTCTCGCCCACAAAACGGATGTAGTAGTAAGGACCACATGACTTATGTGCTAGTTAAATAAATTTATGCTCCGTGATTTTCACATAAAATTGATTTATCACATTAAGCACAGATACTAGGAACCAACCAACTTCCCGAGTTGGCTTCATTTCATGCTCGTTGGCTTTTTGGCTCATCAATTGCCCGAGTCGAAGGTTGTCCTACTATCGCTCCCCTCTACCACTTTGACAAGCAGCGTTGGTAATGGAAATGCCAGCCATATGAAATTGCATTAGACGTGCCCAAAAGAGAAAGCCATAAATTTTAGTGGACAGTAAGGTCACACAGCATAGAAAAAATATGGCATACAACATGGGTTAAGCCACCGCAATGAAGGGTTAATGGTGCGGTTTTTCCTTCTTGTTTTTAGCAACAGAATTTATAACGATTCTAATGAAATTTCAGCAATAAGCAGAAAAAAACAAAAACGGGGAGGCGAGGATCCAAAAAGGAAGCAAGCAAGCGGTAAGCGCATTTATTTCAATTCATATTTTATTCGTAGTTTTTGAGGAATCCTTGAGCACGCTGGCCGCTTGGGATAATCAACATAATGAGTAGAGCGCATTGGAGCGAGCTATCTCAATGGACTGAGCCTTTGTATACACCCAGAATATACGTACGTTTGTGTGTACGTCGTAGTACGTAAGTAGAAACAAGGCGAAGACGAGTTGTGTCAGAAACAAATGCTTTTCATTTCAAATGCAGCTGTTGCTTGGGCAACCCCCCGAGGGGCCCACATTTCTTATCCTTTTCAAGTAGCAACAGCACAACAACACTAACTTCCTTGAAGGACAACAGATGTTTCACTGCGGCAGCTTGTGTCGCTTAGTGTTGAATAACGTAATGTATCCTCAACTCAACTGGGGGAGGAGGGAGGCGGACTGTTAAGACTTATATCGAAGGGCTGCAGCTGCTTGCGGTTTGAGCATTAGTGGGATATTAGGTTCTAAATGAGTTCGCACATACTAGCAAAGAGCTGGCCAACAACAATATTTTTAAGTCACTAATTTTAAGGGTTTATATCAATTAAAACTAACCTAGAAGGTCTTAAGATGACAAATTAGTTAAAGTTTGCTTTTAAAAACTTGAATCAAAAAATGTTCTTTGGTAAATTGCCTAATGTTTGTTGTTTGATTTGTGCATAAAAAGCGGATTTGCCGTAGCAAAAGGGAACTGAACATGAAATAAATGCTTGCACACACGCATTTACGCATAAGTTATATTTGTCCCAGATATACACACCGCACACACACTAACAACAATCGTCTCGAGCAAGTGGCATAAATTGTATGCCATGTGGCAATAGAAAGAATTCTGGCCCTAAGGCAGCAGCAGCTTGCCTCAAGGCGTTTATCGTTTGTAAAATTCGAGATTTGCATGCATTTGTGTGTCATAAAAAAAGAACGAAGCTGGCAAACATTGAAAGCAAAATAACAAAATGTGTTTACATGTTTATGTACGAAGGAAAACGAGTGTAGGATTACCCATACGCAATGTTGTCAGGCCACTTTGTTATACAATTTCTTGCTAGCTCTCTTCTCTTTTTTTCCACGTACAAGAAAACAATGGTTTTGAGTTGCAGATTTGACGCATATTTTATGGAGCTTAAAGCTGACATGCTTTAAGTACGTGGCGCCACAAAATCTGTTGCATGTCCCGCGCAATTAAAAGCAGCACATCATAAAATTTCGGTTACATTAGGGAAAACTTTATGTGGGAGAAGTTGGTTTATAATTTAATCTGCTAGCGCTGTCAACAAATGCGCGTAATTACGCTTTCACTTAAGTATTAATAGGTGGCACATTTTATGTGCGAGCTACATGCAATCAAAACTATTTTTAGATGGATGAATAAATGAAAGAATGAAATAAACTGTCGTTGGTAATTAAGAATGATTTTATTACAATTACGTTACGTTTTGTGCACATAAATGCAGTTGAATTGATAGCTTGTAAACGAAGTTGATCCAAAATAAGTGTAATAAAGTATATGTATATTAAATGATTTTCCCATACATTCATTTATGCTGTTGAGCAACAATGCGACAAAACTTTTGCCAACTGCACAGACAGAAAAACTATGGCAGATAATACAGATATAATAATAAAAGTTTTGTCTAACTGAACGAAACTATGCAGAAAATTGAGTCAAAAGTCATGAAAACTTTTTATGCATACGAATTGTTGTTGTTTATTTAAAAGTTAAAAGCATTGGATTTTGCATTGTAATTAAGAGAGTATCAACGATTAAATTTGTACAAGCAAGCAGGTTCTCAGAGGCATTAAGCGATCTTAAAGCACAACTTTAAGCTCCTATTGTTGATGACTCTATTCAATATGTCGCTTTTAATGATCTGCTATAGACAACCTATTAGGGGACAGCTGTTTAAATTAGATAATCAGCTAGTTTAACCTATCAAAAGAAAGTGAGGAAAAAGAAGAGAGTAAAGAAAAAAAAAACACTGAACGCAATTTCCGGGTAGCGGAAATGCGAGTTAATTGACTCGTCCTGGTAGTCCCTTTTTTTTTTTACTACAGTTGCTGTTGTTGTTTTTGTTGGGGGTATTCCTCACACCAGCCGCACAGCATTTGCATGCTTATCTCATTAGCTACCAAACAAGTTCATTTGCCAGAACGCCCCCGCCCCGCCAGGACGCACGTCTCCTAGTCGTTGTTTGATTACTGAGGGTTTGCCTGGGCTGTCAGTTTGTCCATTGCTTGCCACTTGCAGGCTGCAACATTTGCATGCAAATGTCGCCTCGACTTGCGCGGCGATGTCCTTTTAACTCTTGACTGCTCGTGCTGCTGCTGCTGCTGTCGCTGAACTAAGTTGTTTGTTTTTTCTTTATTTGCTGGCAAAGTTTGCTGCACTTGACACATTTGTAAATATTTGCGAAAGGCGCAACGTTTAGCTATAGCTAGTGGCGCATCGCGTATACGCAACTTAGTGCAGCAAATAAAACTAAGCAAATAAAAGCAACAAGCTACAGTAACAGCTGCTGCCCAATGGCCGCTGGTCTTTATTCACCTGTTAATATGCAGGCCAAAGGGCAGCATTGAAAATTCGTCTCTTTTGTAGTATAAAAAAAAACTAGCACCTGCTAGCAGCAGCAGCTATTAAAGCTAAAAGCAACCCAGCTCAACAGGGGTGGCGGCCTTTTCCACCGAATGAAACAGCGAACTACGGGGTGGGTGAAAAAGGGAATGGAAGGTAGTCAGTAGTCGTGACGTGAAGCGGAAATTATGTAAATTTAAGTGTTTTTTCCGCTGCATATTTTTGCGTTTTGTTTTTAGTGCCGAGCAGTTTTGCTCATGGCACTGGAAAACATGATGAGCAAGCGGCCAAAGGATAACACTGGCAGCAGCATCATCGCCAGAACTACTAAGAGCCAACAAAAGCAGCTAAAGCATTTTAAGACCAAAGCAAAAAGGCCATAAACTTAGCTTCTGCATCTGCAAGTTATACGATTGTACTACATTTTAAGGTTAAAGCATTATAGAAAATTGTTTGAAAAGTTTATTTGCTGCAGCCAAAGTTCAAATAAGGAAAGCTTCATAAAATATTAATAATTATTTTTCAAACGATTGTTATCACTATCGATAGTATTTTAGATACAATACCTATAGAAATATATTATGCACTTTGCCGTGAGCATTAGGAGAACGTGACCAAAAGCGCATTCGAAAATATTCCATAACTCTAAGCGTTGAGCTGCCTCAACCGACAATTGTATGTGCAGCAGCAGCAAAGTAGTCCCAACCGCAAAATATATTTACTACAATTTATAATTCATCCAATGGAGCGCTGTAGCTGCTAGCGGTTTAGTTCTGGCACACACGCGGCGTATGAGCAATTCCAGCAGATACTCAACGTTCATTGTTTTCGATTGCACAGTGCTTGAAGCTCTCTCTATATATTTTTTTTCTTTAATGGGCATACACGGCACACGCTCAAGTGGAGCATACAAATGCTAGGAAATTTTTCAGTCATCGAGAATGGACGGCAATTTGGCCGAGCATTTCGTATTTGTAGAGACAATTCAATGGCTTGGTTTATGTGCTGGTCGTTACTCAGGTGATTGTAAATCGTTTATCCTGTGGAGGATTGCTTTCCGAATGTCCTGACATAATAGTGGGGAAATGAAATGAAATTATCATTTCTTTCCTTTTTTCAGTCAGTTGCTGTTTGCTTTTTTGGCGCTGCTCCTTCTCCTTCTCCCTCTCCCTCTCGCTATCTTGTTCTGTCCGCAGCAGGAAGTAATTCCGAAATGTAACCTTTGATGAAGTTCTTTTTCAGCTTGCAGCGTTTATTTCGAACAGAGGTGGAAAATAGTCATTCTTTCTCTTCTCTGCAACAGAGCTTACACCACACAGAAAGGAATATTAATTTGGTACCTGCTATTTTGACCTGTTTTCTTTTGCCATTGTAAGGTTGTCTGAACATGCATCTCACACACAGTTGTTGCAACGTTGCAGAGCTCTTGAATTTTTATGCTGCACGAAGCGTTACAAGCAGCCGCTTGAGGCAGACGGCGTGGCGCCACTTGGTGGCACATTTTGCCAGCTGTCACATAAGTGCCATGCCATTTCAAAGTAAACTAATTAGGGCAACAGGCCAGAGAGAGTGGCCATTAAATGCTTAAATTTCTTGCTGTTGAAAGCCTAAGCTAACTCTGGTCTGAAGGTATTTCCAATTGAAGGTCGATTGCTCTTGAACTTGTGTGTGACTGACTTAGAAATCGCATGTTAGAAATTGTTTTTCACATCTGAATATTTCATGCCCTGAGTGAGTTTACGTGACACAAACACACGAAACATTCCCGTACGTTCTCCTTTATTTTAAATTCAACAAACATGTCGGGCCGGCAAAACCCAATTTGCTTAAGCAAATAAGCGACAGGCGGTAAACATATGTGTTTAGTTTCTGGAAAAGTTAAGGCTTTTAGAAAAAATAATATTTAAAACTCCTTGGTTTGATTTAACATCATTTAGAAGCTTTAAGAATATTAAAAATCAAATTTTAATTAAGAAATTTAAGCAATTATTAATTCCAATTAAACAAAATGTAAAATGTTTCACAGGCTTATTGAATTCTGCCATTATGCGAATGGCGTTGCATAACAATATAATTGACCATAGTAGCCCCTCCCCTTCAACATTATTTATGCACATTGCTGCACTTTGACACACACACACACCTCTAATTGTTGTAGCCGGACCGTCAATCAACGCAAATTGCACAACAACTGTTCAAATTGTCACTCATAAAAGTTTAACGCTGAAAATTCCGTATAAGCATCGCGTACATTTATTGTCCATTTGTATTATGATTTTGTGTTCATGTTGTGTTGTGTTACGTTCCATGTCCGTTTTGAAGTGCTGTGTCGAAAACTTTTTGGTGTTCTACTCATAACTGACAACTGACAAAATTAATTTGGTAAAATCCCCCCGTTCTCTCACAAAGTCCCCCCTCTCAATACATTACTATAGCACCCATTTTGTAAACTTTTATGTGGGTGCGAACTTATTTGTTGGCTTTTACCTGCAATTAGACGCAATTAAAATTGCAAAATATAATTTATTTTAATTGCTGTTTCAAAACAAGTTGTTGGCCAAAGCATCAAAACTGTACAAGCTTGAAGTAAGGAAAGCATAGCTGAATTTGTAGTAGGTGCTGAGTGTCTGCATGTTTAGATAAAGTTCTCGTTCAAGTGCTTTCAAAATAATAAAATTATGCACGCAAAATGTTGAATGTGAATTTAATGAAATTAAAAAGTTTTGCCGGTCCGAGCAAAGAGCAAAACACTTACAGGCCAAGAAGCGGACGTCAGTGCGAAAGGCAACTGTGCGTATGCGTAACAATTGTTTAAGTGCCAAATCATTGACGAAATCTTGTAACAGATTTGCTGCCGCTTAACTTTCGTAATCAGGCCCATAAACACAAACTAATTAAATTGGCTGCCGCCAGTCAACATTGAGTTGTTGGAAGTTTCACAACACCCTCATAAAAACCAATTCCGTTTTGGCCTCTAGGCGTAATGTGCTTTGTGTGTGTGTGTGAGTGTTACAAGAAGTTGGGCGGTTTTGTGAGCTCATTAGCGGGTTTATCTATTAAGTGGCTAGAAGGATAATCAACAACTTGTTGAGCTTAAGCTAGTAAGCTAGCTTTCACATGGTAGTAGTTCATTAAAAAAGCACCCAACCATTTGAGCAAAAACAATTGAACATGCTCTTTGAGATGTGTGAGTGTGTGTCTAAGCATTACAAATCACTTGCCATTTGCTCTGGGGGGCATAGAATTGAGTGCGTGTTTATCGGGGCTGAAGTGCGACAAATATAACGCATTAAGTTAACATTATTGCCAAACAATTTCACTCTAATCGTGTTTATTTATGTTATTTGTTGTTGTCATTTCAATCCTACACCCTGTCACACACACACACACACACACACACACACGCACACTCAGAACAAAAGAGCGTGTGGGAAACGATTCGTTTTGGTTGCTTCCTACACATAACTCACATCCGCTTCGCATTTTTGTGGCTCTTTTCTTTTCTTTTTTTTTTGTTGTTGCTGTCATTGTTGTTGTCGACGACGTCAATTGACGTTTCGGAAACAACAACAGCGACAAGTTAGGTGAGGGAAATTTATGTGTAATATGATGCTTTCCTTTGCTACCAACCCCCTTTATCATCCCCACATACACACACACACACACTGGTTGTTGTGGCATCCACTCCACACCAAAATTTCAGTTTAGCAGTCAAAATATTTACACGACTGAATATCGCCATCTCATTGAGTTAAGCAAACAAAATCAAATTTGGTTGAGATTTGTCGCGCCCTTGCGGTCCTAAATTATCCTCAATGTGCTGGCAATGGCTATACGTTATCCTAATTTGTGTTTCACTTAACACACATGTAATTGAGTGTACTGTAGCTGGGTGTGTATTATGCTCTTCTTCCTTTCTCTAGTCTCTGTGCTTTCAATGTCGCTTGGGAAAACGTTGATGCCTAATTTCTGAAGTGCTGGAACAGTTTACAAAGCACTTTACTTGATTTGCCCAAACAGCCTAGACAATTTTTATAAAGAGAAATGCCAGTTTTTCATTCATTACAAATCTAAGTTGGATATTCACTAAAAATTCTACCCACCCTTTATTGCCTACAGGGTGGGTACTAACAATTGTCGAGTTATAAGCTGCTTTCATAAATTTTCAATTATAATTAAGAGTTATAAATAAATATTACGTTTCAGTTGGGGCTTTCGCAACAATTGATAAATGTTCTGTAATTAATCAGAAATGCCATGTTGCAACTTTTTGGGAAAATGTTTGACTATTGGCGAATATTGTAATTGAAATGATTTTGATGAGCTCTGCCGTAGGAAACACATCAATTACGCTAATGTAAAACGAGGAGTTTAATTTTCCCAAAATCTGACAAACGATTGCATAATCAGACCCAAACAATTCAATTCATTGCAAATCCCAGTTAAGCATATGCAACAATGACCATATATATTTATATATATTAAATGTTGGACATGCCCTAGGGGAGATATAACTACAACAACAAACAAACATACACACACACTCATATTATTACTGTTATGAGCAGCTGTTACTTATTTCATATGTATATGTTTTGTGTATTTGAATATGAATGCAAAATGCGGGCAAGTGTGGTAAATATTTGATGTTTGTTTTGTAGGCGACACTTACAGTGATCTACCATTAAATATGCCAAAGTGTGCGTGTTTTATTTGCCAGCTAACCGCAAAACCATTGTACATTTTATTGCGCTCAGCCCATAAAATTGTTGGAAAAAGTTGTATGTCAAAAACAAAACACTTCAGATACTTTAAGGTGAAATCTCTTTTAAGCTGTAACCAGCTACAACTTTGGCTTTAACTCCTCCTGTGGCCAGTGTTGTTTTGTAAAATTTATGTGTTTGGGTCAGATAAAGAAAGATAAACATTGTAAGTTAGACTGCAGCATTACAAGCCACGAACCCACACACACAAACAGAAGCATTTACATTCTATAAACAAGAAACATAGAACTTGACTTAAAATATTTTAACAATGCTTTTGTCAAATACGGCAAATGAAAATATTCTTTGAGGCCACAAAAGTTTTGTAACTGTTACCAAAAATAACAAACACAATATAAAAATTAAATAATTTTACAATCAAGTTTAAGTACATATATAGTTTTGTAAGCAAGTTTATTTAATCACAGGCTGAGAAAAAATTATTTGTGAAGGAGTCACCGCTAAATCAGAAGTTTCCTGTACAAGCCCGTATTCAATTTATGCCAACTCTTCTTTCCCACTCCTATTATGTCGAAAGGGGCAATTGGCTTGTGGGCGTGTCAAAAATCACAACACTTGCTGAGCTGTCTCATTGCCTTTCGGTGATTTAGTGGTGTTGTTTTTTGCTTGGCAAAGCAGCCACATTTTCTAGCATAATTTCAGGCGGCATGTAGCCGGAACTGGTACACAACAATGTGCTGCACCTTCATTCATTTGGCTGGCGGCGGGTTAGCTTTATTTTTGGCCTGGGTCAGCTTTGTGTTTTGTGTGTGTGTGTGTGTGTGTGTATGTCTGCCACGCCTGTTTATGTGCTTTTAACGTGGGCGTGAATATTAATGACTCATATTTTGCAAAAGTTCGGGGCGTTTCATGTTGATTTTATTTGTGGTCGCGGTCTATGGCCCGCACAGTTTTTAGCCGTATAATTATACCTCTCTCTCTATGTGTGTGTGTGAGTGTGTATTTTGGCTTGGCATGGGAATTTATGGTCGACGGCTTTGCGTGCTGTGCGGGCATAGCTCTCCGGCTCGATGTTGCCGGCAAGTTTTATGTCTTAGCTTGTTTTACTTTTCAATTGCCAAGTTTTGTGCGCACTGCAAAACTGTTTAACATGCCAGGCACGACTGTGAGACAGAAGCGTAAGCGGAGGAGACGGTCTGACTGCAGCACAAAAGTCTGTCAGTGTAGATTGTATATATACCTTAGTTTCTGTTTTTATAGAAGCGCTAAACCACTCACACACACAGACACACGCACAGACACATACATACATATATGGAGCCATCGACTAGATTAAAGTGTTAATATTTAATGTGCGCGTCGCATTGAATTATATTTCTATCTTACTCTCTCTTCACCTGTTCACTCTGTCTGTCTGTCTGAGTGTCAGTTTCAATGCTTTGTTTGCTTTTTTTTTTTTTCCTATATTTATGGAACTATCTCTTTCAACACTTGTCAATTTAGTATCAAATGCATTAGGCTAAAAAGTTTTTACTGTTAGTTGAATGTTGCATGCCACTTTTTATGTTGCGGCTGCTAGTTGCACATCAGACGACAGCCTCTCACAAAACTATGTAAAAGAGTTGGTCGGCACAGAAGCTAAAACAAATATGTAGAAGAAGTTAAAGGGACGGAGCAACCTCAGTTGCCACCATTTTGAAAATCAATTACCGCACGCATCAAATATCAACTTCCTACCTGTTTACCCAACCCACCCTGCTTCGTCTTGTCTGTCGCTGATAAGCCACAAACGACAATTGACCGACATTTTATTTAATGTCGCCGTTCATTAGGCAGCCACAGAACGCATCACTTGAGGGGGCATCAACCCCTGAGCCCCCTCAACCGCAAAGCCATTTAGTTGAAGCGCGCGCGCGTAAACAACAACGGGGCAGCGGATGTGCTGCTGGCTGCTTGCCACCAGTTTCTGGGGCCCAAACCGCAAAATTAGAGGCTGTCCCCACCTCTCCGCCCTGGCCCGAGATCATGTGTTTCTATCTTAATCTGATAAGTATGTGGGAAGGGAGGAGGGGCAGAGAAGCGATTGCCTGTCCTGGACTGGACGTTGTTTGTGCTGTGTTTAAAGTTCCTGCCACCGGTTGTTGCCTCTGTTATTGATGACTTGCTCCGTTGCTGTTGTTGTTATTGCAAGGGCTTCCGCCGTAGCTGGCAAGTGCAGGGATTTGCCAGATAGAAAGTTGTTGCTGTGCTTTCCTGCGCTTTAAACAATGTTCACCATTGCTTTTAGCCCGCATTTCACTTTACTTACTACAACAGATTGCGTTTACTTTGCTTTGCAATATTGTTTACGCTGGTATTAAACATAAAATCGATGAATTCAATCGATTTAAAAGCTTGAACTTGCCAGCGGGCATCATTTTTGCTGATATCCTTCAATAATCAGATATGAGGCATAGTTGAGTTAAGTATACTTTACCACTACAAGTTTCTGATGTGTATAGGGTATTATTATGTCAAACATTGTCCACAAAACAATTTGTAGTTGTCTTTGGTGGTGAAGCCCATTTGAGTGCACTTTAAATCATATTTAATGGCATACCAGAGAAAATAAGTCAACATAATAAATTCTGAATGTGCTATTTAAATACGTAAAACCAAAGAAAAAAAATAAATGCACTAAAGGGCAAGCTCATTAAAAAATAATAAACAGAGAATATTATGAAAATGTTGAATATATGAACATTAAAAATCTGCCTCTGTCAGATAAAGTAACTTACTTATCCATTTTGAAAATACAATAATCTTCAATGGTTTAAATTTTATGTATGAAAACCTTCTTGCTCTGCTTTGTCTTATGAGAGAAAAAAAATTTAATTTATACATACATAAATATGTTTTCACATATACGACTAAAGTAAGAACATTTTTGTATGTAGAAATTGTGTGGTTTGTTTTTGCTTGAAGCTGAGGATTGGAATTTTCTTTTAATTAACTTTGGCATGCAAATTTTCTTGCCACAAACAAAATTTATGAAACGAATTTAAAATTGAAATATTTTTCGTGTAAAATATGTGAGTAGCAGCAGTTTCAATGTCCTGCGGTGTTCAATGTTTGCACTGCATGTCGCTTGCATTTCTACTTTTCCAGCAACCACCAACTGAACTGAACTGCAATAGCAAAAAGTTTGCCAAGAAACTGAGAAATGGGGACAGCTGCTCGAGTCTGGCTTGCCTTGTCAGTCGTATTAACAATCGAGAGCCAAGCCAGCTCAAAGGCTTGTTTAAGAAATGAGTATATTGCAAAGAAGAATGAACTCTATATATATTTAAAAACTTATGACAATTCCTGAAAAAGTTAAAACGGAAATCATGATAAGTTAAAACTTTCTTCTGACATTTGTTTAAGCATTACCCTTTAAGCACACAACAAATGTGATTTATGTTGTAAATTTACTTTACTTTTTCCACCAGTTTATTGACCTGAGGCGCAATTCTCACTTACTGCCTGCTGACAGCCATTAGACAAGCACCTTTACACACTTTTCTCTTCTTACCACTCTCTCGCACCTTGCCAGTTTTAATGGCAAAACTTTTTCACTTAACCTTCACTGCAGCTGAATTGATTTCTTTCACTCCTAAAGACTTTTTGCTTGAGTAATGACTTTGCATGTGTCTCTCTGCCATATGATGAGTTATGTGTGCACACACACAAAGCAGTGTGTGTATATAGGAAAGTAACATATGAAGTCTGTTGCTGCAAAACTGCTGGTGAACTTGAGGCTAAGCTGGCTGGCTTTATGAACTTCTTGTAGTAAGTTTCGTCTTCGCTGTATTTACAGTTTCAAAATTGAAAGTCAAAAGTGTTAGTGACAAATTATGTAATGCGTGTGGCATACTTCAAAGTTTTGAACTTGTAAAACAAAATATTAACAAGTTGAAACGTTTGATAGATGGGGTCAGTTTTTATGACATTAAAGATACTCTAGAATATGCAGTCGAAATTCATGAAATTGAATTGTATTCAAGCTTAGCACAGTTTTACAGAAGTGCCTTTTGTTGATACACTTAGCAGATTGAAATGGAAATGGGTTAAACAAAAAGTTAATTAAAATGCTGCTGTTCTGCTAACATTACGTGGGAAACAAAGGCACAAGCCACAATTCAATGTTTATGTACGAATTGTGTTGTTGCTTAAACAACAATCGCTTGTTATAAAACTACATATATGGTGCTACAATGCCCAGCTTCACATTGTTTTAGCTTTAGCTTTAAACAGGTAGCGTTGCACCTACCTTCAATTTAAGTTATGTTGCGCTCATTAGAGGCCATTCAAACGAGCAGCCAAGAAAGTATTCTGTTACAGTAATAAACTGAAGAGCTGAACATTGGATAAGATTGAAAACTTAAGCTTTAAGGTTTTGTCAGTTGCAAAAGCGGATAATTGTTGCTTTTTCTTGAGTGCTGTGAAAGTTGCCAGTCATACATGTATGTACATAGCGCATACATCAATAAACAACAACAGGCAGCAGCAGCACCAGCATCATTTACATACATACAATATGTCAGAGAGAAGTGTAAGCCGTCAATTGCTTGCCAGGAGCAGCTACATTCATTTTGTTAATGAATTGCCAACGTTATGTAAGAGAGGAGGAGATGGAAAAAGAGGAGCAGAAGGTGGAATGGCAATGAGAGTGCGAAAGGCAAAAGGTAAACAATAATTCATACAGAACAGCCAAAGAAAAAGCAGAATCAGTCAGTTCGCATATTAATTAATATTGCGCATATGCAACGTCCGTCCAGAGCTTTAAAAACTTTACATATGAGCTTATGTACACATATTATGTATTTATCCACTATATAAATACATATATCTTGTTACGCAAAAGCCACACACACACACACACAGTATTTTTAAGCCCATTCCCATCCCTCTCTTAACGTCTGAGCAGCTGCGACTTGGCCAGCGATAAATCTTTAACGCGCTGATTTCCACATGTGCGTCGAACCTTTTGTCCAAATTTAGATTTATTTCATTGTAAATACATATATTTGAGCAGGCAACAACTTTGACATATTTCAGACAGGCGAAAGACAAATGCGTGTTTAATGTCAATAAATTAAATGAATTTCTATGATTTATAATTCAATATACCTACACATTTTATACAAATAAAATTAAACACGTTTCTTTACTTATTTTAAAACTAAATTGAATGAAACAATGTGAAATGCAATAATTTAGTTCAAGTCGTTGGTTTTTATCGCCGCCCAGTTGTCAGATAAATTCAACAAATATTTTTATAAAACCGCTTTTAGTTATGGCCAGATAATAAATCATTGCAGCAGACACATTTAGCCACAAATCCAAAAAGAACTCAGTGCCCTAAACAAATGTAACTAAAGTGCATAACATGTGTGTGTGTGTGTGTTTTTTTGTCTGTTGTGTAAAAATATACAATGTTCTCCTGGACACTACCCCAAGTTGCAACAAAAGCAACACCTAACAAACAACAGCCATACACTTGAAATTCTATGGCTTCATTGTTGACTTTAAATTATGCGTAACATTTAGAAATGCATTTATATGTCTGAGAATACTTGCAGCCTGCACTTTTACACACTTACTTAACATTTTTATGGGCTAAGGAAGACTTTCAAAATATTTTTAGAATAAACACGAAAGACTTTGAAGCGATTCAGTTGATACGGCCATAAATCTCAATGTTTACCTTCTCAGTCAGCTAAACAATGGAATTAAAAACATGTTTTTTCTTCACTGTAATCGTGTCTGAAGCACAGCAAGCTTTAGATTCAATTAAACTGTCAGCGGGAGGACAGCCACAAGATATTTCCCTTGCCTCCGTCTCATACGACACCTGCAATATTTGTCATGCCGAAAGCAGCGGGCATTAAATTCGAATTAGCAGAGAGCCATCAACAAGAGAACAGCGTGGGAAATACCTCCGTGCCCTCTCCTCCCACCTAACTCAACGATTATGCTAAACACTAAGCGAAATATTCGATTTTAAATGCTACAAAGATTTATCGCTATAGATGCTATCATTTTTCATGCCCCCAAATATGCAAAGGTGAAGCAGGAAGTGTAAGCCAGGTGGCAAGTGAGCTAACTGTCAACAGAAACATAGCCGCGAAAACCGCAAAGGACACGCGAAGTTCAAACTAAGTAAGCAGGCTATTGAGACTGTTGGGGGACACGTTTGAAAAGCGCGAACAGATTGCAGATGGCGACCGCAACCGTCTGTCAACAGGGGACAAGTTTTCGAAGTGGACAAGGAGATGGACACCTGTGGCTTTTGCCAGGCAATAAATCAATTTGCCTGACGTCTTGACATTCGCCTCTAATCGCAGAGGACTCTACTTGAACTAGAGCTCAGTCGAACAGTGGAATTTGTCAAGGGAATCATTGCGTTGAATGCAACTGAACTACCCAACACAGTCTGTAAAATACTCCTTAAAGTTTCACAGCTTACGTGTGCATTTAAATGTCCCAAAATCTATTCGGTCTTTATCCACAGATATTCGCATTGTGGTACGAAAGCCTTTTAAAGTTTACAGTTGAGCAGATACCACTGAAATTGAATGGCGTCGGTTGCCTTTTACCAATGGCTGCCAATTTCAATGACCGTCGACTAAAGTTTCTGCCAGACTTGTGTGTATCTTTTTTCAATTGAATCCTGGCAAACCAAGCAAATCATTTGCTTTGGCCAAAATCACTCAAAGTAATTCAAGTCTGAATGAAAACGATGGAAACCCTCTCTGTCTGTGGGTGTTTTTCTACTTGTCCGCTTGAGTTGTTGAAATAATTAACATGCTTTTCAGTTAACATTGATTATGAATATGGAGTACGAGTTTTAAGTACATCATCATCAACATTGAGGAGTGCCCAATAACTGCCAAAAACAGGCCTCATTCATGTACAGACAACAGTTTGGTGGGGACTAAAGTGCGCATTTTGGCATTAGCCAGCGCCGATTTATGATGCCACTTTGGAGCACTCGATGGCAGTTGAGAGGCCACGGCATAGGGATAGAAATGCCTGCAGTCTGAGCTGTGGTCATAATCCTGCAATTGTTTGCATATTCACCTCCAAATACGAGGTAGACCGATTCAGCTGGTCTTTTGTATGGAAATGAAGTAGATCCCCATCTGCTTTTGGGTTGTCTTCTGTCCCTGCTTAATATGAGCTCATATTTGGGCTCATTATTCGGGTTGAACCCTTCATGAATGGAAATCCATAGGCGAAGATTTGTCATCTGCTCTCTGCAATTGACATTTATCGCTGTCGGGTACTCACTCGACTCTGCTTTGTCTGCGGCTGTCGCCCACTTTGGTCTCTTTTGAACAAGTTAACAACTCATTAACACGTTCAGCGGATATGACAACAGCAACAACGATGGCAGACGACCAACAACAATTGCTGTTCATTAAATTTACAATTGAAGTTAAATCGTTTAAAATGCTGTAATTCATTTGCATTCACAATTATTCACTCATTCAATTTTTGGGTGATTACCCTTGTCAAATTAATAGAATCGCAGGTTTTTTTTAGTTTTTTAGCTCTTTCCCAAATTTTTTTATATTTTTGTACCCCAACATAAAATAGAATTCAGCAAGGAGCTCTCCGACCCATAAAGTTGATATTTCCTATTTAAGTGTCAAATAATTAGATAACAGATATTTCTAATATGTTAACTTTTAGCTCTATTTCTTTCCAAATTTTGATTACAAAAAAATTTGGAATATGTAAAAATGGGGATTAAAATAATGGGTAACGTATAACTTTTTAAAATTTTATTGAAAGCTGAACAAATATCGAAGATTGAAGTTTAGTTCACAAAAAAAAAAAAAAAAAAAAAATAAACGTTAAAAAAAAGGGGTTCGGGGAAATCTAATTGAGAAAAAACTAAAAAAATTTTTTTTTTTTTTTTTTTAATAAAACAAACATTCTGTTTACTTTTAAGTTATTCACACAGGGAACTTAAATTCCCACTTAAAGGTCATTCGCTACTTAGTCGAACACACATGTTTCATTCTCCTCATCAGTCATCTGAATCCCTCTTCTCCCTCAAAATAATTCACATGTGTGTTTTGAAAGCGGGTTCAAGACAACCCGAGCACTTCTGCCAGCAGTCCAGTTGTGTTTCGACCTCGATCTCAACAATTTTTGAATAACTAATGAAGGTGCCAAAAAAAACAACAACTAAAACAATAACACAACAGCCTCAGCAACAAAAACAACAACAACTGCAACTGAGACTACAAGAGGGTTAAACATTGTGTTGAGACTCTAGTGCCCGGCCTGAATATGAAATTTGGATTTTCATCCAACTGTCGACATTCATCTTGCCAACTGTCTGTCCAACTGGTTGGCATTAGGCATGCCGTCCGTCTGTCTGTCCTTTGTCCTGGACTTGTGCGTCATTGTCAAAATATTAACAGCTGGCACATTCCAAGACTCTCTTCTGTGCTCATGTGAGAGCTTAAGCCCTCCCTGAGTAGGGCGAGGAGGGGGAGCCTGATGATGAAAAATAGGAATTTAACTATTTTGAAATATATTTTGGCAAATAAATTTGAGACTTGCAAGTGTTGGGAATGTGGGTCAAGGCGGTCAAACTAAATCCTTTTTGATTTCAACTCATTTTCGCCTGCAAAGTGTTGTGATATTCATATTTACAGCAAGCTGTCTGAAGTACATAAATTTAAGAGTCAGTGCTTCAAGTTAAACCCTTCTGCTTGAGTTAACATATGAAATAAAACTTACATTTAGAAATTACCACTGATGAATCAGAAAAACTGATTGCAACTTCATATACCATCAACAATTTTTGAGGTCAGTGCAAACAGACAAAGAAGTGAGAACAATGCTAAAAACTTTTACACGTCTTCCGATTCCACACCGCCAAATCTGCTTTAAACTGAACAACTCACCCGTCAGATCCAGGATGCAGTGTGAATCAGAAGTATTGAAAGTATCGATTTCCATGAGTGCATAGGATGCAAATGGAGTCAAGGGAGATAGGGGAGACATTTACTTAGGGTGTCGTCTGCTTCATATGGGGAGAATCTAAATAAATTTGCTTTTGAGTAAATTAAAAACAAACAGCAAAATCAAATATTAATGTTGTGTAACGCGATATCCAAAGTGGGCTTCAGTTCCATCCAGATACTGATTCTGTTATGTAACTGATTCTGATTCTGATTGTTGACTGGCGTTGAGTAAACAGCGCCATTTAGAAAAATCAATGTGATGTGCGCTTTGCTATTTGCCTATCACACAATACGAAAACAACAACGATGAAAAAACTGTCATTTAGTCACTTGCAAATGAAGATTTATTTCTATTTTTTGTGACCACTTTTTCCCTTTCAACTTTTTGTGAGTTGTCGCTACGGCAATGCCCGAAATAACTCCGAATAGAGTCGTCTACATCTACATCCTCGTGTGCCTGGTCTAAGCTTTGTTCCTCTCCTCGTTAGTCTGAACAAAGGACACAAAAACCTTTTTTGGTATTCAAATGTTATTTTTGGCGCAACATTTGTGGAATTTTTTGCCGCTGCCTCAGCAAAGTGAAGGAAAACGTGTGAAAAGCGGAAGTGTTGTGACTCCAGTTGTTTCTGTTGTTGTTGACACCGAAATGCTTGGGAAACGCATTTAGCGACCGCAGGAACGAAACGCCTTTAAACTTTTCACTAAATTGTTTGGTTTTTATTGCCGAATTGAAACCAGAAAAAGGGATTCCTTTGTTTGTGTTAGGGTGAATGCCAAACATAAACTGAATATCCACAAAGGGTTAACCTTAAGTGGAAAAACTTAAAGTTTATGTACCCTTTGAGTGTTTTAATCCTGAGAGTGGTTCTTAAAAGAGGCGTGACAAAGTTGATGATAGTAATATAGTAATGACCATCTAATAATTGTATCTACAGAGTGCTAATCGGAGCAGGTGTGCAGGTTGCTGCCAACCCTAAGTTTCAAGAACCAAACAAATACCTATTTCACATGTGTAGTTTGATGTAGTTCGAGATGTCGGTCTAAGCTTAGCCTGAAGAAACCCAAACAATAATTTCGATTAGTGAATCTGACAGAGATAGAGAGAGAGAGAGAGATTTCTGCTGCCGCAGGTGCAATTAAATGTTAATCGATTGTGTTTGGAAATTGGAATAGGAGAGGAGTCAAGAGCACAGGATACATGAAGAGAGTTTGCATAATCAACTGCAGCCTAGCGATGATGAAGAAGATAGCAAGCATGATGATGATGATGACCTTTTGGCTTGAGTTTTGTTTGTGGCTTCGGCAATTTTCAGTTGCCTTACAGTCAACAGTATATTATGTGAAGTGAGAGATTGTTTGTGTGTGTCAGATGCGTAATTAATTGTAAATAGTTGTTCAAATGTCACTTGCAATTTATTTGTTTGACAATCTGAAAGTGAATGACCCCTAGAGACATATTTGTGATAGACGAGTTAAGTCTTTAAATCACATATATAGCAGATAACATTTATTAAAGCTATTTATTTCGTATATTGCTACTTATAATTGCCAGTTGGGATCATTTTGAACTTACTTTTCGATATTTGCATGTCAAACGCGTGGTAATTTTATATACTTATTACTGCGACACTCGACTTCCCTTCCTCCTCTCCCACTCTCTGCGTCTCTTGGCGCTCGAACGCATTATTTATGACTTGTACGTTTTCCGTGTTATTTTATAAACATTTTTCAAAATATGCTCGACCTCTCCTCTCGGTCGTCGCTCGTCAGAAAGAAGCCTGCAACTGGCAACTGCTTGCCGACATCATAAAAAAGGAATTCTACGCGCCGGCGCCTTTATGTTTTATTTATGAGCCCAAGCACGCCCACAAAAAGTTAACATGGTGCCCACAATGCGTGCCGGGTTTTAATGTTTCGACCAGGAGGGCGGAGAAAAGTCTGAAGGGCAGGTTGTGCAAGAAGATGGTAACTTTTATAGAGGTAATTATTGTCTGGGGAAGAGTGAGTAGAAACATATGGGTTGAAATGTATCTGAAATCGATTTTGTTATATGCAGATTAAACATTATCTCGAGTCCAGCTCTCATAAATTTCCAGCAAAGGGTCAAAGGTTGAGTGCATTTACAGTTACCCGGCAGCCCTTGAGTCATTTCACTCGCTAGTCCCTTCAGAGATAAGAGAGCTGAGAGCTGCTTATGGATGCCACAAATCGCCGTTTAAATATTAATACATCAATCCACTTAATATGCGAGTTTACAGCAGCGAATGATGCAATAAATATAAAAAAGGGAAAACACACACCAATAGACAGGCAGACTGAGAGAAAAGATGAGCATATGTTGGAGATACTTGAAGAGAAAAGATACTTCAGTTTATGATGTGTTTTGTTGGCGATATGATATGATGATAGGATACCATAAATGAGTACACAAGAAACATCCATTAAAGTTACAGCTTAGCCTTGTTGGCCTGGCTTGCTTTCTATTGCCTTTTTCAATCTGGCCACAAAGCAAACAAGATTCTTATGATGTAAGACAAAACAAATTTTAGTATAAGCGCGCACTTCCTGCAGCCCCCCTGGGATAGGAGGCACAAAGGATGTGCTCAGCTTGTTTATTTCAAGAACTTGCAATGCAAACAAAAACTTCTATTTCCGAAGCAGCCACTATTACAAACACAATAAAAGCGAAGGACGGAAAGAGTTAGATAAAAGCAAACTAAAGTTTAATATGCTTTCTCACATGTTAAATGGAAGCAAAATTTGTTAACACGGGTGCTGTTGATTGTTTGTCCAAGCGTTTATGATGATTTTCTTAAGCTTATTAATGTTATATTCAGTTTATTTCGGATTTCGTTGATGCATTATGTTATGTTTTGTTTATTTGATTTTTTTTGTTGCCAGTCGAAACTCTCCGTTATAAATTTTATGCGCAAGCGCAAAGTTTTAAAGAGCGAATGAAACTCTTATACGCGAATCTCCCGTAAAACTGAACGAATTCCGAGCAAAACAGTTGCCGAAGTACGCCAAGCTGAGCCGAGTTTTTGCAACGTGCAACGAGTTCAGTTGGATTTGGGCAACCAAATAAATTGGTTTAGAGCAAAAGATTCAATATTTTTTATATCCCTCAAAAATTTCATTATATTTTATAGATTACGAATTTCCGTGGAGCAATTTAAATTTTATAAGAGCAATTAATTAAAATATTTGCTTTTGGCATTTTTGGCAATTAATGTGGCCATTTGATGGCTTCATTTTCAGTGGAACTGCTGCGGATTTGTAGCATTAAATGTGGTTTTTATTGCACGCCATTGCCGGAGAAATGTTCGCTCGCTCTTCTTCCATCTTCCGTCTGTCTTGGCATTCATTAAAAATTGAGCATGGCTTTCGCAAGCTTTCCAGCTTCTACGACTGCGAGTCTGGTTACCTGGCCTGCTTCTTGGCAACCTGCCTGAATGTCTGGCTGCCTGCCAGCCTGGTTGGCATTTTCATCTCAAGTTGCAGAGCGACGTGGCTTGTCGCTAAAATATGCTGGCCATTATTTATGTTAAATGTATGCAACATTTTTCAGCTGACGTTGCAGCCTGCTTGCTTTCTGACTGCTAGCTGCTACTGCTGCTGCATTACGCATACGCCTAGTGCAACCGCAAAAGTGTAGCCTGCTTCTTATAGATATTATAGATAGAGAAAAGTGCTCGTTATGCAGCCGAAAGTAAGCTGCTTCCTCTTAAGTGTAAGTTAACATTGCTGGACTGCAGTTTGTGTGGCACTTAAAGCAGGGACCGGCCAACTCTTCAACTACTATTTTGGACTGCAAAAATTCAAATTTTGTGCGCTGCTATCTTCATAAAAATTTCAACAGAACAGCCGACTCTGCCAGCCCATCCTTTCTGTCTGTCTGTCTGGCTGGCTGGTTGCTTCTGCTTGTGGCCATAATTTACTCAACTGTTGTCTCAGTTGCACGAAAACTGAATTTAATGCATTTGCCAGGCACTTTTCAAGCCCGCAACTTGTCTGCTTCTCTGTTCCCAACCGACAAACACAATTCCATTTCCATTCCTCTGGCATTTTGGGTGCTGTTGGGCTGGCAAAGGACGCGGAAGACGAGGACGCTGACAACGATGACAACGACAGAGTCTTGAGCTGGAGGAAACCGCAATGTAAATGACATCCATCGCGTAATACTCGTATTTTCAGCTACCTTTTGAATAATTTACATTGTACTTGGCCATTGTCTGGAGATTTGGCATCTTTTGTGATTCTATTTCGCCTTTCAGCTTGCAACAGTCGTCTCTGTTACGGTACTTCAGTATGCAGCAGGGCGCATATAAAAGTTAATTGCAATTCATGCACTTTACAACATTGGTTCACATAATCCCAAACTCAATTGCAGCTACTCGCTCACCTAAGTGCCACATAACGAGGCTGCCACAACTCAATAATACTAGTTCCGCCGTTAATAATTTGTTATTTCAAGCTAATTACTTTCAGTCAACTGACAACATCGCCGCACACACGCCACACGCCACATGCCACATCATGCCTCCGCTAGCCGCATGCTTTCTTGTTTATTTTCGTTTTATTGAAATTATGCTGTTCTTTTTGGTGGCGAATGGGGAGAAGGGGGTGTTCCGGACAGGCTTGTGTCCCTGATTAAAATGACATTAGCACGGCCAACAACGGATCGGATTGCATCGATTTTGTTGGGCGTTTGTTTAACGAATCAATTTGATATATGCAGCGATTTGTTTTTGTGTGTCATAAAATGCCGCTTGAATTGAATAAATTATGAAAGGGTGCTCACGTTGTGTGAGTTTTTGTGCTAGATGAATGCGTTTTCAATTGCTCGTTAATTGACAGTTGATTGGAAGGATTCGATTGTTCGATATATAAGCGAGTTTAAGTTTAATGTTGTGCTCATTACACTATTAAACTACAATATTTTTTGTATCAAAAAGAATGCTAAAAGCTCTTTATAATGCAACAAACAAAAAAATTTGAAACACAACAATCAATCAAAAAAATCTCGACTATTTCAATTGCATCAAAGAAAATTCCTCAATAAAAAAATAAAAATAAAACAGCCACCACATTCCGGAACTCTTCGTTGCTTCTTGTTGCTGTTGCTTTTTCCTGCTACTTTGCTGTAGTTTGCATATTTTTAATGAAGCTGTAAAGCGGACTTTAGTTGCCTTCCACACATACAAGTCGCACACTGTTTGCTGTTTAAAATTCATAAATTGTGCTTAAAAACTGTTTTGAACTTTGACAGCATTGAGCTTCACTTCGTTTTGGCAACTGTCTCGTCACATTTTGTAGCATTTCATAAATGGAAAATCATACGAATTATGGCAAGGTCCTGCGACATTTGCATACATTTTCCATGTGGTCTGTCTGTCCATGCCCATGTCCGTGTATGTGTGTTTGACTTTTTTCTGATGCTGCTTTATGATGATTCAAGTTGGCCTTATTGCCAATCTATATGCAAGCCCCAGTCATGTGCTCGTCTAGGTCCCCCCTTTATATACATTTTTTACATATGTATATGTATGTATTTTCTCTGTTAACCGTTTGGTATGCGTTTTGACTTTTAGTGCTTTTTATATTTTTTGATAAAGTGTTGCCAATTTAACCGGCAGCCATTTTGCTTGAACACAAATACACACATACAGAAAGAGAGAGCAGTCGCATAGACATTGGAAATAAAGCAGCAGCCTTTCTGTTTGATTGCCTTGCTGCTTGAACAAGGAGGGGAGAGTGGGGTAAGGGTTGCCATTTATGGTTTTTATTTTTAGTTGAATGTCTGCGCCAGAGGAATATGAAGCAAAAAATAGAGCTCCAACGCTATTTATTTTATTGTATTTTCATTGAATGTCTGGCAATGGCCCTTTTTGCGGCTTTAAAAAAAATAAGAAAAGGAGAAAAAGGAACGCACAATATAATCAGAAACTGATAATGAGCTATCAGTACATACATATATTGATTGTCTGATTGAACTGACCCAACTCAATAAAAACCATAATACGAAAGCACTTTAAAAAGCCAAGACAAGTTTTTCTCTTAAAGGCGCATTCAAATATTTAAGTTAAAGCTAAACACAACTAGAACTCAATCTTGGTGTTTTATCAGTCGTGAAATTAAACAAACCCAAGCAAAAACATTAGCAGTGTTTGAGAAATAGCAAATACTTAAGGATGGCAAACTTTTGGACAGGTGTAATTATGGTTCGCGTAGGCCGTGTCTATGCGATAGCGATTATCTCTCACCGAATACTTCAATTAAACTTTCGCTTGAGCGCCATTAATTGAGCTGCCTCTTCTCTGTCGGGTGACTTGGGGGGATGATGAGAAGAGAGGAGGGGGCAAGCAAACGCTTTAAGCTGCGTCGAATTTTTGCGAGAGTGACTTTGACCTTTGGCTAATGATCTAACCGTTGCGACTAAAGGAGGCTCTAAAAGTTTTTGGCCAAATCAATTTGTCGGCTTTTAATTAAATTCAATTAAACTTTGCTGCTTTGAAGTTCAAATGCGTTGAAGCTGAGGTGTTTTCAACTTGATTGGAAGGGGTAATTAAAGCAAGGGAATGATTTGAAAGAATATAAGACTACGATTAAGATGATGACATAGATACAATTATTCATTCATACATTTAATTGATATTCTCTACAGTGAAATTGGTTATTTTTTCATGCTTTAAGCTGTGCAAACAGATCGTTTTTGTCGAGTGCCCAATTTGTATTGCACAAACACGCACAAAACCATTGCACAAACAGCAAACGAAACGTTGCATTTGCATTTCTATCGCAGAGAATGGGACCTTAACAATTGTATTCCACCCTTAGATTGTAACTGAGAAGAGTAGGGGAGCTTTCCAGTAACAGCCGCCATTGACGGAAATTGGAAATTTCACACTTGATGATGGTCTACAAATTGGTCAACAACCGTCGAACCGTCGAAACGCAAACAGAAATAAAGCCTGTCAGCTATTGGGGCATTAGCCGCACTGGCGCTAACTGCACAAAAGAAAAACCCAAATCCCGGCCACGATTTTTAGTTCGTGTTCACAGCTGAAGAAGAAAGGTAGCCTGACATTTTGTGGTTTTTGATTGTACAGACTTTAGCCGCGGGGGCAATGACAATCAAATAACACACACACACACACACACACACACACACACTGCTGGACCGGGTCCGATGCCATTGTGTGTGGGACAACGGTCGCAGCTATTATTGGATTTGATTTCCCAATGTGCTTTGTTATACAACAACAACAGCAACTCCCCCTAAAAACTGTCGCTAACCGAGACGGTTATTGGAAACTGTCGAAAGCTAAATCTACAGTTTTTAACCACTAAATGCAATGGCATTTATTTGTAAGCGCTACAGTGCGTTAATACCGTCAGTTATGAAACAGTTTACAATCAACTATCAAAAGTGGCACTAAGTAATGATGTTGTGAAATACATGTAGCCAAAATTTGTCTTAGCTTTTGTCAATTTATTGCCAACTTAATGCGCTTGAGTGTCCTTGACAAATGCGTTAGTTAAGCGAATTTATGCACTGAGATTTTCGCATAAAATTGATTTATCACATTAGCCAAACACACACATACGTTCGCAGTTCAGACAGAGGCAGACACAGACACAATTGTATCCTTTTTTGCATTTACAACATTTGTGGAGCACTTTTTTTTCTCCATTTTATTGCTCGCTTCATCAATTGCTGCTCCAATGTCCTTTTGAATATAAATGGACATGCGCTGCGAGTCCCGTCTGTCCTGGCATGCCCAATTGCATATCTTCCTCAAGGACCAGGCCATAAATTTCCACTTATGCCCAACTGGCTGGCGTTGAGTCTGGGGCCAGCTGATCCAGTCCACTCTAGGACTCTGTCTGGTTAACCGCAACCGCCAACAATGGGGTAAAAACCACTCTGTCTCGGAGTATTCTGTTTCTTTTTTTTGTTGTTGTTTTAAATAAATATTTATAGGCATTTAAAATGCGATCTAGGTTAGGGCTTTAACTTACTCTTAAAGATGTAGGCAGTCTGGGGTGAAGCCTAATTTACTTAAAATACAACTTGAGCTTGCTGATGCAAATTCTTTTTCAATTTTGTTTCAATACAACTTTTATATTCAATTTAAGCAAGAGAAAGAGAGAGGATGAAGGGAAGGCACACACAAACACACACATACACACACACATGATGGCTTTAAGTTAATCTGATTGTAATGCGATACACTTTACAGTCTAGAGATACAAATCAGCACCCACATAAGCAGAGAAACTCTAACAAAACCCAAAAGCACAGCTGTTGCTTCCTTTTGTTATTCTTGTTTATGTGTATAAGAGCGAGAGCGAGAGAGATAGAGAGAGGAGGAGAGAGGGGGAGGCTGCTGCTGGTATGTTGTGGCATACGCGCGTACAAATCAAATAAATTATCTGAGGATTTACAGTAATAAAGTAGTAGATAAACCAACAAAAGTGGGCAACACTGTGGCCTGTGGCACGTGGCTGAATACGTGGTTTCAGATCTTGGGTTAAGCGCTTTCTACAGAAAGCGGCAATTTGCCACTAGAACTTTTAAGTTCGTTGAACAGTTGTTTAGTTTTCAATCATCAAATTCAGGCCGGATTTAATTGTTGCATGGACAATTTTAAACTTAAGTTGGATACAACGAACTTTACCTTTAAGTCCTGGAAAGGAAACAAAATCTTTGTTTCTACACATAACAAAACTTCTTCAGCATTTTCCTGTCGCTCACTTTGATAAGGCAAATGAACTAAACGACAAGCGAGGCGTGAAGAAAAATCCCGAAAAAAATAACAAGTACAAATAAAATGGAAAAACTCATCTTCATTCTGTGCGACTTAATGACAATGACCGTCAATTGAGGCAACGTATCTACGAGTGGCAGGCAAAACGTTGCTTCTTCTTCGTTGGGCCACTGCCACTTGTGTCTGGCTTCATGTCTTTATCTTTGTCGCCGTTAATGCCGCTTAAAGTCAAATACAGCTACTCAGACAAACAACAACAACACACACACACACACACACACATAGAAAGAAATGTAAACGCCGTAATGGAGATTGTTTTGGAAAATAACCGCGCTGCGTCAACAGTATTTATTTTATTGACATTTGTATGCCTCCTACCCCTAACCGACCCCCCCCTCCAGACACCATAAGCGAACTAAAACAGCAGACAATGAAAAGCTATTTTGGGAGCAAACTGTTTGTGCGACAAACCAAAACCTGCAACACCAGCACGGCAGTAGCGGCAGCAACAACTGAGCAGCAACTGAGCAACAACGCCATGAAATGGAAACGCAACAATCAGGACAACCATCAACTCTAACCTTCAGTGCTCCCTCCACTGCTCGTCTGCCACCCCACCCCACTCTCTCACCCATCAGCACTTGCCGCACGTTTTTTGGGAAGCGCGTAAAAGTTTACGAGGCATCCTGTGGCAGCGTTGGCAGCATAAAGTGATTTGCTTTCTGTTACCAACGCTTTTGTTTGGCTATCAAAAAGTTTTCAAGTTGCATTAGAAAAGTTGATGCGAAAGTCCATCAAATCTATGCCCCGTTTCAATTGTTGAGCGTCTGAGCGTTTCCCTTGTGACGACCATAGCAAGTAAAAGATTAACACAAACTAATGTTATAACAGCAAACTTGTCAAAGTCACTGCTACAAATGGCCAAATACAACAACAATAAACAACAGTAGCTGCTGGAGCATCTGCTGACCATCTGAAGATTAAGACACAAATCTTGGACTACTTGGCTACTTGTAGCTTTAGGCCGCCCTCAGTTTCAACCCAGCTCAACTGTGGCGCAGCGACGTGCAGCCTGGCATCGGAAATGAATGGCATTTGTTACTGACACGAGTTTTGGGGTAGACGCAACTTCTGCCCCACGACATGCTTTTGGACTCCAGGGAGGCACAGCCTCAGCTTCAGTGGGGGATCTGGGACTGGGGTGACAGGCGTGGGCAAATACAATTCCTTAGCTAATCAATGCCAGAGCAAAACAAATTAGATAACAGCGACAGAGAGTGAAAGAAAACTGAGCTTGAAACTAGAGCAAAAATATGAAAAGAATCCTACTAACTAAAAATCCTATAAATATTTATTAAGTCTTTCATGTCTTAAAGCTCATAAATGACAGACATTTCCAGCAATCAACAGAAACGCCTCAGAATGTTTAAGGTAATTTGTCAACTAACTTAATTCAAGGTAAATCAAATTTGCAACTAATTTTCGTACAAATCCTACTAGCACATATTTAAAATGACACAAAATCTGAGATTAAAAAAAAACTAGAAAAGCTCTGTGCAAACAGGCACATCAACTGAAGGACATTTACGTACAACAAGATTTTGTCGCCCGCAGTGTTGACTGGTCAACTTGCCAACTTGACTTGCCCAGGACATTAGGGTCTTGTCATTTTCTGTATGTGTGTGTGTGTGCAGTATGTCTGCCTAGCATACTTATGTATATTTCATGCAATATCCTGTAGAATATTTAAATTGTGTACACAATTTCCGGAGCAATGAGTTTGACAATGGAATCATTAAGAAGAGATAACTGAACCCGGACTGCTGCAGGGTACAGATAAGAACGCCTGACTGGACACCACCCAACGCAACGCAATGCAATCCCAAACTCCAGTCGAGCTAAACTTTTGCATGCAATTCCACTTGTAAATCCGACTTTTAAACACACACACATTCCCCAAATTGCTTAAATGCATTTAGCGACTAGAGTGTGTGTCTGCTCTAAGATGATTTGTCTAATGTGAGAATGTATGTGTGAGTGTTTGTCTGTGATTGCATTTTTGTTTTTTTTTTTATCCGGCTTTGTGGCATTTGTTTTGGCTGGCACATAATTTATCAAGCCAACAGAGACACGCTTCGGCCAAATTGACAATTAAATAGAGAGAGCACGTGAGGCAGAGAGAGGAAGAGAGGCGGAAAAACTTGATTAAAATTGACCATAGCAACAATAACGAGACAGACAGACACACAGAAAGGGCAAGAGCCAGAGTTGGAGGTGCCACAAAAAAAGGATGAGCTGCACGTGCGTCAAACGCAGATGCTTGCCAAGTGCTGCAAACACACTCATGCACAAACACACACACACACTCACTGGCCACTGCCAATACTCGTATATAGACCACGTTAGAAGGCAGTAGAGAGAGGCGTGTTCCGCTCGTACGTGACCAACAGCATAGCTGTCAAAAGTTGTGAAAATTAAAAAATAAAGTCAAACAAATATGCGCGACGGCAAGCGCTGTGGCAAGGAGGAAGGGAAAGAAGCCTTAACAAAGGCCATCCATAAAATACACTTGGCGGTAAGGTGAAGGAGAGAGAGCTCAGTGTCTTTAGTCTCGGACAGACAATGTTGTTGCTTTAACCTTTTTGAAATTGCTTAAAGAGCTCAGCAAGTGGCACTCTTTGGATAAACTGTTGCGGAAGCTTCTCATAATTTATAATAGGGTTGTTCTTACTTTATGAAAGGGAGTTCTTTCGTTATGAATAGCTGCAGAAATTACCCAGTAAAATGGATCAAAAACCTTCGTTAAGAGCAGTGAAGTAGCCGGTTACTGTAATCTTTGTCACTGGTTAGTAAGAAAAGTACCTCAACTTAAATGACGTTTTGTTGCCACATAAATGCACAAAATGAGATCATTGCACTGCTCCCTTGCAACTCCACCCCACCCCTCACACTACATCAAAATGATAGTAAAGTTTCAGCTCGCTTGTTGTGTCACAGCCACATCAATGAGTCCCAGCGGTAACTTGCAGCTGCTGCAATGGTTTTCAACAAATGCCGAAAACGAAGATACACTCAACACACTCATACTATTCTCTGTTTGTTTGAGTTGCATGTAAGTGCGTGTGTGTATGGGGCAGTCATTTGCCATCAAAGTCCGCTAGCGAACAATGCGCTATGTATGTAATTTTTATGCACAACAAACATGAAATTTCTCTGGGGTGCACTATGTAAAACTGACAGATGAGTTTCGACAAATAAAAGCAACAAAAATCTATGGTGATGACGGGGCGAAGTGCAGCACACAAAAAAAAAAAAAAAATAAACAAAAAACAGAGCCAACAACAATGACTACATAGTATGCAAAATAGATATGCATGTGTGTAAGTAGTGCTGCATGTGGCAACAGAAATTTAACTGCTCGACAAGTTTGGTTGCAATTTGTGGAGTCTGTTTAAAAAAAGCTTTGCACAAAGTTTCACAAATCCCTGCGGGCTGTAAGAGCATTTGTTGTTGTTGCTGTTGTAATTTTTATAAGTTTATATGGTTTAGAAAATGTTTATAATGACGTTGGCATTGAGGGGGCAAAATGTTTATTACAGTAAAACATAAACGAAATTACTGCAAACTTAATTTAAATTCAATGAAACTTACATGTTTTACATGTATAATGTCTAGTCTAGCTAAGATTAATATTTATTAGATGTCTGATAGAAAGATGTTGAACCAAAGCAGTCTAAATGCATCCTTTGACCTGAACATATCTGCTGACTGTGCCACAAAGCTAGACAGCACACAAATGTAAACCAAAAACCCACAAAAACTCTGTCTAGGAGCAGACGCCATACGAGGATGGCAAAAGCTAACCAAAGTGTTGCACTTACTACATTTAAATGAAATTAAACATACTTCCTGCAGCTGCAAAAAGCGGCGCGAATGGCATCAAGCACAAACAGACAGACAGGCAGTCAGACAGTCAGACATCGGCACAGAATTAATTTGTTGAATGCGTCTGGGGATGTTGAGAGTGTGGCTAGGGAAGGGCCGCAGGGGATTGGGCTGCTGCTGCTGCTGCCACGCGAATTTGTAAGATGAAAGTTTTGCGCTTGAAGCTTATCTTAAGTGTGCGCACGCTTTGCACTCAACTATTTTCGCATTGCTACAGCGCGCTGTAGGCAAAACTTTGCCGACAAATGTGGTTTCCGCTTGTGTTTCACTCTCTTTCACTCTAACTGTAACTGTGTGTGTGTGTGTGTTGGCTGTAAGTGGCGCCTGTATTCACGTTGTGGCATAATTTTCGCGCTTTTGTGCGCATAATTTAAATGACTTTTGAAAAGTTGCTCAAGTGGCGCCAACGCCAGTTTCAGCCAAGAACGAGATAACCACCAAAAAGGTGTCCTTTCTCCGTCGTCTGTCTCTATCCTAGATATGTATGTTATAATTATGATAATGTTAGTGCGCCCAAGTGGGTTTAACATGCTTGTGGCAAAAACTTCTTAACCAAATTGAAGTGCACAGCTTTAAGCACATTGCGTATACGCAGCGTGTGGCACGTGAAACGTTTTGTCGCTCAAAAAGTTCGTCTGTTGGCCATCAAGAGAACAAACAAATTATGTGCTTTGCTATTCAAGTGGTGCATGCGTGGCGGTGTGTGGTTGCCTGGCGATTTAGTGTGCTGCGTGTCGAGCTTAATTGGGCAACGTCAGCGCGTCAGCGTCAAAATCTATGCAAATAACATTAAATTATTAAACAGTTTTCTTTGCGTCGCAAATATTTAGCATATTTTGTGTTGAATTTTGTTTGCGTGTCTCAAACAATTAGTACCCACACACCCACACATACGCACACACACGATGGTGGTTTTTAGCCGGTTCGGTAATGCAGTTTGTTGTTGTTGTTTTTATTGCTGTAAAATAAACGCGTTCATTAACGTTTTGGGGGCTGAAAAAGCTGCCAGCGGCAAGAGTCAAATGTCAAACCCCACCAAAAAGCCGCCAAAAGCCAAAAGGAATTTGCATAAACGCGACGCAAAACGCTGACTGCGCCGCAGGCGTTTGTCGCATGTAATTGAGCGCTGAATTAGATGCAAATTGCTAAATAAAACAACAGTTATTTATGTTCGTTACGTTTGTTTGTTTGTTTGTTTGTTTTTTCCATTTTGTTCGCAATTTGTTTTTAGTTTTTTTTTGCTTGGTATCAATCAACCTAAGTTTTTATTATACCTTTTTTGCGTAATAATAACTGCTTACTATTAATCTCAATCTTAAATACAGTTTGTTGTTGTGGATGTTTATTATGGTTTAATAGTAGTTAATTTGTTTATTTTACAATAGCTTAGCTTTATAACAGAGCGGCTGCAACACAAACAACTTAAATTAATTAATTTCAATGCCCACAAATTGTGTATTTTTTTGACATTTACGGAAATGAGAGAAACAATTATAAAAATTAATTAAAATATCCCAAAATATTATTTTAATGTTTTCCTTTGCGTTTTCAACAGTCGCTCTGTCAAATAATTATTTTTTTTTAGCTATATATAAATATTTTTGTCTGCTTTACATATGTATATGTATTATTAGGAAAACTTCCGCTGCAAAAGCTTGCGACATTTAAAATACTATTATTGATTTGATATCTCGTCTTAAATCTTAAATACAGGCAACAAACAACATAATTATGTATATAGTATATGTATATGCATATTTTAATTAATTACAACTATTTTCAATTTCAATGTGTATTTTGTTTTTTTTTTCGTTTTTGCAATTATTTATACTTAGTTAAATCGGCTTTAATCCGAGCACTGCAGGATGACCTTTGCACATTGTTTAATTTACTATAGTTGAATGTTTTTTGTGGCTTTTGTATTCAGAACTTGCTAATATTTAACTTTTCGTTTCGTTTCTTTTAATTTTTTTTAAATGTAATATAATTGTTTTTATGTCTGTTTTAATTATTAGGCGCAGTATTATAGCATTTTATTGGGGCTATAATTATTTATAATTGTTGTTAGCTATTTACATAAAAAGGCAATTTTATTTACAGCTCTTTTTTTTTTACTCTTCAGTTATTTGTGTGTATAGAACTCAAAACTTGTATTTACAAAAAACAATCAAGAACCACAAATTTAATTAGTGGAATATTAACACTAGTTGATTAGTCATAGATCATGCCGAATGTTTAATGAACTAACTGTTAGTTCAATGAGGTGCGAAATATAAATCATAAGCAATAAATTAAAGATAATTTATTGTAGAAACGAATATTTAATGTGCATATCCTGGTCTGTGTATGTCCTTGCTGGGAACCGGGGTGTTGCCTTATGGCTTGCATGTATAATACTTAATTAGCTGCATTGTTCGAGATAATAGCAGAAGCGACAATGCATGCATGTAAGTCAACACACGCTCGTGTCCTTATTTGCCCAACAACAACAATAACAATAACACGAAAGCTGACACAATGAGCACACGTAAAACTATAGCAAGCGAAGAAGAAAAAGTAAATCAAATTAAATGAAATAAAAATAAAAAGGATTTATTTTGTATGTTGCGCATTGTGCGGTGCGACAACATTGTTGACGATTCATTTATTACTTTGAATACACTCATTTATCTATGCGCTGCAGGGGAGTTCTTTCTACTGTGCACAGTTAACAGCCGTTAACAACAGTTAACTGTGTGCCTTGCATCTTGGCCACCCAATTGCCACGTGCTGCACCGGCTTTATGCAACACGGGTTTAAATTATTAAAACCATATATACAGTAACGCCAACAACAACACAAACACACACACACAATCAGACACACATGACATAAATACAGTAAATTGGCGGCACTTTAACCTCGGACTACCAACATGTGTGTGTATGTATGTGTGTACTCTTTGGCCATTTTATATATGCAAATGTGCCATATATCTTCTGGCCTTAATACCATTTTTCTTGCCGTCCCGATCGCCGCCTGTGGGCCGCCTTTTGGGCGTACCGTCATTGGTCTGCATGAATTATGACCAATAAATTGGACATGTTAACTGTGTGTCATTGTGTGCGCGCAAGGGGCAGGGGCGCAGAGGACGAGGAGACCGCAGGCCACGCAATTTTGTGCTGAAATTAATTGCGAGTATTTCGCGCAGACAACGTGTTTCAGCTGCGTGTGTGTGAGTGTGTGCTTCGGCTGAAATGTCCTCGTGCCATGGGTCGTATGAGTAATAATATAATTAGCATGCGCATTTATTAAAAAATGATGAAAGCGCATAAAGCGCAGCAAGCGTACGAGCAAAAGAAAAGCCAGTAAGCAACAATTTGCCCCGAATACGAAAAATCAAGCCAATCGCCAACCGCCGTGAACGCAGCCGGAATATTATTATTGCATTTCCTTTACGTTGTTGTAGTTTCAGGAAGCGCCAGCAGCTGGGAGGTGAGCGTAATGTAATGTAAAAATTAATGACATTTTTAAGGCGTTTTAATGCCTCGACCAAACATGATCCACATGGCAACAACTGTAAAACCTTGACGGACAACAAGCAGGGCGAAAGGAGGCGGATTTCTGGGCGTGGCCACATTTTTTTTTGTAAGCTTTAGCAAGAAGAGTCAGTGTAAAATATAAATGTTGAAAGATATTAAAGAGCATAAAAAGAATGTTTTAAAAAAATCATGGACTTAAACAATTATTAAAATAAAAGGGCAATAAAATATTAAAAAAAAAAAAACGCAAAGCATGGCTTTTTTCTCCCCAACTTTAATGCTTTTCAACGCTAAAAAAATCCGCATTTGCTTAATTGCCCGGATAAGCAAATGTGCAGTAATTAATGATGACCCTAATAGATTGTTAGCAACAGTTCGCTTGCATGACTTTTTTGACTTGAAAAAACTAAAGTAAATCAACATTAAAGTAAAAGCTACAAAATATCATATGTATTTTAATCATATGTATACGACGTTTAAGATATGATAAATTCTGTTAGTTTTTCATTAGATATGCCAGGTTAGGTTTAATTTAATAATAAGCCAAATGTGTAAATTGCATATTAATTTCCATAGCGAATTCACATACCACACATTCAGCAGCTGGCTACAGTAAATTATAATTTTAAGTCTAGGATAATACTCGAAGGAAAAGCTTTGCTTTTAGCTCAACAATTTGTTTTTTTTTTTTTTTGCATACTGTTTAGAAAGTAAAATGCTAAGCCCTAAAAAAGAGTTTAACTGACACACAAACAAAAACTAAAGCTCAACAGTTTAATACAAAACTTGACACTATATATGTATGTATGTGTATTGTACAAATAAGTTTGTCTGTATGTGAGATGTGTTTGTTTCAAGTTTACTTATGTATACGTTTTTATATTGTACATAGAATGAGCATTTATGGTATTTTGCTGCTGCAAAAATGACAAATATTTATACTTTCTCATTTCATTGTCAGTTTCTCATATTACAAATTTTTCTTAAATATCTTGACGATAAACAAACTCAATTTACTGCGAGTTATTTCATATAATATTATTGTAGTTTATGAACATTATTATTATAATTATTATTCTTATATTTTCTGTTTTCAGTTTGCTTCAGCTGTGAAATGAATACACCTAAAAGCTACCCAACTATAACCCCCTGTGTAAACCCTTTGGCTGCATTTTACAAATGCCTTGTTTTGTATCGTATTGAGTAACTAAATTATTGATTTCAAAGCGCAGCGTAGAGCAGCACTAATCCTGTGCCCAGACAACTCAGCCTTTGCAACGCTCCAGCTACCAAATCCCACACAAAAATGCAGCACAAAATAGGTAAAAAATACATTCATGACGTATAAGGTTTTGTAAGTCAGGTATAAGCAATAAGACACTTACCACTTGAGAACTCATTCGGTGGACGTTCTGTGTAGAACATGCTCTTGCCTATCGCCAAGGAGTTCTTGCTGCCGCCGCTAAGCGCTGACAGGCTATTGCCAGCGGCGCCTCCGCCGGGCAGCAAGGACGTCTGCATAGATGAGGATGAGGCCGCGGAGGAGCCAGAGCCCGGCGATAATGAACCACCAGCTGTACCGGCAGCATACAAATCGTTTTTCATGGCATACACATCCGTTTGTAGCGATTTTGTTGTATCGTTGCGTAACGATGGTATAATGTTGCCTATGCATGAGAATGGAGAATGGAGGGTTAAGCAAACTAAAATTAGCACGCTTGACTTGTTTATTTCTCTAACACTAGTACAACAACAGCTAATAACTCAATAACAAGAAAACTTGCCCCAACTTGTGGTATAACCTTTGCTGACATGGTTTTCAAGTTAAATTGTGTGGAAATCTTGTGGCAGCCACTTGGCTGCGATACAAAAATTTACCGCGCGGCAAACACACACACACACACAACCACATGAATATATAGATATGTAACACATCCTTTGTTGCCGTGGCAGGATTACGTTCCATTGCAACGGCAGTCGTCGTCGCCGCGCCAGTCACTTTAAATAAAATATGTTTGGTCTTTTTTCTAGAGTTGTTGCTATTGTTGTTGTGCCGGCAGTGTTTCAAATGTGTTTCCAACCTAATGCCCCCGAAAATCCCTAGCAGCATAATCCGCCGCATATTGCTTTGCCCTGGACTTGCAGCCGCCGGAACATACACACACACACACACACACACACACACTCACAACTTGAAAGTTTGTGTACTTTTCTGCTCGACTTGAGTTGCCAAAAGCCCCTCCACCACTCCCCTTTTCCATGTTGAAATAGTCAAAAGTGCTTTGCTTTACTTTATCTCTTTTGAGCGGGCGTGGTGAAGCCCCCATTACACACACTCTCTCTCTTGTGTGTGTGTGTGTGTGTGTGTGGGGCTCTGTCTGGCTTAGCTGCTACTTTCGCAGTTTTGTTTGTGGCTCGCCGTATCCTGTATCCTTCTCAGGGTGTGTGTATCTGTGTGTGTGGGAGTGTGAGTGTGTGTCGGTTTGCCGGTGTGACTTTCACAGTTTATGCAACGCTCGTCGCTCGTCGCACAACAGGATGTGTTAAGCACAAAAGCGGGCATCATTCGACCCACTTTACCTTCATTGAACCACCCGTACCGCCCGTCCCACACCCCTCGCCACATATCAGCATCGTCTGATACTATACTTACTCTCCCTGGACTCGACGGTGGTGTGCGTTACTTGTTTGGATGGTGTTGATGGCAAAGGTATTTCTGTAAAACAAAATGGAATCGAATAGCGGCGCATAATTAATTATGGTAAAAATCAACGAAATGGGTTTTTAATTTCACACACTCTACCTACGTATGTGTGAATGTGTGTTTAAGTGTTAAATATACGTGTGTGGGGGTGTGTGCCAGCCGTGAGTAGTGGTTTTGTGTGTCAAGTGCTGGCAGTGGAAAGGTCAAAAACTGCTTTTCCTTCTACCCACACACTTGAGCTCAGTGGTTCAAGTTGCAGGCCAGTTTAAAGAGCTTAAATTAAGAGCGCATATATTTATTTACTCAGTTATGTATGTGAGGCCTTGATTAGTCATATGATTTTCAAAAATGTGGGTCAACATCTGACGTTATGAATGAACATCATCACACATGTGTGCCATTAAATTGCACTCAAAAGTATGCTATGAATTTTGGAAATATTTATAAATAACTCAAATGGGCAAATAAAAGGTAAAGAAATGTGTTTGATTCGAGCTTGAATTTCTATTCTACTTTTACAACATACCAAGCAGTACCACTTGATTGTTAATAACTATGATTTGACCTTGTAACAGAAATTCTTTAACGTTCAGAAAAACCTTAACAGTAAACGACCTGTTACTTGAAAGGCCCTTGGACTATCTAAACATAAACAAAACTTTGGCAGCTTAGTTGCCAGAACTTCTCAACTACAAGTCAGTAGTGCATATTAAATAAATAAATAAACAGAAGCCACTGAAAATAAACGAAACTTAGACACAGACTGAGAGAGACATGGGATCTATATATGTACATCTAGAATAGGCAGACAGCTTTGCAAGATACAAAGTCAAACAATTCAAGAATGCACCTTTATTTTATGTTTACGTTAACGTTTATGGTGAATGTAGCTACGTGTCTTGCCACTGATACAGTTGTTGTTCTGCTGTTTCGGCAGATACAAATTCAAACTCAAGCCCAGAGAGCTAAAGCCAGACTAAGTTCAGCTCTGTTGGTGGCCGCTCGTTTAGTTTTACGCTCCAGAGCGCATTGCACATATCGGAGCTAGACGAAATGCTGCTTCCCGCACACACCCCGCAGAACACTTCAACTCCATTCGGTGCTCGGCCTGCCTGTGGGCGCTGGAGCGCCACATAGGTAAAAGCTTTTGGCAAAATTTGTAGCACAAAGGGCGCTCGATATTGCATTGAGTGTATGTGTATGTGTGTGGGTGTGTGTATTTGTATGGGTGTGTTTGCTGCAAGTAGTGCACTTAGGTTACCAATACATATGCACTTACCATAAACACGTATGGAGCCTTCCGTTTCCCCAAGTGAATTCTTTGAGATGCATCGATAGTTGCCAAAGTCGCCATATTGTAGGTTTCTTATCGTCAGTTTCATGTGGGCGCTGTAAAAAATAGACAGTTAAAGTGAGACCAATATACATTAACGTGCAAAAACCAAAATGGTAAGCGTTCCAGAAATCAATTTGGAATGAATACATTGGAGTTGTTAAGGATTTTTTCAACAAACGTTGTTAAGAGATTTCAGTTTGAAGATTCATTTTCGTTTGAGTAAAGTTTGGCGAAATGTTGGCGAAATCGTATTCGGAAACACACATATTAAGTATGTATTGGCTTTTTGCTCATGACCCAGCTGCCAATGTTGGAGGTGAGCACAAATGCATAATAAATATTTAACAACACTATTTTAAGGGTGGCTGGAGCTGTGTTAAGGTTAAGCTTGCCTGCTTTTGACTTACCGATATGAGTTCTCCGTGTAGTCGGTCTTGTATTTCTTGCTCGGCAATACCATCACTGAGTTGTACACCCAATAGATAATGGCTCTGAAACAAGAACAGAATTTTCATTAGCATTCAAAATAGAATAAGATAACAAAGTGCATGCGCAAATCAAAGCTAGATCAGCTAACACAAACAAACTCTACAAAATTAAATGCAAAGAAGTGAACTAAATATGAAAAAAAAAACTCACTTGGGATGCGCCTCGGTGTGGCAATCGATGGTTACATCAGTGCCAGCTGGCGCGCCAACAAGTTGATTCGGCACCCAAATCATTGGCGAGACTATTTCAAAATGACGCGAGGAGAGGACGGAGAGAAAGTAGAGACATGTTAAATATTGTATATATAAGTGAAGTTGTGTGTATATGTGTGTACAGTAAGACAAGGTGGCATTACATTTGAAGAGTTTGGCCAAAGCACGCATGAGCTGCAGCATTACGTTTGTTCAATATGTGTCTGTCTTGGTTTGATGTTGCTCAGTTTGCAGTTCTCCCTCTTTTTCTGTGTGTGTGTGTGTGTGTGTGTGTGTAGGTAATGTCGCCTGTCTGCCAAGCTTAAAATGAAAGTGCAATGACAAAGCTGAAAAACTTATACGAGAGACATGGCAATGAGACAACACCTTACCAGGCAGAGTTCTTTAAACGAACGAGTAGAAAAATTATGTTAAGTTTAGCAGGAAATACGTGCTGTAGGTTTCGGATTTATAAACCACAGCTAGAACGTAATGTCGCTCGCGAAAAATATGGTTTGTAGTTTCTAACCACGAAAAATGTTTTAGTTAATTGCATTCCTTTTCGAAATATTAACATTTTAAAATTCGAAGAAACTAATATCATGCTAAAACGTTTTTTTGCTGGAATTCGAAATACCAGAAATGATATTTATTTATTAATTTCGACATGCTCGAAAACACAATCGCATCTATGTCATGGGGGCTTTAATTTCTATCAATCGAGCTTTTATCAATATACATATATGCAACTATTCAGCTAAACAATTTCCAGTAACAATTTTCGCTACAATTTTCCTATGTTTGCCCTAGTTCTGTGTTCACAATGCGAACACGAAATTGAAACAGCGAAACGGCTTGTTGGAAATTTAAACGCGTTTGCACAATGCCTACCTGTGTCCCACCCTATTCCCCCCCTACTCATACACACACGCACAAAATCGTTCATAATAAAATAGAAAAAAGAAGAAGAAAAAAACGAAAGCGCCGTCAAAGTCATACGTGCAATGCCGGCAAGTGACTTTATTGCAGGTACGTGACGTGAATTATTGTCAATGTGTATAGGCATGAGCTGATGGAAGGCTATAAGGGCAGGACCAGGTACGGGGTGGTATGCAGCAGAAACTCGTTAGGATTAACAAGCGTTTACTTGGCACACAGACAGACAGAGAGAGAACGCGTGCAACAGTCGCGCAACTTTTACGCCCAACAAACACATACACACATACATACAGCTATCCAGCTGCATTAGCAAGGAGAGCAAACCAGGTCGCTAGCTGCGTTTGTCACGAGCCCAGACGCAAGCATGCAGTTAAATTGATGAGCAGCAGGTACGCTGCCTGGATGGATAGATAGATGGATGGATGGATGGATGAATGGTTGTATTGCCGCATAGATACTCCATCGCATCGCAAAGTCAGCCAGTCAGCGAGTCGTTGTCATCGTTCTCGTTAAGTGCACGCGCGTGTTACAGCCACGGCAATATAATGTGACCAGCTCCAAGTCAATATACTATGCTAGAAAGTTTTCATTTTGGCTCAAGTCATTTGACTTTTGCTTGACACACACAGACACACACACACACACACACGTACTCTGTGTACTTACACTCCACATCCAATATGATGCGCTTGGAAACGGAGGGAGGCACTCCGTTGGTGGCTATGCACAGATAGGCGCCCATCTCATTGCGGCTCACTTTGGTCAGTGGCAGGACATCGCCATCGTAGACCAGAACTGATTGTTGTTGTTGTCATCGTTGGGTTTGATGTTTGCCGGAAGGAAGTGTCCGCACCATGGAAATAAACGTGCAGAGCATAGAGAATTTTCAATGAGACAACAGTCGCTTGATTGCGAGTGGGAAGTTTGAAAAGTTAAGTCAATAATACCAGCAAGTTCAAAGTTTTATAAAAAAATATGTAGAAAGGCTAGAGTTGAAATGCTTTATGCGTATTTATCTTACTGGTATTTATAACTTTATAAGCAACCCTCTGTGTTAAACTCCATTTGAAACTCACTCCCATGTATACCTTTCTTCTTTTTCTCTACGGCTATTTCCTCGCCATCCTCTCGACGCCAAATGATTTTTGGTGTTGGGAATCCATCGGCGCGACATGTCATGTTGATGTTTTGGTTTTCACGCACCGCCACCGAGGACGGGGTGCTCTCAATGTCCAATATGTTGGGTGGCACTGCGACGAATGAGGGAGAATTCATCAATTGGGGAATGGTTGATTGTTAGTTGGTGTGTACTTACCCACGACCTGCAGATAGCCAACCTGGCTAATCATGGGATTGGTGTTGACCTGGCACATGTAATAGCCACGATCATCCTGATGCGCCTGATTAACGTGCAGCAGCCACGTGTTGTCCGCATACGTGATGCTGTAGCGTGGTATGCGTGAAATCACATGTCTATGTATCGTTAGTATCATCTGGCGATCAATGTGTATCCAGGCAACCTGCGGAGAGAGAAACACAAGGCACACAAATGACAAAATACAAACACACAAGTAGTTATAATAAATGAACGCCTTGTTGTGACGCATGTGAGTGGCTAAAATGAAAAAAAATAGAAGCCAACTTGACAGCTGTTTCCGCTTTTTTAATACACTTTTTTCACTCATTCTCTCTCTCTCTCTCTATTTTGCTTCGTTTGCTTACATTGCGTGTGACACAAGGACTGGGTAGAGAGAGAGAAGGATTTTGCAGCCATGCTGCTAACTTTTCAAATTTACTTTCTGCCCAGTGACAGCAATGAGTTTCTCGTTTTTAGCTCAACAATAGCCACACAGCAGCAGCAGCAGCAGAAGCTTGCTCCTTGGCTGGCAATGTTGATGAAAGTCCAATAAGCGCCAGATAGCAGCTGTCTAAGACTCGGAGACTCCAGCAGAGTCTTGGACTCGCATGTCCACTGCCACTGAGGACAAGGAGCGAAGCAAACTGGCAAAGGACAGTGTTTTATATGAAGTTGATATGGCGAGTAAATATTTGTGATTTGTTATGAGCGCGCACAGTGCCAGCAAAACTGAGATAAATGATAAGTGATTTTCTAGTCATTTTCTGGAGGGGGCAACGGGGGGTGCTACCCAGGCCAAGGCCTTTTGGGGCTTTAGTTTTTCAATGAGCTTTGGCTTGAAGTTGGCAAACTGTTGATTCTTCTTTATTGTTAGTTGCCCGGATACTGTATCCATATTGATAAACTTAAAGCAACGCATATTTTCCCTGAACAGTTCCTCCTCAATCGAGAGTTCTCTGTTGCTTTTGCCTAGGCCACAACTTGTCATAGACACAACATCACGTTTGCCTTTATCTCTGGCTGTCAATTCACACACACAACCACATACAGTCATGAACTGGCGCAGTGTGTGTGTACGAGAAATTCACAAAATTGATTTTAGACAGTGTCGCCAGCTTGAAAGTTTATTGAATGGACGACATTGTGACGTTGTACGCACGATTTATGTCATGCCCAGAGACTGGAAAAGGGAACACATTGCCCAACAACAACAACAACAAATAGTACTCACCTTATAGCCACCCAAATGCTCAACCACACAGGGCAAATTCGCATCACGACCAACGGCAACGGTGACATTTGGTATGGGCTGTGCGAAGCGAGGCTCATCCATCATAACTGCAAATGAAGAGAGGCATAAACAAGTCAGTTAGTTAATGAGCAGCACGAGTATGAGCAGACAAATACTAAGAGTAATAAGGATCAGATATGTAACAAACCGACGGCAGATGTACTCTAACAAAAACTACCGAACTCTTCCACTACTAGATAACAAAAGTTAAATTTCCAACATTGTTTAAGCTTCACTTTTAAACACTTTCATAAAGTGAGCACAAACTGAACTTAAAAATGATTTATGTCTTACACAGGCTTGAGCTGGCTGCATGACAAAGTTATATAATCCAATGCAAAGTATATGCAGATGAAGAGAGTTGCAGTCCGCAGCTGCTGCCGGAAGTCCACGACCCGCAGGCAAAATATAATCAACGGCTACGTTAGTGTCATTATGAAATAATTTAACAAAGCAATTTTTTATCTAGCTGGAAGCTAGAGCCGAAACTGTTGCCGGAGACGCAGCCGGAGCCGGAGCTGTAGTCGGTAGTCCGTAGTAGGTAGCGGCACAACCGCAGCCTGTTGAGGCATTGCGGACGTCCTTGCTTGTTGTGTTTGTTGTGCTTGTTGCAAACGGCACTTTTTTGTTTTTCTATGCATTCATTCTGTGTGCTGCTGCTGTGTTTTTCCCGCGGAAATGCTGCACAAAAGCAAAACACCAGCCTGACTGTTAAACACAGCAAGTGGATGCCTGCCTCAACGGACAGGGGCAGAAGCAGAAGCAGCGAAATGAGAGCTTGTTATCTGGCAACACGCAGTTGGCGGCCCGCATTCCAACAACATTGCAGCGGCAGCCAAAACACGAACACGGATTTCGACACGGACCTCTGGCATTGAAATTGAATGCAAGCCACGCTTGATGCCATCGTCGTCGTTTCAGGCAATTTGAGGTCTCATTTTACTAATTAAATTATGACTCGACTTGACTCGACTCGACTCAACAGTTTCGACACCGGACACCTTTCTCGAGCTTGCAATCTGTTTGAACAACTCTGCTAAGTAGGGTAAATGTCAGACAATTTAAAGCAACACAAATATTTAAACTAGAAAGGAACGTTGTAAAAGTTTTGCTTTAAGTCGCAAGCTTAAAATAAACTTAAAGTCCTTTTTAACGATTGCCCAAAAAAGTATGCTATACAAATTATATTCTATGCTTTTGAGCCGTATAAATAAACACTGCATTTTAAATTGAACTAGCTTATTTAAGGTACTCACCATGCGTCACTAGGTTGGTCATATAGATGAGAAACATAACCCGCCGATTTGTAAAGCGGCTAGGGAATATGTTGAGCGCAATTAGCAAAAGTTTGATTACCGTAATGATAAACATTTTGCTCAATGCGATCTGTGTGTTTAATCAGAATTAGTTAAATACACACCCTCACACACACACACTCACTTACACCGAATTTTGTGTAATGTATTCGTTTAATTACACGACGTTTATTTTTGGTTTAGTTTTTCACAGCGATTTCCACACTTGCACGTTTAGTATTATTTTCCACAAATTGTATTCATTTGTGTTGTGGTTATTGGTGTTGTTGTAGTTGGGCTCCTTTTTTGTTGTCTACTTCTTTTGTATTACATTTATTTGATTTGCGTAATTTAATTTGCACACACAAGTGAACACTTTCTGCACTGAAGTATATGGATTTTATAGTATGCAGTGAATGGCAATTCAAATTTCATTTAGCGTAAAGCTTTAAAAATCGCTTAATTCACTTGACGCGTCGATTCGCATTTTTGCTGTTGTTGTTGTTGTTGCTCTTGTCGCTACAGATGAAACAATGAAAATTGAAAATAAAAAATGCATACACTCGAGTGGGAAAAAAGGGGGTGTGTGGGGGTGGGGTTGGATTTTCGCAGAGGCGCTAGCGATTTCAGGGATTATAGCATTTATTATTATTATGGCACTCGCATACTCAATTGTTGTTCTTGTGTGGTGGGCTTTACAACGTTGTATGTGTATGTGTGTGTGTGTTACTGTATACAACAACAACAACAACACAACATACGCATTGCAGCTCTTGGGCCTTATGGGTTATGACTCGCTGTTGTTGTTACTATTGTAGTTGGGAATTTCGGTTTGCAAAGTTCATTTGACTGCTTCTCTGTGTGTGAGTGTTTGTGTGTGTATGTGTTACCAATGCTACATTTATTATTAATAGCACTGTATTCCGGACCAGAGATGTGTATACAAATGAATGCGCTGCATTGATGTTGCTATTTTATGACCACTACGCATTGCTGTTATTGTTGCAAGTTGTTGTTGTTGCTGTCGTTGTCATAACATGGCCACATTTTCATTGCGCCTGAAATGTAACATTTCGTTTCGCTGCCATCTCGCATTGTTGTGTAACTTTACTCTATGAATGGGCATAATCACTATGTCCCTTGGTTTATGGGAATATGTATAAAGTGAAGTGTCTTATGAGAATCGAATTTGTGTTACCATTTGAATACATTTGAAATGCTTCCTTAACGAAAAGCAAAAAATACGTATAATGTCAGATATCGAAATTCTCGAAAAACTTGTTACCATCAAACTTACAGTTGTAGAGTATATAAACTGCTGACAACTAGGTTTAGCTGGTTTTCGGACTGTCTTTACGTCGTATTTTCGCATAAATGCACTTTAACTGACTGATACGTTTTTCGGTTATTGTGGCGCACTGTGACTTGGCCAGTTCAATTTGGAACCGAATGATTTATGAATGCACATGACATATCAGCATCCTGTACTTCCCGCTGTTGCCAACTCCACCGCACCCCACTGCTGGTGTGTGCCACGCTTTCGCTCTACTTCAGCTGTCGCAGCATCAAGACATTAATATTTGATTTAACTGCCGGTTTTTTGTCATCAGTTTCGCTTGGCTTAAATATTAATGCGTATGCATTTAATAATGAAACGTGTAATCGTATAGTTCTTTCATCTGTGTGTTTTTTGTTTGCATAATAAAGTAAAATAAGCAAACAAGCAGCAACCGACGAGTTCATCTCACGTTGCATCCAAATGTCATTTTATTAATATTTTTTAATTTTTTAAGGCACGTGCTACGCAGCTGTATGAAAATCGTTTGCATTAAATATAATTGACAGTGTATGGGACATTGGATTTAATTTTTTTCACTGCTATTTTGGATCGTTATAAATAATTTAAACAGAACGAGTGAAATTTAAAAAAAAAAAACAACAAGCGATTGTTTTTTAAATGCTGCAATAAATTAGTGAAATGGAAATAAAAATGTATTTTTTAATTGTTTAATTGCCCGTACTGGCAATAAAAATATTCATAATTGTCTTTAAAAAACTTCGCAAAAAAGTAGGCAATGAAATTTTTCAATTCGCCATAAGTAAATTGACAAAAATTAAGTCAATAAAGTGACAGCTAAATTCATTGCATACTTATTTTATACTGTATCCAATACGGTTTTGATTATTATCATTTTCTATCGTCATTCTGTTCAATAATGTAGTTTACTTAAATGAATTTTTAAGCTAATCAATTCATGTTTGGATCAGCCACATGGTCAACTTTTTTTCAGTTATATTTGGAATTTTATATTTACTCGCTTTAAGCCTTTGAAAATGGGTCAATTTCAGCCAGTTTTTGGTTAAAATTCCATTCAATCCTTGAATAATTACAAATAAACTGTAGAAGCGAAAAATCAATTTCAATGACCTCCAAACACAGCTGTCACAAATTTACATATGTCGCGTCAACAAAATTCCGGCAGCCACAAATACATGTCCTAGACTAAAGGGGCGTGGCTCAATGTGTGTGTGTGCCTATGTGTGTATGGATGTGTGAGTGTGCAAGTGAAGGCTGCTGTTGCTTCTGTTGCTGTCGAAATGGGCGTTTTGTTGCTTGCTTCTGACATTTTATGGCTGACGACATTGTTTTTGCCTCCATCACGCCCCCTCACCCCACCCCCTTTTCCACACACACACAGTGGAAGGCAAAGTAATTAGGTTGAAATTACAAATTATGGGTTCATGTAGCAGATTATAGCGACAAAATCAGAGAAACGCACATGACTGGAAATTACAGCATTTATTTTCGGCCATGTAGAGCAGAGCCGCTTCGACTGGAAACCTAAATTTTCTAAATGGACAGCAGCAAAGCAAGAGAGGAGCTGCCGGAGCAGCAACAGTAGCTCGTTAAAAAGCACTTAGGAGCAGGCCAAAGGGAAGAGAGCGGGACATCAGTTATGGTACGTCAGTTGGGTAATTATGATGCAATCAGTTTGAAAACAAATGAACAGCAGCTAAAAATCACAGCACACACAACTGACATATATAAATGAACGTAAACTCTTTTATTAAAAAAAGAAAAGTATGAATCTCACAAATTTTCAATTCCATTCGCACACGCCAGCATACAATATAAATTGTGTTTGAGGTGGGCGTAGGGGGTGGCTGGGAGATGCAAAGAAATGGCATCCAAAGGCTGTCATCTCGACTGCATCTTGAGTGGCGGCATACAGACAGACAAACAGTCAGATAGTAAAAGCAGCTGACAGCCGCCAGTGCAAATGGAATTGCCTGACAGAAGAAAAAAAAGCGTTTGAGACACAAGAGAGAGAGTGAGATAATGGATAATGCAGTATGCAGCATGCAGACGCTACCGCAACACGAAAATGTTGCATAAAAATTCTGTTTTCAACTTCAACTGGCAGTCGAGTATTCATATGAATTTGACTTGATGTTGCCTCAACAAGTTAATAAATATTAAACGGTTAATTTGTATGCAAAAGCTGAATAGAAAAAAACTCCTTAAAAAACACCATTCAACGCTATAATTGCTATTCCAAATAAACAAAGGCTGCCTTTTTTTCTCTCCATTTTGTTGTCATAATCTTTTTGCTGTGTCTTTTTTCTCCATGTTTGCGCTAATTAGCTAATTTTGGCTATTAGTAGTGTCTTTTGTTTAAATGGAGGACATGCAAAACAATACAAGAGTGAGCCCCTTTGGCGTTGTTTGCTTTTTTGGACTATACGAAGAAGCAGAGCTAATAAGTAGCTTACAAAATGAGCACATACAAGAAAAATAACACACAATTCTGCGGTTCATTTGAACTGTTAAGTAGTTTTGCTAGTTCAAGCGAAATTATATTTATAAAATACTTGGAAATGTTTGATTTAGTCATGGTTATTAATGCTTTCCCTAAGCTGGCTTACTTGGAAAAGTATATTTAGTATATTTTTGTATTTAACTCGTTAGTTGTTGTTTTAATAAGCACAGCTTAAACTATTTATGTAGACATTAAGCTTGTGAAATCATCACATTTTCCACCCACTGCCTGATTGCTTATTCGCGTTTCACTTGAAGAACTTTGCTTGCGCACAACAGCAGAAAGTATTAAAAGATTATGTTACACTTTTCAATAACTTCAGGCATGATTTACTTGAGCTGATCTATCAGCCAGAGTACAAAACAACAAATCAGGGTCCTTCACAATGTAGATGTATAAGCAATTGTTTTTATTTATGCAGAAGCTATCAATAACTGCTGCCGAGCATTGAACCTGGCAGCTGATGTCCTGCTGGGACAGGATAGGACAGTCAGAAAAGAAGTGCAATAACGAGACGAATGATAGAAAAACCATTGCCGCGTAATTTGGATCAGTGTGCGGAACGGTTGCAAGTCAGCCAGGCAGCAGAAAGGCGATGCAGGCAGTATGAGGCGTAATGCCTTTACAAAGCTAAAGGATATTAAAAACAAGTGCGCCAAGTGCAACAACAACAGAAGCAGCAGCAACAGCAGCAGCGGGAAGAACATCGGGCAAAAGCGTAGAAAATGTTGCATAAACTTAACATAAATAATGAAAGCAATATTTCAACTCGAGCAGCAGCAGCAGGCAAGGATATAACAAAGTGGAGTCTTGTTGTTGGACTGCTATAAGGATAGCTGCAGCCGCAGCGCAACAAATGAAGTTTGGATGACTTGCAACGTGGCTGCCACTGTCGCTCCTGCTGCTGCTTCTGGCTGATTGCCGTGAAATTTATGTGCAGAATTTGTAGCTGTATTGGCATTATTCTTTTTTGTTTTTAAGCACGCAAATTACAAATTGCAGTTCAGGTAGCATTAACGGTATGTTTTGACCACGTTTTACAGCCGCACTTTTCGATATTTTTAAACACACTGTTTGTCGTTGTAATTTCTGGCAATTTTATTACCGTTTAATTATTTAATTAAATTTTAAGTTTCTTATTTTACGAGCATTACTTTTAGTACGAGCACAGAACACAGCTGAAACGACACTATTTTTTTGGTTGGTTTGTTCTTAACGTTGTTGTTGTTGTTGCTTAACACGGCGACGTTTGGCGTCCACTTCCGGCGCAGTTTCGAGTCGAACTGACGGCCCAATGCCTCGCTTCATTGGCAGTCAATGCTGCCGTGCCGCAGCAGCATTCGGCTTGTGAAAGCCGAAGTTTAGCTTCGGTTTCGGTTGCTGCTGCTCGTCGTGTTCGGACTTTCGTCAAGTTTCGAGCTACGCTCAAGTTATTGTTGTTGTTGCGCCTGCGTCGCCGCTTTTCGAACGAAACACGTGCTTGGTACGAAAACCAAAAGAAAACACACAAACAGAGCAGCAACAAAACAATATTATGTTTGCACTTCGCGCCTTTTTCGAACTTTGCTTCGTCAACTTTGTAGGGACAACGCTGTGGGTGGGACGAGCGACTCTTTTATGGGTGTCCCAGCAACAACAACAACAACAACAACAACAGAAAAAAAAGTAATACGCAGCGCATAAATCTCATTGGCCAAGAATGTGTGCACAAATTAATACAAAGAGAGGCGCTGACTGTTGTTGTTGGCTGTTTGGGGCCCGTTAGGCATTAGGCCTACAAGTCACCCCCTTGAACTTGAATGGGATTTGTAAACACAGCCAGTTGAGTCAGGCGAACCAGATAAACGTTAAAGGTCTGCGCAGCACTCGTGTTGTATGTAAGAGTAAATGGTTTCATCTTTTTTATGACCCAAGGGAAATTTACAAAACCATTAAAGAGATAACTAAGTGATTTTTCTAAAGAAAGTTTGATCCATTTAAATAAATATTAGTTCCATTGAAGAAGAAGAGGTATTTTCAGATTAAAGACCTACTTATATAGACAAATTTTAAACTTTTTAAGCAAACTTTTAGCTTAAGTTCTACACATAGTTCACAGAGTTTAGCCAGACAATATAAATATTCTGCATACGTAATTATGTCAGTTGCAGTTTTGTGGGCGGCTCTGTTTCAACTGTGGGCGGTTGCAGGGATTGCATATTTGTTCTGCTTGTGCAATCATAACGCACAAGCGCACACGCAAAAAAAAAATTGTGTTCTGTGTACAATATTTGACTGTTAACTTTGGAGAAGTCACTGGACAGCCAAATTTCCTACCCACGCCTTTGTTGCCTTTTGCGTCCCCTTCAAATTCCCAGAAATGTTATGTAAATTGTACTGTGGATATATTTGTGTCTGTGTTATTATTTTGACTGTGGCGGCTGCTTCGGAAATAGAAGTTTTTGTTTGCATTGCAAGTTCTTGAAATAAACAAGCCGAGCACTTCCTTTGTGCCACATCTCCAAGGAGAGGCTGCAGGAAGTGCACGCTTATACTAAAATTTGTTTTGTCTTACATCATAAGAATCTTGTTTGCTTTGTGGCCAGATTGAAAAAGGCAATAGAAAGCAAGCCAGGCCAACAAGGCTAAGCTGTAACTTTAATGGATGTTTCTTGTGTACTCATTTATGGTATCCTATCATCATATCATATCGCCAACAAAACACATCATAAACTGAAGTATCTTTTCTCTTCAAGTATCTCCAACATATGCTCAACGTGTGCGTTTTCCCTTTTTTATATTTATTGCATCATTCGTTGCTGTAAACTCGCATATTAAGTGGATTGATGTATTAATATTTAAACGGCGATTTGTGGCTTCCATAAGCAGCTCTCAGCTCTCTTATCTCTGAAGGGACTAGCGAGTGAAATGACTCAAGGGCTGCCGGGTAACTGTAAATGCACTCAACCTTTGACCCTTTGCTGGAAATTTATAAGAGCTGGACTCGAGATAATGTTTAATCTGCATATAACAAAATCGATTTCAGATACATTTCAACCCATATGTTTCTACTCACTCTTCCCCAGACAATAATTACCTCTATAAAAGTTACCATCTTCTTGCACAACCTGCCCTTCAGACTTTTCTCCGCCCTCCTGGTCGAAACATTAAAACGCGGCACGCATTGTGGGCACCATGTTAACTTTTTGTGGGCGTGCTTGGGCTCATAAATAAAACATAAAGGCGCCGGCGCGTAGAATTCCTTTTTTATGATGTCGGCAAGCAGTTGCCAGTTGCAGGCTTCTTTCTGACGAGCGACGACCGAGAGGAGAGGTCGAGCATATTTTGAAAAATGTTTATAAAATAACACGGAAAACGTACAAGTCATAAATAATGCGTTCGAGCGCCAAGAGACGCAGAGAGTGGGAGAGGAGGAAGGGAAGTCGAGTGTCGCAGTAATAAGTATATAAAATTACCACGCGTTTGACATGCAAATATCGAAAAGTAAGTTCAAAATGATCCCAACTGGCAATTATAAGTAGCCATATACGAAACAAATAGCTTTAATAAATGTTAGCTGCTGTATATGTGATTTAAAGACTTAACTCGTCTATCACAAATATGTCTCTAGGGGTCATTCACTTTCAGATTGTCAAACAAATAAATTGCAAGTGACATTTGAACAACTATTTACAATTAATTACGCATCTGACACACACAAACAATCTCTCACTCCACATAATATACTGTTGACTGTAAGGCAACTGAAAATTGCCGAAGCCACAAACAAAACTCAAGCCAAAAGGTCATCATCATCATCATGCTTGCTATCTTCTTCATCATCGCTAGGCTGCAGTTGATTATGCAAACTCTCTTCATGTATGCTGTGCTCTTGACTCCTCTCCTATTCCAATTTCCAAACACAATCGATTAACATTTAATTGCACCTGCGGCAGCAGAAATCTCTCTCTCTATCTCTGTCAGATTCACTAATCGAAATTATTGTTTGGGTTTCTTCAGGCTAAGCTTAGACCGACATCTCGAACCACATCAAACTACACATGGGTTGGCAGCAACCTGCACACCTGCTCCGATTAGCACTCTGTAGATACAATTATTAGATGGTCATTACTATATTACTATCATCAACTTTGTCACGCCTCTTTTAAGAACCACTCTCAGGATTAAAACACTCAAAGGGTACATAAACTTTAAGTTGTTCCGCTTAAGGTTAACCCTTTGTGGATATTCAGTTTATGTTTGGCATTCACCCTAACACAAACAAAGGAATCCCTTTTTCCGGTTTCAATTCGGCAATAAAAACCAAACAATTTAGTGAAAAGTTTAAAGGCGTTTCGTTCCTGCGGTCGCTTAAAGCGTTTCCCAAGCAATTCGGTGTCAACAACAACAGAAACAACTGGAGTCACAACACTTCCGCTTTTCACACGTTTTCCTTCACTTTGCTGAGGCAGCGGCAAAAAATTCCACAAATGTTGCGCCAAAAATAACATTTGAATACCAAAAAAGGTTTTTGTGTCCTTTGTTCAGACTAACGAGGAGAGGAACAAAGCTTAGACCAGGCACACGAGGATGTAGATGTAGACGACTCTATTCGGAGTTATTTCGGGCATTGCCGTAGCGACAACTCACAAAAAGTTGAAAGGGAAAAAGTGGTCACAAAAAAATGAAATAAATCTTCATTTGCAAGTGACTAAATGACAATTTTTTCATCGTTGTTGTTTTCGTATTGTGTGATAGGCAAATAGCAAAGCGCACATCACATTGATTTTTCTAAATGGCGCTGTTTACTCAACGTCAGTCAACAATCAGAATCAGAATCAGAATCAGTTACATATCAGAATCAGTATCTGGATGGAACTGAAGCCCCCTTTGGATATCGCGTTACACAACATTAATATTTGATTTTGCTGTTTGTTTTTAATTTACTCAAAAGCAAATTTATTTAGATTCTCCCCATATGAAGCAGACGACACCCCAAGTAAATGTCTCCCCTATCTCCCTTGACTCCATTTGCATCCTATGCACTCATGGAAATCGATACTTTCAATACTTCTGATTCACACTGCATCCTGGATCTGACGGGTGAGTTGTTCAGTTTAAAGCAGATTTGGCGGTGTGGAATCGGAAGACGTGTAAAAGTTTTTAGCATTGTTCTCACTTCTTTGTCTGTTTGCACTGACCTCAAAAATTGTTGATGGTATATGAAGTTGCAATCAGTTTTTCTGTTCCATCAGTGGTAATTTCTAAATGTAAGTTTTATTTCATATGTTAACTCAAGCAGAAGGGCTTAACTTTAAGCACTGACTCTTAAATTTATGTACTTCAGACAGCTTGCTGTAAATATGAATATCACAACACTTTGCAGGCGAAAATGAGTTGAAATCAAAAAGGATTTAGTTTGACCGCCTTGACCCACATTCCCAACACTTGCCAGTCTCAAATTTATTTGCCAAAATATATTTCAAAATAGTTAAATTCCTATTTTTCATCATCAGGCTCCCCCTCCTCGCCCTTCTCAGGGAGGGCTTAAGCTCTCACATGAGCACAGAAGAGAGTCTTGGAATGTGCCAGCTGTTAATATTTTGACAATGACGCACAAGTCCAGGACAAAGGACAGACAGACGGACGGCATGCCTAATGCCAACCAGTTGGACAGACAGTTGGCAAGATGAATGTCGACAGTTGGATGAAAATCCAAATTTCATATTCAGGCCGGGCACTAGAGTCTCAACACAATGTTTAACCCTCTTGTAGTCTCAGTTGCAGTTGTTGTTGTTTTTGTTGCTGAGGCTGTTGTGTTATTGTTTTAGTTGTTGTTTTTTTTGGCACCTTCATTAGTTATTCAAAAATTGTTGAGATCGAGGTCGAAACACAACTGGACTGCTGGCAGAAGTGCTCGGGTTGTCTTGAACCCGCTTTCAAAACACACATGTGAATTATTTTGAGGGAGAAGAGGGATTCAGATGACTGATGAGGAGAATGAAACATGTGTGTTCGACTAAGTAGCGAATGACCTCTAAGTGGGAATTTAAGTTTCCGGTGTGAATAACTTAAAAGTAAACAGAATGTTTGTGCAGCTTTTACTTCAAAAATATAAACAAAATTTGGGAAAGAGCTAAAAACATTTAGAAATATCTGTTATCTAATTATTTGACACTTAAATGGATATCAACTTAGCCTGCGATTCTATTAATTTGACAAGGGTAATCAACCAAAAATTGAATGAGTGAATAATTGTGAATGCAAATGAATTACAGCATTTTAAACGATTTAACTTCAATTGTAAATTTTATGAACAGCAATTGTTGTTGGTCGTCTGCCATCGTTGTTGCTGTTGTCATATCCGCTGAACGTGTTAATGAGTTGTTAACTTGTTCAAAAGAGACCAAAGTGGGCGACAGTCGCAGACAAAGCAGACTCTAGTGAGTACCCGACAGCGATAAATGTCAATTGCAGAGAGCAGATGACAAATCTTCTTCTATGGATTTCCATTCATGAAGGGTTCAACCCGAATAATGAGCCCTAATAGCAAGGGCAGAAGACAACCCAAAAGCAGATGAGGAACTACTTCATTTCCATACAAAAGACCAGCTGAATCAGTATTTGAAGGTGAATATGCAAACAATTGCGGGATTACGACCACAGTTAAGACTGCAGGCATTCCTATCCCTCTGCCGTGGCCTCTCAACTGCCATCGAGTGCTCCAGAGTGGCATCATAAATCGGCGCTGGCTAATGCCAAAGTGCGCACTTCAGTCCTCACCAAACTGTCGTCTGTAAATGAATGAGGCCTGTTTTTGGCAGTTATTGGGCACTCCTCAATGTTGATGATGATGTACTTAAAACTCGTACTCCATATTCATAATCAATGTTAACTGAAAAGCATGTTAATTATTTCAACAACTCAAGCGGACAAGTAGAAAAACACCCACAGACAGAGAGGGTTTCCATCGTTTTCATTCAGACTTGAATCACTTTGAGTGATTTTGGCCAAAGCAAATGATTTGCTTGGTTTGCCTGGATTCAATTGAAAAAAAGATACACACAAGTCTGGCAGAAACTTTAGTCGACGGTCATTGAAATTGGCAGCCATTGGTAAAAGGCAACCGACGCCATTCAATTTCAGTGGTATCTGCTCAACTGTAAACTTTAAAAGGCTTTCGTACCACAATGCGAATATCTGTGGATAAAGACCGAATAGATTTTGGGACATTTAAATGCACACGTAAGCTGTGAAACTTTAAGGAGTATTTTACAGACTGTGTTGGGTAGTTCAGTTGCATTCAACGCAATGATTCCCTTGACAAATTCCACTGTTCGACTGAGCTCTAGTTCAAGTAGAGTCCTCTGCGATTAGAGGCGAATGTCAAGACGTCAGGCAAATTGATTTATTGCCTGGCAAAAGCCACAGGTGTCCATCTCCTTGTCCACTTCGAAGACTTGTCCCCTGTTGACAGACGGTTGCGGTCGCCATCTGCAATCTGTTCGCGCTTTTCAAACGTGTCCCCCAACAGTCTCAATAGCCTGCTTACTTAGTTCGAACTTCGCGTGTCCTTTGCGGTTTTCGCGGCTATGTTTCTGTTGACAGTTAGCCCACTTGGCACCTTGCTGACACTTCCTGCTTCACCTTTGCATATTTGGGGGCATGAAAAATGATAGCATCGATAAATCTTTGTAGTGTTTAAAATCGAATATTTCGCTTAGTGTTTAGCATAATCGTTGACTTAGAAGGAAAATGGCAAGGAGGTTTTTCCCACGCTGTTCTCTTGTTGATGGCTCTCTGCTAATTCGAATTTAATGCCCGCCGCTTTCGGCATGACAAATATTGCAGGTGTCGTATGAGACGAAGGCAAGGGACATATCTTGTGGCTGTCCTCCCGCTGACAGTTTAATTGAATCTTGAGCCTGCTGTGCTTCAGACACGATTACAGTGATGAAAAAACATGTTTTTAATTCCATTGTTTAGCTGACTGAGAAGGTAAACATTGAGATTTATGGCCGTATCAACTGAATCGCTTCAAAGTCTTTTGTGTTTATTCTAAAAATATTTTGAAAGTCTTCCTTAGCCCATAAAAAGGTTAAGTAAATGTGTAAAAGTGCAGACTGCAAGTATTCTCAGACATAAAAATGCATAACTAACTACTTTGCTGCGCCATAGAGTTCGTAGTTAAGAAATGTTATTTATTGTTTGTATTTTGTAGTGCCACTTGGGACAATGTTTTCAGTTTGGTTAAATTCAAACATCTTTTTGTATTTGTGGTAAAAAGTGTCTGCTTGCAGTGATTTATTATCTGACCTAAACCAAAAATGATTTTTAAATGAAAACATTTTTTTTTTGAATTTATCCGACAACAAAGCTTCAATAACAGAAACGAGAACGGAGACCACAACAGTGACAACAACTGACATTTAAATGCCTTTGACAGGCCCTTTTCATTATTTGGTTAGTACATTTTTAAGGAAACAAAGTAAACAATTGCTTTTTAAAAAATGTATTCGAATATAAATCATAAAATTTCTTTAAATTTATTGACATTAAACACGCATTTGTCTTTTCTGCTGTCGAAAATATGTCAAAAGTTTCTGCCTGCTCAAATATATTTGCAGTGAAATAAATCTAAATTTGGCCAAAAGGTTCGACGCATATGTGAAATCAGCGCGTAAAAGATTTATCGCTGGCCAAGTTTCATCGAGCAGCTGTACAAAAGTGAATGAAACAAAATGCGGTATCATGTCAAGATTGGCATAGCTTCAGCCAACTAAAAGTATAGCGTGAACAGTGCGTATGCGTGATAAGTATATGGAAAACAATTTGCTAAAGCAAATCATCAATCAAATGTGATATTAATAAGTATGATTATATTATTTTTAATGGTGGAAGCGTTGTTTTTTTTTTATAAGTTCTTCGCATCCGCTTTAATTGCGCTAAAGTGCAATAATGATGTGTGGCAAGATATACTTGCTGCAACGTTGCACAATTTAGCGCATATTCCCATGATTTATGGCGTGCAAGCAAAATAATGAGGCATCATATGATGTCTAAGCTATCGATTTTCTGACACCAACCCAGGGGAACATGCCACAGCGCAGAGGAAGGGGACCATGCAACACAAGCAACAGCAGCAGCAGAAGCCGTTGCCTCAGCAACAATAGATAGCAGGCAGAACAAAGTGACAGGACATCCCAAACAGTTTATGACACACTTCGCAGCCAGTTGCAAGTTGGCAAGAGGCACTTAAAGCTGCCTCAACAGTTAAGGTGCCGCAGCAAGCTGCCTGCCATTTATAAGGAGGTGTGGCACAACATCAAAGCCGACAAAGGCAAAAACTTTCAAGTCATAAATACTACTCGTATATGAAGCCAAGAACTTGGGCCAGATAGTTTCGCAGTCAGCGATTATTAAAAATTTATTGATTGCCCAAAACGATAGTGCAAGGGGCGTGGTCGCTGACACGAAAAACCCCCCAAGAGGCATACGCTGGCCCAAAATGCTTTTAATCTGATTGCTACGGCGGTCACAAAGTTCGCAGGCAGGCAGCAAAAAGACACGACATTTAAAATGATTGAGTTTTGAGTGGTTTTGACTAAAAGTTACTCAGTAATTAAACTTTAAAATCGTTACAAATTTCAAGTATGATATTTTGTTCCACTTTAAGGCTTGGCTAATTAATTTTTCGAGAAGATAGGGAGTTTATAGACGCGAGTATTAAATTTCTACAGCATAATATACCTCTTACTACAAATTTCATTGATGGGTAACTGGCATGAAAAATCCCATTGAATAAAAAATATTTATGCACTTGAATGGCAAGAGATAGACAGTTTTTAAGTAGGCTAGAACGGGACAGAATGCGATAACGTAAAAGTTTTTAGATTATAAATCAAAACTTTCAATTTTCCCCTATTTTTTTTTTTTTTAAGTTGACGGCAAAGTTCTTCTGCTTCTGTCCAGACAGCGAGCGAATTCTTTTTCCTTAGGCCATGGCAACGAAAGTTGCCAAAGACCTGAAAGCAAAACTGAGAATAATAGATGGATTGACTGACAAGTTTGCTAGCGCCATTGAAATGCCATTGAAATCCGAAACAAATACTTGAGTAGGAAACAAATGTAATTAATGTTTACGGTGAGACATGATGTGAACAGCTTTTAACTAATTTCAATATATATAAATATGCAAAGCAAGCCTTTGAAAACCAAAACTATGCATTAATACCCTTGAAGAAGTATAAGGGAATAATAAGGTTAACCAGTTTTTGGGTCTTTAGGAATTTTAAAACGTATAAACAATAAGTATTTATAGAAAGGCAATTAATAGTTCTTAAAAGAAAATTCCCTTACCACTTACAACAGAGCAACACAAAGCTGATGTTTTTGGATGTTGTTTGGGTTTCCTATGTTGCATGCCCCAAGGCATTGCGGCTCATTTAAACGCTGCCAGGCAAACTAAAACCACAAGACGCACAAAAGGCGAAGACAATGATAACGTTCCATGGAATTATTTAGCTGCTGCTTCTGGTGTGTGGCTGTGTGTTGCTGCCGAGAATGTAATCAAGAAAACATTTAAATGAATGGCAAATTCAAAATTGCATGCATATTTCATATGTGCAGCCACAAAATGCTCATGTAATTGCGCACAACTTGCCAGATAGTGTTAGAGAGAGAGACAGAGAAAGAAAGAGAGAGTGTGTTGGATGCTTGCATAAATTTATGGTTGCCACACCAAAAACTTTGGCAACAAAACCACTCATTCGCCACCCAACACCCTCAAGACGTGGCTCGGCTGCTGGAAACATTAGCATGCCAGGCGACATAGGCGAAATTTGCACATTGATTACTTGCCGGAAGTCATAATTAAACACACAACATCAAAGGACACAAGGCACGACACAACAGGCGACAAGAAAAAGAGAACTTTTGCCATAAGTAAAATTAACACATAATTTGTTTACCAAACACGTTTTTCGGCACGGCCAAAAAGCTTGACCACTTTTCACCCACTAATTGAAAATTCCAAGTGCGAGAGCTGATAATGTGAAGAGCCAACTAATTTGGTTAGTAACGACAGCTGGGCCAACAAGTTGAGTGTGTGCGTGTGTGTTTGGCCAAGGGTAAAGTGTTGAAGGCGTCAAGGACTAAGGTCCAAGGCCAGACCATTAGCACAACCAGGTCGTTAAAAAGTAAAAATCAATTTATGAGTAAATGTTAAGTGAAAAAGTTTTGCCATTAAAAGCGTAGAGAACACAGAAGGGGGTAAAAGCAACTGTTCTACAGCCAGTAAGTACTAGTTACTGTCTGAAAGGGAAAGGGAAAAAGGATGAACGTAAGCCAGTATCAAAGCCACGACTTTTCCACTCGAAGTTCGAGTCGTCGTCGTCTGGCAATTTGAGGTGTGTGTTGAAAAGATAAATCAATTTGCTTGCTGTGCACAGTTGCCAGCAACAAAAAGGTTTAATTAACGAACAAATGTCAACTTGAGCGAGCAACACTTAAGCAGCAACTTTTGTACGCAATTAAGGCTTGAATGAATGACAGCTTGAATGGGCCACCTAAGTGGAGTAACTGAACGAACGAACGTATAAATGAATGAATGAAATACTGAATAAATGAATGAATGAATGTGTTCTCTAGGTGTTGGAAGCCCGTGGACACATTAAGCCCTTTAGCTTTTGCTTGTGCTTGTGCAATTTGGTAATAGTTTCTGTGCTTCGAGCAAAATATCTTAAATCTGGTTTTGACCACACAATTGTTGCATTTGTCTTTCTCCTTGTTGTTTTAATTGCTGTTTTTGTAGCTAGACAATTGTCGTTAAGCTCTGCACTTAAATGCAAATGCTTTAGATACTTTAAATGCGCAAAAATATCTGATAGCTACAATTAAGAAACTCTGATTTAAAACATTTAGATTAAATTTATACTTTGAGTGCAGTAATCTGAAACTTACTTAAAGTCATCCTTTAAGCTCGTGTGCAAGCAAACAAAGTCTTCTTAAAGAAGTCCCACAAAAGCTTGTGTGTTTTTGTTGTTCTTTGGTCAACTTCTTAGGGATTTAAAGGATTTCGCTTCAAATCAGGCAAAAAGCGCAAATACTTTTTCAGTTAGCACTTAATGCCACAAAAGGGCAAAAGATTCAATGAAATTGAGACCAGCAGCAGTGAATAAATTGTCACTTGCCCTGCTTGAATTGTAAGTGCAAATATAAACATTCAAAACAAACGCACACTTGTGGATTACAAACATACATACTATAATATATATACTTTATATAGTTGGGGTATGTGGTATTGATTGAAGACAGTGCGAAATGTAAAGGAGAGCTACAACAATGCCCAAGTGACAATGTAAGTGACAGACAGCAGGCTGCAGATGTTGACAGACGCCTCAGCTGTGCTGGCTGGAAGGCATTTTGCTTGTGCGACGACACTCAGGAATCAAAAGTACTCGAATCTGTAAGCGCTGGCAAACAATGAATGTCGCCAGGGCCACCGCAGGATATCAAATAATATTTGAACTAAATTCTCGCACAATCCACACACGCACACACTCACACGTATTTCAGTTAAGTTTAAAATCTGGCAACAACCAACTGCATACAGATGAGCATTTGCATGGCATTGTCACAGTTTAGAGTGAGTGAGAATGTGTTGACATAGGGGCTAAGTTGCTATGACTATACTACAATGCACCGCTTCAAGTGGGAGCTTAATCAAATTACAAGTTGATAAACAGTTTGAAGCTTTGCCAACATGCAGGTCAATGTAAATAGCAAATGCATGTGAGCTGTTTACAGATTACAAATGCCAAATGTGTGATAAACTGAAACAGCATTGCATATAATGGAGCATATGTTAATCAGCTTCCAAATTGTAATCAACTTCAGAGTCCACCGCAACTATTTGCTACCAAAATGCAGCCCCATCTTAACTACTCCAAAGCTTTTCGCATACTTTTCAAGCCATCTTCAGCTCATTAGGCCCCTCGAATGACATTAGGTGGGGAAGGGCACATTATGGTTTGTTGGCTCATGTGTGCTTTTAATGAGGCATTTAGCTAAATGCTTTTGTTCCGTGTCATTATTAATAATTAATGCATGTTGAAAGTTAAAATGTGGCAACCTTTTAACGCATTATATAAGGTACGGGCTAAGCCTCTTTTCCATATCATATTAAGAAGCGATTATGTCTACAGAAATGAAATAAATAATAATTTGATACGCGTGATTAAGCAAAATGTTAATTTGAAAAAAATATTACTTTCACAGTGTACATTTTTAAATATAATGAAAATGAATTTTAAGTAAACACGGTTGGAATAATATTTCAGATTAAATTTAATCTGCACTTTAAATATGTATTACATTAATATCCAAACACACATCTGAATAACAAACATGTGTGAACCGTGTTAACCATTGAGTCTTATACCCAAAAATTAAAAGACCTCATCAGCAAAATTTGCAGGAGCTAATTGGCCAAACTCGTGCTCATTCGCAGCTGCGACTAACAGCGTTAAAATGTGTCATGAAAATTAATTCAATTTATTAATGAGCTGATGTTTATCATAAGCATTTGAGAACGAATATTCTTTACTCAAGGCAAAGGCTTTTATTATAGACATCAGGGTATTATATTTTATAGTTAATAATTTGCATACGATTGTGAGAGTTTAATTTCAATTAAGCATAACGTTATCAAATTTTTTTGTTGGTTTCGTTTTTGTAAATAGTAAATGTTAGAGCAAAATAATATATAAATTGAATAAATTATTTATTCAGCAGGTGCTGGCTGCACGTTTTGCATTCCAATTAACAGCTAACGACAGTGGCATAAATTCCAACTGGAAAATGTATTTATGTCAACTGTAAGCCGATTAATGACGACGTGGAAACACAGAGAGGAGAGACCGTTACCAGCCATGGTCAATAGCTCCATGCTGAAAGCGGCCTATTAAAATCAATTAAAATTGCAATGCTACTGCAAGTTGGGTAGTAAAATTTAATGTATTTATGCGGCTGAGGCAATAAATTTTAAATTTCATACTATAATACAAACTGTAACTACTTTACGCACATTTAACTTGGAATTATAATCTTTAACAAAGTATTCGTTGCAGGGCATCATTAAAACAAACTTGAAATTTATGTCGTAAAATCAGCACAAAGATGGAAGCGGTTCCGGGCGGACACCTTGGCGCAAATGGCAATAATCCTTAACGTGGTAATCAAAAATGCTTCAAATGGTGTACTATGTGATTAAAATTCAATGCATGAAAATACATATTTAATTAAACTATTTATATATAGTATATTTATTTGCGACACATGCGACAAAAAGTGCATCAAGTGTTCGCAATGGCTTACAACTGTTGTAGTTGTTGTTATTGCTGTTGTTGTTTTTGGCATGTTGTTTACATCGTTGTTCAGATTTTAATTGACTTTGCAAACAAACAAACGCAAAATGTGCATACGGAAAAAAGGGCATTGGAAAATATATATTTTATAAATTGCTTTGCAAATATATTGAATATTTCAAATACATACAACGAATTTAAAACATGAATATTTTAAACATGTGTAAATAAAAATCACGTTTCAATTTGACATCAAATCAACTTTACAAATGTAAACTAAGCTTAAAGTGCAATGGAAAATTGATATAGTTGAATACAATTTAAAAGAACTTAACTTTTAAGCTATGATTTTTTTAATGCTTTATCTTAACTTGATTAAGCAACAAATAAGCTTTCACAGGCCTCATTTAAGTTCTCAATTCCATAAAGGTAAAAGGAAGGAAAATTAAATATTTAGCATTAATATACACACCATTTGCTTTTGGCCCTTTTGCCCCTCAGTCACTTCCCACAGTTGGCTGACCTTTTTGGCAAACTGAGCAGCAATAAAAGTTTAAATAGAAGTGCCAACAAACCACAACAGCACTCATCATGGTCCAGCGCCGCCAACACACGTTGGGCGCCATTATTTGGAGTATGGGTGAAAATACTATGTAGCGATAGGAATGTGAATGCGTGGGAGGGGTGAGAGAAGCGTGTGGGTGTGGCATGTGTGGCATGTTTGCTTGGACATTTGAGCAGCATTTCCGGCCAACCTCAATTGTGGCCCGAAAGCGAACAAGCCAACAAGCATTAGGGAAAGAAGATACGCAGAAATGATGCATTCAAAACAGCGGGTTGATGTTTCCTGGTATTTGATAAGTGAAAGCTAACTGTGATTTTAGCAGTCTCCTTTTTATGAGGTTAAATAATAACTGTTACTCTTTCTTTATCAACATTGTCCGCTGAGAGAAACATGCAATTCCTAATTACTCATCATTCAATTTTACTAATTATACCCTGGAACCATGAAATGGGTAAAAACGGTATAATGGTTTTGTGCAAAAGTATGTAACAGGCAGAAGGAAGCATTTCCGACCCCATAAAGTCCATATATTCTTGATCAGCATCAACAATGGCCGCTCTGTCTGAGCTCGTCAATTTCAGGGACTATAAGAGCTAGAGACTTTAGATTTTGAACATATTTTCATCTAGGTCCTAGGCAGTAAAAGTTTGTTTCCGATTTTCGAAAACTCTTTCCATTTCCGATATTCACATGTGATCGATAACAATCAAATCGTAAATATCGAAAATGTGAAATACGTTTAAGAATCATTTTACAAAATAATGCAAATCTGTGAAAATTGTATTAAAATAGGTTGCGAAACACTAGAGATATCAAGCATTGAAGTTTAGTCTCAGATACATACAGACAATGACTGTGCGCGTTAAGTATAGCGTTCAGGGTATCTTCTAGTCGGGAATTTTCGACTAGAGAATTCTTACTTTTTTCTATATGACTTTCTTATCCCAATTTTGTGTAGATAGAAAATTCTTTCCTTCACACACAATCCATCACTTAATGTTATTAATACACTCATTTATCAATATCTCACTTAAGAACCACCAAACTGAAAACCGTTTATTTACACAACTTGAAGCCACAATCAACCTCCTTGCCCCCTTCAAGTTTTTGCTCTCAACACTCTTTGGTTATGTTTTTGCTCAAATGCGGCGCTAAAGAGTCGAAGTAATAATACTCAAATAAAACATTTACAGGCACAGACAGCGAAAAACTGCAAATGACATACACTGTGTTGTGGTGCGGTGGCTCTCTTACCCTGTGGTGCTGTGTGTCCACAAAGGCAGCGTTCAGAGTTGAGTGAGTCAAGTGGAAAGTAAAGTGGCAAGGAGAGCTGGGAGGGGGCATTCTGGCATTCGCAGCCAAGTGCACTTCATTTTGTTTCCCCCTCATAAATTCAAACCGAAAAATTCGCTTACTGCCTGCGCGGCAGGGCAAAGCGAGAAGTGCACTTGGATACAAGCTGCCTACAGAGCGCCACACTCACACACACACACATACACACACACTAGATGAGCTTGTAGCAACTACGGTTAAAACTGTCTACGGGTCTTGGGGTTTTCTCGTGCAGGTGTATAGGTAGGAAATTTAGTTGCCTCAACACAAACCGCAAATGCGACAAAAGCAGAATGCAATTCGCACTTGAAGCTGAAAAAAAAGCAACAGCAACAGCAACAAAAACAAAGCGCATTGTGGTTAAAACAAAAACTTTGCCAGCAACTTTAGCGCGACGCGACTGCCTTTTTTTGCTGACTGGCTTCGTTTTTTTTGGAAGAGGTTTTCCCAATTTGCTGCAGAAAATGAAAATTTAAATTTTTAAGCAACGCGAATGCTGCCAAAAGTTGCTCAACAGTTTTCCTTTTATTTTATTTTTTTTTTTGGTGCTGCTACAGCTGAAAAATTTCACACATTTCCCACAGCGCATTTGCAGCGCTTTTCCGTGCGCTTTTCCAAATGCTCCATTTGGCCACTGTTCTCCTTTTTTTAGTGTTCCTTCGTCGCTGCCATTTTGCAATTTTGTCAAGCAGCCATAGCTTTTCCTTCCTGAGGTTTTCCACACTCACAGTGTCAACTGATGAATGAGTAAGGGTGCTGTTCGGTTACAATGTTTTTGTTGTTGTTATTCGTTGCTTTAGTATTCGCACTCGTTTTAATTTTAACATAATGAAAGACAGGAATGCGGTCTCGTTTTGTTATGACTGGCCAAAGTAGCCGGGCTATCATTGTGGTGGCACCAAAGCACCAAAGCACCGAGGAATGCACATCAGACACACCATTTCCTGCTCCATGCTGACTCAGGCGACTCGGTCGGTGCCGGGGTTGGGTTGCATGCAACAAATGCCTCGAGTGCATAACGGCTGCCAGGCACGTTGGCCATGGGGCGTCGTCTCTGCTGCTGTTGGCCTGGCATAAATCACTGCATTTCCATGTTAGCTCTCTGTTTCTCTGTTTCTACCCACCACCCCCCTCATCTTCTCCCTGATATGGCTAATCTGTGGCTGGATGGCCCACACACACACCTACCCACCACCTCCCAACCTATTATCCTGCTTGTCTGGCATATGCAGCTTTTGTTTGGCTTTGCATGCACTCTCTACTTTCACCAGCTGCCTGGTTTTTTGTTTGCCTCACACTTGGCTCAATTAAAAAATAGCTTTTCGTTTGGTGGAGGGGTAAACGGATTTGCGAGGGGAGAGGCAGGCAGGCAGGCAGGCAACTGTTTCCTTTGGCAATTAATTTGTTCTCGTTCAAAGGCGTTTTTAATTGCATTTCCACACGAAATGCAGCAATTTTGTTTGTGTGTTGATTTTCACACCAATAAATAAAATATGCAAATTTTTCCCTTACTCCAATTTCCTTCTTTTTAATAGGTCAGACTGACAAAGACAAAGCCAGACAATAAAAATCAATGTAGGGCTATGTTTATGACTTTTTAGATAATTTTAATGGCTACTAATTTACAACCCTCCAAGAGTCCACAAATACGTTAAAAAACAGTTGCGGTTGTCAGTTGGTAAAAGTTGTAATACTCCGCTCCGTTAGCTTTTGTTTTCGGCATCAGCTGAAAAGCAACTGAACACCAAGCTTAGCCCGTATTTCTACTTCACTTTCGCTGTTTACTTTCGCACTCGAATTCCACGAAGTCAGTTTTTTTTTACGAACAAAAAATTATTCGGCTTTCGAAAAAGAACCGGCAAAGAGCGAAGTTTTTGCGCAGCCGCAGGAATTAGCTTCGAAAAGAGTTTATGGCATTCTGTCGCAAGTTTCAAATAAATCGTATAAGAGTTATAACAGAAAAGAATGATGGTTAAATTAGTTCTTAATTTTAGAAAGAAACTTTTTAGGCAATAACATGAAGAAGAGACAAGATTTGAACAAACAAAAAATCTAAAACTAAATGAATATATAAAGATATTTAAAAATGATATTTTCATCGACTAACTGCAAAATCAGTTACAAAATATATGTTAAACTTGTTTCGAAAACAGCCTGGAAATGGATTTTCAACACACAGTAATGAATATGTGTAAGCATTTAAGACTTTATAAAAGAAAAGCCTGAGAATCAAATGGAAAAAGAAATCAGTCAAAATGTAAATGCACCACACAACAAACAGGAGCAAATAGAAATTCATTGGATTTTAATTAACAGAAATGGCAAAGGCACCGAAACACAACAAGGATAAAAATAAAAAAAAAAAACAACCAGAAACCAGCGTAGAGAGCTTTGGGTTAAAACAAATGCACATACTGCACATTATGCAGCCTCTGTTTGTTTTTCCCATAGCCTTTGACTTTTGGCTGCCTCGATTACTTTATTGAATGTAGCTTTGATTTTTGCTGCATTTTCTATTTCTTTTTTTCCTCGTTGTTTTTAGCTTTTTGCTTGTTCTTGTGTAATTTCTTTATGCCAGCAGCGTACACAGCTTGATTTGTGGCGCTTTGTCTTGGCGCACATCCCTCTCGGTACTCTGCGAGACGCGTGAAGGTTGTTGCCACATGTAGCAACCGCTCACGTAAGCCGTGTGAAACATACACGAGCTGGGCGCCTCGATTCTCGTCAGCGACGCACACACGCACACACGACCAGGACGAGGTCAATTTCATGCAACAACACACACACACACAAACAGTAAGAACAACAACAACAACAACTGCTGCTCCTCTGGCTGCTTGGGGTGCATGTAGGACACGTACTCTTCTCCTTTGCCTCGCTTGCTCGCTTTCGGGCTGCTTTTCTTTTGATACGGCACGACAGGTGCTCAGCTGTAACTAAACGTCCGTTTCAGCTTAACCCACCTGCCCACATGGCTCCGGAGTGAGCCCCGAATGTGTGTTTGTGTGTTTGTCTCTCCGTTCATTTATGCCCAGGACTCGACACAGCAGCTAGACTGGCAGCTGTTAGACGGTCACGTCTGCATTGGCCATAATTGATAGTTCAATCTGTAGCAGATCAAACGCTTGACAGCAGCCAACAGATCAAGCTGAAAAATTGCCTTCATGGCTACATTTTGGGCAGGGGTACTCATTATGCTGATATATTTATGTTTTAGTTCATAAACTTAAGGTAAAGAATCATATTTTTATGTTTGACTGGGCCAAAAGCCAACTTGAAGACTTAAAGTCTTCAAAAACCAGCATAAAACATTTTCGTTTTCCAGTACTCTTTGTGGGTGAGTGTGTGTATAGGTGTGTTGACATGTGTGTGACTCGTATTGCTGCTGTTATTACACTTATTGCTGTTGTTGTTTTAATGAGACAACGTGACCTCTCAGGCTGCTGAATTTATGAGAGCCACTCGACGCTTGAATTACACAAATAAAAAATGCGAGCATAAACATAAATGAAGCACAAGAGTTTTCAACGCACCAGCCATTAAAATAAAGCGACAAAACATGAGCAGTAAACAAAATTGGCAGAAAAGCTCGTGAGCCAATAAAAGACTTTGCTTATTATTTGTTCAAAAGAAGTCGAAGGAATAATGCAAGAACACTTGAGCGACAAATAACTTAAAAGCATAAATCTATTTACCGTTTTACTCTCTTTTTCTACTCCGTGCCATAAAGGAAGCTTTTTGTGTGCAGCAAAACTTGCGACTTGCCACAAGTGCCGCAACACAAAAGTGCACAAACTATGCGGAAAATTGCTGAAGTGCTGTATATTAATAGAAACGCAAAAAAATGTATGAAAAAGCGAAAAAAATATGGCTTTAGTCAGGTGAACCAAAAATACTTAATTGAATTGAGTGTACATAAATCAGCTACTATTTTTTAAAGTGTGAAAGATATTTCTTTTTTAAATATAAAAATTTCCCTCACTTAAGTTAAAGTGCTGTCAATTGATTATATTTTACTGAATAAAACCCAAAATTGATTAATTATTAGAATTCTTATTATCTGAGAGTGTTTTAACTAATCGTAGCATAAGTAATATTGCTGTGGCTAAGATTATATTACGTATATTTTAATCATAATTGCAATTGGTTGTAAGTAGGAAACAAACATTTTTATCATTTGTTATTATTTTAGACTATGACTAAACATAGGGAAACACTTAAAACTGTCACCTTAAGATATGATAAGTAACTACGCGTGCACTTTTTCATATTTATTATTTCCTTATTATTATCTCATATCGAAGAAAGTTCTCGGAATATGACTGTAGACTTAAATGCGCCAAAGGCATAGAGATAAGCAATAAACCAGGCAAACATCTTCATTGATAAACTCGTGCCGTATTATCAATTTAAATTTTAATAATATTAATAATATCTTATCAATTTTTATTATTGGCAATTTTTTTTGTTAAGAAACTCCTTATAGTTCGTGGCGTTGCCAAATTTTGCTTAGTCTCGAACTAATTGTTGAACGGTGAACATATAACAAACATACGGAAATCGTTTAAGATTGTTTTTCCATTAAGAAGTTAACAAGCGCATAATGAAAGGTAAATGGTTTGCAAAATACAGTGACCCTGAAGTTTTAATCAGTGCTATTTGAATTTTTCCAGCCAATACTTGGGATTGGCTGCCAGTGCTGATGGTATTGGTAGCAGCCACTTTGGCAATGCGTGGCGATCCGAGACACGAGTCTTGCAACAATGAGCAACGATACGAGAACCAGGTCATGTGTGCGGGCGTACAGTTTGGCTATCGAGCACCCTATCCGGATAATTGCACCTTGTTCCTGGTATGCGATTGCATATATCCCACTGTGCAGCAATGCCCCGCCAAACTGTATTGGGATAATAAGACACAAAACTGCGATTGGCCGCAGAATGTGGAATGTATTCACTATACCATCGATACAACACCAAAAACCACTGCAGCCACAACAACAACACAATTGCCAAGCACCACAGAGGAGAATTCTTTGCCCACATCTAGCTACTATCCGCCAACACCACCACCGGGCATTCAGGATACATTCTGTAGAAACGAAAAGGATGGATCGGTGCATAGATATCCATACGATTGCAATGCGTATATCAACTGTACTCATGGCTGGCCTGTCTTGAATTATTGTGACGAAGATAAGGTCTTCAACGATATGCTTAGAATATGCGATACGCCCGACACCGCTGAGTGTGAACCTCTACCATTGCCATCAACAACAACAACCGAACTCACAACAACAACTGAACTCACAACAACAACTGAACTCACAACAACAACTGAACTCACAACAACAACAGAGTCCACAACAACTACTGATGATGGCCAATGCCATGATGATCCACCCTTGGGCATTGAGGAGGATTACTGCCAGCTTTTGGGCAATGGTTTCTATGAATATCCCTACGATTGCAGCGCCTACATTAATTGTCGCAATGGCTGCACTGGCATGGCCTACTGCATACCCGATAAGCTCTTCAACCCATGGCTGCACATCTGCGATACACCCAATTCTGTGCAGTGTAATCCGCAGCCATATCCAACAACTACGGTTGCAACAACAGAATCAGATACAAGTAGCTCCAGCAGTGGTGCTGGAGGGGCAAGCACAACACCTGTGACCACGGAGAGCACTCCAAGCACAACAACTATGGCTACTACAACAACGACACCTCCGCTACCAGCTGATGTGGATCCCGATGCATGCAATGGTATGCCTGACTTTACACGTATACCCTACGCCGGAAACTGTGCACAGTACCTGCAATGCAAGGATAACCAAGTGGTGATGAACGAGTGTCCAAAGCCTATGCTCTTCAATCCCGATTATCTTATCTGTGACAATGCGGATGATGTGGTGTGTTATGGCGATCGCACGACAAGCACCAGTACCACCACCACAACCGAGGAGCCCACAACAACGACGAGCAGCACCACTTGGACAACCGTACCGACGACTACACCTGGACCCGCACAGCTGTGTGCCGATAAAGAAATGGGCGACTCACTTTCCTATGCGGAGGATTGCTCAAAGTATATTTTGTGCTTGGGTAATGGACAATTTTATATTGCCGACTGTATAAGCAATGCGTTCTTTGATCCAAAGACGGGCATCTGTGGACCAAATGTTTCACCGACAGCCTGCAAAGAACAGGAGACACCAACAACAACAACAACAACAACTGAGGCCACAACACCAACAACGACAACGGAGGATGTCAGCACCACCACAAGCGTGGCAACAACAACAACAAGCCCCACGCCCGTACAACCAGGCGGCATTTGTGGCAACAAGGATGAGGGTGAAATGATTGCCTATCCAAACGACTGCAGCAAGTACATTGTCTGCGTGACGCCCATTCCCGTTGCCTTCTACTGCCGGCCGGACTCCTACTTCAGTGCCAAGCAGCAGCAGTGTGTGCGTTGGGAGGACAGCGATTGCGACCAGGAGCTGTCGACGTCGACGACGACACCTGGTTACACACCCGCACCGCCAGAGCCGACAATGTGCACGAACAGCAGTCGCGACACCTTCCCCTACCCGGAGAACTGTCAGTGGTTCATACGCTGTGTGAGCGATTACATCTACATGATGGATGTGTGCAACTGTGGCGAGTACTACGATCCGATAAGTGGTGAGTGTGGTGCTGACGTTCCATCCGATGCGTGTCGCTGGGACTACACTTCCACGACAACACCAACGCCAACAACTACGGAGACAACGCCTGTGACGAGGCCACCGCCTCAAAAGGGACCCTGTGATGATGCCAGCGATGGTGAACTAGTGCCGTATCCCAATGATTGCACCAAGTACATACAATGCGATCGGCCAATAGCTGCTGCCTTCGATTGCGATGAGGGCGATGAGTTTAGTCCAACGTTGCGTAAATGCATGCTTGCTTCCCTGGCTAACTGCACGGTGGGAACAACAGCCGCTCCTGGAGATACAACGGTCACAACTGAAGAGATTTCTACAACCGAGGAGACTTCGACAACTCAGAAGATCTCAACAACTACAGAAACATCCACAACCAAGGAGACTTCGACAACTGAAGAAAGCACCACAACAGAATCGAGCACCACCACCGAAACAACCACCACTGAAATGAGCACAACGCCAGCGCCCTCTGGCGGTATTTGTGGTGGTAAACCTAACGGTACTCATGTGCCGTATCCCAACAACTGCGGCAAATATATTGTGTGCCAGGAACCCATTCCCATTGGTTATGATTGCCCTGAAGGTTTGGAGTTCAGTCCCACGGAATTGGAGTGCATGGATCCAGAGTTGGCCAACTGTGTACCCAAACCGACACCAATACCAACATCAACTACGGAAACATCGACACCTGTCACTAAGGAGCCGGAAACTTCTACAACAGTCGATTCTACGCCAACTTCTCCTCCGTCAACAACAGAAACAGCAACTACAGAGACTACTCCAGTAACAACCGATTCTACAACCTTAACTACTCCGGATTCATCTACACCAGGTTGTAACACCTCACCCGACCCTGTGACAACTCCAACAACAACAGCAGATCCGATAACCCCAAGTACGCCAGAGCCTTCCACGATAGTCACAGATTCAACAAGCACAACAACTGAACCAACTTCAACAACTACAGCAATACACCCAGACACACCCAACATATGCTGTGGCCATTCCTTGGGCACTATTCTACCATACCCCAACGAGTGCAATCGCTATGTTGTCTGCGACTACCCGATACCATATGCTGTGGTCTGTGAAGAAGGCAACAGCTTCGATGTTGAGTTTCTACAATGCACTGCCAATGGCAATAACTCTTGCACTTACTAGGAAGTAGTAATAACAATTTTTTGTCTTAAAAACAACTCAAAGCGATATTTTGTATATATAATTAAATCAGCAGCTATGGTTCTAAAATCAATTGACTAAATGCTCACATGCAAATCCCTTACAGACGTTTAAGCATAGCACTTGAGGGTCCTCTTCGAAAGTGTTGCTCGAACAGGTTTCAATTACAAGTAAACCCTTTTTGAAAGCATTACCATTACAAATCCCACACAAGTAGTAGAAAGATAATTTACCACTTAATATTGTATCCCAAACTGGCAAGGCACATAACAAGAAACCAGCCAGGAACAGGCGCGCGACAAACAGGAAGCCTGACAACAGTAAAAGCAACAATATAAGGACAATTTTAGCAACAGGCTAACAGCAAATTGTTGTCGTATTTGGTAATAGTATCAGTTACAAGTTACAGCAATTTATCGTTGTTTGATTTTGCTTCACTCTCTACGCTCCCTCTTTCAGCCCTCCGGCTTACCTAATCAGATTTCAAGTTGCCCACATGTAGCACGATTGGCTAAGGAATTATATTTGGGTGAGAGTTTGTTGTGTTGGGCTGTGTTCACTTGTGTGTCTAGGGTCTAAAAAGAAGAAAGAAAGGAAAATAGAAATACGACAAGGAGACAAATAAACACATTTGTAGCAAATTGTTTGGCAATAATGTTAACCTAATGCGTTCCATTTGTCGCAATTCAAACGATAGACACGCATTGCAATTCAAGTGATTTGTAAACTCCCTAGAGAAGCTTGAATCGAAGTTCTTTCTTTATTAGTGTCGTCGTGGCTTTATCAGTCACCCAAAATCAGCTAATACGCAGCAACATGTATCATGTATTCAGAAAAATCGCATTGTGCCAGCTTCTTGGCGCTCTTCCAGTTCCACTGCCAATTTACATAGTCCAATCAGAGAGGATCAGGATGCAATGAGCATCCTTCAATGTTCGCAATGAAAAAACAATTTAGTCGCACATTTATTTTGCTCGAGTTGGATTGAAGCCAAGTTTAAAGTGCTGCCAAAACTGTTGCCTGCCTTCGGGCGACTTGCCAAACTCATAGAGCACGCCTATAAATGTCACACTTGGCGTATGCTTAATACGAATATTGCGCATATGTCAAGTAAAACTTATACAGAAAACGATAAGCAAAGCAAGTGAAAAGAAGATACGAAAAGTTTATACCCTTCTAACTTTGTGACAAAATTAAATTACCCTTTAAAAGCACATTACAATATTAAATTAACTAAAGAAAACAATTTACAAGCTATATTTTAAAGCTGATGAGAAATATTTTTGTTTGTTGCATCTGAAATTCATGCTGGCAGTTTGACAGTTGTGCAAAACTCAATTTTCTAGCGCATACGTCAGTTAAAAAAAAGTTTCGTTACAACTACTATGTGCAGCTAACAATTAGCGAATCGCAATGAAAACAATTCACTATATAACAGAGTACTCGACATTTTTGTATTCTATGTGCCAAACTCCCCCACATAACGAGTTCGTACCGTACAGTGTTATGAAACTTTTACGGTGCATATTAATGTGCAATTCCATTCATACACATGTGTGTAAAAATATATTTTATGCTACCCGCGAGAATTCACCGTGTTTCGCAAACAGACAGACACACATATTGGGAGCTTTTACCCCATTTTTTTTTCTGTGCGCGAGCGTGATAAAATATTGAACGTATAAGTTGGCATATAAAAATGCATAACTAAAATGCTCACAGCTCACGCAACAATATTTGCATTTAAGCAAATTTTTAGCAAAAGCCTTCCAACACAAAAATCAAGCAAATAAAATAAATGGGTTACGAATTTATGAATTTATCGAATCAAATGGACGGTTAGGAATCACATATCTAAATTGCATATCGATCTTTTTGTTTTCAATTGAATTGATAGAAGAGTTTGCTTTAACTGGTATTTATTTAATTTGTAACATATATTTTTAGCTATGATTTGATTTCTTTAACAATTTTAACAATATTGATTTAAATTTAACTGGTTTTCAAAACTTTCAACACTTTACTATTACTCTTGTTCATCAGTTCGCTCCTCATCTTCGATGCCTCCTTTCTGGTAATCCTCATCGTCGCCTTCTAGGTCGAACTCCTCACCCTCCACAGGCAGATCCTGGTCTTCGGGACCACCTCGCCAGACACCATTCCAACCGTTCCATCCATTGTTCCACCCATTATTCCAACCGCCCCAGCCTGGATTCCATCCGGGGTTCACACCATGATTGTGATTATGATGCTTATGGTTATGAGATGGATCCACAGCATTGGCATTGGCAATTGAGCTCGAAACGCCCGAAACGATCACTGAATTGTTACCAAATCGCACTGTCGAATTTGACTGCTGAGCCAGCTGTTGGGCCAACTGGGCCAAAGCAATTGTAAGTGCATTCAAGTTACCGGGACCAAACTGTGGTGCACCAAACTGTGGTGCACCATAAGAATAGGCAAATATGCTGCCCAGGAGCAGGGTAACAACAGATACGGTATGCATGATTGCTTGGTTACTGGCTTCAACAAGTTGTGAGTAACTGTGCTCTTTGGCACAACGTTCTGCCTTTTTATACCAAAAACATACTTGGTTTCTTAAAAGGTTACAAAATCATTTCAAAGTGTTTCAGAGAATATCAATATTTAAAGACATAACTTTAGACGGAGTTGCATCAAGGTAACAGCTGTTTTAAAGCAAACATTGGTGTTAATGTTTGTTTGGCCTGTAAAAGCGGTAAAGTCGATTTCATGACAACATTTCAAACATGTTTTTGGTTTAATTTAAATGTTTGCATAGCAAACAAGTGTGAAAGCTAGAGTCAGAATGTGTTACTAAATAGTATATGTTACAAACTGTTTACTAACACATCAACAAGCTGACACTTTCTTGCATTTTATGCTCCAGATAAACTAAACGAACGAACAGCTATGAGGAAAAATTCGTTTTTCTGATTAAATAATAAAATATCCCCAAACTTTGATTGTAAACTCAGGTAAAGGTGCTCAACAAAAAAACACATTTGGCAACTGAACACAAATCCATCCGCTTACCAAGTGCAGAGAGTATAAACAAGTGCGATTACAAGAGGTAATAACACGATTCAGTCGTATAAAAAAAGAAGAAACGCTCACGAATTTAATGTCGCTAAGCGAAACGCTTAGGTTTTTATGTGGCGATACTGTCACATCCAAAATAACATATAACAAGTCCACAAACCATATTCATAAAGTCGCGCATCATCATTATGTTGGATAGGGGACGGGGCAAGGGCAGGGTCATGTTAACAGCTCCACAACAAATTATGAGTCACGCAACAAAATTTTATGTACTGCAACGTTGATTGAAGATTGTTGGGCGCAACTTGAGAGTTGCGTATACGCAACGTAAGCAAAAGCTAGCATAGAAGCTAGAATATAATATCTTAATTAAAAAGTACGTTGAATATGTTGAACCGCCACCTTTTTTAATTAAATAAGAAATGCAAATGTGTTTACCTGGCAAACATTTTCGCATTTAACATTTCTTTGTAATTTCATAGGCAGTCAAATGGAAAGTGGTGGCAAGAGTAAAAGTTGATGACATAAAATTAATTAACCGCAGTCAATATACTCTCGTGCATGTTGCATGTGATGAGATTTCTATTAATTTGAAATCTTGTTTCGCTTTCATTCAATGCAATTGTGTTCACGCCACTCATTTGATTTAATTAAACTTTTTTTGTGTGCCTTTTCACCATTGATTTGTCGCTAGTGCAATCAATCGACACAATTGTGCCATTGTGGAGCGCAAGCGAGGAAAATTGCATTTAACGCTGAGAAACTTTATCCGGCAACGCAAATGTTGTTATTAAACAAACACAAGCCGCAAAATGCCTTCTAGTCGCTATTTTCATAACCCCAAACTTTAACTTGCGCAACTTGCAGTTCATGGAGTTGGCGAAAAGTTCGTTTTTATGACATGTGCAAAACTTACACTGTGCTACACACACAGCCAGGACACTCGTGACTTGTGTGTTTATTTAATATCTATGCTCGTAAAATAAATTAAACATTCATATTCCGTTTATTTACTTAGGCAAATTGAGTTTCCACAGTTGACATGCTGAATACGCCAAAAAAAAAAAGGGAGTAAAAAGTTAAGGAACAGGCAGTAAAATGCGCGAAGAGTACAAGTTATCTGAAAGTCATCTCTTAGGGTTGAGTTAGGGAATGGGTTAGGATGTGGCAGCGTTTGTAAACAGGAAACGAGTGTCTGTTGCATGCAAAGTGACAAATGTCATGAAATATTCAATTGGCCAGCATTCAACAGCAGACTGCAGAAGACGTCTTAACGTGAAACTTCAAAGTGGAAGAGTTTTGGGTATTTTTCATAAAATTACAATAAATTAAACTACAAGTTACCCAGAGTCCTTCCACCTTTAATCAGTTTATTATTCCAGCATTCTTGCCAAACAATTTCTGAAATAAACCAACTCAATCGCAGTTTTCAGAACAAAATGTAAATTTCCAAAGAACACAAATATGAAAAACATGCAATCCAATTAATATCTATGCTATGTATTGTACCCAAAAACACTTAAGTCTTTGTTCAATTGATTGCCCCCCTTTGTAAGGCAAACAATTACACACACATTCAAACAACACACAAAAGGAAAAAGAGGGAAAGAGAAAGAATACATGTGATTGGCTATAAACCCTTAACAGGTCATAATTGGCAATCGAGTATAAAATATCATGTCATATGTGTAACTGGGGGTCAACAACAACAACAACAACAACAAGGAAAGCAACAACAAACCAGCACAACAACGTTACGTTCATAAATCAAACACGCAAAGCCCCCAAAAACAATGTGTTTGTGGCTCGCACACACACACACACATACACTCATAAAGTGTGTGTGTGTGTAGGGAAACGCTTCGTTTTCATTGTGTAAATATTTAAGCACACAATAAAATGGAAACAATGGGAGGCATACCACACACCCACACACACAAACGCACACACACTCCTTTACCCTGTTTGAGGGCAAAACAAATAGAAGAAAAAACAAAACAAAAGCATAGCAGGTGTCAAATGTTGCGGGCAAAGAAAAGGCAAAGTCAGTGTCGGTTCAGTTTTGGCTAACCTGCACCTAACGACCCCCTCGCCAAACCCCTCTGCTGCTGCCAGAGGGGCGCTGCTCAAACTTATGACAGAGACACAGACTCTCGACTCGACTTCGATTTGCACATATGTTTAAACATTTTACGTTAGTAAAACTCAAAAATTGCGTTGCGGAACTTTTGCTACGTGCCATTTTGGGCAGGCACGAAACGTGGCTGCTGCTGCCAGCTGCTAGCTGCCTGTTTTTTTGGTCCTGACATTAGTTGTGAGCACATAAAAAACAAATAAATTGTATGCGCCTCATTGGATTTTATGACTGCAGCAGAAATGATTTAGATCGAACGCAGCATAGGGAAAAATTGTCATCTTGGCCAACAAGAACAAAGTTAACATTCAATCACGTTGGAACTTTGCATGGCCATAGAAGTTCAAGATGTTTTTAATTAGACGCTCGCTCGTTCAGGTTAACTGTTAGCCAAAAAGTTTACTATCGTGAGCGAGAGAAAGGGGGAGGGTGAGAAAGAAAAAGTTTATAATCGCATTGCACGCAACTTTTCACTCACTCGTTGACTCAATCAGTTTGGTTTGGCAGAGCATTGGAAAATATTTTTGGAAACGAATTATTGACAATTGCAATTCAATTTCACACACAATTTGGCCAAAAATGTCGTCCCCGCCTGTTGTCCCTATCCTTGTGTCGCTACCACCGGAAATAGCACAAAAACTTTCCACCGAGTGCAGCTGAAAACTTTTTGCACTTCGTGCCGTCATGGAAAATGTAATTCAATGCTGTCGAATGTTGTGCAAGCCAGCCAAAGAAAGTAAATAAATATCAGCGACAACAAATGCACAATAAATGTGCACACACACACAGGGAGGAGAGATTTTTTTTTAGTGTGTGTGCGTGTGTTTACACAGTAAAATATTGTGCCGAAACATTTGATTGAATGTGCCGCTGATTGAGATGCGAATTGTGAAAGGCTGAATAAAGTTTGTCTTCAATGCTTTTATGTCAGTTGCAGGTTGTAGACGCTTAATGCTGCTCAGCGCAAAAATAAAATAAGTAATACGCAATTACACAATCCGACTAGACAGTCCAATATGAAAGAAGATGAGGTAATCAATTTATTAAACTACGAAAGAGTTCTTGCCTCTGAATGGACAAATATGTACCTATAAAACAGCGTTGCCATAAATCAACGTGTTGTTGTTGTATGCTTATTTAAAATACATACACATGTTATTTGATATGCAAACGCGTCGAACCCAAATCGCACCCTGGAGCACAACTTTAAGACCGGCCAACCAACAAGACCTTAGCTGTTTGGAAATGCAGGTGTCCGGGCAGCCAAGCAGCCAAGCAGCCAATGTGTGTGTAATGTATCCCCGTCCATTTCTCGCTAGACATTTGAGCAATTTTGAGCATGCATAGCAAAAGTCAAATATGAAAACTGTCAGCAGTGTTGAAAATTTATGACTTTGCTAACACACAACCTATGCCAAGAATTGTATCTGCGTATGCTAAAAGTATGCTACAAATTTTAAATTAATATGCAGAAAGCAAAAAATTGAAATGGGTAAAAGCGCTCCGAAAAAAGTTCACCGAGAACATAGACCATGTTTCATTTTCGCGACGAATTATCGGAAGCGGCAGCATTTTCAAGTTTACGCAAAATTTACTACGTGATTTTCGTGGGGCAGGCACATTTTTATACAACTCATATATCATTGTAAAATGACATTTTTATTGTTTGGCAAAAGTATGAAAAAAGTATTTCTGCATAGAGGGAAGCTTAAGAAATTTAATGAATTTATTTTGGCATTCAAATGGATGAGAACCTTCATCAAGGACAAAACAGAAGTTAAAAGCCCCTTTCAAAATTTATGACCTGTACATTTCTAAGAATGTTTCTTGCTTTAAACTCTGTAAATTTGACTAAAAAGTGAAATAAGTACAATATCTTTAAATTTTATTTGATGTACTTCTGTCGCCATTGGCTGCTCAGTCAAGAATACAAGAATAATCTGCACATATGTGTGATTGATTAAAAAATGCTTTAGCCAAGGGATATACAGCCGCGTAAGGTAAGACTGCATGTTGCAAGCTCCTGTTACCACGTGCAGTCTTGCAACGTTACTTGCAGTTAATCTAAGACTTTTCACACAATTTCGCCGTCTGGTTTTTGCGTGAAGAACGAACGCAGCAAGCGTTGCAATCGCCTTAAGAACTACTTTTAACAAATGTACAAAACGTGACTTAAGCATGAATACAAAATCCTAAAGTTCATACAAAAGCACACATGCAACATGGCGAGGTAGGAGCGAAAGGGGTGGTGCAAGGGCATGGCAATAGAACCGCACACTTGGGACATGAGCTAAACTAGCGATATGCAAACAAGCGTGCCTCGGGTGCGGGGAACGAGTGTAGAAGTGGGTGGAAGGGGATAAGTGTAATCCCTGCTTGCAAATATATTTGCAGCAATTTATAATTTATTAAAAAAGTGTACCATAAGCCACGGGCCAGCAAAAGTATATGTATATGAATGTGTATGCTCCTTGCAGCAGTAGCCCAGAACAAAAGCAGCTCAAGTCTGCATATACTACCTACTTACTTACCCCTCCTTCTCGTCCAGTGCCTGGGGCACATATGAGTAATATGTGAACAATGCACAAACAGAGCATCCAGTTGCATCTCTTCGTCTTTACTGCTGCATCTTCAGTGCATCTGCTTTTGTTTACTTTGTGCGAAATGAAACGCAAAACCACAAAAAACGCAGTTACTTTGTTAGCCTTTCTCTTTGTGGCTGCTCTCTCTCTCTCTCTCTCTCTCTCTCCCACTTGTCCAGGCATTAGTGTGGGTCAGCGCTTATTAAGCTACATGATAAAATAACAAAAATAGTATAAAGTTGCCATTGTACAATTGCATTTCCACTGATTCGCACACAACTCGCGCTGTGATTTCAGTGAACTTACTCCAACCGAGATTACTTACTTGGAAGTGCAGTTGGTTATATGCGCTCAGGGCCAGACAGTCTCACCATTTCTGGCATTGATGAAGCAAACGCTTCGCAACTTGATGTTCTTCCTGTTCAACTCCTCGAGCCACTGTTATTGTTGTTGCTTGTGCTGCTGATGAGTAGGATGCCGTTCGCCTTATTTTCTTTTTTCCTTTTTTTTTCGTTTTGGCCAGCGGCGTCTTGTTGCTGAAACTTCAAAGCAACTCATTTTGATCTGCTGATGGTGCTTCTGCTGCTCTATTGCTTCTGCTGCTGGTGGTCCCTGTGTATCTTGGCATTTTTACATTGCATAGCTGAGAATATTAATTTTGATGTTTTTGTTGTCTGCGCTGACTTGGCATAATCGATGCATTTGCGCTGCAGCTGTTGTTTAATTTCTTTGAAAATCCAGGCAAACGCCGCCGGGCAAGTTAATAAGTCAAGAATAGCGCTTTGATCGTTTGCCTGCCACTTGTTCGCTGTTTTTATATCTTGCACTTGAAATAAAAAAAAAGCTGCACTATATATCGTGTGAGAAAACTTTATACTTTCACAATTTAAGAAAATGTTTGCCAACGGCATCAATTTGTGCAAAGTCAGAGTGAAATAAGAACGAACGAACAAAATCGAACTATTCACTGAAGTGAACGAACTGAATAAGTTCATCTTCATCGATCTTTTCTGTTCAGAACAAAACGAACGATGAACAAAAATGATCAAATTAGGGAACAAAATCGAACGAACAAAAAGAACGACTTAGTTCACTAATGGAAAAAGAACGAACGAACTTATTCAGCACTATTGATGTGCGTTTGGACTATCGATTATTATTATGCGATACTAATTAGAGCTCGATACTGATGCTCGATGCTTAGTGTAATTGATGCAAGCTTGCTTGCTGTTTATTTACCGAATTCCGAATTAGTTTAAGTCGGGAAGAAAAATAAGTAAGTTAGCGTGTGCGGGCTTTTTTTTTTTTTAATTTTTTCAGCTGGTAGAACAAAAAACAGAGATAAACAGGTAAATTGGAATGCAACAACATTAATATGTATTGTATTTGCGCAAAAATCTTTTGATGCTGAAAATAATTTCTTCTGGAGTTTTTTCCTTATCAAATGCCATGCTTGCAACTGTGTACAATCGATTATACAACATGCTGATTTCACACTTTCGGATATAAAGGCTGTCCGACAGATCATTATCAGAATCAATGTCTGAGCATAGTGAACTGGACTCGCTGTCGTCCCAATCATTATATACGTTGGCTTCTCTCCCATGAGATGATGCTACACAATCCAGCATTTCCCTTGGTGGTGTAGCCGGTCCATCGTTTCTGGGCAAGTCGAAAGTCACTCTTTTCTGCAAGCTACTCGATGAATTTGTTTTGTCATTCAGTATTCCTTTTAACGAATTAATTTGCCTGTTTTGGCTGTTGCGAGATGAGTATGATGCTACATCACGTGGTTCGGTATCGTGAAGTCGGGTTGATTGTAATCCACTACCATGCACGACTGCAGTCGCTTTCTCCGTACTCTGAAAGTCCTTAAGACTCCTCTTTCGTTCCGCAAAGTACGCAGAAGTTGAAGAAGATGCTGCTGGTGTAAACAAATCAGATTGTCGCCTAATAATTGTTGGTGAGGATACTCCATTGGGCACGACAGGAGTAGTCTTTCCGTTGTTCTTCAAGATCATCATGCTGTTCGCTCGTTGCCTAGAAAAAGTGAGATGCGGTAAGGTACAGGACCCAATTGTAGAATGTTGTCGAGTGAAAAGGCATGCGTCCGACCTTTGTGGAGGTAGCCCCAATTCATTGTAAGGCATACCGTTAATCTTCAGCTGGTAAAAATCGTAGAACCATTGAAGAAATTCTAAATGACCATTTCCTATTATTAAGGCTTGAATTGGTATGTCTTTGATAATCATCAACTGATTTAGTGCGCTGCACAATAAATTAAAATTTTCCTTTGCAACATAGAGTGGTACATAAAGTGGTACCCGATTTAATTCTGCTGTATCTAGCCGTAGTTTTGTCCCTGGAATTAATTTTTTCATGAGTTTACAGTAAACGCATCCCGACTTGAGATCCCGCAAACACTGAAGGTCATAGCCCAATTCCTTCTTTATCCACGCAATAAGTTTTCGAATGGAGGTGCCTTTCTTATTCCTATAGTGCATTGCTTTCTTCTTAGAAGAAAAAATAATTCTTGACGAATTCTCTATGTATTTTGTTTTTATAAAATATAATGTTTGGCTTTAGAAATATGTAAAATATATGTTGCCAGGAGTACTGTTTGGCTTACAATGAAGCATTACAGCAACAATTTCAAACATGCCAAAAACGAGAAAATATTTAATAATCTTTGAAATACACGTCACTTGCAAAACTCTAGTATACATAGTAGTATATATTTATTTTGGAGACGCAATCGCTGCAGTCTCGGGGTCCATTATCAAGGCGATAACAAAATGTTTAGTTTTCGTTGAGTAAAAACTTTTTCTTTCTTTTTTTTTTGTGTAAACTTTTGCAAGTGCATATAAATTGAATGTAACTTTGCACTCATCTATGCAAACATGAAGACACACACACACACATGCACACAGAGTGGTTACCAGCTATTTTGGAAGCCAAATGCAATTTGGAGAATTTCTGGGTGTCTCCCTGTGCCCAATAGGAAAACTTTGCATATATTTCACTTTAACATACACAATATGAGCCTTCCCTTATCCCCCGCTTCCCTCTCTCTTTCTCTATCACTCTCTCGCCCTTTCTTATTCACATCGTTGTCCTTGTCTTCGTCGTCGTCGTCGTCGTCGATACTTTTGATATGCAAAAGATATGAAGGGACAGCTGTTTCCTGCTCCATTTGCTTGCCAGAAACTTTTACAACAAGAACCCGAATGCATTTTGAAGTTGCCAAATCGTTGGAGCAAGCGGAAAAGGCGGACATATGAACACTTTTTCTCGATAGTCACTTTAAATATCTGTACGAAAACATTTAAAACTGCATAAAGTTGGTTCATTTGTTTTTCTTTCGTTTTTTTTTTTTTTAATGGCAGCAAAAAGTTTTCACGCTTTTCCGTCCACCCGCTCTGAACGGCGCCTTTTTGCAGCACTTTTAATGCATCCGGCTTGGCATTTTATGATATTAGCGTTTAGTTGCCTTAACTTTCACTATTTACGACAGCCCGAGGTGACCAGGTGCGCATTTTTAACAGTGTTTTCCACACGACGACGAAGCTGCCTATGGAAATTGAAAACTTCAGTGCGATCTTTATGCAGCAATTTCAACTTTGGATATTTAAACATGACATTTTTATTGGCGATCAAAGTGGATGGCGAAAAATTACGCGTAAATGGATTAATAAACTGCAAATAGTTAAAGTGTGAGGGAAATTTTCTAAGGATATTCAAAATTGATGGTGTGATATGAATTTAAAGACGTTGAATAAGGAGTTTGCATATTTTCAACCATCAAATATTTAAATGTCATCTACCATCATCATCTATCATTTGTTTTAACATCATTATCATCCTCGTCCTTCCATCAAATAATCTAGGTTGCCATTTAGTCTCGTTTCCAATCTGTTAATTAATGAGCAACTGCTGCACTTTTGGCTTTGACATGGCGTAATTATGTTGAAAGTAACGGGGGCTAGTAACCAGCCACGCCCACGTCCCATGCGTTGGAACGAAGGGAGGAAGGGGGCCTGGCATGCAATGCGTAACACCTTTGAGTTTAAATGTAATTTATTTAGTCTACTTCACGCTCATAATGCCACACATCCTCCAGCCGTAAAGCACACACTCACACACACATATGCATCATTCACGAATGGAAAAGGGGGCTGTGTGGCAGGGATAAAGTGGGGGGAGGAGGAGTCATTCATGTAACGCGTTTCGTCGGCAAGTCGCTCGGAAAAATTATGTTGCACGTGAGATGCTTCAGCAAATTTCAGCTGCAGCCATGTAAGTGTGTGTGTGTGTGTGTGTTTGTCTGGTGTGTGCGTGTGTGTGCTGCATGGGATGAGTGAGTAGCTCACGCTGAGCAGCCTTCTTGCCTACATACGTCGTGTGGCACAACTGAAGATGAGTTCCACTTGGATATATAAATTGAAATCATCAGCGGGCTTTTGTGCGTTTTATCAACACTTTTACGTGTGCCGCCGCCATTGCCTTTACCTTAACGTAACGTAACTGCAGCATGCGCGACGTTATAACGTTAAGCATACACGTTCCACCATTCGCTTTGTCAGGCTCTGATTTCATACTCATCCCCTCCCCTCTCCCCCCTCACACTCCTTACGACGCTGCCTAGCAACTGCAAATTAAGCAATTTTGCAAGAGAGTTTTGGCTGCTTTTGGGTTTAATGTCTGACTGAGTGGCGCGGTTTATTAAGATAAACGATGATGAACGGTAAGCTAAGCCAGACTCCCCTTTTCTCACCCCTCCCCCATCTCCCAGCTGCCTCTTAATTGAGTACCTAAGGTTATTTTCGCCTGGCCAGTGAGCCAGTTTCACATTCTATTAGCGCATTTGCATGCTTATCTCATTAACACAAAACACAAAAGTTCAGGCCAGACATCAGTTTCTTTTTTGCAAAGATACCCAGTACGTTAAAGAAAAAGAAAGGGCATCTTAAGATGACAAACTTTTCGCTTTTTAGTCAATCTAAGCACAAAAAAAAATGCTCTCTGCTTCAATAGGGTATCTCTCAGTCAGTACTCACACTTAGTTTAGCTAGTTTTTTTTGTGTACTCTCAACATAATTTGCATGTACATAAATGTCATCTCTCTTTCTATCCCTGGTCCTGTGCAAGTCCTGGCTGCTTCTGTTTCTACCTCTATTCCCCATTTAACATTTCGCTTTTGTGTTGTATGTGGAACTTTGGTGCTTTTGTCGTGGTTTTCATTATCCCTTTCGTTATGTTTCGTTTCGTTTTGGCCTTTTGGCTGCTCATAAGCCGCAGCTTCAGTCGGCTCGCTGCAGCTGACACATTTGCCAATATTGACTATGCAGAAGCAGAAGCGTCAACAGCAGCCACGCCCACACCAACCCAACCCTCTCTATCTAAAGTTGCTTTATTTAGCATTTCTCCCCACTCTTACTATCTTTGTCTCTGTTGACTGTGCCTGGGTAAACAAGGTTGGTTAGTGGACTCGGCCTTTTTACCACTCATTAGTGACAATTTTTCTTGTAGTTGACATTGCGGCCGCCCACATGCCACGCCCATGTAAACGACAAGCTGCGGCTGGACAAAGTTTTGTGCCCATTTTTAGCCAGCGTTGACTTTTTGTTATGTTTTCCTTTTGCTTTCTATGCCTCAGTCGGTGTGTGTGTTTTCCTTCCAGCGTCATTTTAAAGCTAGGCGAAAGAGCATGTTGCATGTAAAAATGTTGTCCTGGGCAGGTGCAGAAGGATGCGTTGTTAAATTTTTGATGGAAAACCAATTAATTGGAAAAATTAAAATCAAATATTTGCCAAAGCGCTTGAAGAACACTCAAACGAGGCAACAGCAGCGCAGCAGCAGCAGCAGTATGAAACAAAAAAGTAAAAAAGAAAGAAAGACGAATGAGCCAAACAACAACAAGTTTGAAGCTTTCAGCTCGTTGCTCGCTTTCCACATCATATCTAAGCGTCCTTCATTTATCCTTTCGCCCCTGTCGAGAGAACTCAATCAGCGCACGTTGCCGCCAACAAACTCACGTGCAAACACTTTACAGGACTCCACCTCTTGTATCCTTATTCTTTCTCTCTTTTCTCTCATGCACAACTCGTTTTGTGCTTTTGAAGTGCAATTTAGCGATGCCACAGATTTTTTGCCCAGCTGTTTTTCAAGGTGTGTGTGTGTGTATGTGTACTTGGGTGTGTGTGGTAATTAATGCAACAAGAGATGAAAATTGCGTACTAAGGTGTACGACTTCATGGCAGGGCGAAGAAGTTGTTGGGTTTGACCAGATATACTATATATATATGCAATTGTGTAACGAGAACGAAAATTGCTGCTGCTTGCAACTGTTGCCTTAGAACAAAAATAATGAATTGTATTTAAAATGCGCACAAAAATAGGAATTTGTTAGCAATTCAAGTGTTTTAACACTAAAGCAAAATGATATGCTTCTTTAGAAATAATTATAAATAATATTACCTTAAAAAATCACTCAACTTACTTTAAATTTCTCTATATAATATTTTCTGTTATTTCCAAAAAAAGGAATATAAGAATTCAACCATTATAAAGTGGAAATTTAATTACAATTTGAAAATATTATTACGCATACGAAAAGTTAATTTGAATTTTAATTTTTCAACTTTGATATTTAACTGCTAGACTTCTTCACTTTTATTATTATTCAGCTTTTTTTGAACCTCCTACGGTTTAAAATTGGGCCACACGTTTAACTACCCATGCCTTATTTTTTGCCATGCTTTTTCCATCATAAAGCATGATGCATATACACCTTAACATTGGCGTAGGAGGGCGATGAGTTCAAGTGCCATTAACAACAGTTCGCGGTTCAACGCGCTCCATAAACTGCACACGCCCCAACGCACCACCTTAAACCACCACCCCAAAGCCACATTTCAACAGGCAAAAAAAAAAAGAACATCAACGTAAGCAACGGCATTTTAAATTATTTTGTTGCTTTAAAAAAGGAGGCTAGGAAAAAGACTTAAAGACCGCTCGGCCACAAAATGATATAAACAAACACACAATTTGCGCCACTTAGCAGCAAATGGAGGAGGCTATTAATAATTCTTCCTTTTCGTTTTTTTTGTTTTGTTTTGTTGTGTGGCCAGCCACAAAAAGCGCAGGCAAAAGTAGCCAAAACCCACCCAAACAGACCCCATACCCCTCAGTGCTCCACCTCTACACAGATAATAAGAAAATATGACTTTGTGTTTGGGGCTTGAGGCTGCTGCGGCCAAGACGACCACAAAATGGCAAGAGCTAAAAGACTGGGCAGAGAGCGAAAGGGGGAGAGGGAGAGTGAGTGAGCCAGAAACATGAGTTAAACATGCCGAGACGCGCTTGTAAAACAAGCCAGCCAACAACAACAGCAACAACAAACAATAAATTGAGAACGGCAGCAACAGCAGCCAAAGCAGAACTCATAAACAATGTAATAATCAGGCCAACTGTGTGCGTACGACTTGGACGCTACTTAAGACGCTGCTACAGCAGCGCCCCCAAGCGGCCCAACATGGCGGACGCAACGCCCTCTGGCGGTTTGTTTGCGTTTAGCACTTATAAATCTTACTTAAACCTGCTCGCTTTAATTGAGCTCTATTAAAAAAAATATACGTATATAAATTGTTAATTGTCATTAGCCAAAGAGCCTCCATTATGAAGTGCGCTTTTTTTTGAGAGTTGAGAGCGTGGTTAAGTGAAGAGTTCTCTAGTTCAACAAGATGAGAAGATGGTATACAAACATGAGCTGGTTGGTCGTTGTAATAATAATGATGGGAGCCTGTGTGAAATTACTTTGGGAATTTTAATTTAATTTTATTTATTTTAAAGTGTTGCATACTTCTTTCAAAAGCCGTAAGTAATCAAAACACTATAAATTTTAAATGCTTTTAGTGGTTATAAAACTACTAGATCCAATTACCTAGATTAAACACCACAAAGTTAATTATTTTGTATAAAAATCATGTTAATTGTTATTCAGTTCATCAATTTATCAAAACTCTCATCATAAATCAAATTAACATAACTCAAACATAATTTTTTAATCGCAATGCTCACGTTGCTATCTCTAGCTGACAATTTCATTGTTTGGCCAACATTTTCAATTGGATTTATGAAATGAATTAACTCGCAAATTTAATTGCATTTGCTTGACATGATGAGCGGCAACCGGATGTTCCTGCAGTAGAGGAAGTGGAGGGATTAGTGAAGTGTGACAATGTCCTATTGGCAGAACGATAAATTTTTAATTAAATCCCATTTCCATTTTGATTTTCTTGTGTTTGCCTTGTGTGCCAGTGAGCCAATTGAAAAATCGGCAAATAATTGTCAAAGCATTGATGAAATATCTCTTTTTATCTTCTCTTTCCCTATATTTTTTAGTTGAATAAAAAATGCAGTTAATTGGAAATAAGTGATTGCTAAACATGGTAGGAATTACAATACATAATCATAATAATACTTTAGTAACATTTAATAGGATGGCCAATAAAAAATGCATTTGCCTTAATTGCGTCTATAAAGTTGTTGCATGCAATACATAACTGCACCCCTGTACAAACTTCATAAAGTGGTTAGACCACAGGCATTAAAAACATTATAAATAACAACATGGCCGACAGGCGAGCAAAAATTCAACTAAAATATCTGCCGTTAAAATATTGCCCACGCTTTGCGCGAGTTCTAAAGCTAAAAGTTGGCCGCTGTCCATTTGCCACCCACCTCAACACACCACGCCTTTCTATCCCCAGCTAATCCACACACACACACACACAGCCTGATGTTTTAAAGTCCTTGCTCTTATGGCTGCTACAGTTCTGGATGCTGTTGCTGCTGCTTTTGTTGCAGATGAAGCGTGGCATTACATCAGTGACGTGGACCGGAAATTATGTAAATTTAAGTGTTTCGTCTTGTTGCTACCGACCGCCTGTTGTAGTTGTTATTGTTGATGTTGCTCTCGTTGTTGCTACGCCCACGCATTTTGTTTGCTTTTTGCACCACTCTCTTAACATGGCAATGAAAACATGAAAGCAAAACCGACGGCAATAACCAATAATAAAAAAAGAAACAACAGCAAGAAAAGCAACAAGCAAAGGCCAAAAAAAAAACAAAAACCGAAACTTGCTCTTCAAAATTTTTCCACATTTGGTTTTAACTTTTTTTTTTTGGCTAGCAGTGTTCTTGTTGTTTTTGGGGTGGCGCGTTGCCAACAAAGTTTTTGTAATTGTTTTTGCATTTGTGGCGCTCACATTGAAAACAGTTGGGTCTACTACTACAGCTGGGAGCTGGAAGCCAGTGGAGGGAGGGTGAACCACGGCCGGGGCCCAAATGTGTCCTTTGGTGTATTAAAAAGTTTTAAGAGCGCTGCCGCTTTCCCGCACACACACACACACACACACACACACAAACACCCAAACAACCAGTTGTACATGTGCCCCCGAGTCCCAGTTCTGTTCCCGGTCCTGGTCCTGGTCCATTGCCCATTAACATTTTATATGCAATTATGATTATTTTACCATTGTGCATTTGCGGTAATCTTTGGGGAGCAACCGTTTGGAAGTTGAGCCACCAAAAATGTAATGGCCATGTGGCCAGCCAAACAGACGTGGACGACGACCGAACTTGCCATTGAAACACAGTTAACTGTTAATATCGCTGATGTGTGTGTGTGCAATAAAATCAATGGGGGTAGGCTAGTTGGTTAGGGGGTTAGTTGTGGGCAGCTAATGAATGCATCAATGCCCCTGAGCCACATGTTGCGGTTGGGAAATTAAATTTAATTAATTCAAAGGCAACTGCTTGCGAGAATTATGAGCTAAGCGGAAGGATGCTTCATTGAACGCATTAGTTAGCTATTTACAGGGTATAAATATGTCAACACTTGCTTATTAGATTGCGAAAGTGTTTGAATTATGGATAGATAAATCAAGATAAAGTTGTCACTGAGCACTAACTAATCTTTGTCCTTAACGGAAGAAGTTGTGAGAAATATTTCTGAGAATATATGTATCGAAACTCTACTAGTTATTCATTCTAACCCAGAAAATTCAAGCCAGACTCTGTCAAAAGCTAGAAACACTGCAAGCTAAAAGCCATCAACAGAGAGTAACCAAGTTATGCAACTTGTGCCCAGTCTTTGTCACATCATTGTTTATTATGCGTTCAACGAACCAATCATTCATTTCATTTTTGCAATATGTCCGAAAGAAGCCTAGTCAGCACCTCGATGACACTGTCATCGCTCATATGCCTGGGACCCATCTTAACTTCTCTGACCAGCAGCAGCAGAAACCTTTTCATTTTGATTCTTTTTGTATGTGGAAAACATCTAAGTAAGAGTCCTTTTGCTCTATACATATTGGAACACTGGAGGAGCGGGCAGACAATATAAAAGGACATTGAAGTTGACCCTTGCCTGTGTGACTGCAGTAGCTTGTGGCTTAGCAGCAGCAGCCATTCTGTGGTCATTAGCCTAAAGCAAAGCTGATTTGACTCTCTCTTTCTCTCTCTTACCTGACTGAGATTTTGTGCAGAATATGCAAAAAAAAAAGAGAGGAGAAAATATTGTATCCACAAAATGCGACAGCGACACAAATCTTCTTTATTGCTGCTACGTTTTTGCAAGCACAGACAGGTAGCACACACACACACACATGTGTGTGGACTTTGACAAGAGCACATTAGGAGGCCCTAGACAAACAACTAATGGCCTTTTAAGGCATTTTGTTCTTGCCAGAGCTCACATAGTGGTATCCTCTTTCCCTCTCCCTCTCTCTCTCTCTCTCTCTCTCTTTCATTTACCTGGCACAGCACACAGGTGCTGGGTTTCGACTCTTCAATACGTCCGGCATGTTGTTTTAAATTAAAAATCCACACACACACACACATACACACACTCGCATACACACAGAGAGTTTGGAATATTTTTCATGTTTTGCTGGTTTTGGTCACCACGAAACATATATTTTGATTTATGCCTTTTGTGCCTTGTGGGCTTCTTTTCTGCTTTCTTATGTATTTTTATTGGATTCAGTCAGCCGCTTTCTATGCGAGCTGCACAAATATTGCGCATACGCCACATTGCACGTTCACAGCAAATCGAATTCGCTCTCTCTCCCTCTCTCTTTCTGTCACATGGCTTGGCAACTCTCAGACAAAAAACATAGAAAGAATGCCAACTCCAGTTATGGCAGCGACCAGCTCGCTGCACATGAGCGGCCAATTACACGCACGTTCCACGTTCTCTGAATGCATTTGCCCGATGGGGAGAAGGGTGGAAGCCTAAGGGGTAAGGTGCGTGTGGTTGTTGTTGCGCAGTCAGTTCATGACTTGATTATCACCGCCCGATGCACTTTGCACAGCTGATGGCGACTGCATTTGCATCTGACATCTGATGAACTCGCATGCCTCGTTCCAAGAGTGCCAAGAGGGCGGAAAGGGATGGGTTTTTACCAAGCTGAGGACGTGTAGCGACGTAACTTAACTGCATTTTGATGGCCGAGTGAATTGAATGTCAGCTGTTTTTGCCGCTGTTTCCATTTATGATGTTGATTAGATGCAGACTCGCAAATTTATGCGAACTATGCAAATTTTGCAAATAGTCGTTGATCATTTCTATTCAAGCCTTTAGGCTTGTATTTAGTGTTAGTTTTCGTTTTATAGAGCCTAAGGTCTTAAATCAGAAAGCTAACTGTCATTTTAGTAATTAATTAATAGAGCTATAGGCTTAAATTTGTAGACAGATAAATGACAGGTTAATGGATATAAAACCGCTATCGACCTGTACACAACAACCAAGAAAACAAGCCATAATCATCAAATTTACCAACTTCCGTGTAGTTTTAAGTTTGCTCACATATTTGTTTCATGCCATGCACTTATGATAATTTTCGTAAGTATTTTATGCTAACGTCAACACAATTTTTAGCCACTTTGCCTATCACACACACACACACACACACACACCCAAACAAGCCAAGTGTGGAAGGAGACGTGGTTGTGGGAGAGGAAAGTAGGGGGCGGGGTCGCTATCAGGTAGCGGGCCAACTGTGCAGTCAAGTGCGAAAAAAGTATGCACATTAATTCAAGTAAAAATAAATTATAAAAGCAAAAGGGCCGACGCATCGTCGACTTTTCGCTGCTCGTGCATTTTATGACGTTTAATGTGTTTCTGCTGCTGTCAGCGGCAGCGGCAGCAGAGTCCCTTTCGTTGCGTCGGCGTCGACGTTGCTGCTGTTGCAACTTTTCAGCAGCGTCGAGTGCATTTTGTTGATTTATAATAAAATAATGTAAAAATATTACACAATAATGAATGCGCGCGGGGTGTGTGTGTGTATGTGTGAACTTTCTTTTCTCTCTCTCTCTCTATCTCCCTTTCTCTTTCCTTGGTAAAGCTGTCTGCGCTGCCATGAAATATGAAACAAGCAAATGTTGAGCGCGAAAAAGTTGCTGAAAGTAAAAAACGAACATAACAAGAATATGAAATATGCGGAAAATAAAACTTTTAACTAAAATTATATATGTAATGGTATGTAACACAGTATCTTTTTTTTTGTGTGTGTTTGTGTGTGAGTGTGTTGGTTTGTCATGTTGTTTACGTTCACTTCTTGGCCATTTTTCTTTGGCAATGCTACTTGAAAATTTATGCGGCACTTTGAACTGTTCCTGCTGCCCTACATTTCAAACTGAGAGCTGTAAAGTTCTTGAATTATTTGTTTGATACGAAATGACACTTGTTGAAAGAAAAAGAGATATAAAGAGTTATATAAGAATATTTAATAGTAGTTTTTCCTTACACTTTTCTTATATTTGAACTATAAATTATTAAATCATCTTGTATAAATATTTTCATATTCCGTTCAGATTTTCCAGAACCGCAGCATACAACTTTAGCTAACTACAATCGCCATATACTTTATAAATATTTGTAGACACTTTGCAACACCCTTTTTTACTCTCAAAGTCAACACTTACAATCTGCTGTGTGTGTTATGACATCTTAGTCCTTGCAACTTTATCGCACCAGAAATTGCATCATATTTCAAGGTAGCGCGACAAAATATATAAAAATACACAAAGTTCACAAGCAGCCAACTTTTTCACCTGTCCCGCTGCTCAGTCAACACTGGCAGCAACAACAACAACAACACCTTCAACATATGTCAAGTTGCAGAAGAAAAAACTAACCAGAATAAGAAGAAGAAGACAAGATGTTGCTACTTGCGCTCTAGTTGCGGCCACGCTGCGTATGAGTAATGCGAGACAAAGTTGTGTGAAGGAAGAACGAGTTTTATGAAATCGCTTGCCATCGAGTTTATTAAAACGTTATGCGCTTGAATTATAATTTATAATGACAGGGTTTCAGGGTTCTTCTTGTTCTGCTTCTTCGTTTTCATCTCATCTCATCTTGTGCTTCTTGTTCTTAGAGCGCAATCCTTGGCATAATTTTGAAAATACGTAGATAAAAGCGCAGAATGCACATAATTAATGAAAGACCAAATGTCGTCTTCAGCAGCGTATGCAGCACAACCATTCTGTAAGAGAGAGCAAACAAAGTGTAATTAAAAAGTACTTAGTGCACTCTTGTATCTATCTTTCTTTCTTTCGCTCACTCGCTCTCTCTCTCTCTCTCTCTCTCTCTCTCTCTCTCTCTCTCACTCACTCTTTCTTTCTCTTTATCTCTGTCTTGACTCACCTGCGATAAATAGTTTTGCGCTGCTGTAATTTATTATCGTTAGCGTTATCCTTAAAGAAGTAGCGCCTGATGCCGCTCAGATACGAACGGAAATATTCGCTCCAATTAATCGTTGCTATGTTGAACTGCAGCTTCTCACGCTCCCCAAACGGCAGCCGCTCGTTCAATTCGTCAATGTTGCGATGCGCAAACTTCCACTCCTTGAGCCCGAACCAAGCCATCATATTGATTATACGCGAGATTTTCTGATATGCCTTCACGTAGCTGCCAGCAAAAAAAAAAAACAATAACAAGCAAATGTATTGATTACCAAGGCTAATTGACAGACCCCCAAGGGTAGCTCTATCAATTCTAACAGCTATATAAATAATGCGCTCTAATTGCAAATTAGTTAATATAACTTATAAGACATGTGGGGCAGTTAAAGTGACCGAGCACATTAAGTTTAACTTAAAAATAGATTTTTATCAGATAGAGAATATAGGTTAAGAACCTATCTTTAGTTTAATAACTAATAGCTCCTAACAATTAAACCAAAACTATTAAGCAGCAGATTGTTGTATGGCATAGATCGCATTTCACTTCAAACGTATTAATTAGATCCTTGGCTTTAGTTGCCACAAAATCGCCTTATAAAGCTAATACGCCTCAAAGTAAATGCTGTTGAAATCAGTTTCAATTGCCTTTCAATGTAGCGTTTAAAATCCGTTCAATGTAGTAAAACCGGAAGCCACAATAGCAACAGCTACTAACTTGGAATTGCACACAAGCTCAATAGATATGTATCTTTGTGTGAGGCACTGTATCTATCGATATCTCTGTGTGGCAAAGCGAGTGTTTGTGGCAGTGTGTGCGTGTGTACTTACATGCGCTTTTGTCCGGTGGCCATGGCAATTAAATCTAAAATATAAGCTGGGATATTGTGCAAGAAAAATGCAATTGCACAATGCAGAGGCTTCGATGGTATTATAACGTACGAGAAGCACCTGTGACAATAATGCGGTCCAATGGATTCGTTCGTTCAATCCAATGTTGCAGTAGCGTCGTCGTCGTCGTTGTTGCAACATTGTATTGTATTGTACAGCGATTGCCATTCGATTTGGTTTAGTTTTCCGTTTTTTTTTTTTTTTTGTATTTTTTGGTGGTTTGAGGTTTTGTTAGTCCCATTGTTGTTGTTGTCACGTCGCATGTTTTGTAGGTTTTTCCCAGTTTTTTTTTGTTGGGGTTGGCATATGTTCAGTTTTCATTGTTTCAAGGTATTAGCCGAATGTAGATAAATTTTCCCAAAGCGTTCGCCACACACACACACACACACACAGAGAGAGAGAGAAAGAGAAATGGAACCATATTTAAGCATTTTGGATTAGAAATGTATGCAATATGGGCAGCAACGTTTCGTGTGGATAAAGTTGCCACAAAATAGAAAATTCAACAAAGAAAATTGTGATGCTAGACTCACCAGAGCGACTTGTCGAATGGCTCGTGAAAACCCTGACGAGACAGCTTCATGTACTGGCCCCAGGTAATGTTGTTCACATCGGATACATAATTGTAAACGGGCAGCTCCGATTTGCCATCCAATTGATTTTCACGGAGCTCAAACCTTTAAGGGTGAAATTATTTTTAGAAACTTTATCTTCAGCTTCATTAACTGATAGAGAACTGCAATATATCGTAGGTAATTAACTTGCTGTCTTCAATGAAATTCTTTAAATCTTTACCTGCATACATTCACGTAAGTATTTAAAAGAGTACTTACCTTCTGGCAATATCCCAAGCGGTTGCTATCATTGCGTTTACCACATAATCGGCGGGCACCATATTTGCCTTACAGTTGGCCTTGCCGTAAATGCAACGTACGAGTCCCCGGGCTGACCAAGTGCATAAACCTGATGGCCCGTACAAATTATCAGTCCAACCGGGAAATGGATCCTTGTACGTTGACATTACTGCAAATAAATAAGAATTAATGGCTGCTTTGTTTGGACGCAGCAAACCCAAACGGAAAAGACCCGTTGTTGATTTTAGACAACGCCAAAAGCGATAATGGTCCCTTCTGCTGCTGCACAAAAAACCTAAACTCTAACCCCCCACCACCTTCCGCCCCTCCATCTTCTAACTGCTAGAGAACTGATATGCCTGACTCCCAATTGCAAGTTTTGCACTTGAACTTTTTGTTGTTGTTAGTTTTTTTTTCCTATTCGTTCGTTCGGTCGTTACTATTTGCTGTTGTTGGGGGCAGGAGCCAGGAGCCAGGATGCAGCTTAGGATGCTACGATGCTTTGGCATTTTTGTGTTAAAATAAATGAAAATTTGTTTGCGCTTTGTTACCGAGCTGAAGCAGCAGCACAGTTCGAATGGAGTCGAGTCGACACAGAGACGGCGGCGGTGGCTGCGGCGGGCTCTGGAGTCTGTTGCAAGTGAGGCATATACTACTGACTTTTTGCTGGGCTTTGTTTTCGTTACGTTTCGTTCGTTACGTTACGTTGCGTTTAGTTGCAAATAAAAAGAAATGAGAGAAAAACAGCTTCTCCATTTATTTTTTTTTTACATCATGCATTTATCTGCTAAACCTTCACACACACTCTTCGACTTTTCGGGGAGAGAGTGGAGGAGTAAGGAAACTGCAACGTTGTTTGCTATTTTTCACAAAATTTTAAATATTCCTTTTTTTCGTGCAGCATGCCCGTGTCCTTTGGGGCACCCCATCCAAATGCAAGCAGCTGCCACATTTCGTATATACATATCTTACTCTTTTCTCTTCTGCTTTTGCTCGTTTTGTGCTGTGTGCAACGTAACAAGTTTCTTATGCCCTGGAGCATTTTGGTGGCTAATTATCTGACAATTAGTTGGTGAAGTCAACTTTAAAACCGCCCTGTCCGCAATAATCTGCACTAGCATTAAGATACATTCCGCTAAATACTTACCAATGGGCGGTCGAAAGATGCCAGCTGGCATATGAAAGGCGCGATGATTCACCAAATTTTCAGCGCACTTCTTAGTCATGGTGTAAGTATTTGGCATTTGGCCAATTAAACAATGACGCAACTTTTCCAACGTTTCATCATCGAAGGTGCGATAGATCTGTAAGTGAAAAAGGCAATCAATTGATTTGTTTATGCACTTAATAGTTTTTATATTTATGAATAATATTTGTCCTATATATATGCAAGCCAACCTGCATGATTTTTTCGTAGCCAATTTCATTTTCGTACACTTGTTCCTTTACAAATTTGCGATTGCAGTTGCAGTACAATGTCGAAATGTGCACGAATGACTGCAGGGCGGGCGGAGGAGTGGAGTGGAGTGGGCGTGGTGGCATCATCATGTCGAATGTTGATTGAATTGTGTTGAAATTGTTTGCACGCCGCGGCCATAAAAATATGCAACAGCCCAACACACAGAAAAAAAAAAAAAACATTACAGTTGAATAAAATTGTAAATATTAAAACACAGGGGAATTATGTATCCTGGTTACTTAAATATCATATGCGAATATTTGCCATTCACATTTACAGGCAGCACACAAAAAATATATATATACATATATATATACTTTATCCGGGACAACCACAATCTGCAAATACTGTGGCTGCATTAACCGGTAAAAATCGGGAAAACACCCACCTTGAATAAATACTTTACAAAATGTTACGTTGTTAATATGTTTACCTTTTCGAAAAAGTATTTTGTAAGTATGTGAAATTGAAAGCGGATTATTGTAATATTTATTCAAGTTAAGTTATAACGCTGGAAATTCAATATGTAAGCTGATTTAATAATATTAAATATGTATTTATTTTATTTGTTGAAACAAATTATGTATTTCTGAAAACGAAGCGTAATTTTTTGCACTATTTTTTTGGGTTTTTGTAGATTCCTGCACATGGTAATTCTTAAACAGACATTACTTACCTTTAACTGCTTCATTTGCATAACCAAATCGAGTATTTTCTTGGTGCCGAGGACATTAATGTCAATAGCATCGCTTAGTTTTTCATTGAATTTCACCGAGGCGACAACATTGAAGACAATCTAAAAAAAAATAACGTGATGCATATTAAAATTGAAGAAACAAAATACAAGCAACAACAACAACAACAATTTGAACATTTGAAAAACACAAAAGCGCATGCAAAATGCACGAGAAGTGCATGCAAGCCAGAAGCGCTTGCTGAATGGATGCAGTTAGTGTTTCGCTAGTATATATGTGTGTGTGTGTGTGTGTTCATGTCCTGTTTGGCTGCATTCTGTGATAACCTCAAAGTCGGCACGGACACAGGACGTTGGACACAGGACGCTGGACACAGGACACAGGACGATAGCTACACATGCAACTGCTGCATTGAACATCGACAACAAAGCAATTTTCGTTTTAAAACAGTGCCAGGACTAAGCGCTTGCGAACACTGCATGCCTGCCTGCAGCCTGCAAAATGCTGCACCACATGGGCAAGTGAGTGACTTGTATGCAAAATGTTTTCCAAACAGCAACAAAAACAGTAAAAGCAAGAAAAAAATTTATAAAAAAAGAAACTAAAACGCCAAACGGATGCGGCTGGCAGGACAATGGCTCGCGCACGCCAAACACTTGAAGCATGCACAGGAATTTTCATTTATTTATATATTGTTTTTTATAACCAGCAGCAGGAGCAGGAGCGAAAGCAGCAGCATCAGGAGCCACAGGACGAACACACACACACATACACGCTCACATTTTCAGAGCAATACGTGCTGTTGGGCTTCAATTTTTGTTGAAAAGTAGAAAATATATATTTTTGTGCCTTGGCTCTTCAGTTCGTATGTGTGAGTGGAAGGAAAAAAATCATAAAAAGGAAATAAACCGACTGCATGCCTGTTGTCGTAAACATGGCGCCTGCCTTTGGCAGCCAGCGCTACGTAACGTAATGCACAAACAGACAAAAAGGACACAAAGACAGATAGTCAAACAGACTGAGAGACAGATCGGATCCAAACAAATAGTCAAACATATACATATGCACAACGAAAAGTTTCACACAAAAGTCCATTGATTGAATTGCCAACAAAACTTCTCGACTCTTCACTGTGTTGCAATGCCAATATACATACTACACTCTACGAACGTATTGTGTGTGTGTGTGTGTGTGTGTTTGTACTCACTTGGACCTCGGAGGAGAGCATTGCACGGTCGGTGGCATCGATGTCCAGGTCGATGGCACTGTAATCAGCGCGTATCGGATGCACCTTCTCCAACAATTCTGGGCACTCGTCGCGCATTGTATTGAATATCTGCAACAGAAGCAGCAACAGAAGCAGCTTCAGTTCATTGTTCAACATAACAAGCAGACACACACAGACAGGTTACTACCAGGCGGCAACTCATTTCCCCCGGTTTGGCTATTGACTTACCGACTCATTGAAGAAACCCTGCAAACGCTCCTGTACGCTCATATTGTCCTTGCTGCGTATCAGCATGTAAATTTTACGCAAACCAAAGGAGCGCAACAATTTCTCGGTAAGCACTTTGCCCACAAAACCCGTTCCGCCCGTAATGAGTACCGTCGCATCCCTATAGAAATCCGTAACGGGTGTCGCTGTCGGCTCAATCGACGACGACAATGCCACACCATTGCCAATCCCATCAGCGGCTTTCAGCATCGGTGCGGGTGTTTGAGCTATTGCCACAGCCGGAGCCGGAGCCGGAGCCCGAGTCGTTGCCATTGCTCATTGTGGATGGTTCGCAGAGTTCGGGATTGCTGCCACTGCTGCGACGCGACGAACTTGTCGATGAGAAGGCCTTGCGAGGCGCTACAAAAGGGAAGGAGCTTCAACATGTGACTCATAGTTTGTATAGGGAAGGAGATCGAATATTCTAACTTCAATTCTCTTGAACTTAAGCTTAATAACAAAACTAGTTGGCTAAATATCTTGTACACACCTTTATTAACATTTACTGCATGCATTTTTTTTAAGAATAGTTTTAATAAAAAGTGAACCACTCACTGCCAAGGCACAAAACACATTGAAAGCGTATAAATTTCTTAAAAATATGACATATCCAGCGATAGGCAATCAATAACTGACAGACACTGTGCCTTGAAGATTTTCCCACCAAATGTCAATTATTTAGCAGCAATACCAACCCAATTATTATTCTATACTCACACACACACGCACACACATGCGAGTGTTGTAAGTGGTTTACTTGGTGAGTTATTCAACCAAATGCTGTTGAGGTCTCTGGCTGACATTGCGGTTGCAATTGACCCGCTGACCTGCTCTACGGACACAAACACACACACGCACATTGGCAATGACACCCCTACGGCAGTGTTAGTCAACCAACCCCTCTTCACCATCCCGCCTGTCGTTAGACGCTCTCTCAGCCATTTTAAACATTGTTAATTATTCAATTATCAACAGTCAATTCTCCTTCTGCCCGGTTGCAGGACACTGCGCTGTGCTCCTGCAACCTAATGCTCATATATAATAAAGAGTGTGTGTGTGTGTGTGAAAAAGAGAGCGAGCGAGCGAGTTTTAGCCGGCATGTTTGATGTCCATGTGCATGTCCAGTCTGTCAGTTCATTGCGTGTTTTCACACAGTGTTTGTGTGTGTGTGTGTGTGTTTTGTGTCTTATTGTGTCTCATAGTGCAGCATATGTTGTTGGCATAAGAACGTTATAAAGAAAGTGCCGCACATATGCCGAGTATTTTATTATTTTGTTGTTGTTGTGATAGTTCCGGTATTATGCTAGTTTAATCTAAAGAAAGTGATTAATTGGTAGAAATTCTAAAAATGGTTCGGCTTGCTATCCTTGAACCTTATTTTTCTATCCTTAATCATTTAAAAAGTTTTCAAATACACTTCAAACATTCCTTTTAAAAATAAACTGGTGTAAACTTTTTTCCCAACATTTTTTAAAACAACTTGCATCACCCTGTATGCCAAAGCTTTTTATCTTAACTTCGTTTCTTTTTGTTTAAGCAAACGGTAAGCTTTCATAATTCAATCTTAAGCTTTTGCGTTATTTAATACTTCCGGTTCGCGTCTGCGCTAGGCAGAAAAAAGCTTGCGTCTTAGCTTAAATCCCAAGCTTTTTCGTCTAAGCCAAATTACTTATGGCACAAAGTACAACTTCTTATAGCACAACTTAAAAGCTTTGCTTTCAACAACAACTTGCTATAAATTCAAACTGACATTTATTTTCATAAAACTCATGCACTTATTAAAAACCAACTCATGTGAATAATGTGCTTGAATAAACAAAATATGATTTATGAAATGAATTACGGTTGCACAAAAATAATTGCACTGTAATTAACCATCCACAGACAGACCCACTAAATATACAGTTGTTTATTTGTTCGATTTGTTTAATGACTCGAAATGTTAATTCTTTCATTGGTAATTTAATAAAATTATAAATACATTCATTAGCCTTTTTATGACAATAATTTACACTCATACACACAGACACAAATACAATTAAATCGTTATACTGAAAGTGTTTAAAGACTAATGCAATAATTTATATTTTAATGCTAGTTAATTGATTTTTCGTGCTAAATAATTAAAATAAATTAAGTGGGAAATAAGCTTGAATAAAAATTGCACTTATATTTATTTAGCATGTTTATTGAATTTACATTTATTATTTTGTAAGCAAAAGTGTGATTTTGATCTTAAGCTTTATACATTTTACATCGTATATTTGTGGAACTTATTTATAATACTGTACATGGCTTGTATCTACATATATATATAAGTATTTAAGCACACTCACACTCCCATACACCAGACCAATTTAACGCTCTTTGCGCATTTTCGCAATCAATTTAACATCATTGTTTTTGTAATCACAATTCTTTATTTCGAAATCACAGACTTAAAGCCAATGCCAAAAATGCTTCCTTCCTGGCCAATTTTAGAGCGGTTGCCAGAAAGTTTCACTCTCCGGACTAACACCACCCCCACTCTCTGCCCCACCATGTCGCCCTCCTCCCAGTCGCGTTGCCGGTTGCTGCACTCTGGACACTTCGCTGAGTATGCAAGTTCCGTCGCATTCTGTACGACTACCAAATTCCTGCTCACAAATACAACTGGAACTTTCTCGCGATTCAACTTTTAACAAAGCCAGCTGCACACCCGCGCCCGCACAGCCGGATGGTAATTCCTAGCTAGTCGACGGCAGTTCCATAAGCGCCAAATCATCTTCACACTCAACCACATTTGGGTGCAGCGGCTTGAAGTTATTGCGTCTCCATGGAGGCATCGTTGTGGTCGCACTCTCAGCAAATGTTAACACGGTCTGGTGTGCGTGATTGTTGTTGCTATTGTAGCCGCTGTTGTTATCACTGCGGCCCATGTGCAAGCCCACTTTGCCATTGACAGACCCCGCGTTGCGTACGTTTAGGAAATTGCTGCGTATGCGCATCGAAGAACTGGCATAAGTTGACCTTATGGACGTGGCCCGCGTGTGCATTGAAAAGGTTCGTTCGTGAGGCTCCAAACTTGTCTTGAATTTGCAGAAACACGCAGAAAAGCGTTTGTTAAATTCTCGCTTGAACTTCTCCTGTAATGCATATACAAGAAATACCAAAAACATTATGTATATAAAAGTCCGGCAGAAATGCAATATACTCTTACACATTTCACATTTTTTTTATATGAATAATGAGGCAAGATAATGGCCTGCGTAGTGCTTCTTGCCAAGGGTACATAAATTTATAGCAGAAAAGTTGCTAATGAGTGTTGTGTTCTGATTTTACTACTTGTTGTGGCATCTGTCACTTGAGTTTATCAAGCAGCTCTCTAACCTTTTCCTCTACGCTTTCAGCCCTCTTCTGCTGCCTAATTGGCAACAATTTGAGCCCTGTTCTCCTGCCACCGCTTGCTTGCTCTCTCTGTCTACATCCCATTGACATTTTGGTTTGACATTTGTCGGCAAAGTTTTGTCTGGCAATATCTTCGATTTATGGGCCCACACCCACACGTGAACAGATGCTTAAGTCTGAAGAGGGAACAAGAACAACAAAAAAGTTTACGTGTGTTTTTTTTTTATATACATATATCGATTTTGGGTATTTCTCTTTTGCCCACTTCAGCAAAGAACTAAAATATTTGCGCTTTTATGCCAGCGATTTACGGATTTTTGCATTGTGTGTTTGTGCGTTTCTGGGAGAATTTTCTACTTATTTGTTTCTTTTAGTAATATTGAAAACAGTGGAACTTGCTTTTAATTAACTAGAGTGGGCAAAGTTCGCCATGGAGGGGAAACTTTTTTGTTTACGGAAAAATACTCGACCATATTATATGAGGGCCAAGGTTACCTTGGCGAATAAGTCTGCTTAATGAATATAATTGAATGAAATATTAAGGAGAATGTCATCAATGAAATACTTGCTGCAAAAAGAAACATGAAACGAAAAAGTCGTTGCTAGCAAGTGTTCACTGTACCTATTTTAGGTGCCACATAAAACAACATGGTGACAATCAGAGATAAACAAATGGAGGAAAAAACCAAAAACATCAAAACGATGAACGATAAACAAATGCACAAAACCACTTAAGTACTTACATTGTATATGCCATAAATAAAGGGATTATAGCAGCTATTGCTCATCGCCAGCCAGTCACCGCAGAACCACACGATGCTTATGAAATGATAGTCGTTGATTTCCGGTATTGTCACATACAGTATGTTATACAATTGCAATGGCAGCCAGCACAATCCGAAAATAACGACAACGATGATTAACATTTTTATGACCTGTAAGTGAAAACGTTTGTTATATACCAGTTGCTCCAATTAAACAGCTTAGTTATGTATATATACGAAGGCAAAGTGACCTTTTTCTTGTTTTTAAGCAGCGTTATGTCACGTGAATCCTGCGCGTTCCCTGGAGCCCGTGTGCCCCACAATCGTACGGCCATCTGTATATACACAAAGCTAATGACGCAAAATGGCACCAGATATTGCACAAAGACCAAAGCATAACGATAGGCTTTCAATTGGTCATCGGATAGGTTTTTGTTTGTGCAAAACGGTCGAGTCAAATTAAAGTAGACATCGTTCTCTGTTAAATATACATACAAATACAAATATTCGTATTAATGATGGATTTTTTGCCGTTTGGTAAGCTAAGCTGATTGACATTACCCCGAAAACGTTCGGTTATCTCCTCAACACGAAATGCGATGGGAAATGGTGCTGCAAATACCAATGCGAGTATCCAAATTCCAGCAATTATGAACTTCGATATGAATTTGGTGGGACGTGCTCTGCAAAAAGAAATGAATACCGCACATACAAACATACAGATAAAAAAAAAATATATATAATCGCGAATTTTAATCAAACGTATTACTACGTTATTAAGTCATCAAGTTTGTGTGTGTCGCTTACCGCAATGGATTAATTATGGCCCGATGGCGATCAATTGCAATTGCAGTAAGCGTAAAAACTGAAACATTCACGCTCAATGCCTGCACAAAAGGACAAAAGCCGCACATGAAATATGGCAGATTCCAGCGTTGCAACAGCGCTGCCTGAAACTAAAATTAGTAAACAAAAAAAAGGGATTCAACATTTTTCCTAGAATCTCACTCTGTACTATGAAAAAAAGTAATTTTTGTTCAATCAATCTCGCCCTCTAGTAAAGCAATGAAAGCACAGCGCAAATATCTTTAACAAGGACTTTCCGGACATGCCAGCAATTGTCCAAACATAAATTGCTTTATCAACGCTATATGTGTGGTTGTTGTTTGGTGCTGTAGTTGTTGTTTCGGCTGTGCTGTCCAGTTGTACAGAGAGGGAGTTGTGCACAGGGGTTTGGTTGATTGAAACAATTAAAGCAAATTATTTAGCGCTTACACTCGATTGATAACAAATGACTGCTTGTTCCGACAGCAGCTGTCATTTAAGTGTTCACTTAATTAATATTTATTACACTCTCTGTGTATGTGTGTGTGTGTGTGTGAGAGAGTAAATGATTGTGGCTGTGTGTGTGTGTGTGTAGTTAAACCTCAAGATTAAGTGTGGTCCATTACTGGTTAAATGGCACGTATTAATTCTGCAAGTGCAAAACCAGTTAAAATAGCATACCACAAAGCCTAAAGGTTGATTTAATAGCTGCCAAGGTCTTTAACACTTAAATTTTAGTTTTATGTGGCTTTCCATTTTTAATGAGCTTCCACGAAAAAAATAAAATGGCTTTGGATGAATTTAACATGCTTTAAGCTCTTTGCTTCATAAGTCAACTCTTCGAGTAGCATGTCAGCTAAATGGCGTGTAAAAGTTAAATCATGTCCTAGATGCTCTTCCTATTCTATAATGCATATGCACTTAAAATGGGGCTAGATTTGATATTCGGTTTGTGTACCCTTACCTCACGTCAAAATGCAAATCTCAATCAATAGAATTCATTCTGCAGACGACAATGCCCATTGTCTATCTCTTTTTTCGGGTGAGCTCATAAAAACTTGATTTATCTGCTCAAACAACAATTTTAATATTCAACTGGAAATTGCTTATAGCTTTTAGCACATTTTGGCGCGCATATGAAATGCTCTAAGCTCCATTAGCGCTGGGGCCGAAAAATGATTATTCTGTTATCAGAATGCATAGGCAAATGGAAAACAGATGGGCTTGGAGTGTGGAGATTCGGTATCATATCTACTGTCAGTTTCTAATCCCAAATACTGTTGAGGAGGTTGAGCTATAGGGGGCGCCAGTGGTTTAGCGCCGGAAATTAAATCGATGCTCGATTATAGTGACATCAATGTTTGTGGTTGTATGTGTGCGTGTGGCATAAAGGGAATATTACCGTGGCAGCAGCGGCAACAGCAGTCAAAAATGAAACTGGGCTAATGCCATTAAACTGATTTATGTGCACAAAGTGTTAACAGCTAGTTGAAAATCAACAAAACTCAATTTATTTAACATGTTCGCTCGCCACGGCATACATTGCGTATGTTTAATTAATGCCATACCGATGCCAAGCATACATACATACATAACTGCAATTGGTATAATGAAAATGTTTTTTGCCTCCATGCCTAATTAGGTTTTTGTCCACATTTACATAATGAGAAAGCGAACAAATACTAAAAACTTCTATGCGAATGGGTGAAAATTAATTTGTGTTAAATGCAGTTGCAATACGAACCTGAAATGGTATGCAGAACAGTCCAATGATGACATCCGCAAACGCTAGATTTGCAATATACATATTTGTAACGGTGCGCATTTGCCGCGTGGTGGCAACAACCCAAATCACCAGCGTGTTGCCAATGACAGCCAGAATACTAATGCCACCATAGAAGATAGATAGCAGCGCCACAATTTCCGCGGGTGCCGCATACAGACGTTCTAGAATAAACAGAGAGAAATTGCGAAATACAGATAGAGGCAAGAAAATCATAGGCAAATGCATAATTGAAATAATTTACGCGCTTCTCAAGTGACTGAAACAGTGAAATGGAAGGCGGCTGTCAGTTTGGTTGTGACAGTGTGTCATTTACATTTCCTTAACCAGAACACGATTGGATGTTAGCAGGTGAAACATGTTTGAGCCACTTTAAGCCATTTCAGGCCGGTCAAAATGCATATCAGTTGCCTTGCATTCAAATTGTGTTTTCTCAACGTAGTTTATGAACGATACTGTTTACAACAGATAAATTGGCTTCGTTGCCAAACTGTTAGTTAAACGATAAAAATTTAGCATTTAACTCCCACAAGTTCAACACCATGTTGAAAGGACACATACTCAATGGAATCTTAATTGAGTTATATAGTTTTCTATAAGTGAAAACAAACATCTAGCATCATTAAGTCTAATTACAAGTTTATTATATTTGCTCTTTAATTTAAGCTATAAAAAGAATAGTCCAATTAACTATTTAAAGGGCACTTTTAAACTAACCATCAGCAATGATAGATCAAAAGGGCATTCTATACATAAAAAGTGATTGAGCTTGAAACATAATGATTAATGAATCAGCTTCTTCATTAGGTTAAACTATCAAACAATTTTTTTTTATGACTTCTTTTCTCTTTTTCAGCATAAAAAGCACTAACAAAAATGTAACTTGTCGTAAGATGATTGATGAGCCAACAGCAATGCGTAGCTCATAAAGTATGTATTAGCCCATTTGTAGATCTTTTGAAATGTAAAGCATGGAAATTAAAGCTAAGTACATTGGCTTTAACACTTACCAAACTCGGCTTCTTCCTCGGCGCCAGGCAACAGCTCTTCACGTAAATGTTGGTCAAATTTTATATCAGCTTCCATGCTGTCGTTTTTGCTTTTCTTTTTCTTAAATTCTCCAGAAGATAAAATGTAGTCGATTTATTTTTGGCTTCAAATTTATAGTGTGTAGTGCATTTTAGTGCCACTTCTGCTGGCTGCAAGTATATTTTACAAAGAAAAACAGTTTGAGATGAGAAATTGCTAAAATTGCACAGAGTTCCACCCACTAAATTATATGAAAACAATATAAAATTTTTAGGAACGTGCAAATAGCCAAGATTGCAAGCAGTTTTATTCACACACATAAATGTATGAAAAGCTCTCAAATAAATTTTTAAAAATTGACCAATTCCAGAAACAAATTAAGTACAAATAGGAAAGAAAGGAATTTCTATACATATTTAAATCTTTCCTTTGTCTCAATGTGCTGAACTATGCATCAGGTAGAAACACAACTTAGCAAAACAAAAAAAATTTCATTCATCTGTTTGTGTTTGCGAAACATTATATAGTATACCAACATCAAAACTGCTGGCCCAGTTAGTGTTGTGGCATTAATTATGGTCGCATACTTTGCACTGCATATTGAAGCACTAAAGGTTTTTACCCACTCCCCAACTGCCCGTTTGGCGTCGAGCGGAGTCAGCAACTAAGGACATTTACATTCATTCACAGTTAACCGCCATTTTGTGGCCACCGGCCAGTTGACATTTGTGGACCCTTCTGTTATTGTTTGCTTTAAAAGAAGTGGAATGCTTCAGAAGCTGACAATAATAATATTTTCTTGTTTTTATTTCTCACGCCGAAATAATCAAATTGGTGGACTAGAGTGGACCTTACCGACAAGATTTTTATTTTGCGCAACATGAAGTTTCTTCACTATTCATATATATAAAGTAAATAAATTTGTTCAGAGTTTTCTCGTGTACCACCAAACAGTTTTGTGTCCAACCTTTAACATCACATGTCATTTTTAATGAAGCCATATAAATTCCATTTTGTATGGTGCACCCATATGGTTTTAAGCCCATATGTGTATATTGTTAAAGACCAAGTGTAATTTAACCTACGAGCTCCTTTTACTAAGTTGATTTTGTTGCTTTGTCCCTTGGATACACTTTAATCGGCTTTCTGCCAAAAATCAATCCTTTTATTAGCCGTTGGGTCTAAGTTGAGTCCATGAATTGATTGAAAGTGAGTGTAACCCCACAAATAAAACTTATTTGCTTTTCATTTTGTATCCAAAAAAGAAAGGACTTTTTGTTATCAGCTCAGATTGTGTTTGAAAGCTTGTGGCAAACATACCTATTGCGGACCTTCTGCTTCTGCACAGCAACTATCTGCCATTTGTAGCATTAAAGGTTATAATTTTACATATACAGTACTTTATCAGGTGCTGGGAAGCGCAGCCCTGGAAAACAACGTCGACAATTTGCGCAGTGCTGAAGAAATTTTGCGCATTAATAAAGGACACATGATGCAGTCTGCAGACCATAAAATTCTTTTATGTTGCTAATTTTAAGTAACGGATTTTACGGCAAATTCATGAAAATGTCATGAAAATGTAAGCTTCCAGGTCGAAATTCAATTAAGTATAGTCTAATGTGGAAAAAGCTTTAATTTTGCGTGCAAATTAACCTGCTGCACCTTTATTGCTACCATTCAATTAGTCGAACATTAGACGAAAATGTTCGCCTGCTTAGGGGATATAAATGTAAATATGCGCCAACCCACACCCAGCCAGGCAATTTGGTTAAGTCCAGCTCTTGAGCGTACACTCAGCGTGAAAAGTGTAAAATTTCAGCATAACAAGCCACCAAGAACTAAAGGACCAACGGACCCAAGGGTCCTTTCAATTCATTTAAAAAGTTGTGTGAGAGACTCTTACTGGCACAGCATGAACTGCTGTTTGGTGTTCTCTGGACTCGGTTTACATATGTACGAAGCCCACGTAAACAGTTTGAAAACACAAAAACATTTCAAATATTTATATATATAGAAAATTATTATTGGAAGGCGCGAGCATATTAAAACTGAAATATGTTTGCGATAAACAGATATAAGACATCAAAGTAGAAATTCGCAGACTCATAAAGAAGTACTTATCACACACACACACACACACCCACCTGACGCATCAAACGAATAGCTAGAACAACATCGATTTTAATAGGAAATATTACGCATAGAATCCGCGAACCAAGCGGAAAATATTTCGCCGTACAAAGACATCTCAGCAACGCGAAGGTAAGGGCAAAATGAGAGAGTTACAAATATCTAATGCTATTTGCTTCGAGCACAAAAATGGCAATATCCGAAAAACGGGCACAAAAGACCAAACCGAGTTTGAAATTGGGCTACAGCTTTTCTCCAAAAGCCCATAACGAGTGCACTCTTAACAACAAAAAGAAAGAAAAAGAAAAGTGTGTGAAACAATGTGCAATAAAGTGTAAAAACCTATGTGAAAGGACGGTGGAGGAGCCCGTATTGCTCTCATGACACAAAAAATCTTCAGCTTTGACAAACGTAACCACAAAAGTTGTCCACTAATGCTACTTTCTAATGGCACAAGCATAGAGCATATTTTAAGGCAAACGTGGTACCACTTCCAGTTATTTTGAAAAGCGTTTATGGAATGTGTTGCTAATTTATGTACGACTATCGAAAATTTGGCTCATGAAATTCTGATGAGTGAAAACATTCAATCTTTTTGATACTATGCGTCAACATTATAATGTATAGATGTTGCTTAGTCTGGAGGTTCGTGTTCATTTGAGTGGTTCTTTGACCCCCCTAAGCCACTTTTCTTGTCTGCTGTGTTTACTTCAGTACTCAGCAATTCCTTTATTTTATTTTTTGGAGCTCCAGGGCACAATGTAAGCTGCCAACTTGAGCCTAGTTCATCAGTGCAAATGTGGCCAGCTGTATTCCATGAATTGCTGTCCTTTTGGCGCTTTTGTGCGCACCCAACATCGTGCTTGAACAGCTCATTAAATATTTAAGTTTGCGGCTTGCCCCAACGGGACAGGTTAATTACTTGAATTAAATGTTAGGTCAGCTACTAAAAATTGCATAATTAGTATTAATACATTGATAATTAAGTTGATCGCATAGATTACATCATTATTCCGTCTTAAAAAAGTTATATATTCAATGAAAGTGGTCCTCTTTTATTAAAAATTTGTTGCCTTACTCATTAAAATATTAAATGTTGTTGAAGACAATATTAGCTTGCCCCTTCGCTGCTTACAAAGAGATTTGTGACAAAGTAGTGGCGATGGCTTTATATATTAAGGCAATATTTAAGTACTTATGAGCGCTTCAATCATGTGCCAGACATTGAACGCAGCGGTTTAAGCTATAGGATACTATTAGATCCACCACGTACCCACACAGCACGGCAATAAAATGAAGTCACAGTCAAATAAAAACCAGAACAATGCCAACAAAGGTCTAATCAAAGCCATCCGCAGAAAGGAAAAACACACACAGAACAAAAAAAGGGAAAAGAAATAACAATACTCGAGTTTCCCAAAGGAAACGGGATTCGAACTGGGCTCAGCAATCCCAAAATGTACCTGAGTGGATGTGTGCTTGGGTGAGTGTTTGTTTGTTGGTATTAAATGTAATTGTAATAAATGCGAATGTTACCCATATGTGTTGTAAGTTGGCGCCTCTGGCATTTGGGCACAAGCGCTAAAAATTGTAATAACTTTTTTTCTGCTTTCGGTTATTTAATTATTTTTCTTTTGATTTAGCACAAAGTAGGGCGCGTGTCAAAACGTAATTAAATGTTGGCCGAGCCGATGTGGCAGAAAAAGCCTTACAACAACAATTCAAAGAAGGCGCCACTTTCACAGTCACAGTCACTTTTTCTGTTCTTGTTTGCTTTGAGTCCTTGTTCAAAACGGTTAATATCTGGTGTTATGCTCGACCAAACCGCGCGAGTGTGCGTTATCAACTGTGCAACAGATTTCGTCTTCAGTTTTTATCAACCGTGCAGCGCAGGCCCGAGTGGCAATACCCGACGACCGGATGCGTGTACGACAATCAAAAGGAATGCCATGTAACTGTAAATGGCAACTCAAGTTGCCGCAACTTCAAGCCAAAACACAACAAGTTGCAGAGCAACTTGTTTGCCCCACGAACATGTTGCAGTTGCGTCTGCTACAATTTTCTTCTAATACCTTTTTTTTGCTGTCAATATGTTTTTGACGTTTTCATTTCAGCACGGTTATTAATTACATATTTTTCAATTTGGCCAAAAGCAAAATGTTAATTTGGTTTCGGTTATGAAATATGAAGCACGACAATTGAATAATACATATATTATTATTAAATGTTTGCTGCGAGTTTCATTTATATTTACACGCATGTGTCTTCCAACTGATTTTTTTTTTTCATCATTTATATTCTGCTGTTTTAAATATGTTTTTCTGCATAAAGCCTCATATGGTTTATAGCTCTCAGCATTTATTGGGAACCTCTTCCCTTTTGAATGTCTGTCAAATACATCTTGCCAGGCAATCAGATATTTTCTATTGACTGCGCACCAATTTTGAAGAATTGGTATTGCAAACATGTAAAATGCTTTCAAGGGCTACCTACGCTAAGTGTTTTCGGCTTAGGATTTTTCGCTTGATAAGTTTTTCCAGTAGTTAAGTATTTTCACTGATATAATTGGCGTCAGCACAGATACATGTTATGCTCGGTCTGAAATCGTGGAAAAGCACTTTACCGCAATAAAGAGCTTTTAACTGGAAAAACCTTGTTAAACTTGTTAGAGATTTAAGGTGTGAAAGAAGGTAAATTTAATATTTCTGGTGACTTGTTATTAAAAGAGATTTGTACGTGACTTTTTACAAAAGTGATGAGAACTTTTGCCTTCTGTTTTTCGATAAACTTTGACCTTATAAGATATTCACGTGGTATGTGAAATTGTAATTACAATTGTTTGGAACGCAACGGAAAGTTTTTCTAAAAGTCAGCGAAAACTTAAACAAATCGATACAAATTTTTGATTGTGAATATGTTAATATATTCATGGAGAGAACACATAAAAGTTTACCTGCTCTCCCGTTCACAGCCAACAAGGTATGCATCATTAGGAATGTATAGAATAATCTGCAGCTTGGATATGTGGGCCAAGGTTTAGAAATTAGGAAAACAGTTCACGTTTGGCTTGATCCACATCATTGAAACATGAAAGAGCACGTCAGACATGCCAGCAGGTGTGTAAATGTTGCTAAAACTGTTGAAACTGAATTGGTTGCGCTGGCTTAAAATTCGTGGAAATAGTTTCATGGCTTGTTGATGCAAGCCTAAAATTGAAGCATTTACTAAGAACAATATTCAGGAACACATTTCCAGTTCTTATTGATTGCCATTTAATAACAGTTAATTGACTTGCTAAAAATAATTTCTGTGGATTTCATAAACTGCAATTTGCTCAAAGACACCTTCAATTTGTTTTGTCACTGCATTGATGTAAACCTATTTCGGCTTTATTTGTTTTATTTCAAAGTTAACCTCTTAAAATTGAAAAACATATTTACCTAACAAAGTCAAAGTCAGATTTAGAAATAACCAAAGGCTCTATTGCTACCTCCCGTCACCCAGCCGACTGCCCGTTCGCCTGTCAGTTGCCCGGTCATTTTGTGACTTTCTTTGTCTGCGTTCCTGTCTCTGTAACTGTCTGTCTGCCTCTTTGCTTGCCTGTACAAATATATTATGTGATAGGTTTTGTGTTTATTACAAAACTGTGTGAATTTAAATTAAATTATCTTTGCATAGATGAGCTAGCAAAAACAAAAAGGCAGATATCCCAAACTACTTGTTGTATGCGCATTCTGCTGCACGAAATTCCATTTTTGCTGCATCATTTTTTAATTAGATTATAAAAGTTTTGCGCAAAAAGAAGTTTTACAGTTTTCAGCTTTGCTTTGACGCAACTTATTGGTTTAGTTTTGGAAGCTACTGATGCATTTAGCATATTAAAAATGTACTCAAGTTTTAACTCTTTAAGTAGGACAATTTCGTACTAATTGAAGTGTAAAATAATTTGATTAGAACTTTGGGTCAGTCTGTCTGATATCTTCCTCCCTCGTCCCAAATCAAGCTAAGCATTCCATTTAAATGCAATGAAGCAAACAAAGAAAATCATCCAATCAAGCAGATAAAAGACAACCAAACAACCTAACGCAGTTGGTCTAGACATCCTATTTATCTGCTTGCACGCATCGAGCAGACAAACCTAATAAATATTTAATGTAACTAATTGTTGTCATTTTGTAACATTATGTGTTTTGTACTCTGATGACAATCTTGTAATTTCAACACGGTAATAAATACATATTTATAGAGCCGCCAAGCAAACTCGTCAATGTCAGCACTCAAATTTTGACTAATGACTGCGTCAGCAGCTGCCAACGACATGGGTCAAAGGGTCTATGAGTTATTATGTAGTAGTAAATAAATAAATATATAATACGGAAGAAAGAAAGGTTTTTTTTTCTTTTGTACGGCTGAGACAACTGAAGTGTAAATACTCTTACAAAATTATAAACTTTTACAGTGTTCCGGTCAAGCAGCTTAAACTTTTTTAGAAATGCGCTTAAGCAAGTAAAACAATTGTTAACATTACAATGAGTATTCGAAGAACTTTCCGCCAGTTTGGACAAGTTTTCCTTAAGTTTTGTTGGTACAAAAATAGCTACCAAAAACATGTTGATTTTGACATGCGCCAGAAACAATAGACAAGCATTGCAGACACCCATCTGAACTGTATGCCATATTGTTGTGCCCATCATGTAGTCTTCTCAATAAATAATTCAGAAAAATGTTTCGCAATGCGGGAGCAAAGAGAGAAAAACTGTGCACGTGCTGCTTGCTATTACAATAATGTACAATATTTGATTACAAACCAAATATTTGCTGTTTTTAACTCGTTCACACAACTCCCTTATTTTTGTTTTAGTTGTTTTTTGCTGTTGTTTTCTTGTATCTAATATTTTCGTAATTTTCTTAATCCGCATATATTGCTTGATTTAAGCTTGGACATTCTGCACAAGAGCATAAATTGCAATCTTCTTAGAAAGCTGCAAAAATGGGCTTAGGCAGCAAATTGTTTTGTTTTTTTTATACCAAATTATTAAAGAGCAAGCTCGGCGCTACTTGTTCAAACATTGCAAATTGAGTGTAGTGTGCAAAAAGTTTAAAATGCCAAAGTTTTTGCACTTAAATTTTCTCTGCCAGAGTTGATGGAGGGAAAACTAAGCAAACATTCAACAGCATATTACTTTAAACTGCTTAAATTATAGTGTGCTTATATATAGAATAGTTCCAAGAAATGAGCTTTCCAGAACTCAAACTCTTCGTTGATAACATCCAGTGTACAGGATATAGCAATAGCAAATTGTGCATAAATTTGCAAAATAATTGCTGTTTAGTGCACACATATTCAAGAGTGCTTCAAGCAGCTCTATATATAAATTGGTGTCGGGTCTTTTACATATTAAGGGTCGCTTTTCATTTCATAACACAATTTGCACTGCTGCTCTAGTGACTGTCTTTTTTGCTTTTTGCGGAACGCGTAAAAACCTTTTGCAATTTCCAATAAGTATCAACAAGGGGAAACAAGTGGAAATGTTTACGTGCCTCGATGAACTTAGGTCTTGTCATTGCGATCTTTAGAGTTAGTTTGCGCTTGACAATCGTATACGAAATTAGAAATGAACTTGTTGATGCAGTTTCTAAACTGATTGTGAAACTAAATATGTCGTGTAACTTTACCAATTAGCAAAAGTTGCTTAAGTTACTGCATCCAATTTCAAAGTCTATTGAATTTAAGCTGTCTCATCAAAAAGCTCTAAGGTTCACTTACTGGTTGACAAATCAAAACACCACTTTGTAAATTGAGCTGCTCTTTGAGATGACCTCTTAACAATCACATTACCCCAAGACAACGAAAAAAAAGTAGTAGAAGCACAATGGGTACGTCTAAAATTTAATAATAGCCATCTTCTTCTGTAGCCAATTTGTGTGCAGGTAGACGATTTTCACATATTTGCTTCATCGATTTTCAATTGTTTCACGCATGCCGAACCTTCGGCACACAAGAGGAAACAAAGAGCAAAGATTCAATCATTTTTAATGATGTTAATCAGTCAGGGCAAGACGGAGAGAATCCACAAAAGTGCTCGACAACAAAAGTTAATTGATTATTTATTTATGTTCTTATTGCTCGACGGAAAGAGTAAATAACCACAAAGTTTTAAGTTTCGGTAAAAAAGTACCAGTTGCAACAGACATTATCTCATTTCCATTTGGAAGAACCATGTCCTTTGCCAATATAAAGTTTAATTACAAGTGCGTACGTGCTGCAAATGAAAAGGATTTTTAAACTGTACGCTCATAAGTAGACTATGCATTTGTAAAGGTAATTTCTTTACAACTGTAAACAGTTTGTGTATGGATTAACAAGTATATGAAACAAGTTTTGGGTTATTCAAAAAACCGTAGTCATGGCTTGCCATTGATTGACATCGACTGGGTATTTTCATTATTACAGTTCTTATCAAAGATTTCTCTCAGGTTTAATTTACTTTGTTTTCCAATTTTCGTTTCCAAGAACCAAGAACGTGCAGCGAAAACATTTCAATGAAAGCGGCTCTTTCGTGAATTCACTTTTTACACACCAGGAGGTTTAAGCATGAAATTTATTTATATCAATTTACTGCGTCTTGTTACTGACATTTAGCTGCCATATTATGTGTACAGTATATTGTGATACAAAAACTTTACAGTACCTGAAAGAGCAAAAACACAAAAATGCGACAAAAAAAAAAATAAAATAAAACAAAGCAATTGGTTTTTACTTGTTACTTTGAAATTTTATTCAAATATTTACGTTCCATTCCAGTATAAATTTAATTTACGCAAATACGTCAACCAAAATGATGTATAAGCTTTGAGAAGTCAGTTTCTGTTTCAGTGTACATTGGCAAACAATGTGTGCATTTCAATGAAATGCAATTAACCACTTAAAACATGGCGTTAGCCTTTGGGGATATTTAACAGTACAATATTTGCATAAAACACTCTTTGCTGTTATATGGCTCCAGAAATTAATGGTCGGATCAATTGTCGGTCCTCAACTCAAATGCAACAGAAATAAAAGAATACGATATGCAGGAAAACGTGAGCCAAACTGACACCTTAACATTTTAAAAAGCCTTTTATTTTGGCATTGTCTGTCTTGCTGGCTGGAATAAATTCAAAATGCTTACAAAAATTTTAAACAAAATCTGTTCCCCTTCAAACTAAGAAAAATGGTGTGCATAAATTAAAGGAGGGGGGGAGAGTAAAAATAAAAATAAAACGTGAGCAGGCGAACAACAAGAAAAACGCATTTGAAGAGCATGCTTTTATGGCTTAATAATTCTCATGGGCATATGAAATTTCCTTTTAAATTTTAATTTCAAACAGTCGGGCTCCGTAACTTGTGCTTACATTCTTGCTTGCTTCAACGTTTGTTCGTACGCATAATTACGTGCGTTGTAACTGTACGGTTCATTCTTATACGTTTCTTTATTTGAGGCTTGGCTATTATATGTAGTTCAACTGCTGGCAATAAGGCGTGGCAAGCATATGAACACCTGGCTACAGGAGACAATTGGTTGACGTAATGCCAAGAATTATAATTGGAGACTATTATTACTTTCATCTAATTGCTGCCATTTGCTGTGTCATGTATTGATTTAGTAATTAAAACTATTAATATTATAACAAACAGATGCAATATATGAAATGAAAATGAAAAACTATTAATTTTTTCATATATTGCATTTCTTGTACATACATTTTATCATAATTAACTCAAAAATTCATGAGAAAATTCTTTAACAAGGTGAAAAGTTCCCTTATTTCATTTAAATGCACTCATTCGGACATTAGACTCTCAACTTTGGTATGTTGAGGTGTTGTTTATATCCTCAAATCAAAACAAAACTTAAACAAAATATTTATTGAGTGTGCTTCCACAAAAAGTTGTATCCGCAATAAAATGCCACAAGTATTTGGTTTAAAGTAAACAACACAGCAAAAAACACTCGTACCTTATACTAGTACTGTGCTGTGGCGCTTTCTCGTCTCGATAGACGCCACCCACACATGACACGCAGATGCTAAAAATTCATTGATAAGTTGCACGATTCTCAAAACAAATAATGCCAAGTGGATGTATTTTTAATAGTTTTTTTGATGTTGTTATTACTTTTTATTTGTTTGTTTATGGTTGCGATCGGAATAACTGAATGACAAACTGTTCGATGTGTGTGTTTAGTATGCGGAATTTATTGACAAATGAACAGAGGCTCGAATGCATTTAATGCTCTTAATTGTAATGAATATTAATTTAAATGTGCGCACTGCTTATAATGCTTAAAATGTAATTGAAATGCATTCAAATGCCATCAGCGGAAACGCCACTTTTATTTATTATTATTACTAGAGCGTCGGGCAAACAATTTTCAACTTATAAACTGGAAATAAACATTTGCAACTTACCCAGAAATTAATTACTGCAACAAATATTATGATAATAATTAAATAATGAATACCCAAATTTTTTGCTGTTGTCTGATGGCGAAACGCAATTAGCTTTTAGTTTGTTTTTAGCTAGTTTGTTATTGATTTTGCGGTCATTTGTTCTGAACTCACTATAATCAAGAGCCACACAATCACAAATTGTCCATCGTTTTATGCCGCAATGTTTTTAATTACTGTGCACCATCGCTACACACACAAATCTGTGTGTGTTAATGTACATTTTTCGGGGGGGCACTTGATTGTGATGTTTGCCGTTGATTAAAGTTCAATTCCATGCAAATAGCCTGCCAATGTCAGTTGATGGCGAAACAAAAAACAACCGCAAAATAATTCACTTAAAACGAGAAGCTGTGTCACTTTGTTTTTCAATTTGAATATGATACATTTAAAAACTCAATATAACGAACACGAAGCTGTCAGCTCGAACGATCGCAGCGGAATGCCGAGCAACCATACAATGAAAGCGCACAGAAGCAACTGATGGGCAACGTATCCGTTTTTTTCGGGGCCGGCAAAACGTATTCGCTTCTCTATTGATTCCTCGCACACAAATACTTACACACACACACACACACACACATAGCGAGACACAGCAACACAGACTGGCATAAACAAAGGCAGGCGCGCGCACACACAAAGACAGAAAGCAGAGCATTTTATCGTACAAGAATACTTATACGTCATGTGGTACCTGCAAAAAGTATAACAGCAACAACAAAAACAGGTGCAGCTACATATCTTAATCAATTTTTCGCAATGAACACCTATAAAAATCACATTCGTGGTAAACAACAACCACACACTCATATCTAGGAAGCTGGGCGTGTCTCTGCTTTATATCAGACCAGTGTCATGGTAAAGTCGTATTTATTTACCTCAAACCAAAGCACCTTCCCACTTTTATATGCATGTTGTGACAGTATTGTCACCCCTTCCTTTCCCTCACCCACTGATACTGATACCAAACCGATTTTTGTGTTTATCATCTTCGACATGGCACAGCAATTTTCGGTACGATTATGGAATAATTTGAGATAAAAACACACCATAGCGATAAATAGTTTATAGATATGACAATGAATTTGTTCTATGTGTAGATTACTTTTAATTTAATTAGATTGTTGTGTCAATTCAATTGGCAAAGATTTCATGTTATCTGCGCTAAAACAAACATCAGTATCTTTATGTTAGGTAATTAAATGTGCCAACTTCATCTACATTCAGTAATAAAAATGGGTCAGCACACTGTTCTAACTGCTTAGAGTATTGGAACAGAAAATACCTTCGAGAAGGAAACATCATTATCTATACCTTTCTATTGCACAGGGTATAACAATAAACTTTATATTCGTTTGTGTTGAAACCATCAATAAGATTCAATTGTTCTATCCACTCTGATATTTGATATAATTTGTATTGATGGCATTTTAAATGATTACAATGTTGCGGTGCAGACAAATTGATTCAATCAATTTCAAATTGAGTTGTGATCAGCTGCTGACCAAAACGAAAGCCCCAAAAAAACGAAAGTTGAAGATTAAAAGCGCCAATCGCAACTTAATTTGGAATACTTTAAGCACTAGACTCTTTTATTATTTACTTGTCAATTGAATTTAATATATACTAATTTAAGTAAATTTGTGCAAAACGTTTGGCCATAAAACTCAAATCGCTCAAGCATAAAGCTGTTAAGTTATACTTCAAATATACACACACAAAAAGACAACAACTTGTTAATAGTCTACTAGTTGCCACGCTTTTAGATAATTGCAAGGATATTTCATCGTCGACATCTTCAATAATGTTTTATTATTTGTACAAGTTCTTTTTCTTACCTGTGCTTTAACGGTTTCTGAGCTATCGATTGCTTTTGGTTTCTGAAGCATTTCTTTTGTTGTTAATTTTTTCTGCTTTTGAATCAATTATTATCCCTAGTATTTGAATTATTAACGCATCCACAAACTCAATGAAATTGGTCTTCATAAAAACGCTTAAAATTACATGCAATTATCCATAAATTCCGCTTGAGTGCAGATGGCAAAATGTTAACGAGCTTTTCTGATCTGATTTATGCACAATAAATTACGTGCCTTTAGCCGTCGGCAGCCGGATTTCAATGTTTGTCTCCTTCCTACCTCTTAATAAATGGCAACAAATCGAAACAAAGTGTAATGTGATAATGATTTTAATAATTCATAGTTCTGTCTGTGTTGCACTGACGCTTAGCGTGGCACGTGCCACCTCTGATAACGGATGCGTATGCGATTAGTTGTTGTTGTCAAGGGGCACTGATTGTAGCTTAGTAAAGGCTTATCGATATGAGTTAAAGGGATCTTTTATTATTATTAAATCAAACTTACTAATGGCCAACTAAAAATTATATGTTCATAAAGTACGCATGCCACTTGAGCAGCTTAAAACATTAAAGCCAAAGCAATTTAAGTTAGTTAAAGAAAAATATACATTTTTTATTTGTGCTATAAATTAAATTATGCTGTTTGGTATTTTTAACATTCTTAAGCCCTCTGGAAACTTCCTGAAATGCCTAAATGTGCTTTAGAGTCAAATAACAAAATGTGTTTTTGTGCTTTCGGCTGAAATGTGATAGGTAGGACTTAAATTAAAAAGAAATTTCTTTAAGAAATAACTGCAAGGCATAAAAGTACTCAGAACCCAATAAATAAAAATAACAAAACGGATTAAAAACCAACACAAATGTGTATTTTTGATACACACACACGCACACACACACACACACACACACACACACACATGAAAGAGGAACTCAATTTGTTTCATAAAGTATTCTTTTTCAAATCCTTGATACCTCTTGACTTAACTGCCGCAGTCGTTTAATGTGACAGCTAAGTTGTTGAACTTTGTTATAGCCTACAGCTGTCAACAATCATCATGTGTTATACGACAAATGAATTTTCATATTTTTAGCTAGGTTTTCAGTGCTTGCCGTCGCTGGCAAAAGTATTTGAGCTGAGAAACTTAAAATTAATGTTGATGTGGGTTAGCTTAAAAGTTGGTCGCCACAATTGTAGATATCTTTATAATCTGCATACTAAATCAATTCAACAGTTTGGCACTTAACCCTCCTTCTGGACAACAATTCAATTTGTAAGGAGAGACCAGCAAAATTTTGTCTGAGTAACTTTCAAAGTTGCCAAATTGCTGTTATGCTTCCAGCATTTCAAGCTTAATAATGAAGTGTTTTCGAAAAGTTTGAGCCGTTTAGCTGTAAGGCAAATGCTTAGCTCAGAATAAGCAATGTGCTTGTTGTTGTTTTTGCTGCTGGCTGAGACTGAACTCAACGGGTAACAGTTAAATGAATACGTCTAAAGTTCTCCGAGAGCTGTCATCACTTTGACCAACAAGTTTAACTGCTTAACTCGCCAGGACTCTTAAACTTTTCCTGCACTTAGACGTTGCTTTGCCTTAGCTTTTATCAATTATACCACACACGCAACAAACGACAACCGACTTAAGCTCATAATTGACATTGCATTTGTTGTTTTGCGTTCACGGATATTTGTCTTACATTTAAAAGGGCAGTACCAAAAGTTTTCGGGCCAGCTAAATATTTGCACTTGTTGCCGCTAAGTCAATAGAAAGATGTCCATTAATCCAATGGCAAATGAAAAAAATATGCAATTATTGCTGCTGGCGTTAATTAAAATATTGTTAACATTAGAATTGGATCGCGTGACGACATTAAAGCCAGCCGCCAAATAAATAATTTCATTTCTTTATCATGTTATTTATTGTTGTCTCGACATCGAGCACGCGCTCTCTCTTTCTCTCTCTCTCTCGCTCCTCGTACTGTCAATGTTTTAATTATTTTTGTTATTCTTATTTGCCTTCAATTTGGGCGCGTGGTACAACAAACATTGCGAATAAGAATATACATTACACCGACAACATTGCGTATGAGCAATTTTTTTGCTTAGTTCCCATTTGATCATAACTTTAGAGAGCACCGAGAAAATTTTTTTGCCGATTTCGGCGTTTTTTTTACGGCCACACATAAATGTGTGTTTTAAACAATCTAGCGATAAATAAAATTGCGCACAGCATTCGGGTCGCTTTTTTGTGAATATGTGTTGGTGTGCACATTACGTTTTTTATGGGCACCGCGGAAGGAAGCGACGCATTCATTGGAATGAAACCAGTTGAAGAATGACAGCATGAATGTGCACATTGATAGATTAAAGAACTGAGCGTGTGGAATATTTTCTTGGAGGCCAACTTTACGTTCTTTCATTTTATTTTTAATTGCTGTCATATGATGCGAACTTTTTTGTATGTTGTCTTTGGCTGAGTTTAAAGATGGGAAAAGTTTTTTATATGAACGCAAATGCGCTCTATTATTTAAACAATTTTCAAAAATAAAGGAAAAATTTTGTAATTAAATTAGTGTATATTTACTTATCTATTCAATGCTACATTTTGGAAAGATTTGAATTTGAAAATTCATGATAATAAAAACGAATTCAATAAGTGTAAATAGTTGTCTAAATTGCACTCATAAATAATTATGTAAAACAAATCATTTCAGTTTGATTTTGGGTCTTTTCATGCCCTTAGGGAATTTTAGTGCTTAAATTGTAACCAAGCAATAAATTGACCTTCTCATCTTTAACTCGTATGTGTATTAAATATATATTTCAAACGCTCTACATTTACAGGTGTGGTTTACTTTATTTTGAAGCTCTAACAGGAAAATGGTTTTAGCTTATCACAAGAGACTTTACGTTGTCAACACCCGTTGCTTAGGGCAACTAACCCACTCAAAAGCTCAAAGCAGAATTTCAGAGAAACAACAACACGCTTCGTTGCATTTTATGTACACTATTTACAATTACATACATAAGTAAATACTTTGCCCATTTTGTTGCCCCACTCCGCTCAACATGACGAACGACAGAGAATGAAAAGATAAACATGACTTTAACTTCAAGTTAAGAGCACAAACATCAAACAGAAAAGAAGCCACAAAAGTTGATCTTGAAATGCTCCAAAGAGTGTGCTGTCTCCATATATTTATATATCTCTACTGCTGCTGCTTTTTCATCTTGTTTTGCTTGAGCTTCTTCTTGCAGCTTGACACATTTTGCATGTGAAAAACAAAACAGAAGCTGTTAAATGCAGTCTCGTAAAGTTTAAAGTTGGCAATGCGGGCTTCGTCTAGTGTTTTCTGCACCGCACTAAGGTGCACGTTAAAATTTGAATGCGGGAAATTGATGTTGTTGTTGCCGTTTGGTCTGTCGTTGTTTGTTGTGTTGCTGCCTCCGCCACCGCTGCTTGCTGATGCATAGAAGTTGCTTAAGTTTTTGGCAGGTGTTGTTTTGTGTCTGTCTCCCTGCTTAGCCGTAAGTGGTACGTACTGTGAAATAGAAAGAGTTGAAGAGAAAACAGATGCAGATGCTGCTCAACAAGAAAATAAAACAAGCTGGCAACGCTAAGAAGTAAATGTTAACAACACGTAGCACACTCTTAGGCTGCTTCTAAAAATCGAAAGCCATGCAAATAACTTGATGAGACAAGATGATTAAGACAACAATTACCGCACATTAAGCCCCTGTTGCACTCAAACAAGCACACATAATTATATGTACAGATATGAGGGCCTTCTCATATGACACCCAGAATGACAAATTTCAGCGTGCAATTGGGCGTAACCTCATTGCACTCAGCCACCGAGAACAATCTCATCTCATAATATTAAGTTGTGACTGAAATGAAACTTTGTCAGTGAGAGAGGCAGATGGCAAAGTGATTGATTATTAAAATGCTGTTTAAAGTAAATTAGTAGCGATTAGAGTTTTATTGCTATGTGATTAGTATAAAGCAGACGTTATATACAAAAAGCAGGGCAATAACAACAAGCGACAACAACAATAACAAAAACAATACATAAGCATTAGTCATAGCCACGATAGCCGCCATAGTTGCTGCCACTGCTGCGATCACGATAGTAATCACGTTCTCTGGCCGGCGGCAAGCCAAAACGATCCGTGTTCTGATAATAGCCATAACCACGATAACGTTGACCACTATACTCTGGCTGCCAATAACCTGAATATTGTCTCAAGCCGCCATTACCTCCGTATCCGCCATACCCGCCGTATCCTCCACTGCCCAGAATATTGGTGGTCGGATAATACCCGCTGTTGGGATAGTAACCACCTCCTGTGCTGGGATAGAAACTACCTCCTGTGCTGGGATAGTAACCACTACCAGAGTTACCATAGTATCCACTGCCGCCATAGTTGTTGCTGGGATAGTAGCCAGTGTTGGGATAGTAACCAGTCTGGGGTCTGTTATAGTTGCCGTTGTTATAACCATAGCTGGGATAGCCATAGTTTGGATAACCCGAACCCTGTCCAAATAAACCACCCAAGTTCAACACTGATACGGGCAAACATTGATTCAGTTTCGATAACAATCACTAACAGCAACAATAGAAATTTGTTTTAGCTTACATTTGGCTGAGGTTTCAGCAGTGGCCAAATCGCCCGTCTTGGCATCCTGGGTCGCCGGCAACGCTACACTGCAGACAGCACCACAAACGAGCAGCTGCGATTTAAAAGGAACACACACGTTTTTTATCCACTGAGCTCCTGCTTTATTAGCTTCTTGGTTTTTTTTAATACTTACCAAAAGTGGCAAGCACTTGGCACACATTGTTATTGAAAGAGCGAGGTACTTCTTTTGGTTAAAATGTACAAATTGTGAATGCGAAATATTCGCTTGAGAGACCGACCGAAAGATGAAGACAAAGGTAGAACGAACGGTGTGTGAAGAGCCGACTGCTTGATGCGACGTTTGTACGTTAAATAATTCTGTTTCCCAGACGTGAGGCCAATTTATATTTTTCATTTTCCGGCTGAGTTGCTAGCGCCGCTCAAACCTCGACGTCAACGTCAACGTCGCAGTCACCGTCGCCTTCGAAACAAACAAGCCGAAACAATAACATAAAGCTTTTGGCCAGCCTCAAGTCGCACTTCGCAGACACACCAGTTAAAACGTGCGGATACGTTAATTTTATTACTCATACGACACGTAAAGCACAAGCGAAAATGTTGAAATGCTTTAACGTTTACAGGGCTGGCATTTTGGCTTTAAGGGATGAGTTCCAAGAAGCCAACAGTAAATATTTATCTAATGCAACAAGTTGTCGATTCCTCAATATATTGGTAGATTTCTTATTGCCAGTCTGGGTAAACAGAATATTTCTCAGAAAGTTATTGTTATATGCTGCTGTAACTGAATTTATTCTACCTTGAATTGAGCTAACAAGCTCAACTAAATGTAATTTGTAGCTAATGGCTGTTTTTTAAATTCTTGTTACGTTTTCTATCCGATTCTTGAGCATTACACGTCTGCTTAACTTCAAATTAAAGAGCACTTACGACCAGTTTGGTATCTGCCGGTGATTATGTGTTATTATTAATATTTGTATTTGTATGGGACAGGTGACAAAATAAATGCCTCATTTTGGATGTGCGTGAGTTTAATTTTAGATATTTGCGCTTTAAACTTTAACAAACACAAACACACACACACAAAACGAAGCGTTGCTGTTTAACTTTAGTTCACAGAGATCGCTTTCTTTCATGTGGGCCGACACGACGTCAGTTTTTTCTTTTATGAGAACTTCAAACCAAACTCAAGTAAACTGTTTGCATACTATATCTTTAATTTCAATTATCCACACACACACACACACACACACACACAAAATCTGCAGCCGGAGTTAAACAAGTTGCGCCGCTCGTGAAAATATTTGCCAAGTATTCTGGTAAATTCTTATTTTTCTCTTACTAAAGTTTTGTGTTGCTGCTCTGCGCCGAAAACGCGGCTAAAAATATATAAAAGCCTGAATATACAAAAGTTTTGTTACACACACAATACGCATTCAAAATTCATTCATAAAAGTTTCGAGGTGTGACTGCTAATTGCGCAATTTTGGATGAAAGTAAACGTTCAACAGGAAGCACTACAGTTACATAAGCTGCCTCCTTTTTCCCGTAAATTACTTGCCATTCTAAAGCAAATGAAAGTCACTTTTTGATATGCCCTAAAGCTTTCATAAGATTGTAGCGACCTTGTCTTATATCTAAGAGTATGCATAACCTCCAAGTCGTATCTCTGTTTTAGCACTAGCTAGAAACGTGTGAACATTATTTTAGGGCTTGTGCGATGCGGGAATTACGACAATATATTTTCAATATTGACTTGTCACAGTCGTAAACTAAACAAAAACTGGGTTACTTAGCTCGCAATTCAAGGTAAACAAATTGGTGCTCTTTAAGATTTTAAAACGCTTGCCCATAGTGTGAAAGTCTTGTTGTTGAAAATATAGTAATTTCATTTTTTTTTGTTTTTTACTCGTTTACTACAACGTTCATTAAAATTCGATAACTCTTGTTCTGTAAATATAAACAATGGCTAACATTTTTGCCAACTACGAAGCTCTAACGAAAACAATTGTAAATAAGAGTATCCATTGCACTTGATTTGTTATGTTTAGCTTTTCCATTTTTATACATATATGTACGTGAACCGAAAAATTCTTTAATTGACTCAACAGCAACCAAACAAAAATGCTCTCGGGGCAAATTTGTTTGTTCTTTAAAAATATTCAAGTGGATGTGTTATTTTTTGGTTGTAAAAATACAGCTTAAAGCTGGGAAATCAACAGTTAACACGATGGCAAAAACATTCATCATTAAGCACAATTCTCATTTTTATTCGCCTGTAATTTAATCCTCCTTAGCCGAATAAAAACAAGAAAATTTTCAGAGCGTTGGATGGGCTATGGAGTGAGTATCAAATGTATACCGAAAAGCTTTAATTATGAACATAATTTGTTTTAAGTCTATATAAATAAAGAGTTTTTGGCTTTTTACTTTTGTCTGGCTTTTGGGTCTTGGGTTGAAAGCTCTTAATTTATTTATCCGTTGCATACTTTTCGGCAGCGGTAAAAATCAATATTCGTTTTTTTAAGCTTCCCTTGAAAAATGAAAAATAGCATTTTATATTTGATTTTTCTTACATTTTATTTAATTCCATAATTTCTCTTTAGACATAACAATTCATTTTTTCCGTTTCAAGCGTTATTAGAATAGAGATTAAATAAACTATCGACTTAATCTAAAGAAAGTGAACAAAATACAAATTAATACATAGAAATACAAAAATGCATAATAAACAACATGTCACAAACAATTTTTTTTCCTCCGTTTTTCATAGTTTTTCTTTTATCTATCTTAATGTTCTTAGCCAGTGCCTCACACTGCCACATTACAAAATGCATACGAAAAACAAGTAGGGAAAAGATTTATCAACAGTATTTTAGAGTAAGAAATAGCGAGATAGTTGACAGGAAGCTTGGAGCGCATTTTAAGGTATTACGAGTACACAAATAAAAGTTAAAAAATTATTTTAAAAAAAAATAAACGAACACATTTAATGGGCACTTATTTACTTCTCGTTTTTTCCATTTCTATATTTTTTTATTTTCCTGGCTGAGAGTTAATCTCGTTAATAAAAACACTTAGACTAAGCTGTTGAGGCTGGCAAATTGAGTTAGTTAAGGTGCTGCGGGTTAGGGAAGTAGAAGTGCGTGGGTTTCTGGGTGGTGCTGCAAGCGGGAACTAGGATTTTTGGAAAGGGATAGTTTCAGTGACGTCCAGACGTCAAATCGTTGTGTCTCTAGTTCGTTGTCGGCTCTGCGGCTGCAGTCTCGACTTTGAGTTTATCGTCGCTCACGGTAGCTGTCGTTTTGCTCTCCTCAGATGCGGCTGGCACAAGAGGCTCGACAGGTGCTTCAGCCTTCAGTTTGACTTCCTCGGAAGCAGCAGCAACTGGTGCTTCAACCTTGACTTCTACGGGTGTGGCAGCTTCGGCTACAGGTGCCTCAACCTTGACTTCGACAGGTGTGGCTACAGGTGCCTCAGCCTTGACCTCAGCAGGAGTGGAAGCTTCCGCAACAGGTGTCTCAGCCTTGACTTCGACAGGTGTGGCTTCAGGTGCCTCAGCCTTGACCTCCAAGGGAGTGGAAGCTTCCGCAACCGGCTCCTCAACAGCAAGGTTTTACCTCAGCCGCATCCTCAGCATTAGTCTCGCGTTTCTTGTGAAATCTGTCCAGATTCTGTGTGCAGGAACAGGGGCACATGCATTGATCCTTTGGTCCGGCACCCGAGAATATCGAGTGCACACTGAAGCTGTTTGGGATCGATGCAGGCTGTACGCCCAGTGGGAAAGGATCGAGGCTCTGGTATTTGTTGGCCGTGTGCAAGTTATTATCATCGCAGTTGGCGTAGTACTCTTGTGGCAGTATGACCACCGGCATAAAGGCGATCACAGCACCCTTTGGGATCTTGTCGGGTGGATAGAAGGCCGGCTGGCCTGGTGCCTGGGGCACGACGGGTAGTTGGGTTAGTGACATGGCGTTCATTATGCTACCGAAATTCGCGTTTCCATTGAAGCCGGTGAATTGCTTGTTAAAGTCGACCGAAGCCGGGTTCGGATTGGGATAGGTTGTGGTGGTGGAGGAGGAGTAGGTTGATTTTGATGAGTGCGTCTTATCGGCATTACAAACACAGGATTCGCTACGTGGCGGATTCGGCACATGCAATGGGGGAGAGGGACGTGGAGTTACATTCTTGTTGGGTTCAACATAAATGGTGCTCGTCGGTCTCGGTTCAGTGTAGATGGCTGGTCGGGGTGTTGGTCTGTATGTCGGTGCTGGTTCAAATGGTCGTGGTGTCGATGGCTTGTAAGCCGGTAAATTTATCGTGGTTCGTACTGGTACGTATGGTATCGATGGCGTTGGCTTTGGACTGTACGTGTTGACAAAGTGTGGCTGTTCTGGCTGTATAGGTTGTATGGGTTGTATGGGTTGTATGGGTTTGTATGGGGTGGGTTTGGGTGCGGGTGCGGGTGCGGGTGCCGGTACGTTTGGTACAGTCTTATGGCTATTAAAATTACCAGTGGTTACTGTTGTTGTAATGCTTGGTCTATCCTTATTAATAGTGATAGCCGGGACCTTTGCCTGGGGCTGTGTAAACGTCGTTGTGGTAATTGTTTGTGTTGGCGGTCGTGGTGAGGGATTCGCAGGAACGTGGATAGGAACGGTATTTGGGAAAGAAGGAGGAATATAGGTTAGTGGTGCTTTTGTTGTGGCTGTTGGCACTTTCTTATGCACAAAATTATCATTATGATCGTAATTTGGCTTGAAAGTTGGTGGCTTATAGCTTGGTTCAATGACTTGTGATAGGGATGGTGGATCGATTTTACCGGAGTGAACTGGTGGCAGGTAGCCAGGTGTCTCCTTGTCCGAATGCCTGGGATCGTTAGGCTTGTATGGTGGTGGTGGAGCTGTACGTTAAGTAAATAAAAAACGTTAGCCTCAGCCTTTAATAATCTTAGCTGCTGCCACATACCAGGTGGTCCGGGTGGTCCTGGACGATCTGGCCCTGGTGGTCCTGGACGAGTGGGGCCAGGTGGTCCTGGTGGTCCGGGACGAGTGGGTCCGGGAGGTCCTGGTGGGCCTGGACGAGTTGGTCCGGGTGGGCCAGGTGGTCCAGGTGGTCCTAGTTCATCGTGTCCGCCATGTGCGGGTGGTCCTGGAGGTCCTGGACGGGTTGGTCCGGGTGGTCCTGGAGGTCCTGGAGGTCCGGGTGGGCCTTTACAAATTGAATGTTCATAAGTGTGGTGGTACACTAAACAGAAGCTAATAAAACTTACCGCCGGGTCCGTTAGGTCCTGGACGAGTGGGTCCATTAGGTCCGGGTGGTCCTATACCAAAAAATTAGCATTCAATTTGTACCATATCCTAATATATATGGAGAAACCCAAAATTTAAAACATACCTGGTGGTCCGGGAGGTCCAGGTGGGCCATTAGGTCCATTAGGTCCATTAGGACCTAAAACATTTCAGGGATTTTTGCAATGAGTAAGGTGCTCCAAAAAAAATTTTTATTGAACTTACCGCCTGGTCCGTTTGGTCCCTTTGGGCCACCGGGTCCGTTAGGACCAAATCCTCCGGTACCGCCGCCATCGCCATTGCCTCCGTTGCCGCCATAGCCGCCCTCAGGTCCAACTATATGCACATATGGTGGAGCTGGTGGTCCAGTGGGGCCTTCAATGTGCACATATTTCCCAGAATCATCATGATAATATTTACCATCGTTAACACCTGATAAATTGTTCAGAAAAGTTAGCGTAAAGTTGAAAAATCTTGTAATGCTTTCTATAAACTTACCATTATAACTCCCAGCACTTGGATTATTATATTTACCGGCTCCTATAGGAAATATAAAGTAATATGGTGCAAAACGCGTAAGATTAATAAACTTGCAAGAATAATAAGTTCAGTTTTCTTCAACTCATACTGCAAATTACTATACAAAGTACTATATACTGGTAGACAAAGGTCTATGTACTACAACAAACATTTAGATAGACCTTAAATGCTTAAATACAGCTACGGGGAGTGCTAAGACAACACCAACACCAATAACAACGTAAAAGCATGCGTTCAGTAATTAATTATTCGGATTATTGGTTATAACGTTACAAAATAAATCCCAAACCCTAATTAGTTGTTACTCATTAACCGTTAGTAGAATTGCTCAAGCATTTTTCTGTTTATGTGGGCGTGAATAATGTGAAGTGTAAATAAATATTTAACATATGAGCCGTGGTTTCCAAGAAATAGGTGGGCGATCGGTGTATTGAATGTGCTTGTGCTTGTGTGCGTGGGTATGCGTGTGTGTGTGTTTGTGCATTAATGTATAATTGACGTGTATATCTCGTGCATGAAAGCATGAGTGAGAAATAATAGTGAAATAAGTGCAAGAGATTTGAAAGAGTGTGCGGGTTTCTCAGTAAAGATGCTGAACAGAGAACAGCGATACATATAAAAAATAAATAATTGGATTCTTTTATAACTCGTGCAGTATAAAGATAGTGACAGGAAGAAGACAGATATATTTATAGACAGAGAGATATATATATTGCTTGATTGTGCGCTCTTAGCAAAGGTGCTCTAATAACTATGCCCTAAAAGTGGCCCTACGGGAGTATTGTGTGTGCCTAAGTATATTTTGAGAAATTGCATTTGAAAAAGAGAGTGTAACAACCAAATTTTCAATCTAAAATCAAGTTTCTTAGCTGAAAATAAAAAAGACTGCTTAAAATAGATCATAAATCAAAGTGCATTAGCGTAATATAGACATAAAGATACAATATATACTTTAAGTGAAACTTAAGAGCTAGGGCCAGCCAAACAGACGAAAATTTGAACAAACCGTTTTTTGGCGTATGGGTGGAATTTTTTATTTCATTTAATAAAATCTGAAAAGTTAGAAACTTCCTCAAATAAGTCCCTGCATGTCGGCTCGTTCAAATTTCGATCTGTGTGCGCGGCGCAATTACAAATCTCAATTGATCTAACCTGAAGTGTATGCGACGGCCCCAGGAAAACCGGTACTTGAGTGTCCAGTGTAGGCACCGGCATTGTCGGACTGTGGGTCATAAGGACCGCCAGCACCGTTGCCCGTGCGATAAGCACCACCGGCACCGATGCCATTGCCATCGCCATCCCTATATACCGGCTTTCCTGAGGCTCCCGATCCCGCGCCGAATGGTCCTGGTGGTCCAGGTGGCCCCTTGGGTCCAGGAGGTCCATTGGGCCCAGGTTGGCCATTAGGGCCATTTGGACCGGCCGGACCGCCCGGACCGTTGGGTCCAAAACCACCATTGGGTCCAAAACCACCATTGGGTCCGAATTCACCATTAGGTCCGTTGGGTCCGCCATTAGGACCGAAACCGCCGTTGGGACCGATTGGTCCGCCATTAGCTCCGAAACCGCCCTGAGAGCCCACGACATGTTTGTAGGTATTATCATCTGGTGTATACTTTCCATCATCTGAAACACAAATGTATTTGAATCCACCCAAAAATCTCCATGTTGCCAGTCAAAATCTCACTGCCGCTGGCATTTCCTGGTGGGAGTGTCTTCACCGAGTGGAAGGATGGCGCCTGATCGCCGGGACCCTCGTATGTGTGTCCCCTGTCCGTGTTGAACAGACCCTTTGATCCCTGCTTGTGAATGGGCAGACTTTTCTGACCCTCACCCTTCAGAACGGGTATGTTAAAGGAAGAGGTTGCGGAGCCATCACCCTTGGTTTTTTTCTAGAAATACGATCGCACCATGAGTAGCTATAGTACTGCTTGGACTGCTTGCACTGCTTGTTACTGCTTACATCTTCGACTACGAAATAGGGTATGTCATGAATGGCACCACCCTCGAACTTGCCGCAGCCAATGGGGAAATAGAGCTCGTGCCACTGGAGCAGAATGCCTGGCTTGGATGGTCTACCGTTCGTCTCATTGTACAGACCCGGTGGGAAGGTTTCCACCGGCTTCTCTGGCTCCACAGTGCGATAGCCATGCACATCAGCCACGTAATGTGTTGCACGGAGCAGATGATAGGGATCGATGAGGCCATAACAGCCGTAAGTGACGCCGTCGGGTCCACGAGTCTCGTGATGGAAGTTTCCAGTCTTGCCCACATCATAGCCATAACGGTAGGCGTCTTATGGTGTTTTAATGTTATTGTTTGGCGTTGTGATTGTGTTTTGTTTTTGATTGTTTTTTGTTTTGTGGGGAAGGGGTTTTTTTTGAAAGATAATGTTTTTAGAGTATAACGTTTTGGTTGTTGTGATTTTGAGTTTGGCTGAAAATTGTGCTGTGAAGTTGCTGTAGAAGTTTTTTGTTTTTTGCTTACGACCTGCTCTAAGACTGCCTAACATCAATTTATAGCCTGCCTTTGGGCGCTGATAACTGCTAGAGTTGAAAATATGCCTACATATCCGAACATACATATATGAAGTTGAAGAATATAGAGAGGGAGAGAGAGAGAAAATGTTTTGTGGTGTTTTGTTGTGTGTGAGGTTGAATTGTCTTTTGTTGCTTGTTTTTACTGTACTTGGCTTTTTTTGGGGAGAAGAGTTTGGGTTGATTTTGGATAATGGTGTGGGGGGAGTATGATTGTGCGAAGCCATTTTTTTTCTTGTTTTTTTTTTTGTTGTATTTTATATATAACTTTTTTCCACTAATAACAAAATTAATACATCAAAAATATATGGAAATATTTATATACGAAAGAAAGAGAGAGAGAGAGAAAAAGTGTGTATGTGAAAGATTAAGAGAGCAAAAAGAGAAAGAGATAAATAGAAGATAGAGCGATTTTTGTTGTTGATTGTTTTGAGCATATATACAAGTTGAGTTTTAGCTACGACGCAGACTACGATTTCTACGGTGAGTTTAGTAAAGCTGAGCTACAGGGTAAAAAATATATATGTTTATAAACCACTAAAAATATAGTGATGTTGTTGTTGATTGTTTGTTTGTTGTTGTTTCGTTTGATATTTGATATCAGGGTATTAATGTGTAAGTTTTTGATCAAACGGCTTAAGTTGGTGGGTTGGATGGGGCTGGGGCCAAAACGATAACTTAAAACTACTCAACAATACAATATAAATTGGTCAACTACTTAAGAACAAAAACAAATTACAAATACAAATTGAACTACTTGATATATACGATTAACGATGTAGTACACAAAGAAAAACTAACAAACTGAATGAATGGCATAAATAGATTTAGTCGTTATGAAGGAGATACGAAATGATACAAATTTTTCAACTAATATATTACAATTTCAATGTGTGGGAAAGAAAATTTTGATATAGTTTTTGGTTTTTTTTTTTTTCTTCAATGTGATTAAGCGTGTTTGTGCGTAAGTTGTTAAACGTTTTTACTTACTTGTGTCAAAGTTAGAGGAGTAATATTGTTGGTTCGTTGTCTTTTGATCATTGATATCGACGATCAAACGTCGATTCTCTGCATCATACTTGGCAGAGTAAACGCATTGCAATATAATGCAAGCGACGACCTGAAACGGAAAAATGAAAAATCATATTACATAAGACTCTCAATAAGCAGCTGTCAAGTGGATCAGTTAAGATAAATGTTAACGCCTTATTGTTATTACAAAGTCATTCAAGACACGCCCACAACTTTTGCTTTTTTGTCTTTTGGGTATTGACTTAATTTACATAGACTCGTATGAGATGACTCAAAAACAAAGATGCCACACACTCAAGGCAGTTAGTATCAGAGCTCAGCTGGCACGGGCACTGGTTTTGTTGTCGTTGTTATTGTTGTTTCTGTATGCAAATTAGCAAGCTTTTAGATCCGGTTCGATACGTTTAGTTTGCAAAAAAAATAAAGCAACCGAATAATGCCCAAAAATGCCGCTCATATAGGCAGGCAAAATGTCAAAGGCGTTATACATACAAGTATGAGTATTTAAAAAACAGTAAAATTCTTGTTTTTCGCTCGTCAAGCGTCAAACAGATGACAAACTTTGTGTCAAACTGGATTTGGGGCTGACTTAGCTGCACCTACTAACTCAAATTCCTGTGCGCATTTGTCGCAGCAAATTGCTTCATGCAGATACATTTGTATCTTCAACTTAACGCTGTGCATCCGACACTTACGCATGTAGACGAGAAAAATGTCAGCAGCGGCTGTTTAAAACCAGTCGATGGTTTTAATGGCTCAGCTGACGGCTATGGTCAATTAGCTTAGATATTAATGCACATAGAGAATGACAGCCAAATCAATGTTAAATTAATAGCTGTAAATTTCTATTAGCATCAAGATTGCATAAAATAATTACTGGCTAAGTTGATTTTGCAATTATCTATATTATTCAGACATGGCCTACTCACTTTTTAACCAAAAATAAATATGTATCTTTTCAAAAAATTAGCATAATTTATATTAGTAGCATATAACTTATGTCGAGTTCCGGCAATGCTCAAAAAAACTTCCTTATAAAATAAACCAGTTCCATGGTATTCAAATTTTAAAAACAGAAATATGTATCTACCAATATAGTAGAATTCATTAGGCAATAATTCTTAAATATGTCGCTTTGTCGACAACACTCGAAGGCTACTAAAAGAAAAATCTTATTTTGATACACTGCCTGACCTTCACATTTAGCCAAAATAATTAATGGGTTTTTACAATTTTTTTATGATCAATTTGTAGATTTTCTTCACTGTTTTCTATTGTCTCTTCACCTGCGATTTGTATCTTTCATTTCGTTCAAAATAAATTGAGTATTTCTGTGCGCGACGCCAACACTTGATTGGGTGTGTTGGGACTAAGGTTAACAAAAATAAATAAATATAGCCAGAAAACAATATTATTTTGATGGCCGAGCGTAACTTACTTTTGTAAAATTTAACTTATATAGTTTATTTATTAGTTATGGATATAAATAATCCCCAAGCATGGACAATGGCCGCTTAATTGACAGTCCAAAGGCCTGTTAACATAAATAAAAATATATGCCAATAAAATTTGAAATGCGTTAAGGTCAATAACTTTATACTACCATACCCATATCGACGAGCTTCTTCGCTTGATTGAACAACATGAACATCAAACAAAACGAAGCTCAAAGGAGACGTTGAAGTTGATCCGCTCGTTGGACACTTTTCTCAGTAGCCAGGCGGCCCTCAGAGAGTCTCTATGGAATGGCTGTATCTTATTAATGCAAATTGTTTTAATGGCCAAGTCAATAAGGCTGAAAACTGCGCTTTGATTTGAGTGTGGTGGTTGTAGTAGTAGATACCGATTGTTGCAAAATATTGTTGAAATAATAAATTCATAAAGATTTATGCAGCTGATGATGATGGTGGCTATCAAGGTGTTGGCTACCTGTTTGTATGCTCCAAAATCTCCACAAATCAATAGTTAAAAAGCAGCGACAGCAACTACAAATCATTTTTCAAGAGCTGTCCGATTTTTATTCATTTATTGCAGCTGCTGACAACGGAGGTCGCTGTGTCACCCACATATCAAGCGGCAACTTTAACGGTTTTCTCTTTTGTTTTGACTACAATTTTTTTCTATTTGATGGGGAACAAATGTGGCTTCTTGGTGCACGCATGAATTATTTGCCACATTGGCCTTTTTACTACATAATATTATTAATGTTGTGGCTCAAAAACTTTGCCATTGTGCACACACACCAAAAAACTTTTCATCAATTTTTATAAAGTATAAATTCAAAAAGGAAAAAAAAAATGGTATGTTGAGCGTGCACATTATTACTTTGCTCTGCATTGCCAGCTCATAAATATATTTGGAAAAGTTTCAAACTTCTTTGCAGAAGTGCTTTTTATGCTGAACGCACAACGTATAATAATATATTATCGATTGATAGATCGGAAAGGAAAACCCTATTTTCCTTTTTAAAGTTAATAAGCTTTTTAAAAGTTTGTTAACCACCTGTGTTTTTTTTTCGAGAAGCAAAAACCAAAATCTGTTTTGCTTGCAGGATGTGCACATGATTTATTTTCTTGAATTTTTTTTTAAGCAGATTTAATTCATATTGAACTGAAAAAAAAACGTGCATTTAAAATAATTTGCATACGCTCAAAATGAATTAACGCCCCGGGAGATTAAGGTAAACCTCAATTAACTAACTCTCATACGAGCAGACATCATAATTGAGTTAATTAATTGGCTAACCACGCCCGTTTATTTCCACCCACATGAGCAAATTATATAAGCTTTAGGCCAATCAGCTGGCTGTTATGGTAAAAGTAAAGCATAAAATCATTTGTTATACTTAATTAGTTTATTGAGGATTTTTTGGCAGCTACTGCACCCCTCAGGCTCAGCCACATGTCAGTCGTGTGGCATGCCCCACATTTTTCATTTGGCTCACATATAATTCATGCATGACGCAAACAGTCAAATCGCATTTCAAGTAAAATCAATTTGGAAGACAGCGTTCAGTTGCCAACTGTGAGTGCGAATTTGAAGTTGAATGCGAGGCAAGAGCTTTATTATATATGAGGCGCGAATTGGCGGCATTTAAAAGTTAATTTTGCTTGCCACGATGCGTGCAACATTCAACAAGTTCTGGTGCTCGTATATCATTCAAGCCAAGTCGTCTCCTCTACAGTTAAGACATTAAATGAACGTGCTGCGTCTGACCCAAAAGTTCTGCGCTAGCCTTGTCTCGGTCTCAAAAAACCATTACAATGCGCCATGAATCTTGCATAGTTTTGCATAAGTTGTCAGACACAGCATAGCATAGATATACATAGTATATAAAGAGAGACAGCTGGGCGGTCTTACAGAGGCTAGCAAAGTGAGTTGCCATGCCATCTATATATTAATCGAGTTGTTCGCACGCACACTTTGTTTACATGGCAAGCTACACAACAATCATAATTATCATCAGCAAACATGATGATGGGCATCATCCATGGCATCCCAAAAGATTGAATTTGAGGCCCGTTATGGGAGGCAAACTGGTTTCGGTTTCAATATCTGTCTCTTAGCATCTTGTGCTGTTATTTTTGGTTGCCCTTTTAACGTCAACGATACCTTTTTTTTTCATTATTATTTTGTTTTTAATATTTTTTTTATTAGTATCTTACGGACTTACACCTCAAGGTCAATTGGTATCTCGTAACTGGTGCTGAACAAAACTGTGCGCAAAAGCCAAAAAGCGACAACAGAAAACAGCAATAACTACAATAAATATATGTGTTTATCATAAAATGCAACTGCTTTGGGCGGTGTCTGACCTTAATCGATGACAACACACAACAACTGCATTTTATTAAAATTGCTTAGCTGCAGTTCATAAATATGTCTGATTTTAGTTGAGTTGTGAAATTTGTGTGTTGTGAAAAGTAAAGTCCCTTAAAATGTTATTCATGTTCAGTTGGATTTACAGATCACAAAACTGGAAATGACGCGAAGTCAAATAAATAAGAGTTACTTAGGCCTTGCTTGGACTTTCTGTATTAGCGACAAATTCTAGCTGCTCGATAAAAATCAAGCAAACAAAATGAGAAACAAGTATTTCCAGCTATGGACGATGGCCTTTTATTTTGGGCTTTCCAGTTGCTCCAGACACTGATTTAATTAGCATAGAATTTGTTTGGCAAATACTTAAATGCTTAAATTTAATAATAGCGCTAATGAGTTCATTGATATCATTAAAAGTTACCGCAACCGACAAGTGCAGATAGCTAAGGAATTGCTTATAGATTAGCATCCGTTAGGTAATATATATAACTCATTAACCAAGCCGTCGGATACTCTTATTAATGGCTACATTCAAACAAATGCTAATTAAAACAAGCCAAAGCTGACATCATTTGTTTGCCAAATACTTTCAAGCATATTATAACTCGTCCATACTAGATACAAATGACTTTTACTTTCTTTTAGCGACTTTTGACATTTCAACTAGCAACGCAAACCAAAATATTGTTTTCGCATATCGTTTTCATTTTTATTTATACGAGATAACCTCAAACAGCCGTTCTTCAAGCCATGTCGCTTTTTGGCTTTGACTATTTGCCGTTTGTGGTTGTTTTTTGTCTTTTTAATCGCTGACGAATATCAAAAAACCTAATTTGCATGACTAGATTTTTTATTATAGATATATGCGATATTAAAATTTGCTTGCTTGCCTACCAACTTAATAAACAAGAGACCTTAAGGGGCAAAGAAATTCGTAGCTGGTATAATAAAAGTGAATGTGATCTAAGAGTTAAGACGGTGAGGTAATCGTTGCTTTGGTCAAACCTTAACATATTTCTGTTAAGATTTTTAAGTTCTTATTACAAAGTTAGTAACTGTAAAAAGCAATCAACAGCTTAACACTTGACTTGCACAGCCCCTTTATAGAGCCCATAAAACTTGCCTGTTTGGCATGCTTAACGTTCGGCTAGGCCGACGACTTTTATGAGTCACATAGACGGAGACAGATACATACACTCACATACAAATTTGCTGTGATACTATTGCAAGAATGCTAAAAAGATTCTACAACACACTCACACACACTGAACTTGTGGCTATCTAAATGTGAAATCTTCAAATGCAACCAAAAGAAATTCCCGACTCTTTAAAATTCCAATGTTTACTTTTGTTAAAGGAAATAATTTCGACACCACGAAGCAGAGATGCTCTTGCATAACATTCAACTAAAAAAAATAATAATGTAATCTATTATAAACAACTGAACCCGAAGCCCATTAATTTATTTCTTTGCCTCTCCCGTAATAATAAAAGTTAGCTTGAAATTAATTACTTCCTTTTCTGAAGCGTATAGAAATTCTACAACCCAGGGGACAATTGGGCCAAGTCAGAGCGACGACTGGTGGGAAAGCAAATTGTCCAACACGCCGCGTACGTGTCTACGAGATACGGCCAAGATTGTGCCAAAGCTCAGACTAAGAAATTGGCTTACCATTTGATGATGACGAACACGGATAAATCTTGATAGCAAGAGAAACAAAAATAAAAAGGGAACCTGGCGGCGGCACGCTTAACCTCATATACACAGGGGCACAGCAGGTCAAAAAACTGTGGCACGTGCACCCAAAACAAACGCCTGCCACTTGACAGGTGACAAAATAAAGAAAACAGATATACGAGCCCCAAAAATTTGTCAGTTGTTCATCTATGCAAAAGGTGTTAAAGCTGCTGCTGCCTGTTGATGATATCGCAATGCCTTTAGAGCGTCATTATGACACCTTACTGTACTGTTTGGTGACTACCTGTCATAAATTATGGGCCTGTGATAGATATTGTGACTCTTAAAGTGTGTGTGCTTCACCTTGAAGATGGGCGCGTGGCTCAATCAAAATTTGAATCTTTTCACGCTTAGCTAAATTATGACTAATTTTTTTAATGTTGCATAACCAAAGGTTAGCACGAATACTCGAGGAATGCAAGAAACAAATATTAAACCCAACGTGAGCTCCATTTTTGGTTCTCTGGTCGCAATTCTTTCAATTAGCATGTGCTGGCAAAAAAAATTAGAGTTTCTTATACAAATTTAGCACAGTTTTTTATGAAGCCACGCCGTGTCCTTGAAATACAAATAGCAAAATAATTAATTTCATATTATGTATGTTACACAGAAATTTCTTTGCCAGACGGAACTGAAGTTTGTGAACAACGCAATTGCCAATTTGCATAAAAGTCAATAAGCAAAAAAAGACCAATAAGTAAACAAGTGAACAAATTCCAAAAACACAAAATACAAAAAATTTGTAGCTTATTTGATGACATTTGTTTTTAATGCGCTTTGTTTTGAAGACACAAATTTATTTTGCTGTGATTTTTTTACAGTCAGGTCACATTTTTGTCAGCTGACGCAAACTTTAAAAAGTACAAAGCAGCTGGAAAAATTGCCAATAAAATATATACTAAGATGTCTGTAATGTGTGTATACATACTGTAATAACTAGGCGAGAACTTTGCGTTGTCTCTAAAACCAAACACAAACAAAACCTGAGATCGTTGAAGATCGCCGGCGTTTGTTTTGTGTTATGAGCAATACGCCGGTTATTACCAAACGCCTTTTTGCAATTACTTAACACTTAAAATACTCCGCCAATAGCTAAGTATAGTTGCAATATGACCCGGACCTGAAGTTCAAACCAAAATCTGCCTACATGCTTTAAATTGCAAATAAACCTGTAAGTTTAATATTTTATCGATAACCTTAACCTTGGTTATCATGCATTTCTTAGCTAATACAGTCTGAACTCAAATTTCGATTATTTATTGGCGTTTCTCATCTACCAATATTACTCTTTGAAATATTTCGCCTTTTTTATGGCCCGATTTCTGTTAGCTAAGCGCTAAGTGTTAATATGTACAGATAGCAGTTTCTGTTTTGGCCATGACTCAAAACGGTAGCTACCTCTCATAATACTATGAGTGTAATGGCTAATTTTGTTTTATCGATATCTTGCATCCATTTGCTTAAAGCTACAATTAAGATTTTTAATTGAGATAAATTAATATTTGTGAAGAAACTGTTATTTATACGATCAGATAGTGATAATTATTATGTTGTATCATTATTTATACTAAATTATTCGTTTTTTACACTCACCATGCAAAGAACTGCACGCGCCATTTTGCAACGAACAATTTAAAATTGACACAAGAATCGCCAGTAACTATTTTTATGTATTTTTTAAACAAATTTTACAATTGTATCCAAATTCCAATCTTGAGATAAATAAAGAAAATTAAGAAAAAGTTTTTAGATTATACATTTTGTAGATTTGCACATTCTGTTTTCGAACACTGAGATGTTTATTTAGCGAATTATTCGCATAAAATGTTGTGTTGTCCTTGTGATTAGTACAGTTTAGTGAATTCTTGATTCAGTTTTGAGTTTGTGTATGTTTGCATTTAAGTTAAGCGTTGATCACTGTATTTACTTGGGGGGAAGGGAGCCTAACTAGAGCTCATACCGTGGGGACCGATGTGGACGAACTGAAGATGAACGCAGCGCGTCTTTGCCATATAAACAACGCAGCTGAAAACAAAAACGTACAAAAAGTAAAAGACCAAAAAGACAATCTGAGAGCAGCTCCTCACCAACACAAATGAGTTGGGGAGCAGCACCAGTGACAGTTGATTATCAGCATCTGTATGAAGCTTGGCTGTAAAACACGGCTTAAAGTGCGTGCCATAGTATGGGTGTGTGTGTGTGTGTGTTTGTGTGATTTGCGTAGCTCGAAACAAGTTTTCGTTGGTTTCGTCGATGAATTTGCTAATTTATATGGGCAAGAGCAGCAGATGAGCTTAACTAAGTTGCAGCTGAGCTCAGATCGTATACTCAATAAATTGACTCTCTCGGAGACTGACACGGACCGGACAACCCCTACTTAGCTGGAGCATGGTCCGAGCTGCGTGTTTCAAGAATTTCAGCTTCACTTTCAGGTTTTCTTCTTCATTAAACACATTTCAAGATTTATTGATTCTTTTTTTTTAACCAGCAAGAATTTGGGATTTTTTTTAAAGATCTTTGTCTTTAATTGAAAATTCGGGTTTTTCGTGTTTGTTTTGACTTAATTTTGAGCATTAATCGAAAACTGATCTATTGGCAAAAGATAGTAGCCATAGATGGTTTGTCGGCATTTGTTTCGTATATTTGCAAGCGCTTCAAAACTATTTGAATATCAAATGTGTGCAGTATCTCAAAGATAAATAGTTAGTTATATTGATTTAATTAATGCTTACATAATAGCGCGTTTTTTTAACTTTTGGCATGCAGACAGAATGCGATATTTGATTTCCGTATATATTAATAGTTTCGTTGTGCCATAATTAAAATAAATTACTGCTAGCTTTGGATCAGAATATTTTCTTTATTATGAACTCACACGGTAGCCAACTCTGAGATCATACGTATGTATAGGAAATTGATTAGCCAAATCTTAATCCATTTGCCTTAATTGAGACACCTGAGATGGCAGCTCATGATATACGACATGCTTCCGTTTAATGATCCGCTTAAGAATTTAGAATGTCGTGAGAAGCGGCTAAGCTCTGGCTGACATTTAGCTACAGCTCAGGCATTGCGTATACGCAACGTTTGGATAAAAGGAAGCACTTAACAAATCTTACTAGAGTCTATATCTGGTAGTTGCTGCTCTTGAAAAATGCAATTGACACAGATAATATTGATAAGCTTCTCTCTTAAACAGGATGCTGTTAATGGCAATACTTAAGTCAAGGCAAAGTCAACAATCGAGACACAACAAAATATGTATTTATAAAATGTAGCTACAATATATACATGAACAATAAGAGAAAAAGAAAACGAATCTCTGCACAGCATGTAGCAGCCATTGGACCAGCCTTTTTGAATTGAAACAGATGCCTCGTGGGCCGGGTCGATATGCATAATAACTATTGAGCCAAGGCGATACCAGCTGTGCCCTACTCAACAAACTATCAATTGAGATTACTTATTTATTTTTTTAATAAAGTGGAGAGGCTCACAGGTGAAGCGCATGTCTAGCTTATATTTCCACTTAATAACCATTATAGATTCTAGTCCCTTTTAAGCTGAAATAAAATTGAGCCTTTTTATCAACATGCCATGCGGTGACCCAACATGTATTAATATATTAAACTTCAATAAGCTCAAGCTGTGTTTTAAAATTATTGAAAACAAAAGTGAAAAATTGAGTTTTATGTGTTTTTTATCGATTCATTTATTTGTTGCTATACAATACTTACTTATGTAAATGCATTTTTGACAGAGTTTCATTGAGAAAAAAATATATTTAATCTGCACAGCTTTTTTGTGGCAAATTTATTAATCATAAATATTGGCAAAAAAAAAAGCAATAATAATGAAATTTTGTTTATTGTTGAGAAATGTGAGCAAATAAAATAAAATAATTCTGTTAAGTCTATAATATAACATAAATTCGTCAATAAATGTTTTTTTGATTAGCCCACGCGTTTCAAACATTTGGTTTGGGCTTATAAAAAATTAATATATATATATTGAAAACGACCTTTGATGAGAACAAAAACCACAAAAGCCAAAGGCAAAGACGAAAAACAAGTTAAATGTTTTTAAAATATGCAAAAAACTAACAAAATCAAAAATAAGGCTGACAAATATGTATCTTAAAGTTGTATCTGTTAAATAAGCAGCCAATAGTTGAACGTAAAATCTCATATTTTATGCGTAGCGAATATCTCTGAACGAGTCCAAGCCGCAAATGCAGGCCAGTTTGTTGACGCACGCACGAAAATTCTCAACTGGTCAACATTTTACAAGCTGACCAAATTTAGAAAGCCTGCAAATTGCAATCCCCTTGACGCAACGGAACTGCTTGAAAAATATCAAATGTCAACGCCTGCCACAGACTTCAGACTGACAAAATAAAAAATAAAAAAATTCGATCATCAGATGGCGCTGACTCAAGCGGATGGAGTGAGTCTGGGCCTTTTACCACGCGATGATATTCACAATATTGTGTTGGCCATCAATTTAAAGTTAAAGGCAACCTGGCTTACATAGCCTTTAAGTTTCTTGCGTGCATGAATCACCAGCTTCGTGTCCGCCCTTCTTCTACTAATTCTGCTGCCTGTTACACAAGCTGACAACATAAGTTGACCTTGATCCAGCCGATGGCATTCCAGCTGCTGCGGCTTCCTCACTGCAATTCTGGTTGCATGCCTTGCTGACGACATAAGGGACGGCTGGCTTATGTAAGTTGAACGACGAATGCTTTCAAAACAAGAAAAAAAAAAGTTGAATGACACCGTGACGATGCTGGAGAGCTGAACTTGAGGAGGGGTCGTCGTCGTCGTCGCATGCGAAAACCTTGAGCCACCAAAATCGCAGCCTCTGTAAAATAAATCAGCTATGAAAGGTTCTTGGCCTGTTGCAAGTCGTGTGCGGGCATTTCCCCCGGCATGGCAATATAATTGTGCAGCCACAAGGAAGACAATCCTTCTTATCACAGTTCATCCTTTAATGTCATGTGAAGGATCCGGCTTTAAATTTAAACCTTTTCTGAAGCACAACTTTGTGAATGGCATAACGTTTATCGTTTCGTCTTAGACTTAATGAGTTCATGAGTTTAAATCAGATCAAATCGTAGGATGATGTCACTCTAAATTATAAATGCATTAGCCAAATTTGCACAAAGAACGAATTAAAATCTAACTATGCCTATGACGTGTGCCCAAACAATGCCAGCTGTTTTTGTGGGAATCTTGGCTACCAACTCCCAACAAATTGTGTGTCTTTATGTTGCCAATTAAAATGAAGATAATGCTAAAACAAATGACAGAGCTGTCAAAATGACAGCTAGCTGCTGGTATACGATATCTTATCAATGATATCAGAACAAGAACTTGTTTGTCAAAGCACCTGGCGGCCTCAGGCCATAATCATCATAAATACCTACAAATTCAACATAAACAAATAGTATGTCTTAAAAACTTAGCATATATTATGTTTACAGTTTCTAATAACAAAATAACAAGAGGATAAACTACAAGACGTGTTTTCAAAAAACTAACACATGACCATCTTTCTGGTAAATTCCTTTGCTTAGTTAGAAATTGCATTTGCTTTGACATGAAGGTTGTTAGGGCGTTTAAAATATACTGACTACAAATTTTACCCTCATTTTGCAATCAATCAATAATCAAAAGAAGTCATCAGAAGGCTGATACATGACAGTTTTATTCAATTTTGAATGCTAATGTTGTTGTTCACATATTGTTTCTTATTATTTTTTCACATCGTTTTTTTTTTTTTGGGTGTTTTGTCTGTGCCTAAAGGTCGTTTGCCAAGTTTGCAGCCACTCAATACATAGAATTTGGCTACTTCCGTCTCAAGTTCATCTCTCTTTCGTTCTTATCAAATCCAGTTTATTTATTTAGCACATTTAATTAAATGATTTTAGGCTTATCCAAAATACAAGCTTAAGGTTGAACCAACATTAAATATAAGTTTTGTTTTAATGAAGTTATGACATGAACATTTTAGTCAATTTTTATTGCTTTGATTAACAAGCATAATAATGAAGGCTAATGACTGTTAAATAGGCTATAAATGTCAGCTTTACATATGTACCTAGAATAATGAAGAAAATCGCTAAATATTTATATTGCTTATTTTTGACAATTTGTTAAAACAGGTATCAACCCCAAGGGCATTTTCATGTATAAATGTGAATTTTAAAAACTAACGGTAATTTTACATTTGACCTTGACTGCATTTTCCCAAAAATCTCGAATATATAACTTGAAAATTATGTTAATATTCAATAATAATTATAATAATTTTGTTTAGTAATTTTATTAAAGTTTTTATGGCTTAAGCGGTTTTTTAAATTCCTTCATATTGAATTAATTTTAAAATCTTCTAAATATAGCTACATACACATATCATTATTTTATGGCTCACTTGGCTTACTTTTAGCATTTTGCTTATGTGCAAATAAATTAAGGAAACACAAAAATAATGATAAATAAGAAAATAAGACCAGTGGCATTGAAGCGACGCACAAATAAAAACAAAGATTAATTTGAACTAAACTTAAACTATAGCAAAACGCAAATTAAATAACATTCGGACACACCATGTGTGTGGCAGGAGATTGTGATAAATTTGCAGCTCATATGTCACATTTTAAATTTATGGAAGTGTTTTGGAGGCGGGCTTTTAGATTTTTACGATTTGCATGGAAATAATTCAATTAGTTGGCTTTTAGCCATTTTAGTGGCGTGTATTTTAATACGCATTCACAAATAAAACTCAATTAGAAGCAGCTCGTAAAAGCTTCACTCCAAATCTAGTCAAACGAGCCAATTTTTGTTTAATATCTAATGCAAAGAATTGAACTTTTCGGCTAGGACCAGAAAAGTCAACCACATTTTTGAGTGCCAGTTTTATTTGGTAGCTTGTTATATTAGTCAGTTACTTTCTGGCCAAACACTGTCGTGTGCGCATAAATTTCAAACCACATACGTATATTCTAGTTTAATTTGGCAGTCACAAGTGGTTTCAAGCTCGAACTCAACACGCCTCTACAATATGAAGTGTTAATGCCATTTTACTTTCATAACTCACCAAATTTCATTATCGTCTTTGCCTGCGTCTGCCAGCTAGTTTAACCTGTACCCGATGAGACTAGCTAATTTTACATAAATTTTATATAAGTTAGCTCTTTTATCTCTCTGGCCAAGTGTTCGATTGCTCAGCACTATTTTTATGTCCCCATCTTGTCTGTCCGGATTGGTGGCTTGTTCATTTAAATGATAATGTCTATCACTCACACAAGTTCTCTTGTCCACCAACCATTCTTATCTATGTATTCATAGTTTTATTAGTTAAGTCGAGCCTATGTTGTGCCCAGCCTATTATGTTTTCTATTTTGGGTAGTGTGTGAAGTTCAAGGAACTGGCCAAGCTGCGACATTTTGTTGAGCTCATTTTAATATATGCAAAACGAACTCATAAGTTCATATCAGAACATTAAATCACATTTCAGTTGAAAATCAAGTTTTAAATATATGTTAACTATTAAAATTTTACAGGGCTACACTAAATAATGTTCCTTATCTAATTTACTTCCTTAACTTTGTTTAAGCTGGATGGATTGTAAAATGCCATGCCAAGATTGATTTATTCTTTAGAAATATTTTATTGTGATTTTTAAATTTCCGTGGAAAAGTTTCTGTTGAAATATGTTTCAGAAGATATGAATTTTTTAAGAAAGTATGTTGTGAAATATTCATACAGATAAAGACAATGATAAACCTCGTTAGAAACAAGTATAAAATGCTAATCTTATAGTTGATTCTTGCTCCTGCAAAGCTGCTCCATTTTAGATAAGTTGAAGCAGTAGCTTTTTGACTGCTCATTATAAAATATGCAAATACGAAACGGTTTGTCCATTAGATGGGCTTTAAGAGCTGGAGGGAAGCATGCATCATTAATTGCCGCCAGATAACAAACAAAGATGTCAGAGGCGTTGAACCAACACAAAACCGTGTTTATTTGTCCTGGTCAAGCTCAAGGTCAACAGCATATTCGAATTCCATATCGTTCTAGAGTCATAAAAGGAAACCACTTAAATTAACAATCCAATAAACGAAACAAGTTAATCATTTGTGGCCACATGTTTTGACCACTTTGTGAATGTGCCCTGAAAGTAGTTTTATATCAATGCTCACAAATAAATCGTATGTGTGGTGTGAAGACCTTCAGTTCAGAAAGTCAACCCACTCTTGAGTTAGGTTCACATAACAACGAAAGTTTGCTAGCCGCAAACAATGATCCAAAACTAATGTGTTTATTTAAAAATCATTTGCGTAATCGAAAGCGCACTCTCGGTTTCTTAAATGCCAGAAAACTTTTGTTTTCAATTCGTTCATTCACTTGCTATACACCACAACAATAAATGTATTGAATATTTATCGAAACTTTTCTGGCAATTAATCTCTGTTTATTTTTTTGGGCGCTTAAGAACAGGTCCAAGAAGCTATTGTTAATGAAGCATCGTACAGAAATTAATTTTCTAAGAAGCTGCTGAACCGAACCGAAGCGTCGCGACGCTTAGTTATTTGTCTATCTCTCATCCTTTGGTCAGGTTTTTGATAGCAGCAGCAACATTTTATGCAAATGAAAACGAAATTTGTTTAAAAAGCTTCGAACCTGCCTAAACTTAGCTACGAATTAACAAATATATGTATTCAAGTCTGTATTTTTGTCTTTTAATCGTGTGTATGCTTATTAATTTTTATTTATTTGCATTTGAATAAATACATTTAGTTAATTTTATCATTTTTATTTCGCACACATTTAAAAATCTTCCGCAAAAATAATTTATATACTTGTATTTTTATACATTTGTGAACACAAAATTTGTAATTATGACTTGTCTGAATTTGAAATGTATTACTGCATATACTACGATAAATTTAGAATTTTTTCTCGCAACTGTCATTTTTTGACATTTATGCCGTCATACGGTTTGCTGAACCCGCAATCTAATGTCGACAACTTGACAAAAATTCTCACAGCATTTTCAAATCCGTTCCGTTACTTTTTATTAGTATGTATACTTATTTTGCACTCGTAATCGGATTTATATGTTTGCTTTACTAACGGCATTTGCGAATTTCTGAGTGAGTGAGGTCATGCCAAGTGAGTTTGTTTTATTCCTATTTAAAGTGCCATTATAAATTCGTAAATAACTTTGCGCTTAGCACATCAAGGCTACCTAGTGTAGATATATAATATTTTGAAAAGGCTGATGCAATGAGTCAGTTTGTCCGTCCAGCATTCGGCTCTTCAGTGTGCTAATCAGATCTGTGGCGAATCGTTTCCTTCTATATTTTATTTAATTTTTTTCAACTCACTATTAATCCATCCATCAATCGTGTATAGTTATTTTAATGCAGATTGTGCTGATTTTTCACGCTTCAATATGTTCATTGCTAATTTTCGACACGTCCTCGCGAGTTTTGTGATGCTCTCCATGTTGGGACTCCAAAGCGTGGGTTACTGGCTTAAAATAAGTTTCATAATTCTTTTGCTTACTTTAACCGCGACGTGCATGACTAATTATGACCAAACACAATTAAATTAAATTTTTGGTTTGCATTTAAAAGCAGTCTTAAGTGACGGTCAAAGACTTTACTAAACTGATTAAAAAGTTTGAGAATGCGCTAAGAAATCCTTTTAAGAAGTTAAATAAATTTTTTTTTATCTTTTCCATGCAATTGTTTTGTATGTCACCAAGCACAATTGTAATTATGCCACAATTCAAAATGTAATAGGTTACCAAATTTGCACAAACCTCCCGAGTCTATATCTAAAGTTGTACCCAACAACTAAACTGAACCACATGAGAAATACTGCAGACAAAGCTACTATTGTTATTAGTTTAGCTGCCTTGAACTCGCATCAGAGATACAATGACGCTTTTGGACACATGGAAATGCAGTTGGTAACTTGTGCATTTCATTTTTCTTTGTATACATTAAAAAATCTTTATTATTCTTCGCTTTAGCTAAAAAGTCGTTTGTACAAAAAAGTTACATAGATGTATGTATATATTGTATGCGTGTAGATATGTAAAAAGGTAAAAAGGTTTCAATACTTTTGCATATGGTACACAATTTGTTAAATAGAGTGTGTTACAGGTTGGACAAGCACTACATAGAGAGCTACAATAATTAACATATATAAAAACGTTTGTATAATATTCGAAAATAGAAAATGGAATTTCTTAAAATTATTGGACGTACTCGTTTTGTTGAACCTATGCTATTATTAATTTTGTTTGTTATACTTTGTTATTTTTGGGAGTGGAATTCTTAACTAAGGCACTAGATTAGTAGAAGTTTATGCAATCCAATCGGTAGTCGTCGCAGCGCACTTTTGCAGGTATTACTAGAAACTAACAATAGTTTTCTATTAACTATAAGAACTTTCTAATTAAGGCACGTTTGTTTTTTCAATTGTTGCTAGATCTAATAACGCATGCGACGACGAATATACAAAATTTGACGGAAGAGGGGTTGATGAGAAAGGAAGCCTGTGCGTTAATTGAGCGCAATTTGGTATGCAAATATTGATATACACGCGATAATGATTCACTTGAGCTTCTAGCGAAATTAGCTTCATTGATGTGTAACTGTCGATGTTGTTGTTGTTGCTGCTGCCCTTGTTGCAACAGCTGAAATTGAGATGAAGCGTTGCAAAATCAGTCAGTCGTTGTTGTTGTTGTTGTTGCTGGCGTGTTGATGAACTGTAGATTGGATGATTCATAAGTACCAACTGATAGTCTCTTTGGATAATGGTGCGACAATGCGGAAAGCTGTCTTGACAATTGCATAAACATTCAACTAGCGGCTGGTTTTTGTATTCGCCAACTAAGACTACATTTAATTATATGGTGAGAATTCTTCGTAGCAGAGTCGTGGGGACGGAATGTTTAAGTGTTGCTGTTTTTTGTTTTTGTTGTGATAATTTGAGAGCTGCTGCAAGCAAATGGAATTTTTAGTTTGAAGGTTTTTTTTTTTTAACATTACATACTTACTGAAATTATTGTCACTTTGCAGGGCGAAGGTCATACGCAGCTATCGTTAGCCGCGTACAAGCTCAAATCGCGTCTGCGACTCCTTGAACTGCACGCGCTTGCGCTGTTGCACGTGGGCCTCAGTGAGGAACAGTGTGGCAGCCACTAGGGTTAGCACAGTACCCACACAGGCCAAGACAAAGGACCAACCAAACCAATTATTCGCATGCTCAGGCATCCAACCGTTGCGATTGCCAAAAACTGCGAAGACAATCACCGCAATGGCAGCACTGACGCCAGCAGCTAACAAAACGTATCCAACACCACGGATTAGATTGATGAAGTGGCGTTGATCTGGTCCGGCGCAAAGGAAAAAAACCAGCACGCCAATGGCACTGACCAGCATACCAATGAACGTCAGCGTATAGAAGAACTGCGTGGTTATCATGAAGGCTGGCAGCAGGAATCCACGAATCTCATCGTAGCCCTTTGTAAATGGGTCATAGACCCAGCGGCAGCCGACGAAAAAACGACGCTGGCTGTCATCATTCACATCGGGTAGTGAACGAAAACAGTGCACCCAGAGGCCCAGTCTGTCCAGCTTCGCACCCGTAATGCGGTAATCGCTTACCAACCAACTGGGCGTTGCAAAGGCGATGGCTATGAAGGCAAAAGCAAAGATGAAAACGCCAACGCCACAGCTGCCTGCGAGGGTGCGGCGCTTCATGTTTACTGTGTTATGGGGACTGGGTAGATGCTCCTGGTAATCCTCGCGTGCAAAATGTGGCGACTTTTGCATGCTTTGTATGATGAATTTGGCTATGTTTTTTTTCACTTAGAAATGTTTGTGTTTGCTGGGCTTAGGGTGTGGACTGTAGAGTTGTATTCCATCACATTAAGCACGTTCAATTGAACGACTCACTGAACTGACTCACGGAGCAGCCTAACAGCTCGCAGCCTCTAACTTTTTTAAAACATTTTTGTTTTTTTTAAGCTTTATTTGACAATATCAAACGAATTCATGATTGTAGTGTGTCGGATATTATAACCGACAGCAATTTTGCCCAAACAGTTAGGCTTGCCATTCATTATTTCATTCAATAGTGGCTTATTGGCTCCAACAACAGAATGACTAAGCTGGGCTGTCGACTACGCAGGGCTGCAACGTCTTGTTACTGTTAACTAACAGCGGCTTCTACCGCGCAACTCTCATATTTTAAATAAATGATTCGTTTTTGTTATAAAATATAACGATGTATATTTTGTCTTACAGTCTTGGAGTAAATAAACCCTTTCCATGCATAACTACCATGTCACCTATAATTAAATGCCTAACAATGTGCGTCCTGATATTTAAAAAACTATTCATCTTTCGTTTTAGAGTGCGGCCACCGCTTTCTGAGCAGCATCATCCAAATCACTGGCTGTTTGAATGGGCAAGCCAGAATTCTTTAGAATCTCACGTGCCTTGGTCACATTGGTGCCCTCGAGCCGCACAACTAATGGTACATTCAGCTTCAACTTCTTGGAGGCAGCAACAATTCCATTGGCAATCGTGGCACAATTAACAATTCCACCAAATACATTCACCAATATTCCCTTTACTTTCGGATCGGATGTGAGTATCTCAAATGCCTTGGCTACTTGATCCTCCTTGACGCCACCACCGACATCCAAGAAATTAGCTGGCTCACCACCATTCAACTTAATGATGTCCATTGTGGCCATTGCAAGTCCAGCTCCATTCACCAAGCAGCCAATGTTACCATCCATGCCCACATAGTTAAGATTATATTTGGTTGCTTCCACCTCACGTGGATCAGCCTCCTCTTCAGCAATGTCCATTGAGAAGATGTCCTTTTGTCTAAACTGAGCGTTATCATCAAAGTTCAGTTTGGCATCCACGGAGATGACTTCACCGTTGTCGGTCTCGGCCAAAGGGTTAATCTCAATCTGCACAGCATCCACAGACTTGAACAGAGTGTAAAGTTTTTGAATCTCGTCGGCACAACGCTTAACAGCATCACCCTTAAACTCCAGAAACTTGGCCACCTCAATCAATGTTGCTTCCGGGATGGGCTTGCCAATATCCAGAGGAACAGTCTTAATTTTCTCCGGTGTCTCCGCAGCCACAGCTTCAATATCCATGCCACCAGCGGGCGAGGCAATCAACACAGGTCCATTGTGCTCGCGATCGAGCAGGATGCAGATATATGTCTCACGTGTAATGTTTACACTACGGGCCACCATCACCTTGTTGACCAGAATGCCCGATTTGGGAGTCTGCTTGGTGATCAGACGATTGCCAATCATCTGTTTGCTCAGAGAGAGCACATCGCTCTTGCTGCAAGGTAATTATTGATGTTATTTACTCTTATCTCTTATTTTCAGTGTGTTATCAATGCAGAGAAACGACAGCTATTTTGGGTGGCCACTTACTTTGAGGTTATGTGCACGCCACCCTTGAAACCATTGTCAAAAGTACCTTTGCCGCGCCCGCCGGCCAATATCTGAGCCTTCACGACATACTCGGGGCAATCTGTAAATAGCCGTAAATAGCAAGAATTTTAGTCAACGATTATATAAACATTTTATCCGGGTTTATTACCAAATGCTTGAACCACTTGCTTATCACTGCTAGAGTTATCCAAGACCTTGAACTGTTGTATGGCTACACCATATTTTTGCAGAAGATCCTTAGACTGGAATTCCAGCAAATTCAGATAGCGCACCTGCTGCTGCAGAGCTGGTGCCTGAAGAACAAAAAGATAAACAAAGAAAATGGAGTTAGAGGCAAAGGTCAACAATGTGGCTAACATATGTATGTTAAAGAAACCTTATGAATGAGCTGACGTATTGTGGACGCGGCTTTTATCAATAGCGACATGTTGCACTCGAGTGTATCACTGAACAATGTACACAAATTGAATTTTGTTATGGCGTAGCAGTCTTTATTGATAGCAATTAATGCCGCTTGTTTAAATAACACAACTGAACTCTGCCGCCGATACCGTTTAACAGCAGAGCAGCAATAATGTTAACAAACGACGTAAGCGCAAGCTGAGCAACATAACGCAAAGTGAGCAACGTATTGCTATATGTCAGGCTATGTTTTTGAACAACAGCTGTTTTTGTAAAAAAAAAAAAATAATAATAATGAATGAATGAATGACTAATATTAAAGTAAACAATATATGAAAAATACGAGTGAAATGGAAGCTGAGAGTAAAACACTGCCGCCTTCAGAAGCACTTCCGCATATTCCAGAGGCCATTTCGGTTAGCTGCAGTTTCGTGCTGGCCGTCATCTATGTGGGAAGCCTGTATGTGTGGAACACCAAACACAATCGGGATCATCCAACGACCATTAAACGACGTTTTGCGAGCGTATCATGTGTCATGTTGATTGCCCCGCTGTTTGTTTACTTTTTCTCATCGCCAGAGCTGCTGCAGCGGGAGCCTTTCCCTAAGCTGCTGGGCTTTCGCTGGCAGGGATTGTGGCAAGCAACAGTAATTCCCTATCTACTGACCGCACTTTTCTTTTTGGGTCCCATATATGTGAATCTCCAGAACGAGTCGATCCGTTCCTACTTTGGTAAGTTGCTTTAATCTGCATAGCTTTTAATATGGCTCACAATGTGGCCTGATTTTAGATTTGAACTACTGGCGTGGCTCATTCAGCAGCATTATATGGATACGTAACCACGTGATGGCGCCATTGAGTGAGGAGTTGGTGTTTCGTGCCTGCATGATGCCATTGCTACTACAAAGTTTTACTCCAATGACTGCTGTGTTTATAACACCCTTGTTCTTTGGCGTTGCTCACTGTCATCACATCGCGGAGAGATTGAGTCTGGGCATGGAGCTGAGCACCGCTTTGCTGATCGCTCTGTTTCAATTCACCTATACGACGCTGTTTGGTTTCTATTCGGCATATTTGTTTGCCCGCACCGGACATTGTATTGCACCATTTTTAGCGCATGCATTGTGCAACCATATGGGGCTGCCAAATGTGATGGATTTGTGGCAGCAAGATCAGTGGCGGCGTGTGCTTGGTATTATCCTATATCTTGTGGGACTCGCTGGCTGGATTTATCTGCTGCCCATTGTAACTGATCCGTCGATTTATAATAATAGGCTGTATTGGAATGTTTAGCTTTTAAAATGAACAGATAACTGTTTTTGTTGCCATATTCGTTCGTATGCTGACTGTACATTTTATATAACTTAGTCTTCCGTTAAAAATAACCATGCAGCATTTTTAAAACACTAAATTGTTTTTGAATTTAGCGGCTGTATTGTGTAGCAGCGCTGCACATCTCAACTATCGATAACATACAACAACTGCGATATGCTTGTACCTCCGAAAGCGATAGCGATACTTTTGCACATATGTATAAAATGATTTGAGAAATTTAGAAGCATGAGAAATGTGTGATAACATAAAAACACACAACAAACTGACGCTGAAATTAGCAACGATCAACGAAGACAGCCGGGCTTGAAAACGGTAAGTGTCTTACACAAATTAAAACCTATCTGGACAAAAGAACAGCAACACAACTGCGACAACGACAAACACAACAACAAAACCTATACAGAAATACTGCTGACGTCTCGCTCGTCCCAGGACAAAACGATTAACGCAATTATAGCCACAAACTCTTCATGTTTTTGCAGCTGCAATAACAACGACAACAGTAAACGACACGTCAACACGTTAAGACGCACAAAAAATGTATTGCCTACAATGTTTACTGCCGGTGCTGCTGATACCAAAGCCCACAAATCCAGCGCTAATGGAGACGCACGTCATGTTTATAGTGCTCTATTTGATTGGATTCTTTTTGGAGAGAAAGCCATGTACGATATGTAGCCTGGTCTTTCTCACAGCCGTCTCGCTGATCTGCTACAGCGGCGTGGGAAACTGCATCTTCTGGGGCAACTGTGAGGGACATCTTTGCGAGAATGGCTAAGATGCCAAAGCGTCAATAGAAACGAAGCGAATTAGAGGAGTGCTTAATATTAATTACGTTCGCGTTGCTACAGCTTTATACAATACTACATACAATTTGCATAAACAAACCAACAAACAATTAGTGATAAAAGTGAGTGAGTCAACAAGAAATGAGAGCAGGGGCGATTTGCATTTGCTGCTCGTAGGTGAACGTTTGTAAACACAAACCAAATGGAAATAAGGAAATGAAACTGTATCTACCCACTCGGAAAACCAAAAAATGAAAACAAAAAATATATACTCCATCCCAACGCCCGTTTGCACTGCTACTGGTGCATCACTATGTATTTTAAATTTTAATTTAGCTAAATTTTTCCTGCCCAAACCCAATTTGTATTTAAACTGTTGTTTTTTTTAGGCTAAGAGGCGAGTTTCGTTTATTTTAAACACATGCGCTAGAAAACAAAAATGTATTGTAAAGTTCTGGTTATGAGAGGCAAAGTATCCCGTCAATGCAAACTTATGTTTAGTTATTTGTTATTAAATTAAACTAACTGTAATAAATACTAATGCTGTGCGTCCTTGCGTCGTCAATGGACGTTGATATCGGTTGTTCTCCCCCGTCTTTTGCACATGCAAATTGTATATATACACACTTACACATTTACACATACACTTATACACATATGCATCACACATTGATATATGAATGTAAAAATAATCAAAATTAACTGTTCGATTTTTTTTTTTACGAATGGCACTTCTTAAAACTAATTTAAGGCTCGACAAATTCTTCAATTTGTTGAACACGAGATTAACATTGATTATAACATAAACAATACTTACGTAACGCAAAAAAAAAACGAAACAAAAATGATATTTAAAACATATACATATACATATATAAATAAAACAATTTATTGATGCTGTAGCTTACGAATTGCTTTTGATCTTAAGTTCAAGCTGAAATGAGTAATCATTAGCATAGGTCAGTTAGCGATAGAAGCGCTTAGAGACTTTAGAATGCGAACAGCTCTACATACATATGTATATTGTTAATTGTTGTGTAATCTTCAAAGACTTGTAAAGATCTGTGCTGAAATTTTTTTTTGCTAAGTGCACTCAAAAGTCAATTCTAAGACAGTCATACTTTAAAGTTAAATTTCCAATTATCCACAATTTTATTCGCTTCAAAATGTATGTATACAAAAAAATGTACAATTTGTTGTTTTGTTTTCAATTGTTTTTAACTTACTAAAAACTAAAAAAAAGTATTAAAAATAAAATACAATAATTTATGTACAAATTTTATCGGATTTATTTGTGAAGATAAAGCGGAGCGGAGAGAAAAACAAATCAAAACTGTAGACAAAAAATACGTTTAAAAAACAAATACGATTTCGATTTCTTCTTACTTAATTTGCTGATAAAACACACACAAAAAGGACCGATTGGAATGTTATACATACAATATTTATACGAAAATATACATATATAATATACACGTAGTAGATATGGGGTTAAAGAGATACAGTGGAAAACATACATAGAGAGATTTCTTGAGGCCAAAACACAAAATTTCTAACAATTGATGGTTATATTTTATCATCTTATTTCTTTTCTGTTTTTTTTTTTTTTTTTGGCGTTTTGGGGGGCTGCTACACATGCAAACATGCAATTAGTTTTTGAGATGTTTTCTTATTTCTTCGATGGAATCGAGCAACGGATGACGACAACCAGATACGATTCACAGAGCAGCAATCACAGGCGTGTTGTTGTTGTTACTTAAACGGAACGAGGCTGCACAACTAAAGCAGGTAAGAAAAAATTGATAAAAGATATGTAAAGCGAGCCTTATTTGTATTTAATACTTACAGTGTGGTCGCTGCGACTCCTCGGAGACGGCACCACCCTCGGCTGGCTGCATCATGGGCACTGGGATGCGCACAGGTTGTGCCAGGCTGCGTCCAAAGACCATGCGACCGAATGGAACCTGAGGTGGTTGATCGGGCATGGGTGGTGTCATTGTGTCGCGTGGCTGCTCGGGCAGCGGCTGCAGGATCAAGCGCTGAATCTGCAAATGAGGCAGTTGCTCCTCATGCTGCTGCTCATTGGACTCCTGTCCACGCTGCTGCTGCTGCTGTTGTGGCTGTTGCTGCTCGGGTTGCTGCTCACGCTGTTGCTGTTGCTGCTGCTGATGCTGGTTGGAGGATTGTGCTGCCGTGGTGGTGGACTGCTCACCGGACGACATGGTCGTCTCGGAGTGCTGTTCCTCCTCCTCACTGGAGTTGCCGCTGTTGTTCTCATTGGAGTCGGCGGCCTCTTCGGCGGTCAAGCGACGCAGCTCGTCGGTGAAACGATCCTCAGCCATGCGCTGAATGTTGCGCAGATCATCGGCGGTGATTCCTACACGCTGCAGAGCCATGCCCAATGGCATATGCTGGATCTGGATCTGTGGCATCTCGCGCTGGGGCATCTCACGCTGCAGCAACTCACGTTGTGGCATCTCGCGCTGTGGCATCTCACGCTGCTGCATCTCGGGCTGGTGCTGAGCGGGGCGAGGCATATCGTTGGTCATGTCAAAAGGACGGAAGGGCAGCTGATGCATGTGAATGCGCACGGTCTGCACCTGAGGCTGCTGTGGCTGCTCCTCCATGCGTGGCGCCTGCATCACCTGTGGTGGCATTGGTGGACGCATGGGCAGATGCTGGAATGGTGGAGGCAACTGACGAATGATGATCGAGCCTTGTTGGGGCAACTGCTGTTGCATTGCTGGTGGCATCATGCGCTGTGGCATGTGGGTCAGTGGCATCTGGTCGGGAATGCGGCCAAAGGGAATGGGCACCCGCTGGAAGGGAATGAACATGGGACGCATGGGCTCAGTATCCTCCTCCGAGTCATCCTCCTCCTCACGCTGACGCTTCGACTGCTTCTCCTCCTTGTCATCGCCACCATCGCAGAAAATGGAAATGCGTTCGCCGGTAATGCGTGCCTTCTTTGGATCAGTGGTCAGATTGACGCCAAAAGGCAGAGCCACCGTCTTTGAGGGTGAATCGACAAACTCCTCGGCATGCTTACGCTCCACCACACAGTTCATGCGGGATCTAAACAATGTGCAGATTAGTTAAAGTTCAAGTTGTTTGAATGATGTTTGATTTACTTCTTGTTGTTGCGCAGAATGGCGGCGGCCAGATCGCTCAAGTCCAGCTCGAGCGGCATCTTGCCGGGGAACTTTTGCATCTCCTCGGTCTCATCGCTGTCCGAGTAGGAATGGTCATGATCATTGATATCTTCGTTCTTTGACTCTGTCTTCTTGTCGGCAAGAGTTTCATCGTGGTCGAGATTTTGCAAATCATCGCCAGCATCTGATTTGCCCAGCAAAGCTTCAGCTCTTGGGAGCTCCTGTAAATATTAGGGGTTATACCAATTAAGAACAGCAAAAAATGGAATTTCATAAGGCTTAGTGTTTCTTAATCTTCTCTTGATTTCCTGCATACCAACAAGTTGTCAACTTTTGTCAACTATTCACTTTTAGAATTCAGCCAATTTCAAGGTTTTCGACTTTATGTATACGATTTGACAAGGAAATGTATTTGACGTTAGTACTATTTTGTTTATTTAGTGTGTATGTGTGTGTTAGAAACCACTTAAAATGGTTTGGGCCATCAAGCACGTAGTGGCAATATAGTATACTACATACGACAGTGACTGCAATTGTTATTTTCCACTAACAATGAACAGTTGTCGTCGGAAGATGTGACCCCAACCTACATACAAAAAAAAATAAACGACGTCAGACGCAACTGTGACTGAAACCAAAAGTAAAATGCCATAAAATAAAACTTGAATGTTGTTGTTGGACAAATCACACATATTACATAAGCCCAAAGTGGGTATGTGTGTGTGTGATTTGAGCCGTGCTTTGTGTTTGTGGCTAAGCATACTTTGCGCCATAGCAGAAAAAACAACAAAACTCACACACAAAAGCAAAATTTAAATAATTTGTTGAACAAAACACAAAAAAAAACAAAATAAAAACCTCATTAATTCAATGCGACGCTGCGGCGGCTGCTGATGATGATTGATAATGGAGCCAAGTGGTTTTGTTGGGGGGAGTGTTGCGGGTTGGGGTGTGTGGGCGTATTTTGAGTACCTGCCCAGGGGCAGAACGCCCAGCAAGTAATTTTGGCTTGAAAAACGTAATGTCATATACCCTACGTTGCGACGTATCCGGTAGCTGATGATGATGGCTTTGTTATATGCCGCTGCTTTAAGGTTCTGTCGCTTGACATTGGACCATAACTAAAGGGATGCGCTATGATTAGCTTAAGTGGACAGCTGCAATTGCAATTTCCAACCCAGATAACGACGGAGCAAGTCAAGCGCTTTAACACACTTCCTATTCAAAATACTTGTAGTGGCTGCCCTAGACTTGCTGGGGATTTTTGCGTTGGCTTATCGGAGCGAGGGCAAAGATTGCAGCTAAACAGATTTCTTAGCGTTTAATGAGACGCAATAATCATTATGTTTGTTAATAAACGCTTAAATGAGACGCGGTAATCATTTTATTTTTAATTGAGATGCTGTTGTGAATCACTTCCCAGAAATGTTTGTTTTTGATAAAGATTTGTACCTTAGCTTATTTAAAATCTGCGTATGTGAGTCATGGGATCTTTTTAGTAAACATACTTGAAATCAAACCACAAAATTTCACTCAGAAACAAAGAAAAACAAATGTGAGTAACTGAAACTGAAAACTGAGCCAACCAGTTTGACAGCACTGGAATTCAAGTCAGCAAGTCGCTGTTCCAGTTCCAGTTAGCCGCCTACCTTACCCCGCCAGCACTTAGTCAATTGCTAAGATTAAACTCCGGTTTACAGCTCAATTGTGTATTGTGTGTGTGTGTTGGTTTGTTTTCAGTTGAATTTCAAGGCCAAGCAGCGCAGATAACATCAATTACACTAAACAGCACTGAGAACACTTATTTACTGGGCCTTAATATATACATATAAAAAAAAATACTAGACACGTAGGCCCCATCAGAAGATGACAATTAAATGATTACAAACTGAATGGCGCTCTGTGTGTGTGTGTGTGCAATTACTTTGTTAACTATCTGTGTGTCGGCTGTCGATTAAACCTATTTATATCATTGACGCAAGTGTTGCTGCTAGTTTTAAATTGAAATTCTACAGGCGCTAACAAAATTTCCTTTACGAAAATGTCAAGCATAATTAAAATTTTCAGCAGGCACAAAGTGTTTGGCAAATTTGCACAACCATAACAACAACAACGGCAACAAAAGCCACATAAATTATAATTCATCTCTTTCCAAGTGTGTGTGTGTGTTTGGATATTGCCATTACATAATCATCGGTTGGGGCCATAAGTTTGGCTTTGTTTGCGTGCCCAAAACGAAAGACTTAAGCGCGCAACTTGCCTTAAATGGCAAACAGTCAACGCGTCTTCGACTTGTATCGTTTCTGTCCGTCCGTCTGCCTGTCGATCTGTCCGTCTGCCGTGTCTATTTGTGTGACGGTGCCAAGCGCCGCCAGCCGGCAAAAAGTGACAGCAAATGCATTATGGCTGAAGCAGCTGCTGCTGCAGCTGATGATCTCTGGCATTTTGCCGCGCCCACGCTCCCCGCTCAGCGCTTCACCAGATTCCTTTACACAAAAGCTGGTTTTCGTTTTACTGTTGTTGTTGCAACATGCAACATTGCAGTGGCTGCTGTAGATGCTGCTGTGTTCCGTTTGCTGCTTTCACTTTGTATGCCATTTGATTTGCAATTGTTGCTGCTGCTGCTGCTGTTGTTGTTGTTGTTGATGATTATGTCGCAAGCTGTGAGAGCTCCCAGAGCTCCCATAGCTAACTCTACACCCATTCGGTGTCCACTTAAGCGTCAAATTATGGGAATTTCGCTTGATTGAATTTTTCATTGCAGCGCCGCAACACAAAACTTTACATAAGCTACAATACTTTATATAGAGAGTTTGTTTTCTGTTGTTTTTTTTCTTGTTGTTTTGAATTTCTGTTTCGAGTTGAATAACCTGCTCCAAATTGGCAGCATCATCTGACGGGTGTCTATTGTTAAACTGCAACTGTTGTTGCTTTGAGTGTATTTGTTTCTGTGTTTTTCATCATTAAATTTAATTGCTGGTGCATTTAATTAGTTTTATTGTTTGTTACGGGTACTTTCATTGCACGATAATTGAATATTGATGATGAGGCATAATTTTATATGCAAATGTATTAAAAAAATTATAGATAGATAGCTTTAAAAAAGTATATATACATATACATATATATGCAAACGATTGACGTTGGCTTCAGTTAAATTATAAAGGCCATTAAATTTGAATTATGTGGCATGTACAGAAAAACTGCGCAGTCATCAAATATGTAGTATGTATGTATGTACACACTAACCATATCTTACACTTCACCATATGTGGTTGGTTATGATGCGGTTATAATGGATTTAATGGGCTATTTGGTTACATGAGGTGAAATTTCTCAAGGAAGCACGCAACACGCTAATTGAATTTGCACTTATACAATTTTATACGAATACAAATATGAATATGCGAATATTAATGCACAATGAGTGCCCAATACTTGTTGTTCATTCAATTGAATTGATTGTGCATGCAATCTGACAAATACAGTCACATATACCATATACGATATGTTTATGTATATTTGACTGGTTGCGCTCTAGACATCATTAATATTGTTTTGTGATGACAGCAAAGGTTGCAGTTTTTGCCTTATTTGCATATTTAATTTTTACTTTATTGCTTACTGATTGTTATATAACAACTATTCTTGAATTAAGTTAAGTTATAGCTTTCTTTTAACTTTATTTTTTCATTGCTTTCCCTACAAACTAAAAAACATAGTCATTTACTAACAGCTGTTTTACAAGTCGAAAACCAGATTTGAATATGAGACCGCATATTTATACAGTGCCTGCTAAAATGTGTTGTTGTACCTAATAGTGCGTGCCAGTTAACAAAACAACACGTCAGATAAAGGAATATATGAAAACTTGTGTACATGTCGCAAATAATCAGTAAACACGCATCAATCTACTAATAGTATGTATGAATGTACATAGTTGTTGTAGGCAGTGCCGACATTTTCCGGTAATTATCATCAATTTAGCTTAATAATTCGAATGTAACGGACTAATCGGCGACTTTAAAATGCTGTGGCATGCGCAACGAGCGATGCAGAAAGCAATAATAACCATATCAAATTATAGGCATTACCTAACTACAATATATGTACATTTTACGACTCACAAAACTGCCTAAATGTGGTATGGAAATGAGCCCCAATCTTTCTCTCTCGCAGTCTTTTTTTTTTTTATCTGTTCATTGAGGCATTGCAACACTTACCTTGCTCACCTGCTGCAGAGTTTCCAACATTAGCTCCTTTTCCAGCACCGAATCGAGAGCCTGCACCTGATCACAGGAGGCCTTGGCCTGCAGATACGACGAGGCCAATATAAAGGCACCCAGTATAAACGAGGAAACGATAATGGTGAATGCGGTGATCTTAGCGATTTTCACCGAGTTCGCCTGACGCTTGTAGGCCTGCAACACACAATCATATAAGTTTCGATTAGTTTCGGCTTAAAGGTGTTTTAGTCTAAATATTAAGCTACATATATAAAGTAAAAGTGTTACGTGCTTTTTTGGCGCTGACCTTTTAAGCGAGTAAAAGCGATTTTTTGACCTTGCCAAGTCTTTGACTTTGTGGCTCACGTACCAACGAAAAATTGCAGTGCAAGGTGCAAAAAGACACAAAAGGTTAAAAAGTTGAGTGTTAAGGTAAAATATACATATATATACGGTTACAATAAGTAAAAGTTTAAGCTCTGAGTCAATGAGATGGAATTGCATAAGGTACCAATTTTACAAAGTAGTTAACTGAGTTGAGCAACTGTAACTGAAGCTAATGATTAGATCATACAAGTTATAGGGTCTGTTATTTGAGCTTAATGAATTGACAAATATTTGTTAGGTGCAAAAACTGACAAGCTTATGTCAAAAATCTATAGGTATATATATATATTTTGGGTTAAAACCAAAACTCTACAACATAAAAGACAGCTTGCATAACAGGAAATACTAAAAGAGGCGACCGCAAAAATGTAAGGAAATGAAAATGCCAACAGAGCAAAGCCCAAAAACAGCAGAAGACTGAGGAGAGTTTTTAACGCCTCTTTTTTTGTTTCAAGTCTTCTCCATTTTTGTGTGTGAGTGGGTGCAGTCAGTCAGGTGAGGCACACACAGCTGAGTATGCGTGTGTGAGTGTGTATTTTGTGTGTGCAGCGAAATGTGCAATTTTACACCTTTAGATTGCTTTAGTGTGCTTTACTACGTGCCCATTTTTTTGTAGCTGCTATTTTCAAATGCAATTGCGAAAGTGAGTCGAAGTCATCAACAGCAAACATCATGTGTAAAAAAAAAAAAATTAAGTGTGGCAAAGTGAAGTGAAGTGATGTTTTTGTTGCTTTTGTTTTTTGGTGAATGTTAGACGCAACAAAAACAATGGAAACACAACAATATAATACGAAAAAAAAAAACAGCTGTAGCTTGTTACTGCTGATGAGTTTGGTTGTTGCTCATTAATTTGTGTAGTTGGTGTTTCTGTTTTTTTTTAACGGTGCAGTTAAAGACAAAAGACTTGAACGACAAACCTGATGATTAAAGTGAAAAAATCCCATCTGTGGTTTACATATTGGTTGTTTTTTGTTGTTTGGTATTTGTGTAGTGCGAGGGGAGATGAAATACGTTTTTTATTTATTATTATTTTTTGGGTGATTGTCAATCGCGTTTTTCGATTTTTGTTTTGAAGTGTGTGAAAGGAAAACGTTTTTTGTGGTTGGCGTACAGATCCACAAGCACACAAACACACACACACACACATTAAATGGGAAGAAAAACAGAAAAACATAAGGTTAATTAGGGTTTCAAATGACTTTAAAAGCTAAAGTAACAGTGAAAGCTGAAGGTCTTCGTGCATTATTTGAAGGCTGATTGGCTGAGATGAGACTGAAATCAATAAAAACTCATTGAATTTGTTATTAAAAAGCTAGTTGATTTCAGTGCCATTACGTAAATTCAATTAACTATAGTAAGTTTCTACAATAACCGACTTAAACCGGCAAATGTCTTGTTTAAGTCTTTAACCTTGAGTGCAATCAAATTAGCCTGTTAGATAACTGTCAGCTTTCACTATAAGGTTCACTCTGTAAAGTGGTGCGACACAAAATGCAATTTATGGCTGCTGATGCGGATGTTCAAATGGAAAACTGCATTGTTTATGCAAATTTCAAATCAATTGCGGCCCACATAGTGCACATACATATATAGATAGATCTTACAGCTCGACTTTGTAGACCCACAAGCTTGTTGGGTGCAATAATTGCGCTAGTTTCAGCTGCTGCTGCCTGTTGTTCGTATTTGTGTTTATAATTATGAAGTTTTGTATTTACAGTCGTGACTTTTGTATTAGATCTCAAATTTGGTATTCAACAGGTTTTTTTTTATTTACTTCGCTTCGGCTGCTGCAAATGGGTACAAATCTATTCACACTTTGCCGAGAATTGTGCGCTGTTCCCATTTGGTTAATCACAGCCCTCCGTCCGTCCGTCTTTCTCTTTCTCGCTCTCTGACTATTCAACTGGGGGGCTTATTGTTTTTTAAATGTCAACGGGGGCTGCGCAAACAACATACAATTGTCAAAGCTGTGCACGTTGCATGCAATTCACATTGCCGGGTCTTGCAGTAATCATAATAATAATTTAAAATGAAAAAAAAAAAACTTGCGATTATTCGCAGCCAAATTGCTTATGCATGCAGTTTTACAGAGTCCGGATCGAAACGGAGACGGCTGACTTAGTTAGTGAAAATTATCACGTTTGCAGCTGCGTGCAGACCAGACAAAAGATGCAGGTAGCGACATATTGCGCATACGCATTGTATGCCAGCAACGGATGTGCTGACCAGCTCAGCTGACCCTGGCATTTTACTAATCTACCGCTTGGGCCTGCTGGGCTCTTGCCAACAGTTAACGCTTGGCTCGCTTGCTGACCCGCTTATCGCTCAGTAGTATGTTTAAAGTTAGCGCAAATAATTGCCAGTGCCAAATGACAACTGGACATGTGTAATTAGTTGCGCCATTCAACAGTGACAAGCAGATGCAATCAACCAAATTATATTTGGAAGCCCCAATTAGAGTTAGATGCGTGGTTTACTCACCGGTGGCGGTTCGCTGGCCGTGCTGTAGACCTCGCTAGCCGCATAGTCGGGCTTCAGTTGCACGGTAGCCATGGATACGGTATCCTTCTCGGTCATCTATGTATCTATGCACTATAAAATAAATACATACATTTAAATGACTTGCTTTACTGCTTAAACTGCTTTGGTTCACATTTTTAAGAATTATTCATTCTGCACACAGTTCGACAATTTTTCATGCACTTTCCAAAACGTTACTTGTTCATTAATTGATGCATACATATTGCAGAAAATTTCACTTTTTATGACATTTGTTTTTTGGTTATTTTTCATTCGACTTCTCTTCACTTACATTGAAATTTATGAGTGTTGTTGTTTTTTTTTGGTTTTTTTTTTAACAGAAATCGACGCTCGGTAACGAAAAAAGTAAAAGGAGCTCAATTTAATTTGATTTTTTCTTCGTCTTGCGCTTGCTTGTTGTGCTGGTTAGCGTTAAAACAGTTTTGGTTGCTTTGTGCGGTTTTTAATAAAGTTGTCTGACCAACTTTTTAGAGGTCCGCCAGGTGGATACGAAAATACTACGTCTTTGTTGTACGACTGCCACTCGCCGTCTGAGGCCTCAAACGCGTTTCGTTTCAGATTTTTCTACCAGATTTAAAACTTTTTTTCGTCTGCCAGCGTCGGCTGCGCAGTTCACACACAGACAACTTGTAGTTGGCAACTGCACACGATCGGCGGCGGCAGCGGTAGCGGCAGCAGAAAAAAACAACCGACAAGAAACGAATAAAAATAAGAGTAAATGGAAACACATCACACAGACACACACACGAATAGCATTGACAATCGGTTGTGTATGTGTGCTTTGCAGTCAAGCTTGACAGCAAGCTTAAAAGCTTTCGGGTGGGGCTTGTTGACTTACCAAAGCAGCTACGCAGCAATTAAGATGATCTAAAAAAAAAAAAAGGAACAACTAAAAAAATTGTTTTTGTTTCTTCTTGTAGCCTTTAACAACTTTTCAATTCGTTATGGAGTTAGTTCAAAAACAAGAAACTGAGACATTTTTAAATGCATTCCGACTTATTGATTATTTACTCTAATCTTTAAGACCATAGCCGGTGCAAATCTAAATTAAAATACCACAATACGTTTTTTTAAATTATTGCAAAATAAAAAATCATATTTATACAAACACGCATAAATTTGAGAAAGAAATGAGTGTCAAAATGTTATCGCTGCGGAAATTGAATGCAATTGGAAATTTTGCGATAACTCAATGTAAGAAAGTATACATTCTTTCATATATTTTCTTCTCAAAAGTAAAGCATTATTTGCCCTGTAAAGCTTAAAGTGTTAAGACCTACGAGTGTCAAACAAGGAAGCTATATCAATTTTTAATAACAACCAGAACTACCAACAAAATGAGACCGCTTTACGCAGTTGGAATTTTCCTGATCGTGCTAATACTTCTGGATTTAACATCAGCAATGCCTCCAGATCCATCCAGCAGATTTAGATCTGAGCCCACGAGGGATTTTTCTGGCACGCCAGTACGACTGCATTTCGAATAAGCTTTCAAGAGTAAATAAAAATAAAAACTACACCAATACAACGTTGAAAAACAACTAGAATTAATACTTGAATTCGAATATATAGATTTTGTACTTGATTAAAAGATGCAATTTACAATTAGTCGTCGGCAAGCAAGCAAAGTGTTCAGTTCAACCACACAAAACTTATTTAACCTTTTTTTTTGCTATCGCTAAATTGAAAACAATTTTTGCTTTCTTAGTTTTACTGATTTTGCTGCAGTTTAACAGTTCAAGCTCAACACCTCAGCCCAAATTGCTGACCTGTGAAACTGGCCGCAATAAACTCAGATCTGAACACAAAACCGACTTCCTTGGAAGGCCAATTCCTATCAATAATTAGGCGATGTGAGAGTTATTGAATTAAGTTTAAAAGAACACTTTGAACATTTGCAAAGATCGCCCAGAAATCGGCACTTTAAGTACCGTTACTATACAGTCGACTTTAACCTTCTTAATCTTAGAATGCTGCTATATATTTCTTCAAAATTAAAATCTCTCCTGCACTGGTATTTCTTTCTTTCCGTTTGCTGATACTTTATCATAGTTCCCAAGGACTTTGCTGGAAAGCATAGACGCCTACTATTTTAAAAATGTTAAAGTTCAGCTCTTAATTTTAATTAAAATTCATCTAAATAAAACCGATGATAAGATTTTAACACTGCACAAACCATACATAAGTACTATATACAACATATTTTATATTTCAGTATAAATTAAATTAATTGCCCAGTAATTTAAATTTTCTATTATTAGTATTGAAATGTATTTAACTTATTAACGCTTTTCAATAGAACTTTTAAATCTGCTACCAAAATGATGTCAACTTGCATTAATGTGTTCTTATCAACTAAGCTTGTTTAATATATGTATATATGTGTACCATATCTCAAATTATGTATAGTATATATACCGCATCAGCGTTGTATTAAGCTTATTATATAAAGAGGCAAAAAATAAATTGTTTAATCAGTACCCAAAATTATCTGCCAGTGTCTAAACACGAGCTGTTTTCTTTTTCAATTCTGTTCTTTAATCGAAGTGAATTTTTATAAACAAAAATGAAAGCATTTAAAGAAGTAACATATTTGCTGTTCTTGATAATACTACCATGCTTAGCACAACAGGAATACTATAATGAAGTGAGATACTGCTGGATCAAAGATGCATATGGAAGAAATATACTAGCCTATGGATTATACTGTTTGGGACAACCCAGTATCATAGTTCCTACACATGCACAAATTCAACAACCTGCAAATGCGTGCGGAGAACAAACCCGTTTTAAAAGAGGTGCTTTTACACCTCATTGTGATACAGATAAATATGGCAATCACATTCAACTATCGTTTGATAATAGGGGTTCGTGGCTGGATTGGTTTGGATAGTCACATTGAGAACAACACCGTTTGATATATGTACATACATTAAAAACTTACTTGAAAATTGTTTAATTTTTAGAATACTAATTAAGTGCATTGTGAAAAACTATGTTTTCTTATTGTATATGAATAGAACAAAATATTTCAACAAATACTATGGGTACAAAATTGTTTACTTTTAGCACGTGGAGATAAGAATTTGAAAATGCTAAAATGTGTGTAGCAATTATATATGTATAAGTTAATATAAATAAATTAAACAAATACTATTTGTGGAAATCGTTATTAAAAAAATTGTACTCCAAAAAGGGGGTAAAAAGGGGTATAATGGTTTTGTGCAAAAGTATGTAAGAAGGTAGCATCTCCGACCCTATAAAGTATATATATTCTTGATCAGCATCAACAGCCGAGTCGATATAGCCATGACCGTCTGTCCGTCCGTCTGTCCGTCTGTATGAACACGTCGATCTCAGAGACTACAAGAGCTAGAGACTTCAGATTTTGAATACAAGTTTTCCTTTGTTTGCACTTTCACCTTGGTGTGATATAAATCCAAGAACTAAGAAACCCGTAAGACTAACGTTTAAGCCTAGCGGTTCCTGGTGGGGTTAAAACTTGATAGTCACATTGAGAACAACACCGTTTGATATATGTACATACATTAAAAACTTACTTGAAAATTGTTTAATTTTTAAAATACTAATTAAGTGCATTGTGAAAGAAAAGTTTATCTTATTATATATGAATAAAACAAAATATTTAAACAAATACTAGTTCTTTACTTTTAGCACGTAAAGATAATAATTGTGTTTAAAATGCTAAAATTTGTTTATATAGTATGTATATATTTTAAATCTGCAGTGTATCGATCGACATGCCCGACCGTTGGTGTGAAGCGCATCGTAAAGCTCGGTACACAGCAAATTAAAGGTACCACAACACATAAATTAAAACTCAGATCTCGTAAAACTCGCTTCGGCTCAAATTTGTTGGTCGCTAACTTTGGCGTCAGCTTCAACGTCGCAGTCAGCGTCAGCGTTAAGTCTCTGCTATACTGCAACTGCCGTTGATCAAGTCGCCTTTGTGGCAGCTGTCTTTGTTGTCGTTGTTGTTGCTGCACCACTCAAACTTGTTGCTGCTTACGAAAAAAAACAAACTTTTCGCTTTTGCTTTAGTACAGATTTTGTTTTTTGTTTTCAGTGAATCTCAAATAATTGTAGTGGCCACAGCAAATCATTGCACTCTGCAGTATACACCGATTTTATGTACATTTACTATTTTATTGAGCATATAGCATGTACATATATACTACATAGCTTGTTTGTGGCCTGGGTTCATCTTGATTGCTTCAGCAGCTGTAGCTTTTCGCTGCCGGGTTTTGCTTTGTCCATTTAACCTCAGAGTTACTTGAGCTGAAATCCAAATTTGTTTTGGCTCGGCGCAACAGCAAATCTAAGTATGAAATAATTTAGTAATAATACATCATCGGTACGGATGAATATGCAGCAAACTGTATATTCATTTTACTCCAAGTAGCAACATTACTCATACGCCACGTTGCAGGTATCATATTCCCATAGATATTATCCAATATTATTTGATATACATATGTATGTTCATACATATGTTCAATCGTATAACTCTCATATAACCACTCAAATTAGTCACTACATTTGGATTATTATTATTTATTTTTTTTATTACCTTTTATAAGCTATCACAACAGCTGTATACGTTTTTTTTTGTGTTTTGGTTTTTAGCTTATGTTTTTATTGTGGTTGTATTATTTTTTTTTACATTTTGTTATGCTCCTGATATTCGTAATTTTTTTGGTGATTGGCGCTGGCATCGCCAACGATTTTGTATAATCACTGCGTCTATTATTTAATTCTTATAAATGGCATACGTATTCAAACGCATCCGCAGTTGTTTTGGTGGGCTGGGGGGACAGTGAACTAATGCTAATGTTTTATATCATGCTAGACGCTCGTTTATTAGCCTCATCTGAGTGACCCAATGCCCGCACCGGCGTTTGACCGTTTTCATTATGCAATCTTCAGTTTATTTATGTTTCAGTTTTTGTATTTTTTTTTTCTTTTATTTATGAATATTACATAATTGTTATGTTTGAAATGTCACAAGCCAACGAACGCAGTCGCCGCACAAACTCTTATTAGTTTTTAAATTTATTTTTAGGTCTTTTAAGTTTATGCAACCAGACGCCCAATGTCCAATGACCAATGCACGATGCCGACGCCAACGCAAACCTCAGCTAACCCGCCCATGCCCCGCCTCGTTGACAGTTCATTAAACGTCTCGTCTTTGGACATTACCGCATCATGCAGCGTTTTGAAGAGAGCTCCACTTATTGTTGGCTTCAAACTTCGCATGACTTTCATTTGTTTTCATTTTCAATGCATTGTTTATTTCGTTGTCGTTTCTTAAAAATTGTTAAGGTGGCTTTGCCGATTTGCATATAATTCGGGGAATAGCGGGAAATGCCAAATTAATTAACGATTCCCAAATGAAAAACAAAACAATAAAGGCTTGCATCAACGATTGTGATCCAGTTGCAGGCTTTGCAAATTAAATTATCATGATAAACAGACGATTTTAATTACTATAGGAAAATAACGTAATAGATCTTATCTATATACTATAGAAATCTCGAAGTAGAGAAGCAAAGTTCGCAACACAGAGAAAAACTTAGATTTTGATAGAGAAATTAATTAAGTTTGTGGAAATATTATTGTCTGAACAAATGTCGCATTATCTTAATTATTTAACCTATGCGAACTGAGCGTATTTCGGAAATACCATTTCAAAAGTCACTTTTCAGGTTTCTTTGCACATCTCCCTAAGTATTTATCACTAGCTCTATTCGAGAGCAAGTTCAAAGTTTTAGCACCAGACCCTACGTAACCTGTTGCAACAACAACAACAACAAATTTCAAGTATATTTCCATTACAGTGTAGCAGTCTAAAAATCAAAACAAAAATAAATTAAATTAGTTCGACTTAAGACTGGCTTAACGCTTAAATATTGCATGTTAGATATTCGTGACGCAGCCAGAGAAATCGATGTCGATTGTATGCCATTGTCTAGTAATATTTATAGAATATATCAAAAATAGTTTTAATTGGCGTCTGAATCCTCGCCGACCTGTCACAGATGCATATTTATTTTATCTGTCTGTCTATATGCATATGGCATATTTATTGTAAATTGTCTACTGCGCAATTTATTGCTCAAATCAATTTGCGATATATATGTGAGTACATATTTGAAAATTAAAATTGTTAAACATTAAAGACACCTTCAAATAACATTTTTTTCTCTATACTATCTTTCTTTTTTATTATGGTTGATTTTTCCTGATATTTAACTACTTCAAGCAAACTTGACTAGGGTGCTGACGGTACCAAGCGGCGACTTGGCACCAACGCCGGCTCAGGCACATGTCTGGGAATTAAGCAGCGCCAGCACCAACAAAAGGAAAACAAAAGCTCGCTTTCAGTACGGCTTTACGACGACTCTACTGGGAGCGGAGAAGATGTATGTATTCATTCATTCGAACAAACAACAACAAAAAAGACAGTACTACACAAATACATATAAATATAAGCAACGTGTGGATGCCTAATAACTAAAACTCAGTTGTGTATAAAAAATCACATAAATATTAACAGCCGTAACAAAAAAATAAGCGGCAACCACAAATATTTGTAGTCGTTAGATGTTGCTCAGAAGCGCCGCCATTTTGATTTTGGTTAAAATTAGCTAATATTATAAAAAAAAGAGGTAAAAAAAAGAGGTAAAAACAAAACTAAAAGGTAAACAAGCAGCACAAAAACAAACTATACGTATAAAACACATCAGCAAATTTTTTGTCATGCGAGGCATAATGGAAAAATGAAAAAATATTCTACGAATTTGTAATGTTCTACTCAAGGAATAGACAGAATAACAACTCTGACAAATCAATTTCAAACGCACTCAATTTAAGAACTTTTTCTCTTTCAAGTTGCTTAATTATTGTTATTTCTCTCCAAAATGTATCTATCTAAAATTACATAAGTAAACCAGGCTGGTCACGGAAAAATGGATGCTGCGGTAATTAAAAATTAAAGTTGCCTTAAGTTGGGGAATTTTGTACAACTTAGGGGTATTCACAGTATACAATGTGTCGGGTTTGACTGCTCTAGGCAAACTAAATTTCTAGACATGATTGATTTGTTTTCTTAACCATAACTCTATGCTTTTATTTGTTAGAAAAAGTACCCAATATCCAACTAATTATATATAGCAATCTTTCAATTTGACTCTTTATTACAAGGTGCAGGTATTTTAAAGTCGTTAAGCATCACAATTTTTAAATTTTATTACTTTGAGCTGGTTTTGTTTTTTTTTTTTTTGTGATTCAACAACAAGATATATAAATCTAAACGAATTGTTCTCCCCTTTTTCTCCCCTTTTACACCTTGCAAATGCCCCTCCACACAGCTTTCCCTTAGTGTTTTTTCTCCAGTGTTCTCAGTGGGCATGTGATGAAAGCCTGAGCAATCAAATTAAACCAATTTGGACTGGAACAAAAGCAGAGCGAGACCGTAAATTATTAGACATCTAGTCACATTTCCATGTGTAGATCCGCAAATTAATGATGGTTCCTATCAGCCCAGTGAAATTTAGTTAACTAGATTATGTATATTATTATTATTATTATTGTAAATAAATGCCAATCGGAATTAACTTTAAGTGTGGGGTTTTTTTGATGGTAAATCGCAATTAACACTATCCGTTCTGGCAAGCCCATTTGCCAGTTTTCTAGTTCAAGCCCCCTCTACCAGTTGTTTAGTTCGACTCTTCGTGCTGAATGTCAATGACTTGCTGTTAGTTGGTTGGTTGGTGGAGTTGTAGCTGCTAGAGCTGGAGCTTGAGGCAGTGGCATTTGCAGTGTTCATTTGTCAACAACAACAACAATGTCGCCCTCAATGCCCATGCAGCGTTGCGCTTTTAACGCTTTTGTGTTATTATTTGCTAAGCAGATCATAAAAACTTACAACTACAACAACAACTGAAGCTACATATTTAACTGGAAATGGCATTTAGAAATGTAAATTGTTAGTTGCTTTTTTTTTTATCTGTGGGAGTGTTGCCAGTTTCCAGTTTCGATTTTAAGAACTTGCCCCCATATAGCAAAAAAACAACTATGGAAAACTACGAGGTGTGAAGATAAATAAAATGATCATTGAGAAACTATAAACATTTTATATATTATAAAATAATGATGATTCAAGGTAAAGAGGCAACAAATGGTCAGCATTGTTTATTCCTTCTACGCATGTTTTCAAAAGTCCAGAAGCTAAGCAAAAATGAAAACAATGCGCAAGGTTTTCGCACCGAGGTGTCAAAATTGTGGCCACCAGACAAATCCCAAATGTCAAAGCCCGCAGCTTACGCTACAACTACAATAAGTGTGAACATATGTATATATGTACATATGTACGTGCACTTATGAATATTTATCTCGATTGAGGGGTTTTTTTCAACATCTTGAAACACAATGGTGGAGTTTTCTTATTGCAAATTCACTTAACAAATGCGATTTGCGAAAGCGATAACAAGTCACATTTTGGAGGTTTTTTTTTTGGGAAAAGCTATAAGCTTCAGAAGAAAAGCAACGAAAAATTACACTTGAAGGACAGGTAATGAATGACAAAGACAAAGCGAGGAAGGTTATTGAGGGGCGCCACAAATTAATTTGCACCTTTCGCCTCTGCAGCAGCCGCAGCAGCAGCAAAAGCTGCTGTCGCAGCAGCAGAGATAGCGACACAGCAGCCGGTGAAAGTTGCATGCAAATAAAAAAGTAGTGAAACACTGTGGCGCTGCAATTGTTGCTGGCCAACCCAGCAACAGCTAAAAACCAAAATCATGATTCGATGCACTCTCTTCACGTCCCCTGAGGTTTCTGCTGCGGCTGCTGCTGCAATCGGTCGATGGAAATGCCAAAACTGAAGCCGCAGGGCCCTTCTTATTTTTTCTTCTTTCCGCTATGCTTTGCGGCTATGTCATAATCTGGTACTGTAGCTTTTCCTCATTGCAATCGCCGAAAACGTTTCGCTTGAGTTGGGTGCCTGGCCCAACGGCATATGTACTTGTTGTTTGTCATTTATTTTGTATTTGCACTTCGCATTTGAGTGCGTTTTGCTGCGGGCATAGGAAGCGGAAATAAGTGACATATGTTAGTATAGTGTAATGTTTTGAGTAAATTTTCGCTCAATTTGCGCCGTTAAAAGCATTATGCATTTACCAAATTGGACTTAAATTAATTAACAACATAACTGGCTACCGTTTAATCAATTTAAAGCACATCGTTACTCAATTGACACTTATCGATAGTAAACCTATCGTCTTAACTGGAGCTGACTCTCAAACTGTGACAGCTATACGATTGCATACTTTTAAGCTGAAAATGTTTAGCTATCGATCCTAATACAATTGTTTAAAATGAATTTTAACAAATTTTACTTATACAGAGAACACATTTTAGTTTGAATTTTTAGAACTATGAAAAAAAATACTAGATTTTAGAAGTACAATTGTTTTCTTTTGACATTCGATGTCATCGATCTTTTTGCAGCCCTGTAAGTATCGGTATCGTCTGCGCAAGTCATGACCCAAAAATGAACATCAGCTCTTTGAAAATGTATAAACACTTTTTTACATGAAGTATTCAAACAAAAGTAAACTCAAAACGTGTGCACGTGGATGCGACGAAGCGTGTGTGCCGTACGAGGATAATCGAGAAAAGGGCGTGCATCAAGAATCGAAGCAATAACCAAGCAAGCCAGTCACCGCCGTCAATGAGGATGACCTACACCCGCACCCCGCAAACGCATTGATTACTACATATTTTTATCGTGCAAAGCAAGCAACGCAACACAACGCGGAGCCGCCATTGAATATAAATAGTCAAGTTCTAAACATTAAAACGTTTCAGTTTTTCTTAAAACATAAATGAAAAAATGTCGCAAGTAACACACAACGAGGAAGGAGGCGGAAGCGTCGATAGTGGAGGCGGAGTCATCGACATGCAAAAAACGCCTTCAATTGTCGATGAACTGCAAGATGGTGAAAATAGCCTGGAGCCAGGTGAACTGGTTACGCCACCGCATCAGCAGTCTGGTACTGCCAGTCCGGCTCCAAAGAAATTGCTCGCCAAGGACGTAATGAACAAAGCATTGCGCAAGCTGACACAAATCGATACTGCGGTCAACTGTGGAGAAACGGAGCGCGCTATTTTGGAGCTGGAGGCCATCAGGCGCAAGGAATCAGTGGCAAAGTTATCATCACCGCATCCGCTTGAAAACGGCAGTGCTAAAGCAGCTGAGGCGCCTGCTGCATCAACGGAGGATGCAGATGACAGTGAAGGCTTGTACTCTGACACGGACTCCTCCGGCGATGACCAGAAAAATGTCGAGGATGTGCAGAAGGCACGTAAGGAGAAACAAGAAGAGGCAGCTGCGGCAGCAGCACCACAAGCACCTGCACCTCACCATCCCTTCCTGGGAGTTAATCCGCTGCGCTTTCATATGCGTCCACCATGCTTTGACTACTCCCGCTTGGGCTATATGCCCAGAATGCAACGTGGCGGCATGCGTGGCATGCGACCGCCCTTCTATGCCCGGCCGCCTGCTCCTAAGCGCAGTGTAACACCCAGAGGCGCTACCCCGCCCACTTCATCATCCTCGTCATGCAATGGATCCCAAGGTCAGCCATCGTCCTCTGCTAGCGCCTACGGCCCAGCACTGCCACCTGGTCAGGCGCTTGGTCAAGGCCAAGGCGGCAAGCGCATAAAATCGGAATTAACGTGAGTATATATAATAATAAGTAATCAATCCATTTGCTTTACAACTAAGATTGTCTTAACACAGCTGGACACAATCGCAACCACCCGTTTCATTTATCTTTAATTTGGTTTCGGAATGCGGCAATACGCAGCACAAGAACTGCAAGCCAAAAGAAGCAAAATTGCCCATGTCAAGCACCAAAGAAACTGGCAGCACCAGTGAGCTGAGTAAACGGCCTAAAGAGTTGCCCAAAGAGCATAAAGATAATCAAAAAAATCGCTGGAGGGAGGAAAAAAGCGCACGTTCTAAGGAAAAAAAAGATAGGCCAAGAGAGCGCGAACGGGTTAAAGAAAAAAAGCGGAACCGTTCCAATGAGAGGCATAAAGCACTATCCAAGGAGGGCAAAGAAAAAGAAAGAGATCGCTACAAAAGAATGGAACACTCCAAGGAGAAAAGCGAACACCGAAAGGATGCGCCTAGGGAACGCTCCAATGTGAGACAATTGGATCGCTCAAGGGAGAAGCGGAGCGAACTCTCCAAGGATAGGAATGGAGAACGCAATCGTTCTAAAGACAAATCAACTCGTCTCTCAATCGAAAAGCATACTGCCACAGCTAAAGATGAGCGTCGTCGAGATCGCTCGGAGACCAAGAGGTACAAAAGAAACTCAAGTCAACATAGACGTAGTCGAAGCAATAGTCGGAAATCAGAGAGTGGAGCGAAGACACCGCCACTGCCAAATGCCAATACCGCAACTATACCAGATCCGGAGGAGGAACTCCAGCTAACGCCACCTGCAATCGATTCTCGAAAAGGTTTTGATATATTTGCGGAATCGCCGCCAAGACTGAACAAAGCAGCAAGTCCAGCCATAAATATGTCCGCTGATATGACAGCTGAACTAAATATCGCAACGACTGTTGAACGCAGCACGACGCCTCCACTGGATAAGCTACACATGACGCCCAAGCCAGTAACTGTTCAAGAGAGCCCAAAGCCGACAGTGACGGCCACCCCAAGGACGCCTCAACTTAAGATTCACAGCGAGAGTCACATACGTATTGGAGCCCTGCTCGAAGACAATGATCTGCACTTTGAAGCACTGCTGGCCACCAAAGAGCATTTGTTGCGCCAGAGCACCGAGCATCGCATCAAAAAGGAAGCACCCAAAGACACCAAAGTGCTCGTAAAACAAGAGCCTATCGAACTGGAAGCTGCCTCAAACAGTCGCTGGTCAAAGAGCAGCTGCACACCTGAACGCCAGACGGCGGCTCCTCCGCGTCACACAAATCCTTTTAAGCGCGAAGTAGTATTAAATGACACATCCAACACACATCGCCTGTCACCACGACGCTCCACAGAGTCTCAGCGTCGCAGCAATGGTGACAGACACAACAGCAGCATCAATAACTATCGCAATGAATCCCGAGAGCGCGACTCAAGGTCCCAGCGGCATAGCGATGAGTCCAGAGAGCTTGTCATCAAGCAGGAAAGGAATCGCAGCCGCACGCCGCCATTGCTAACGGTGCGGCAAATCAAAGTGGAACGGGATACGACACCGCCGCTGCCACCCCGCGAAACCGATCGAGAGGTTCCCATGCGCAATGGTGTGCTGGCTGCCAATGTGCCACCGCCTTTATCAACTGCAACGATTGCTACCAACAAGGCTGATGAGCACAGTCCAGACACTGATGACTACATTGACAATTGGGAGAACGATGACTCCATGGCAGGTGGGGATAGTAGTACACCCAAAAATGCAGCATCCACAATTGTGGCACGCTTCAATGGTGACGATGACGATTCGAATACGTTGTGGAATGCAAAGAGCACGCCACCACCCAAACCAAAGCAGCCACAACCACCACCTGCAGTAGCTACAGCAGCAGCTGAGGCAGTAGACGCTGGAGCCGCAGGAGCCGCAGATGTGCCTGATAAGTCGCTTATCAACATACAGGATTTATACGAAAAGTTTATGAAGAGTATTAAAATGGGCGGCAATGCAGGTGAGGCAACAACAACAGTTGAGAAAACGGACGCAGCCACAAATAGTTCGTTGAACAATTCAGCTGGTGAAGAATCTTCCAGCGATTCGGAATCCACGACAAGCAGTAGCAATAGTAGCAGCAGTAGCTCCGATGATGATGATGATGATGACGACGAGATGATGATGATGATGATGACGATGACGATGAAGACTCCAGCAGTGATGAGGAGGAAAATGGCGAAGAACTGAAGCAACCACAGGAGCTGATAACATTGCAACATGGCGACCAATCGAAATTGCAGGCTCAGTCAGACACAGTCGATGCTCGAGAGGATGCTGTCGCAGGTGGCAAGCAGTTGCTCAGCCACAAGAAGAACAATGTCAGCAAGGATTTGCGCAAACTTAAGAGCCTGGAGGATAATCTGGCTCGCATACAGATGATGAGAGAGAACTACGATTCGGGCGATGACATTTGTGAGGAGTTGCTCAAAATGGAATCATTGTTTTTAATGCAGCGCAACGCCATTATGAACAAGTATCGAAAGTCGGACCTCAAATCAGCCAGCGAGGAGGAGCAGCAGCAAACACAACAACAACAACAAAAACAACAGCAAGAGCAAGGGGAGCAGATACAGGTGCCGATTCCGGCATCGCCTGTTAATAACATCTTTGATGCGAATCGTGAGGCGATCAAGTTAACAATTTCACCCTTTAAACTCTCACGCAAGCCCGCCATTTTTGACAAGGATGAGCCAGAAATAGCGCCACAGGCGCCGCCTCTCGAGGAGAAGCTAACCAAGCCACCCAAAGAGATTGCGATTGTTAAGCCCACCATTATGGATATACGCTCCAAGACGCCTCGTGTCCAGCAGCATCAGCCGTCACAGCATCATCATCATCATCATCCACATCCACACCAGCAACACCATCCTCACCATCCACACCAGCTAAAGCGTTCACGCACTCGAGAGCGTTCTCGATCCCGCTCAATATCGCGCAATCGTTTTCGCCGCAGTGTGCGTCCCAGTCGCAGCAAGGACTCGACACGTTCGCCCAGTCCACGTCGGCGTCGCCCAATGCTTTCGCCGCCGCCGCGTCGCCCACGCTTTGGCAAAGGACGTTCTGGCATGGGTCGCAGTCGCAGCCGGAGTCCTAGTCGCAGTCGAACGCGCAGTCGAAGTCCGTTGCGCTGGCGACGCATTAAGCCAGCTCTTGGGCGACGTCGCAGCTCGCTCTCGCCGCCTGCCAAGGTGCTCGGACCACGCTCACCACCGCTACCGATGTCGCGACGCCGCTCTTACAGTCGCGAGCGTTGCTATTCGAGGTCACCGTTGCCCTTTAAGCCGCCATCGCCGCCGATGCGACGCAGTTGGTCAAAGTCACGGTCGCGTGAGCGGTCCAATCGGCGTAGTCATACGAGATCGAGAACCAGGTCGAAATCACCGCATGCCCAGATCTTTGACGATTACTTTGTGGAGAATCAGAGCCTGGAAGCAGCTGCCTACTATTATAACATGTCGCTGATGCAGCAGGATGCGAGTGGTGAGCAGTATGACAGCTATGCCGCGTATGTGGACACTGCCTACAACATGGAACAGGCCTATGCCCAATACAAGGAGTACTCAGCGGGCACAACACCAACACCCATAGAATTTGAGTATACTGCCAGCAATCTGATTGCGCCATCAACGATACCGGTGTTGCGTGAACTGCCTATGGCCCCCATTGTGGCAGTGGCCGTGCAAAAAGGTAATGTATTGGAAATTGTGCCATCCATGGAGCCAACAACCGGGCAGCAGGCGAAACTACCAGCCGTTGTGCTTGAAGAACCATTAGAGGATAATAGGTAAGTCTGCTGATATTACAATGCACTTCAATTGCTCTTCATTTATTTTGAATCTCACACACAGCAAATCCAAACGCAAGCGCGTCAACTTTGTGGATAACGTGCTGCCCACTTACGAGAGCGACACCGAGGATCGCATTAAGATCGAGACGGCAGTGGATCGAGGCGTGCGTATATGTCGGGAACGTTGTACCGCAGTAGCGCTTAGAGTGAAACGGATTCGCGACGAGCTGCTGGCGATGCCAATTGTAATGCCGCCAGTTGCGCCCAAGCCGCCGAGCCAGGAGAAACCTGTGGTCGTACAAAAGAAGCCCAGATTACGTTACTATCACTTCGATCCTGTAAAAGGTGTTATTGTTAAGTCATACGAGCGCAAGTTGCGGCAATTGCTGTCGCATCCTCCGCCCCGCTTTGATCCCAAGTATATGACCATGCTCGTGAAATCTGGACGCCTGCCAATGCCAGCGTTTTTGCGGCACCGGCCACCACCGTTGCCGGCACAAGCAGATGCCATGCTTCAGGAATTCTTTAGTAAGCATCCGCCGCCACCATTGCAGCATGTGCTGCCACATTATTTGCGTGGACCACCGCCAATGGCAACGGCGCCCCATCCTGCTGCACCGCCACCTATTGCCTCACAGCCGATACCAGTGTTGGGCGCACAGAGCTATCCTGGCTATCAAGCAGCCACAACGCCAGGCCTGACAGCTGTGCCCACCGTTGCATCGTTACCAGCACCCGTTCCAGTACCTGTGGCTCTGCCCTTGCCTGTACCCGTACCCGTTCCCGTATTGACAGCACCGCCGTTGACATTGACGCCGCCGCCAGCGTTGGTGCCACCATACTTTACGCCACTGCCGCTGCCCACATTACCCACATTGTCGTCGCATTTTACAGTGCAGTCGGTGCCGGCAATGCGTGAGATTATACCCGTTGATATATTGCAAAAAATTGGGCCGCTGCCAAAGACACTAGATCTGGATGTAGGCACTTCCGGACTGGATGAGGCCAACGCAGATCTCAATGAAACCGAGTCGACGCCACCAGTAGAAGCGACTGCCGATGTTAATCAGCAGCAGCCGCAACTGCTGGAAACCTAATTAAAGAACAAACCCACTACACGCTCTTAAATACCAATCCGTAAAGACTATTTTTAAAAACCGGTTCGCAATATTTAGCTCGCATGTACTAAGAACCTCCAATCAGCTGGACACATCATGAAAATATTAAACTTAAGTAGACTATCTTGTAGACCCATTATCATTCTAGACATATTATTATTTTTATACTTCAACGAGTCCCTGACAACTATCCAATATCACATATTTTAATTGGGTTAATTAAACAATCATTTTTATTATTTGTATTTCATAAGCAAAACGCATTTATTGTTAGTAACATTTTATTTTATTTTTTTTTTTTTTGTTCTATTTTTGCATTGTGTACCAATTAACATTAGTATATTGATTTCTACAAGAAAATAAAACAAATGTAAATAGAGCGATCGACAAATCGAGTCGAATTTAGCTTAAGCATGATACAAAATGTATTTAACGAAAATTTATACAAATAATTCAATAATTAAACGACAGTACATTTGACATTAGAATATAAATGATGTTGTGTGTTTTACGAGAGGTTATATATTTTTTAAATGACATCATGGCGAGTGAAAGGATCATAAACAAAATTGCTTTATACGAGCAAGTATCATTAATTTATATACCAAATAAGTTCTATATAACTTTCAGCTGATATCCCTCAGCAAACCATTAATAAATAACCATCGCTTGATAAATATTATAGTCTTATCTCTCAACTACACGTTCCCTTAGTATATACCATCTAATCCATCTTGGTTTTTTCATGCACTATATAAACTCGTATTACAATATTATTTCTATAACTTGTTGCGTCACAATAATCACTTTATTAAGTACTTTTACTTTTACTTTTTCACCCTATCCTGGGCAAAGGGACCAATGTCGGCCGCAAATGCCATTAGAGCAGGAATCGTTGTCTGCTCGTAGTTGCCGGAAAATAAGTGTTCATGAGGACCAGATGCAAAGACGCCTACATCTTCGCCGCCATGGGTCTCGGTGCCGAGCGGAACTGTGGCCTGGAACTGAAAATCTTGAGCCGTTGTATCCACTTTCGATAAGTCCATGCGACCAGACTTATCGTAGGTATTTGCAAAGCCCGGTCCATTGGCATAGGAAAGAATGGTGAATGGCACTTCATCAGTGGCCAGATTGGGAGCCAGCGAGAGAATGTTTTGGCGACGATACTGCAAAGAAATGGAAATTAAGTTAGGAAATATATGTAATGTAACAGTAATGGACAACCTACCGGATAACCATTGATGGTCATGGTGTGCGAGTGATCCGAGGTGACAACGATCAGAGTGTCCTCCTCTGAGGTTAGATTGCGTGCCAGCTCAACGGAGCGAGCAAACTCCTCGGTTTCCTCCAGAGCCTTGCGTGCCATATTCTTATGATGAGCCAAGTCAATGCGTCCGCCCTCCACAAACAGAAAATAGCCCTGTTCACTACGGCTTAACACTTTGATGGCCGCCTCTGTCATCTCAGAGAGAGAGGGCACATTGTATTCCCCATTCGTTTGGGCGCGGTCAAAATGGTAGGGACAATGGCTTACATCGAATAGACCCAGCAAATAATCCGTCTTATCGAGAGGCACATCCTTGAGACCGTTGCGTGACCAAACATAGTGTGCATCAGCGCCCTGTTGCTGTTTATCCTTCTGCCAGTCCTTGATCAAGTCGCGTCCATCCTTGCGCTTGCCGGCATAACCCTCCTCATCAACCATTTTCTTGTCCCGCAAGTAGGCACGTCCGCCGCCCATTACCACACGCAAATCCCTACCTACTGGCCACTCCACCAGCTGACGAGCAATGTCGGTATTCACTTCCGCACTGCAGCCATTCGATGTGATCTTGCTGTCGTACTCCCAATTGCGATCAGCCACATGAGCATAAACGCCAGCAGGCGAGGCATGCGTCACACGAGTCGTTGTCACCAGACCCGCCCACTTGCCCGCCTCCTGCGCCCACTGGGCAATGCTCTGGGTATGGGTGCTGCTATCGGTCGCTGCCTCACAATGGCCACGCTTCACCTGCGCATTAACGCCAATGGTGCCATAGTTGGCCTTGACACCGCTCAGATATGCCGTCGCCGTACTAGCTGAGTCCGGAGTACGCTCGTTCACCGCATAGGTCTTGGACAGACCCACATAGGGGAACTTCTCGAAGAAGACCTGCTTGTTGCTGTCACCCATGAAGGCACGTGTGGCGGCTATCGTGTGAATGGACATGCCATCGCCCAGGAAGAGTATCACATTCTTGGCACGATTGTTATTTAATTGCTTATGTTTCTCCAGCTTATCGGCCAGAATGGATTGGGCCTTATCATGCCAGAAGCGTGTGTCCAGCTCCTCATTTACTTCAACAAAGTCACGCGAGATTTTCAAACGTGGATGTTGATCTTCGGTGGGCAGTCAGTAATCATAAAGATAGACAATTTCAAATTTGTTAAAAATGTCTGATAATGTTTAAAGCTTTCTTCAAAAACAAGTAGATTATTCAATTTATAAACTACAGATAAAAATGATTAGTGATTAACAATGAGATTAGTGTGGAGATAAATTAAAAGATTATAATACATAAATAAACTAATTGTTATTGTAAATATATTTATGGTAAAATATTGCTTAAGCTTTTTAGTAATACTTACCATTTTCATGTTCTTCGGTTAGATCAAACCCGACTGTTAAAGTAACTAGACCGAAGAGGGCCAGGAGCAAGCAAGCACTTTTAAATTTACTATTTGCCATAATTGGCACAGTTTTTCGGATGTTTCGATTTGGATTCGAAAGGTCCGACGTTTGCCGTTAGACTGTTGAGCTAGCGTTAACAAGACATGGTTATATAGCCTACAACAGTGCCTTTGTTTTTGTAATACCCCTATTCTCGTAGTATGTATAAACTTGTTATTGTGTGCTTTTTTTTTGAATCTAAAGTGTCAATCGCTCGGGGGTGCTCAAGTGCTGATTTGGCACCTGCACCTTCTCCACAAGTGGGCCATAAATACGCAAAGCTTTAACTAATCCTATCAACACTTCACAACAACAGTGGCCGTTCTAACCGCGGTTATAAAGCAGCGCTGTTCACCGCCGGCCAATTTTAGTGTTTGTTCAACCGCCGAACAAACAACCGAAAAAAAACTGAGAATGGTTAGTAAACGAATTCTGAGAAACTCACTTCTATTGCTGCTTTTGGCTGCCTGTGTGCTTGGTGGAGCTGTGCCGGGAAAAGCACCTGAAGATGATGATGAGGACATGCATCCGGCTCTGCCATCTGCACGTTCGAAAGACAATCGCATTAAGGGTGAGAACACACAGGAATATTGGCTGTCGGCAAGCAAGGAGCATATTCTGGAGAAGCTCAACTTTAAGCGGAATACGCAGCGTGCCAAGAACATTATACTTTTCCTGGGCGATGGCATGGGACTGGCAACATTGGCTGCGGCCAGAAACTATATTGGTGGCGAGGAGAAGAAGCTCTCGTTTGAGGAGTTCCCCTACACGGGCCTCTCCAAGACCTACTGTGTGGATAAGATTGTGCCCGACTCGGCTTCCACCTCCACCTCGTATCTGTGTGGCGTTAAGGCCAACTATGGTACAATTGGCGTGAATGCACACATCAAGCGTGGTGATTGCCTGGCCATGGCCAACACCACGAATCACGTCTTCTCCGTGGGCAAATGGGCAATGGATGCGGGTATGGCCGCTGGACTGGTGACAACCACACGTGTCACCCATGCCTCTCCGTCGGGTGTTTATGCCCACACCGCCGATCGAGAGTGGGAGAACAATGACTTGCTGGAGGAGGCTTGTGGTGATCTGGCAAAGGGCTTAGATGACATTGCAGTGCAGCTGATTCATGGCGAAGTGGGCAGTAAGCTAAAGGTGATGCTTGGCGGAGGCAGACGTAACTTCTTTGATCCCATGTACTACGACAAAGGCCGTCGCACAGATGGACGTAATCTAGTCAAGGAATTTGAGGCAATGTCTGATCGCAACACCTACGTAAAGAATCGCAAGAAGCTACTGAAGGTAAACGTCAACGAATCGGATCGTCTACTGGGTCTGTTCAGCAAGAGTCACATGCACTACCATGTGGATCAGCTGGCCAATGAGGAGAACACTGAACCCACACTTGAGGAGATGACCCAGAAGGCCATTGAAATGCTGGAGAACGAGGAGAACGGCTACTTCCTGTTTGTGGAGGGGGGCAAGATCGACATCAGCCATCACGACACCATGGCACGCATTGCTCTAGACGAGACTGCCGAGCTCTCAAAGGCTGTGAAGCGTGCACGGAAGATGACTAGCAAGAAGGATACCCTGATTGTAGTAACATCGGATCACTCGCACACATTCAGCCTGGGTGGATATCAGAGACGTGGCAGCGACATCTTTGACGCAGCGAAATCTACTGGCTCTGATGGCAAATCCTATCTGCCATTGAGCTATGCCAATGGCATGAGCTTTGACACCTACTACGATACGGTGGCGCATGAGCGTGTGGATCCCACAACGCTATTGTCGAATGATATCAATCCTGCACAGCTGTTTCCCGCTACTGCTCCACTAGAGTCCGAGACTCATGGTGGTGAGGATGTTGGTGTCTTTGCATCTGGTCCCTGGGCGCATCTCTTCACGGGAGTCTACGAACAGAATGCCATTCCACACATGATGGCCTTTGCCGCCTGCGTTGGTGATGGAAAGACGGCTTGTGATGTTTGATTGACAGCTTGATTGACCCTTAATATTAATTAAATGTCGAACTCCTTGTGAGCAAAACAATACAAAACCGATTCTCATGTATTCATTATTATTATCTGCATACTCAATAGATTGCTGGGGGTTATTTCAAATGTCATCCGATATGTCTGGACATTTTTCGTTTTTGGGATAATAGCGTTGATTCTTATTTCCTATCTATAAATAAATTGTTTAATTCCCAGAACTTGGTTTTTATCATCATAAGATAATCTTATTCAACTGATTCATGCCAGCTTTTGTTGTGTCAACAGTTACGTACATTACCAAAGTCTTTGCGAACCTACAAATCGGTTAAGAAATTATCATTATTCTTATCTTAATACTGTCTGGCAGGTATATGAATTTGACGCTATGTGTTTTAATTACAGCTTATCTGTGTTATTAAGTTGCCAGGATTGTGTATTAAACTAAATATTCCTAAGACTTGAAATTACCAATTTGAACAAACACTTTCTAAGGCTTATCTTTTGATTTTGCTTTGAATTATTGGGCAACTAAAATTTAGTTACTAAATCACTGACTGTCTTTTTTTTAAAGTGTTTTCCCGGAACATGTGCCGTGGCAATAAAATTCTGCTGTCTCTACATGTATAGAAGAAGTTCGTTAGGAATTATCAGTACGTGTTTATTACAATAAATGTATCAATATATGTATTTCTTAGTGTCTATATAATAACGGCATATCGCTGATCGCCGGTTTGGGGCTGCATTAAAGAGGCATACTTATCTCTTAGATCGACCAGGGCACGCTGAAAGCTGTCCATGCTACTTTCCAGCTGGTTGGTGGTGGTCTGCTCCGAGGTGGCAGCACTGATGGCTGGTGGCTCACCCAACAGAAGAACTCGACGCCAATCGTTGGCTTCGGAGTTGACCCGATCTTTGCTACGTTCCGCTGCCGCTGCAAACATGCTCTCGTCCAGACCCTCGGGTGACTGATCAACAGCTGTGGGTGCTGTTGGTCCTGGACGGTGGCTTGGCGGCGTTATGCCATTGGCTGAGGAAGCGGTTGGCACTGCACCCTGTTGTGCAAGCATCTCTTGGAAGTTGTTGGGCAGAATCTCATTCAGCTCGTTTTTGGGATTCTCAATGCGAACCAGTTGGCCGTCGGGCGTGATGCGGAAGAGTTGGGCGCGTCCATTAACGCCCGAGGGGATAATAATAAGATTGCCAATAGCTGAGGCAATACCCTGGCCGAAGGCTCCACCGGTGCCACCGAAACCTGGGCCTAGTCCTGGTCCAATTCCAGGTCCAATGCCTGGTCGTGGTATAAAGCCACCACCATAGGGGCAGGGGAAGCAGTAGCCCGGAGGTCCCGGCGGACCAGGCAAGCCTCTAGGACCAATTATGGGTCCTGGATTGAATGGTGGTACCGGTGGAAATCCCCATCCACCGCCTATACCCGGAGAACCAGGTGGTCCTGGTGGACCACGAGGACCTGGCTCACAATTGCACTTCAATAACGATGCGCTCGCCGTAGTGCAAATTCCTTTAAAAGAAGGTTATCCTATATTCCTTAGCAATATATCATTAAAACTTACCCAGCAGCAATGCAGCCAGAAGGCAATGAATTTCCATGATGTCTCAATGTGATCTATTCATACAGCAACTACATCTAAACAGTGGCGGATTTACAGATTTGCCGCCTGTAGGCTTTTCAATTTTTTCCGCCTCGATTGACATCTGAAATGCATAATTCAGATCCTTTATTATTTTCACAGCAAAGAATTATACACAAACGGTTTTTTAAGCAAAGAAAATCTCAATTTTGTACTACTTTTGAAGAAAGTAAAGGTATGTCTTAATACTATATAATAGTTACGTAATATGAACAAAGCTTACACAAAAACTGCACATTCGTGGAAAGTTGATATACATTTTTGAGTATACTCATTATCTGTGAGTATTTAATGCATTACAATAACTTTTTGCGTGACTTTGAATTTGCAAAATCATTAATTATATCATAAAAGAGCTAAAGCGTTTAGCTTTTCTTGACTCAAAGCCGATCGAAAATAGTTTTTTTACTCTCTTAATGTATACATATGTATGTACTTGTAAAGAAGTGTATAGCTGTTACTTAGCGAATTAGTGAATACACAACTTAGAGGAATTGAGGAATTTGCCGCCCTAGGCTACAGTCTACTCAGCCTGCTGGTAAATCCGCCACTGAACTAAATCACTGACTGTCTTTTTAAAGTGTTTTCCCGGAACATGTGCCGTGGCAATAAAATTCTGCTGTCTCTACATGTATAGAAGAAGTTCGTTAGGAATTATCAGTACGTGTTTATTACAATAAATGTATCAATATATGTATTTCTTAGTGTCTATATAATAACGGCATATCGCTGATCGCCGGTTTGGGGCTGCATTAAAGAGGCATACTTATCTCTTAGATCGACCAGGGCACGCTGAAAGCTGTCCATGCTACTTTCCAGCTGGTTGGTGGTGGTCTGCTCCGAGGTGGCAGCACTGATGGCTGGTGGCTCACCCAACAGAAGAACTCGACGCCAATCGTTGGCTTCGGAGTTGACCCGATCTTTGCTACGTTCCGCTGCCGCTGCAAACATGCTCTCGTCCAGACCCTCGGGTGACTGATCAACAGCTGTGGGTGCTGTTGGTCCTGGACGGTGGCTTGGCGGTGTTATGCCAGAGGCTGAGGAAGCGGTTGGCACTGCACCCTGTTGTGCAAGCATCTCTTGGAAGTTGTTGGGCAGAATCTCATTCAGCTCGTTTTTGGGATTCTCAATGCGAACCAGTTGGCCGTCGGGCGTGATGCGGAAGAGTTGGGCGCGTCCATTAACGCCCGAGGGGATAATAATAAGATTGCCAATAGCTGAGGCAATACCCTGACCGAAGGCTCCACCGGTGCCACCGAAACCTGGGCCTAGTCCTGGTCCAATTCCAGGTCCAATGCCTGGTCGTGGTATAAAGCCACCACCATAGGGGCAGGGGAAGCAGTAGCCCGGAGGTCCCGGCGGACCAGGCAAGCCTCTAGGACCAATTATGGGTCCTGGATTGAATGGTGGTACCGGTGGAAATCCCCATCCACCGCCTATACCCGGAGAACCAGGTGGTCCTGGTGGTCCACGAGGACCTGGCTCACAATTGCAATTCAATAACGATGCGCTCGCCGTAGTGCAAATTCCTTTAAAAGAAGGTTATCCTATATTCCTTAGCAATATATCATTAAAACTTACCCAGCAGCAATGCAGCCAGAAGGCAATGAATTTCCATGATGTCTCAATGTGATCTATTCATACAGCAACTACATCTAAACAGTGGCGGATTTACAAATTTTGCCGCTTTAGGCTTTTCAATTTTTCGCCCCCCTCGATTGACATCTGAAATGCATAATTCAGATCCTTTATTATTTTCACAGCAAAGAATTATACACAAACGGTTTTTAAGCAAAGAAAATCTCAATTTTGTACTACTTTTGAAGAAAGTAAAGGTATGTCTTAATACTATATAATAGTTACGTAATATGAACAAAGCTTACACAAAAACTGCACATTCGTGGAAAGTTGATATACATTTTTGAGTATACTCATTATCTGTGAGTTTTTTATGCTTTACAAAAATTTTTTTGGGTTTTTTTTTTTTAAAAATATTAATTTTTATATAAAAAAAAAAAAATTTTTTTTTTTTTTTTAATAAAAAGGCGATCGAAAATAGTTTTTTTACTCTCTTAATGTATACATATGTATGTACTTGTAAAGAAGTGTATAGCTGTTACTTAGCGAATTAGTGAATACACAACTTAGAGGAATTGAGGAATTTGCCGCCCTTAGGCTACAGTCTACTCAGCCTGCTGGTAAATCCGCCACTGAACTAAATCACTGACTGTTTTTTTTAAAGTGTTTTCCCGGAACATGTGCCGTGGCAATAAAATTCTGCTGTCTCTACATGTATAGAAGAAGTTCGTTAGGAATTATCAGTACGTGTTTATTACAATAAATGTATCAATATATGTATTTCTTAGTGTCTATATAATAACGGCATATCGCTGATCGCCGGTTTGGGGCTGCATTAAAGAGGCATACTTATCTCTTAGATCGACCAGGGCACGCTGAAAGCTGTCCATGCTACTTTCCAGCTGGTTGGTGGTGGTCTGCTCCGAGGTGGCAGCACTGATGGCTGGTGGCTCACCCAACAGAAGAACTCGACGCCAATCGTTGGCTTCGGAGTTGACCCGATCTTTGCTACGTTCCGCTGCCGCTGCAAACATGCTCTCGTCCAGACCCTCGGGTGACTGATCAACAGCTGTGGGTGCTGTTGGTCCTGGACGGTGGCTTGGCGGCGTTATGCCAGTGGCTGAGGAAGCGGTTGGCACTGCACCCTGTTGTGCAAGCATCTCTTGGAAGTTGTTGGGCAGAATCTCATTCAGCTCGTTTTTGGGATTCTCAATGCGAACCAGTTGGCCGTCGGGCGTGATGCGGAAGAGTTGGGCGCGTCCATTAACGCCCGAGGGGATAATAATAAGATTGCCAATAGCTGAGGCAATACCCTGACCGAAGGCTCCACCGGTGCCACCGAAACCTGGGCCTAGTCCTGGTCCAATTCCAGGTCCAATGCCTGGTCGTGGTATAAAGCCACCACCATAGGGGCAGGGGAAGCAGTAGCCCGGAGGTCCCGGCGGACCAGGCAAGCCTCTAGGACCAATTATGGGTCCTGGATTGAATGGTGGTACCGGTGGAAATCCCCATCCACCGCCTATACCCGGAGAACCAGGTGGTCCTGGTGGACCACGAGGACCTGGCTCACAATTGCACTTCAATAACGATACGCTCGCCGTAGTGCAAATTCCATTAAAAGAAGGTTATCCTATATTCCTTAGCAATATATCATTAAAACTTACCCAGCAGCAATGCAGCCAGAAGGCAATGAATTTCCATGATGTCTCAATGTGATCTATTCATACAGCAACTACATATAAACAGTGGCGGATTTACAGATTTGCCGCCTGTAGGCTTTTCAATTTTTTCCGCCTCGATTGACATCTGAAATGCATAATTCAGATCCTTTATTATTTTCACAGCAAAGAATTATACACAAACGGTTTTTTAAGCAAAGAAAATCTCAATTTTGTACTACTTTTGAGGAAAGTAAAGGTATGTCTTAATACTATATAATAGTTACGTAATATGAACAAAGCTTACACAAAAACTGCACATTCGTGGAAAGTTGATATACATTTTTGAGTATGCTCATTATCTGTTAGTATTTAATGCATTACAATAACTTTTTGCGTGACTTTGAATTTGCAAAATCATTAATTATATCATAAAAGAGCTAAAGCGTTTAGCTTTTCTTGACTCAAAGCCGATCGAAAATAGTTTTTTTACTCTCTTAATGTATACATATGTATGTACTTGTAAAGAAGTGTATAGCTGTTACTTAGCGAATTAGTGAATACACAACTTAGAGGAATTGAGGAATTTGCCGCCCTAGGCTACAGCCTACTCAGCCTGCTGGTAAATCCGCCACTGAACTAAATCACTGACTGTCTTTTTAAAGTGTTTTCCCGGAACATGTGCCGTGGCAATAAAATTCTGCTGTCTCTACATGTATAGAAGAAGTTCGTTAGGAATTATCAGTACGTGTTTATTACAATAAATGTATCAATATATGTATTTCTTAGTGTCTATATAATAACGGCATATCGCTGATCGCCGGTTTGGGGCTGCATTAAAGAGGCATACTTATCTCTTAGATCGACCAGGGCACGCTGAAAGCTGTCCATGCTACTTTCCAGCTGGTTGGTGGTGGTCTGCTCCGAGGTGGCAGCACTGATGGCTGGTGGCTCACCCAACAGAAGAACTCGACGCCAATCGTTGGCTTCGGAGTTGACCCGATCTTTGCTACGTTCCGCTGCCGCTGCAAACATGCTCTCGTCCAGACCCTCGGGTGACTGATCAACAGCTGTGGGTGCTGTTGGTCCTGGACGGTGGCTTGGCGGTGTTATGCCAGAGGCTGAGGAAGCGGTTGGCACTGCACCCTGTTGTGCAAGCATCTCTTGGAAGTTGTTGGGCAGAATCTCATTCAGCTCGTTTTTGGGATTCTCAATGCGAACCAGTTGGCCGTCGGGCGTGATGCGGAAGAGTTGGGCGCGTCCATTAACGCCCGAGGGGATAATAATAAGATTGCCAATAGCTGAGGCAATACCCTGACCGAAGGCTCCACCGGTGCCACCGAAACCTGGGCCTAGTCCTGGTCCAATTCCAGGTCCAATGCCTGGTCGTGGTATAAAGCCACCACCATAGGGGCAGGGGAAGCAGTAGCCCGGAGGTCCCGGCGGACCAGGCAAGCCTCTAGGACCAATTATGGGTCCTGGATTGAATGGTGGTACCGGTGGAAATCCCCATCCACCGCCTATACCCGGAGAACCAGGTGGTCCTGGTGGTCCACGAGGACCTGGCTCACAATTGCAATTCAATAACGATGCGCTCGCCGTAGTGCAAATTCCTTTAAAAGAAGGTTATCCTATATTCCTTAGCAATATATCATTAAAACTTACCCAGCAGCAATGCAGCCAGAAGGCAATGAATTTCCATGATGTCTCAATGTGATCTATTCCAACAGCAACTACAGACTGAGTTGAGCCAAAGCCTTCGCTTTGGTTTTTATACCATGAGCTGAGGACTAAAGAATGTTTAGTGCTTGCATTTAATGATATTCGATGAGAGTTAGAATTGGTTAAAACCAAAAATCTTTTTCTTTTCATGTGCATATAAATGAGTCAAATAAGTGGAGTGGACCCCAAAAAAAAAAAAAAAAAAAAAAAAACAGCCTATCCCATGGTGGGCTGCTTGCTCCATAACTGTTCTTGCATCAGATAATCGTTAAACATACTTAAAAGAAAACGAGAGAAATAGGGAGAACAAGAAATCAGATGCTGCGGGTTGTGCCATCGCCAGCATCTTGACATCTATGGTTGTTTATGTCGGAAAACACGAGTGTGTCATGCTGGGTATAGAACTGGGTCGCTCTCCTTCTTATGGCTTGTCACTCATTTCGTGTCAATCAGTACATAAAGTTTATTTAAAACTTGATGTTTATTGCTGTTGTAAGACGAGCCTTTGATTTTAAGAACCTTGTGGGTTTAATGGGTCATTGATTATGAATGAAATTCATTCGACAGACACTTTTCCACACCTGTCCAAAAGTAAGCGCCGTTATACAAGAACATGGAAAAACAAGAGAACCTAATCGTACTTTTCATTAGCATAAATTAAAGCACGCATGTTCGAACCTAGAATTTAATGAGTTGCATATTTAAAATGTTCTGTTACATTTCTGTGCCTTATCAATTACTAGCATACCGAATTCCTAACACGCGTCATTAGCGTCTACAACATAAGTTTATCATGAGTGGCACTTCAATATAAGTGGGGGCATGACGCAGTCATTGAGTGCGTAAACAACTTGTGTTAGGACGTGAATGAAACAGTGAGTGCAGTACAGCAGCAAGAGTATTCAAGTCCTTAAAATGATTTTTCCCAAAGCTATCAATTGCTAGACTTTCAATGTATTATGCTTGATAAGTGCGCATTTCACTTTAATTTTGATAACAGCAAACACACTCTAGTAAGCCAAATTGCTAACTGATAAAGCTGTTTAGTAATCTTTACAAGGTAAACATACCGCTTAAATTAGAAATCTGAAGTGTCTCGATTTGTTTGTTGATTAAATCTGTCTATAATTGAAGTTAGAGTAAACTGGTTTTATATTTTGACTTTATTAATATAATATTATCGACTATTGCTAATCAGCACATTTCTGCATTGTATATAAACTTAATTGGCGCAAACAATTTGAAGTCACATTTGCAAATGCATAGATTTGATAAGTTTCTAGGCATACTTTTATGTTATTACATTATATCTGCTGCACACACGCATAAACACATTCAGAGCACACAAATACATAGTAAATGTGTTGTATATTTATACTTATATACAAAGATCAGATCAGGGGCGATATTTCGGCTGTTTGGTATCATTGGCGTCAGCTCTTTGACTTGGTTACTTTATCGATTTTGATTTTTGTTTCGTTTTTAAATTCACACCGACATGAGAAAAATGTGAGAGCAGTGATATTTGGGCAAAAGAAGAATATAAACAGAAAGGGAGTTAACTAAAGAGAATACACAATAAATACAAATACAAATGGTTAGGATTGGAGTCTACAGCCGTTTGATCTTAGTCTATTTTCACATTGGAATAAATTTTGCGCACAAAGAAGTTCGTGCCCACATAGCCGACGGTGCCACAGATGATGCCCAAAGCACCACTAAACAATGCCATGTAGCCAAAATAGAAAGCCGTTTGGAATAGGCCAAACATTCTGCAGAAACAAAGAAAATGCATATTAATACATATTTTAAACAACAGCACAAAGTACACCTACTTGGTTTTAAAAAAGAAGTAGTAAAAGGAGTAGGCATACACGTAAATTGACGTGGAGCCGGCAGCCATAAAGCTCGTCCATTGCCACCGATAATCCTCAGCATTCAGCAGGAAATATGTGCACACAATGGTTACACAAACTGTTACGACAGTCAGAATGGAAAAAACGAGCAACATAAAGCCATAGACATAATAGATTTTGTACGCCCAAAATGAGGTGAAGATAAAGTACCTGTAAATACAAAGCAAAAAAAAAAGAGTAAACAGATTATCCCCAGCAATGAACAATAACGTTGAGTCTTACATTTCGATGAAAATTGAACCAAACGGAAGAACGCCGCCCAGCAGCACAATGATTAATGGTTCCATATACCACTTCTTCTCGGGTATGGGCCTGGGTACAGCATTAACACGGCATGGAAAATCTGGCTGGCCGTCCAAATTACGTCCCACTACGGTGCCAACTAGAGTCAGTGGCAAGATGACAAACAGACAAATGCAGGTTACTGCAACCATAGTGCCAAAAGGAATGGCACGCGATGCGTGATATCCAATAGCAATAAAGTTGATAAAGAACGCAGTGCCACAGACGGCAACAGGCACCGTAAAAGCAGAAGCAAGCATCTGGCGTATCCACAAACGACCGCCCAGTCGAGCGTAAAGCGACCCACCAAAATAGCCATTAATGGGCGATGTGGCAGCATAAACAAAGATCGCCGTTGATAGCATCGAGCCACGTCTACAAAACAAATGTTAAATAAGCAGCTTTAAATTATTGATTCAGCTGTCCACTTACTCTGTATACAGTTCACCAACTATGGCAAACATAATGACACAAAAAACAACTGAGATGAGCTGATAGCCGGCGCCAACGAGCGCTGAGAAGAGAAGCGCACTGGGTGGTGTGCGAAAGACATCGCCATGCACCTGTTTCCAGCCATACTCATCACCTAAATCACGTTCCATGTCGTCCACCTCCTCGTCCTTGCTGTAGCGGGCATAATCCTTGCGCAGCGTGCGCATCAATATCATTGAAACCAAGCCCACCAAAAAAATTACCATCATAAAGCTATTAAAGATGCTGAACCAATGTATCTGAATAGAAGAGATAAAAGGTTATAAATTGTCAGTAGCAGGTTAAATAGAGAAACTTACTCTGTGCTGAAAGAAGTTTGGATCTAGATACTTGTCGAAGCGATTTTTAAACTCGACTGGGTTTGCTTTCCAGTTGACCTCGTAGGAGAACTTAATTTTCGCATCGGTCTTCAGTTCTTCACGCATTTCCGTTGTCAGCGTTATGTCCACAATTTGCTGGCCATTGTAGCCAATGTCGAACTTCTTGTGCGTATGTATGTAATACTTGCCATCGTTTTCATCCCGTTCTCCGACCTTGCCCCAAATGGGCAGACCATCGATGTACATCTGATACCAGTACTCGTTCATAACAGCGTATTTAAATGCCTTGACATTCTCCTCGGTTAGCTTTACCATGCAAATAACAGTCCGTTGCACGTTTGTCTTGAAATCTATATCATAGCCGCTGAACTCAAGCTCAACGCCTTGCAAAGCCTCGCTGAGCGTTTCATGATAATGAGATATGCTCGATTTGCCACCACTACAGAATGGAAGCGAGAAGTACGCATATGTTTCCTGCCGATTGTGATACGGTCCCACAGTGTTCATCCATAGTACCACCTCCTCACGATCATTGTACTGCAAGCAACGTTGTGTTTTAAGTAAAGCTTAAGATCTTATAGAAAATGCCACCTACGCGACCAATGCGTGCATACAGACGCAGATGTTAAACACCGAGTACATATACAAATACAAAAAATACCTTATGATTGTGCTCGTCTGCCGACACCGACACGTAGCAGCTACTGGAGAGCAGACATAAACAAATTAGAAAGACCTGTGACGTGCCCATTGCTGAACTTTGTATAGTGGTCTTTCTATAGCTGAGACTGCTGCTGGTTAACTGACCCTCCTTTCCAGGGTATTTATTAATTTTGTTAAACAAAACGAAAGAATTAAAACGAATTATTTGTGATAGCCTTGATGAGAGTAGTGTTGATTAATGTTGCCTATTATTCTTGACGATTTATCGATGTTTATATCGATTCAGAAAATGTTCTTAATTTCCAGTAACTTTTTATCTGCCCATTACATTGAGCAGCTGTATAATAGTATTTGGTAAAATGATCACACAACTTTTATTATAATTACCTCAATAATCAACACAATTAAGCTTGGCTCTATCGATACAATCACATTCTGAACTTGTTCTATAGAATATATTTTAGAACCACAGTCTAACAGAAAACTCCGGTAGTTTGTGAAATGCGGTCACATTGCACGGGTTAATAATAAAAACGCCTTTTTAACTAAATAATTAAATTCATTGCACCGAAATTTAATTTAGTTACACCAAGTTTGCATAATAATAATCGTTATGGAGCCAGGTGTTGAAAGGTTCTCGCCGGAGACTATTCTTAAGTCTGATTCGGACGATATGGAAGCAGCAGAAACAGCGGGCTACGCCAACAGGGACAAGAAAGCGCAAAGCGCCAAAGAGGAAGAGCTTATTTCAATGGAAACATTGCGTGAATCGCCAGAACAGTGGCCGGAAACCTTTCCAGGCATTAATGATTTCGTAAACATGAGCCCAACACCGATACACACGCCCAAGCGTCGATCGTACATCGAACTTGACCAAGGAAGATATGGAAAAGATCAATCGTAAGTTCATTTCAAGTATGTTTAAACAAAAAATGAGACTCTGACACAAGCTTTACAATTTCAGAGCTATCAGCGTTGACACCAGAACAGTTGCTAGAAAAGATTAAAACCATGCAGGATGAGGTTTATCAGCTTGGTTTGCGAGAGTCCAAGGAAATGACTCGCGGCAAGCTTCTGGGCATATTTGATCGCCCACCCGTGGGAAAAAAATGAGAAATTCTGTTGCCGTATTAAACATAGTTTATAAAACTTCCATATGCATTGGTATGCAATTAACTTAAGTGCGTAGTATGAAACTCTTATTGAAATAAAAGATGAATTCATGATTTTAATGTAATTTATTCATCTTATGTTAAAAGTGCAGCGCAAGAGCACAATTAAAACACTTGTACTTTTTGTTCATTATCGATGCCTTATTTTCTTATTGATGTGTCCACTTTTCTTGGCCGTCGCACTTGAGCTTGATGATAATTTGCTTTTTGTATTGGAGGTGGGTGTGCCGGACAAATCCTTGTTGCTGCTGCTGCTGGCGCCAGCAGCGCTTCCTCGTTCCTCGTTGCGATGGGACGGAGAATCTGTGAAGTTGCAAAAGCACGATATTAATTTGGGTATGTGGGTTCGGAAAATTATATGCTAAACCTGTTGATCACTTCTTAAGTTAAATTATTGTTATATTGACATCATTAATTGATTCTTGCAATTGTTATTTAAGCACCGACACATATCACAGCCAATCATCATCATCATCATTTTTATCCACAACTAATTCGTCACACTGATATCGCCCACATCGTCTTGCAACACCTTACCCTTTTCATCCTGCGATTTTATTGTTGTTGCGCCATCGTGTGCAGTTGTTGTGTTCTGATTAATTGAGATCTGATTGTCGCTGGAGTCCTCGTTAGTTATGGAATCTGATTCACTTGCGCGTTCAGCTGCGTTAATCACAAATTTTGAGTGGAATTCATGCAACACATAACGCGGACTACTCACGATTGCATATGGCCATGGAGGTAATGCTGGACTTGGAAAACAAGCGCTCCGCATCTTTAAATTTGCGATTGCGCTTGTCTGCCTTTGAGTTGGTTGCCTTGTTCGAGGTGAGGTAGCGCTCCCAGCCGCGAATGATGTTGCCGCACAGCTGAGTGTCCTCTAAGTAGGAGCCTTCAAATGCATATATCTGCCGCTCCAGGTTGGCCAGTTGTTCCTTAAAAACGAGTAACAATCATTTTTTAAAAATGTATGCAATTAAGTCAGTGTTTGTTTGTTACCGAAGTTTCTGCCTTCTTCTTGATTAAGTCCGCCAATTCACTGCGGGTGTCCATTGTGCCTCCCTTGGCATTGGAATTTGTTTTGTTGGACTTCTTTGGCTTGTTGCTGTTATTGTTATTCTCAGTAACATGTTTACTCGTTGGCGAACTCATATTTTGTTAATTTTTTCAATATTATTTATTTGTTTTGTTTATTTCTAGCGATTCCTCGTTCCTGCTGCTTGAGAGCATCGATTTTTAATCGAAAAATATTTGCAAAACCGTGTGGCGGTCGGTCGACTTTACAGAGCTGCCGTACTGTATTTTTGTCGACGCATGCTAGACGAGTCACAGTTTGCATGCTTGTTAGGTAGATGGCGCTCGTAGTACAATCCAACCGTTAATTTTGAATTATGAATATACATAAATATTATGGATAAATCAGTTTCGACTTTATAAGAGCTTTGCTTCACATACATATAAACTAATATGTTTTTGTAAATTTATATTGTATGACCAAGATGGACCTCGCTATGGGGGCATTCATCTTCTTGCTTAGCTTTTTGTTAGGCAAACTATTTTCATTACAATGCGCATCTTTAAATTCATAGATACATTGAGTGCGTCTGCCATTGACCTCTAGCGGTGGTTATTTTATATGCGTATATCTTAAACAAAAGCCACGGCAGCAAGCGCCATTACCGTCATCATCATTATCATCATTATGATCATCAGTAGATCATCACTGTGGCTTGTATAGTTTGTTGACCCACAGTTCTTTCTAAGCTGTTGCCCAAAAAGTTTGTTGAACTGCCGAAAACAAAAAGTGATGCGCTGTTCCCGCTGCTCCCGCTTCCCATTAAGCAGCTCCCAATTTGCGCTCCCTTTCGCTGCTCTGTGCGACTTACTCTCTTTTACTTTTTACCATTTACCATTTCGTTGCTCACACACACGCACACGCACACAATATTGTATGGGCACCTTTGGCTATTTCACTTTTCACAGCATAATCTCGTCGCACGCATCGTATGAGTGATTTTATTTTGAATGCGCGCTTTTCTTAGTTTTCATATGACCATCTTTGGCCCAGACAAAAAAAAATAAAAAATAAAAAATAGAGACTAACTTAATCCAGCGCAAGTAGAAAACAATATCGAATACGAATGCGACGGCGACAACATTAGAAAATGAAATCACAACGAAAAACGAAACGGCAACGACCGTTGCAGAGTTTTGCTGCAGCCGGTAAGCAAAGTCTGCTGCCACGTCTGACTGGCTAACTGGCTAACTGACTGATTGACTAACTTACTAACTGACTTACTTACATACTGACTGACTGACTGACTGACTGACAGACTGCCTTCTATGTGTGTCAAAAGATTGACGCGCAAAAAAACTTTCATTTTATTTAAACAAACACACACAAGGCGCGGCCTGGGCGACTTGGAAAAACTTATTTTCATTTGCCATTTTTTTTTTTTTTTAGGCAAACATCTTCCACCTTCTGCCCACCCCCTTTGACGGCTTCTTCTTCAGCTAGTTGCTCGCCTGGCCAATTGACTGCAGTTAACAATAATTTTTATGATGAATTGCATGGCCGCGTGTGAAATCTGCTGCGGTGACTGAGGAAAAGTGGAAAACTGCCAGAAAAGTGGAACACAGCTAAAGAAGCGACGACTGCGTAGCCAACAACAGCGCAAACACTCTCGACTAATTAGCTGCGTTTTAGAAATTCAGCGGCAATGAAAACAAAATCGAGTTCAATGCTTGCAACGATGACGCTGCTACTGTGTTGTTGTTGTTGCTACTGCTACTGCTGCAGCAACTTGTTGTTGGCGCTGCAACGTTTTCGTTGTGTTCCAAGAATCGCGCACACACACATGCAAGCATTTGTGCAAATGTACAATACATACATATACATATGTCATATGTAGCATGAATAGTTTGTTGCCATCGACGTGGAAGACGCGCTTTCCAACGCGAGTGAAAATTAGTTGCGTTTTGGGCAAAAATGGAAAAGTTTTTTTTTTCTTTCAATCGATATGTAGTAAAATCAAATAAACAAATTGCAACAGTTTATTTTTCTTCGCTTAAATTCAAAGCTCATATGCAAATGTTGCAGTTGAACCAATAAAATAAATACAATCAGGAGGCAGAGCAAAGGCGTCGCTGGCAGTGACATCATAACAGATTGACTGACAAACACACAAAAGCACTTGCCATAAAGCACACACACACACACACACACGAATTCGCCCAACTTATGCAAAAGCTACTGCAGCGGCGCACTCTCTTAACTTGCGCTCTTGCGCTTTGCTGCTCTTTTAAAAATGCCAAACAGCAACAACAACAAAAGCTCTAGTTTTTGTTTTTGTGCAAAAATGCCGGAAGAAACTTGATCTTGATTATTTTCTATGCAACGAGCAGCCGAAGCCAATAAGCACACGAGAGCGTGCGCATGAGCGAGAGAGAGCGCGAATGCGCAAAAAGTTCAAGTTGAATGTCGTTGTCGCGGCCATCGCTGCTCTGACGCTCACAGCGTGGGGGCTGCCTCTCTCTCTCTCTCTCCCACTCTCTTGCCCGCGCTCTGTGTGATTGTGTGTGTTTGTTTGTATTCGCATAGTGGGGCGTCACAATTTGCACTGCAGCTATTTATGTGTGTGTGTGTGTGTGCGACATGCATGTATTTTTGTTCTAAGCATTTTGAGCTTTTGTTCGCTTTTTTTTCGCGTGCATTCGCTTAGAAAAGTTTGCGTGGGCATTGAAAATTTATTAAAATTTTCAATTGTACAATGAGAAATGCAAACAAACATATAAATATTTAATTAATGCATTTTATTTTTAAAGTATTTTGTTTGCGGAAGGGGGGTGTGTGAGGTTACTTTGATCTAGGACAATGCTTTTTGTTTAACTAGATCATGTTTTGTTGCCAACAATCATAATTATATCTTTATTTCTAATCCTTAAAAACGGCTATGATTCAATTTTAACACTTTTATTAGCTTGCAGCCACTTTAAACCACTTAAACCTCCATAAATGCATTCGTTGCAGTCGTCTTCATGGACTTGGCTTAACAACTTTTATTCCGGTAACACTTGAACGTTGTTTGATCTTCTCACCTTTGAAGTGCAGTCAGTGAATTTTCATGTCACTTTAAGTCTCATCATAAGTACTCAACTGTCGGTCACCGAACCCAACGTAACTAATTAAAAAAGCCGACTATTTACCCAAAATGTGGTTGACCAACAAAACAAAAACGAAAAAATGCAATCAAAGTTAGGTAAGAGAACTGACCTTAAACAATGCTGCACAGATCGACGTTTGTGTGTGTGTCTTTCGAGATCCGACAACAGCATCAATATACATACTTACGCACAGTTAAACAAAAAACACATTCACCCAAAAACGTCGCCAGCCAGCAACAACAAACAGCCAAAAATTCCTTTTCAAGAGACCCAAAGTTTTGGAGGCAAAGAAAACCAAACGAAAGCCAAGCTCTGAAAATATAAAAAAGAGAAATGCAAACGGCCAAAAAGAAAAAGCCCAAGAAGCAGTTAGCCGCAGAGAGCCAGCTGAGAGCAATAAAGTTAAGAGTGTAAACAAGAGAGAAAGAGGGAGAGGTAGAAGAGAGAGAGAGAGAGAGGAAAGCGCAGGCGAATGGAGTGCACGAGGCGAATGAACTTTGAGGCTAGTCGTCGCTGCCTGCGTTGCCATGAAAGTTATGCAACGCAACACACACACACACACACACACACACACACACACACACACAAATACAGAGACAGCCACATAGACACACAGAGCAGCATGGTGAGCGCAGCTTTGCTTTCGGCTCAGCGCGCGAAACAAGTTAACTGTTTTTATTTTTCTTCTTCGGCCTCGCAAGCTTAAGCTCTTGCATTCAGGCAACGACTTTGGCTAGTCGGCTGTTTTTATATATGCATGTATGTAGGTATGTGTGTGTGTATGGAAGTGTGCGTGAGTCGTTGACTTTGCATAAGTGTGCCAATTTATGAAACGGCGTGGCCTTCAATGATTAACTGATAACAGCTAATGCTAATAAGCATAAAAATAGGCTTCAATTTAAGCTTATTTAAGTATTTAAACATTTTGTGTCGACTTCGCTACAGTTTTGAGACGAGACCTTAACCAATGCATTCTAAAGTGCCTGCTGCCCAATTCTGTGGGCCGCCAGCGCTTTGTGCATCACGAATTTGCCACGTTTTTTTTTTATTTTTATTTTTTTTGCAACTGCAACAGCAGCGTCAGCGTTGCATTCAGCATGCAGCAAACATTACTGTACATTCACCCACTTTTCAAAGTTCAAACACACACACACACACACATAGACAGTGAGAAGCGCACGGCGAACGTTTCGCTAGAGAAACAGAAATTGCATTCTAGACGCTGCAAAAAAAAAAATGCAGAGTTGCGCATGCGCAGCGTTCGTGTGCCTCTCTTTGTGTGTGTGTGTGTGTGTGTGTGTGTGTGTGTGTGTGTGTGTCTATGTGTTGCAGTTACAGTTGTTGCTGCAATAGAAAAGACTGCTTTCTCTTGAGGCCAAAATATATTCAACGAGTCTATTCGCAATATTGTGGCAGGCATCTAATGAAGAGGCCAATTTACAATTTGTCTAGAACCAGCAAGAACCAGTCAAAATATACTATATATCAAGTATTTGTTTCAGAAGATGTGGGATGAATTATTTCGAATTTTAACAAAAAGATACCAGATTATATATATGTATTATATTCTATTATTCTTCTTATCAAAACTTTTTGCATAGTAAAAATCCAAAATTTATGTTTAATTTAGTTTTGTACCTCAGAATCTCCTAAGAATTGATTTTACCATGCACTTAAATAAACAAAAATTCGAAATCAAGTTAAATCAATAGCCAATTGCTTGCCACCTGGCGCAGACATTAAATTTTTGCTGCTGCTGTCTATCAATGCAACAGAATTCGAGCCACGTTAAAAGCAAAAAGTGGAAAATTGCACTGTGAGTGTGTGTGTGTGTGTGTGTTTGTGTGTGAGTCAAATGTACGGTTATAATGCACTTCAGCATTTCACTTAGTGCACAGTTTGTTCTCTGGATTTTCTAGTTGCCTCGTTGCATGTTGCTGCTTTTGTTGTTGCTGTGCCTGTTGCACACTCTCTGGCCATGCAAAAAGCACCGTTAGGCGAGTGTTTATTACGCTCCTGTTACAGCATACAAAAGCGGCCAGCCAAGCCAAACACAGTTAACAAGCGAATGCGGGGAAGAGGTGCTGAGGGAGGGGTTATTCTATGACTCGGTGGCAACCCTGGGAGAGTGCAACACATTTCGCTTGGTTGCCGATCATATGTAATTTTCATATCTGGCCAGAAAGGAAATTGGTTTTGTGTATTTTTTTTGGCCAAAAGAAAAGTGCCGAGTCGGTCAATCGCCCAATGACCGCTGGGCGAACGTTCCAATTGCACCTACCCTCTCATACCTCTATCTCCCTCCCCCCTCGAGAATGCATTGGGCCAGCAATCGAACCCAAACGATCGCTCGCGCACTCGGCAATTTCTTTCTTTTTAGCCATGGCCTTTTCTTATGCTGCAAGCAGAAATATAATTTCAGTTATTTGCCAGCTCAGTTCCTCGGCTGCGACTCGTTCTATGCTCATGCGCATAGAACTTCCGGGACAACAAACAGAAAACAAGAATAATGGGAAAAACTTTGAAGTTCATAACAAATATTAAATGCCCTTTCTTAGAGCTTAAGGTCGAGTATTAGTTGGTAAGGGTATAAAATAATAGCTTAAAAGAAAGTATAATAAATAAAATCTTAATTAAATATCTTATACCTATGAAATTTTCTGTAGTAGACCTAACCTTCTGAGCTTACGTTAAAACTTTAAGACTTTTTGCCACAAAATCTAGAAAATTCTAGCAGAAAATCCCTAACTTATAATATTAATACTGAACTTATCAATAAAATATATTTAAACATCTTTCATATTTCCTTGTCAAGTTTAATGCTCAATTTAAACTACCTCTGCTCTGTGCTAGTGTATAAAAAGGCCAACTTACTCTAACAACAGCTACGATGGCGATGACAGCACCAACAACAACAGCAACTACAATAACTGCGATTGCTGCAACTGAGCGCAGAATTAGGTCACTGGGAATTCTTTTTTTTCCGTAATTTCGTTGTTGTTGTTTTGTTTTGTTCTTTTGCCCATTTTGTGCAACGTTGTTGATGTCTTTAGACTGTTGTTTTGTGGCTAGAATTTTCTACTATTTTTGGCTTATAATGACACACAGAGAGTTTTGGCAACGTGCAACGATCCCAGGCGGCAGCAGCAGCAGCATATTGAGTTGCTATGAAAATATTTGACGCTAATTTTCAATTTGTTGCACAGCCAACAATTTTGCTAGCCGCAAGGCGACCAACAAACAAAAATCTCTACTGAAGTTGCAAGTTCACATCGCATTAAATAACATAGCAAAAATTTTGTGGTCAATTTGGCGGTGCCACGGAATGTGTGTGGTTTCAATCAAAATGGGAGAGCAAGCCAAGATTTATCTCAATGCGATATCTATGAGCAGCCAGCAATTGAAGAAGTTGGCTGATAAGATTTAGCTGTGGTAGCTTTGTGTGTGCCACAGTTTAAGCAGGTTGATAAATATCTTTTAAGAAAATTTGTTGAAATTAAAAGGAAAGGAAGAAAACGTGATGTTAAAGAAAACTTAGTAAAAGACGGTCGAAATATTTACAATTGTCTTAAAGCTTAATAGAAACAAAATAGAGTATTTCTTTTAAAATCGTGCCTAAGCTATAAATTTTTATATTTTAAGAATTTTTTAAATGTTTATATAATAATAAAAGCATAAAAACGTTGTCTAAGCTATTAAATGTTATTATAAATTTTCTCAAACTAAACTTACATCTTATAGATAAAATACTTCTATTATATAAACAATTAGCAATAAAAATACATCGCGTAATAACCATTTACTAAGTTTATTTTTTATAGCAACCTTAAAGCCAATTAGTTGGCCCTGACTCTGCTTAAAATGCCATTAATTGTCAATTAAATTAAATGTTGTTAACAAAAAAACTTGAGTGTAACAGCTTTAAATGCATTTTGCAATGATTAAGTGGAAATGGGAGAATGTTGATGAGAACTTTAGTTGCCACAACAGCAGCAGCAGCAACAACATCACACAAACAAAACAGATTTTTCGCCATAGCTTTGCGCATTGCGCCTTTCCCTCAATAATTTTCTTGGAAATATTTCTTAGACCGGTTTCATCTTTGGCAGCAGCAGCCTCAGCAAATTGCAGAATTGTTGCTGTCGTTATTGTTGTTGTTGTTGGCTGGCTGGCTGGCTAAAGAACCGCGACGCAGACGCGCAGCGAGCTACCGTTGGGATACTGTTATATTCTGCAAAACTGCATCGGCAGGTCTCCAGTCTCGCATGCAACTGTGGCTCCGAGAGTAGCTCTCTGTGTGTGTAAATGCTTGTGTGTGTGTGTGTGTGTGTTCCTCCTTTCGCTGTGCTTTTGCACACATTTTTCAAATGTAAGTTACTTGCGGTCATTCGCTTTAACTGCTTCTTGCTGTTGCTGTTGCTGCTGTTGCTGTTGCTGCCTCTTCAGCTGCAGTCTTGGCAACTCTCTGCGGCAACTTGAAGCGCTTGCACTTGGAGGTGACTTGCGGGCATTGTACCGATTTTAGCCAGGTTTGCCATTAGAATCTATTGCGGGATTTGCTTTGCGCTGGCCTGGCTTGGCTTGGCTTTTATATTGTCTTATGCCTGCTTATTTTTCTTTTCTTCTAAGCTGCCCAATAGTGCAGATCTGATTGGGGGTTTTCAAGCTTTAAGTCGTGCTAGTTGGCAACGCCCAAACAAAAGACTTAGGCAACGAACTTGCCAGAATATGCAGACAACCAAACTGTTGACAACAGCGACAACAGAACGAACAAGATGGTGAAGAAGAAGAAGAAGAAGAAGCAGTAAAGAAAACGAAGTTTGCCGAAGCCCAAGCTCGGCTCGGTCGTCGCTTCAGTCAGTTCAACGAACTTGCGCTCGAATCTAGGCTAAACATTCTCGCGCTGACGTGCAATGAAAACGAAAAGTACCGTAAGCCAACCGCTACGAAGAAGCAGAGGCTTCTGGAAGACGCCGCCAGAACATTGAACGGGAATAGAGAGGGAGAGAAAGAGCGGGAGAGAGGGTGAGAGAGTGTGTGGAAGAATACATTTGATTAGCGAGCGTTGGCTTAAAAACTAGGAAAGGGGGGGGCGAAGTGTGGAGGGCTTTATGTTACCTGTGTGGCATGGCCAGAACGTGACGTTTTGTTGTGCCACATACAACACACAACACACACACACACACACACACGCACACACATCTGCTAATCAAATGCGCGACTTTTCCGTCATGTTGCCGGAGCGGAAGTTGCAAGCAGCTTTATTAGCTTTTAATGGGAAAGTTATTAATGGTACATATTTGGGCGGACCATAAAGCAAATGAGTTCTAAGACAACACACCCCCCACACACACACACACACACACTTGCGATATTGATGGCTGATCAGATTGACGCTTTTGGCGCATTGACAGCAAGACAATTGTTGTCGTCTCTTGTCGCTTGCCAACTGCGCGAAAGAACTGCGAAAGCAAAACAAATTGGTGAAAGTTGTTCAGCTCAGCTCCAAAATGTCTTCTTCTTTGGCTATTCGTCGCCCGCTTTTGTGTTGCGTTATATTCGCGTTCTTATTTGCCAAAAGGTTCTACCTCTCTCGCTCGCTTGCTCTGTCTTGTTACAAAAACGGTCGTTGAACCTGTAAGCCAGCTCCAACTCTTACAGCGCCCTGCCCCCCTCTCTCTCTCTGTCTCTCTCTCTCACTGGCAACTTTTGAGCGTTTCGTTTTTCATCTGTAATAATTTGGCGTGTAAACAGCTCGACGGAGTCAACGACTTCTTCGGCGGCCCGCTTGATAACAACAACAACAACAAACTCAAGCAGCACTCTTTTGGCCCAATCGCAGCCACACGCAGCTGAGTCATCTTGTTTACGCAAAACTGAAATACCCCAAAAAACAACCGAAAATAAAAAAAAATTAAAAACAGCAACAGAGTTTCTTTTCATTGGAATCAGTATTGAGAATTGTATAATTAGGCTAACAGCTTTTTGGCTGCAGTGACGAAAGTGTAATCGCAAACAAGTCCACATAAAAAAAAAAAAAAAACATTTATGGAAATTTTGACCATGACACGACATCGCATAAAGACGCGATTGTTCTCAGTATGTCTGTCTGTCTGTGAGTCAGCGACCTGTAATCTGTTCTGCTTTGATTAGGGCCAAATGTGACTGAACCTAAGCAAAATGTAAACAAATTATGTTGCGGGGAATTTTTCATATTTTGTTCAACTTTAAAATGGGGCAAGACGTTTGCTTCAAAAAAGGTATACAAAAAGTATTTACATATTATTAGTTTGTGATAAGAAAATGTTTCTGAGACTTTATTAATAAAATAATCTCTGTTATCTTCATAACAAACACTTAGCAAATATTTTAAGACCTCGTGTGTAATCTTAATAAGCTGTTGTGTCTTTATTCTCACGTATATTTATCAACTTAAGATCTGCACAAGAACAGAACCGCAAGCTGAATTCTTTGGCATACCAAGACCTACATATGAGATAGTCGTCGCCAAAGCACATTAGAATTCCCAGCAGAACTTACAACAACAATAAACAATTGTTCCTCTGCATGCCTCAAGTGTTCAGGTGATCCTCGGCTCGGATGCAATCGTAATAGCATTTTGATGATCGTTTTTATCGCTTAGCCGAAATCTGTAACAAATGTAATGACTACAAAAACAAAAAACAAAAAACCTGCTGCATGGCAGAGCTCAGCTTCAAACACATGCGTGTATGGCATTACAAAGGCGATGGGTAAGGGAAGGGATCTTTAGTAAGTTGGGGGCTTGGTTGGGTACACACATACACGCCACACACACACACACACACACATGTATGTATCGGCAGCGTTGGTTCGTAATTATTTTCATTTCTTTCGGTACACATCGGGCGATTGCTTCGGCTTTAAAGCTGGTGTTGGTGTTGGTGTTGTTGCTGCTACTCCACTTTGTTCATGTATATGTATGCCTGGCTCGATGGCAAGTTCAACGCACTCGCTTGAACTGCTGCAGAAATGACTGAGCCAGAGATGTAGATAAACATTTCCGCAACGCTGCGGCGCCGAGAGTCGTCCCACTGTAGAAAAATCTATGTAGAAACATTCTACAAGCAGCCAAATGGCCAAACAACTAACAACAACTAAGCCAAGAGAGTGTTACCAACGCGAGATACTTTCATTGGCTTATGCGAATCTTTCTCTTCTTGATTGCTGTTTTGCCGTTTTGCTGTTGCCTGGCGGCCAACCAGTTTTCTTTGGCCAGGCTAAAAAGAAAGGCTTTCTTTCTGGCCAGGTTTGTCTGTTTTGTTTTTTTTTTTTGCTGCAGCAAATGCTGTTGCAGCGATTGCAACTGCAATTTGAAAGTATGACCGAGTGCCCAGACCGCAGTCCCAAGACCCCAGAGACCCAAACCACAGAGCGACAAAACGGCAATTGAGTAATTTTCTTTGGCACTAAATCGTTGCCTTTTTCTTCTTCTTCTTCTAGTTCTTGGTAGTTCTTTCCAAATCTAACCAAAAGCGCTGTGTTAAAGTTCACATAGAAGATGGCTGCGATTTTGTTATTGTTCTTGGTTTTTTGTTTGTGGTCAATGAACTGCCCAAAAAAGAAACCCAAAAGTTCAGGCTCCAAACGTTTGTTACATTCTCGGCCCGCGTCTTACATAAAAAAAAAATAACAAAACAAAAACAAAACTTGACGCAGTTCGCTGCGTGCCTTCATTTTGGGCAGGTTGCAAGGGGAGGGGTTGACGTGGTGGCTTTGAAAAGTCAGCGGCGTATTAATTTTTCTAATTTGTCTGCCATGAGGCGAATGAACTTTTCTAGCTTTTTTTTAAATAAACTTTTTTTTCTTTAGTTTGCTTTTATGTCATGTTGTTTTTTCGTTTTCTTTGGCAGCACAGCTTTTTTTTATTTTTGTTTTTGGGGAGCTGTGCTATGAAGACATAATAGATAGATATAGTCGGAGTTCAAAGAACTCATTCGGCTCTATTGTGAGAATTCATGCATATATTTGAATGGATTGTGCTAGTGTCTAGATTTATGGAAATGCGATACATAAAAAGACACATCATAATATCACAATCTCAAATTGGCAATGTCATTAATCAAAATGCTTCTCTTTCCTTTTTTCTAGCTACAAACGATCGTAGATAGTAATTTAAAATGCGTGTAAGTTTGCGCTGAATTCGATTAGCATTTAGATTTTTGTTTGAGCTCTCAAGCAATTCAAACTCAAGCTAAATGCTGTAAAAGGTTTTTGTATGCATGAAAATAAAGTTAAATAGATAGATTGTAAAACTAGTTTGCTTATCATTAAAATATATATTTATGTGGGTTAAGGATATTGTAGATTTTTGTATCTCATATGTGACTGGGGAGTGCCCATTAAATATTCAAAGTCAGGTAGCACGTGTCGAGTAGTTTAATAAATTTATGGAATTTTCATGTTTACATAAATTGTTTGACTTTTAAAGGCAGTTTCTTGAATTTATAGATTTATCGTGAATCAGAAGCTTTTCGTGAAGAAGTGTTATGTAGCTAGTCACGATTTTGATGTCGGCTTAGCTTGATATATAGTTTATGTAGAATGTCTTCGAAACTATAGCTTAATTTTAAAGTATGGTATACAAATGTTATTTTCCTAGATATATTGAATAAGGTTGTGTATTTGTTTTTATCACTCAGAATGAAACTGAAAAACTCTTGGCACAAGTTCTCCTCAACTTTCTTCAACCTCTCTTAAGAGCCCCCTTGGTAATCCTTGAGCATATGCAAACTATTCAAAAAATATGCTCACATCAATGTGCTTTCATTACTTTTACCCGTCAGGCAGCTGCTCCATTAGTTACCGTTGAGTATTCAACTCGACATCAGATGCTCTTCTTCTTACACAGTTCTCAGGCTCACAACCTAACGGTTCTGCAATCCTTTAACACCATTTGTATGCGTCAGCTGCCCCGTCAGCTTTCACAATATTCCCCATTCATAATTGATTTCCGCTCAACTCGCTCAGAATACTTACTTCCACATTAGACACAAACAGACTCCACAGCCAACTGTTATCACAGAGAGTGAGAAAAAGCGAGAGAGCAATCTGTTTTGCATTTACAGTTATGCAACACAATACAATGCTTGCATACATCCTTTGACATAATAGCCGTAGCCCAGGCAAGAAATGATCACACCGCACACAAAACATGAATACGAACACGAATACGAAAACAAATACGAACACGAGTTTGAGTTTGAGTCGGTGTACATAAACGAGTTTCCTGTCGCCAGTCAAGAAATAAAATTTAAATAAGAAAATAATGAAGCGGAGAGAAAAAGTAAGAAAAACCGCTATGTTGCCGGTAGATGTTACCTTGTTTGTTACTGCTTCTTGTTGTAGGCTGTGTGGCAGTTGCTCCTTTCAATTTCTCGTAATTCTCTCAAATGAAGCAATCGCCAAAGACCGACGTGCAGTTCCGCCCACCAAAAACCAAAAACGAAAAAAACAAAACTCTCAACTCTCAGGCAGCGTAGCTACGACAACAACAAAAACAACAACAACTCACAGACAGTTGAACAATAGAGCAACAATAAACACGCTAACAATAGACAACAACAAGAACAACAACAACAGCAGCAGCAACAGGATTTTTACCGTAATCCTTTCGTTTTGATCCGCTTGAGAAGTATATTTTCATTCTGACGAAAATGAGATTTCTACTCATGCCAGAAGCTGACTGATTGAGCAAGGATTAAGCAACCCTGTCTTCTGTTCTCTACCTGCGCAGGACATGAGTTGCTTTATTTGAATATACAAGAGTCGGCAGCAAACAGCAGCAGGTACCGCAATGCAAGGGGCGCGGCGTCAGGTGCTGCCTGGCTGGTAGTAGAAAGGGGAAAGGCGCAAGGAGCAAGGGTAACCAATTTCCCAATTTTCTCGGCTTGATTACGTGGGATTTTGATGTGGCATGTGGAGGCGCTGCCATTTGATTGCGTGAAATGCGAAAGAAAATTGATATTTTCTCTCTCATAATGTTTACACATATGTTGCATGCTGCTGCTGTGCAGGAAGCGCTCTTCAAGAATTTACCCAGCGGAAATGATGGCAACAGCAGCAGCAGCATGTCTGCCTCTGTTTCTACGCCCAACACAATGGTTTAATTAAAGCAAGGACACACACACACACAACACAGTCATAAAGCCATAAATTTCATAGTTCTTTCTGTCCTTTCCCTCTTGCCGTCAAAGGGTTGGCCCAGAAGTTGTTCCTTCGTTGTGGCAATTAGTGCAGCCTTTCGTTTCCTAGTAATATATGCACGCATTGTCCTTGCACGGTAGGCAAATGCGTTTTCCATTGAAATCACATGCAGGCCATGTCAGAATCTCTTTCGCTGTCTCTGTCTGTTACCGGTCAAGTTCGTTGCCTAAGTCTTTTATTTTTACATACAAAAGTAAACTTTAAGAAGAAGACGACCAAATAAAAGCCACTGTTGCTCAACTCTCGCATAAGCTCAAACTGGAGTTCAACGAACGCACAAAATTCAAATACATATAATGAAACAATCCAACAACAACAATAATACTGCCTCTGTTACAAGCGAGCGCCAACTCAACTCAGCTCTGCCCCGCTGCTGCCCCGCCAGCAATCAGTCAGTCAGTTGGCCGCTTGGGCTTACACCTGCCCCCCTTCACACCCCCCCCAGCAGTCTTTTCCTCACGCACTGGCCGAAAAAAGCACAACGACAACGTGGCTGGAGATGAGTTTGTTGACCTGCCAACTCAATTTTTTGGGTATGTTTGTTTTATTTTTTTCAGCTTTATTTTTTTGGCCAAGAGACGAAAATGAAATGGAAAAGAGCGCACACACAACGTTCTTAACATTTACCATATACAAACTGTATATAAGTTTTTGTTGCTGTGGTTTTGTTGCCGCGAAACACTCTCGTTGCTCGCTTTTAACTCTCTCGGCGCGCTCTTGACTTGGTTTTTGAAAAGTGAAGTGAATCACTTTGATTTACGCACAGCAGCAGCTGCTACTGCCGGACAACAACACAGCACAGTGCGGACAAAAAGACGTCAGTGCTGGGCAATGAGGCTACAAATTACTTACATACATATATGTGTATTCGCATTATTGTTAAATTATGTCGAATGAGTTGAGCAAACAATCGACGAAATACAATCAACTGTAAGATTTCCGTTTGCCGCTGTCTGGCTGCTGTGCATTTGTTGTTTGTAGGTGTGTCTCTCTTTCTCATCGGTAGCATACGCAAATACAAACAAATACGCTTATGAGTATGTGCACATATTATGAATACTTATCGATTTTGAGGGTGTTTATCACAAAACAGGGAGCTGCTGCTTTCTTTTGTGCTTTGCTTTTGGTGAGGGGGAGCTTATGCTGTCGATAAGCTCACGATGCGGAAATCAATCAGATTTGTGTGGGCTGATTCTGTTGCTGATGCAACTTATCAATGACTAATCAATGGGAACAGGAAATTTGGCAATTCAATTAGTCACAAAACCCCAAAATACCATTTGAGTGGATTGCTTGTATGATCTGTAACAGAAATTCCTAATTCTAGGCAGAATTCATCAGAATAATTTTTGAGTGAATTTGTTGTTTTTTCAACTTATTCACTAACAAATTATTGACACGTTTTGACTCTTAAGTCCAACTACTTACATGTGTATGAAATTACAATCCTCCTGCCACAACACTATAAAGTCTCTTAATAATGAGCCTTAAAAATGCTCATATTTTTTTCGCACAAATTCTTACCTGGAAAATTTGAAGACCGCAACCTTTCTTAAAAAAAAAAAACGAAGCGGAACCAAAACGGTGAAAGTTATGAGTTTGCAAAAAAGTCCTTGAACTGTTTTTATGTGTTGTTTATCCCCGACGATGCCGCAATATGAGCGTGAGTCCCTGGTCCGAGCATGCTAAACAATGGAAACAGGCCAACAACAAGGCTCGATGGACTTTTAGGTCTTCGCTGCTAACTGACCTGCGATTGTGACACAAAGTTGCGTCACTGTGGCAAACTGTGATCCCGAGAAAATGTTGCTTTGTGTGTGCGAATGTGTTTATGAGTTTGTGTTTGACAAGCGAGAAAAAAGGACAAAAAAAATGGGACAGCATTGTTGGAAATTTGTTAACCTGGGCGTGAGCAGCCATAAACACTTCGTTTGACTCAAGATAAGCTTTATATTACGACAAATTGCTGTTTTATCATTATTTTTTATCTGTACTCTCTTTGAGATTGTGCAAAGTTTATTGAAGATTTGAAAATGGGTCACTAGTTCCGTTTTTAAATGGAACACACATCCTGCACAGCCTTTTCTTTATTGAAGTCGCAGTTCCTTTAACTAAGTGGAACGCGCTTTTCCAGGTCATTTCCGTTGTTATTCTAAAGAGTAGAACTCGGTCACTTGAGTCATCAGTTAGTAGTGCTCGAATCTCAGTGATCTCTGCAACCACAAGGCTCTGACACTTCCTTTTTTATCCCAAATCTTTAAGGGCTAAAATTACATAATTATTACTTGCTACCTATTTATTTTTTGGAGGAAAGGTAAATTCTCGAACCCTTGAGCACACACAAGCAAACACTCAATAAAAAAATAAACCATAAAAAACTTGAGAATTTTCGCGCGCAACGGAAAATGCTTATTCCCGCATTGAAGCAACCCCAAAAGTGGAAAATAATAAAAAGGAAAAAACGCAAAGAAAAAAGGACAACGCCGACAGATGCGACGATTGATTCAACGATTATTATCTAGGCAAGGGAGAACTCAAGTTGCAGAGCGAGAGGGAGTAGGGGAAGGGGAAAGATCGTCGCGTTTATAACTGTGCTTGCTTTTGATTTCGTCAGGTGTGCCACAAAAAAAAAGATGCTTGCCTGCTGCTGTGGTAGGAAACCGAAATCCTTTTGTTGCGCTGTTTACAGTTAACGCGACGCACATTTGGTAATTATCCCCCCATCCCCCGAGAACACAAACACAATCGTGGGAGCGTTCTCTTACAGGATACGCGCAGAAGGCTCTAACGGTTCATAATTATGCAAGTAGCTGTCAACTCCAAGTGCGCGACTCCCATACATACATATATTTGTCTATATCCGATTTCAGCTTGTCGTTGTTGTCAACAACATTTTTGCAGTTATTTTCGCGCCGCGTTTCGATTCATCAATCAGCATTAGTCTAGTTGTTCTGCAGAGAGGTTGCGACGTGAGGTAAACATGGCTGAAAAACAAGAGCGACAACAGCTTAAGAGTTCATTGTTACAATTATGAAGTGTTGCCGCAGGCTACGGCATGAAACAACAAAACAAACAAAGCACCCGAAAACAAACAAAAAAACAAGTGAAAACGTTGCAGTCGGACGCAACCGACTGCGGAATACTTTGATACCAGTAAAAAAACGGATGGTAAGGAGCTTGGCGACTGGTAAACATCGCCAGCTATCATGTTACCAAATTTGGTGACTTTAGCTCAAAAACTGTGGAAGATAACTGAGCTTCCAAATTTAAATGGTGGGCGGCAGAGGTGGGTGTGGCATTCAATTTTAATCAAATGTTTTAACTGTCACCATTTATCAAAACTGTTAAAGATATAGCCGATTCCGATTTTATGAGGAGTGGGCGTGGCAAAATTTTGATGCAGTTTTTTCAGGGATGTGACTAGCTATCTTCGTGCAAAATTTGGTAGCTCTAGCTGCAGGAATGTGAGAAATATATGGTTTTATCGTTTTTCAGTTATCGATTTTATCGATTTCCCAGCCTCCTTGTAGGCGTGGCAACCCAATCTTGACACTTTATCTGTCTCGCCTATAGACAAACATAATTGCAAAGTTTCAAGTCTCTAGCTTAACGGGTGTCGAAAAAAGTTGCGTTCATACGGACGGACAGACGGACTGACACCATGACATGCACAAAACCAATATACTATGAGATCTTCGGTATCAAAGTATAAAAACTCACAGCAAAATTGCCGAACAACCTGCACAAATAAATAAATCTACGAGTTGAAATAGTTATAAATAAAAAGTTATGAGTGGGGTTTGGAATGGAATGAAATTTGAGCTATAAAACAGGGGTCGATCTGAAAAGCGTTCTCAGGTATCAATGTAGTTTTAAAATAGTAATCAAATTATGAATAAAACTAACTAGCGGTGACATTGGAAAATCTTGAATCACTCCAGATGCCAAGAAATTATTACAGATAATTATCGTAAGGATCTGTTATCTAAAGTTCCACCAAAGAAACACTTAAAAAAATACCGTTTGAGGTACTTAGCGCTCAAAGACAATCAACCAAATGCATAGAAAGCTCTGTTGCTCCACAAAATGTTGCACATGCCTAACTGCTTGTACTGTAATAATACAATGCAGCTAAGAGAATGATAAGCATTTCATCTTTGGCACCAACTTATCCAGCATTCGCCGTTAGATTCTTGCAATTAAATTGCAACTTAAGCAAATGTGGAGCATTTGAAGAATCTGTGTGTGCAGTAATCAAAACACAATGTAAAGTACTAAAGACAAGGGGGAGGTCTAGGTAGATAGGGAAAATGAGTAGGTTGTTGGTTCTTTGGCTGTTTGGCGGATTGACGAAACACTCAAAGACATGCAGAACGGGAACGCGGCAGAAAACCAAAGACAACGACAGCAGCAGCAACAACGATTCAAGACTTCAGGCACTTGGCGCTTCTCTCGCTCTCTTTTTGAGTTGCGAATACTTCTCTCATTGTGTGTGTGTGTGTGTGTGTGTTAACAGAAAACAGTTAACTTTGCTTTTGTGTGCGTTGGCCGCGAGACGTTGCTGTTGCTGTTGTCTTGTTGTTGCTGCTGCTTGCTGCTTGCTGCTTCTGTCGGTCATTGGCTTAGCACACATTTTTCATTTCGTTGCGGAAAAGAGTGAATTCCAATGCCTCCTCCTTTGTGGCTGGCTTGTTGGCTGGCTGGCTGGCGAGTCAAATGTGCCACACGTTCGCCGTTGCAGTTGCAGCCAGCTTTTTAGATTGATTGCGAATCTACACATATCTATATACTTTCTGAAACTGAACTTCAGTAGCTGTAGCTTTGTTCTAAAATCAGTCGTCGACGTCGTCGTCGACAAATTGAACTGTACAGGTGTCTATTACTAAGGCAAACAACATAAAAGCACTCGGAGCAAATGGCAACAAAACATTCACTTTGTCTGCAGCCTGACGACTGTTCGCAAGTTCATTGCTCCTAACCTAATTTTTCAAACATAATCATGAAGTAAATCAGGTTTGGAACATAGATAACAACAACAACCTCATCGGAGATGGAGACGACTTCCAGAGTCGCGCTTAGAATCATCATGGTTGCGACTATCAATCTAAGTGTGTGTATAGGTGTGTGTGTGTGTGAGTGTGCTGAGAGCTTTTACCGCAAAATTGGCGCGTATGTTTAGCACCTTTCGCGCCCCCAACTGTCAAACAGCAACAGTCTCAACAGTAACCACAATCATAGTTGCAGCTGCAACTGTGCTGCATAATCAACTTCTCCCGTCTCCCGCTTTGATCCAATTGAACACAACACCAAAAAATACTGCTGCCCAAACTGCACTTGGCAGTGATACAAAGTAATTGATGGCAACAACAACCACAACAACAATGACAGCAACATCAACAACTGCTGCAAGTGGCAGGTAGCTTGTTTGAGGTGGCTGACTTGGTAATTTGATGAGTGACCATTATGCACAATGAGCGCAAAAAACAAACATTTGTGGCCAGATTTGGCAATGCATCAGCGGTGAGAGAGACTCACAACAAAAAGACAGCAGACAACAACAACAACAGCCGCAGATTCTTAAAAGATTGGGGTTAAGATTTGCGGTTAAGTTAGTTCTGCGGTAGCTGCCAAGCGGGTCCTTTCTATTTGTTTGATTTAGATGGCCGCTTTAGATGGCAAATTCTAGGAAAATTGTATCTACAAACTTAGTACTTAAACTTATGACCAGCTCTAATAAGTTGTAAGTTAAGATTTTAATTTTTGTCCATGCTTTTCAACATGATTTTTACAACTAAAATTACTACACTTAACAAATGACTTAGGCAACGAACTTTAAAAACCATTTGCAATTTCGAATTTAATAAATAATAACAATCATAAATAAGGCAAAACTTCATTTGAATTTCTAGCGCTGTCATGCAAAATAATTTATAAAAATTATTGCTTAATCCCAGTAATCAATCACACCAAAAGCGACACGTCCCAAACAAAAGACTCTGACAACAAACTTACAGGTTAAATAAAATACAAAAAAAAATTGTTCTACCAACAAATATAAAATGTAATAAATTAAAAAGCATATTTATGACCATTTCGGCAGCACTTAAAGCTCTTGTACTCTTTGTCCCTATTGTTGCTGCGGCTGCTCTACCATCATTTATTTATTGAAGTGTGGCTGCTGGCGCTGGCCAATGAACTCCAGCAATGAAAACGAACGTATAAAAAACGAAAACAACAAGAACAAAAACGGCGAAGAAGAACCGAAAATGTATATAAAAAAGAAAGAAATAAGCAGCAGTGCCCCGCACACAAAACAGAAACCGAAACGACACAACAAGAAATTTTTTGGCTTCAAGAAGTCATTGAACTTGTTACCAAAAAAAAAAAAAAAAATACTCTTAACGTCGTTCGCTGGGTGCGTGAGCTTGAAATAAACTTGGCTCGAAATGAAATGAAAAGAAATGATTGTTGGAGCCCCCGAAAAAAGGAACGAAAGAGCCATAAAAGCGGGCGACGTTAATGTTAACGCTCATGACTTGGCCAGCTGGATCTGTCGTTCTCTGTTCACGTGTGTGTGTATAGGTGTTAAATAATGTGTGCGTGTGTGTGTGTGTGTGTGTACATATAGGCCTAAAACGCACTTGTTCTGCCCGCTGACAACATTTTTATTTGTATATTTTTTCGATAGGCATTTCATATTTATCTTTTACTTTCAATTATGGCTAGCCAGCAAAAGCAAAAACTTTTTTTGAATAACTAAAAATGCGAACTTGTTTTTGTTGTTTTGAGTGTGTGTGTTTGGGGAATATTTATTTCTCCCAACTTATTTTTGTAATCTTCCTAAGACGCAATAGTTTTATGCAAATTCTAAAAACACTTTTATAAATCAGAAAGGTTCTTCAATAATCCGAAAGTTCTTTAAGCTCTTCATCATCATCGTCGTTGAGCACATCAACCAAATCCGACAAATATATATAATGATGATTTATTTACCAAATATTATAATTATAATTGTGCTCATGCTTATGCTTTTGTGTTGCCTTTTTTAGGCGGGCTAATTCTCTTTTTTCTATATGTGCTTTTTTTCTTCATATTTGTTTAAGAATTTATTGACCCCATGTTGAAGCGTTTTTGCTTTCTATGTGCCTCACGCAGCCGTAGGTTCTAATGACCACCATTCCCAAGTTTGTTGAGCGTGTCTTTCGTTTTTCGTTCGTTTCGTTCATTGTCCATTAGAGGCTCTAAAGTTCTGAGCGAATCAACTTTTGTATGCCTTAATTGTTATTTATAGAAAATGATAGTAAGTGTTGCAAAGCTAATGACTTTTTGCGCGGCTTTTCTACACTTCTTCTATGAACTATGAAATTCTATGGGCCTTTTTTTGACTTATGGAAATCTTCTGATCCCACCAACTGATTTATTGTGCGTGTCTTTTGATTCGTTTCATAATAATCCTCGCTGTGCGCAAGCTTTTTCATTTTTGTCGGAGTTCAAGGTTGAGTTAGCTTGGTTAATGCTAAAAATATTGATTACCTTACCAAGTTGGCAACTTGGCAACAGCTAGATGCTGATTTTTTTTTTTCGGTTTTTGTTCTATGCCCGCAGCTTATCGAGCTACCTTTGTTAATTACATTTTAGTTATGTAAATGCCAATTTCAATTAGTTGCCTATTTCTCTTTTATTTTTAATGTCTTTGTTGTAAATAATGAATTGGCATTTATTTGATCTATTGTTTTATAGCATTTGCTGCCTAGCGGAAGTCTTTAAGCCAAGCCTTGGACTCTGAATGTAACCAGACAAATTCCTTCTGGCTTTTATTACGCAATTTATGGCTTAAGTTTATAGTTGGATGTAATAAAAGCTTTTTGCATAATCCAAGTTAATTGAGTTTAGCGCATGCTTAAAATTTAAGTTTAAAAAATTGATTTCAAGCCATATAAATGAAATGAGTAATTAAATACTTTTGCAAATAGTTTCACTCTAAAATGAATTTGTGAATAACTTTAGTACATTCTTACAAATCTTCAAGAACATTTGTATGTTCCTCCCTAACTTTAAGTACTTGCTTCCTTAGTACAATTGTAATTTATGTATTTGTTTTTCTAGCCATGATTAAATGACTACCCAACAGTTCCAATTTGGGCATGCGACCACAACAACAACAACTACAACAACAATGTAATTCAGTTGAGACGGTCGTCCATTACAATATGCAATTATAGCATCATGAAATTTAATACGCCAAAACAAACAAACAGCAACAATAACAACAACAACGACAACCAATTACATGCAATTGTGAGTACGAGTGCTGAGTATAAGTATTCACCTGGGCACAGAGAGTGGGCGAGAGCGCGACGCGTGCAATTGTGTATGTGTAAGTGAGTGTTTGAAACGGGTTAAGAGAATGAGAACAAGTGGCAGTCGGTTGCGCTTGGCTTGCGCAGATTCTAAACTTGTTAGAAGAGTTCAACAAATGAGCGGCGAGCGTCAATTTTGAAGATCAATGCTACAAAGCCTTGAACATGTTGTAATTTTACGCTCGCATGCTCAATTTGCGCTCACTCGCCGTTTGAGTGGCGTGTGTTAGACGCGTTTAGAACTATTGCAAAAAAAATAAAACACAACAAAAAAAGCACGAATGTATGGAGTGAAGAGAGTGAGAGAGAGAAGCAATGCTCAATGCCAAAGAGATGTCGCTGCTTGTAGCTCTGCCGACGCACTCACCTTGAATGAAAGTTCTGGCCTGTTGCGCTCACCACACCAACACACAGATACAGGCTGAAAACCGAAGAGATACCGCGACGACGACGCGCTGCGCTCAATGTAAAACGATGGCAGCGACCGAGGCAGCGGCTTAACATGTGTGCGTGATCAAGAACCTGAGACACCTGAGCTGCGGCGGTTGTCTGGCTGTGTGTGCGTGTTTGTGTGTGTTGAAGAGAAAGAAGAGTTGCTGTAGAAAGCAGCGGGCAGAGCTGTTGGGCTATCTATGTGTGAGTGCATGTCGTGTAATGAAATGCTGGAAAAAAGTCTATCTGGCTGCGACGGCGCTGCTGAGGCTCTGCTGCTGCCTGCTTTCAGAAGCCTCTAACGACGTCGCTGCTGCTGTCGTTCGACATTGAAGTCGTACCGCGACTCATCCGTAGTTCAGTTTCCCGTAAGCAACAAAACGATCGAGACATGGTTTCGTAAGCAGCACGCGTTACGTTTTTATTGCTTTTGAGAAGAAGAAGAAGTAGAAGATGATGATGTAGAAGTGCTCGTTACGGTAAAACCATCACCATCCAAACAACAACAACAAAACGTTCCAAAACTAAACCACAACAAAACATATTCTGTGCAACATTACAAACAACAAAGTGCAACAAAAGTTACGAATTTGATAGCAAGTGTTTACCATTTGATAAGACTGTCTGGTTAAGTTATCAAAGCCAAATACGCAAAATTGTATATAGTATACATATATATAATTAGGCAATTAGTTCAAATCAAATCCCCTCAAATCCCAAGTTGTGTGCACTTCAGTGCTAAATATGTGCATACCTATAATAACAACAGCAAAAAAATAAACAGCATTTAAGCATTTGGATTTATTACGTAATGGATTTAAACTTAGCAACAACAACAGCAGTACAACGACAACAACTAAAACAACACAAACAGCAACACGGATATGCATTTAAACAATGAAAAATGGTAAGGAATATTTTTATAGCACTTAAAAAATATTTGTTTACATTTTTTAAGCTTTCCTTCGAGAAGTTTGAAGTATGTTCATTGAATTGTCTACATAGCGAGAAGTTTTGGAAAGCATTCCAGAAAGTTCTGCAATGTAAGCTTTTCTTACTCTCACAAAACTCTGAGACTTTACCAGAAGCGCTCTCTATAGACAGAGTTGTGTTATCCTAAAGCTTACTTAAAGATCGTAGCGTAACTTTGACGTAGTTTAAACTTAAATCAAGTATCCGTCATTGAAAATAACTAACAAATCTCAAGCTTAATAATAGATAGAACCATATTATATCTTAGACGTAGTTTAAACTTCACTCAAGAACCATTCATCATTAAAAATAACTTACTAACCTCAAAGTAACACCAGCTAAACAATAAATTCGATTAAAACTCATACCGCAATGACTTGTATTATGTGATTAATGATCATTATTTGTTTACATAAGATCACAGCTTAATTGTCTCACAGACTTCCTGGTCTTTTCTCTCTCTGCCTCGTTCTTAAGCATTACATAATAGCCAAAACAATGCAAATGATTAGAATATTTAAACGTACATAAATCTTAATTGCATAATCAATTTGTTAGCCACTTTAATTGAATTATTGCTACTTGTTTACCATGCTGAAGACCAAAGTGAGACTTGTTAATTGTTTTTTTACACTCTCTATTCACAATTCCCGTGTGGCAAGTTCATCATCAATACACAAACAAATTGCCAACAAATTATGTCTTAACAATTGTCTCTTTCTTTTTAAATTATGGCCAAAAATAACAATACTGGACATAAGTGCGTTTAATTTTAAACCATGATGATGTTCAAGATGAGAACGAAGACTTTCTAGTGTGAGTTATGCTAATGCATAAAAGTTATTATATAATCATCCCGCGGGTTGGCGCGAAAAACAAGTTTGAGGCCAAGACTTAAAAGAAATAAGATTATACAAAGCCCAAAAAGTGATTAATTACTGTCAGGCTAGTAAAATGGAGTCTGTCTATGTAGGTACATATGTATATAAAAAGTTCTTAAGGCGAATTTATGAGAAATTTAGACAAAAAAGAAACCATAAAACAACGCCTTGGCCACTTTCCGTTGACTCAGCCAAGTGTGGATAGCATTTCATTAGAAAAATTATATATTTTATTAATAATCACTGCATAAAATACAGAAAAACAAAACACAAAAAAATAACTAGCAAAGTGAGCAGCAAAAATAATTAGAATAAAAACCAGTTTCAAGCCTTAAACAAATAAACAGCAACAACAAATGGGCAAACATACAAATATATATAAATAAATACATATCTATATATATACTATGTGTGTAAGAGAGAGGCGTTGTGGGGAGTGTGAGTGAGTGAATGAGAGAGACGCGCAAATAATTGGCGACGTAAGGCAGAAAAACCTTGACTTTGACTTTAAATGACTCGTAGCAACAACAACAACAACAACAACAGCAACAGCAACAACAATAATAAAAGTTGTGATATATTGTCTAAACAAAAACAAATTTCGAAATGAAATCGAAACGTGGCGCAAACGTTGAGATGAATGGAACAAAGTAAACGCAAAAGCAAATTGCAAAAGCACAAAGGCAAAAACAAAAAAAAAGGCAAAGCTTAATTTTCAATATCAAGGTCATTAGCTGCAGCTGGCCGAAGACGCAGTTGCCACCTGTTTTAAGTTTATAGCAACAATTGTAATTGATTTTTAAATGCCATTTTAGATGACAGATCGACAAAGGGCTATATACACATAGTTTATAATAGAAACAACAACGATTTGATTTGCATTTGAAATGAGTTTGAAACAAAAGTTGATATTAATTTATTGCTGTTTGTTGTTGCTCATTTTTGGACATTGCGTTATGTCAACACACACACGCAAACAAACAAACACACACACGGATAGTTGGACACACGGCGGGTTCAATGACTGCGCCAACAAACAAAAGACTTAGGCAACGAACTCAATCTACACACAGCCTGGCAACGGTTTTCATTTTCATTTCTCATGCACGCCAGAGCAAGACAGCAAGCGTATGTGTGTGAGTGTGTGTGTGTGTGTATGGGGAGTCTAGCATTAGAATTGATGTTGGCAAGGGCGCGACCAAAACAAAAAGTGAATCTGCCGCTTGAGCGAAGCAAACCAGTTCAACGCTGCAATTTTCTTGTACTTACTACAGTAGTAGTAGTAGTCACCACATCCAGGTCCTCCTCCTCCTCGGCTGTTTGGGGCAGGTTGTGCGGCGGTACAGGCAGGCAGGCAGCATCGGCATCGGCATCAGGGAATCATTTGCCGTGAAAAGGGCGTTCAACTGGCAAATGCTCATGGGCACCATGGGCAGGCAGCAAGCACATGGCGTGTGTGTTTCGAGGTTCTTGCACTTCGGGGGCCAACGCCAACGAGTTCTTAGCTCTCTGTTGCAGTTGCAACAAAAACAACAACAACAACAAGAACAACACAACAAGTCTGCCTGTCGATGCACTTATTTCTTCTCCTTCTTCAGTTTTTTTTTTTTTTTTGCTTTCACGTCATGGCAAAAGGGAATCAAATCACTCTTACTCTTTTGGCCAGCAGCCGCAGTCAACTTTTTTAAGGTTATTGACATTGACTGCTGCCTGCTTCTGCTTCTGCCTGTGGCTGCGACTCTGCCTTTTGCTTTCTTTGCATTTGCCAGCAATTAGAATTGTTGCCTTGATTGCCCAGCTTCACGTACACGTACAGACAGAAAAATATGCACTTGCCACGCACTGCAAGACATGCAAGACATGCAAGACATGCAAGTCATCGTTATGCCAAGCCAGCTTAAGAGAGCATACCTAAGAGCATCGCGCACAGGTGGCTCAAGAGTAAGCAAGCAAACAAGGAAGAAAGTAGTGTGTGCAATGAACAAATGCAAAAGAATCAAAACGAACAAAAGAGAGCAGCAACAGCAGCAGCAAAAGAGGCATGAAAAGAAAACAAGTTCGCCAGTTCAATGACCGACCTACTCAAGCGCGTTATAACCAAAGCAACAAACACACACACACACACACACACACAGAGAGTGAGACAGAGAGAGGAGAGCGGCGTGCCCGTTTTGAGCGACTGATTGAGAGCGTAAGCGCATGCGTCGCTTTTGCTGCTGCTGTTGCTGTTGCTGCTTTTGTTGAACTTTTGTAGCGACAGGTTCTGTGTGTCATTGTTGTTGTTGTTGTTGTTGTTGTCGACACTATCGCGTGTGGCGTTTGCTTGCTAGCTGTAAATGCATTGCCATTGTTGCTGTTGTTGTTGCCATTGTGCATTGACTGTGACATTGACTGAGCTGATAAAAAAAAGCCCGCCGCTGTCGATCACTGAAGTTCAGTGGGTGGGCGTCTCCTTTATTTTGGGTGCTGTCTCTTTTGTTTGTTCAAAATGTAATTATGCTCATTTACGCGCCATGCATACGTAATTACGTATTCAAGTGGTGGGACATTACGTTATGCGACCCACGAACTTTTATTTTATTTGAGTATGACAAAATGACTTTTTATAACTGAAAGCAACTCTGTGTGTAACGGTATTTTATGAGCTTTTTCGTCTTCTTTTGCTTATTCAACTCGTTTTGTCATTTTTACAGTTGCATATTAAAACGTGCTTGAAATTTGTATTAATAGACATTAGCTTTTATTGCTGTTAGTAGTAGTTAAGCTTTTGTGGATGGAAGCTTCAAAGTGGCTGCGCAGTTTGCATAATGTGCTCATATGAACACTTCCGGTTTTGTTTAACTCTTCTAGTTCATTGTCAACTGTCACAGCGCATAGAAATTGCACAAAGCCACCCCAATTTCGCAAAGAGAACGCAAAGCATCTGCATTGCAGCGAGAGAGCCAGAGAGAGCGAGAGCTTTAGCTTGCGCCGCAATTGCAACTTTGATGCACTGTAAGAAAGTTAGCTAAGGGTTGACCTTGTTGTACTAATTGGTAAACAATAGTAATAGCTTAGATAGATAAGATTAGACTTTACTTGTCAATAATAATATTATTTGTTTTAAGTTTTTATCTAAGTAAGGGCTTTCTCAAGTGGTTTTCTATAGGGTTGTTCAATTATTTACAACAAATTACAATGAATTTTGTCGAGTGTAATTTGATAGCATGGAATATTCTACTCTTTTGAATAGACCTAGCCCAATATTTATTTGCCCAAGTTAAATCAATGTGTTTTTCAATAAGCTTTCGCAGCTTTTGTTACTTTTTCGGACAGACCTAGCCCAACTTAAACCACACTGCAAAATCACAGTAGACCACAGCAACCCCTAGCTATAAAAAAAAGAGAGTCTTGCAGAACGAGGCTTGGACGCCGCCCTTGTAGCCGTTCATTGTTGTTGTTATTGTTTGCGCGAGTTCAGTTCATGCCAAGTGCAAGTGCCAGCCCCCCTTAAACCCCTTCTTGTCCACACTTGTTTACTGTCTGCGTTGCGTTCTGAGTTCTGCGCTGCCGACGTCGACAGCGACTGCAGCAGCGGGCTGGCAAAAGTGGCAAGTGCTGAATTGGCAGCCGTTTCAGTCCTGACTCGGGATGTTAGCGCGTTGGGCAGGTCATGTCTGGCAGGCGTAGCAGCCGCGTCGCGTGGACCAACAACAAAAAAAACATAATACAAATACCAAAAATAAATATAGAAAATAAAAAAGAATTGTTTTTAAAATAGTTTTGCATATTATACAACAAGAAATAAAGTAATCGAAATGAAAATAAAATCAAATGATATACCACAAAATGTGTTCAAGCAAATAATGATGCAATTAAATCGATTTAGTGCCCGTTTAAGTGTAAGAAACTAGTGTTATATTATACATATATATATTTTAGTCACAGAGAGAGCGAAAAACAGATACAGGGGCAATGTGTTCATCAGGCCATAGAACTCTAGACTTTTATCGTATCTATTTTCGCGATAATTTTGCGATAATCAGTTTCTTCAAATCGCGTTTAAAATGCATTTTGGCCGAAACAACTTGAGCAAAAACCAAAAAAAAAAAAACAAAAACGATGAGACTGATACCAAATTTTTTACTTGTGCAATCAAAACGATAAAAAGCAAAAAAAGAAAAACCACAAAGGTAAATATATATAAGACTTGATATTAATATTGATACTTTTGCTTTTCTGTCCAGTGCATGTCCAGTCAATACTGTTGACCATGTCCTAGCACACCAAAATTTCGCCTGCTCCTCCTCCCTCCTTCCAACCCAAGTCCTGTGAAAGTTTTGCTGCTGCTGCCGCTGCTGGAAGTTCAATAACCTTCCGAATTACGCAGCCAGTAATGGCAGCACTGGCTGCAACACCAGCAGCAGCAAAGTCCTGACTCCACGCCAGACACAAACAACAACAAAGTGGCAGCAGTGGCAGCAGCAGCAGTGGCAGCAGACGCCTGACTGGTGTATTGTTGTCTCTGTTGCACGCATCGAAATCGAATCGTTGCCCGTGTCTGGAGTGCAAAAAATTAAAAGTGAAATTTTTGTATGCTGGCGCCTGCGCCTGCATTCTCAGGGTCCTTGGCCGCAGTCGCTGCGCTGCCACTCGCTAAAAACACACTGCACACTGTCAAGACCACAACCCAAAGCGCAGCCCAGAAGCCAAAGCCAGCCAGCCAGCAACTAGAACCAGAACCAGGACCTTCGTCTGCTTCTGCTTCTGCTGCTGCTGCTGCTGCTGTTTCTGTTTCTGTCTGCGCTTATTGTGTACAGCTTTTGCTGTCGTTGTCCTGTCGTTTGTGTGTTTCGCTTTCCGTATTGGGTGTGTATCCAACATGCAGCAGCAGCAGCACTAGTGGCAGTGGCAGCTAGCCGGGCAGAAGCCGACGACCGTGCAACGTTGTACGTGCCACAAAAGTTCATTGAACGCAAGCCAAGCGATTTATGTATGAAAAGCGAAAAGGATAATGAGCAGAAGTGGCACTGCTGGCAGCACTGGCTGCGTCAGGGCCCTGCCCCAACATTATGTGGCAAGCATTGGCGGCAGCCACAAACTTCACGAGGCAGAGAGTTTTGCGTCGCTGGCGTCGTCTGGCGTCGCTTCAAAAGGGTCGTTCGCCTTTTCTGTTGTCTGGCAAAATTTTACTTTGACTTTTTTGCCACCCACCCACCCCCTTCGCCTTATCGGGTTGTCCTGTCTGCCACCCCCTAATCCAAGCTCCATGTCTCGAATTTATGCGCATTTTCAATCGCTTTGTCGTAGGTCGTGTTTGTTGTTGTTGGTGTCGTCAAGGTAATTTTGCTTCCACAAGGATTATTGTATACACATTTCCTTTAGGAACTGATCTTCTTCTTCTTCTTCTGAATCTCTGCGTCTTTTTGGTTGCCTTATCCTAATTGTTGTTCACAATTTATTGTTGTCTGTGGCAAAAAATTGTCCTTTTGGCAGCGGGATATGTGCAACATTAAAAATGGGCTGGTAGCCATGACATCATAAAGGCTCCTCCCGATTGTCCCCCTCTCCCCCATGTTGTCAACTGTCTGCACTGCACTGCACTGCATATGACCTTTGAGTTCAGTGAACTTACAGTTACTGTTGCAAGGCAAGATGATGATGATGCAATTTCATTAGGGAAATAAGTAGGCAGTTGATTTTGGGTTTTAAGGTACTTTAAGTTAATTGTTTGTTGTTTTAAGTAAGTTATTAGTATTAGTAGAGTGAATTTTCATAACTCTATTAGCATAGTAAGATTTGTATGCTCCATTCAAACATTCATAGCATACTTTTCGGTGCTTTTGTTTATTTCCTGTATCCTTTTTGTACACTCCCCACATTATTGATTAGCTATCCGTATTCGACTCCCAAAACTGCACCGCATTGTATTCTAAGCAGCACGAAAATACAATCTTAGCAGCAAAGTTAAATACGTTAGTTGATACTAAGCAAAAGTCAACAACGAAATGTAAAACTTTCACTGCGCAATAAGTCAGAGAACAAGAGCGAAAAAATAATAGAATAATTGCTAAATCAGCTGATAAGAAATGCCAAGTGCATAGCAAATGTAAAAGCAAACGTATATGAAGAAGAAGCAAGAACTGTTACTGATAAGCAGGGTAGCGAACATTGTGAGGGAGGGTAGGGAGGGTTTAAGAACTAACTGCATTCACTTTATGATTGGGCAGCTATAAACGACCTACGTCAAAGCCAAAAAGCAAATAAAATTAGAGGCAATCAATAAATCAATATATACTATATGCCCATAAATATATATGTAAGTATACAATATATATCTGTGAATATGCAGTATAAAGTCTGCTTGATTTATAATGCAAAATAACACAAACAGCAAATCAAACGAGGCGGATACATTACAATTGCAACAACAACAAAAGCAGCAAAAAGATTTTTATATATTCATTTATTTATATATATTCTTATAAACAGATTTGTTTAAGGTTTAATATACTTTCGCTTTTAATTGTTGTTGCTGTCGTTATTGCAATAAAAAATGAAATCTTTTATTTTTTTGTACAAAACTTGAAACTGAGAGGGGTGAGAAGTGAGACGAGGCAGTTGCAAATGAACGAACAACTAATTAATATGCGAACACTGACTGAAAGCAACAGCCAATTGATAAAAGCAAAGGGAGAGAGAGATAGGGAAAGAGTGAAAGAGAGAGAGAGGAAGAGAGGGTGTCTAAAAGTGAGAGATTGCATTTGGCATTATTGGCATTGCACATGCGCAAAAAATACACGGCTGAGCAAGAAAATTTCAAGGTTAAAGTGCAACGAAACCGCAACAATACGTTTACAGCACATGCAACCCCAGGAGGCAGCTAGGGGTTGGGTTGGGGGTAGCAACGTCTGTAGAAGCTCTTTGATATAGATACATTTTTTTTTTTGAGTTTAACAGGAATTTAAAATTTGCATTAATTGAATTAAAATTCTTGTCCTTGAATTGTAAATATTAATTTCAAGCTTGTTGTTGCTTTTATTAGATAATGAGTGTAACTAGTCGTCTCATCTTCAAGCACGCTATTTTTTGCACACACACAAACACTCAGTTTGAGATACTTTACATATGCACACAATGTATAAGTAGCAAATTCGACGTGCGCTATTCGCATGCACATTCTCGACTTGTGACTCAAGGTTATGATGATGATGATGCTCACTGACTGACTGACTGACTGACAATCACAATCACCCCCTCTCCCACACCCTTCCCTTCATCCATCTCCATCCATCACAACAACAGAAAAGCTCTGGCAATTATTACAAATACATGCACACACACAACTTTAGCCTAAGCACACAATTTTATTTTATCAGCTGAATGCAGCAGCGCCCGCAATCCCCTACATTCCTCCCGCTGACCCTTCGTTTGTCGCGTTTTCGTTTCGTTTTTGCATGCACACATAAAATAAATGCAAGTTCTCAAAGTTACAACAATTCTGTCAGATATTTGTCGTGTTTTATTTTTTTCTGTTTGTTTTCTCTCTAGACACTTTTTGCATTTACATTTCCGGGTTGTTGCACGCCCGCGAAAAATGAAAATGAGTGAAGCGCTTTTTGTTTTCTAGATATACGCATTCGCAAATTGTTTTCTTGCGGCTGTTGTTGTTGTTGTTGTTCGTGTAACTAAACATAATAATTTATGCAGCAATTAAGAAGTGCAAGCAAGTAGTCAACTTACTCATTTATCATTTGTCAATGCGGGTGGCACAGATATACATACTACTACAAAAAGTCGAATTTCCTTGTTGAATAGATAATTAAATCAAACGCTACTCAAAATAAACATAGTGATTCTACAGGAAAACACCTCAATTGAAGTGTTCACCCCTTAGCACTGCCCTTATCTTTCCCTCTCTCCCTACCACTCACTTTCAACTTGAACTGCCCTTGTAATTCACAATTGGTTCTAACCGGTTCTAAATGGTTCTAAATTTTAGTTAGGCTAACTTAAGTGCTCTGGTTTTTCCCTTGCTTACTTTTCATGCATTCCCTGAACTGCAATGAGTCATAAGGGAAATATCAAAAAAACGTTAGAGTTGCTTTTTGGAAAACGCAAAACGTTTTACGATCCACCACAGACCACACCCCTCGCTCCTCGCCCCAAATAAATATTAGCCTTGCACTTATAAATACATCGTACAATTTTGTTTACAGATACTTATGCGTAGATTTCCTAAATAGCAAACTATTTTGCAAGGCCACCCAGGGCGGCCTAGGCTAACACGCTGGTGCGAGCGAGACGACAATACAACGTAGCGTTGCACATTTTATTGCCTTTGTTGCAGCAGAGTTATCAGTATATACATTATATTATGTATATAAGTAGCATTTGCGGTTAGTACAGTTTGCGTTGACTATCGCACACTTGTCCTTGGGTCAAAATATCGCAATTTGGTTTTATTATTGTTTTTGTTGCATTTTTCGTTTCGTTTCGCAACGCTTCCCCATTGCAATTTGATAAAGATCGATGCAGTGTCGAAGTGACGCCGAAGCGACGACGAAGCGACTTTGCGGAAGTTATTTTCTTCACAGTCTAGAATAACAAATATTGTTATAAGCGTTGCATGCATACTTAAACATACATATAAATGCATATTTACACTCAACTATATATGTATGTTCAATAGTCGGGCGCATAGCTAACGCAATATATGTATACACGGCGTATGCGCAATGTGCAAAAGCTTATCAAAATTCAAATGCACTCGGAAAGACGCGATGTGGATGACGACGACAACGTCAGCGGGTCGTGTGCGTTCAAGTTGAATGTTAAATTCATTGCTTTTGGGTTTGACAATTTTCTATTATAATACTTGGTATAGTTTCTGAAATGGGGTACATTGATTAAGAGCAAGGGTATGGCTAAGGGTACAAGTTGAGGAAGGGGAAATGATTTATAAGCTGAGGGAACTGTCATTACAATAAAAAAAGTTCAACAGAAGAAGGCAATGGATAATTTATAACTTAAACCTTCCCTCCCAGTAACTACTTTGGCAATGGGGAATATTTAAGGATTTTAAAAAGTCTTAAGCAAACTTTTTAATAAATTTTGTATAAGCTTTTAAATACCTTTTATAATGTTTAGCTATATTTTTTTTAATATTAACTTAAATATCAACCAACTATAGGGTATCATAAAAGTCCTCCCTCTTACTACCATTTTCACATGTTGTAAATGTGTATAATGCGTTTGTGTAAATGTGTGTGCAGCTATTATTTATTTTTAATTTGCTGCGCCACTCAAAGCACATTTCTCATTAAATGCTCAGTAGCCAGCACCCTCTACAAGCAAACCCCTAGCCCCGCACTCGCCCTACCGCTATTCTCGTGTCTCGTGTCCTTCAAATGCAATTGTGCGATGATTAGAAACGCAAAGCGTTGAGCTTTTTACTTTTTGTTTCTAATGCGGGCAACTCTTACACAAATACATACAATATATTTGTGCAGCTGTTTATTTTCATTTTCACAGTGCGATAGCGAAAAGCTTTTTGGCGCACTATCTGCACCAACACATAGAAAACTTTAGTAGTATATATCTTTTTGTTGTTTATTTTTGTGTCGACTACTTCCTAGGGGCAGCAAACGCATCTGTTTTGTGTATGTTTGTGTATATAGTATTTTAGTACTGTCTGATGCATTATCCAATTTTGGTTTGGCTCGCAGCGAAAGTTTGTTATAAAATCCCTTATTTAAGTTTATTTTTTTTGTTTTTTTTTTTGTGTGTTAGTTGGTAACACAAAATCGAAAGTACCAAAAATAAGAAATCAAATAATAGACTGGGGAAAAAGTGAACTACTGTCTGCATTTTAGCTGGCGCCAATTGCTAAGCACACACACACACATACACACACACACATAGATATGTAGCTAGAGGTAGCCAAAAGAATTCGCACATTTCCGCACTCATCAAAATAGAATCGAAGTGCAAAATAGCAAGTGCAAGTGCAACAACGCGGCACACACACAATAGTATACAGTATCTGTATCTACAGCGGTGTATCTGTGTCTGGTTTGCATCCGTGTTGTTGCCGCCATTGCCATTTGCCAAAGTCTGGGCAAAAAGTTCTCATTTATGCTGCACGTCGCCGCAGTTCGCATTCTACGTGCGTGTGTAGCTCACAGATTTAGTTACGGCAAACACCCAAAAAGCAAAACCGAAATAATTCAAAAAGAAAGCAAAAATATCGAAATAGAATATAATATTCAAAATATTGTCAATAAACGCTTAGCCAAATGGCAATGCATTGAATCTGATTTGGGTAAGTGTTGTGGCTAATTATTTTTAGTTCTTAGTTGTTCTGTAAATAATAGGTTGTTATCAAACTGATAGGATTTAAATGTTGTGCACACAAATTAAAAGTTCCGCATTAAATTCCTAAGCAAGGTCGGGTAGTCTTAGTATTGTAGCAAGAACAGCTTGTGAATTATAGTGATCGTCATCTTTCTTTACTTCCTTGTTCCTAATCTTTTATTCTCTTCACTCAAACAACAATCTCTTCTTTAATTGAAAGCTTTCTATTCTAAGATGTAGTGAGTTTAGACTTCAATTCCCTCTAGCGCAACTGATTGATAGCTTGCAACATAATTGGGGCTTTGCATGTTCATCTTTCATCTGTCATCTTCTCTCACAAGATTCGTCACAAGATATCTCATCAATATAAACGTTGCTGTCAATCCCTCTGCTAGCCTTGCACAATAAATTTATGATTGTGGCCGTAGCGCAACAATAACAAACACACAAAAACAAACCGTCCACAAAGAAGAGACAGAAAATAACGTTAGATTGCAACCACCGTTAGGGACGGCCAACAACAACAACAGCAGCAGCAGCAGCAGCCTCGCCGGTACTCAAAAGTGCCCCGGCGAAATGCAGTATGAAATGAATTCGCCATGCAACGGCGAAAGCTTTTTGCGCTCAAAAGCGCAACCCTTGAGCAAACTTTGTCGTTCTTTCTTATTGCGGCTGCAGCTGAGCGAGCGAGCGAGCAAGGGAGTGAGTGAGTGCATTCTGTTCGCAATGCCGGGTCTCTCACACACAGAGAACTGAACTGAACCGAACTGAGCTTTGAGTATGGCGCCTGTGCCGGTTGCATGAGTATTCAAGTATACAAGTATACGGGCATATTGTGTATATGTGGGTCAGTAGTAGGAACACTCGGTTCGCGTCTGTGTGGATGGGCAGCACACCGCGTTCATTATAAATACGACTTTTTGCACGACACATTAGTTTAATAATTTTCTATTATTCTTTTTTGTGGTTGTTGTTCGTTGCCCTTCTCTAATACTACTTCTATATATGTGTGTGTACATTTCCGCATAAGTTGCATTTGTGAGCAGAATTTGATTTGCGAGCGGGGCCCAGAGAATCCAACGGGAAGAGCCATACACACACACACACACATACACACACATACCAAAAACACAAAATTGTTATATGTCGACTCCGTGAGGTGGTTCAGTGCAATCGAGTATGCGGTCCGGTCGGTTGTTGTCGCTAACGGTTTTCTCTATGCCGCCGGTTCTCCTCACACACACAAACCGCACAATGCACAATATTAAAAATTGCTGGGCAAAAACTACAAATTGAACAGCAAATCCTTTTTAACAATCTTTCTGGAAATTTTCACTGGCTACAAGCAATGGAAAGTATTCGGCTGGTCAACGCGGCGTATGCGTAATATGTATCGAGCACGAAACCAGCAACGAAATGGAAAGTGATGCGTAATTTGCCAGCACGAAAAGTCCAAAATTACCACAAAAAAAGCAATAAAATAATTAAACTTGTTTAAAAAAAACAACAAAAATTATTTAAAAAATTCAGCGACTCAATTAACAGGAATACATTAATTGATTAAGAATGTAATAACTGTTTTTAATGAGCAAAACGAAAGTACAAAGAGCAGTTGGCCAAATAAAGTCTCACGTGAGTTGCAAATTCTCAAAACATTTAAGATAAGGTGTAATTTTCATTTGAAGGGGGAAGAGATTTGCCTCTAAATGCCCCTGAACGTGAACGCGTAACCTCCATTAAGGCCGCAATCTTGAACTATGCAAACACATACTCACACACATACACATTCAGATGTGTGTGATAGCGACGTCGCTCTGCTGACGATGAGGAACCGAAGCTAGAAAGCCACTCAACGTTCGTCAGTCGTTAATGCTTTTTGCCGCTATTTGGTTCCCGATAGCAACGACAGCAACGACGACGCCATTGAAATACGAATGCAACACTGCACAAGCACACACACACACACACACACACACAAACACAGACATGTACACACCGAATTTTTGAGTGTAATTCTGAGTGAGTGGGCGAAGCTTTGACTGTCTCTCATGTGTGTGTGTGTGTGTGTGTATGTGACGCACTTATAAATAGCACTGTCATAAAACGACAAGAAACTCAAAACAAAAAAACAAAAGTGAAAAGCTAAAGCTCTCTTATAAAGTTCTCTTTCTCTTTTGCACTCTCTCTTTTCCTTGCAGATCAAGTGAAACTTTGAACACAACAACAACAGCTAGCAGCCTAAGCAATACAACAACAACAACAGCAACACAAAAGCGCACTTAAGTCTAGCATTAAGTAAAGGAAGAAGAGCAAGAAGAGGAAGAAGTATATACAACAAAAGTTCAGTGTTAAATCAAAATGCATGGACATCATCAACATCATCAGCAGCAGCAGCAGCAGCAGCAACAGCAGCAACAGCAGCAGCAACAGCAGCAGCAACAGCAGCAGCAACAAATGCCAGCAGCTATGAAGCAACAACAGCAACAAACACAACACATAGCCATACAGCAACAACAGCAACAGCAACAACAGCAACAGCATCCACATCATCACCATCATCCACATCATGCACAACAACAGCAGCAACAACAACAGCATCCACAAGTCCATCCATCTCATCATCATCACAATGCAAAACTGTTGCGTCGCTCGCGCAGTCGCAGTCGCAGTCCGACGCCGGACGGCACACAGGATTACGATGTGACGCGCATGCGCGAGGAGGACTTTGAGCGTCTAGCGGTTTATTTGGTGCCCGATGTGCAAGCGGAGCGTGGTTTGCCCAATCGTGCCGATAAAACGTTGCCGCGCAGCTTGACGTTAAAGTCCTCGATGGTCTACTCAACGCCAAATGTTAAGGTAAGAGCTTTTGCCAGTGCTTTCAAGAGAGCGCAAATTAACTGTAACTCTCTCTCTCTCTGTGATACAGACTGAAGGAGTTTGGAGCAGCGGCGTCATACCGCGTGGCACTCGCTTTGGCCCATTCGAAGGCATTCCAACCTCAAATTATCCAAATGATAAAAATAAGGCGCGCTATTTCTGGCGGGTAAGCATCATCTCAAATATCTTTTAACTGGGCATTATCTGGTTTCTTGTTACTTATACATATTTTTTGATTTTGCTGCATTTTGCTAACATTGACATTTGACTAACCAACTGGTTTCTCTAAATTTTTTAATTTCATGTGCATATAAACAAACAAACCCAATTATTATATACTACCATATATATATATATACAATTATAATCCAACCAACCAACAACCAATCAATCAACCATACAAAAAACAAAAACAAAAAAACCAAAATTTACAATTTTGCTTGAATTTGAATTGTTTGATATACAATCAGGTGCAGGGAACACGCCACATAACCTACGGGATTATTAAGGTACCACTTTATGCTTTGTTTTATTTGTGAATTTCAAACATTCAAAAAGAAATACGCACTATCTATCTCGCTCTCTCTCTCTTTTGCTCTTTCACACTCTAACTGCACTCTCTATCGCTGCTCTCTCTCTCTGTCATTCTCTCTCTCTCTCTTGCTATCTATCTGAGCTTGCTTCCTGTGTTGTTGTGTGCTAATTATTCGTTGTTTTTGTTACTTCTTATCACACCTCAAATCAAATGTTCCATTCTCTCTGTCTTATCTCCATTTTCCGCATAGATCTTCAAGGATGATGATTATTACTATCTGGATGGCTCGGATCGATCCGAATCGAATTGGATGCGCTATGTGGCCTCGGCCTATAGCTTATCCGTTATGAATCTAGTGGCTTGCCAGCATCAGGATAACATCTATTTCTACACCACCCGCGACATACTGCCCAATGAGGAGCTGATGGTCTGGTACTGCAAGGATTTTGCCAGTCGCCTCGGCTACGATGTGGATCCCGAGCGCACCATCTTCGGTGCCTGCAAGCAGGACGTGGATGTCGACGAGGATGAGGATGACGAACTGCCGCACAAGAAGCCCCACTATGCAATGCCCGCTCCTGAGATACCCGCCGAGGTGGCCGTCAGTCACATTACCTATGTAATGGGTCTACATCTGCCCGGTGGACCACCTCCCGCACCACCAGCCTCAACAGCTGGATCAGCTTCTTCAGCTGCGACTGTCCAAACAACCGGCCAATGCTGTCGTCGTGGCAGTCCACCCGCCCATGTCAGCACCACCACTACCAGCACCACCAGCTCCAATTCCCTGCATCCGCACATACAGCACAGTCGACATGCTTCCGTCATCATTGGCCAGGATCGTTCGCCTCTGAACAGCAGCTGTGAAAAGGATACGGCGGGTTCACCACTGTGTGGCAAGGATGCCCACTATGAGCATCAGTTGACGCCGCAGGATGGCAGCGTGCGTTCGGTGAGATCCGACGAGGGCTACCACAGCAACGAATGCCAGGAGGATGGCCTCACACCGCCCGAGGATTCCAGTGATAGCGAAAGTGAGCACAACTATGTGCTCGACTGCTCCAAGAAGGCCATAGCGCCCAAGGAGACGGTCATTGCGCAGGCACAGAAGCCCAACCACAGTGTGACACCACCGGCGACAGCAACCAGTAGTTGCACCACCAGCAGCACCACCAACAGCAACAGCCCGCCCACTGCTGCCATTGCCACGCCCAGCTGTGAGGCGGACAAGAATGAGTATCGCAAGTTCAAGGTGAAGATGCCACTCAAGTACGAGTTCAAGAACAAGAGCTGCGTGAAGACGGAACCACTCAAGGATGTGGATGAGCAGCTGCCGCCAGTGGGTGTGGGTCTGGAGGAGGAGGATCTGCATGAGCTGCATGGAGGAGCTGCGGGTGTGCACTGTGAGGATTCGCTGTGCCCGCCCAGCACGACCACAACGCTGGGCGAGGAGCACCATCAGCTGCAGCACCATCAGCTGGAGCCAACGAATCCACAGCCCGCCTCCTCCACGGTGATTGTGCTGGAGCACAGCTCGAATGGACAAGCCCGCACGATTGTGCCGCTGAGCAAGCCCTACTACGAGGCCGATCCGCCCGTGGAACGCTATGTGCGCTTCACACAGCCCAGCTCGAGCATCCTGGAGACGATCCTCACCAGCCAGCATCGCTTGGAGGCAGCTGCCGCAGCAGCGAATGCCTGCCGCCAAGCCAATGCAGCCACACCACCGCCCACTTCACCCACGGAGATGGCCTACAGCTATAAGAAATCCCAGCGCTATGGCAATGCCGTTAGTCCCGATTCCAGCTCCAATCTGGGCCAGCCGCAGGAGCTCTCCAGCGCACATGTGCAGGTGCAGGAGCAGGAACTCACGCTGAGCCGTGCTGCACTGATCAAGGGTGAATGCTCACCACCGCCGCAGGCCTCCCATCATCATCACAACGTGATCTACTCGCCGAACAGGACGCATCATGGCGGCTACGAGCCGGGCAGCCAATCACCCAACTATGCCGGCTATGCAGCCTATCCGGGCGCACAGTCGCTGCATGCGGCAACCTCAACGTTCCACTCGCCCCCGCACAGCGCCCATTCGCCCTTCGATCGCCAGTCGAATGCCTCGAGTGGTGGAGGATCTGCTTCCAACTTGCATCTGCTCCAGAGCAGCACACAAATGTTGAACCATCCGTTGATGCAGCCACTGACACCACTGCAGCGTCTCTCCCCGCTGCGCATCTCCCCACCCAGCAGTCTCAGTCCCGATGGCAACTCCTGTCCACGCAGCGGCAGTCCCTTGAGTCCCAACTCCCTGGCCTCGCGCGGCTACCGCTCACTGCCCTATCCGCTCAAGAAGAAGGATGGCAAGATGCACTACGAGTGCAACGTGTGCTGCAAGACATTCGGCCAGCTCAGCAATCTGAAGGTCCATCTGCGCACCCATTCCGGCGAGCGTCCCTTCAAGTGCAACGTGTGCACGAAGAGTTTCACCCAGCTGGCCCATCTGCAGAAGCATCATTTGGTGCACACGGGCGAGAAGCCGCATCAGTGTGACATCTGCAAGAAACGCTTCTCCAGCACCTCCAACCTGAAGACCCATCTGCGCCTGCACAGCGGCCAGAAGCCCTATGCCTGCGATCTGTGTCCTCAGAAGTTCACCCAGTTTGTGCACCTGAAGCTGCACAAGCGTCTGCACACGAACGATCGTCCGTATGTGTGCCAGGGCTGCGACAAGAAGTATATCAGTGCGTCTGGGCTGAGGACACACTGGAAGACGACCAGCTGCAAGCCGAACAATCTGGAGGAGGAGCTGGCCATGGCAGCGGCAGCGACCTCCGAGTGTTTGGGTAAGTCCGAGACTTTCTTTTTTGAAAAGGAAACCTCTTATTGAAACTAATCTTTCCTGCAGACAAAGATCTACCGGAGCCGGATTCGCGGGAGGCCTATGAGCAGCTGCAGCAGCATATGCATCCGGTGCATCCCAGCTTGCGGCATCTAGCTGGTGCACAGTCGCCACCACGTCTCATTCCACTGGGCAGCAATGGACAGCCGCATATGCCGCATCTGCAACAGCATTCACATCCTGCCCCGCCCGGACACTTAATGCATTCGCCACATGGTGGTCCGCCCATGTTGCTGACCACAGCCAATCAGTTGCCGCCACCAACAGCGCCACATCACATGCAACAACAGCAGCAGCAGCAGCAGCAACAACAACAGCAGCAGCAACAACAGCAGCAACAACCTCTGCCACAAGTCTCGCCCGGCAGGCAGCAGCAGCAACATTTGGCTGCCGCACATCATTTGGTGGCACAACATTCGCCCAAGTCGCTGAAGCCGCTGCCGGACAATGGTTATCTGCATGGAGCGCAGGAGAATCGGCCCTCGGTCATTGAATCCTCCAGCCAGCCCATGATCATTGAGTGCACGTAGAACAACAACAAAACTAGAAAGAAAATAAAAGAAATGAAAAATATCTGAAATTGAAGTGCAATACACACATGTAAGGTTAAGCATAACCCTAACCCCCCTCCCCCCTCCCGAACAGCCTGGACAGACACAACCCAACTGCAGCACAATAGACACCTACAAGATGGTATTATTATTAGATTGTATATATATATATTTAAATATAGGGCAGGCGGGCCCAACTCCCTTCCACACCAAACCACTCAAAATTTGTGAAGAAAGAAAGAAAAACTCATTTCGCGCTATGAAAAGAAGAAGATCTCAATAATTGGCAGTCCCCACTTATAATAGACGACTCTGCATATTATTTTTGATAAATATTTTATATTAACAAAAACAAAAATACGAGAAATAAATTTATTTCAAGCTGTTGTTGAAAGAAAAGCGTAAAAGAATTTGAAATTCTATGAGAAAAAATGCATTTAAACTTTTGTGTTGAGTTTGAGATGCGGTTAATTTTAAAGTAAACTACATAACCACAAAAAAAAAAAAAAAAAAAACACACACACGTATAATTACATAAATAATTAGATTCAAGTTGCCTTATTTGAATTTCGTTAGCACTGAACAAAAACAGAAAAGAAAAACCAGAAAACATAAAAATATATTTGCTTACAATTCCAAATTTGAGCAGAAGTAACGTAAATACGTATTTTATATATAAATATATAAAACATATATTAAAACATATTAATTATATATTTGTATGTATTTTAATAAAGGCAGCAAGCAACCAGCAAAATGTACATAAATAAAAAAAATGCATTAATTTGAAATATTTAATTGATAATTAATTATTTTGAATGTCTGTTGAATTGAAACCGCTTCATTCACTAGTGTTTAGCAATTAATTACTTAGACAAGTAGTGATTATCATTATGATTATATGATTATTATGATTAGTAAAATATGAACAAAAACCAACAAGAAAACAACAACAAAACTTAGCTGAAAATCGGTGCTTTTGACTGTTTCCATTTGTCCACATTTACATTTACAATTGTATTTGTATTATGAAAACACAATAATTATTACCATAAACTTAAATACATCATATACAACATGAATAAATATATACACATACATATAAAAAGAATTATAGATTTATAAATATTAGTACACATAAATAGCCTAATAATATATATGCTATAAATAACATATTTAAACTTTCTCTTCTTACTTTTGCGCCTTAGAAACAATTTCAACAACTCCTTCAACAATTTATTCGTAACTTTACCAAAATATTTATCAAAACTGAAACAAAACAAAAAGCGCTCTCAATAAGTAGTCGTTTTTTTTCTCTACCTGTAAGTTAAGTAAAGCAAATTGCTTAGTTAATTGTCTGATTATGCATAATGAAAAAAACCGTACATATTAAGCTTATAATATTAATGAGGCTGACTAGCGTTAAGAGGTCTAATCTAAATCTAGCTTTTAATACAAAACAACCCTGTATATTATGTAGCTAAAATATACTGTAAGAAACAAACACCAACTCTGTATATTATATATAGCTAAACAACAACTAACTGTAAGAAGACAACACCAATTCGTAACTTTTAAGTATTTTCGTGTACACGCGCTGAGAGCGCACGTGGCGTATGCGTAATAAACTCAACTTGAGCTTTATACATATACACACATATATATATAAACGTAACGTCCGTGCGTTCGTCTTGTAAAGAGTTTTCGGGGTAAGTGGGGAGGAGCAGCGCGTGTTAGAACCGCTAATTGAGACTAAGACTTTGCTAAATTCACATTTTGTATTTTTGTATTCGATGCAAAGAAGCAAACAACAGAAAAGAAAACGCAAGTATGTATGGAGTTATAGCTATAAATATATAGTTTTTAAGTTTATTAAGCATATGCAATATTTATATATATATATACATATATATACACATAATCTAAATCTAATGATGCATTAAGTGGGAGACCTACATACATGGCAAATATAAAAGAAGATAATCAAAATTATAAAAAAAAAAACTCACAAATTTGTTTATTTTCATTTAAAAACGTTTATTTTTTGGTTTTTGGTTTTCGGCATTCACAAACATTTTGTTTTCTATTTTTTGGTTGTGAATTCATTTGATTTCACTTGATTTGTGTGCAATACTCATAAAAATATTTTACGAAAAATTCATTTCTACAATTTTGATTTGAAATGATTTCTATTTAAATTTTTAGTTATCAACATCAACTATGAAATAATCGAGAAAATAGCTGATAATGAGAACAAGCGACATGGCGACATAATAATACTTTCCTATTCGTGAGACTGAGACTGAATGAATTACTATATACAATACTCTTAACTCGTACACAACAAGCAGCAAACAAACAACAGTAAACAAATAAACAAGAAACATACAAAAAAAAAACTTTGAGCAACGTAAATCATTTCAGCAATTGATTTGCCTGAACTCATTTCGATATTTTACACCAGAAGAATTTTTGCTAAAAACATATTTTACAAACAAACAAAAAACGGAACAATAGTTTTTTTCATTTGGTTTATTCAAGCATTGTAATATACTTATTATAAACATATACATATACATATTTATAAAAATATATATATATTTAGCTATTATATATTTGTAATGGCACACGTTTGTAGTGGTAGCAAGAGAAAGGGGAAGGAAAAGAGCTATAGAGTGCTATACTTACAATGCCTAACGGTAGGAATAAAACTTGTACAGTAATTTTGAAATCTGTTTCAGGATTCAAAACAAAAAAAACAAAATAAAAAGTGACGACAAAACGTAAATTTAAATGGAGAATAAATGACTGCTTCTTAGTGTTATAAGTGACTCTGATTTAGGTCAACACACACAAAAAACAAAAAAACAAAAATAAAAACAAAACAATGATGAGAATCAATTATAGAAATCAAATCCAAATATATTGCATTATATATTCGATCTAAGTATTTATATGTATGTCAACTTTTATTGCAAATTAATATTTCCATATATGTATCTGTATCTGTATATTTATCTAATTACTTATATAGTGCATGTAGAGCCTTTGTTATTCATGTGTATATATATATTTATATATACCATATATAATATACATATATATATAAATTAATATATTGTTTTTGTATCCACAAATGTACAAAATTGGTTCTCATACACAATTAAAAACGCAGCGAATTTCATTTGCAATTATTATGAAAACATTACAAGAAATTGCAATTAAAACCTTAAATTAGATATTGTATTTTGTTGAATCCATTTTAAAATGTTAGCGATATTGTCTCTGTCATTCACCTTTTATGCCACAATAACGAAAAATCACACACACAAATAAAATATGAATCCATAATTGACTATATACATATTTAAATATATGCGAATTATATGCGTTAATCTTAAACAAAGAAAATTATGAAATTATTTGAACGCAACTTAAATTCCTATTAATTATATACAAAATATCTCTAAAATATCTCTAAATGAAAACCACAATTAAATACAAGTACGATGAAAAGACATAAATAAAAACAAAATATTTCATACTAAAAAAAAGGCTTTTATATTTTGAAGACCAGGTACTAACAGCGATTCCTAGAAGGTACTAGTTACTAGGAAGCTATCTTTAAAACAAATTAACCCTTTTTTATAAGCAGCATACTTTTAGGAGCTGAAATATATTGACTTTTGAGCCTAAGTGACTACGCGAACGCCAATTTGAGCCCACGCCAACGTCGACAACGCTAGATCAAACTTTTTATGTTCGCGTGAAGCGTTAAGCTCGTTCTTTAGAGTTCATGTTAAGCGTTAAGCTCGTTTAAGTCAACTTTTGAGGACGAAGAAAAGTTGTTCTTGGCTTTAAAAAGGAAAAAAAGGCGTTTTTTTTTTAAATAATTTATTTATTCCAAACATCTAAAATATATGTATTACTTTTAAAGTTCACTTGAATACAGCTCTCAATCTTTCATTGATTTACAATCAATATCACTCATAGTTCATGTAAATGCCAATTGTAGTTGAGACGTTGGCGTTTGTTTCCTTTATCCTGTAGGTCGAAGCGGCCTGTCACTGCAAAATGGAAACATCAATCACATGTCAATCAAGAGTGAGAGTGAGTGAGATACTTGAGTAAACCATTGTGGACCATTACAGTATGTATGTAATAATAATCAGGCCTCCTGCTGTACATGCAAATTGTGTGCGCTCTGGCATAAAAAAAGGACACGGAAAAAACTGCAACATAAAAGAGATTGGCGATAATCACACACAGAGAGACTCTAGGTGCCGGCCGGGTCAAACGGAATACAGCGGGGCATCGCGGCATGTGTACCACCACCACCATACCCCAGCCTCCCTCGATTCCTCCCCTCTTTTGCATGCAACTTATTCGAGCTCTTTTCTGATTACAATTTTTGCATAGCACAAATTTTCCACATTTTATACATTTTTGTTTGGCAACGTTTTTATAGAATTAAAGCGGATTATTTTTCAGGCCATTGTGAACGCGTGCTCATTGTGTATATGTGTGTGTGTGTGTGTGCCCGGAAATGCATGTCCGATCTGGCGGACCCATGAAGCCGGACAATGGAATTGTATGTCCTGCAATTGCATTCATGATGTGTGTGTGTGTGCGGCTGTGCCCTGTTAATCCTGTTCCAATTATGCGCATGTGAGTGCCTCGTATCCCTAATGGGCACTTTCCATTTCATCCATTGTGCAGGCCGCAGGCGTCCAGCCTTTTGGACTTACACTTACCAATACACACATACATGCACACAAAACTCGAGCACAAGCCAAAGGACTCTGCTGTAGGCTAAATATTGATTACACAGTCCCCTTTGAGCCAAAGTATTTTTTTTTTCTCATCTTTTCTACTATGATTTTGTTGTTGGTGTTGTTTGTATGCATTTACTAAGGATAAAAATCAAACTGACCCAAGCCTGACCTCACAGCAGCCGGTTGAGTAGATGCTCTGATTTCATAAAAAAAATAATCATTTATTTTACTTTCAATGTGCGATATGAACGAAATATATCAGATTTAAGTTAGCCGCATGAAATAGTTTGAGGAATGCGAATATGTTTATTTATGACTTAGGCCAGACATAGATAAGTTGAAGAAATACGAGACTTGGCCAAATTTTATTTGTATAATCAAATTTTTAAAAAATTCAAAAAATTAGGTAAAAATATTATAGAACCTTAAAATCAAAGAACTTCTCTCATTCATCCTAATTTCGAGGCAAGTATCAAAAACACCAGAAGAAAATCGACCTAATAATCTTTTAAAAAGCCCAAGCTAGTTAGAAATACATATAGTTTTTAAAGTTGGTCAACCTTTTTTCATTTCTTAAAAATGTTTTCTTATGGATTCTTTAGCAGGAAAGAAATAAATTGATTATGAGCTTATGTAGTACAAAGTTAAGATGTTCAAAATGTTAACTCTAGTTGACTATTTCACTGATGCCTTCAGGTACTGTTGATTTTAAGTATACATATGTATAAAGTTTTAAGACAATTTTAATGCAGCCAAACTTACGCTACATTTGGGCCACTTTAAGTGCATTTTTAAACCACATTTCCAACGCTTGAACATAAGTATACCATTTTTCTAGATTTGCGCCACGTATCTGCGTAAATCAGCGCTACAAGACATCTCACCCTCTGTGTGGCAGTTAACACCCGCCCCTGCAGCGCGTTGCGCTGTCATCGAGCATTGGCCAACGTAGCCGTGGCAGGCAGGAGCGAGGCACGTGCCATGATAAATCGCATACATGGCCCGGAAAGAAATTCGCAAAATGTTGCACAATGTGATGCCTTTGCTTGCCACACGGGGGTAAGAATGCGTTGCCACGCGACATTAGCAATTTTGTGTGTGTGCATAATCTGCAATAGTTATTTTTTTCCCTATTTTTTTTGTTTTTTGGGGTTGCTACCAACCAATTGTGCGAGTGTGTTCTTGATTGTGTGTGTGTGCGGGTTGTTGTGCAGTTTTTTATGCAATTTTTTAGGGTTTCACCAATCAAAGTTGGGCTTATTTTTTAAACCCTCAAAGATCATGGGTTAACCTATCAGAAAGCAGACTTGTAGATGGTTTTCAGTGTTATATAACAGCTGTTTGGTATAACAGTATAACAGGCTGTATAACAGTGTAACTTACAAACACATTTCTCGCTTACAACATGTGTACAGTTTCCAAAAATTTGTATCTTCATAGATAAATTGGTACATATTAAAGTGTTAGATACTTTTCCTCTCGCTCTCCGAGCGGAGTCCCTCTCTCTAATATCCCACACCCCTCTATCCAACTCTCTCTCTCTCATGTTGCTTGATCGCTAAGTAAAGTATTTGTTACGTTAAATATTCACCACAACTCACCTCGAACTGTTTTTCCACACACGCACTTTGCCTCTTGCTATTCCACTCGCGCACACAGTACTCATCTAATGCGTGTTTTGAAGATACAAATTTTGGCCTGCGCGCATGTCTGTATGTGTGTGTGTGTGTGTGTGTGAGTGCTTGTTTGTTTTTCAGGCGCTCGCGGCCTTCCTACAAATAGTAAAACGCAACTCACAGTTCAGTGTGACAAAGTGCGTCGTGCGCAGCGGCAGCGTTTTTCAATCGATTTCCGTGCTTTCCGAGTTTCCGCTTACATTGCGTTCGTGCGTTAGTGTGTGTGTATCTGCGAGACTGCATGTGCAAGTGTTGGTGCTATAGATAAATAGTGTGGGTTGCAGAGAGAAAATGCAGCAATAATACTGAGAAATAAACACATCAAAATTGATTACAACTCTAAGAATGGAAATCAGCATGGAAAATATAAAACTAAGCAGCGAGGATGCAGCCGAAGGCAGCAGGAACAGCTCCTCGCCAGGAGGAGCATCAGGGCCAGGTATGAACTATATCTTTCAGATAAATATAAGGCGCCCTACTTTCCAAGTTTCCCCTTTAATGTCGCATCGAATACCAAACGCGTATCCAAAACTAGTTTCACTTTTATTTATGTGGCTGCTGAACAAAAAAAACACTGAAAACAAAACGAAATCTTATCAAACTCATCGCTGATTGGTCGCCAACGATCGCTGAGTTGTTTTGCTTTTTTAATTCGTTATGTACGGCGCAGTTCTTTATACATATTTGTTTTCCGCATTTTTTGTTTTGCTTTGAGCATTCGACTTTTTTATTGGCAAATCTCGCACATATTGCTTGCATTTGGTATATATATATGGGCAAAAATGTTTATCAACCCTCAAAATGCTTGCAAATCGAAACACTATCAATTCCCCCACCCCGCGACAATTTGCACCCTGCAGCCGTGCAACCAGACACCCCTCAACTGCATCATAAAACCGCCCTCTTCTACCAAAAATTTCTGGCCAACATTTTCAACACATTTTACATCAAATTTGTTCCGGACTAAGTCTTTTTTGCTTGACTGAATTTTTCAAAATTTGTTTTTGTTTCAATTTACATGTTGAACGACTTCTTTTCCCTTTTTATTTGTTGTTTGGGAAATTCGAAAACAAGTTTTTTCTTACAGCAAATTCTTTTGTCTTCTTTACTGAATTGTCTTGGGAATTAAGCGATAAATGGTAAAATGGATGAGTTTTCCTATAAGAAGTCGCTCAAGCATGCGGTGGTTGTTTTTAGCTGAAGATCATCAACATATTTCAGAGATAATTGATAATTGAGAGATTTTACAACGGAGAAAAACGGGTGTAAGTGTTTAAGTTAAAGAAATGTATATTAGAGATTTGATTTTAAGTGGAAGAAATAAAAGCTATTCCATATAATAGCTTACTTAAACTGAGTGAAATCTTTGAAACTTTTCTTTATTGATAAATATAATAGATATCAAAAAATCTTCTATAAAACAGCTCTCAACGAAGCAACAAATAATTCAATAAGACAGCAAACATTTCGATAAGGCAGCAAACACCCCTCAAGAAAAATTCTCTTTAAATACACACACACATTTGTACATGCTTACGGTTTTTCAGATAAGAGCTATCAGTATGTCAGAATGTAGTACATTGTGTATCTGCAAGATACTACTAAGCAAACGAAAGAAAAGTAGAAAAGATAAGCAGCCAAAACAAAATGGAATAGCAAACGAAACCACAAAATTATGAATGAATACAGCAAATGAATGAAAGACATTTGTGTGTGTGTGTGTGTGTGTGTGTGTGATTGTATGAGTGTGTTTGAAGATGAAACTCACGCATGCCACAGATAAAGCAATGAATAGTTGGACAAACAAAAGTATTTGGGACAGCAACATACAGCAATTCAATTCAATCCGAAACTTATTCCACTTCAACGTGCTCACATAAATTGTCATAGGTATAAACGTATATTTAATAAAAACCTGTTTTCTAAACTCATGCGAACTGTGTTAGAGCATTTTTTCTATTTCTTGGTTCGTTTGCCTTGCGGCAGCAAATTGGACAAGGACTCGAATATTGTTCAGCTGCTATCTGCGGCTCATTTAAATAACAAAACAATTCAATGGCAGGATATTAAGGATTACTCAAGGTTATTCGGTTATTTATACATATATATATATTCTCTGCTTACAGCAACACCGGGCGAGGAATGCGGCTGCGTTCGTCTGGGCAAATGCAAATGGTTCAATGTGGCCAAAGGTTGGGGCTTCCTAACACCCAACGATGGCGGCCAGGAGGTGTTTGTGCATCAGGTGGGTAAACAAACAGTCGTAACAGTACTTTACAACTCACACAAAAACTCCCACAGAGTGTCATACAAATGGCCGGCTTTCGTTCGTTGGGCGAGCAAGAGGAGGTGGAGTTTGAGTGCCAGCGCACGGGACGTGGCCTGGAGGCGACACGTGTTTCGGGGCGACAGGGCGATGATTGTCACGGCAGCACCTATCGGCCACGCATGTAAGTGAAGTAAAACACACACCGTTTTCAACCTAACCTTACTTTTACAACATTCCTTCACTGCTGCAGCAATAGAAAATCTCGCCGCACGCGCTGCTACAATTGCGGCGAATTCGCCAATCATATTGCCTCGGATTGTGCGCTGGGTCCGCAGCCGAAGCGCTGCCATCGCTGTCACAGCGAAGACCATTTGCATGCCGATTGCCCGAATCGCAACACAGCCGTGGTGAGTAACTTTAAACGGTGAGAGGAGAGAGAAAGAGTGTCTAAGCTTACTTTACACTTTTCACAGACACAAACCAGGCAGCGCAGCAGCAAAACGAAAAGCGCTGCCAGCAATGAAATACTACCTGAAGAAGCTTCTGGAGCAGCAGCAGTAGAAGAAGCAGCTGGAGAAATGGCTCCCTAGCGTGGAGATACGGCGTATCTATAAAGTTCAAAGCTTGTAAAATACACCGAACAACACAAACGTACAAAACGCATGAAATCAAAGAAATACCTCACGTACAAGCTACAACTACTATGTGTATAAGTGTAGTCATTTTTCGTATGCGAAACTAGATATTGACAGTAGTTCCCTAAGTGTTAGCAATAAGTCAAAAGAATAAACTAAAGGCCATTTAATGAATAGATATATAGTAAGTGTACTATTTCTTATACCTTTTTAAAACTAAAAATCATAAAATTCACCACTGTTAAAAGCTTAACACAGAGAGCATTAAATCTCAGAATGCTGCACACAAATACACAAACACGCACACCGGAATGAGACGGACACACCCCCTAAGGGAGCTGTGATAAGAAAGCTTTAGCCTGTCACGTGCCGAACAATAACAACATTAAAGCTTTGGGCCTGGCGCTGTCGGCAGCAGCAACAACAGCAATGACAACAAGGTTGTCATGAAAACGCAGAATCATTGTAACACATTCGAGAAGCACGACAACCAACTACCCTCCCCACACCGCCTCGCCTCGCCTCGCCCCGTCCGCTTGCAGCTGTGAAAGTGAAATAGTGGTCGAGGCAGCAACAACAATATGAATATTGTGCGAGGACACGCACGCGAGAGGTGAAAGTTTGTGCGCTCTTCTTCTCTCAAATTGGCCAGCGTGTGTCTCTCTGAGGGCGAGGGCGAATATTATCCCTTCGGCTCTGTGTGAGTGTTGTTGTTATTTCTGTCGCGAGTTTTTTGGGGATTGGAATTTTTGCGTTGCTGCTGCGCTTGTTGTGCACACACATTGTTGTAGTTGTAGCTGGTTGGGCCCAACATCATTTTTGCAACATTGTTCGCTTCTCTTTTTGGCGCGTGGCCACGAGACTAGCAATAGTACATTCGGCTCTCTAAGACCAGACTCCAGAAGGATGCAATTGCCTTGGCGCGAGGACACACACAGAACACACACAGTCCCTGGTCTCGGTCTCAGTTTCAGTTTCAGGCTCAGTCTCAGTTTATCTCTGCCAGAGTATTGTTGTGTGCAACGCGGCGGATTTAACAACCAATAGCAGCAATAAAAAAATAAAATAAAAGAAAAACTTTATAAAAATCAAATAATTTACAATAATAATTTAAACAACAAAAGCAAACAATAACTAGACAACAGGAAGAATTTTAACCAAAGTTAACAAAGCGTTTCAGCAACAAAAAACCCAAAAATAAAAAAAAAAAATTCGAACAACATTTGTAACACATTTTTTGCAAAACGAAAACTTAAAAACACATATAACATTATAAAATAAGACAATAAGCAAAATAATCACCTCCTTTTTTTTTTGTATAAATATTATAATGTAACAACGAGAAAACGGATGGAAAAACAGACAACAAATGTAAAAAGCGAGTTAAAATTAGTTCAAGGTTGAAGAAAATGTATTTTGAGATTTTTTCAAATTCTGTTTTATACAAAATGAAACAGTCAAAATAAGTAAGTGAACTAAGTGTACAAGTGTGTGTGTGTGTGTGTGTGTGAGTGTGTCCCTTAAGGCACAAACAGCAAACAAACAGACGGAATCCAAATAAAAAGGAAACTAGCAAAGAAAAACAAGGAAAACAAATGCAATTCAATTCACAAACACACAACAAGAAGGACAACAACAATAATAACAACAACTCATACACACACACACACACACAGATTCACTTACACACACATAGTTAACATTTACATGTCGCTCGCTGTTAAGGCAGCGCCTGTTATGTAATATCCTGTTTCTGAAGCTGTCGCCTGTCATGTTACAAGTCCTGGCAGGCAGGCAGGCAGGCAGGCAATGGGCAATGAAAAAGGGGCTTGTATCTATGAGGTCGTTTGTGCAGGAGGCGTGGCATGCACCTTAGCTTGCTGCTAAAATGATTTATACACTCTGAAATGCTCCATGGGCACGGCATTGAGACATTAACACGAAGGACGAACAACCTTTAAACAGGGAATATTTTTAGTTGGGCGTGGATTTTGATTTTCTATGCATGTGTGAACGGGTCTGGGTGTGGTTGTGTGTGTGTGTTAAGCATGCAAATATGTGACACTAATTCGATGAGCAAAATGCTAATATTACGCATACGCCGCATCAGTCGAAGGTCGTCCTAACAGAGTTGCATATATACAATATATATGTATATATACATATGTGTGTTGTTCTTATTCCTTGTTTTTTTTGTTTTTGTTGTTGTTGCCTAATTAATGTAATGTGTGTCATAATGCGACAGGCATTTACTAGGTCAAGTGGATTCCATGTTGAGGTTGACGGGCCAAAAACTCTTTCGCATCGAAAAGCCCTTGGCCAAAAGAGCACAGGCCAGCCCTTCACCTCCCCTCTTCCCCATCACATTCCCCACACAGCCACAGCCCACGAAATAGAAAGAAGATGAGCATAAAAAAAAGGGCAACGAGCAAAATGCGAAGTAAATAAATAGATGGGCGTTTTCTAACCAAGTCGCCAGCTAAGTAGTAATACATTAGCTTTTAAATGGGCGCAGCTCATTTTTTGGATTAGCTGTCAGGCGCATTGAATAACAAATAGACCACTGACAAGATAAAAATGAGCGAAGGAGAAGTTAGAAAGTTGGGAAAATAGAAAAATGTGCCAAGGAAGATAATTTAAGATTGACTCTGCTGTTAAAATATTTTTTTTGGGGAATGCTAAATGTTATTTAAGTTTTTCTTAAAAGAATTGACTTTATAAATTCAACTAATGTGTGTAATATTTTTTTTAAACTCTAAAATCAGTCTGTCTATCTAACTATAACCGCACCTCACCTTTCCATTTTTGTATATCAAACATTTTTAAACTTCACCATAATGTAAAAATATCTTTAAATTCTGCACAGGCGTTTTCTATAAAAAGACTATCTGGCATGTTTCCAAATGGCAAAACTAAATAAAAAACAATACTAAACGGTTAATGTTCCAATAAGCTACAGTTTGTACAAAAACCAATAATGATGTTTAAGTTCAACTAAAAAAAACTAACACACAACTTAAAAAGAAAACAATAAAAACAGTTAAGTGCCAAACGACACAAAAACATAATAAATATAAAGATTTTTATAAAAGCACCCTAATTAAAAGGTAAGTTTATATAAGCACAATTTTTTCTTAGCTATCTAAATGTTATTTGATATTCTATGCGATTTTCTATGTGTTGTTTGATCTTTAGATATTTATATGCAAAACTTTTAAAAGCACATTTTAATTGCAAAAAAAAAAAACAAACCGAAGGAGAAAACTTAGAATAGTTAAGGTGTTAAAAGAGATTAAAATGTTTTATTTATATAAGTTAAAATAGCTAAGTTTTTGTTAACTAACCTAGACTAGTGTCTTGCTAGAAAGGCATCTTTTGCACAGCTAAGTTCCAGGCGGGCAAACCGCGACACACATAAACACAACAATTGTAAATCTTTGACTCCACTTTGCCCAACTGAATATTGGCCAAAATTTCGCATAAGCTGCCTGTTTGGTAATCGGAATACTGTTCCAGAGTCACTGTGGCGCCTTCCTGTGCTGCTGCAGTAAATTTACAATTAGTATTGATTTGGATTTGGGATTAAGATTTGTACTACATTTCACTGTGCCTTGGGAGATCCAGGTGGCGCGATCAATATGCGTCCAGGGTATAATCTTGGGGTTGGCAGGTGTCATCCAATGACTTAGTATGTTGGTGGACACATTGTCGAGGTTGGCATCGAGGGCGGGCATAAGAGTGCCCACCACAGTGGGACACAGAGCCCCATGGAAATAGTCCTGTGCGCCATACAGAGCGCTATAGAGACCTGTGCTTAGCACACGAGTGGAATCACAGCCAAATAGAAAGACAACGCCTTTGATGCGATTGCGATAAATCAAACGACTAGAAACGTATTGGAGACTTGAGCCATGACCCGCATAACTGAAAGTAAATCAAGTCAATTGAAATGTTTAAATTGGCATTGAAGTTTACATACACAAAGCAATCGGCTTTGAAGGCCTGTTCTAGCATAAAATGCTCCGTGGGCACTGTTTCGAACATATGCTGCCAGTGGGTAAGCCAATATTCAAGAAAGCTGCGCAATCGCTTTCCCGATCTGGGCAGATCAGCATCGGGATTGATGAGCGTGATGCCGCTACGAATGTTGACCGTGTAGTAGCCATGCTGTATCTGTGATTTGTGGCACTTGAAGAGACGCCACAAACTGTGTAGCGACTTGTTGCGTGCACACTCCTGCATCGGCGCAAGCTGCTCCCAATGCATATGATCCAGCCGCTATGGAAAGGCAACAAACCAATAACATAGATATGTTTAGACGAAAGTCAAGTTCAGCTTACCTCATCTACCACCAGAATAATGGGCGAACGCTTCATGGACAACGGTTGACGCTGCTCCAATTGCTGCCACTCGTTGGCACAGCTCTTTAGCAGCTCAAAAACGAACAGCTCTTCAGTCTCACTATTGTTGCTGAGTTCAAAGCTCAGCTGCTTCATATGATCTTGAGGCAAACGGTTTGCATGCAATGCCGCCTGAGAGAGTAGAACGCGCTGATGATTGCTCCAATTGTGTTCTACACAAAATTTATCCACGCGTCCATAAGTCGCCTTGCATTGCTGCTGCACTGCAGCGCAATCGTAGCGCTTACCCAGAAAAAGGTAGCAATATGGCGTAAAAATGCTGGTAAGATCTGAAATCAGTTTCTGTAAAAGCAAACAAATGTATCGACTAAAGCCAATCTAGAAATTTAATTTGATCCGACCTTCAAGTACTCCTCAAAGGCACTCAATTCTTTCCAGTACTTGGCTTTGGCCTCCTGCGTTTTCACTGTCACCGGATCGACGGTGACGACGCGCCTGAAAAGCTCCACAAGTGCGGCGTATTCCTTAAATATGCCCGCCAATGCATCGCAGTTGAAGCGCACACATGTCGCGGGCAGCTCCGGGCTGCGACAGTGAAGCAGCAGGGATACATAAATGTCGCCTTTGGCGGCAGCGATGTCACAGAACGTGGAGTATGTGGTGGCTGGGTTGAAGCTTTTGCACAACTGCAACACACACCACTCCCGGGGCAACTGGTGACAGATGTTCGAGATGCGCGCAAAGCCCGTCTCAGGATCTGGGTAATTGGCCAGAAAATCAAGATTCTCAACTGGTTTTTGTTCCGTTGGTTTTGCTGTGCGCTGTTCCAATTTCTGTTGGTATTTCAAAATATTTTGCAGGAATTTGTTGCTGTGCGGGGGGATAGAGTATTTACAGTTAGTTAGTTTACACTCACAACGAACTTCTGCATACTCACGTTTTGTAGTCTAATATTTCTTTGGCGCTGGCTTCAGATAAAATCTCTGCTGTGTTTGGCTGCTGGTTTTCCAGGTCCTGTGCCTCGGTCACGAGCCGCAAATCTGCGCACTGAAACAGCGCTCTCACCTGATGGTAAATCGAGTGCGATTCGTTCCCATTCCGATATTCTTCATCCGCACGCAGCAAATTGTATTCTGTAGCAGACAAAAAATAACTTAGTTCACAATTGATTACAATTCACTTGCTTACCTTTCGTTTCGGGTCCCAGCTGTACACTGGTCAAGTCACGCAATTTCTTGTCCGTTGCCTCTGCGTCGAACATAGCGTGAGCGTTGTATATAAATAATATTTGCAAATTCGAAAAATGAGCGCCGTCGGCGTTTACCTCTGCATGCTACAAGTTATTGTTGTTTTCACGACATTGCTTGGTCCAGTGTTTGACAGTGGCGCAACAGAATATCGCTGCGCAGCACTGCAAACATCGATATGCGCACGCGCTATCGATAGTATTTCGGTGATTTTTTAGTACATTTTGCGCGCAAAGCGCGGGAAGTTTGTGTAAAAAATCGCAATAATACAAATTCAGTGCAAAAATAATCTCTAAAAGAATAAGGTGTTTTATTAAGCCGTATAACTTAAAATCGCGTGTGCCAATGCATATTTCCCCAAGACATAAAATACTTACGCCGCGAAAGTCTCAGTGTTGTTGTTTTGGTTGTTTTTGTTGCGGCTGCGATTTTCATTCATAAAAAGGCAGCGACAGAAGGAACGCGCTAAGCGTTGGCTCAAAGCTTTGCGCAGCGGCGCAGATGTCCAAACACCCAGAAAACTGTGTCAATCGCGTCTAACACACACATACACACATGCATACATTGTATATATTACATTGGCTCCCCGGTGAACCACACCCTCCGATTGCCCTAAAAAACCTTACGCAACAACAAAGCGACACACATTGGGCAATTATTGCAAAAAACACAAAAACAAGAACAGAACAGGAACAGGAACTTTGACATTTTACAAGCCAACGTTGTACTTTTATTGTTCGATATTTTCTTTTCGCTGCTGCCCAGGCGCGTCTTTTTTGCAGCCCGCTGCAGTTTCTAATGACGTTTCTTGAAGAGATAACGGAAGCTGAGCAGCGGCAGCAGCCGCAGCGTCTACGTCGTTGTGCGTGGGGTGTATGCATGTAAATGTGTGTGTGTGTATATGCGTGCGTAGTTCTGACGTCAGTAAGCCTGGCGCATCCCGTTTTGCAAGTGTGTTTGTGTGTTGTTGTTTTTGGCTTTTTTGGCCGCTCCCCAGCTGCAGCTGCACTCTGCCTTGCCCTCTCTCCCTTTCTTGCTCTCTCTCTTTCTCTCTGTGATTTTTTTTCTCAGACTTTTGGCCCGGTCTAAGGCTTGTTGAGATATGTAACGTGTGTGTGTATTTATTTGGGTAAATGAATGCAGCGTGACAGTGGCAGCAATATTATTATTGATGCAGCATCCAGAGCGTTGAGCAATTGTAAGCTTAATGTAAAAACTTGACGAAACCTTTCGTTAAATATTGAAAGCACGCCGACGCACACAAAGCACTCACTTTTACGCTCTCTCTCTCTATCTCTCTTTCTCTATCTGTCATGCACTTTGGATTTTTGGTACTTTTTGTGTTGGTGTGTTGTGTATATTGTGGCGCAGTCGACTGCGCTGTTGGCCCGTTGGCCGCAAAGCACTCAGCATCCTTTCTACTTATTAATTTTGATGTTGCTTTTCACTTTTACTTTGTGTATGTTAAAACGTGCCTCTCAGTCTTGAGACTAGCGCCGATTGTGTGTGTGTGTGTGTGTTAGAGAGTGGGTGGGTGGATGTCACTGTGTGTGTGTGTGTTTCTCAGTGTTGAGCAAGTCACAAAAGTCCCTTGACAATCATCTGTTGTTCTTGTTGTTTGTTGTTGCTTTTGGTTACTTGTAAAGTTGCAAGTATGGGTCATAAAAACAGTTGACTTGTTGTTGCACGTTCAAACTTGTTGTTGACCAGCGTCACCCTGCACAGAGCACCCCCACACCACCTCACGCCACCCCACCTTACACCTCCATTCAAGCAACACACAATTCACCTGGCAACCCTCTGCATTATTTATGAGCCCACTGCTAATGCAAAAAAATAAACTTGGCACGTACATAAATACATACTTACATACATACATGAGTGTAAGGACATGTGAGCGGGTTGAGAGTCTCGTACGCCTAGCAAATTATAACATTAATATTACATTAACGCACACAAACGTGCATGCTCACACATACAACCACACATACAGGCACACACATGCATCGGGGAGACATTAAAACGAAACAGAATGGCGAAAACTTTCATTTGACGTTTTAACAGCAACAAGAATAACAACAACAACAACAACAACAATGAGAGCAGCAACAGCAAGCGACATGTAAAATAAATGTAACAAAATGCGTTCAAACACCAAGCAGAAACAGAAAACAGCAGCAGCAGCAGCAGCATCAGCAGAAGAAGAAGAAGGAGCAGCAGGAGCATCAGCATCCACACACAATAACAACAAAAGCCCGTCGTCAAAAGCAGCGACAGCAGAAGCAGCAGCCACCACAAAAAAAAACAAAAAAAAAAACACGAAATATATATATGGCACACATTCCAACAGTTGCAGCGATGCTGACGTCGACGGCGGCGTCGTCGTCGTCGTCGCCGTTGCTCCAGAGCAGAGATCCTGCTGCCAGCTGAAGCTGCGGCTTGCGTTCGTTTTGTGCTCTGCTCGGCAAAGTCAAAGCGATTTTCGAAGTCGACGGTTGTGTGGCTTGCGCTGCTTGGCTCCGGTGCTGCTTCCAGAAGCAACTGACAAAACGCTTTTAACACATAAAAATATACATACATATATACAACAAATATATAGATAAAAATACACAAAAAGACACACACTTACACACACAACATACACACCACACAAACATACGTACATATAAAAACACCTACACAAAATTACATGCCTAAAAAAGAAAAAATTTGACAAGAAAAGTAAGCGAAAAATCAACAACAGCAGCGAGTAGAAGAGTGTGAAAAAATTAAGTGTAGCATGCTTTTAGGCAGCGCAAAGGAATTTTTCACATGAATAATAAGTGCTTAAGTTTAAGTGTTTTAAAACGTGTACTAAAATCGACATTTAAAGTAAATTAAGGTGTGGTGATTTATGCAACTTTTTAGCCACACGCACACGAGCACAAGGCGGCGACAGACACATAGAAGCGAGGGGGTGGTGAAGAGTGACGGGGGAGCAGTGACTGCACATACCTCTAAGCTAAGTACATACACACACACACACACACATACATATGTATGTATGTATGAGTGTATATCCATAGTGCGGAGAGCGGAGGCATACAAAATAAAGGATAACGACGAACGAGCGACGTAAAAGCAAGAAAGAAATCGAAATTAAAATATATATGTTGTACAACACCAACAACAGCAACAGCACAGGCCATTTTCGGCTGTCGCTGTAATTCGAAGCTCATCTGCGCTGCTTTTGCTCTCCGCTGCTGACGTCTCTGCTGATGCTGCGGCCGCTGCTGCTGCTGCTGCGGCTGCTGTGTGACCGCTGCTGCTCTCTTTCTCTCACTGTGACTTATGCTCTCGCTCGCTAGCGTGCTCTTGATATGTGCTTCGTCAAGTGAAAACGTTTCGCTTTCGTCAAGTTTTGTAGGTATTTTGGCAGGCCAGGAGGCTGCTGCTGAGCACACACAAATACATATACAGAGCGACGACATGTTCTCGTCATCTGCTGCTGCTCCTACAGTGAATAAAAATCCGCATCATAAATAAGAAAATATATTAAAAAACCTACAAAATAAACACTAAAAAAGCACTATTTAATAATTAAACAAAAAGTATTCCACAAAATGAAAACACAACAGTTCAAAAGCGAGCACAAGGATTTGGAAAATTAAGCAGCCAAAGGAGAAAAGAAGAAAAGGAAGAAAAACAGTTTTTTTGCATGTGTTTTTTTTTGCAATAGGCAAAAGGCGTTGCCAAGTCAAAAGCTGCAACAAAGGCTTCAACGAAAATGTATTAACTTAAACAAAACACAGGCACAATCAAAAATATAACAATATAAAATGAAAAAACTGCAAGCATAAATTAATCATACGCACCGTTAAACACCGCAAATGTGAAAGCAAAAGCCAAAAATCAAAAGCACCAAAAGTGAAATTTGCTAGTGACATTGTAGGACGTCAACATCGACAGCAGCAGTAGCAGCAGTCAAAATTCCAGGCTGCATTAATAATACATACAACAATCATATAGCATATAGTATACAAAAGGATAAAAGGAGACTTGCCACACAGAGGGAACACTTTGCCTGTTCTATTATTTAACTGTGCTTTCAACACACACAGCCTTTCAACTTGACGAAACACTCGTTGAAAGCCGCTTTCAACAAACACACACAGCATCCGCACCGAACTTACCGAAGCGCAGAGAGCAGAGAGAGTGAGCTTGAGAGAGCAAACTGAGAAGAGAGAGTGTGTGTGTGTTTGTTTGTAGCGCGTGTGTGTGTGTGTGTGTGTGCGTGACAGCAGCAGCGACGTCAACGTCAATTCGCTCAATATTTATCAATCCACGCTCAGACGCAGACGCCTGACTAGGTCCTGGGCTTTGGACACGGTTACTCTAGTTCACATCTCTGCTGTGTGTGTCCTGTGCCCCAAAAACAGCATAAAAGGAGCTGAATTCTCCAGCCGCAGCACCAAAATAAATAACATCTGACAGCTGCTGCTCCACCTACAGCTCCTTTCGTGGAAAATTCTCGAGCGACCCTAACAATTAGCTCACTGGCAAGATAAACAAACTACAGCTGTAACTGTAACTGTGACTGTGACTCTTACTGCAACTACTGGAACTACAATCAAGCAACAAACTATCTAGGCAATAACGCACATTCTTTGCGGCCAACAAGTAAACAACTAAAAAACACGCAATGGGTGCCAAGGAAAGTGTCGAGGCGGCCGTTAAAATGAATGCCGATGGCTGGGGTCATGTGGAGGTGTGTATAAGTACTATAAAAATACAATAACAATAACATTTACACTTAATTACACATGAGTTAACGAAAATATAATTATAACTGTCTAATAAGTTGCTAGGTGTTTGGAAGTTACTTAAAGTTGATAATGAAATAACAACTGAACTTTCCTTGTTTTATGTGGCTTATTTGTGATTTGTTTTCGATTGAAAATTATTGTTTGGATAGAAACTTTTCATAGATTATTTTTTATATTTCTATTTCACTGAAACAAAAGCATATCCAAAATTAGTTATTGTCTTGAATATATAAAAGAATAGATTGTTTTACTTAAGTTTCATAACCATTTTGAAATGAGAAACCCTGGAAACAGTTGTTAAAGTCAATTCCTAGGTCTCTAAGAAACTAAAAAGTGCGCCCTTTTAAGCAAATATGTTAAGATATTACATCTTTTGTTCATTCACAATTTAAGTTTTCAATCCCCTTTTAAAAAATGTTCTACGCTTAATCAATCTTTGGTCATCTTTCGCTCTATCAAGTTGTCAATTGCAGTCTGGCAACGCACAACTCAATTTGTCAGTGATGCGACACACACACATGCGGGTGGAGCGGAAGGAACGGAGTGTGGCGACTGTGACCCAAAAAGAAATGTCGGCAGAACTGTCGCCACCTTCCTTCCTTATTGCATTTTGATGAGCACTGTGCGACAATTGAGATAGAGCCACAGAGCGCTATTTGATTGACTTTAAAAATAAATTTCAACATCAAAAAACAAAGAAACAAAAAAAAAACACGTGCGAATAGCATTGCCACAAAGCCAATGGCTGGCGCTGTGGCAGCCACTTCCACTTCAGATGGGGCCCGCATTTTATCTACTAGTTATCGCCAGAGAAAGATCTCTCTTCAGCACTTGAGCTGTGCTGTGTGTGTGTGTGTGTGGGCGAGTAAACAGCTCTTGAGATCGCTCAGAGACAATGAGGCTGCTGCAGATGTGAAGAGTTGTTCAGAGAGCGTGAGTAAAAGAGAGCGAGAGAGAGAGGGAGAGAGAGACAGAGAGAACGTTTTGAATGAATGAATGAAAATGCGCTTTGATTTTTCCCTCGATTTCTGTTATGGAAGTCTTTAGTTGTTTGTTTGACTTTGTGGCGTGAATTTCAAATGCTCTTTTCGTATTTTTCAAATATTTATTGAAACATTCATTCAAACATACGGTCGTAAACAGGTGTCCGTTTGTCTGAACGGTAAATGATGTAAACAAAAATAGACAAAATCGTATATAGTGAAAAATATATACATATATAAATTAATTTGGCTAGACAAACAAATCAAATGTGGTCAACATATGGGCCAGCAACAGGCTGCAGACAGACAAAATACTAAAATTATATAAATATACATAGATGCAGAAGTGTGTGTATAAAAGTATATTTAAGGTGTACCAAAGAATTTAAAATTACATTTTATTTATATAAATTTGCTTCTAATGTGCAACATGTGCGTCTTTATGTGTGTGTTGGAGTGTGTCAAAGAACATAAAACTCAAAGATCAGATCAAATCATAAACATCTAAATCAAAGCAAAACTTCAAAGCAACATTTTCCGCTAGAAAATCTCTAAGGTGTTGTTGTTTTTGTTACTGCTGCTTTCGGCTTGTGTTGTTGACACCTACACGCCAGCGTCGCGTCACTTAAGCAGCGGGGCGGGGGAGAGGCAGAGAGTAGGTGTAACCGGCAGAGAGACGACTGCATTTTGGCCAGCAAATAGCGTTGAACTCGCTTCGTTCGCACCTCTCGCAACGGCAACAACGTGTTGGTGATAATAGCCCCAATACGTTGCAGCCGGCGTGGGTTGTTTCATCGGTTAATCACAATGCTGCAGATTAAATACATACAATATGTTGTCTGCTTGTTTTTTTTTTTGTGGCACAAATCGGTTGCCTAATAGCAGCACATGGTCTCAAGTTCAAATTTATTGATGATTTATGCATCAAATCGTGGTCTTTCAATAAAAACCACATTTGTTAGCTGATGATGTGATTTTTCATATGTCTCGGGGTTTGCTTATGAGGCAATAAAAGAGAACTGTTGTAACTTACAACTTAGTAAGATATAGGTTTCCAAAGAAAATTTATGGATGTCAGCTTAAACAACTGCGATTCCTTTTAAAACCGTCGTGGGGCAGAAATGTTCTATTATGTTTTATTGTCGAAAAACATAACTATGTAAAACTTTATGAAACTTATTTTAGAAATTCAGTTTAGTGCGGAAAATATAGTCTCAACTAAGATCAGTCAACACAGAAAACAAAGAAATGTTTTTCCAAACATAAGGTGCGGATCTTTCTAAATATGAAACGTTACTGCGATCTTTAATGAATCTTTTATCATACTAATTTATCTTCTTATCAACTAATTTATAAACAATTTCTGCTCTTTTTCCATGATCAATCAACAGCAGCGAGGTAGTCGCTACCACAACCATCGGCATAATCAACGGTCGCAGTCGCTAAATCGCGGCCAGGCGCTCTCGCAGGCGGACGTGAGCGGCATGTGGTGACATCGGGGTGCCTCTGGTAAAGGTAAGTTCGCATCTCGATAATACTGATCAAACGCTTATGTATACTATATTATTTTATATTGCTTAGGAGCTGCTGCTGGCTGTTCTAACTGCGCTATGGGCAACAAATTGAGCTGTTCGTGTGCGCCTTTGATGCGCAAGGCCTATCGCTATGAGGATTCACCCTGGCAGAGTTCGCGTCGTCGGGATGGGCATCTACTAAGGTGAGTAAAATTTTAGGTTTCTGCTCTACTAGTTACACACTTTACATATGTTTTTTGACTGGCTCTGTAAATAAACAACAAACAATTAAGAAAAAATTGAATTCGCTAACTTTCGATAACTTTTGTAATTAACTAATTCTGTTCTTCTTCTGATTTTTCTTTCTTTCAACAAATAACAAAACCAAAACCAAAAACGAAAAACTTTCGACATTTGCCTTCACTTCCAAATTATCCAACAACCAACAACGCACAAACCACATTTTGTTGTGCGGCCGTAACAATAAAAACGACAATATATCGACTGCAACTACGAACAACAACAACAACAACTGCGATTCCTTTGTTTGATTTTACTTTAAATTGAACCCCCAAATTCGCACAAAATTGCAATTGGATGAAACAACAAACCAACAAACCAATGAATCAACAACTTTTACACGTTTTTATTAACCAAACGCTAGTTCGTTCAGGTTGTGGGCTGAGGTCTTTCATGTATCGGCTAGCGGCGCCGGCACCGTCAAATGGCAACAAGTGTCTGAAGATTTGGTTCCTGTCAACATCACGTGCATTCAGGATTCGCCCGAGTGCATCTTCCACATAACCGCTTACAACAGTCAGGTGGACAAGATACTTGATGTGCGACTTGTGCAGCCAGGTAAGTTGACACTCCCTCCTCTCTCTACTACCCCTCTCTCCATGTGTTTACCTTTGCTAATTGGATTATGTGCTTGTGTGTGTGTGATTAATTTACAGGCACACGCATTGGCCAGGCATCGGAATGCTTCGTCTACTGGAAGGATCCAATGACTAATGATACTTGGGGCCTAAATTTCACATCGCCCATCGATGCCAAACAGTTCCGAGAATGCTGTGTAAGTATTCTCTTACAGTTCTGTTCTTGCATTAATTGCAACAAAAAAAACAAGCCAAAAAATATAAAACCAAAGCGATGACGACAAGCAACCACCTCAACTGATACCTTAACCAATGAAAACCACCTCAGCCAAAGCCACACAAACACTAAAGAAACAAACACACACACACACACACAGTCTACTAACAATAACAATATAATTTGGGCAGTTCTATGCTACAAGTTGCAAGGAACTGGCCAAAGTGCAACACACACACAAACAGAAGATGATGATGCTGTAATGATGATGATAATCGACCGTGATAAACAATGTTTAATGATGTTGCTGGCTAAAGTTTCTTAACCTCTTTTTAAGTGATATAAACATAAAAAAGCATAAGCTTATCGAAACTCAAATCGCAATAGCTTCAATTCATGCCATGACATGCCATTAGTCACAGTCAGTATCACAGTCACTGTCGCAGTCACTGTCACTGTCACCAACACACAAACAAAACAGACCGCTCTTTAAAAAACTGCTGCTGCTAATTACCGTTAATATACTTATACAATTATATATATACAGCTATTATATATTCTCGTTGATTCGTTGACTCTGACAAAAACAGTTGAAATACCAATAATTTTTAACAATTTGGCATCGTACTTATGAAATTATGTTTAAGTTTTATGTTTTCTAATCGTTTTTGTATACCATTCGAAACATTTGGAAAAAGTAAAGAAATAAATATGTATACTAGTAGTGAAATATTATTATTTATAAGCTATAGCTGCTTTTACAAGTTAATTAATAAACACAATAATGAAATTGTGAGGAATTGAGCTAAAGTTAGAAGAAAGTATTCTTCAAAAAAGCGATCAAAACTTGTATATAACTATATCTTCAGTCTAATTTGTAGTACTTAACCGCACAATAGTATCTATAAAGCTTTGCAAACTTTCCTCTAGCGAACTCAATTTCTGAACAATTTTTAAAACGTGATCTATACACACACACACAAAGACTTCTTAGACATATATACTTATACCATCTAGTCAACATAAACTGTCTGGATTAGTATCTAATAATTGTTTCGTTTTCTTTTCTTACTTTGCGCCTCATTTGTTGCAGGTATCTTACATTGTAAAAAAATACGTTAGTATCGCTTCATATTGTTTATTTATCACAAGAACACAGTACTAACCTAAACAAACTAAAACAAAACTACAGCTGCTAATACTACTAGAACTACTTACTACTTCTACAACTGCTACTTAATAACTTAACAACTTTTTTATTAATATATCTGCAGAGAAAAGATAAAACTGATAAGATTAAATCGTATATATATACAAACCAATCTAAATGTATATTTATATCTCTATCTATATATATATAATGAAAACCCATTCAAGTAGCGTTTCCCTTTGTCGGGCATGTGTAAGATTTACAAATACATTAACATACATACTCGCACACACACACACATACACACTCAGTGTCCTTAAGTGTCGTAACTGTTTTTGTAAGCTATTCACTTTTATGTGTATCTATTCCTATTCCTCCTATCGTCAAACAAGTCTTTCAAACTCAATTATCACAAAACTCTCGCTAACTATCAGTACAGCCAAGCACACGCATACCATAACAGTTATAAAAACACATAATACCAGCTGATTACTAGCCAAATTGTAAGCTGCTAGCTGCATTCATAAACGTAATTTGTATAAATGTTTAAAACTCATAAATGTGCAAAGTTTCTTACTTATGTTGAGTGTGTATTCAAGTTCCAAAGGTTCCAACTACAACTACTTACATACACATATGCAACACACACACACACACATACACACTGACGTCAACCACACACACACTTACATACTGTAACACGCACACCCACTAAAATTTGTTAAATGTATTTATATTATATATTCTTTCATTTCTTTTTCTCTCTTCTAATCATTTTCAAAATCATTCTCGAAACACTTCAAAAATTATATAAAAAATCAATACTAACTAAATCTACAAAATAAAAATCAAATCAAAATTCGTTTTCATTTTTGATGCATTTCATTTGAAACTTATAAATAAATTTCGTACTAAAATTCGAAATGTAACGAAAAATCTACTACAAAAAAAACGACCGAAATAAATAACAACTAATACTATACACGCAACAAAAACGATAACAACAACAACAACTACTACAACCACAACAACAACAAATAACAATTTTGAATACATTTTCTAAATGTACACTTACAAATCTATCTCTCTCTATCTATCTATGAAACTCTGTCCCACCCGAAATGCTTTTATTATCTAACATAACTTTTATTTAACTACTCTTAACTATATATTTATGTATGTATAAATATATATTTTCAACTCGATTCGTTTGCATTTGAAACGTGCGCCACAAAAACTAAAACAACTTCCAAAAACAAACAAAAAATCGATTTGCAAAAATAAATGAACGAAAAAACAAACAATTCAAATTCTGTTAAATTAAATATGAAAAAAAATGTTGCTAAAAAACGTACAATCAAAATGCAAAAGAAAAACGCAAAACGCTTTAAAACAATCGCACGTATCCTCTACTACAATACCGTTACCTATCCTCTGCAAACCGTTTCCGATGAGCCCTAAATCCCCTAAGAACGACCCAGCCCTAACCTGATCCCAAACCAAGTGGGCGGTTTAAATACGCAAAAAATCAAAATATCGAAACAACTTTCAAAAAATACAAGAACAATGCAAAATTTAGACTAGTAGCAGCGCTAGGATTAAGAGGAAGAGTGTAGCCGAAGTGCTAAATTCATATTTTGTGAAGCGCCTAGAGAGGCGACATAAACAGTTAACTGCTAAAGGCTAACGATATAGTTAACTATTGCCAGGTTAAACCAAAGAAAATATCAAAAACAAATATATATTCTTGGAGCATAATTTTTGAGGTTTTTAAAACCGATATCGAAACAAAACACTAAAAACGATAACGATAAATCGAAGCAGCACGCACAGGCTCACAATAAATAGTTTAAAAATATTTCGCAGCAAGTTAATCCAAATTAAGCTAAAGTTAAACAGTTACTCAATATAAAGCTAAGTGCTATTGTTAGGCAAAAGTTCTACGTTCAAGAGTTGTTACAAAAATCAAAATTTCTAAATGCGCCTAGCGTCAATTTATGCTTAACGAGTTAGAAGAAAAATTACCCTAAGAAAGCTTCATAAATTTAACACAAACTCTAATTGTTAACTAAAACTTAATGCTTGTATGTGTATGTTTGTCTACTTCACACTCTTAACTATCTCTATCTCTATTTAAACTTGTTAATCGATGTGTATTATAAGATTCAAGGCTTTAGCACATATCTAGTTGTACTTGCTACTAAATATTAAACTCTATGCACTCTTCTTGTAGTTCTCTAAGATCTTAAAAAAGTAAACCACACACTAAGCAAACAATTTTTCGCCAAGTCCCACAAGACTTGAGCCAATAGATCGATAGATCTACAAAAGTTAGACACAGTGACAGAAGAAGAAGAAGAATTTGTTGAAAGCAGTGAAAGCAGAAAACCGCACACACAGAACCTTGTAATCCCAATCAACTAACCTAATGATAGTGCGACGTTTTACAGTCGCCTTCTTTCAAATTTTCACGAAAGGCCTCGTCGAGCTACTCCCTGAAATTGGATCCGCCGGGCAAGGGCAAGGTCAAGGCCAAACGAAAGCCGCTAAGCACACCCGCGTCGCCGTCGCGGGTCGCTCGCCAAGAGCCCCAATGCACCTGCATGTCCGCCGAGCAGTATGCGCGCCTGAGAACCGATCCACGTGTTAGAGGTGAGAGAACAAACCAAACCAAATACCAAACCAAAAACCAAAGCAAAACTCAACCAAAACAAAACTCTATATGCAAATCGGTTAAGTCAATTCAGTTAACGAGCCTCAATAGTCTCGAACTACCCTCTCTCTTATTTTTTTTGTTGGTCTTCTTTTGCTTTTCGGGTTTTAACTTAAACTAAACGCGTTGGCCTCTTTCCTATTTTTTTTCTCTATAAAGGGGTTCTTAAATTACATTTTTATTTAACGCTTAGCCATAGTCTCTTCATATATAAAATATACTTTTAATACAAAATACAGTTGAAACGCAAACTTAGCTCTTAGGCGTGTCCAACCAAATCCACCGCATCCCCCATCAAATCTCATCGCCATACTCATTGCAGGTTCATCCACTTTGCCGCGTAATGTCGGCTCACACAGAATCACCGATGTCGATGGCCAGCAGCAGGGCAAGGTTGTAAGCGCCGTGAGCAGCACCTCACTATATGATAATGTCGCCAGTGGTGGCCCCAATGTGGTACAAGGAGGCGGTAAGTTTGATATAAAACTATACACAACGATAATAATGAAACCTCTAAAAGAAATTAGCGGTTTCGTAAAAAACTAAGATTACCCTTCTTTAAATTAATTTATATTCTTTGAAGTTGGAAACATTAATAAAATCACTGAATCACATATAAATACAAAATAAACTCTATTATCTAAAGGTTCATTGAACTGAACTGCAACCCAATTAAAAACTCTATTGATTTTATATTAATTAGACTTCAACGCTAACTACCAATTAAAAATCAAAAGTTGTCAGTTTTTCTTGTCCACTTTATGACACAATAATAATACGTTAAATTGGTTGTCATTTCGCAGATACTCTACAACGTCAGCTCAAGGGTCAGGATGGGGGAATGGTGTCCAATGCTGGAGTTAATACTAATACGCCCGGTGTTATTGTGACTGGGGTGGGCAGCGGTTCGGATATGTGCACACAGAATCATGTGGGCTCACAGGTGGGCAACGACGATGCCGGCGCCTGTCAAATGGACATGGATCTCTCTAAGAGTGAGGGCACACAGGTGGGCGGCGGATTGCATCAGAGCGTCGGCACCTCCACCAAGTCGACCGGTACACGCAGCAAGGATTTCAATAACGATGATATGGTGAGTGCAACAGATAGCAGCTAATGATGTCTGGCTTAATCTCCACTCTTTCTCATATTTTTCAATGCTAGACACGCGAGGCGCATTCGCACGATATGCACCACCAGCACAACGTAATCAACAACAATACACGACGCAAGACCAAGAGCACCGAGGATATGAATGTCGATACAAGCACACTGAAGCGCATGCTAAAACCAATGCCCAGCACCGAGAGCCCCGTCACATCGCCAGAGATGGGCCGACGACGTTACAACTACTATAATGCGAATGCCGCACAAACATTGGGTCCGCAGCACATGCATCAGCATGGCATGGGCATGAACATGGGCATGGCCATGGGTGGTGGTAATAGTGGCGGTGGTGGTGGTGGTGGTGGCCATCATGTCATGAACAACAATACGCTGGGTCGCAGCAGCGGCAGTGGCAGTCAGTCGTCGCGCTTCTCCGGCTCGAGGTGGGTCGTGCATTACGGCTTACGGCTGCTTGCAACAAACATTTTCTAACGTGTTTTCGTGTTTTCGCTTGCAGATCATCGCATGAAATTGGACGCGGCTATCCGCAACGCAATCTCTACTTGGAATTGGAGCGGGAGCGCGAACGTAACTGCATTGAGGGCTCGCCGCCTTCGGATAATGTAATGTTTGATAATCAATGTTATGCCACAACGCCCAGTTCTAGCAATGGCAACTCCGATCAAGATCAGTCCTATGGCCAGCAGCAACAGCAGCCGCAACAGCATCAACACCAACAGCAGCATCAGCAGCAGCAGCAACAACAGCAACAGCAGCAGCAAGCACACCAATCGCATCAATCACATCAGCCACATCCACAGCAGCGTGGATCGCGGCATCAACATCATCAGCATCAGCAGGCACCGAATGTGACCCCAACGCCAGGCAGCCCAACATCTCGGCTGCTCATGGAATATGAGATGCACTTGCGCAACACTTTGGCCAAGGGCATGGACGCCGAGTCCTACAGTCTGCACACATTTGAGGCACTACTCTCGCAGAGTATGGAGAATCTGGGTGAGTTTTTATTGCTCTAGAATTTTAAATTTTACTGAAGGTATTGTTTTGAATTACGCTTTCTGGTAGCAAAAAGACCATTTAGTTTTTTTTTTTTTTTCTAAACCATTGAACCATTTCTCGTTGTTGTTGTAGCTGTCTTGTATTTAACCCTATCTCTTGTTCTACTACTATTTGCTATCATTTTCTATTCTGCCTATATTCTCTAATCGAGTTTTTAATTAGCCTGAGCTCTTCTCACGTTGTTCATTTTTTGCCCTCGTCAATGTCTCAATCAAGTCAAACAAAGCTCGTGTTTAAGGGGTAGTTAAAAGAGGGCGGCGGATAGCAGTGTGTGTGTGTGTGATAATCTGATTATTGTGAATTGCCTTACGTTGCTGGAATAAAAAAAATGCAGCTTAACTGACAAAGGAATTTCCGATTGAAATCAGAATCAACACAGAATAGAAGCAAGAGAAAACAAAAGAACTTAACCATTTAAAGCTCAATCATTAGCTAGAAAGACTATCTTAACATCAGTTAAAACATTATTACATAGTTAAGCAAAACATCTATTCAGAAGCTTGTTTTAACCCTAAAAATTAATATGCTTATTCTAGTTTTATCTTTACTGTTCCGCAACTATAATTACTCCTTATGCAATCATATACCTCTCTTTATATCTTTTTCTTAACTAAACAACAAATTTAAATAATTAAAAAACTTAAATGCTATCCATGTTCGTATCCATATCACCAATTAAATGCTCATCATGCGCTCGCACACACAAAATAAAACCACCACCACAACAACAACAACAACAATAATAATAATAACAATAAAAATATCAACATCACAAAACAACAACAACAATAACAATCATCAGAATTCGCTGAAAGCCTACCAGGATCAACACAGCGCAGCCCATATCCACTACGTAGGCGTAAGTAGTTCCATAAAATGCACGTCTCTAACCGATTCAGTGTCTAAACAAACCAATCTCATAATTAAACAAAGAAAAAGCTATGCGAACTAGCAGCATGTTTCTCAATTATCAAATAGTATCTATATACTTAGTTTCAATAAGCTTATAACTTATAAACTTTAATTTTCCATGCAGCCAATGCCAAATCGTCAACTTTGCCGTTGCCACCACATCGCCCCTTGTCGAGCATACGCGATAAGGAGCGTGATCGTGACAGGGATGGATATTATAGCGATCGCAATGAATTGATACGTGAACGTGAACGCGAACGAGATCGCGGCTATCTATCCGATCATAATGCTAGGTAAGCAAAAAACAACTTTAGCTTCTTTAGAAATCAGCTTCTATAATTATCCTGTTTCCCTTACAGTTTCTCAAATTCACGTTGCGCTAGCTGCATTGGTGAATCAGCACGTGCTCAGTGGTTCCGTCACTCGGATGGCTGGCGTTCGGGCAGCTCAACAATTGGTTCCGGTTCCGGGCACGGCATGATGACCCAACAAATGCCTGGCTCGGGCCACAAACGTTCGCCTTGGGATTCGCTACCATCGCTGCGTCAGGACAGCAGCCTCAATGACTCTGGCTACAAAAGCGCTCGTGCTGATTCCTTGGAACAACGGTAGAAGAATTTCATTTGATGTACTTTAAGATTTGTTAATCTTTATTCTTTGTTTAACAGTGCTGAGTTTATACGTCAGGATAGCTTGCGCTCAGAGTATTTGAGTGATCGTGAATCACGCTATGGAATTGTTCAGCAGGCCTCCATTGAGAGCACCGATTCGCGCATGTGTTATCTCACATCGTCAGAGGTAAGTTTGTGATGACAATTTGAAACTTATTGCAGCAGAATAAATTTGTTATTAACAGAAAAATCAATAACTTCCATATTACACGATATAAAATATTCTATGCTCAGAAAAAAACTTAGATTATAGGAAACAATAGGAAGCAGAAAATCTCTGCTTTACAACAACATTTACTTTGTCATAATATTTAAATACACCCCTATCATAAATCGAACTTATTGCCATTTTTCCATTGTTTGCCCTTCAGACAAACTATCCATCAAGTTCTTAATGCTCTCGAATGTCTTGAGCTATTTATAAATACCAATTTAATTCTCATAAGCCTTTGTGACAAACAGCAGCATCAGCAGCAGCAGCAGTAATTGCCTGCAACGTAATGGCCCCGAAAATCCATCATAAAACCCAACCCAATATGCAGCGTCTGTAAAGTGGAGTCAGCAATCACTACACTCTATCTCTTCTCTACCCTCTCGGCTCTTTGCTTTCCCCTCTCCAGCTTGAACTGGCTCTCGAAAAGGCAACTGTGTGGCTGATGCTCTATTTGTAGGCAGGCAACTAGGTCAACTGTTAAGGAACTTTAACTGCCACTGTAATAGATAGCAGTGGCATGTTAGTTAGCAGAAGCGCTGTTAGTTAACAGAGAGCGAGCGCAATGAATTTGTGTAGCAATTAACACAGCATCCAATTTTAACTGTACACGTGTGTGTTTGTTTGTTTCTAAAGAGTAACAAATATACATATATGTATGTGCATATATATTCTATACTCGTATATATTGTATTTGAGCACACAATGCATTCACAAAAAGTAAGAAAATAAAGGATGGTGGAGGTAGGATGACAAGTAGAAGGGTAGAGTCAACTGGCGCATTTGGCTGGGTAACATATAAATGATATTTTTAGTTGCAGCCCAAAATGACCCAGTTTTGCCTTGATTAAAAACAAACTGCCAGGCATACCACACACATACACACACACTCCTAAGCAAACATAGTTGCAACAGCTCCCCCTTTATCACCGAAATATAGAAAAAAAGGAGGTAGAAAACTTTCTCTTTTGCAACTCCCTCAGCTTGCAGCCTTGTCAACGTCAACGTCGCTCCCTGCCAGCCAGGCTGCCTGCTATTTTGTAATCATCATCATGCCAATGACGATGATGATGATGATGATAATGATGATAAGGTTGATGATGATGTTGATGTTAGCTGGCTGCATATTAAATTGCTGTGCAGCCGCTCAACGCTTTTGTCTGCTTCTTTCGCCTTGGACTCTGGGCACGACCCGGCTTGTCAAGCCGGCTAGTGTGTGTTTAGGTGGGCGTGGCATGTTTTATGCATGCTAACTGTCATCATGTAATGTTCGTACTTGTGGCACGCTTAATGCCAATTTTGATCTCTTTGCCTTGACACTAATGAGGCGCAAGACAAAACAAGTCCACTTCAAATGCACTCACACATCATTGGAGCGCAGCCAACTCAACACACATCACACACACACGAACACGAACACGAACACACACATACTGATACAGAGAGACAATCTCAGCGCTGTTAATTGCAATAAACTTCCATTGTTACACTGACACATAATCCATACACATACACACAAATTCATTCTCTTTACCCTCCACCTACTCCTTTTTTCCAGCGCTTTCAATGCGGCGCATGCGCTTTAAGCTTTTGCCGCTCTTTAGTTGTGCTCTTGCCTGTGCTTTGCGCTCTCACCTGCGCTCTTTCGCAACGCAGCTTTCACTTCCAAGCTGCTCTGCTGCTGCTACTGTTAGGCTTCCAGCTGCGAAAGCTTCGATTGCGTTTGCTTCGCTTCGCTCCGCTTGCCGCTGTCATTGCTGCGCTGCTATTTTGCTAGTGTTGCGCTAACTTTTGCTCTGTCGTTTTATAATCAACTCAAAACTGTGTGTGTGTCTGTGTGTGTGCCTTGCGAATTTTGCAATTAAACAATTGCCAGCAATATTATAAATATTATAAACACAATCAATAAACAAACAATCAATAATCACTGCCTAAAATGTGTTCTTAAATGCGCAAAATTCCCTGCAAATAAACGCCAAACAATTGTGAAAATTTTGTGTATAAAAAATTGTTTTAAAATTCACGAGCAGCTTCCGTCGCGGCAGTAACTGCAATTTTCTCGCTGTATGTGTTTACTCCGTGCGCTTGTTTGTATGTATGTGTGAGTGTGTGTATGTTGAATAGCGCTCAAAAGTATGCAACGTGTGGAAAAATTCACTTTATTGCAATTGGGCTGAAATAGTACCAAAAATACAATGAAAAAAAAACAACAGCAGCAACAATAAAAACCACGACAATAATACCAACATCAACAATAAGAAGAAGAAGAAGAAGAAGAAGCAGCAGCAGATAAATTCAAGGCGCACGTTAAGCAAGTAAATGTCAATAAAACAAAATATACATAAGTGAAGGCAGGCATAATAAATAAAGCAAAAAACACATTGAATGTCAGCCTAAATCTGTGTCTGCGTGTGTGTGTGCTGTGTCATTTTATGCCAAGTTAAGATTAAATGCTTTGTTAATCTCTCATAAGACTCAAGTGCGCCTAAGTATCTGCCCAAAAATAAAAGCAACTCAAGCAATTCTTCGTCGCACTCAAGCGTGTGTTCATTTCTGTAGCTGTGTGTGTGTTCGTTTGTTTTTCTCGTTCTGGTGTGTGTGTGTGTGTGTGTGTGTGTGTGCGAGGCAATAATAATAAAATGACAATCAAATTTGCTGCCAGATTGTCACACGCTGCGTATGCGTTCAGCATTATAAATGTACATGGCGTATACGCAATGTGGTGCTCCAAATCACAGCCAAAAGCGAAAAACGTTTTCAATTAGACTACAACAAACACACACTAAAACATGACAAATCCAATAACTATTAGCAAAATGCTCACAACAACAACAACAAGAACAACGAGAGCAAACAACAAAATAAAAAGGCCGCAGTAAAATGAGAGCAGCAAATAAAAAGGGCTAGCAAATGTCGCTGGCAAATGCGATTAACATCACGTTTTTTGCCTTTGAAGCACGTGCACAACAAATACATCTATATAAATATGTATGTGTGTGTGTGTGTATGTGTCAGTGTATGTGTGAGTGTGTGTGTGTGTGTGTATTTGTATTGATGTTGTGTTTTGATAAGCCAGCAAAGTTTGTATTAGCAATGTGGCTGGTGTTTGTATGGCTGCCTTTGCCATTGCCCCAGCAGCTAGCCAGTGAGAAATGTGACTTTTACACACGCGAATAACTGTTGATGATGTCTTAAGCTCTATTAGCCGCAATAAAGCAGCTTTAAATCAATGACAACTAACGACATTAACATAATAAATGTGTTAGTTGAGCTGTTGCCAAGTGTTTAGGTTTAGTAACTGAATATTCTTTACTGAATTATGTTCTTAAATAAGGTCGTTACCTTATTAGCTCAGCTTTTAAGTAAGCTGTTTAAGTGATTTTATTTAATTTCTCTTCAGGTGTAATGTCCTTTTTTGTGTCCTCAGTCTAGAAAAGATTATCACCAAAGTTAGATTTAGGTTTGTGTTAAATGGCTTTTCTACCTATTAATTACCTTGGGTAGCTCAAAAATTATTCAATTGTGTATTTCGTTAATTTATTTCAAATTTTTTTCAATAGCAAATCAAACAACAACAATACTTTCAAGTATTGATAATCTTTTCTTTCTGATGTTTTGATTAAAAATTATTATATTCTTTGATTTAGTTTTCTGACTTTCTTTTCTAAATCCTTGCCACATCAGAACGTTTTCTACAAGTTCATCTTAGTTAAGCTGCACTGTAGTCCATTTAAAACAAGAGAGACACATACTTGTAGTGAGAGCAAACAAAGCTGCGAGTGCTGTTCAAATAATGTAAATCGTCTGGCGACTTAACATTGCGTTAAAAGCTTTAAGCGAAAGCTTTTTTCTGTACAACACACCTGCACTCTCTGTTAAGTCCCCGCGGTTAGCAAGCACTTGAAGCTGATGCGCCATGTTTGGGGGATTTAAAAGCTTTCGCTTGTCCGCAGGATGTGGCCGGAGAGGAAGTGAAATCTGTTAAGACTCCTGACAAGCTGCTGTAATGGAAGCTTGATGTTCTGTCTCCCTTTCTATCGCTCCCTACCTGTCTGCCCTCTGCTGCATGTCCATTATGATTGCGAATTGTTGAAATTTGTAACTGAATTGTGCATTTCTGGTACAATTTGTGTGAACTTTATTAGGGCCAGAAAAGTATGCAACAGTTTGATGATGCTACCAGGTCTGGGTATGGCTGCAACAAATGCTTGTTAAATTTGATACCTGTCAGTGCACATTTTAAGTTATGAACTCACAATTTGGAACAGCTTGACGTCAGAGCAGCTGTAACCTTAGATTCTCAACGTTATATCTATTACACATCTCGACATTATGCTAATTGAGCATTGTGAATTTAAAAGCAATTTATCTCCATTGCTTTAATAAGTGTACCATTTAAATATTTATAAATATATAATTTGTCTCATTATTCACGCTTTTCCACTCCCTCTCTCTCAGTCTCTCTCTTTCTCTGTCTGTAAAATATTGTAGAGTCAGCTTTTGGGCATCGAATGATCAATCAAATTGATTAATTACCCAAGCATTTTAAATATGAACCAAAACGCATTAATTTTTGTGGTAGCAAAAACCAAAAAAAACCCAAAAAACTTGGCGACTTTCATTCATTAAGTAAGCAAATACAGATAAGAATTAAGAAGATGAAGCTTAAAACGAAGTGAGACACCTCCAAGCCATACATATTTTAGAGACTTAAGGATATTTTTGCTTATAAATATACCCTGTAAGCATTGGGTATGTTTCAAGTATGTTTCATTTCATAGATTCAATGCTATAGCTGCGTATAGAGTATTTGCCTGGTCGAACACACTTTATTAACAATATCTCAATTTTTTTGGGCATGTTTTCAGCTAGCAGCTGTAACTTTGTCACTTTTTGCTACGCTCATTAGCTGCGACAAGCGCGAACCTTTTTCATTTTCATTTTTTTTTTTATGTTTTTAGCTGTTATGTCTTTTATGTCAAAGATGTCGTTGTTGCTTCAATTGTGAGCAGCTTCCCTTTTTAATTTGTTTAAATTTCAGTTTCGCACCTTTTTGCCGTCTTGGTCCTTTTTCTGATGTTGTTGTTGTTGTGGTTTGGAAACAACGAAATCCGCTGATATCATTAGGTTAAATTGACGAACGCATTGCCAAGCAGCTGAGGCTGCCAGAAAAGTCCCCGAGGCCGAAGAGACTGAGAAACAAAAACCTGAAACTTTTTTGTCCACACAATGAGTATATGAGTATGCGTTGTGTGTGTGTGTGTGTGTGTGTGGGATGGACTGAAAATGGGAAAAAAGCGACGCTAAATCATTTGGCACGAAACATTTCAAGCAAATTGACGCCAGGGTTGAAGGCAAAATCTCGTGAGTTGTGCAGACGTGGAAATTACAATTTGGCTAGAAGAAGTCCGCCCCAGTCACGCCCCCAATCTTTCCCCTTTTCTACAATTGGGTCATGACGCGTCGCGTCGCGTCCGCTTTTGCAGCCTGACATTCCCATTGACATTTCAATAAGTGAAGAACTAATTTTTGTGCTACAACAAGAACAACAACAACTAGAAACAAGAACAACACAGCAGACGCGCAAAAAAGTTTCTTAGCAGTTTCTCATCTCAACTTTTGCAACTATCGTCCTTATGCCCTTTCTTCTGCCCGAGAGCATAAGAAAGAAAACTGCAATATTAATTTGCAGCGAGTGCATTAAGGCGTGAGTGGGCGGGGTCGTGCTTGCCTCGTGGCAGCTGTCAGCGAAAGTTCGACGTGCACGTGGACAGTTGTCCAAGTATTTGACACAAAAATAACAGTTTTTCTTCCTCGTTTTTTTTGGTATTATTCTCTTTTTGCTTTTGCTTTTTTATTGCTGACCAAACGAGAGTTTTGTGCAACTATTACACGTAGTATTTCAGTTAGCAAACTTGACTGGCCCTTCTGCTAATATCCTTGCACTGGCAATATGAATTGCTGAAAGTGAACAAACCCACCCGCCCCTGCTCTCCCATAGTAGGTTGTTGTCGATGTGGAAAAACTAGTTGGAAAGCCAAAACCATTGCCTTGAATTCACTTTTCGATAATTCCTTCGTTCGTTTCGTTTTTTTTTTTTTTTTTGTCTGTTGCGACTGCCCTCAAAATGACAGTAGTATGTAACACACACACACACACATGTATGGGCGTGGCACTGCGGTCATCTCTCACAGCATCTGTCTGTGTGTAGTGTGTGTGTGTGTCACAGATTTGCTGGTTCGCTTTTGGCCGCAGGCTTATGAAACTTAAGCGCATTGCAATGCATTTCATTGCGGGCTCTTCAAGTTACCAGGATTTTTGGTTCAGTTTCAATGCTCGCTCTCTTTCCCTTGCTCTGTCTCTGTCTGTTTGTATTATATGGCCAGAGCAAAGTTTTGTGGCCAACTGTAAGTCCGTGTGATGTATGAGAGATGCATGGTGTTTTTTTTTCTTTCAACATTTAGGCTGCAATATTGGATAAAAACGAGCGAGTTGGGTAATATATTGCCGAAAGCTGACTGTAAGTTGCATATGTGAAGTGAGTTTAATGTGTTTTTCTTTCGCTTTCTAGTTTCTTTTTTCATTTCGGGAAAATGAACTTGGCTTACAGCCGGAAAGTTTTTAGCTTTGAGCGCTGTTTTCTTAATTTTGCTCTGTCTTAAGTTACAGTTTATGTGTGCGAAAACAAAGTTGTTCTAAACTTCTGAAAGGTTTTAATTTGTACTTAAATGTTTTTAATTATGAACATTCTCCAACTACTGACTCTCAAACTTGTAACTTAACACATGTTTCGACTTTAAGTTAAATGAGAATATAGTGCAAACTAGTTTCATAGCCTTGCATTGTTGAAATGATGACAGCTTTAAGTTAATTTTTAAGCTCTTCAAGTACTTGGCAACTAGTCGAAACAGCTCCCAGCTCCTTACCCTTTTGGCGCCATTACCATTGCCCAACTCTCCTGTGGTAGATTTTAGAATGCTTACACAACTTTTCACTCACAGCGCGCTCAGAGTTCAGTTCAGTTTCTGAAGTGCAAACAAAACTTTCATGCCTTTAACACAAAAACAAAAGAAACAAATCGTCACGAACTTCAATTCAAATCAATTTTCTTTTTCTCACCAGTCGGTAGCCTAAAATCAGTGACGTCGTTTTTAATCCTGGTTGGCTCTTTAAGCAAATTATACAAAATATAGTCGCTCGGTCTGTCGTTCGGTCGGTCGGTAATAAAGTCTTTTACACACAAAAGCCTGTCGCAAATAAATGAAAAAGGCTGAGAGCACAAGAAAATGTCAAACCAGGCGTATAACGCGGCAGCCAGTCGAAGGAATGGGTATGGAATGGAATGTGGCAACACAGTCAGCGCATTCATTTCAATTGACGACGACGACAGGCAGTTAAAGTAAGCTTGCTGAAACACTTAAGTCAAAACTGTAACTGTGCTGAGCCAAAGCCGGGAAAGTGCTAAATGGTAAATGGAAAAACTCAAAAGCTCAACTCGCGATGACAATCTCAACTCACAAAAAATACTTGAATGTAACAAAAGCCCAAAACATCAATGACAAACATTTTAACAATTGAACAAACTGACTCGACTCTCTCCGTGTGTGTGCCAAAACACCTACTGCCCCTGCCCCTGCGCTCTTTTCTTTCCCATTCTTCTTTCCACATACGAGTTGCAAATCAAGTTACCAAAAAAAGAAGTGAAGAAGTTTGGGTTGAATGAGTGTGTGTGTGTGTGTGTGTGGAAATAGCAGGAAAGGAAAAAGACGCAAATGGCAAATGGCTGGCTTGTTTCGTTCCGCCTTTTGACTCGCCGCTCCTTGATTTCTTCCTTCCGCCAGAGTTGCCGCGAAACGGCATGTAAGTCTTACCCCCCAAACCGAAAATCCGTTTGCCAAAAGCCTTTGCCCAAAGTTTTCGTGCACGCATTTTACTGCCTTCTTTTTTATACCCTGTGTGTGTGTGTGTGTGTGTGTGTGTGTTGTGGGAGCGTGGCTTATAAAGTAGCTGTTTTTGTTGTTGTTTAACAAAGTTTTAAATATCTGCAAGCTTTAGTTGAGAAATTTAAATGAAATAAGTGAACAAACAGGCTAGAGACTTTATAGTAGGAATTTAAGAAATAGTTTCTTCAAACTTAAGAGAAAAATTAAAATTAACACCTGCTAAATCTAAAAGTACAGGTAACTTTGCTTGAATAAAATCACAATTTATTGCCGTCTATTTTGCAGCTAATTAAAGGGTATGTCGCAATACTGTGCTGCCATTTGCACATGTTTTCTCTGCTTGCACCTTTGTCAAAAGTCATAAAAAATAATAAAATGTGCGAAAGCACAACTACAACAACGACAACAGTAAAAGTAACAACAGCAACAACAAAAGCAAGGCAGAAGTCAGCGACAAGCTGAATCCGAATCTGAATCCGGAATCCGTGCTGTGTGTGTATGCACACATGAGCGCACACACAAATATGAAGACCATAACCTCACCCACTCAACACCAACCATCACCCTTAGCGCCCCACCCCTTTTCAGTGTCTGCCCGCCATTGCCACAATAGTACAGTTGTAAGGGCGCGTGTTGAGTTCTCTTTTGCATTTTGTATGTGTATGTAAATGTAAATGTCGTTTGGCATTCGCGCATTTTAAGCTTGTGCCAGGCAACCAGGTGCAGAAGGGGGGCACGGCTGACGGTAGGGTGAGGCGTGGCAACCTTCTACCTTTTTTAGTGCGGGGCGGGTGGGGGCGACAGAGGCCTCATTTTGGCACCTCGGCACTTTCGGGCGCTTGGTAATTGGCATGTGTTCAGCATTTTTGTACATTTCGCACAGTTTGCAAGAAAGACGAAAGTTTATGCGTCACACCCACAAAAGAAAGGGGGGAAGGAGCATATATACGACGGCCCATCCGCTTTGTAAGCTGTCGGATTACGTGGCACGTTTGGCAGCCAAAAGATATGAATATAATTAAATGTAACAACTACATTTTTACCTCTTATAAGGCAAATGTTTAAATTGATGCGCCGCTTTTGCACTGCTTTTCTGCTTTGACTTCGCTCAGGTGTTTATGGCCGGGCCAAAAGCGGCGTAAAGCCATCAGCTAAATTGCCAAAAGCAGCTCCCCGGAAAGGCGGCGCATTAAACTTGACTGCCGAATGTTGTATTTGCTCGTGTTGTTGTTGGTAATATTATTGTTGTTGCTGCTGCTTGGTCAACAATTAAGGCAATGACAATGGAAGATTAGTCCAAAAGTTGGAAATTAAGTTGAATTGAAATGTTGTGCATTTCTTTTGCTGTTGAGATTAAGTTTTTCAACTTTATGCGCTCTCTCCCCCTCACACTGTGGGTGTGTGTGTGGGTGTATAGGTGTGGTGTGTATGCGGAATGAGTTTCTTAATTGGGTCAGACACGAAACAAGCAAAATTGCAGCTATAAAACACAAAAGAATTTTAAAGAAATACCAAAAAACATACCCAAAACAAAAAAAGTAAAAAAGAAAAAAAAGAATATAATTTGGGTAAATCAAATAAGAAAGTCAAATTGGATTTCTTTGCACTGCTTAGCTTAAGTTAGGTTGTTAAAAAGCCAAAAGGCGAATAGTATGCAGGTTAAGAGCATTTGGACTTTAACTTAAAAGCTGTTTAGCTTAAAGCTATCCAGAAACTAGTAAAGTTGTTGTCAAAGAAAATGCTTGATGTGATTCAACTAGCAAAAAGTGTAGTCTATTTTTTGGGGCAGCCAAAGAATTTGTTTTTGATATGTTATATTTCGATTATTTTCCATTTGACTGCTTGAGCATAGTTCATGAATCATTTTGAATAAATTTGCAATAAATCATAGATTTTTATCAAATGTTCATTTGATGATAACTAATAATCCAATTTATTCTCTCTCTATCTTTTCTTGCAGGTAAGTTTCAATGCAATTTGCTTTTGGTTACTTGAACAATCTGAAATATCCGGTAAGTATTTTTTTTAATAATAAGCATTGAATTTGTTCAATTTTGAAACTTATAAAGCAACTGAAAATGTTTGCTAATTTATGGGCAAGATTCTTTGGCCCCGGACACCTTCGTGCAGAGCCAATAACAATATTGGTTAGTTATATAAAATGTGACTGTATATTTTGTGAATACCACAACTCTCTCTCGCTTTGTCTCTCCTTCTGCCTGTCTGCATCTATCTCACTCTACTTTGCGGATATCCGCATGCAAGCCATAACTCAATAAAGCATTGTCCAGAGCCAAAGCCATAGAAGGCGGAGGAGAAGGAGCATAAAACAAAGGCAACGGCAATAGCAAAGGACAAACGACCAAAACTAAAACCCAGCAACGCCAGCAGTCAAAGATACAATCGAAATGCAGTAACAACATGCGATAGGAAATGGCCAAGAGGAAAGAAGAAGGGTTGGTCGGCAATGAATACGGGGCAGAGCAGCGCAGAAAAAAAAAACTAGAAAAGTACGTCAGACAGATTAGAAGAATAAACAAAGCCTGGGGCTTGACTGTCCAACCGGGCAAACTGGGCGACTGCTCGACTGCACGATGCTGGATGGTCTCCGCCAGGATGGCCTCCGACTGCTGTCATTGGGGCCAAGAAATAAACATTAACTGTAATTTAGTGGGGCATTGTGCTTAAGCGTCGACTCGACTTGAATCGAATCGAGTCTGCTTCTGAGTCTGAGTCTCGCATTCTCGCAGCGCTCTCAAATTATGGCCCTATTGTAAGAGGCTGCACCCCCATCACTGCTCGCTGCCCCTTTCGGCTAGATTCATGTTGCACGAGGCATTTCGTGCTGGTCAAAACGCTGCGGGAAGTCTCAATGTGAAGGCAATTGTTATTTGCCTTTGCCCTGCAAGTGCTCAGTTTTCACAGCGGCCAACAATTAGATGGCAGCAGCTGGCACAGCTACGGATACACAGACAGCTAAATAAAAAACGAACACAAATTGGCTTTTGCAATAATCGACAACAATAAAAAATGTTGGCCAACCTTTATGAATATTGCACAGTATTTTAAAAAATATATAGAGTGCCCAAAAGCGAACCCAAGCGGAAAAAAAGGTCGGCAATTTCTTGATTACCACTCAAAAGAATATAAAATGAAATAAACTGCAAGTCATGCCAGTCAGTTGCCCCAGTTACTTAACATATTTAATGCTCAATCATTGCACACAGATTTACGCAGCAATTAACCTTTAACATAACTCTGTTAAGTCTAACAGCTGTTAAGGCTGCTCTGGCAGAGCCAACAACAAGTGAAAGCTGCCGCCAAAAAAGGAAGAAAAAAAACAAAAACCAGAAATAGAAACAACAAAAATACACTCTTAAGTGGAAAGAAAAGCAAAACGCCCACTGCGCAAACGTTACTCACCACACACACACACACACACAATCTAACACACATACTACCACACACACGTACGTGCCCCTTCTAAAAACCGCCACTGGCCATAACATGGCTTTATTTGGCTTATAAATTGTTAGACGCCGTGCCAGCATCATGAACTTTGCTCATAATTCAACACCTAACAGCAACACCTACAACAAACCCCTCAGAAACAACAAATAAGAAAGAAACAAAAAAACACACAACAAGTGAAATAATAATAATAATAAAAAAAAAAAGAACCTTTTTCAAATTAAACTTTGCACTCTGACCACTTGATGATGCCACCGAAGCGGCAGCAACAACAACAGCACGAACAAAACGCCGCGGGCTGCAAAATGAAAACAGGCGCAAAAGCTGTGCCTGATATCCACTCGACACGCGCAGGATGAGGCAGGCAGTGGGTTGAAGGGGGGTTGGCCCTTTATTGCAGCTAAACAATTTTCATAGGCTATCAGCGCAGGAGGCGGATGGAGTGGGATGTGGGGGAGGGTTGGACAGCGAACAAGTTGGCAACTTTTTCGAGTGCAGCAACAAATTAAATTTGCGCTGGTAATTGGATTTCAAAACACTTCTACGACGGCTGTGTTTAATGCCCGCCAACAGCCCACACGAAGCTTTTTCACACAGCACATACACACCCCACACACACACACTAACACTTGGGAGAGACACACTCGCAGATTTGCCGCTGCCGCTGCTGCTGCTGCTGCTGCTGATGTTGAGCTGTCAAAGACTCTGGGCCAGCACTTTGCTTGCGGCCTGCACACGCCTGCCCCACAACCTAACCAACACCACCCAACACCACCCAACAACCAACCAGCCAGCCAGCCTACCCACAATCCGCCCACTCAGCTTGTCAGAGCTTTGGCCTAGAAAATGCGCAGCGTTTCGGACTCGAACTGCGAACGCTGAACTACTACCAATTGCGTATCCCTTTTGGCCAACTTAAGGCTACGTTTTGTTGTTGTTGGTTGGCAAATTTAGCGAGCGGCGCATAAAGTAAACAAAAATGAACTGACACACACAAAATAACAGGCAGCAACAACAACAACAGCACAGTTTATAATTATGGCGCGCAAATAAATCTTGTCATGTTATCCTTGTTGCCACGCCAGCTGCTGCGGCTGGCTGTTGCAATTGTTGCAAAAACGACAGCGGAAATGAAAGCGGACGCTGTCAGGCCGGAAATTATAAAAAATTGTTAAACGCCGCGATTTTTTTGTTCTTTGCGGTTGCTGAATTTGATTGCCGAGTCGAGCCGGCAATAAAAGATTATATTTATGAGCTATAGCACAAAGAAAAAAAAGGCTTATAATAACTTTATGAATCTTGGAATATCTATTTAATGTTTTATAGAAGACTTAAACACAATATCCGTCGTTTAAATTATATACCATTTAAATAATGCTTGAAACTTCCCAACTACACACACACACACAAGTTGTGCACTTCAGTTTGTTATTATTATTTCAACTGTTAAATCTGCCAAACCGAAATAATAATAATGATGAACATAATTCCATCTTTGCCATTCTATAGAAATGTGCGCTCCAATTACATAGACAATATTTACAAAGGTTGCGAATGCTACGCACTGGAAATTCAATGCCAAATCCGTAAAATGATACAAACACAACAGCGAAATCCATTAAATAATCCACGTAAATAAACTAAAACCAAACCAAACGAAATGACACGAAAAAGATATAAGAAGAAAGGTGGGGTGAAGGCCATAATAAAAAAAAAAAAAATAAAACCCTAAAAAAAGACAAACAATTTTTGTACAAAACGTACGAAAAGAAAAAAAAAACTCACCGAGGAAAAATTCATTTTTCAAATTCCAATCACAGTTATTAAATCTTTGCTATATGGTTATGGTTATTGTTGTGATTTGATTTTATGGTTATAGGAAAGAGCGAGAATCGGAGAGCGAGAGAGAGAGAGCGCTAAGTCAAAGAGCGGAAAAGCTTTGGACTCTTTTATGGCGTCCAGTCCCTTGTAAAGAGAGCCAAATTCTTCGGGGCGCTCTCTTTTTGTTATTATTGTTTGTTGTTGTTGTTGCTGCTGATATTTTGCGCGCGCTACAGCAACACTGGCAACATTTTGTGTCAGCCTGCAAAAGAAGTAGAAAAAAAGTGGGCCTGAAATGCTTTACTGACGTCATAAAAGTGTCTTTTCTTATCTGGCTGAGTATCTACAAGCGAAATGCGATGGATGATGCCGACGCTCTGTACAGTTATTCTGCGTATGCCTCTCTGACTGTGTGTGTTTGTATGTGTGTGTGTGGCTTTGTGTGTTTGTAGTACAAATGTAAATGTCGCTAGCAGGCAGCTTAGCAATACACACATACACAAATACAGTTATATATTTGTGTGTGTGCGCCTGTCACTGACGCATAAAGGAAAATAATTATATTTAAAGGCAATTTGGTGGCAGCCGCAGCCTTCTGCAGTGTCCTTGACCGACTTATGTAGATTTTCTGCAGCTTACTGCCTGCTTTTACAGTTTTCGCACATACAAATTTTCGCAGCTGCTGCTGGATGCTGCTGCTAGATGCTGTTCACAGTTCGCATTGCAATTTCCACCCTTCTTTCCTGCCTCCCCCCCTGCTTGCAGCTCGGGGGATATGCATGAATAATATTTGGCCCATCTCATTATTAACATATTTCGAGATATTTTCTTATGGTGCAAGCAAAATATTTATGTGCTGTAACTGAAACTGCATATGTGTGATAATTCTCATATTTGTGTGTGTGTGTGTGTGTGTGAGTGGGCGTGGCAGAGCATGTGACTTAAGCCACTTTTCGTATGACTCTGATTACCTATGCACATTGCGGGGGCGTTGCCAAAAACACGCAAGATAAAAAAAGATGAGGTGTTTATTTTATGACCCATTTGGGGACCAAAGTTTATGGTTGACGTTCGTTTAGTAATTAAGTCAAACTTAACATGTATTTCAAATTGGAATTTATGGTCAACTATTGCCTACTTCTATGGGCACAAACAGTTACAATTGTTTTAATAGAGGCATAAACACTTTACAACACAAAAATAGTAAGCATACATTTTTAAACAACTAACCACACTATTCAACAAAACTTTCTACACACGCACACAACTTCTGCTGCTCTACAATTGTATTAAGTTGACATTGTTTCCCCCTGAGCTGCCGAAAAAGAAAGAGCCTGCAACATGGACTAACAAAATAAATTATGCTTACGATTTGTAAAAGCTTTAATACGCCCTGGAGCCAAATCCTAAGTGCACACAGCAAAGAGCAGCTGCTTCGGCTTCAGCTTCAGCCGGAGCTTCTTGTTGGCCAGCTCCAAAGACAACAATGAATAAATTTAATTTTAGCTGTGGCCGACCTACCGCACCAGCAACCTCAGCTTCAGCTTCAGCTTTAGCTTCTTGTTGCTATTTTAGTTTTTGTGGCTGTTATTATTGTTGTTGTTGTTGTTGTGGTTGTTGTTGCTCATGTTGACTAAACACCTTTGAGATTTCCAGATATGCCTCGCCCTCTGGCAGCTGTCAAGCGTGCTTTAGATCCTTTATACAACCCCGCCAACGAGCCCAAAAACTTTCTTTTCCACCCCCTGCCAGCGCTGCTTGAGTGCATTATAACTGCATTTTGGTTTTGATGACGTCGACAACGTTGTCGTCGTTGCCGTTGTCGTTGTCGTCGTTGCCGTCGTCGTCTGATTTGTAAATTATGCTTGAGCACACACACACACACACACACACACAGGCACAGAGTCTCACGACCCGCAGAGATTTATAATATGGCTAAACGGGCTGTTAACTGAAGCGCTCTCTTAATGGCAGCTCCAGTGAAGAGAGCGGGCAAAGCTTGAAGACAGCTTTTCACCGCGCTCATGTGACTGCCAGTTTGAGTAGAGAGAAAGAGCGAAAGTGAGCGGCGGATGCTGTGAAAGTTTTTTGATTTTGCTGATTACGTAAATAAAGGCGAAGCTGCCAACGACAGTATACGAAATGTGGCGAAACTCTGTTATAAACAATTTGAGCAGCAGCCGAGTCAGCAACGACCCGCTTTCTTATGTCTCTGTGACTGTGTGTGTGTGTGTGTGTGTAAGCTTAGCCTTTACACACACACATACGGGAAATGGGGCGAGGAGCAGCAGCATCAGCACAGCAACAACAATGAAACAAACGAATGCTAACGAGGCTGCCGCTGCCTGACAGAAAGAGCGTGAGAGTGAGAGAACGAACCTAAAAGTATGCAAGGTAATGGCGCTCTTTTCGACTGTCGCTCTCTCGCTGCTGCCTTGATGCTCGGCTCCTGATGCCGTCGTCAGCGTCAGGCTTAGCTGCTGGCTGTGCCGTGTGGTGAAAATCAGTCACAACGGGAACGTCGTCGCGAGCTGTTAGCGCGCTTCAAAGCACTCTGCGTTTGTAGCGAGAGGCGAAAACACACACAGAAAGCAAAAGCAAAATTCAGAGCCTGCTTCCAAGAAGCCAAATAACTCGATCCAAAAATAAACCAAAATTAAGCGTAGGAAAATTACAGCAAGCTACAAATAAAAACAACAAATAATAATGCATTGAAATCCGTTTCTCTGTGTGTTTCTGTGGCGACACGCGCCGTCAAGTGCGAAAAGTGCGTCAGCAGCAGTAGCAATAGCAGCAGCAGCAGCCATAGTCACATCCACAGCGGGAGGCGGGCGGCAAAGAAATCAAATTACAAAACAGCAACATACACACACATACATACAGACACAGATGCGAATACCATCGCACACAGAGACAAACAAACTCAGGCAAACTGAGACAGACACACTCAGCGCTCAAATCGACGCAGGCTATATAATTTAGCACACACAAGTTAAACGCAAAAAGCAAAAGAAAGATGAGCAAAAAAAGATATAATAAAACACACAAAAACACACAAATACATAAATACAACAAATAAAATGCGAAGAAATGAACCGAAATCGGAATATAACGCAGCCGCCCAAAAAAATGCGCGTTTGAATGTGTGTCTGTGTTTGCTTCTGGGTATGCGTGTGCGTTTCAGTGTGTGTGTGTGTGTGTGTGCAGAAATCAAATGAAATATACTCGGGCAATCGCCATTAAAAGCAAATTAACAAGTGCAAAGTTTTCGATAAGCGTTGCCCAAAACGAAAACAACAAATACAAACAACGTTGAACGCTGAAAAAGTGTTGCAAAATGCCACAGCTGGTGTAGTAGCAGTGCGGGGCAACAGCAAAATAAAGCAAAAAAAAAAAAAGAAAAAAAGAAAAAAAAGAAAAGAAAAACACGCAAATACCAACGCACTTAACACACATACCAATAACAACAACAACAAACAGAGACATTTAAGAGTGCGGGGCAAAGGCAGAAAGCAGCAAAAGAAAATAAAATACAAAAACTCGGAGGCTTGAGATTTGAGTCTAGAATTCGTATGCCATAGTTGTTGCCCAGGCAGCTGTTGTTGCTGTGGCTGTTGCTGTTGCTGTTGTTGTTGCTGCTGCTGATGCTTGCCTATATATTTTTAGCACGCGCAGCGAGAATTTAAATCGCCAACGCAGAAAAAGTTTTTCCTTTTTGCCTGGCTAATAAAATACATATCAACAAGCAAATGGGCGCAGAAACAACAGCAGCAGCAGCAGAAACAGCAAAAAAACAACAACAATTGCTGTGGCATATTGCTGCTGCGGCTGTTGCCAGTAACGAAAGCAGCAGCTGCAAGGATAACCAGACAGCAACGTCATACATGGTGCAAGGATATTATCAACGTCATGCCTGCCACACACACTAACACACACACACATTCACACAGAGACAAAGCGAGAGAGCAAGATGCGAGTGAGAGCGAGAGAGAGAGAGAGAGAGAGAGAGTGATATAGAGAGTGCTGTGTGTGGCATATTTTGTGCTGCTTCTTGCTTGGTGCTTGACAGTTGTTTTTACTAACATTAAACGTATTTATATTTATGACTGCATGTCTGCTGACATTAAATGCATTAAAAACATGTTGATAAATTCATTTGAATTTATTTGAACTAAAAATAAATGCACAATAACACAAGCACACAGACTTACATGTGTTGCTCAGTCATGTCCTTTGCCCTCTTGTCCTGCTCTTGTTGCTGCTGCTCTCATTAGTGCCCTGTGGCTGCCCATCGAATTATGCGGAAATCTAATTTATTTTTCCCAGCAGCTGCAGCAAAAGCAACAACCACAACATCAGTTGATTTCAAATTGCTCGACAACAAAAATAGGCAAAGCTTCTAGGAAATCTTTAACAAGGATATTTTCTGAGCCGTATCTACTTTTAGGATAGCCCAACCTCCTTTCCCCCAAACTATGCTCGTACACTTCAACTGTTTTGAGCAAACCTGCTTCTGGGAATATGTTAAACAATAAACTTTGCCTCAAATTAGTTTGGTTAACTTCAAATGATATCGTTTGGTATTTTCTTTAGTTGTTTGCTGACTATTCTGAAGTGTTTATTGCAAGTTCTTCGAATATTTCGAATATTCCTGTATGCCACAAAAAGAGTTAATTTAAAGCTTAAATAATTTTGCAAATTTATATGTAAATGTTTGTAAAAAAAATTCGTTGAGCAGAAGTTTCTTCCACTTCAAGTGTAAGCCAAATTCAACTTTTGAGCAAGAAATTAAAGTTTACCACACAACTTAAACCTATCTGACAAGTTTATAGAGCTAGCGGCTTATCTCTCGCTGTAGTTGCTTTATAATTTAGTTATTCAATTTTAAAACAAACAAAAACCTCTTGCCAAAAAAAAAAAAGGAAAGGAAAGTTAACTTTCGCTTATTGCCTATTGGCAAATAGACGCCAAGGAAACTGCCAAAAACTTTTGTGTTTCTAAAACAATCGAAATAATTTATTACAGTTGCCTAGATACAATCTCGCACACACACACGCACACATTCGCACTCGCACACACATATAAAAATGTCATTTATGTCGCTGGAGGAGCTAAAACTTTGGTCGCAGAAATTAACTTTATTGGGCGAATCAAGAGAAAATTGCTAAACAAATGCGCTTAAGCACCTTTTCAAGTGTGGTGTGTGGTTTGGAGAGGGGCTTACTAGCCCCCTGCCACCCCCAGCAAGCAAAGTTGCCAACTAGTTGAGCTTGCCACACGTGCAGAGAGTGAGTAAGAGGGAACGAAGAGGGAGATCTTAACTAAACACACGGCAACTTAAACTTATCGACAACTCACATCTTACGGCTACCAGCTGGCCAAAACTTTAACCTGTGTGTGTATGTGTGTGTGTGGGCTCCTGTTTCGTGCCGCCTCAACTCACCCAAAAAAAAAATGGCAACTAAGACGCACTAATTCACGACTCCGCATTTGGCAACTTGCTGCAGCAGGCAGCGACTTCTACTTCTTCTTTTTCTTATTTGTGTGTTTGTTTCTAAGTCGAAGAAAGTAGGCTATAAAAACTATCAGCACAGCTCTCGAGGCGCCTCGCTTGTGGCAAGGTGCTCTTTTCTCAAGATTTTAACTGTGCACCCCTCTTTCTCTCTCACTCACTTGCTGATGCAGTAGTAGTAACAACAATCTGACAACAAACTGGCATAAGCATAACATAAAAATACGAAAAGTTCATCTTCTTTTTTTGAAGTTTTAGCCGGGGCTAGCAAAACAACTAAACAACAAAAAAAAAATAAAAAAAAACAAAACAGAAGAAGAAAAAAAACACACTGGATCATATAATCCTTTCACTTAACAAGCAAACTTTTGGCAACAGACCGAAAAAGTTTGCGCATTTCTGCTGCTGCTGAGTCGTCTTCTTCTTCTTGTGCATCTACTGCTTTTTCAACTGCTATGTTGTGCTTTGCATAAACACAAGTCAAGAGTGTAGTAGTGTGTGTGTGTGTGGGTGCGTTAAGGGGGGAGGTTCAACAGGATGTGACTTGGAGCCTCGCACATACTATATGACGTAGGGAAAATTTATGCATTCGCCAGGCCAGGCCAGAAAAGTATTTATGTATGCGCTTATAAATATATGCACATCTTGCTTACTCCCTCACTCGCTATCTCTATCACACTCGCTGTTTTGTGTGTGTGTATGTGTGTGTGCAGATAGCCAGCAAATTTATGCTAGCAATATAACAAACAAAATATTTGCGCACCAAGAGTTGTGGAAAAACTTTTTTCTGTGCCGCTTCCCTCAGCTACCCAAGCTAACGAAACTTTAAAATAACACAAGAGCAAAATATGAAAAAATAAATAATGAAACTGAAATAAATATTTTGGTTTTTCCTTCCTTTTTTTTTTTTTGGGGCAAGTTGAAATTTAAAAACTTGCAAAACAAGCAACACGCTCGCTATCTTTGCTGCTGTTGTTGTATGTTTTTAGGGGGTCCTTTTATATGCTAATTAAAGGCAGCAGACACAGATTCCAACACATACACACACATACACATCTTCTCCCACACAGACAGACTAGGCTTAGTTGTCCTTGTGCCTAAAAAAAAGTATGTATATACATACATACATATATTTTACAAATATAAACCGAAATGCACACAAAAGCCTAACCCTGAAATATGTGCAGCTGTGTAAAAAATCCAAACGTAACGAAACTTGAAGGCTGCTGCTGCTGCCTACAGCTGAAAAGGAAACGGAAAGTGTGCAAACGTTGAGCAGCTTAAAAGTAGGCAACGAAATATTTATGTACATACAAATTAAGAAAATATACGCTTGTTTCGATAATTGCAGCAGCAAATAAAGCATTAAAACAAATTAACAAGAGCAACAAAGAGAAATGCAAAATAAATATCAAAATTAATGAAATCAACAAACGAGCGACAGCAACAACATGAACAACAAAAACAACACATCCATTTAAAGCGCAAATATAATTAAATTAATTGTAAATAAAAAAAACAAACAAAAAAAGTTAAAAAAAAAAATACAAAAGAATATAAAGCCAACAAACACGCACGCAACAACGCACAGATAGACAGTAAAATAAATAAATAAAAAAAAAAACCAACATAAAAAATATAAAAACCCGAAAACGAATGTGTTCAGTACTCGTAATTCAGTAATTCAGCGAATTTTTTCTGTGGTGCCATTCAGCGAAATTCGCAACAAGTAAAATAATTAATTATAGATAAATGTGTGCGACGTGTGTGAGACACACCAACACACACCCACACACACACAAACATAGCTAAATAAATAAATTGCCAAAAAAAAGAAAATACAGTAAAACGACAACAAGCGTTTTATAAATGACTGCATTATATAAATGAGCTTTTAGTTTAATTAATCATTAAATAAATTACAAATAAACACACATGTGAAGCACGTGCTTGTGTGTGTGCCTTAGCTGAAGCCACATGCATGGCAGCAACAAAAACCAAAACAACAACAATAAATCCAACTGCAGCAGCATTAAACGCAACAACAGCAACGCAACAGTGCAACAAGGTAGCAACGCCCACGTCCACGCCCATTTTTGCATTTAGCTATAGCTGCCAGCGCTGTTGTTGTTGCTGTAATTCATTCTGGCCGCCCCAATACAACAACTTCAACAACAACAACAACATCAACAACAGACAAACAACGAACATTTACGCAACGCGAACGAAACAAACAACAACAACAGCAACCACAACACCAACAAGAACATCAGCAGCAGCACTTCAGCAGCTGAAGTTGCCGCCGCAGCCGCCGCCGCTGCCGCTGTCGACGTCGGCAGCAACAATAGCAACAGCAGCAGCGTTGCCACCGATCCCAAGAAATCCTTCTCGCTACACTGCTGTTGCGTGATCGTCGACATTACACCCGTCTCACATCCGGTGGCACGTTTGACAACAGCAACAACGGCCTCGGGAAGGGATGCGGGCGCCGGTGGCAGCGCTGCCGGCAGCAGCAGCGGCGGCTTGGGTCTCACCGAGAACGTCTCCCAGCTGGCGTCCCAGCTCTTTCGCTTCGGCAGCAAGAAACGCTCGACAGGCGTCTGCATCTGCAATGCCCAATGTGGACTGCAGACCCTGGGCGAGTCCACGGCAGCGCTCAAGACAACAACGCATCATGGCAGTCTGGATCGGTTGCTGCAACAACAGCAACAGTTGTCCCAAAAGCCAGCGCATCAACAACAACAACAATCGAGTGCCGAGCGTTCCATAAGCTGGGTCGTTGATGGCGGTGGCGCCGGAGCCGGAGCTCTGCTCACTGCTGCCAGCTCCGATGAGAGCGATGAGAAGAAGCCGCAGCAGAAGAAGCCGGCACCGCTGGAGGATCCACCGCCGCCGCCACGACCCCCGGGTCGCCATAGTGTGCGCGAGGAGTTCGAGCGCGGTGTGGAAGTGGAAAAGTTCTATCATCAGATCAATGGCGACATCTTCGAGATTACGCGTCGGGTTCGTGCTCGCGACGAGGATACCATGGAGCAGCGCTGCATCAAGCGCAAGAGCTCGGCGGTGCCACACTATGTCCGGCTGCCCGAGCAGCGACCGCAGCTGCCGCCCAGGCGCCAGAAGAGCGCCGAGGAGGTAACGATGCCAAAGAGTGCGTTGCGTCAAGCGGCGCCGGAACCGCAGCTGGAGTGGTTCGATAGGAAGGCGCAGCAACGTCATTCCGCACGCTCCGCAGAAGGCGGACAAGTGCGGGAGGAGACGATGGAGTGGCTGAAGCTGCAGAAGCAACAGACGCCAGCCCAAGCGCCCGCACGCACCTCTTCCGGCCCCAGTGAGATAACGGTGATGAAGGATGAACTGCCAGATTGGCTGCTGGAGCATCTGCCGCGTCAACGTGAACGCCAAACCACAGCCGAGAAGCCCGTGAGCTCGGCGTATGCCAAAGCGCTGGCAGAGCTGCTCAAGAAGCCACTCTCCCGCCAGAGCTCGGGTCCCTGCGAGGTCTCCCTGCTCAAGACGGACGTAGTCGAGTGGCTGACCAAGATGCAGTCGAGCGTGGGCGCCAGCGGCAAATCCTCATCCTCCACACGGCGCTCGCATCATCGACGCAACGGCAGCAGCGGTGCCGCACCACGCTCCAACTCACAGGAGGATCAGGTTGCAGCTGGCAGCGAGCAGCAGCAGCCGCAGCAACATGCCACATTGCAGCGCAAGCGGCACTCCTTGGGTCACAGCAATGCGGAGAGTGGTGAGGAGCAGTTGCTGCAACAGCAACAGCAGCAGCAGCAACAGCAGCAGTTACCCACTCTGGAGTGGATTGCCTATCCGCTGCATAAGCTGCAATCGCTGGGCAAGCAGCCGCCCGTCTCTGTGTCCGTGCCCAGTGGCTATGATGTGCCTGCTCCTCTCACTGCCGCCTCCCACACGCCGCTCTGCCAGGAGCAGCGTCGACGCGAGGAACGCTCCCGGGAGCGTCGCTTGCGTCACTCCGCCAGCGAGGTGGTCAGCAGCAGTGGAGCAGGTGCCGCATCGAGCAGTGCACAGCAGCAGGAGCGACTGGAGCGTTTGTATGCGAAGCCGCACAAGGAACGCTACCAGTATGTGCCCAAGGTAACGCCGCCCAAGGAAACCACCACCACCACCAGCCACAGCTCCACCCACAAGTCCAAGCGTTCGCGCCGCCATCAGACGCAACGTTCCGCCACGGTGACGGACATGTCCGCACAACGTTCCACCACACACAAGCGCAAATCCTCGAGTGCGGAGCGAGCACCGCGCTCCCGCTCGCCATCGCCGTGCACGGATCCCGCCTGCCCGCTGCTGCCCATCTGCACGGATCCGCACTGCCGTTACCAGGAATGCCAGCGCCGTCGCTGTCTCACCTCCTCCGCCAGCTCCGTGAACCTGGCCCGGCATCAGCAGTTGGCTCAGGTGCAGCTGCATGCGGTGCCGGCCCATCTGCTGGCTGGCTCGGATGCCACCACGCCCTCGACGATAGCAACACCACCGCCACCGCCAACAACAGCAGCTCCAGCACCACCAACATCATCGGCAGCAGTAACACTTGCTGATCCCTTGCCCGAGCGTCGTCTGGTCATCTGTCATGAGTGTCGCTCGTGTGCCCCGCTGCTCAGCTGCCAGAATCGCAAATGCCTCAATGCCGCCAAGTGCAACTCACTGCCTCGCTGTGCCGCCGATTTTAATCGCCTGCGCACCACACTCGCCCAGCCACCCACAACACTGGATGACATTGAGCCGGCGCCACTCGAAATGGAAACGCAGCCACATCAGCAACATCAACAAACGTTCCAGCCTGCCTCGCCCACATTTCACATGCAGCACTATCGCAGCAACTCACAGCCGAATACTTTGCAACGTGGCGATTCCACTGCCTCCAGCTGTGGCATGGCCACCAATCTGGGCTGGCTGGAGCCGGTGCAGCAACAGCTGGAGCTGCATCAGCCGGCACAACATCATCTGCACCATGCGCTCAACGGTAATGGCAAGCTGATGAAATCCGCTTCGGCTGCTTCGCTGAACTCGCGCCGGAGACGCCACAAGACGGTCCACTTTGGCGAGAATCTGTTGCGTGAGGTGTGCCAGAATCGCAAGCTGATCAAGACGGAACAGGTGCCATCGGGGTCGGCGCCCATGCAGGCGAACATTCAGCTGCTGTATAACTTTGTGGAGGGTGTGCTCAGCGCCTGGGTGGATGATGATGAGGATCAGGTGCGTTCGGGCGCCGAATCCGAGCCAGAACATGGCCTTGTTGCACTGCAGCCGATTCATCGTTGCAATCGCTTGCGGTATCAGTGCATCAGGCGTGTGGTCGAGGAGGCGGCGGATCTCCAAGGCACCCTTAAGCTGGGCAACTCACGGTATCGACATCGACACTGGCGCAGCACCGCCAAGCAGTGCAACGAAATGTTCCTTCGCAAGGTAAACTATACAACTAAGGGCATATTGTATCTAGCAGATACATTCTCTTCTAGTCAGCAAAGCTGATAAATATTTTATTAATATTGTAGGTATTATAACATTTATTTAATATCATATCGTATTAACCTTAAATCTGACACACAGCAATATTTTAACCTGATAAGTAGCTGGCGTAATTTGCAAGACTTGAACAAATTGCTTTAATGCGGCTTTAACTTTGAGCTTTGCTTGAAAACTCACTGACAAAGAGTGGCCTCTTTCCTAACAGCCCTGCCTCCCGCCCACTTCCCCTGCTGGCACTGAAAATGACTTAAATGTATTGTCGCCGAATGTTCGTTCGGTGTGTTGCCGTCTGTCTGATGTCCGTTTGTCTGGCTGCGACAAATTCATTTTGGTTGCCTAACAAAACGTTGATCAAAGCCAAAGCATCCTTTTCACGGTCGAGCTACTGCAAGGCAGCTGCCTGCCTGACTGGCTCCTGCTAGCTTCTTGCTCCTTGCTCTTGCTCTTGCTCTTGCTCATTGCTCACAAAGGAGGCTGGCAATAAATTAAAGCATTAGCTCCAGCCAAAAAAGCTCTTAACACACACAAACACAGACGCAGACACGGAGTAGGGGCGTTGAGGGGTGGCATTTTCATTTACTGTTCGCATTTAGTTTTTGGATAATGAATGGCATTGATTGGAATTCACATGAATCACAGTTGCAAAGTGATAAAGGCTATTTGCAGCAATAGATACTAGCTACATACATATGTATCTATCTAGTATGTGTGTACTTTGTGGACTTGTCCAAACAGGCGTGCCATAATCTATGAGTGCCTTTGCATTCATGCGTTTCTTCCAATGTGCAACTTTCTAAAGCACTTGCATTTTGTATTTGCGAGTTGGTATCCGGTTACTTGTATCTCACTTGCAGCTCACTTGGCACAGCTTGACCAATAGCAAAAGCATGAATACATAAAGTAAAAAAAAAAAGTAGCGGCACTGGCCAAAGAACAGCTCACTGATTGAATTCAACACGGGTATTCACACAGATATACACACACACACACAAACACTTATAGAAACTGGCAAGTAGAAGGATACAAAAATGAGCGAGCTTGAATAGCGAGTTTGAAATTGTGAAAGCTGGAAAAATGCGCTGCATATTAATTAATTGCCAGATCATGAACAGAATGCTTAATCACGATAGAAACGCTGTCGACTTTGCTCACTATAATGTTAATAAAGCTAAGGTTAGATTAGCTTATGCTGAAAATCTTTGAGTTTAATGTTGTTTACCAAGTTTTGCCTCAAAGAAAATGTAGACTTATAGTATATTCATTACCGTAGACATGACAGAAGCAAATTTCTGAATAAAATATGAGTTTGGCAAAAATAAAACAAGCTTTTGCTTCATGAGAATTTAATTTAATGATACGATAATATCAAGCACCTTTAATTGAAAGAATTTCTCTTAAGCAACTAGAAGCTGCCAGTTCCAGCTGCTACGTCTAACCCCTTACTTAAAACATTGTTAGTTTTGATTGATCTGGTGCTGCTGCTGTTAAACAGCTGCTTTCTCATTCACGTCTCAAACCAATTAATGCTAAGCATCTCTCAGTGAGCACATTTAATCAAATGCGAATGACATGGCAGCTACCTGTTTCCAAGACTTACCCCCTTTAGCTGTGTATTTCCGTCTTAATCATTGCCGTAAATCCCCCGAAATACCATCTTACAGCTAATGCCAAATTGCTTTTGGCCCAATTGCTGCTGCTGCTGCTGCAATTTGAATGCCTTGCCACGCGAGCTGCTTAGACAGACAGCTTCATTTGTGAATAAGATGTTGCCAAAATGGAACGCAAAGGAAAAGCTTAAGAAATAGGTATGAGGGGAGAGTGGTTGGGGGGAATGCTGGATGTCGTGTTAACACTTGCAATGCGCTGCAGCTTTTGTACATTTTGAATCAATTTTCGACTGACAACACAGGCAGAAGTACTTCTCTTTAATGTCTCACTCAAGTCACTTAAGTGAACGTGCCACGAATTTTGCAGTTTTTCTTCTTCTCATGACAGCTGGCAACCCTAAGCAAATGCTTGCTTACACATATGTTAAATTGTGCGAATGTAAATGTTGGTCGTGTGCGAGACAACAAACATCGTAAACACTCTATCAAATATTGTAATTTTTGACAGCGACAGCGACAAATGAAATGATTTTTCCTTTTCTGGGACAAAGCTGCGGCGTCTGCTGTTAGAAAGACGTAGAGGAAGAGAGAGGGGGAGGGGGCGGAGGTGAGGTGAGGGATTGGTATGTGTAGTAGGTGCCAATGGCAGGCAACTCTCTCAACTCTCACATTTGACATTCAAAAGTCATTGATAATTATGGATGAAACGTGAACGACAGCCGCATCGAGGGATCACAATCAATTCTTGATTAGAAAACGCAGCTCCGACAGCCAGCCAGGCGGGTAGGCTGGTTGGTTGCTTCACCTGTCTGGGGTCGCATTTTGGATAAGGGTGCGTGGTGCGCTGTAAGTGGGCGTGTTTCGGTTGCCTCGTTCGTCTGGGATTCGTGCGTGTGTGCGTAAATTGAATTTTGATTTTGCACTGATGCTGAGATATGGCATATTAGGCCAAAGTAATCAGGTGCTGGTGCGGGTGCACGTGCGGGGGGCGACTATAGGCATTTAATCTTTTGTGTTTGTGTGTGTTCGTGTTTTGGGTTGCCCATTTAGGCTTACCCATGTGGGCACACACACACACACACACAGAGCTCAGCCCATTGTCAGCCCGTCCCAAACTGATGAAATTCGACAACACTTTAGCAATGGGGGGGGCCGTAAAGTGGCGGGGGAGGAGAAGATTGCCAACAGTCGGGTCATATCAATTAAAAATTCATGAATCATTTGACAAACTCTTTGGGCCTCGGCACAAATTGTTACCATTTCAACCAGGCCAATCAGTCGACGTTGTGATTTCATGTTCCTGCTGCTGCTGCTGCTCTCACACATAAACATCAGTTATCCTTTTTAAAGGGTGTGTGTGTGTCCATTGTTTGTCAGTAGAAAACACACACACACACACACACAGAATACACAGTGGATTCTAGGTGCCCAGTAATCTGTTGTAAAAGGTACAAAACTCGTTAATTCAACCGAGTTGTGTCCCTTTTTTTGTCCGGGCGCCACTTTTGGCAGCAGCATTCTAAAGGGTTTTCCATTACATTAGCGTCGATTGTTCCGAGTGTGTTTTTCAGCTCTGCTTAGTAACTGATGAAGTGACTTTTGGCTAAAGTACAACTAGCTGTATGTTGTAGTAGATACAAAAGTATCCGAGAAAGACGATTTACCCTTTAAGCTTATTACATTTAATTTGGTGCCAAAAGTATTGGAGTACGCCTCGCTGGCAGGGTTGCCAGGGCTGCTGTCTACTTGCCTGCAACACAGTTCCAGCCAGTTCCGCTCGACAGCTTCCGTTCGGCTTGATGATTTCATGGAAAACTTCATTGAGCAAGCGGAAACTATTTCATTTGGCGCTATAAATGTTGTCAGGTGAACAACGTTTCCCCCAATGGGCAGTGGGGCATTGCTGGGGGGAGAGGGCAGTGGAAAATGGGAAATGGGTGAGTGGTCTTTGAGTGTTTTTGAAGTTTTGCAGTATTGAAGCAACGTCGAAAATGATTGAGGCCACTCGCCTGGCAATTTAAAACATAGCAAAAACTTTTTGATATAGAAAATGTTGCAAATTAATTTTGTCAAAACTTGACGCACAAATTGACAGCAAATAGATGCGAACTATTTTTATGACACGATTTATTAAAAAATGCACATTTAATGAATCAAATTGTGCAATATTGTATATAAATTTCTATTGTTATAAAATATATCCACCTAAGAGTTATTGCATTGGCATGTTTAATTAAAAAAGTAATAGGAATTTCTAACGAAGCTCACCTTGCCCTTTTTTCCAGTATTGTAAAATTCCTTGTAAATGCTGCTCAGACAATGATGCTGGTTGAAGCTACTTCAAGCTGCTTCCTGCCCCTGCCTTGTGCTCCAGCTTCTTTATAAAGCATTCCCAATTAATCAGAGCTACAAGCGATGCAACTCAATACGATTCAATGGAGTTCTCCCCAGCGTCTCTCAGGACCGAAAAAAAAACCCCTTTCCACCAAAGGTGCCGCTTTGATGTGTTGCTTCTTCTTCTGCTGATGCTGTATTGGTTTTTGGCCATTTTATTTTTGGCAATTTCCAGTCAGAAAATATTTATGTAGCTGCTCACAGCTGGAGTTGGAGATGGATAGGGAGGGGAAGGAAGTGAAGCTACTCACGTTTGAGTATTTGCATGCCTTTGCACTCCTTCGATTAATATGAAATTTGATTAAACTTGGCCAACGACAAACGACTGACGAAGACGACTACGTCATTTGTGGGTTAAGCACACATGACTTTCGAGGCACACAACAAAAAAGGGCGAACGACTGCTGAGCATTGGGGCGTGGCTGCTGTGCAAACATAAGCGCCACACGCCACTTGACAGTTGCCAACTTGCTGCCGCTCCCACGACGCATCAGCGGGGCAGTCAAATAAATAACTTGTAAAACATGCATATGAGCAAAAATGTTTGAAAATTGCCAAAAACGTAAAAAGGGCGGAGCGGTATGTGGTATATGAGCGTGTGTGTGCGTGCGTGTGTGTGTGTGTGTGTGTGGGTGTGTTGTATCGTAGTAACCGAAATGCCAAGAAATTGGGCCATGGCATTGACGTTTCTGTCCTTCCCAGTCCACAGATCGAGCAGCAGCAGGAAGCGAAGGCGAAACGAATAAACACATTGTAAATTGATTTCCTTGGGAACTCAAATAAAAATGGCATGAACCAGCCAGCAAGTGAGCGACACGATTGTGGGCGTGTGCCTGGGTGGCGGCAAGTGTAGGTGGTTGGGTGGTGCACAAACAGCAGTACTGCCACCCAATTGAAACGAATGAATGGGCAAACCAATTTTTATTGCCACGCGGGACACGTAGAAGCAGCATCACCACGGCCTCAGCGTTGCTTCGTTGCCTCAACTTGATTCCCACACGGACCAACTGAAATACCCTGGCTGCCACCTCTCTTCTCTCCTTTCTCTCCTGTTTTCCTGTTGCGAAAGCAGAAATTGGCGCACTGGGTGCTGTGTGTGGTGAGAACGGAAGGAAGTCGGAATGAAAGATGGGATGGAAGATGGCCAGGGCGGTAGACAGAAGCGGGGGTAGAGGCTGAAGCTGTGGCAAAAGCTCTCGAACCTGGGTTTTGATGGAATGCTCAAACTACACTTGAAGAAAAATAATACAAAGCATTCAAAGGCAGTTCTCTTTATTTTTCAGGAGCGTTTCTGTAAATAGTTTTCTTAGAAAAGTTTCGTAAAAATAAAAAAAAGTTACTACATTGAGGATTCTTCTCTTAAGTTTCTTACATGCTTGTGGTGCATTTGTTCTCAAAGTTTGTTGCTCAGCTATTTTGCTAAGTGTAATCAGGCTCTGTCATGATAAAATGGACAAGTAACTGTTTGGCATTGCCTTTACTTCTCGCTTCTCCCCCGCTTTCTATAGTTATTGCTACTGTTGCTGCTATTCGTTTCGATTCGTTTTCTGAGCCGTTTCGTTCTTGTCAATTGTTGTCCATCCGCTTTTCTCTTCTTATTTTTTTTTTTGCACCCCGCATTCGCTTCTTGCTGCTGCTGCCCCATGTCCCATGTTGCCAACTTCACTAAAAATGCAGGCGAGAGGAGACAAATTGCTTTATCGACGACATACGTAACAAATGTTGCTGTCGGCAGTGACAACGGCAACAACGGCAACAGCAGCAACAACAACTTGTACAATAACAACAACATGGAGGCAGTCAACCATTATTGGTTTCAAATAGCTTACGGGGTCGATACGATTCGTCGTGTCGGGTTGACTTGCCTCTGTGTGTGTGTTTGTGTGTCTGGGTGTATATGTGTGTGCCTGACTGCTAATTATAACTTAATTATTTCAATTATTAGCCGGCCTTATTGAGTTTTATCGTTGCCAACAACAACTCAACATGCATACATACATAAGTTTATGGTAGCTGTTTTTTGATTTCTTGATTGCACTTTTTTAACACAACTCTCTCCACTTGATGCATTGCAGATTTCGGACGATGATCGAATGAGCCTAACTACTGCCGTATCGGATGAAGATGATGGCGAAAGTGTCATGGCGTCACCATATAAAGCAAAGGCCACTGGCACCGCTGCATCCTCCTTCAATTGCACGGGCGCTGTGCGTAAAGCTGGGTAAGTTAAGTAACAGACCCAAAACCCCAAACCCCTAATCTAACTAACTGTAATCAGTGGCACGAAAAGTATTCCCAAAGGCATTCCAGACAGCCAAGCAACTAGGCAGCCTGAGTGAGTGCCAAGGCACGTGTGTGTTTGTGTGTGTGTGTGTGTTTGTGCTCCAACAAGCTCATCATAAATAAAGTAGCAAATGGCCTGATGCTTGGCATATCATTTACAGCGATTACAGCAAAACGCATTCCACTCTCCCCCTATCTCCCTATCCTGGTAACTAGCATGATATGATGAAGTGTGTGTGTAAGTGTGTAAGTGTTCAAATCCGTAGAGATTATAAAAAGGCCCCACACACAGACTCACGAAAAGAAGATGTTGAATATAATACGGGATAAGCTCGTTGAGGCCACAAAACTTTGCACGTTTAGTATTACTTATTAGCTAATGAACCCTAACTACCTTATCTCCGCTACGATGCAAAGCACTTGTTGGGCAATAATTCTCGTGCGTGCAACAAGCACGAAGTGGTAAAAGACCCTAAAATAGGCTTAAAGTTGGTTTAATTATTCTGTAGACTCTCCAAAAGCTTTTTGCTACAGTTGGAATATAATTTTTTTTTCGACACTTAGAATTCATAAGTGGTTCTAGCAAACAGACCATCAGATCAGCTCGAACCTTATGAAAATACCAACTCTTTAATTTCTATATTTAGAATTCCCAAGTGGTTCTAGTAATTAGACCATGAGATCAGCTCGAGCTTTATACAAATACCAACTCTTTCATTTCTATATTTATAATTCCCAAGTGGTTCTAGTAATAAACATATAGAGCAACTACTTTTCTACCATCCGTGGTCCTCCAGTTTAGAAAACCTACAAGGTTATTCCATACCTCATACCTGTTACGACTGGAACATTAAGTTCGACTGGTTATGGCACCTAGAAGTACGTACATAACTTATGCAATTGCAATTGAAACTGCAATCTTATTAGACTTGTGATTATATCGATTGATTGCTGCATCATGTTTATATAATTTGAAATGCTAGCTTTCTCCCTCGCAACTGTAAATGATATTGAACAACTTGTTTTCTACGTTTATTATTTTTTGTTGTCGAGCTTATTGACCGTGTGCTTGTTTAACTATTTATAAAGATATTTAATTCAATTTTGCCCTCTCGTTCGTTGCAGCTTTCTATCGGTAAAGAAATGGTTACTACGTAAGAAGCATCAAATCGAACTGGCACGCAAACGTGGCTGGAAGGGCTATTGGGTGTGCCTGAAGGGTACCACACTGCTCTTCTATCCGTGCGATTCTCGCGAGGGTCGCAGCGTTGAGGCGGCGCCCAAGCATTTAATTATTGTGGACGGCGCAATTATGCAGCCAATACCGGAGCATCCCAAGCGCGATTATATATTCTGTCTGAGCACAGCATTCGGAGATGCCTATCTGTTCCAGGCGCCCTGTCAGGTGAGTATCGAGCTAAGAGTTGGCAATAGTAGTAGCCGCAGGATATGATGCGTAGCGTGCTCAATAAACCTGACAAAGTCCTTCAAGCGTAAGACTTGCCATGCTGCAATTAGAGAAAGGCTTCCCTCCTCCCCCTCCTTTTCAGTCTCTTTCTCAGTCGCTTGCCCCGAAGGCAGTACAGTAGAGTATAAAAGCTGGCCTTGTCCAGGACGACAGCATTGACAAACAAGACTTGGACTTGGACGACATCGTCGTCGAGCCATTGAAGCGAGCGTATGTTTGCGCAAGGATATCAAGGATATGTATCTATCAGGCAGCCAAGCGTATATGTGTATGTGTTTGTGTGTGTGTGTGTGTGTGTGTGTTGGCTGTTGTGGTGTTGAGTTCAGTGCTCGCGGGCTTTTAACAGACCTTACACGTAATCGCCATGCAAAATGTGTGCCACACACACACACACATGCTGGGTGACAGTGTAAGACTCGCAGGCGTTAACTGATGCAGCCACACAAATGGCTCAAATGCAAATCGGGCCCGGCTTAAAGTGCGATTGAGGTTGGACGCGCTCTCGACAGCCAACTGGCAGATTGCCTTGAACCAATAGTTGGCAGCTTGCTTCGGTCCTTGTGCCTAAACTGTTACATGTCTCAAAGGCATACCTTGCTCATTCTAGCTACAGCTCCCCCCTAAAACTGACAGACTGGTTTGCTGCTCGTGCTGGCTGGGCTGACAGCATTTCAACGATTGTGCCGCCTGGTCGCCGCAGTGATTTGTCATTAAATTTGCATAGCTGATAGTCAACCAGCAACGACGACACTGACAAAGACAGCCAGAACAGCAACAGCAACAACAAGGAGGAGAATAACGATGAGAGACGAACAATGACAACGATAGCAACAAATTTGACATTTGGCGCTGGGGAGCAACATCAAATTTGCTTGCGGTGCATTTGCCACTGCAATTTGTAGCAACTACATTCAACGAAAATACAGCTTAATCAATTTTTGCGATGTTCGTGCAATTAGATTGTATAATTTCGTGAAATATCTGGTCATATATTTTTCTTGGAGTGTACTAACCGTCTTTCTCTTCTTCCCATTTCGCAGGTTGAGCTGGAGAATTGGGTAAATAGCATACATAGCGCTTGTGCCGCTGCATTTGCACGTCATCGCGGCAAAACGGGCACACTGCATCTGCTGCAGGAGGAGATCTTTCGCCTGGAGAAGGCCATTGAATCGGTAAGTGAATGTTAAACCCTCCCCCTCGCTAACCCTGCCACCTGACGTGTGAAAGCATTTGTTGCTGCTTAAGTCGAGCAAGTCTCGAGTATATGTATGTACAGTTTGGATGTGTATATTTGAGAGAGAGTTCAATTATTGCCGTGCATTTTCGACTTGGTTGGAAATTGCTGAGCTGCTTTAGCGCAAATTCAAGTGATGAGAATTGAAATTGTGTGTATTGAGCATAAAAGCTGTTTGTCGAGTGTATCCCCAACTCACACACAATTGCTGACGGCATCATTATTATGAAAATGATATGCAAAAAAAAAAAAAAAACGAAGAAAAGGAAAAAAGAAAGTTCGAAGACATGTAAATTCCATGATTTATGAACTCAACGGGGCTTGCATGCAAAATAAAAATATGTTGAACTCTTTGTTAAGGACAGCTGACATTGATTTGATTCCCGGAGTAAAGTTAGGGCGCTGTTATGAAGTTTCACAAGAAAAGTGTAAGTATTGTTCACCTGTCACAAAGTCCTAAGCACAATCGAAAAGATCAACACAAATAAATCCAAGTAAAACTATTTAATCAATCAATAATATTATCTACGAGCGCCACTCATGTACATTCAATTTAAGCTGTGGCAACAAAGTTTCTTTCTATGCTAAAAGTACTAGCTTGCATCATTGATATTCAGAGCATGTATCTGTATATTTCAGCACCTAATCAGTCGTTAAAGTAATCAACAACAAAGCCAAATTGTACGAATACATCAATTCCGCGATGATTTCTCAACTCGATTCAACTCCCAACTTGCACGTAAAGACACAACAAACGCATTTGGTGAAACACCACCGAGTACCAACCTCGCACCACCCCCCGCAAAGCCACACTTTTCCCTCGCCCTCCCATTCAATTTCTCAATTTCAGCCACAAGCACAACAATTGCTAGCCAATTTCTCAGCATTGTGCTCCCCAAAGATTTATGCGCTGCCTGTTTTCGGTGGCTTCTTGGTGGCTCTGCTCCATTTATGTATTTGCTTTCAAATCAATTTCCCATCAATTTCGCGTGGCGGCTTCCCAAGCAACAACATTTGTTTCTTGCCAGGCAGCCGCCGCCGACTTGCATTGCAATTTATTTGCGCAACTTTGCGGCCAACAACACAGAGGAAATTCTATTCGTGGCTAAAATGAAAGCAGAAACACAAACAGAAATCCAAATAGAACTCAAGCTGTTTAGCACAGAGGCAAAGAGTGTACAAGAAACTGCACTTGCCACACAATAAATGGCTGGATAAACTCCCCAAGACCAAAGTGGCAGCAAGAAATGCTAAAAGAGCTAGTTGTATTAGTGAGAAGTGGAAGCGATGTCCTGTTTGCACACTGCAGTGTCATCCAGTGAATCAAGATTTTTTTTTCTTTGCTTGCTCACCGTATTTGTTTATTTATTTTTAGCATTATGTCATTTGCAGTGCAGCGAGCATAAAAACTTGCGGCCGTTTGTTGGTCTAACTAAATTGCAGCTGTTTTTTTGTGTCAGTTAAAATACCCTGCGATCAGTAGGAAAATAAATGTTTGTCATAAATAATGTGCCTTATCTTTTTTTGAGTAAATTGCGGAAATAATCAATAATAATTTGAGTTTACCTAAAAATCTCTTCAATTTCTTTTAGCCCACAGGATCTTTTAGTCTAGTACTATCAACTGAATCTTTGCAGCTGCTGCTGTTTATAATTTTGTGCTTACTTTAGTTACCCAACAGCCACAGACTGCTGACTGACTGTCGCAGTGAGTTGTTTTGTGGTTGTTGTTGTTTGCTTAGCGCAACTTCTAAAGACAATTATTTTGTCGGTCCATCTACTTAGTTCATCTTATCCGTGCTGTTTTCCTGTTCGGTTCAGTTTGCGTTGCCTTCATTCATTCGTCTCTGTCTCGCTGTCGCCCTGTCGTATTTCCCTTGCGTCTCGACCCTTTTCTAATTTAGTTTTTCTCATTTACACGTAAGTTGAAGTTTGATGTTATGAACGGTCTTCGTTTTCTTTTCACATTTTCTTTTTGGTGTTGTTGGTCTTCATCTAGTTGTTGCTTGGCTAGTTGTGGATATCTGTCCCTTTGGATAAACTATAATTACTTCCTTGAATGCTGCGTTTTTCTGTCCACTTTCCCACTCTCAAGTTTTCAACTAGATTTTTGTTGTTGTTGTTTTTGATTTCATTTTCTTTCTGTTTTTCCGGTTTTGTTTGGTTTACTACGCTGTGGCAAAGTCCGAGACTGTCACAAGAGTCACTTCACAGTCAGCTGGTTTAGTTTTCAAGTGCCACACCCCCCTGCCCTCCACTGGGCCTCAGATTCGCGCACCCTTCTGTTTGTTTTTTTTTTTTTTTTTTTTTTTAGCCAAAGTTCGCCGGATGAATATTAATTAAATGAGCTGCCGGAGTGGCCGCCAAACTGCATTTGCATTTGCATTACCATTTTTTGGGATTTGCATTCGCATTTGTTGTTAATTAATTTCGTGTGCAAACTAAAGAAAAGCTAAAATAAAAAAGATTGTGCTCGCAAATATTAAAGTGCCGCAAGCCAGACAAGAGCCACCTCCCACCCCCGCTCAAGTCATAAAATAAAATATAGAAAAAGAACAGACTAAGAAAATGCTGTTGCCCTGAATGAAATTAAAAAAAACGAGATGTGTGGGGAGGGTTGGGTTTGAGTCTGTTTCTGTTGCCTATCACAATTTTATGGTCGGTGCGAAGGCGTGGCTGAAAAGAGCAACAATGTTGTGTGTCGTCAACGCTTTTTGTCTTTGCCTTCTACTTTGTGTGCATTGTGTGTGTGTGGATGGTGTTGTACGTGCAACACCTGCCCGCCTAGCTGTGTGTTTGTCTGCCCCTTTCTTTTTTATGCTGTCACCTTTCGGAAATAATCATATATGTGTCAGTGGGGGACAGCAGCAGCACTTCGCTTCGTTTGCTTTAGCTTTTCTAGTTTTTCGCTAGCTATCTATTTTTCTTTTCGCATAAAGCACTTGCACACACTCTCACACATCTACATACATACACAATGCAAGCGTAGAGTAAAAAAAAACTAAAATAAAGAAAAAATAGTAGTAGCTGCCCGAGCGCATTTGGTTTTTCGTACGCTCTGGTTTTTACGCTCTAATTACGACTCCTACGAGCAGACCCCTCGCCCCTCGCCTTACAAAAACATACACACATACGCACACACACACACACCTTGCACCCAGCTCCTGGCTCTCCTTCGCCCCGCTGTTACTGTTTTTATTCCCAGCTTGCCGTTGCTCGTGTGCAATTGCCATGGCGCGCAGTCTAAACAAGGCTCACTTGCCTGCTGCTTTCAATTTGCAATGGCGGCTGTCATTTCAGCTCAATAGCAAACGCCAACCAACCTCAGCCCACCAGACCCCAACTCAGCCCTAGTTAAGCCCAATCCCTCCCGCTTCGCCCATACCATGCCCATTATTATAGTTGGTCGAATGCGGTCTGTGTTTTTAAATCGTCGCTGGTTTGGCTTTAAATTTTGTGCGCATCAATTATTTCTGCAATTTCTTTCTCTCTTTTTATTTTCAGTTTTTTTGTTGAGCTTTTTGAGTTCGTTTGTTTGTTTTGCATCGATATTTTATATAATTGGTCTAATTAAATGTTTCATTTGTCGCACAGGCTTTTATTTGATTTAAAGCAATTCATGCAATCTGATTTTGTGTGTTCTCTTTTTGTGACAATTACTGGAAATCAAAATGATTTCTTGCATTGACGTTTTGTGTGTTTTTGCCAGCTTTGTTTAAAATACGAGCACCTCTAAATGTGTTCTCTTTAATTACATTAAATCCCTTAAAAGTATGCTATAACACAAAGTGTTAGCTTTAAATGGAAAATAGCTTAAAGCTAAAAACCCTTCTAAAATTTCACATGTTTGAATCATCAGCTTTAAGTAGCAGCATATTTCTCTCTCAGACACACACAGCATGACGCATCACAAAAAGCTGCTAAGCTATTAATTAATTTGATAACCATTAAGCTTAAATTTAAGCTAATGAAATTCACATTTGCCAGCCATAAAACCAGAAACCAGATACAAAAAAAAAAAATGTGAGAGAAACCGGAAAAACTCTAGCGCTGCATAAAATAATAAAATACGTATTTAGTTAAGTTTTAAACATTTTGGTTAATTAGCAGTTGCCTTGATTTTTATGGGATGCAACAAAACTGTTGGCCAAACATAAAGCCACATGCAGTTTCTCAACGCTCTTTTTCTCTGTCTCTATTTCTCGCTCTTTATGAGAAAGTTGGTGATGAAACAATAAGCGAGGCAAGCGAACTTTTAGTATTGTTTGAGAATATTTGTTGTAATAAAGTTTATAATTACCATAAAATTTAGTGCTCGATTTTTGTGTGGCTGCCCAGTTGCAGAACTTCATTTTTAAATGGCCATGTGGCAAATAGACACAAATGCATTGTAGCCATGTGGGCGTGGCCCGGGGCCCATTTCATAAACTAATACCAAAAAGGATATACATATGTGTGTGTGTGTGGCATATACGTACATACACGTACACGGTGTGTGGCAGGAATTTATGGCAAGAAATATGAGCCAAAGCCGAGTTCTAACGTCATAAAGCACGCACACATGTGTCGCCAGCCCTGGCAGTTAGTTGTCCATGTACCTCAATACCCATTCCGTCCCTCTGTCCCGCTGTCCCGCTGTCCTTGCAACTGCTGCTGTCCGTTGCCTGGTATTGGCTTTGTTTTGGAGCAAACGTGCGAATATTTTTGCAACTTTTGGTCGCAAGTTGCACAGGATATGGCACAGGCATATGGTCGGTGACCAGTCCAGTTTTTTGGTTACCCGTAGTAGCTAAGGCCCTGACACTAGGTGTTACCCACTTGTACACCCCTGTTTCCCCTCTTAGACTACGAATGCGCTTTTTGGGGCTTTTGATTTGGGTTTTTAGGGGCTGTGCTGTGCGGTGGGATGTATTTGGGCTTTTGCATGCAGAAAATATGCTTTATGCGTCTGGCATGTGGGCGTGGCATATTTTCCACTACCGCTGCCAAATTCAATTCAATTGTCAACAGCCATAGCAGTAGCCGGAAAAAAGAAATACCAAATGGCCAGACACACACACACACACACATATGAACGTTTGCCAGTCTGGCCACAAGCACAAACAGGCGCCAGTTTTTGGGCTTAGGCTTAGCTTGTTTCACGCACAACCTCAAACCCCTCCCATACACACACACACACACACATACTCGTTATATAATGTGGCATCATTTTGTGGTCAGCATTTATGCGGGACATGTGCACACACACATGCAGAGAGCATCGTACACAGAGCGTACAATTTGCAGGCCTTTTGTTGACAATTTGCGCCCTGTGCAATTCAACTCAACCCACGCCACCCACTTTTAGCGGTTGGCCGTTCTCACATTTGACTTTTTGTGAGTGCCAGTGGAGCTGCAACAGCAACAGCAGCAGCGACAGTGACATCAGGCAGCAAAGTCAAAAGTCCTCCCATGAGGTCAGCTGAGCTGCAGTTCATTTAAAATTTCACGTTGCGCATACGCCACACAGCACGTTGTGCATCAAACTTCAACTTTAACTCAATTTAAATACCCTACATTCTTTAAAAATAAGTAAAGAGTGTACAAAATATCTCTTCGAACCCATAAATACAGAGTTTTTAATTATCTCTATCGAAACAGTTACGACATATTTGAGATTTGAGTACAGGGTAACTGCTCGTTAGGCATTGTCATTGGAAAGCACTTCAACTTGTTTGTATCTTTATCTTTATCGATGCACGCTCTTCCGCTACTCTGTGTCTTTGTTTTACTTGTTGTTGTTGTTTTTGTTGTTGCAACTGTTGTCGGTTGCAGCAAACAGCTCAATAACTATAGCTGGAAGGTTGCCTGCTGCTGTGTTAATTGATCGTTATTGTCTTTGGTAGCAAAAGAAATATATATGTACAATATATACAAACACATATAAAAAGAAAGGGAAAGACTGAATGAGTGAGTGAGTGCGAAGTGGGAGCAGTTGACTTATCGAAGGACGAGGCCATTAGCAGCAACAAAAACTGATACCCGTCACGAGTCCTTTTGCCAGGCAGCGCTTTTTGTTGGGGCGTTATTATTATTTTACTCATTGTTGCCCTCGCTTGTTGCTGTTACTGTATACGTACATATGTGTATGTATGTGTGGCTATTATTATTATTGTTGTTGTTGTTGTTGTTATTATTATTATAGTTGCTGTTGTTGTTGCTGTGTTGTGGTTTGCGGTTACTGTGGTTTTGCTATTTGCGGCATCTTTGGCTTGTCATGCGACGGTGCTGACGGTGACGCTGACGCTGACGCAGACGACGATGACGATGACAACAATAGCAAAAATGTATTTTTTAATTGTACTCTCGGGGTAAACACACATATATCACAGCACAACGCAACACAACAGAACACAGAACGCACCATGAACTCAACTCAACTGAACTGAACTCAACTCAAGTTAACTTTAGTCGAGCTGGCAGCCAAACTGAGGAAGCGGAAATGACAGTACGACAATGGCGACAACAAGAACGGCAATGGCAATGCCAGAGACAGAGCAGCAGCAGCAGCAAAGCATCCCCTTAACAACTTCAACAACACACACACACACACAGAGATAGTTCGCCTACTTGAGCCTGTGGCATGCCCCGCACTGCAGCTCTCACAAATGTGCGCATGGGGAGCCATACACGAGTGACGCTTAATGAAAGCGCAACAGACAACCCAACAACATAACACACACAACACACACATAGAGAAGCAACAGCACTGGACCACAGCGGTGTACAAAAAAACAAACTAAGCAAAAAGCAATGGGCATTGAAACAAAAACCGCACAGCAAAAGCAACCAACACAGCAATAATAAAATTGCCGTTAAGTGGGGAATTGAGATGACAGACGAAATTGCATGCCACAGTCTCTACAAATAGATAGCATAGGCTACAAAAGAAACTACATACAACTAAACCAGATGTAGGTCGACCCCCTCTCTCAATAATAATAATAATAATAATACCATGTATAGTAGTGGCAAGCAGCAAATGTCAAACATTTTGAGTTGAGAGTTGTTGTCACAAATGCCTGCACTGCATGCATGCCACAAATAATTCATTTGAATTGGAACTAATTGAGAACAGACAGCTCAAAGCACAATTTAATTATTGCTTTAAATGTACAGAACAATTATTTTTTAAAGCAGCTGTAAGATAACAATATGAAAATGTTGAAAACAAAAAGTTTCTTGACACGTTCAAGACTTTTTACGCAACAGGAGCTATAAAACAAATGTAAATAAATAAAAACAAATCAGTAATAACATTGATAATAATCATAGCACGTTGATTTACATTGCAATCACATGCAATTACATGGCAATTAACATTAAAGCCATTAAGCCATGAAGTGCACAACGTGACAGCAACAAGAACAAACAAACAAACAATAGTCCAGGCCTCATGACTAATGTCTGTTCATTTTGGCCTTACACACACTGAAACACACACACACACACACACACACTCACAGTCATAATCACGTGCTTGGATTGTATTTATGTTGCCATATAATTTTAGACGTGTGTGCTCTGTTGACTGTTTTGTGGCCTGTGCTGCCCTAGTGTTTTGACCGTAAATAATTACAAAATTCACTTGCCAAATGTTTTGCCTGTGCCAATTGTGTTTGTCAAATGACGCCAATCTAACTTGCTTGCCCTCTCAAACTCTGTCACTTGATTCAGTTATATTAATTATCCGTTTTCTTGCCAGTGCTTGCTATTGTAATAAAATTAATGCAGCAAGCATTATTTGTGAAATTGCAAGCACACTCATTAAATCCTGCTTGCTGCTCGTTAAATTGACAACGAGCATTCGCAGGGCTTTCATGTGTGCTTATTCAGTTTGAAATTGCATTTCATGTTGAATATAACCAGACACTTGAACACAAAATTACAATAATGTATAATTGGAAAGTCAAAGGTTCCTTCTATAGAAAGCTGGAATTAGCTACCAACTTATAATTGAATTATATAAACTAATGAATTAAAATTCACTTGAACTCAAATCCGCATGTATCCAACTTGTTTTAGAGTATATTTTTGCCATACGTGCTCTTTTGCATAGCATATATGATTGTTATTTTTAAGCACACGCATAACGTATACGTTTTTCAGCTTGGTTTATATTTGGAAGTTTGTAAATTCAAATACACCAAATATGATTTATTTCACGTAAAATAAACAATACACACATCACATAAGCTGGCAAGTAGCGTGTGTGTCCTCACACACACACACACATATGCACACACAATGCGCTTACACAGACACCTGTATAAGTCGGCGAACAAATACATTTGCATATGTGTGTGTGTGTGCTGTTGGTGCTGCTGGTGCTGCTGTTTATGTGTACACATTCATTAAAATGTCGAACATCGAAAGTGCCCATTCAGAGTTGTTGTTGCCACGACTACGCCCACCGTATCCGCACTGCACTGCACTGCTGCTGCCGTGGCAGATGCATCTGCAAATAATTGTCAGCTTACACGAGCTGAATGCAACTACAACAACAACAACAACAACATCAACAGCAACAGTAGGAGGAGCAACAGCAAAGTGGAAAAAAATCTAGCAACCAAAATGAAACAATCACGTGCTCCATGAAATCTATGCAAGCGTGTATAAATGCACGTGAAAGTGGGATTGCAATGCCAATGGGAATGAAAGCAGGTGGCGGTAGGTTATGCCACCCCTATAAAGTAGTGAAGCTGATGCGCAACTAGGAAGCGTATCCTGCTATTGCTGCTGCTGTTGCTGTTGCTGATGGGACGCGCTGCGGCGGAAGTCAAACGTTATTTGTAATGAAAACAGGGGCATGTGTTGCATACGAGTATGTGTGTGTGGCTAACGATGCCAAAGTCTCTGTCAATGTGTGTGTGTGTGTGCCAAAGTTGGTGCATTGCCAACGCACTTCAGCAGCAAAAGAGGAGCGACAGGGTTATAGCGGAAAGAAGGGTAAGGGTGGCACAGATATTTGAATTGCGCCAACGAAAAATGCTGCTGCACATGACGCGTGATTTATGTATTTTCGTCAAATGGCAGCCACAACAACAACAACAACCACAAGCAATAGTTGCTGCTGTGGCACTGCCATGAAATGCTAATGATGCCATGCCAGAGATGCTTTCATAACCGTCACGAGTGCCACACTGCCGCAATCATGCCCCACACACACACACACACACACACACATACAATCTTGCATAAACTTCTGCCTTTCATATATGTATGCAAATATGTCTGTGTGTGTGTGTGTTCTTGTTATACTATACGCTCTTGTCTAATGCCTGTCGGTTTTTTCTTTTTCTTTACCCTTTTGCAGGATCACAAGCTGAAGCACATGGCTGAGCTGCAGCAATCAGTTGTCACCGATCAGGAGACACGCCATCAGATTCAGGCACAGATTTTGCAATGGGAGGAGAACCTGGAACGTTTGCACTGCGAACAGTTTCGACTGCGCTGCTATATGGCCTCGCTTCAAAGCGGCGAGTTGCCCAATCCAAAGGTGAGTTATATTATACCATTATCCCACGCCCAACACGCCCCAGTGGGCGTGGCCCGTAATGGCAAATGGCAATTGCCGCAATTTGTTTTACCTAACGGAAGCCACAGAAAGTTCACATTACGTGGCTGAGATTGCGTCAATTTGAATTACTTAGCTCCTGACGCTGATGGTGCCTCCCGGCTTCTACTACCTACTGCCTTATGCATTCTGTCTTAGCTGTATCCTGCCTCCTGCGTTCTGCCTTCTGTCATCCTGGCATGCTTGCTTGCTTGCTGCGTGAGTGGTGATAAACTGCGTACCTGAAACTGCTATTCAATGCAAAGTAGTTGTCAAGTGCACAGGATAACAGGATCAACTTGGGCCAGTAACAGGTTGTACTCAAAGGGAGAGCATAACGAATGGCAGAAAGCATATTATGTACTCTATTTATTTCTCCCACAGTCACAAAGTATTAAAATAAGTTGTTCTAAGAATATATTATTGAAATTGTACAGAAATATGTATTAAGGATTTTCAAAAAGTGTTGCCTACTTTCCAGCATAAAGAAAAATTGATTAGAATTGTGATGGTTAAACGATTGTAATCGATTAAAAGCTAATAAAGCAAATGGCCCACAAGTTGCGAGTGTAATTTAATTTAATATTGCCAATTAAATATTATGCTTATGTGTCGTGTTTTTAATCACATATGCATAAATAACAATTAAAATCACACAGACAAGAACACCAAACTCCAACTAAATGCCTAAACAGCAAAAACAAATTTTGCAATAATCTGCTTTCAAATCAAACAAGAACACAAACAACAACAGGAATTGTTTAAAAATCCCCAATGACTCAAACCCAAAGGTGCAAACAGATACAAACACATACTTGTGAAAGATCAAAACGAGCTTTAAGGCAGAGAGATTATAAGACAACTCCTGCTACAATAATGCCTGAAATTAAACCCCTAAAGGAGTTTGTGACTATAAGCCTTTGCGCCCTGTTGTCTATAATTGCTTTTACCAACAACTTATTTGCACACAATGCACTATGGCCCTTTTTCCCATTTCTTGACACTTTAATGGTTTTTTAAAGTTGGTCCGATTTGAAAAATTTTGATGGCAATATGTTACGAAAAGATCGTCCCTTAAGGTTACATACTCAGATTATTAAATTTCGAGTCTATCGATATGTACCAGGGCTGTCAAAGCTGATGTAATAATCGAAAGCAATTGATTTGCACGCCCTGCTTAAGTTTTTATTAGTTTTGCCAATGTGTGTGTGCCAAAAACATAAACATCAAGCCTTTTACTAAAAAAGTGGTGATGGCAATCGATGAGTGGGGCTTTTCTCTTGCGTTTGGTATATATTTCTAGTTGGTAGCTGTTGTCATGTCCAAAAAATGGAGTTTTGACATGAAAAGTTTACTTTAGGTAGAGTTTTCTTTTTTTGTCTAACTTGGTCTAGCAAGTGGTTATATACGTCTTTTAGAGTGTTCAATTACGAATAATTTGACACCAATCCAAGGTGCGCTTTTTGCGATTCTCTTAGAAACTTGCATTTTAAGCACATAACCTCTAAATGAAAAATACAAAAATTGACAAAATGTGCGAAAAACACAATTTGTCATTTGATGCCAAATATGCGGTTTTGACAAAATTATGTCTAAAAATTGTAATATTGTCAGAAAGTGGTAGGTTTCGTCCAAAAATATTGGTTATTTGAAGCGATTTGTATAAAAAAAAGACTTTTTGTTTTTTGTCCACTTTGTAGGGAGCATAATGTTACTCATATTTAGTGAGTTTGGTCCAAACATCTTCAGATCAAATGAGAATTTTTCACTAAAACTCGATTTTCGACCGATTGTTCATATGGGAGCTATATGATATAGTAAGCCGATGTTGATGATTTTTTGCACAAAGGCTAAGAGTATAAAAACACGCTTATATACCGAGTTTGGTCAGGATATCTTGAAAAACAAAAAATTTGCATACGCTATTATAAAGAAGGAGGGGCGGTGCCACGCCCATTTTGTCAAAAACATTACTAAACGACATATATATGTACCTTAGCAATCAACTTTTTAACAATTGACGCATAATCTTTGAGCTAATAATTTAATGTCAAAAAATGGGAAAAACGGCCATAGTGCAATGGCAGCACAAGAGGCTCAGCTGGTACGCAATTTCGATTGCTTGAGAATCCGAAATGTGTATCGTTAATCTCCATAACACAATTTAAGCGCCTTAAATGAGCTGCAGCTTACGGGGTTAAAAGGGCGACCCTTGTTCCTACTGCTGCTGCTGCTGCTGCTGTCGTTGGCTGGCAACTGCAGACATTACACTAAACTTACAACAACAGCAATAACCACATCAACAATAACAACAAGAAAAACAAGAGCAATAAGACCAAGATTTTAAGGCAAAAAGAGCAACTCGAACTTTATACGGCATTAAAAAGATTTGCTGCTAGGCCAAGTTGATGGGTGACGAAAAAGGGTTGCAAGTTAATTGCGCTTTTTATGGCTTGTTGAGTGCAGCGAAGGGTGAGATGGGGGTCTGCTCCTAGGTGGCAGCTACTGGTTACTGCAGTAGTAGCAGAGTGGTGTAGTGCTTTCAACTCTCAACACAACTCTCGCATAAAGAGCAACCACATTTATTATTAATAACCGCAAAACTCAAACAACTTCAGCAGCACCACTTACACGAGAAAGTGCATGCACCGGAGGCTATTTACACAGCACACTTACAAACCCCAGCACACACATATAAACACAGACAAATACACATACATGCTATAAACACACCACTTAATGTACTTTGTGCGCTGTGGTGTGTCTATATGTATTATGAAATTAATTATGTCATATCAGTCAGTCAGGCTGACCAAAATGAATCACCCAGTTTTACTTAAAACGCTTTGCTCTCTTCTCTACTTTTACCTGTGTTTTCTTCTGTAAACACTTAAAATGTAGTTTTAATCTTTATGCCAAACACTCGCAAACTTTTAGATTTACTACTTGAAAACTTTTTCTACAGATTTATTAAACTCTTTTACTGCTGTTTCTTAAAGTAATATCTTATTATATCGTGAATCTTTTTCTTTCTCTCTTTTGCAGTCACTGCTCACACACGTGTCGCGACCCACAAAGAACACCTTAAACAAGCTGGGTGTATTTACTGTGTCCTCGTTTCATGCATTCATTTGCGCCCGGTCGCCATCGCTGCTCAATAATCTGTTGGCTGGACGTGGTGCAACCAAGCGACGACCTCCGATGCTATCTCGCTCCAATAGCGGCTCCAGTCGCCGCTCCATGCAGGTGAGTCACATACATACATATAACTGCAGGATTTTAAAGCCCACGGCTCGCATGCGTAATAAAATTATATAAATTTTAAAGCGATTTTATGACGCAACTGTTGTCACCACTGCGTGTCACCATTTTTATGGCACGCCTTGTGTTTGTGTTACTGTGTGTGTGTTTAAATAATTGAATTTGTATTTAAGGCTGCGGAAACGGCATTAAAAGCCAAATTGAGCGCTAATGCGCAGTTGAACGGCCAAATGTGTCGCCCGACGCCAGTGCTGCCAAAGTCCACCACAGAGTCTACTAATGCACATATAAATATATATTCCATGCTGGCCGCAGCAGCGTATTTTTAGCATATTGTCTTCTTGTTGTGCCACTTATAATTTCAATTTAATGGCCATCAGGAATTACAAAAACAAATTTATGGAGCAGACACAAAAAAACATAGAGATTCTTTAGATAGGCAAGTTAGCCACAAAAGCCATTAGGCAAATGGCACAACCCAAAAAAGAAGTACAAACTTCTAATAATATTTACATAAAGTACGCAGCTAGCTTTTAAATAGCCAAGTTAAAAGGCAAACAAACGCACGCAAATCACAAATATTTTAAACTGTTTTCAATATCCAAATGTATCTCAAAATAAAAGCTTTTCACAGTGTATCTGTGCATTTGTATCTCATGAGTCAATCAACCGAGTTTATATATAAATTTGCAATTTATAAAATATTTCGTTTGGCCGCACAACCACAAATAGCATATTCCATACAATATCTTCTTAGTTCCATGCTTATCGCAGCTGCAGCTTGTTCATTAAGTATACGCAGCATAGAACCAAAAAGTATTAAAGTGTATTAAACAATAAAGTCAATTTGCAGAAATTGATACTTGAAGTCAAGTTGTAAACTGTGTGTGGTTGAAGTTTATGTATACCCTACCAGTGGGTAAGCTGCATATTTCATGCAATTTGCCACGCATTGAATAAGCCTAGATAAATTGCCGAATTTATTGAACAAGGGCATTAACTACTCCTCATGTTGAAGTGGTGTAACAGCTCGTATCTATTTTAAATATGTACATATACTATGTGTGTATATAGGTTTTTGCCTTTATTTTTGGACTCGTTATGCGTTTGATGCTGCTTATTTGATAAACTTCAATTAGAGTTGGCAGTTTGCATTTACTCGTGTTCATAATGAAATTCATTTCAAAAATTCAATTTGTTTCGATTATTGGCAAAATAATCTTGTACGCTGCACATACACAGGCACACTCACACTCACACACTTGTGCAGAGAGTCGAACACACTTCATTTTCAATTAAATTTGCCAATGCTGCACAATTGCAGCCGCAGTCGCAGTCAACGTTGCCAGCGAAGCCAAAAATATGCATGGTAAAAACAAATGAATAAAACATAAATATAAATATATAAAAGCGTTACTAACGCAAAATAAGACTCTACTCTTTTTTATATTTTTCCTTTTGGCGTTGTAAATGTGGCGCTGAAAATTCAATGAATTTGAAAAATGTGCATTTGATTTGCTTGATAGTTTTGCGCAGTCAACTCAGTTAAATACGTATGCATGTGTGAGTGTGTGTGATATGTGTGTGGCTTTTCATTTAGCCAGCATGTCAGCTGCAATGCAGCTGAAATTGCAATTGAAAATGAAATGAAATCAAATTAAAGGTGTCCACCAGTGCCCGTGGCGACTCGCAACTGGCAATTATCGAGCTGCGAACTGAAAACGGTAAAGCTGAAAACTGAAAGCTGAAAACTTCGTACTACAAAACTGTTAACTGTGAAAAGCGAAAAACTCACTATGAAAATGCCCTTTAAACCATTTTCGTCACGACGCCTTTAATCGGCCAATAGTAGTTGTTGTAGTTGTCGCAGTGGCCTGAAGAGAAACATTAACATGAAATTGAATTACGCAACGAAGCGACAACTTCGAATTGACTTGCCAAAGCGAGCCTCGAAAACAGCTAGCGCTGCTGCTGCCATTGCTACTGCAACTCATTGTGGCAATAAGCAGCACAAAGTTCATTAATCGACAGCCAGCCAGGCAACAGAGTTTTTAATTGAAAAACGTAAAAAAAAATTAAAAAAAAAGGCAGCACTTAACTTAAGTTGCACAATTCAAATTTAAATCAAAAACGCATAAACCTAGTAATTAAAAATGTTTAAATGGTAAATAAAAGAAGCAGTTAAATTTATATTGCCATTTCTGCTTAGCTTTAGCCATTGAATCAACCCAAAATGGAATTCATAGGACTTGATCCTTTTATACCCCCTGAAATATAAATAGCTGTGGGCAGGGTATCTGCAAGTCAAGTAGTGTCATTTATCAGAATAAATATAACTTGATTATGGTTATAATATGCAATTTCTGCAGCTGTTGTTGCTGCGCACAAAATTCCAACGTCACGTTCTCGCTGCTGCAGCGGTGACAAACAGAATAAATACAACAAAGGATAACAGCCAACAGCCAAAGGAGTACAAATGCATTCATTTCCATTTTGGCTGCCTGAATCATATGAATATAAAGTTGACACCCAAAAATGCATTGCACATTACATATGTATTATTGATTTCGCCTCTGTGGCATAATGACTTTGCAAGCGATATGTGCTGCAATAAACATGTACACCATTACATACATACGAAAACATCTCGGTATGTGCAAAAGATGCCAGCGTTGCCCAATTGTTATGCAATGCGAAGGTTCCTTTTTCCTTCGTCTCTTTTTTTCTGTCGTTTTTGTGCAGCTGGCAACCCTGACGGATGTGCATGCAAATGTGTGTGTGCGTGTGTGTGTGTGTGTGTTTGTGTTTGTGAGTTTTGTAACTGCCAAACTAATTCAATTGTCGTGCAAGTAGTAAACGGCACAAACACACACAGAGTGTCAGCGTGTGTGTGTGTGCATTACACCTGTGTGTGTTTGGTTGCCTCAGGGCGCCGGCTGCAGCCAAAGTTAGTCATCCAGCAAAACCATCGCCGTCGATGGCTGCCAATACAAATGCAATTTTCAGTTGGCAACAACTGGCAGCTGGGCGCGCCTGATTCGTTTACCAGTTGTCCAAAACTGTGTGAGAGCTGTGAGCTGTGAGCTGTAGCTGCAACACGTCTCCAACTCCAACCCGACACAAACACACACAGAGAGAGAGAGAGAGAGAGAGAGAGAGAGAGAGAGAGAGAGACGATGATGCCGTTAAGCATTTTAACTGAGTTTTCTTCAAACTGGTGTCTGTCTGTCAGAGTCCGTTGACTGCCTGCTGGCTGACTGGCTGACTGCCTGCCTGCCTGCCGCTGACGTTTTTCATTACATTTGCAGAGGGGTAGAAATGTGTTTTGCTATTTTTCAATTTTCACTTCCGTGTGTATGTGGCAACAACAACCTTAATGACATTGTGTGGGTGTGTGTGTGTGTGTGTGTGTGTGCGCCTCGCCTGTTTATCCAATCGAATTTTCTGCCTTTTTCCAGATGAATTCACGTGACGAGCCGGAAAAAACCTTCAAAGTTGCAATGCCCGACAATGCTTACTCGACAGTTTATCTACGTGACGCGATGTCTGTGGAGGAATTCCTTGCCAGCGCCTGCGCCCGTCGCAACCTCAATCCCATGGAGCACTTTGTGCGCGTCAAGAAGCGACGTGACATGGAGGATCACAATTACTTTGTGCCACATCGCAATGATCTGATTGAAAATTATGTAAGTAACCAACCCCAAAACCCAGCACCCAACTTTGCCTCAAGCACACTTTCTCTCCCTGTGTGTGTATGTGTCTGTGTGTGTGTGTGACTGTGTTTGTGTTTAGGTGGGTGGCAAATTTTTGATTGAACTTTGAACTTTGCGCATGTGTTTGTTGTTTGTACAAAATTAAGGGCAATTAAGGGGTTCGCTTTTTTGTCCCTGTGAACGAACAGGAAATGTGAGCAAAAATTCAAAAGGATTAACTGCGATTGGTTTTTGGGTGCAAATGCTTCTTGATTTGATGGCGTTGTTTTTGGTGTGACTCAGCATCGAATCAAAGTTGAATGACAGTCATTAAGCTGAACTTGATTACTCAGTTATGGAAAAATCAATAAAAAGCCAACAATAGACAGAATATTTATTGCAAAAAAAGTAGAACAATTAGCAATTAATTAAATATTGAATAATTAGATTGACCAATCTATTAAAATGACACTGACAATTAAAATTGTGGTCAGTTAACAATTAAACTGTCAATGCAAAAAATGTGTGTGTGTGGTTTTTACACAATGAACACCGTTAGTTAGGATTACAGCTGTCAAGCACTAGCTCTCTATGATTTATGTAATCTCAGTTTTGTATATAGACCACAAGCTCTTAGCACTCGTTGTCTGCTTTTCAAACCGAACACCCAAAAACGTAGCCACTTAGCAGACGATTAGTCTAAGGATGCCATTTCTCAAACTGCCAAGTCAGCCATCATGCCACACCCTGCCCCCTTAACTCTCACAGACCGGTAACGTAAAGTGCTTGAACAAAACTGCGAGCTCAACTGCTGGCAGGAACAAAGTTTTGGCTGAACAACAAGCTGTAAATATTGCCAGGTCAAAAGTGCAGCTGTACAAAACTTTTTGGCTGCTCAATAAATTGCGAATTAAAACAACTTTTCGGGGGCGCAAAATTTATTGAAACTGGCAAAAAAAAAAAAAAATAAGAACGACAGAGCGTGAGAGAGAGCGAAAAACAGAAGCTACCTTTTTTAGCTGTGGCTTTTGGCTAATTTTTTATGTTTTCTCTTCCATTTTTTTTCTTCTTGTGTACTTGTAAAACGCACAGCTACATAATCACGAATTTGTGGAGGTCTGCATGAAAATACTGTACCAGGTGGAACTGCAGCGCACCACATTGGAGCAAATGTGGGGCTTCTCCGTTGAGGCGGAGCTGATTGAGAATGCCGAACGGCAGGACGAGCTCTGCTGCTATGTGAGCCGCGTCGAGGACAAAAGTGTGGCCATGCACAATGGTAAGTAGAAACTACTTCTGACTTTCTTGTGGAGTGGCATATAACACTCCAATTTGCACAGCTGCTTAGCTCAGCGAAATATCGCGCATACTTTTATTTTTATTACTTGCAATTTTTATGACACAAAATGCCGAATGGCCATTGGAAAGCCAGATGCCAGGCCAACTACTATGTAAACTTACTTTACCTCAAGCTGAAACAATGTTTGGGCCAAGAAGAGAATATTAACAAGTGGCACTAGAACCGTTTGGTATGCGCTTTTATGTAGGCAGAACAGCGCTTTCTTCTTTTATATTTAAATGCTTTTCACTTTTATGTCACACACACACACACCCACTCTTAAAAAAAAGGAGAAGAAGAACTTGAGCAAACTCACTTTGGTTGCGTCAAGTGGAGTTGGTGAAGTTGGAGCAGCAGCGAGTTTTGTAAAGCAACTCCTCAGGGCCAGGCACGGCAGCAACTGCATCTTCATAAAAACTCGACAGTCAGCTCTTGTGACCGAGTACAGATCACGTTGATGATGAGCAGCAGCAGCACTCGAAGTTCCAAACCTGTGTGTGTGTGTGTGTGCATAGTGAATGCACCTGTAATGGCAGCCACAGGGCTCCTGAGTCCTTAAAGGGTATTCGGGCGTCATCCCCCCAACGTCTTGTTGTTTTTCTATCACTTAAAATCAACTTAAGTTGGCATTTGCATGCACCCTGGAGACAGCAGAAGATGAAGATGAAGAAGAAGAAGGGAGCAGCAGTCAAGTGCTTGTAGTCGAAATGCCACTAGAGCAGCGCTTTAAATTATGTCGCCTGATGTTGACAGTGGGTTGGTTGGATATTACCTTAACGCCCACACTACGACACTGCGACAGGTGACAGCAAAAAAAAAAAAAAAAAAAAATGGGAAAACTGCAATGGCTGCACTTGCAAAAGTGATGAACCTGAAAGAAAATTTCACAGCGGAAACCTCATTAAGCACGTTGAGTGCAAATGTGGCAACGCCGATGACGGCGACGATGGCAATGACGATGACGATGACGGCGACAACAACGAATCAAATAGTCCCAGAAACAATGCGCACGAAAATCGCTAGCAAAAAGTGAGACATGAAGTCCGCTAGCCAGCACCAGCCACCCAACCCTTCACCAGCTTCACCTTATCCGCAACTCCTTAAAAGTTAGCCCTGCCACTGGCGGTTAGTTTTATAATTTGCTATGAGTTTTTCTTCGCTTTTTTTGTTCGTTTGTTTTTAGCTGTGTGTTTTTGTTGTATTTTTTGGTGGCTTAAAACTGCGTTAACAATGCCACTGGACAAGTTTTTGCTAGGGTGTTGAATTTAATGAGCAGCAAATAAAGTGCAGTGTAGTAAGTGCCAGATTTGCTAACGACTTTCCATTCTATTCGCTTCCCTTTCTCACCTTTTACTTTTTTTTAATTGTTCCTGAAATTGCATTTCAATGCAGGTGCATTAGTGTAACAGTTTAAGCTAGGAGGGTTGGGGATATGTGTAATCAACGTGTAATTATAAAAAGAACTAACTTTTTGGGGGGCAGTATTAATTATTTAAAGTGTAAACTTTGCTTACAAATGAAGACAGCAACATTAAATCAGAAAACACGTTACGTATACGCACTATGGCATAGCAAATGGTAATTAAAAGCAATCGATAGCATAGTTTGCTACAATCTGCAAATGAAGAAAAAACAAAAAAAATTCCAAGAACTTTGTGTGACAATAACAAAATATTATTCAAGGATATCAGAGTAGAGTTAACGTATGCGTAACATTTCCAGAAATCTGTGTTTTGAGGGTGGAATGCACAAATGAATGAATGAATAAATGAAAATGGAAGCTGTGTGTCGTGCGTGCGCATAAATTAAGCAAACGAATTTACATGTCCAGTGGCAGATACTAGCAACTTAAAGTTGTTACCACAGACTTACAGTTATACATACATACGGACGTACAATTGAATTGAATGCCTATTAGCAAGTGCCAAAGATTAGTTCAATGGCACCACAAAACAAAGCTGGGCATGAGCACGTCGTCATTGCTTACCATATTTGGGGCACCAAACAAAAACAAATGCAACCACAAATGTTGCAGCAGCAGCAGCAGCAGTTGCAAGCAGCATTAAATGCAAATGCTGTGGCTACCCACTTTTCTTGAGCTAATTGAAACCCCAATATGCCTTTGAGTTTCAGCCACTTTAATGAGTGCACAAATTGTCTCTTAAATCAATGCAAAACTGTGCTTTAAGCAATTTACTCAACCCCCT